>JASJET010000071.1:2606000-3909000 GCA_034092305.1 Diaprepes abbreviatus | reverse complement strand
TGTTTTCATGTTTTCGCCTGTTTTATGTCACTTCGATGTTTTTATTGTATACATCCTGAATCTCAATGTTATATTAAAGTTTTTTTGCTTAAAACTTATTTTATTTCATTTATAATGAGGAAGATTGATTTATAATTTGGATTTCTTAAGCATGTACTAAGAGCAGCCATAAAAATGAAAAAAATAATCGATATTTAAGCCAAATCACAAAAAAGTTTAAAAAAAATTAGGTTTCCTACACTCTAACTGGAATATTTCATTAAGGTGGATGTGTGAAAGTTATTTTTATGTAAAAATTAGTAAATAACAAACAAATCCAAAATATTTAATTTTTTTTATTACTATGGATATTTAAATGAAGCAGTACAAAGTATTTCAAAAATTATTACACATAATACGTTTTACAAAAAATATCGATATTTGGAAATAATGAAAAAATTTCCGACTTATTTACGTTTCCTTATTGGGTGAAGGGGATGTTTCACACGAGTCATATCTGGAAGGTTCTCATTAAAACCGCTTATTTCCGTCATTCCTTCTTCCACAAGTGCCCAAAGTTCCGGATTTTCCTGTTTGTACGTCGTGTACCACGTTTGTACCAAAGGATATTCAGCTATGTTAAATTCAATGGCCTCCAAACACATCGTAGCTGTTACCAGTTGAAAATCGGCAAGGGTTACGTTATCTTAAAATATAAAAAAACAATTTATATAGAAAATCAAAATTTAAATTATAAAATAAATATAGCGTCAATTAGACCGTCTAAAAACAGTTCTAGTTCTGGTTGGTGCTGACTGGTTGGTGATTTTTCTATGAACAAGTTTTAGAAGTGGCAACACTGTGTTACAAAGTTTAACCATAAACGTAACAGAAATTAATATTACGCGGATCCTACAGAAGAAAGTTGGGTTATGTTTAAAAAGATTCCTCGAAAACGCTCTATCTCTTTTTAAGTGTGAGCCAACTTTTTTCTATAGGATCCGCAGTCTATATTAAGTAATATGAATTTCTCTTACGTCTATGATGCTGACATAGTGTGGACTAATGCACTATAATTTTTACTGTGCAGTTTACCAAATTACTGAAAATTGTTTTTGGAGACAGCAAATTACAACGCAGATATTCTAATGTAAATTATACTCCGTCGATTACGTCATGTGACTAATAATAGGTTCATTTCAACCCTCGCCAGAGACAGTTGTCAAGATTTTGTTCAGTAACTACTTAAATTCGTTCCAACACCAACTTGACATATAAAACTGGACTGCTTATGTATACCTACCTTATACTAAAAATGACCCCATTATGCTCCGTGCCATTACGTGCAAATAATTAGTTTGGCAACAATGAATTCTCTAAATTTTTATTATATTGGTGAAAGTGTATTTTTGACATTGACTGATTACTTTTCATTTTGACAAGAATTTATTTTCGATTTTGCTGTTTTATGCATTTTATCACATTTTATGTTTACGTTTTACTGGTAATTTCAAACAGGAACGTGAATTTTAAGGTTTTTTTTTTGTATTTTAAAAAATGCTATTCTTCATCGTAAGATGTGCAAGTACTTCATCTGATAAATTGTAACTTATTTCATTGGTAAGTTTTAAAGAATTCAATAATAATTATATAAAATCTTACATTAGAATCAAATTGTAAATCTAAGGGTAACAAGTTTAATCTTATGGATATAATCTATGATAATTTTGAAATATTATCAATATTTTAGTTTTCTAAAAGAAAAGAAACTTCAAATTCAAGGGCTGAAGCAAATTGGTCATGATCGTAATTTTATATACTAGATGAGTAAGTCTATTCAAAGCATTTTTCTGGAACTAGTTTTATACAAGAGGATGACCAAAAAGTTTGTGGTGTGCTTTTTATAAATAAATTGCCTGAAAAAAGCCATGAAGTACTGTTTTATGCAAACATCTTGAACCAACTAAACTTGGACTTAATTACATATACTGGCTCTACAAAAAAAGTCCTGAATTAGATGTTCATTAATCAACAACAATATTGTTTTACTATGAAGTTGTTCCACTGACATATAAAACTGAAGATCGAAACTGGTATGCTGTTATAATTTACAATGATCATACGTTTAAAAACCAATATGCTATATTAAAATAGAAATAAATGATTGCATATAATATGAAATTTTTCAATATTATTAAGCATGATTGGAAATTATATAAGTTTTACTTTTATGTGTTTGTTTTGTCTAAAAATAAAATAATAACCTTTTGTTTGAATATGTTATTAATTTAAAATAAATTTATATTTAATTACTTATTATTAAAAAAAAAATAAAACAAGAATTCTTGATTTTAGCTCAGATAGTAAGGACATTTGTGTCGTGAATTTTTTTTTGTCAAAGTAGAGAAGCTGTGATTGATTACCATTTCAAAAATTCAACTCTAGGAAAGGTCAATTCCAGATCCTCAGACAGTTAAGTGAATAGAATGTTTGACCTAGTGTAAAAACTAAAAGTTGCTAGTAAATCTTTATGTATATATTTAGATTAAAAATAATAGTATTAATGGAAGAATCCCACTTTTGTATTTACAATCTTTTTTATATTTAAAGTGTCTTAATAAATATTGTTTTATTTACAATTAAATATAGACTGCTTTAACACTTTACCACTTTGGAGTTTATTTTTTTTTATAAAAATGGTTTAGTACATAATGTTATTTTACTTCCTTTAAATTACAGCTTCGTTTTTATGAAGGGGATGGCAACATTATTATGAATGTTGTCAACTCTATATAAATACCTAACATATCAGTTCCCTAAAAGTATCGAGGAGAAAATAATTTTAACAAAGGCCTAATCGAAGCTATTTTTAAATAATGAAACTCTATTACTTTGCGATAGATTATATGGATATTTCGAGACCTTACATTAAACGATATACATGTATATTAATTCACGATATAAAATTTTTTTAAATAAATGTCTTAATACTTTTTTTCATTAACTTGTACTCTACGTCGGAAGAAGGATGTAGATTATACTAATGTTATTTACACCTACTGATTTCCACAATCTTTTCCAAAACAGATATTTAAAATTTTTTTTTTAACTATTTTGCTAAATAACAGTTTTATTGTAAAAAATAAAATATGTAAACAGTCATAGAAAAAGCATTTTCATTTATTTATAAGAACTGACGTTTCATGATTGTTATCTAAAAATAATAAAATTGCACCATATTTACGCTGATGAAAATTTAAAAAATTAGTTTTAAAGGAATTGTTTTGAACAGAAAAATTATAATTTTGAGGAAACTAAAAACAGAAATTCAAGTTAAATATTGTTTTACAGAAACAATTATCCCGGTCTTTTTTATTGAATATACTCAATCAACCTGTCAAGTAAAACAAGGAAGAGCGATTTATTGTTTTAGACATACTATAGCAAGAGATAGTTATTGTCTAAACCTGTTAGAATGATCAAATTGATATTCATACACGACACATTGACGCCAATATAAGAAACTAGCAGGGAGTTCGATGTTGCCATACAAATCATTGCATCTAATGGCGACCAATAAGGGGGGTCAAAAAATTATTTTCCTGAGCAGTCCAGTTTTAAATGTCAAGTTCGTGCGTTCCAACCAGAGTTATAAACGATTAATAAACGATAAATATTCGGTTCCATCTATTAGGATGTTTATGCTAGTTCTTGAGAGAACGATCATCATGATTATCTAAGAAACCGTATTCTATCATGGGAATCACGCCCAATTTCGATCAAGGCGATCATTCTCTCGAGAACGAGACTAGGTACCAATGGTTTGCAGATTATCTTCTGACTATTCATATTTCAAACAAGTCTACACATATTTTAGTCAAGTCATGTCAAAGATTATTTACAATATCCTCTTTGGTTATGTTATAATTCAGAAATTTCAAATAAAGTTATCAGTTGTTCCAACCCACGAACTTGACATATAAAACTATCAAGTTCGTGTTTCAATCTTCAACTATACACTACTGGAGGCATCCTGCAATGGTCTGCGTGGATTACACGGCAAAGAGAGAAGGGGGCAAATTGGGAAGTGTTATCTCTCTTGCTCAAAACCGAGAATGTTTGGCGCGAGCTTCACAATTATAGGAGCGAGAGAGATATAGCACTTCCCCATATTCACCCCTCTCTCTCGCTTCGCCGTTTAATGCCACGGACCACTGCAAGGCTGCCTCCTATAGTGTATGCTTGAATATGCCAATCATAGACATAAAGTGATCAGAAAACCATTTATTTTACAGATAAGCGCGTTGAAAACGATTGGAAATCTGTTTGTGATTCAGGGTTGGAACAAACACAATGTGAACCTGTATTATACAGTGTTGTGGTATCTAAAAACTAAGTGTGACCTATAGACACGAAACTGACATATAAAACTGGATTGCTTGTGTATATTATCTCCCTTATATCAGCAATGTCCCCACTGTACTCGACACCGTTATGTGCAAATATTGGTTTGGCAACAATGAATTCCCTAAATTTTTATTATGTTGGTGAAAGTGTATTCTTGACATTGCCTAAATACTTTTATTTTGACAGGGATTTCTTTTTGATATTGCTTGTTTTATGCCTTTGTGTAACGTTTTGCTAGGAATTTAAAACAGGAACGTAAATTTTAAAGTATTTTTTTTTATTTTAAAAAAATTCGGTTCTTCATCGCAAGACGTGGAAATACCTCATCTGGTAATTTATTTTATTATTTTTGGTAAGTTTTAAAGAATTAAGAGGAACAAGTTTAATCTTATGGGTATGATAAATGAAAATTCTTAAATGTTATCAATATTTTAGTTTTCTAAAAGATAAGAAATGCCAAATTCAATGGCTGAAACAAATTGTTCATGATGATAATTATTTTATACCAAATGAGTAAGTAAGAGATCAAAATGTTGTTTATGGCGTACTTCTGACAAATAAACTGCCCGAAAAAAGCTATGAAGCATTGTTTGATGTAAACATATTGAAGTAACTAAACTTGGAACTAATAACATACACTGGCTGTACAAAAAACGTCATTAATCGACTTTAATAATATTATTTCATCATCGAGTTGATGTTCTACTGACATCTAAAGCTGAGCATCGAAATCAGGTATGCTGTTATAATTTGAAATGATTATACATTTAAAAACAATATTCCTTATTTAAATAAAAATGATTGCATATAATATGAAATGTTTCAATATTATTAAGCACGTTTAGAAGTTACATAAATTTTATTGTTATCTTTTTGCTTTAGCACAAATATAATTCTAGCTTTTTGTTTGAATATGTTGTTAATTGAAAATAAATTTATATTTAATTAATTACTTATTATTATAAGAAAATAAAACAGAAAACTCTTAATTTTCGCTCAAGAAATCCCCTGTCAAAGTACTAAGAAGCTGTAATTGTTTGATTGCCATTTCAAAAATCAATTCTAGGAAAGTTTTATTCCAGATCCTCAAATAGTTACGTGAATCAAAAGTTTGAGCTAGCGTAAAAATTAAAAGTTGTTAGTAAATATTTTTGCATGTATTTAGATTAAAAATAATTACATTAATGTAAGAATTCCATTCTTAAATTTACAATATTTTTTATATTTAAAGTGTCTTTATAAATGTTGTTTTGTTTAGATAGATTAGCTTTTAAATATAGACTGCAGTAACACTTTCTTTATCCACTTTGAAGCTGAATTTTTTAAATAATAATTATGATTTAGTACATGGTGTTGATTTCTTTTAAATTAAAGCTACGTTATTATGAAGGAAATGTCAACATATCATAATTATTATTATGAATATTGTTAACTGTATATAAATACTTAAAGTATCAGTATTAAATAGTATACATGGTTGTTAATTCATGATGAAAAAATTTTAAAAAATAAATGCCTTAATACTATTTATTATTAACTTCCTACACTCTACCTCTGGATTGGGATTATACTAATGTTATTTATAAAAATGTCTACTAATTTCTACGACCTTTTCGAAAACAGATATTTCAAAAATAAAATTGGTTTCAATCAATTTTTCGAGCATATTTGACATTATAGCAAATGACAGTTTTGTGGTAAAAAATAAAATTTATAAAAACATTTGTTCTTAAGAACTGACATTTTGTGTTTAATTAACATTGCGACTTATTTACGCTCTTCTATGATCTAAGGAAATTAGACTCAAAAAGAGCTATTTTGGGAAAAAAATGTAACTAGCGATTTTATTGCTGAAAATGGTAAATTTTGGCATCACTAAAAACATATTTCGATGGAAATTCATACGGTCCATGGCTTACAAAATGGCGGCCAAAAAATGGTCACTTTTTTCAGTTTTTCCACTTTATCTTGAAAAATAAGGGTTGTATGAAAAAATGTTTCAAACAAAAGTTATAGATAACATAAAGTTATAGATGGCGCCACTAATTATGGAAATGTAATTTATTTTCTCGGAAAATTCCATTTTTTTTATTTACAATTAAATAATATTTATTAATTAACTATCGCTTCAAAATTCTAGAAAATGATAGATATTTTTGACCCAAAAAGTGTATTGAATCCGAAATTTGTGAGTTGAATAGGCTTCGAGAAAATCGAGCTCAAAGTTGAAAATTTGATGTCGATTATTATCCTTCCTAATAAAGATACAGTAACCAGGTTGACATCAATTTGTTTGAAATGACGTATATTTTCAAGATATATTTTCAAATTTTTTTTTGATTTTCCGTTAAGAAAATTGCGGAAAATAGTTTTTTTTGCTCTCAAAAAATTGCAAAAACTTTTTCGTCAGTGTACTTACGATTATTCTAATACGTCTATTACATTTAGATATATCATTTCCGATTTCTGGAAAAAGAAATACAATATATAAAAAATATACATTAGTATGGTTCAGCCGTCCTTACATTTCATTATTTTCGCCGTCAACATTCATATCGTTCTCGTATACATCATTTATTTCATTAATAACATCAACTTTAGCCTCATCATCATCATCATTTTCTTGAACAATATCTTCGAGAGTAATGATTTCGGAACAATTATCACACTGACCATCGCAATTCTCACATAAATCAGTACATTTCAGACCATGACTTTTACATGTGCATTTATTATTAACACATCTCGTTTTACATGAACATGAGAAAAAATTAGTCAATTTCTCGGAAATAATTGTATCATTTATATATAGCGGCCGCAAACCAGAATCATTCTTTTCCCAACCCTAATGTGTAGCTACTTTAGTTTTCTTAACCAATGTTGCACTGGCAAATAAACACGATAGACGTGTTCTTTTGCTGCAGCTCTCGTTGGGGGCAAAGATTTCAATTTGAAAGACCCTGACTTTAAACAGTATTTTTTATACATTAAAAAACGCAATTCATTTAAACTAACATCATTTTTTTATTATCATATAATGCGCTCATTAACGTACATCCGCTTTTTTACAAGTTCATCTATTTCAGCATCTTCTAATAAAAATGTACGAGCTGCTGTGCGTAAATCAGAACTGCCCTTAATATTTATAATCCGCGACGTTCCGAATTTTTTTTTTTTAAAAAAGGTAAATTTTATGGTAAAACAATTTTTTCTTTTTCCAGAGATCGGAAATGATATATCTAAATCTAATATACGTATTAAAATAATCGTAATTACACTGACAAAAAATTTATTGCAATTTTTCGAGTGCAAAAAACTATTTTTTTGAAAATATCTCTTAAAAATATACATCATTTCAAACAAACTGCTGTCAACCTGGTTGTTGTATCTTTATTAGGAAGGATAATAATCGACATCAAATTTTCAACTTTAAGCTCGATTTTCTTGAAAACTATTCAACTCACAAAATTCGGATTAAACACCATTTTTTGAGCCAAAAATATCTATCATTTCCTAGAATTCTGAAGCGATAGTTAATTAATAAATATCATTTAATTATAAATAAAAAAAAAATGGAATTTTCCGAGAGAAAAAAATATATTTCGATAACTAGTGGCGCCACATATAACTTTAATTATACTAATCGATAGGTTTTTCAATTATCTATAACTTTTGTTTGAAATATTTTTTGATTCAACCGTTATTTTTCAAGACAAACTGGAAAAACTGAAAAAAGTGACCATTTTTTGGCCGCCATTTTGTAAGCCATGGACCGTATGAATTTCCATCGAAGTATGTTTTTAGCGATGCCAAAATATACTCTTTTCAGCAATAAAATCCCTAGTTACATTTTTTCCCTACAAAAGTTTAATTTCCATGGACTATCTAAAGGAATTCAAAAAATTAGTTTTAAACAGAAAAATTATAATTTTGAGGAAACTTAAAACTGAGAGATTCAAATTAAATTTATTATTTTCCCGGTCTTTTTTTTTTTTGGAGTATTCTGAGTTAACCTCTCACTTAAAACAAGAAAGAGCTACTTATTGTTTTAGATATACTGTAAAAAGAGATAGTTATTGTCTAAACCTTTTATTTAGAATAATAGAATTGACAATTATATACCACACATTCACGCCAATATTAGGAACTAGCAGGGAATTCAATGTTTGGGTACAAATATTTGTACGTAATGACAACCAGCATTTATTTTGCCTATAGGTTAGTACTTACTCGAAGCAGCGTACTTGAAACCTGTATTTTTAAGATAGGTATTGAAGATTTGCAGACCATGGTGGGTTTTAGTTAAAGTTTCCACTGTTCTTCTGTAATCGAAAAATAATGGGGCCAACTGAAACAATGTTACACATGAAGTATTTAAAATGTTATATATTACAAATTGTTCAATAAAACAATTTTTTTTTACTGAGAACTGCTTCAACAAATGTCTTTAAATCTTAGATGAGTCAAAGAAAACTGTTTGAATTGTTAAATCTAAATATATCTTACCACATGTTCGGAGATGTATCTGTAATAAGTAGACAGGTTAAAGCATAATCGATGATTTACTAAGGCTCGCTGCTTAAGGTCTTTTGGGTATAGGGTATCATCTTTCCCATATTTATCAGCTAAATATTGCAAAATAGCATTGCTGAAAAAAATAAGCGGTTATTTTTTTTTGGTACG
This sequence comes from Diaprepes abbreviatus, assembly GCA_034092305.1. Lineage (NCBI taxonomy): Eukaryota > Metazoa > Arthropoda > Insecta > Coleoptera > Curculionidae > Diaprepes > Diaprepes abbreviatus. The sequence goes on along the minus strand of JASJET010000071.1, from coordinate 3,899,931 downwards.
CCTGATTCCAATACAAAATGTTTAGGTATTTATGTGGAATAGTGGAAACACCGAGTATTTTTGTAATTTTTTTTTAACAGTCACATGTAGTTCATCAATTTGTTACTTACATGCAAAGCTTTCAGACCTATTTTACAACTTTCACTAATACACATGTAATTCATCGATTTGACATTAACATGTAGAGCTTTCAGACCTGTTTCTTTAAATTTTGCAACTGTTACTGAAGAATATTTCAAATTACATTTCATTTTATATAATATTAAATGTGGATTAATGGAAACATCGAGTATTTTGAAGAATTTTTGCAAATTTTTTTTGACAGTCACATGTAGTTCATCAATTTGACATTAACATGTAAAGCTTTTAGACCTGTTTCTTTAAATTTTGCAACTTTGACTGAAACACATTTAAAAATACATTTCATTTTATATAATATTAAATGTGGATTAATGAAAACAACGAGTATTTTGAATAATTTTTGCAAATTTTTTTTTTACAATCACATGTAATTCATCGATTTGACATTAACATGTAGAGCTTTCAGACCTGTTTCTTTAAATTTTGCAACTGTTACTGAAGAATATTTTAAATTACATTTAATTTTATATAATATTAAATGTGGATTAATGGAAACATCGAGTATTTTGAAGAATTATTGCAAAATTTTTTTCACAGTCACATGTAGTTCATCAATTTGACATTAACATGTAAAGCTTTCAGACCTGTTTCTTTAAATTTTGCAACTTTGACTGAAATACATTTAAAAATACATTTCATTTCATATAATATTAAATGTGGATTAATGAAAACAACGAGTATTTTGAATAATTTTTGCAAATTTTTTTTTCACAGTCACATGTAATTCATCGATTTGACATTAACATGTAGAACTTTCAGACCTGTTTCTTTAAATTTTACAACTTTTACTGAATAATATTTAAAATTACATTTCATTTTATATAATATTAAATGTAGATTAATGGAAACATCGAGTATTTTGAAGAATTTTTGCAAAAATTTTTTTCACAGTCACATGTTGTTCATCAATTTGACATTAACATGTAAAGCTTTCAGACCTGTTTCCTTAAATTTTACAACTTTGACTAAAACACATTTAAAAATGCATTTCTTTTTATATAATATTAAATGTGGATTAATGAAAACAACGAGTATTTTGAATAATTTTTGCAAATTTTTTTTTCACAGTCACATGTAATTCGTCGATTTGACATTAACATGTAGAACTTTCAAACCAGTTTCTCTAAATTTTGTAACTTTGAGTCAAACACATTTAAAAATGCATTTCTTTTTATATAATATTAAATGTGGATTAATGAAAACATCGAGTATCTTGAATAATTTTTGCAAATTTTTTTTTCACAATCACATGTAGTTCATCGATTTGACATTAACATGTAGAGCTTTCAGACCTGTTTCTTTAAATTTTGTAACTGTTACTGAAGAATATTTAAAATTACATTACATTTTATATAATATTAAATGTGGATTAATGGAAACATCGAGTATTTTGAAAAATTTTTGCAAAATTTTTTTCACAATCACATGTAGTTTATTAATTTGACATTAAGATGTAAAGCTTTCAGACCCGTTTCTTTAAATTTTGCAACTTTGACTAAAACACATTTAAAAATACATTTCATATTATATACTATTAAATGTGGAATAGTGGAAACACTGAGTATTTGGAAGAATGCAATATTTTATCATCGAAAATTCTAATAAATGAACCGAGAAAATAAATATAAACAAATTTTGACAAAACCTTGCAGTGTTGTCGGATGTTAACGATCATAAAATTTGACTTGTTCTAATATTGGGTCGACAAGAAAGTATTTTTGGTTGTTACACATAGAGAGCGTTATAATTGTTTTGAAGAAACTTTGGTGCTATGGTTTTTTTCATTTTGACATTTAATATCAGTCACATTGAGGTTACTTTAGAAGTAATTTGTGCGTAACTTTGTTTGTAGCTGTTAGTTTCTCGTCAATTTTAACATAGTGTAATGTTATTTTCATAATTATCAATTGATGACGTAATTGAAAATTCTATTTTTTTAAATTAACGATTATTCATTAATTGATATTCCAATTTTTGAAATTATCTATTACAAAATTAATTAATAATTTTACCCGATTATATTTCTAAAAAAATATTATTGCCCATCTTTGATTTGAAATCACCAGAACTAACCAAAAATTGTAGTTGGTCAAGATTAGTTTTATACTTGTTTTTTATTAATAAAATTAAAATAAGTTTTTGACTGAAGTGGAAAAATTTAATAAATTTTTGTAAAAATAAGTTTATATATGAAAATATTTTACATCTGCCAACGTCGCAATAAATATTTAGGTTAGAGTAGAAGTCGCTTTTTCGTCGAAAATATAAAGTCTTCTTAACTGGTTTACTAAAATTTGTGCAAAAATAGTTGAAGAATAATTATGCAAGTTTGGCGATCTTTGAAGAACTACAAATAACCTTGAAGGTATTTTTTGTTTTCTGGAAAAATAAGGACAAATTGTGGAAAGCTAATGTGTTCTACGACCTCAAAGTAGATGGTGTATAAGGCACTTTTAAAAAAAAAGAACGCTGTTTTCGTGGACTACACTTAATCGAAATAATTACCCAGACACGACATTTTTTTCAAAATTTCCTGGCTAATTGTTTTTTACTTACCTTTCACCCAATAGGAACCCGTCGTCGTCTAGTACAGGTATTTCCTTTTGAGGATTTTTCTAAAAAATAAAATGTCTAGTTGAATCTATAATTAATTTGGTAATTATTCGGATCAAAGTAAATCGAGGAAATGGAAATATCGGTCTAGGAAATGAAAATGGCGGGAGCCATTTTGGTTTTGTTTGTTTTGATTTGATTTTCGATTATTTTTTTGATTTTTGCTATTAAAAAAAGTGCAAATTTACGAATTTTTATACAGGGTTATTCAGCCTATAGGGCACGGAATATAGTTACAGACTCGAAATTTACTGTGAATTGTAACAATAAATCATATTTTATATCCCAATTATAATAGACTTGCTATATTACACAGGCTGTCCAAAAATTAAAATTAATCAAATAAGACCTTTAAGTGGCTATAACTTGAATAATTTAAATAGAACCCTATACTTTTTAACTTTCCAGAAAATGTACCTTTTAAATACTTATCGAATGGTATAAGGCTGTTTTGTTGCTAAGTCTTCACGGTTTTCACAGAATACGCCAAATAATCGTTTTCTGCTGCATTTTGTATTTTTAGAATAGATGTTCTAATGTATCTAGTTGCCTATGGCATTTAGAAACGTCAGATAATTTATTTAATCTGCCAGTTTATTCTGCAAAGCCTGTTGCTATAATATAGGTATTATTTTCTGTAACTGTGACACTTCATTTATTGAACTGAATTATTTGAATATTGTTGTGTTATTGCTTTGCCAAAATGAAGATTTATTCAAAGGAAGAGCGTATTGATATGATTTTCATCCTTGGTGAATGTTATCAAAATTATTTGTTGGCTTCTCGAGTCTATGCTCAAATTTGTCAGAATCATATATTCGAAAATACTAACATTAGCCAAGCAAGTGTTTCAAACGATTATTTGGCGTATTCTGTGAAAAAGTGAAGACTTAGCCATAGAACACCCTTATACCACTCGATAGGTATTTAAGAGGTACATTTTCTGGTAGGTTAAAAAGTATAGCGTTCTATTTAAATTAATCAAGTTATAGCCACGTAAAATTCTTATTTGATTCGTTTTAATTTTTGGACACCCTGTATAATATAGCAAGTGTATTATAATTGGGATATAAAATATGATTTATTGTTACACTTCACTGTAAATTTCGAGTACATAACTGAAATACTTCTTAAGTATTTGAAACATGAAAATTATTTTAGATTTTGTCAAAATTCAAATTATTTAAAAACCCTTAAGGTTTAGATACTATAAACCTTATTAAAATAGGCACTTATTTTAATCGAAGAATCCAAAAATGCAATATTATACAGGGGCTCCATTTAAAAAAACACAATATTGATAATTTCAGGGTACCTATTCTCGTTCTTGGGAGAACGATCATCTTGATGGAAAGTGGGCGTGGTTCTCACGAAAAAGTATGAAACCGTATTCTGGGTAACTTTCTCGTTCTCGAGAGAACGATAATTTTGATGGAAAGTGGCCGTGGTTCTCACGAAAAAGTAAGAAACCGTATTCTGAATACGGTTTCGTACTTTTTCGTGAGAAGCACGCCCACTTTCCATCAAGATGCTCGTTCTCTCAAGAACGAGAATAGCTACCCAGAGCTTTTCGAACACCCTGTACAATATGAAAATAATTTTAAAAAGTAACTATATTGGACCCCCATATATCCCAAAAGTAAAACTTTTTGAAAGTCACGTATTTTGGCTGCAATATTCCGTGCTGTATAGGATGAATAACCCTGTATAATAGAGATGCTTCTGTGGAATCAAGAAAAATATCAAAAAAGAAATCAAAACAAACAAAATCAAAATGATACCCACTATTTTTATTTCCCAGATTTACTCTAAGATTTTTACCTTGCCAAACTCATCAGTCAAATGTTCCCCAAGTGTAAAATCCAATTCCACCAATTTGTACTCTACTCCCAAATACTTCAAGCATTGTCTTACAGCTAAAGAAGGAGGACCGTCCGAGACAGTATATAGAGTTAGAGGCATGGCAAGAATAATTACCTAAAGAAAAAACACATTTTTATTAGAATACATGGGTTTAACGCCCTCATTTATATCAGTAATTTAATAATAATATAAAACTTTTTCTAAAACGGCTTAATTGAAAATATAATTTGTTCTAGAGATAAATTTGTGAAAAAAGCTTTTAAAATTATATAGTTTACTTACAGCGATGTTTTTAAAACAACTGAAACAAACAATTTAATTCTTCACTCAATCTATTAAAAATAATTAAAATAAATTATTCCTGAAACCGGCAGGAAACAGAATACAGTTGTTGGCCTTAGTAATTTTAATCTCGCAGCGACCTGCAAAACAACTTTCGTTTTATTTTTTACTGCGTAAAAAAGAGCTTACTTTCCCGTAAAAAATGTATGCGAATAATACAAAACACGAAATGAATAAGGTTCTTTTTCCTATAAATCGTCTTCTTTTGTAAAGCAGTGTTTGCAATTCGCTGATACTGGTATCGGTTCCATGCTTAGACTTGGGTTCCTTAATAAAGGTTCGATGGCTTCTAAAACTGTGTATCACTGGTTGCCTAGCAGACAGAATTAATAATGTACATTTGAGTAATTATACAAGGTTGGGATGAAAAGTTCCTAACCTTACAAGGAAAGTAAAAAAATTATGACATTAATTTACTTAATGTTTCTAAATATTCTCGTTATTAAGATATATACTGGCGCGACCGGTGTTCTAATATATGAGACGCGCTTTCATCCATACGAGGTTTGTCCCAAAAGTATCGAGCCTGCATTCATATGTCCGCGTCAAAACTTCCGAGCGACCTCTATGGGGCATGGGCATTACCAGTAAGTCTTCACGAACTTGTTGGTGTGCACAGTTACCGAGTGGACGTGTTAGTTCGTGAACGGTTGTTTACAGTGTCTTTTTTTCGTTCGTCCCATTTTGTTCTTGTAAAAAGTGACGGAAAAATTATATCAACGAGTTTGCATCAAGTTTTGCTTCAATCTTGGGAAAACTTGCTAGGATGAATAAGGCACTTAGATAAACAAAGCGACAGTCTTCACAGAATGCTTATTCTGAATCGCCAAGACCAAAAAAGCACGTCAAAGTCGGAGCAAAGTGAAGACAATGTTGATTGTTTTCTTTGATTTTGAAGGTGCTGTGTACCACTAATATGCTCCGAGAGGTCACATGATCACTAAAGAATACTACGTTGAAGTATTGAAAAAATTGCATGATGCAGTCAGAAGAAAACGGCCACAGCTTTGGACAAGTGGTGATTGGCTACTTCACCACGACAATGCGCCAGCTCATTCATCGAACCTTGTGCAGCAATATTTAACCAAGCACCAAGTCGTACAGCTTCGCCAGCCTCAGTACAGTCCCGACCTAGCTTCCTGCGACTTTTGGCGCTTGCCCAGATTAAAAATGCCGCTCAAAGGACACGGGTTCGATGACAAAGAGACGGTTGAAACTAAGGCGACGAATGCACTGAAGGCAATTCCGAAAACTGACTTCCAGGACTGCTTCAGGAAGTGGAGACACCGCTGGGAACGTGTTATTCAATTCAATGGGGACTACTTTGAAGGGTGTCACTCACCGGATGATAAAGAATAACACCAATGCGAAGATAGGTAGGCTCGATACTTTTGGGACAAACCTCGTATTACCATCATGACCTCAGAATCGGACCCATATTTTTTCCCAGCAACCAATTTTTAGATTTTTGGGAACAGGTTAAACTGGAAGAGCATGCATATGGCATGAGTACAAAACGCTATATCCCATTTTACTTTATTAATCAGAAATGTAGGATTTCTTCCGGTCAACTAGCTGTCAGTAGCGAAATTACCACCCACACCCAATAGTTTTTCATAATTTCGTAAGAATTAATATGTATGTATGTGTGTAGAGTTGGGGGTCTGTACACTGCGACCTGGTAGATCTTTTGTGGCCCCCTACTGCTCTCCAATCGTAAGAATTACCTTATCGGCTAGAGCAGGTCCTCCAGTCCTATTTCCCTCAGGAATCTTAGGATTTTGAACGACTTTAAGGTGGGTAGATCTCCTTCTGCGATTTTGTGTATTCCTAAGAACCGCAGCCTAGGATTTTCTAGAGCGCTGCACTCTGAAAGGATATGAATAAAGGTTTCGTCCTCCTTCTCACAGAATCTGCACTCTTCTCTTTTTACCAGACCGTGTTTCTTGAGGTGTCCCTTCAAGTGGCAATGCCCCATCAGGATCCCTGTCAGAAGTCTGAGTTGGTTTTACTCAAGCTTATGCATGCTTTGAATCTCTTCTGGTCGTAGTTTCTCAGAAGTATCTTGGCTTGTCTCAATCCTTGCAGCTCCGTCCAATAATTCGATCTCCTCCTTTCTTCTTCTATTTTTATTTCTTCCAGCATTACGCTGCTACTGATTTCACAGAAACGCTCTGGCTCCGGAAATGGTATCTCAGCCCTTTCTCTTGCGAGCCTATGTACTATTTCATCCCCTCTATCCCGGTATGTCCCGGTGCCCACATGAGGGTGACTTTATTAATCTTACTCAAATCATTTAATTCCTCTAGGCATTTTTAGACCATCTTGGAGGAACTGGTAACTTGAGAGCTCAGCGCACTGATGGCTGCGTTACTATCGGACATGATGATAATCTCTTGGCCATGATAGTTTTTCTCTTTGTTAAATTGAATACATATTCTGATGATATGTATTTCTGCCAGGAAAATGCTTGGTGATTTACCTAAGCTTTCGTTGTGTCTGGTGCCGGATCCATACACTCCCACTCCAGTTCCCTCCGTTGTTTTGGGCCATCTATATACCATATAATGGATTTCTTCGTTCTTGCTACTCAACTTTGTGTTGAAGTTTTTCACAGAGCCGAATATCTTTTTCATTTCATCTCGAGGCATGTCCTAGATTTGTTGCTTTCTGGATAAGAGATTGGGCCTTCGATTTATGACCTCACATCTCGTCATCCTATAAATCATCCTCTTTGCCATGTTCTCTCGAAATATATATAGAGGCGTGAGGTTTAGGATTACTTCAATGGCGGTCGTTAGGAATTAATAGCAAAATATTTTACATTTGCGAACTATTAACCTGACTTGTCTTTTTTAATATTTGAAAACTAATTGGTGTATAAATTTCCTTAAAAATACAATAAATGATTTAAATAACAAATAGGAAAATAACCTGTCTCATTTTAAGAGGCCAACCAGCATCATCAATCATCAAATTCTCAGTTACCATGAAAGGTATAGGTTTAATATAACAACATAAAATGCCTGGAAACATACCTAGAGAATGGCTGAGATTAGAGTTTCTGATTCTACCTAGAAAGCAGCGAGTCAGGAAGTGCAGTAACTGGAAAACAATAAACCTTATGAGTTACTTGCTGAAGATATTTTCAAAAATCATACATCAGAGACTGTACAAAATCTGCGAAGAACAAGTATCATCAACACAATTTGGCTTTGTGGAAGGTATTGGAATGAGAGACGCAATATTCAGCATACAGGTTCTTTTCCAGCATTGCTGGGACATGAATTGTAATGTATATGCCTACTTTATAGACTATCAATAGGAATTTGACACAGTTCAGTATAATAAAATGATGAAAGTCCTGCAAAATAGTGGAATTGACTACAAAGATTTGGCATATTCGAAAATCTATACTGGAATCAATCAGCCTCTGTTAAAGTCAATCACGAGAAAACACAGGAGGTAAAAATTCATCGAGGAGTCTGACAGAGACGCATATTGTCACCCTTCATATTCAATCTTTACTTGGAGGCAATTTTCCGAGACACTCTAGAACACAGGGAAGCTACAACTTTTAATGAACAAAACAGTCGAAATTAGTAGAAAATATGGCCTAGATATTAATTTCAATAAAACAAAGGTCAGGATTATCGCAAGGAAAGAACTGAAGGTTCATATTTTAATGCGACACCAGTAGAAAAGGTGTTAACATACATGGCACAACACTAAATGAGCAGTGGGATCATTTCCAGGAAATAAAAGACAAAGTTGAAAAAACAACGACAGTGTCCACTCAAATGTCCAAACTTTTTAAAACACGCAATTTGAACCTGAAAATGAAATTTCAGATTCCTCCAATGCAATATATTCTCCATTTTATTGTACGGATTAGAGTCTTGACCTTGAGTGAGGCAACAGCAAAGAGAAAAATTCTTAAAATATCATGTATGGATAAAAATCAAATGCCAGAGAACTCCAAAAACTTAATAAGGGATCAGGAATAATGTAGACAGTAAAGAGAAGAAAACTGGAGTATTTGGGACACGTCTGCAGAGAAAAGTACAAGGTAAGGGAGGCGTCGGGAGAAAACGAATATTCTGGCTAAAGAATTTGAAGACCTGGTTTGCAACATCTTCCACAGGCCTCTTCAGAACAATAACATTATCATTGCTACAATGATTGCCAACATTCGATAACGGATAAGCAGCAGAAGAAGAAGAAGTATTGCCTATTTTCTATACATATTTCTCATTTACAAATTTTGTTCACTTTTTCTTGTTGCCCCGTTTTATATTTTCCCTTCCTCTTCAGTATGTCTTCTATAACTTCATCCGAATCTCAATTTTTCTTTTTTTGTTCTTTTCAAGTAAAGTTGTATAGAAATTTTTAAAAATATTTGGGTAAAAATTAGATAAAATATGTTTAATGTACAAATGTCCAATTTAAAGGAAGTAAAAAATAATTTATATAAAAAGGTGTTAGAATTTGAATTTTTAAAAATCACTTTCAACGCGTGCACGCCGCTACAGCCTGATCGGAAAAAATCTAACAGTATATGAGGATAAAAACCGCCTATATCCACAAAAAAGTGAAATAAAGTACAGTGGAGGCTCGTGACTTTTTAAGTAGGTAGTGCCAATATATGAGATCTAATAGAGATTCACTATAAAGCATGTAAGACAATTCTTCTATAGTCATGGTAACAAGAATTTAAATATTTTATCTTATCAACCAACCATAGAAGTGCTGGACCTTAAATAATTCACGTTTTTATATTTGCGACAGCGATACTTTTCTCTACTTCCACTTCGTTTTTCAATTTTTAAATCAAGCAATGACAGTCCTGATTCTTTTACTCTAAGTTATTTTTCCCCTAGAGAGAGGGGACCTTCGAACAGACCCCTGTAGAATTAGGATAACTTCAGAACAAGGGCCCAGTTGTTTGAACGCTGAATAACGTAATAATATTTTTATTTATATTTGAAAAAGTGTTGATAAACAGTAGATATTTAATTTCTTGGTACACATATACCGCTTAAAAACACCGAAAAAAGTCACGACAAGCAATTAAACTGAAAGACAAGATAAGTAAACATGTTTATGTATGTCAAACATCATAAAAGCGTCTCTCCCACCAACCATAAACAGCCTTCAAACAAATCTATTGTTGTTTAAATCTAGGGTATGATCGAAGGAGGGGACAGATTTGTTTAAAAAATGAAATTTGTTTGTAGTCATAGCAGCGAGTAAAACGACTTTGAGTAACAAAACAGAAATACATATTGATAGAGGAAAATATAATATGTAAATGACTAAAATGTGGTTATTGGACTTACATTGTCTTTATTTTTACGATGTTTCAATTAGTTATCAAGTACAAACTGATAACGATGAGAGATACAACCTAATCGAAACGTTGTGAAAATAAACAAAAATAAAGACAATGCAAGTTCGATAACCATATTTTTGTCAATCTTCAACATTGTCTACAACTTTCAAACAATCGTTAATATGTAAATATTTCGGTATATACGAAGTGTGGCTATAAAATAACGAAAATATTGCTGTATAACATTTTATTTCAATTTTATGCATATTTAGTTATTATCACCTTCAATATATACCCCTTCTCTATCTCTACAAAGCTCCATGCGAATTTTCAATTGCTCGAAACACTGCTGGAAGTCTTCTTCTATGGACTCGTTCATGACTCGTGCTGCTTTTCCTCTACAGCTTCAACGGACTGCAATCTTGTCCCTTTTAATGCAGATTTGACCTTAAGGAACAGATAAAAGTCACATGGTGCAACGTCAGGTGAATAAGGTAGATAATCTTACATTGAGATATTGTACTTGGCAAGAAACGTCTCCACAGACAACGTGGAATGAGCGGGCGGCTTGTCTTGATGGAGAACTCATGACTTGTTCTTTCACAATTTCGGTAATTTTTTCTTATTCTTTCATGGAGTTGAGCAAAAACTTCAAAATAATAGCAATGTTAATTAATTGAAAATCATGGTTCTTGGGTTTAGACCGTGTCAAATTGGAATTATTATCCGACGTTTCGCCTACGATTGCACGAGGCATTATCAGGGATCTTTATTTCACGAGATTAGAATACTGAGTGTTCAGTGTTATAAGGTTTATTATAGAAAATTTTCGAATGTTAAGCTGTTGCTCTATTGTCAGAGATTCAAATAATTATTATGGAAAAGGAAAGAGTATTCGAAAAGTTTAAAGTTAAAATGAGAGTAAAAAATGTTTTTGTAGTGCCGTGGCACTGTGGCGTTACCTTACGAGTCGCCACTGGAAATACAATATACTTTTGCTAAAATAGAACTGAGGAACAAGAGTTTATTATTGCTAATATTGAACATTTTTAAATTTTGGTTTATTATTCTGTCAAATTATAGTAAATATTGTATATCTTAAAGGCTACGAAAAAATCTGCTTCAATAAACTTAATTTTATAAATTTTTTCGAGAAATGAATAAAATTTATTTGGAATGGAAACACTTGCGGAGGTAGAAATGCTACGATTTAAACATATTATAATCAGTTATTTTAAATAGTCTATCTCTGGTGGATGTTATAACTTTAAAAATATAATTTGTTTATTATTTTTTATACAGGGTGTCCCAGAATATGTGTAAAATCTTTCGGATATGAAAAAAAAAACTTGAAAGGAATACTACAAGTTTATATTCGTATAGGTCTCCTCTTCGAAGATATGGGCTCCCAAAGAGCTACATGGAAATCGAGCTTTTTACATATAATTATTGAACCACCAAGTATATTTCATTTTTTTTTTAATATAATGTGTATCAGGTAAGACCTTTCAAAGTACTATCCAAGAAAGTTTTGTGAATTACTCACAGCTGCAGAGACGGAGTAGCTGTGACAGTCATGACCCCATTTTTTGCTCTCTGTATGATAAGAACTTAGGACTGCGTTTTTTACATACCTTTAACTATTGACTAAAAATTAAGTTGTTTTCATTCATGTCGCTAATCCTAACCATTTGCGAAAAAACGTCATTTTACTTACAGTGTTAGTCCTCTGTCTCCATAGTCTTAATAAAAAGTTAAACTAACTGCTTAGTTAAAAACTTCGTAAGAGGGTTCAACATGGACCTTTTGAAGTCTGATACACTCGCAGACACGACGAATTGAGGACTGCTGTACCCGCCACACAACTCAGCATTGTTCCTTATTTGACCACAATGAAACGTGATTTTCCGTAGAAGTGGAATACACCAAGGTTTCAAAGTGTCCCCACAGGTAAAAATCCAACGACGTTAGGTCGGGAGATTGAGAAAGCCAAGCAATAGGTCCTCCTCTACCTATCCAATGGTTTGGATAGACATTATTCAGGTGTTCTCTCATAGCAATGCTGAAATGAGATGGTGCCCCATTATGCATGTAGTACATGTTTCGGCCCGTTTCAAGTGGTAAGTGCTCCACGAAGGAATGGAATCATGACCCGCTGTGAATTTGGTCTTCAATTTTTTACAGGCTTTCTGACGTCTTTAGGCATTATTTTAGATAATGAGATAGGGTAAGAATTGCAACCATGACTAGAAATAGGCACATAAGGTGTAGAAACAATAGAATACTTTTTGAATAATTTCGTAAATGAATTTACGATGTCAGTGGGATTAGTTATTTCCTGATCTTGATAAGATATAGCAGTAAGCAGAATACCATTGGACTTCCTAAGATTGATGTAGGACCAAAACGATTGGGGATTCTTTTTAAATTTTCCTTCAACATTTCCAAGATAAGTACTATAGGACGTACGGATAAGATTTTTAACGACTGTCCTAGCATTCCTGAAAGATAAATAATTACAAGTTTCATTAGATCTTTTATACTTCCGCCATAGCAACTCTTTATTTTTTAATAAGCGAATTACCTCCTAAGTAAACCAAGGTGGGTACTTACTATGCCTGAACAAGGTCTTTGGTACCGTCTCATTAAGAATTACATCTATATGCTGATAAAATGCCGTCACAGCCTCTTCAATAGCAAGACCCTCACGCAAAAAAGACCAGTCATTGTCGAGCAGAAGCTGATACATCCTAAGAAAATCAGCCTTTCTAAAATTATATGCGTATCATTCTTTCAATTTAAATTTATTTTGTTTGCATGTTCGATAAGGGCATGTTATCAACAATGGAGGATGATGCACATCAACAGGTAACATTGCCGAATCAGATTCAGCAAATCTGCAAAAGTTCAGTGGGCCAAACACCAAATCAAGAAGCCGATTGTTGTGATTTTTTTTACATTATTGAACTGATGTTAGTTATAGAAGCTAACAAAATTATTAATGGCATGTAGTATTGGACTGTCAGTTATACAACAGATGTCTGCAGACGTATATCCGGGAATATTAAAATCACTTAAAAACAACACACTCGAGACGCCATCCAAACCCGGCAAGGCGTTAAGATTTACAAATAAATCATCGTAAGCCGTGAAACTGGGTGGTATATAAATAACAATTACAGAAACAGTGCAAAATTTAGCATTGAGAGATAATCCTAAAATATCAATGTCGGGGAGGTTGTCTGAGATCAAATTAGTATCGATTATAGCGGCTGAGAAACTTTTATTTAGTGCAAGGAGTACGCCTCCCCTCTCTTAACGTTTGCTAAAGCCGTTCTACGACCGCAACGAAAGACTGAGTATGTGACAGAATTTGATGATAGACTCCTGCTAATGACATATTGAGGTAGCGTTAATCATTTTATCTATAATCATTTTTTTGCCCCATATTAATTAGTAACTATTTTAATAACCTACAATTAAATATCACAGTAATAAAGACACTCTGGAAGTCTGGTCGTTCAACTTCTCTCTTGCAGCTTTAGTACCAAACACTACGGTTATTAAAGCTTACCACAACCATGACTCAGATCTTCAGGACTCAGGAAAGGCTGCTGCATCTCTTGTTTTGTAGGTCTCGCAAAAGCGCGCCCTCAAGTTAATTCGCGTGAAGGTTTTATTTAAATTCAATAAAACAAGTTTCTCAAAACACTTAAATCTATTTAACAAAAATAAATAGAAAAACGAACTATTTACAGTGAGAAAATTAAACTAATAACAATTACGAAAAACTAACATAATTGCTCCTCTCGGCCGTTATTTTAACCAAAAACCTAAAATCCAATTTTGAAAAAAAAAACATGTATAAATAGCTTTATAAAATATTAAACAGAAAAAGAAATAAAACGCGAAAAACAGCTATTTATGTTACTTAATCAAACCGTATGAAAATCGCGAAATGTCCCACTAAGGATAACCTTCTTCCCCGACGATTATACCCGGGACGTAATTATTCCATGGCACTGGTACTCACGGTATCGTTCTAACGACATTCAAATTATGACTGCCATTTACTATTCCTTAAAAGAGTGTCTTCGAAACTTACACCCCTCGACACCCCTCTGATTCCCGTTTGTATCCATATTACCCGATGGAACCTTGAAACGTCAATTTCTTTCCCTTAAAGTTCGAAGGTTTCGATCGTTACGTGCTGAGGGCGTTAGCTATTCTATACCGGATGCTTGATTCCCGAATTTGCCTCTGAGCGTCTTAATAATAATTTTTATATAAACACAATTAATAAAACTATTCTATTTCTTTCTATAACTAAAGGAATAAGATAATATAACGTCTATGAAAAAACCTGAGTGCCCTTTTATTCATAATGCTGGTATTTGAATCATTCTTTCTTGCAATCAGGAAAAACAGACGCTACATACCTCCTTTCACAGATCAAACGTTATATTACAGTATAATGAGTTTATTTGATTATTCTTTTGTTTCCAAATAATGGGAAAATCATTCAATATTTTAATATATTTTAACGGTATTTCATATACCCTATGTTAAAATCTACCCTTCACACGTCTGGTTTTACTTACATAATCAGAGTAGGATTATTTCGACAGATTTATAGCCAAATCTTAGAAAGGGTCTCTTAGTTTTATGTCTTCATAAATTTACTGAGTTTATATATTTTTAAGAATACATTTAAACGACAAAGATAATAAAAGTTAAGTCCGATAACTGATTTATTTTTCCTTTAGACTTTCGTGGATAGTGATAAAAAATATAACTACCCTATTCCCACGAGAAATCTATTCACAGAGTGATTTTTTAATTATTTATTTTAACAGAATATAGTTGACATTGAACAATGGAAAATAATTAACATTTGTTCCATTACAAGTAATCCGAAGAGAATAATTCACTATCAAAGACCTGTGGCGATAACCATGTTTCCGAGAATGCAATGAGATTATAATTATAACAATAAGACGCATTAAATAGTTTATGGTTTTTTTAGACATTTTGATAATAGATCGAGAAATCCGGGAGATATCCCATATTTTCCCGGACCCTCTGTATTTATTTTCTGAGGTTAACATCCAATTGCAATTTTTCCTAACATACTTTTTCTGAATTTTAAGTAACGGATAAGCTAAAAAGGAGTTAACGTATTGTTACTTAATTTTACACACCATTTACATCTCAATGCATGAGACGTCAACAGTTTCTTTTTGTTATCACTACATTTATCAATTTCCGCATTTTTAATAAAAGTTTCTTAATTTTAGAAGGGGTTTTTAATAAAACAAAACCATCGACTTGTAGATATATAAAAATCGATCTAATTTCAATAACATTAACGTAGTAAAAGTAAAAAGGAAATATTAAAAATTGTAGTTGAATAATTCGAAGTTTTGCAGCTTGCATAGTAAAAAAACAACTGCGGTATCGAAAGGAAAGAAAAAGAAATGGCAAAAAAACTGTAGAAAAGTTATCCCACCGGTTTTTTTTTCGTTTAATCCACCATAAACTTTTACTTAACTGGGATATTTTTAGTTATATTATCTAATAAATAATTTAAGGAATTTAAATTGTCATCTGAAATGGTTGTTGCAGTTCACAAAAAACAAAAACGATATAACTTTCTGTTTGTTTTTGTTATATTGCTTATTCTTATTATTAACAAGCTTTTATTGAGCGCACGTGACACATAGCACGTCTCTTGGTGATAGTTATTTGCACAACTAGTGCAAAAATTGATGCTTATTGTTCTAGATATAATAATTACGTCAAGAGGAGGTAAAGACCTAAATTTGGTACCCGAGAGCTTCAGAGTGGCATCTGTATAAGTTGTTCAAATGCAGATAAAAAAAATGTGTATTGGACACGCATTATGTTGGTGTTCAAGAACGTTGTTAGATTTTTTTGCTTTTCGTCTCCTCAGGCAAAATTTTATTGTAAAAGATGGAATTTTTATCGGAATGCACATCGACACTTCGAAAATTAAATTTTAAACAATTTTTTTGTTCTCATAGATTAGTAAATATAACTCAGTAGCGGCTCGATGTAAAGGTTAAATTTCATCATTAATAAATTATGAAAATGTCAAGGTGTGTACCGGTAAAATTAAATATTTAAAAAAAATGTAAACACTGTTTTAAGGTGTTTGTTTCTTTTTTAAAATTGTAGATATGTTCTTGTGAGAATGTTTTAATTATATAAAAAATATTTTTAGGAAGGTAAATAAAACAAAAATTTTGAAAATTCCCAAAATAAAGGGCGAAACGTCAATTGTTTGCATTTTTTGTTTAATAAATAACCTAAACCCAATAAAAGACAAAATAAAAAAAAAGGATATATATATATATATATATATATATATATATATATATATATATATATATATATATATAAACATTTAATTTTCTAAAATTTTTTCTTAAACCATCCTTCTATATAAATGTATGGTAACTTCTTTGGATTAGGTTTCAAAAATTAATACTACTATTATGTGCTTGACGTTTCGCCCAACGTGGTGGGATTTTTCAAAAGTATAATCTGTAAATATAACATTTGGTATCTTAAAGTTCAAAAACGTAGGTGTTGCTCCAGTATGTTTGCATCTCAATAAGAAAATTCTTCGATTCTTCTGGTTGGCCAGTTTCCTATATGTTCCTGATATATTTCGGAGATTTTGTGCACATTCCAAACCATAGTTCAATCGTATCTCTTCAAGAAACGTCATATCAAATCAAATCAGGAACATATAGGAAACTGGCCAACCAGAAGAATCGAAGAATTTTCTTATTGAGATGCAAACATACTGGAGCAATACCTACGTTTTTGAACTTTACCAAATGTTATATTCACAGATTATACTTTTGAAAAAGCCCACTACGTTGGGCGAAACGTCAAGCACAGAATAGTAGTATTAATTTTTGAAACCTAATCCAAAGAAGTTATATATATATATATATATATATATATATATATATATATATATATATATATATATATATATATGCAGGGTGATTTAGAAAAGGTGGACAATCTCTCGACGGTGTGTAGTTGATATGAAAATAACATAATTTATTCAAACGTCTCCATATTTACTTTCAAACATGAGGTGTGAAATGTAGGTTTTTCAAAATAATTTTTATTCCGTTTTATCAAATGTAACAAAAATTTCGTCAGAGTTCCAATAAATGAAGAGTATTTTTTCTCTAAGATAAAATTAGGTAATTAAAAAATGTATGTTACGTTCAAAAAATAGTAGTAACGCCTTTTCTGTTTTTTTTTTTTAATAAAGAATATATCAATAATCTTCTTACATTTTTTTTCTAGATTACAATACTGTTGCAATTAATGTTTTATTTTGCTTCATTTTAGTTTTTAGATAAAATATACCCAAAAATTCTGATAAAAGTTAGGTAAAGACAAAAAAAAAAACCATCTCCCTTACGACTGCGGAATGAAATGGCCCGTATGGACGATATATTTTTAACTTAAAAGGTATACGGTTACACTTTAATTTTTCTTGTCGTCTGGACTCACCCTAAAACGCATTTTGGACTGGGTCCCTTCAGAATGGTTTTAAGCGGGTTTTACTGAATAGTTGTGCCTTGTCACAGCTTGTTATCGAAAACGATCACGTGATGGACTGGGGCAGAGCTGATATTTTAGATAGAAGAAATATGTACTTCAAAAGAACTTTCTTAGAAATGGTTTACATATACCTTAACAAATTTAATTTGAACAACAAAGAGATACTCAAAATATGAGCTCTATTTGCGATAATATTTTAAAATTACAAAAAGAAAAATATCTATAATTAATGGATTCTTCCGCTCCTGATGAATAATAATTATATTAAGTCAAAAGATAAGGAAAATATTAAATGCCTAAATTAATAATATTAATTAATAAGGTTATTACCCATACTTTCACACTACCCTGTAAGAACGATGAAGACATGCATGTCCGGCACCTATTCTTAACCCGTTACTCTTTTCTCACTCTTACCCACATAATATACAATAGATCTGTCTTTATTAGACATACTACACATATTTTAACTTTCATCTCCTTTTTCTTCTTTTCATATCATAAGTTTATCTTTGCCACATTAGTTCATTGGCCTAGGACACGCATGTCGACACGTGCATAAAATTAATAAATATAAAAAATATATAAATGTAAACAACTAAATTCCTCAACTTGTCAAATATCAATCACTTCCATTTTGTTAAGTAAAAAAGTAACTTATAATTATTAATTATTATTTTTCAGTTTTCTGAGTAATGTTTCTCCTGTTCTTAATTTAAATCCACATTGGTGAGTTTACTCTGAAATATAATTAGTGTATTTTAATATTAATAAATATATTAATTGTAGATTGTCCTGATGAAGAGCAAACTAAAAACTCTAAAGCTTTACTAACAAATAAAAGGGTTTTTCTTCAAACCGTAGCCATAAAAGACTGCAACTTTTTATATAAAGGGTGTTTTTTTATAGAGATATAAAACTTTAAGTTGGCAACACTTTTTTAACTGGCGGCCATTTTGTCAGCTGTCAAGTGATTTATATTTAGTTTGGTTTGGCATTTCAACATGAATAGACTGACGCTTGAACAAGGCTTCCAAATTGTACAAATTTATTTTGAAAATCATGGTTCTGTTTGAAATACGTGTCGCGCACTACGTCCATTTTACGGTCAACATAATCGTCTATCAGAGCAATTAATTCGATTAACTATGGAACCTTTTCGCATCACATTTACTCTAAATGATAATGCACATCCACAGAGACATCGTACAGTGCGTACAGAAGAAGTCATTGCTGCTGTAGAGCGTAGCGTAGAGGAGGACCCGAATCAGTCTATCCGCCATCGTGCACAGGAATTGGATATGTGTCCATTCAATTTATGAAAGATTTTGCGGAAAGATCTTGGTTTGCGTGCTTACAAAATCCAACTCGTGCAAGAATTGTAGCCACGCGATCACCTAGCAAGGCGTAGATTCGGTGAATGGGCCCAAAACAAGATTGCCGTTGATCCCGATTTTCATAAGCGAATTTTGTTTAGCGATGAAGCTCACTTTTGTTTGAATGGATACGTCAATAAACAAAACTGCCGTATTTGGAGTGATGATAATCCTCAAGTGTATGTTGAGACACCGTTACATCCAGAAAAACTGACTGTTTGGTGTGCTTTATGGGCTGGTGGAATCATTGGTCCGTACTTCTTTAAAAACGATGCTGGTGAGAACGTTACAGTCAATGGTGACCCCTATAGAGCCATGATTACTGACTTTTTCGTACATCAATTGAACAACCATGATGTGCAGGAGCTGTGGTTTCAACAAGACGGTGCAACATGTCACACAGCTCGTGCCACAATTGATTTATTGAAGGAAACGTTTGGTAACCGCATAGTTTCACGTTTCGGACCCGTGAATTGGCCTCCAATATCGTGAGACTTAACGCCGCTAGACTATTTTCTGTGGGGATATGTGAAGTCGCTAGTCTACGCCGATAAGCCCGAAACGATTGATCACCTGGAGGACAACATTCGCCGCGTTATTGCCGATATACGGCCACAAATGTTGGAAAAAGTCATCGAAAATTGGACCTCCAGATTAGACTACGTCCGAGCCGGCCGTGGCGGTCATATGCCAGAAGTCATATTTAAATTATAACGCCAGAAGGTTATCTTTCGAATAAAGTAAATTTCATGTCAATTTAAAAAATTCATCTTTGTTTTATTCCATTTAAAAGTTCTATACCTTTATAAAAAAACACCCCCTCTCTCTCTCCCTCTCTCTCTCTCCCTCTCTCTCTCTCTCTCTCTCTCTCTCTCTCTCTCTATATATATATATATATATATATGTATATATATATATATATATATATATATATATATATATATATATATATATATATATATTATGAAAAACTTTGAAAGTATTTTAAAGATAAAATTCGTGTTACGCAAATTAAAACCATAAATCATTTTCTTTCAGGTTCAAAGCGCTTAAACTTTTGAACCTTTAAAAAATTCTTCAACAATTCCTTTTTGTCACTATAAAAATAATATAATTTGCCAAATAGCGCGTATTTAAAAAATGTTGGAGCCTGACTTGTATTACGAAAAGTGACTAGCTAAAATGAAAAGCAAATTACATACCAGGCCAGATTGTGGTTAATTTCATGCATAATTGTCTCCTTAATTATTTTACGTAGAGATGAAATTAATTTATCAACTAGTTTTTTCAGAATTGGGTACCATTTCGAGAAAATTGTTGTTCAAGGTAAATATGCTTTCAAAATGAAGTTTTATTGTTAATCGTTCCTAGTTTCTAGAAAGTTCTGATAGAAATAAAACATTTGGTAAAAGACTACATGCAGATGTGAGATAGACTTATTTCTCTTCAGGCTCATTATGGCAGGTATGAAATGAAAGGTAACACATCCGGCCTAAGAATTGTTTCATCACATCAGATTTTTTAAATATCCTAACCTAAAAGTGCAAAAAAAGTGATTTTGATCTATATTTAAGGTTACGGATCATCACGACATTTCTTTTCTCTTAAAAAACTATACACAGTATCTTAAAGTATATATTTTACTCTTTCAAATGCCACTGAGTTTGCTCAAATATATTTCTTTTCCTTTAAGATATTTAATTTTGAAAATTTCATTTTGCATGAATTTTTCAAGTTTTTAAGCGACAAATCTGATAAATCATGGATGTTTTAAGGCTATCAAATCATGGCTATATCCAAAATTATCATTAGTTTTGCAAAATAAATTTGTTTAAACAGTTTGTTTAAAGGCTAAGTTTAATCAGGGGTGTTCGGACATGTTGGGCAATCTGGTTTTTTTATTCCTGTTTTTTTTTACACAATACTTTTTTAAAATTCTACCCAAAAATTATGGTGAATGCGTCGGGTAAGGTAGTGTTTCGTTCTAGGATTAAATTTTTTGTTTACATCTGCTTACAGTTTACACTTCAAAACTTTTCTCTGAAGCAACATATCACTCTGTCAGTTTTTTCGTAGAAATATACTTTATTTTCCAATTATCTTGTTACTAAGCCCACTGACATACAGTGTGTTTCCAAATAAGCGCGATAAATTTTAGAGAGTTATTCTTGGGCTAATTTTAGGCATAAAAGTTCATATAAACATGTTTCCGATAATGCTTTGTTTTTAAAATACAGGGTGTTAAATTTTATTATTATTTTTATTTTTTAAAATTTTATCATATCTTTTTAAAGAAAATTGAATCAAATTTGGAACACATACCACTTTTTACAGTTCCCATGAAAAATATTATTACGTGAAATAATATACAAAGTGGAATTTTTTCCCGGTCGCTTAGATTTTATCCTCTTCAATTTTTTTTTCGTTCGTCACCGACTCGATTTGATTATTCAGTTAGCTTTTTCAATTTATCGTGAAACTTTTTTATCTCTCAAGTTTTCCTCTAAATGTCAATAGTTTTCCATAAAAAAATAAAATATGTTCAGATGCATCTCCAATTAAGTTCTGTAATGGTGTTTAATTAAGTGACGAAAAGGTATTGTAGGCTGTTGTCAAATAAGTTAACGCCTAATTTGTCATATTGTTTTTTGTTGTAATGTGTCATAATTTCTGTGGATAAGTGTGATTAATTTTATGTACTTTTAATGGAAAATAAGTAAAAAAAAATAGTAAAAATGGCATAGAGTTTACAAATACTGAAATGTCAGATATACATTTTGTTTATGGTCGTGCCAATGGAAATACATTAGGGAATCAACGGATTTATGCTGAATTATATCCACAACGTAGGTTACCTCTTTATAACACATTTGCTCGTCTTCATCAGCGTGTACGAGAAAATGATACATTTCTAAAACGAACTTTTGATTGTGGACGTCCTCGGGATATAAGAACCGTAGCGCTAGAGGAAGCTGGTCTTAATTTAATAGAAGAATCTCCTAAAACAAGTATGAGAAAAATTGCCAATATATTAAATATAAGCAATTCCACATTATTCCGAATTTTAAAAGAACATCATTTGTATCCCTACCATATCCAGCAGGCGCTTTTACCTCGATCCTTTTTGCCGCGTATAGTTTTTTCCAGTGGATACTTCAGTCTCCCTTTTTTATCCTGTATTTTGTTTACTAATGGGGGGAATCCATAAGAAATTTTCACAATAATCACATTTGGGATGAAGAAAATTATCATGCAATTTCTTGAAGCCAATTGACTTCATAGGCGATTATCTAATTGGCCCATGTTTCCTTTCATTAAGATCAAATTGTGACTAATACTGTCACTTTCTCGAGGAAAAGTTACCTGTCCTTCTTGAAGAGGTTTCTCTTCAAGTTAAACAAGAATTATGGTTTATGCATAATGGCGCTCCAGCACATTTCAGTATCAATGTACGCTGTCACTTAGAGGCAGTGTATCCAACTTGTTGGATAGCTCGAGGAAGCACTCAACACTGGCCTGCCTGCATTCCGGATCTAAATCCTTTGGATTTTTGCATCTGGGGTTTCTTTAAATTTTTGGTTTCGGCATCTAAAGATATTGAAGATTTTAGAAATCTCATTGTTACGTCCTGTGAAAGGATAAGAAATACTCCAGAATTATTTCAACGAATACGCTCTTCAATGAGACGAGGATCGTTCTTGCATTATGGCTGAGGGTGGTCATTTTCAACATTTGTTGTAATTTCTGTTATTAAAATTTATATAGAATCTCTGATAAATATAGAGCACTTAGAGAACCAAGACATACGGAATGAGTTACAAACAAGAATAAACGAAAATTCGAAAACACTCGAAAGCAAGGAAGAATACCGAAACTGCAGAAACATAAATGAAAAATGGTGCATTAAATCAACCTTATTGGAACTCTCAATAGACATTCTAAAGAAAAAACAACCCACAGGAAAACAAGAATGGATAACTAGTGAAATTCTTAATCTTATGGAAATTAGAAGAAGCTATAAACGAAAGAATGGACGACAATATAAAGAAACACAACGGATACTGCGCTAAAAAATCAGAAAAGCACAGGAAGACTATTACAAAAAAAAATGTGAGGAAATTACAAGCAAAGCATGACTGTTTCAAGATACACAACAAAGTCCGAAAACTCGCCAGCACCAATAAACAAAAGCAACTCAATATACTTTATAATAATGGAAAGATAGTCACAGATATAGAACAAAAATTGGAAACATGGAAGAACTACTTTACAGAATTCTTTGTAGATGAGAGACGACAAACTAATCTTGAAAATATAGAAGGGGAGATAGGCCCGGACATTATTGAAGACGAAGTGATATACGCAATGAACTTGCTAAAGAATGGAAAAGCTCCAGGTCCAGACCAACTGCTAGTGAAAATCCTTAAACTGATAGAGGAGGATCACGTTCAGATTCTGGTAGAATTAATCAACACCATATATAGAACAGGAATAATACCAAATAACCCTCCCAAAAAAGAAAAATGACAAGCATTGCTCTGACTATCGTAGAGTAAGCCTGATGGTTCACACTAAAAATTCTGTTGAAGGTGGTCCACAATAAAATATTCAGAAAATTAGATGTAGACATCGGCGATACACAATTTGGATTCCATAAAGGCCTAGGATCAAGGGAGCCAATGTTCTGTCACAAAGACGCCTAGACATGAATCAAGAACTACACGCGTGCTTTGTAGACTACAACAAAGCCTTTGATAAAGTTAAACATGACCAACTTATCGAAACATTAGTAAAGAGAAGGATATACCTCGAGAACCTAAGAATAATTTCAAACCTATACTATGGCCAAAAAGCAGCAAGTCGAATAGACGACATAACATCAGAAGAAATAGAAATATAGAGAGTTGTTCGTCACGGGTGTGTACTTTCACCAATTCTCTTTAATCTCTACTCGGAAGATATAGTAAATATGGTACTTGGTGATCTGGACATGGGCATTAAAATTAATGACATTACAATAAATAATCTGAGGTACGCCGACGATACGATTCTTTTAGCTGGAACACATGAAGACTTACAGACGTTAATTAATAAAATGCTCACAGTAAGCGAAGAATATAGTGAACATAAACAAAACGAAATATATGCTGATAACAAAAATAACTCAAAATATTCGTAGGGTATATGTAAAGAATCAACGAATTGAAAGAGTAAGAGAATACAATTACCTGGGTACAACCATTAATGAAAACAATGACAGCTCCTAAGAAGTACCGATAAGAATTGAAAAGGCCAGAAGCATATTTACAAGAATGAAGAGGCTTTTTTGCTGTCCAGATCTAAATCTTGGACGAAAAATACAAGTGATGAGATGTTATCTGCTATCTGTACTATACTATGGGATGGAAGTCTGGACACTGAAGATGATTGACGTGACGAGGCTGGAGGCATTTGGGTAATTTTGGGAAGTCGTGAGATGTATGCATAAGGAGAGAGAAGTAATTTTAACCATTAAGAAAAGAAAGCTGCTCTATATAGGACATATCATGAGAGGAGAAAAATATCAAATACTACAGATTATAATGCAGGGAAAAATTCAAGGAAGGAGATCAATAGGAAGGAGAAGAAACTCACGACTGAAGAACTTTAGAGAGTGGTTTGGTTGCAGTAACAGTGAACTAGTTAGAGCTGCAGTCTCAAAGTGAGAATCGCCCTGATGATTGCCAAACTTCGAAGCGGAGATGGCACCTAGAGAAGAAGAAGAGATATTTTGTTATTGTTATTCAAATTCTATTATTAATAAGTTGTATTTTTTTCTTAGTCCCTGTTGGTTAAAACAAATATGAATGAAAATTGATTAAAACAAATACATTATGATTTTTACTTAAGAATTTTCATTTTTTGTGGAAAAACTATTTACTTTTAGAGAAAAACTTAAGAGAAAAAAAATTTCACAATAAGATGGGAAAGCTGAGTAATCAAATCGAGTCAGTGGCGCCTGAAAAAAAAGTTCGTATATTATTTCACGTAATAATAATTTTTTTTGAGAACTGTTGAAAGTGTTATATTTTCCAAATTTGACTTAATTATCTTTAAAAACAAATGGTATAAATTTAAAAAACTAAAAACTATAATAAATTTTAATACCCTGTCTGTATCTTAAAAACTAAGCATTATTAGATATATATTTATTGGAACTTTTATGCTTAAGATTAGTTCAAGAATATTCATTAAAATTTTTCGCACTTATTTGGAAACACCCTGTATATGAGTGGATATGCACTTACGAAAAGTGAGAAAAACCTAGATCTCTGGGGACGAAAATAGGCTTGGGGCTGGCTGCAGAACCCTCATTATAGAATGCGTGGTTGCGTGCTTTATTATAGAGAGGGAGTTTTATCCTACAATATGAACCTTTATATACTGACAGAGACAGATATACCTGAGTTGGGTGGTTACCTCTGTATTCAGCAGTTTCATGTTTTCCTTAAAGCCCTAATATGCATAATTCGTGGTCAAAACTTATTGTAGAGTGTACCTTGCCATTTTGTTAGTAAAATTTTTAATCTACAGAACAGGCGCGGATCCAAGGGGGGGGGGCGATCCTCCCCCAAGAGTTTTGAGTTCAGGAAAATAGACCCGATTTTGCCTCTTATACTATAGTTTATTCAAGAACTAGAGAGTAATAAATCATTTTTTACCTTTTTGTTCTTCGCAAACTACATGTGTTTTTTAGTCAGGTGTCTTTGGCAAAATCTGTTAGACACGTATATTTTTCATAATGGGTTAGAAATTTTATAATCAAAAATACTGGTCTATTATAATGGACTATTTGGGTTGGAAGTGTGAAATGTTAAGGATTTTCATCCTTATCATAGGCGTCGAAAGGAGGTATATTTTATCACTAAGTATTTGTGGCATAGAATATTATAAAAGTTTTTATAATATTATTTTATTTCTTATGATTTCTTAATAATTTACATACATACAAAATATAGATAATTTTGACTTATTTAATACAAATCACAACTGTATTCCTATAATTTTTAATTTGTGATAGAAACTGTTTTATACACATTCAGACTAAAACGTAGCCTTATTCTCTCAAAAAATTCTAAGTTATAATTTAAATACTTACAAAATACCCATTGTTAAAAATACAAGAAGATAAACATTTATAAAAAAATAAATTCGTCCATGTTAAAATTCTTTTGGGACAATCGGTCATTTTATTATTAATTAAAAATATTTTTAGGACATTTGACGTTTCAGTTTATTTATTTCTTAAACCATCTGCATAATTACAATTAAACGCTAAAAAGGGATTCAAATGTAATTAATTTTTATATATTACAGTTAAAATTAGACCTACTTATTTTTATTCCTATTGCACTGACATCTTAATTTAATTTACTTTATTATATGGAAATCCGATAGTCCCAAAAATAGAAAATAAACATGTTAATTCTACACGCTTAAGAAAAACACCCAAATACAATAATAAAATAATAAAAAAATTACCGCTAATTGGAATTAAATATATATATATATATATATATATATATATATATATATATATATATATATATATATATATATATATATATATATATATAAAATTAAAGAGTGTGACACACTAAAATAAAAATATATAAAAAAACAAAAATATATATAAACAACTTTAAACCATAAAATACAAAAAAAAAACAATAATTTAAATAATAAATTGTGTTTATACTGGTAAACATTACGTATTCAATTCGTAATCAAAGTCAGTGAAGCTATCTTCGCTCAAAATTAATTATAATTGGTTCCTCTATCTCACCGATCGTGAGATTCCACATTTTGTTTTATTTTTTTATTATATGAATTTTTCCCAATTTTCCGCAGTAACTTTATTCAAAAAAATCTTTCAAAAGTTCAGTTAAATTGCTAATTTTGTAAATTCTGTTATTTCTTCTTTTACTTGACAGAAATATTTCCTTCTCCAACGGATAGTTTCCGGACAACCTATAAGAACAGATTTCCTATCTGATTTTTCCCAGCAAAAATTAAGTTCTCTGAGCAATTTTCAGAGCTCGGTTCTTTTAATTTCAGGTAAATTCGGATCTTTATTGATTTTAGTTAAAATTTTGTCGGCGGTTGAAATCTGCTTCTCATAATAAAATGTATGTACAACTCCTTTTATTGCAGTTTTCATCTCTTCTTACAATGAGGATTTTCGTTTGCCTGTGATCGAATGTGACTTAGGAGTACTAACAATTCCAATCTTTTTTTTTCTCCTTCAGTATTCGGTACATAGTAAATTTCCAACTCCTGTCATGTTGGAACACATATCAACAGAGCTTTTAACATTATTATCTAGATATTGATATCTTAAGGCATCATAAACATACATCGTAATAGGTTTTTCCTTGAGGAAAAAATGTTCTAGTTTAATGATTTTGGAATAAATATAGAGGGGGAAGCCATATCTTTTGGATATCGTACTAATCTCAAATAATATATAACAACAAGAGCAAACAAAATAAATCACTAAGGATACACTGTAAGGTGTACTTTGCTCACTGACAGAAATTAAATTGAACTATCAGAAATTTTATTGTTGCAATAAATTTATAAAAGCTTATAATATTTAAATATAATTAGATTTACAACAGTCCTCAGTTACCTGCGACACTGGAGCAGGTACGTTGGAGGTTTCGGTAACAGTTTTATTCTCTCTCTAATTCTTGAATAGAGTATTGAAATGTGTAGCTTGTGATACCCTCTCCCCCTCTCCCAAGAGCTTTGAATTCAGGAAAATAGACACGATTCTGCCTCTTAAACTAGGAATGTGTATGCTGCTGGCACCCCCCTCCCCCGTCGGCAACTTATTTTTTTTTGTGATCACCCTCCCCTCTTCAAGTGCTTGAAATTCAGAAAAATAGACCTGACCCTGCCTTTTACACTAGAAATGGGAATGTGGCTGGTGTCTCCCCTCCCCCCCGTCAACAACTTGTTTTCGCTTGCCATACTGTACTTTTGTGATATCACCGCCCCCAAAGAGAGAGGCTGGATCCGCTCCTGCTACAGTATACATTTGTATTATTAGACAAGTTGCATGTTGTTAGATCTTTAGTAGAGGATTCAAAATTAAAAAAGAGTGGTAAAGTCTTTGAAGAGATATTATCTCATACTAAATTTCGAGATATCATAAAGGTTATTACAATACTACTCATTAAATCATATACTCTAAGCAGCAAACTTATTAAATTTGCGGTACAAAACAATTATTATACTAACTCGATTTGCACTTAACTGTTTTTTATTCTTGGATGCTGCAGATAAAAAAAAACACCTACGGAGCACTACAAAATATGCTTGTAACTTCCGATTCGTGTGAAGTGTTTACGATAATAATTTCTTTTTACCTACACTCAAAATCTATTTTAACAAGTACGTTTAAACAAACGATTAAAAAGATTTGAATGAGGTAATTCACGAATACGTATATTGGCAATTCATTATAATACACTTCATTTAGAGGAATGTTAGATACAGTAGCTTTACCTACTAACTGCCTGTAAGAACATGTGTGTAAATTAAAAATATCATCAACAACATACCTGTAAAAACGAGGCCAAGTCTCGTGACTAGTTGGTCATAAATTTACTGAATTGTTATGCGCTGGTGTATTATTTCATCGAGGTTATTTGTAATATGTATTAAAGTTTATATCTGAGTGGATCGGAAAAAAACGAAAACTTAAAAAGGCTGATTTTTTTACATACAGGTTGTCCCACCGGGAATCAATTCGACCCATATATGGAAAACCATATAAATTAAAATTTTGAAAATTTGACAATAGATTATTGTCGACGAATTCAACTCGCTTATTTTAAATAGAACGCCCTATACATATTATTGCATTTTTAGATTCTGCGCAAAATTATAGACGAATTTTATGGGTCATATCCCATACCTAAGTCTAAGCGTTCTTGACATATTTAAATTTTTATGTCATTCCTATAAGGAAGCTCCTTTTTATTTAATTTGGCTTAGATTTTTTATGGAAACGGGCCTACTTTATTAGATTCTTATAATATTTTGATAACCAATAATACAGGGTGTTCCAAAAATAAGTTTAAAAATTAAATTAAAAGAATCGTCAAATGTCAATTATTTCAAAAAGAAACCCCCAAATTTCATAATTTTATTTTAATTAGTATTAAAAATAGGGGTGATTTTGTATAAAGTTGTCTAAGCTAAAAATTTTCAGTTTTCCAAATATTGCCAACTTAATATTTTTATATGGCAATTTTGCTGCGGATTTTTAGTTTAGTTACAATCTTAGTTGACTATGACGTATTACTCATAGCTGGCTTTGACGGCATTGAAAAACGATCAAATGCTAAAGAAGTAACTAATAACCTGCTGACATAATTGTTTAAAACTTTTCCCATTTAACTGCCTTTCTATTTCTAATAGTTTTCGAGATTGCAATACTGTCATTACATATTTCGGACCCCCCTGTGTACATATAATATATAAAATATTATTTTAGTAGAACGAAATAAAGGGTGTTTTTTTATAGAGGTATAGAACTTTAAGTTGGCAACACTTTTTTAACTGGCGGCCATTTTGTCAGCTGTCAAGTGATTTATGTTTAGTTTGGTTTGACATTTCAACATGAATAGACTGACGCCTGAACAACGCTTCCAAATTGTGCAAATTTATTTTGAAAATCATGGTTCTGTTCGAAATCGCGCACTACGTCCATTTTACGGTCAACATAATCGTCCATCAGACCAATTAATTCGATTAACTATGGAACGTTTTCGCACCACGTTTACTCTAAATGATAATACGCATTCACAGAGACGTCGTACAGTGCGTACAGAAGAAGTCAGTGCTGCTGTAGCGCGTAGCGTAGAGGAAGACCCGAATCAGTCTATCCGCCATCGTGCATAGGAATTGGATATGTGTCCATTCACTTTATGGAAGATTTTGCGGAAAGATCTTGGTTTGCGTGCTTACAAAATCTAATTCGTGCAAGAATTGAAGCCACACGATCACCTAGCAAGGCGTAGATTCGGTGAATGGGCCCAAAACAAGATTGCCGTTGATCCCGATTTTCATAAGTGAATTTTGTTTGAATGGATACGTCAATAAACAAAACTGCCATATTTGGAGTGATGATAATCCTCAAGTGTATATTGAGACACCGTTATATCCAGAAAAACTGACTCTTTGGTGTGTTTTATGGGCTGGTGGAATCATTGGTCCGTACTTCTTTCAAAACGATGCTGGTCAGAACGTTACAGTCAATGGTGACCGCTATAGAGCCATGATTACTGACTTTTTCGTTCATCAATTGTGCAGTGATGTGCAGGAGCTGTGGTTTCAACAAGACGGCGCAACATATCACACAGCTCGTGCCACAATTGATTTATTGAAGGAAACGTTTGGTAACCGCATAGTTTCACATTTCGGACCCGTGAATTGGCCTCCAAGATCGTGCGACTTAACGCCGCTGGAGTATTTTCTGTGGGGATATGTGAAGTCGCTAGTCTACGCCGATAAGCCCGAAACGATTGATCACTTGGAGGACAACATTCGCCGCGTTATTGCCGATATACGGCCACAAATGTTGGAAAAAGTCATCGAAAATTGGACCTCCAGATTAGACTACGTCCGACCCAGCTGTGGCGGTCATATGCCAGAAGTCATATTTAAATTATAATGCCAGAAGGTTATCTTTCTAATAAGGTAGATTTCATGTCAATTTAAAAAATTCATCTTTGTTTTATTCCATTTAAAAGTTCTATACCTCTATAAAAAACACCCTTTATATACATTTTTAATAGTCTACAAAATAAGTCTCTCATAAAAAAACAGCACAGGAATTGTCCGTGTTCTGTATATTTATCTTTTTATATCTAATAAACTTCTACAAGTCAACAATATTTTCGATAAATTGGTTTCATTTTCTAATATAAAGGATATGCTATCACACCTTTAACTTTCTTAAGGGTGTTTCTTGTTCCGAAAAATATTCTGCTTCACACAGTGGTGGTGGTTCTGCCTTGGACCTATATCCCTACGGCTATGTAACAAAATCACTAATAAGATGTAATACTTAGTTTTTTTTTAACATGTTTGAAGTTTTACAATTTTTAAATCCAGCCATATAGAACTCTTTAGGTGACATTAAGAAATTTTACTGTTTTTAGTATTTTGTAGCCAGATGGGGAGCGTTATAGTTTCAGTGTTCGTTCGTCCGTCCGTCCACTCGTTTGCATGTCATAGCTTTATAACTTCGTCAGATTTCCATTCTTTGCAATGAAATTTTACAACAATAAAATATAGAGTTCCAAATCTTTTCTTAAAATTCGGGAAGTAAATTTTAAAATTTTTGAAAAGATAGCTCCTACGATATATATTTAAGGCAATTTAATAAGATTAAGTTATGTCCATTAATTTATGAGAAATAAATTTAATTTCGTCTTTTTCATTTATCTCTGTGAGTGGAGTCCTATTGAGTAGGTTCAGAAATGCAGTTAAATATATCATATACTATTTTTTATTTAATTAATTACCAGTACCAGACGGGATTTATCCAGCAATGCTACAGCAGGGTCCAGACTCATCAGCAAACTTTGTTGTATACTAAGGACCACTCTAAAAATTTATGTCGAAATCTGGAAAGCCAAACTAGTCATTAGCATTAGCATTTGGACCAATTATTTTAATGTCATTCATACTCAAAACTATCGAGAAGGTATTAGATAAGCATGCTAGGGATACAGCCTATTTTATTAGAACCAACAAGCCTACAGAATCGGCAGATCTATTTATAGAACTAGTCTGCGGAGTGGAAAACACGCTGGAAAATGGAAACTGCTTCGAGAAGCATTTCTAGATATAGTGTAGAAAAGTAACATTAATCTAGATGAGACCTGTAGTAAGTAGATCGGAAATTTACTAAAAGACAGGGTTGGCTATACAGAACTACTTGGAGAGACTGCTTTGGAACCTGGTAATGGATGGGCTTTTGCGACTTCTGAGCAGATTTAGGATCTTCTGATGACTTGGTAATTTTAACCAAAAGTAAATTTAATACAACGGTGATAAAGAGGATTTAGCAGATTTTTAGGGTTGTAGAAAGAGAGGCGAAACAGGAAGGCCTTAATATTAGCTCCCAAAGACTTAATTCCCTTCACAAAACGGAGCAAATTAAAGTATTTCAGCCCTATTATCGTACAAGAAAACAAAATGCCACTCCACCAGGAGGTTAAAATATCTTCTATACACCGTTGCGGATAGCCTGTTTGAGCATCATGGGGGTTCAGTAATGGAGTGCATACTAAATCTCCCTTCACTACATTTAGTGATTTAGATAGAGACAAAAATGGGACTTTACCGGCTACACCACTCATTGCCAACAGCTCAAATGCTGATGACAAGACATAAAACTTCATGTAACAATGTCCCCTGGGTTGGCCTCGAGTTACCGTTATAATATACCGTTTGAGGTCTTTATAGAGGACCGAAAGGTAGGTAAGTTAAGCCGGAATCATTTTTTGGTGTACTTTTCTAGTACACTGACGACTCACAGACCAAAGAGGGTACAGCAGCTAGGATATATGGGTTACAACCAAAAGAACAACTGACTATTCCCTTGGGAAGATACCCAACAGTATCTCAGGCAGAAATATATGCAATTTTACAATGTACAGAAGAGATAAAAGGAAGGGATTAGAAAAGAAAGCAGATATAACACACGAAAAAATAGTTATAATAACTGAAGTTTGTTATGCTATTGTATTGTTTATTTTATGATTGGATACCCATAACTAATAAATAAAAAAATTTATAATTATATATATATATATATATATATATATATATATATATATATATATATATATATTTATTTTCTTGATTCTTGAACCATAGATTATACCATTTTTCTTAATTTTGTATTTTCTTGGGTTTAGGTTCTAGAACCTAAACCCAAGAAAATACAAAATTAAGAAAAATGGTATATATATATATATATATATATATATATATATATATATATATATATATATATATATACATATATATATATATATATATATATATATATATATATATAAATATATGTATAAAAATGTGTTTACAGTATGCTGCAAACTGGAAATGCATTAAATTTAAGGTAAATGTGCTGGAAGCAAATTTCATAAACCGTTTCTTAAATTCATTTAATATAATGCATTAAATTTAATAACTTTCACATTAATCTAAATTAATGGAATTAAATTTAATGTAATAATACATTAAATTTAAAGTTTGATAAGATGACTATGTACATTAAATATACAGCCAGTGATCATTGGATTCAAAACATGTTATCACATATTTAATGCATCAACATTAATATTCTTCTACCAGAAAAATGTGGAAATTTTTCCATAGGAAGTGAACCGTTATCTGTACATCGGTTTCGAAATCACAAGTTTGCGTCAGTACCGGCAGATATGCCTCATCATAAGAAAATTGAGTTTTTTAAGCAACTTATATCATACTAAATAAAAAGTTCAATACAAGTTGCGCCATCTCCCGGAATCTCATGCAATGTACCATGAATATTAATGTAAAATCCTTTAATGTTAAGGTACATGTGAATTTTAATGTACAGAAAATTTAAATATCTTTTCAGTTACTCTATTGAAATTTAAGAGGTACCATTTAATCAAATTTAAAGTACAACGAACTGATATTTCAATAAGTTTGTTTTAATTCAGAGTAATGTAAATTATTCACGATTTAAAGTACAAAATCATTAAATTTAATGTAGAATATACATTAAATTTGCATTAAATTTAAAAATATTTTTGATAGTGTATTAATACAACTATTAGCGAAAGATATAGTGGAATGTGTGTACTACATTAGTGCCTGTAAGAAGATCTCCACTTTCCTTCATACACGCGCGCGTACGTTATAATTGACGAAACCTTATTTGTTTATTGCGTTAAAAAGCTTTGCTTTTAGTTCTTGACTTAAAGTATCAATTGCTGGGAGCAGAATCTGAAAATATTTATTTAATCAAAGTTATTCATGTGAAAAGTGGGAAAACATTTAATTTTTCCAATGTTTAACGATTGTTAACTCAAAATCATGAAACATTCTTTGCTCAAAATTAGCTGAGGAACACGAAAATATAAAATACGTATAAAAACTTTGGTGAAGCCATGTCTGTTCTTCGGCTATGAAAACCTATTTTGCTCCCTGACTATATATGGAGTTCGAAATTTCTCTAGATAGTAAATTATTATTGAGCGCCGTATTAACTTAAAGCTGCTGAAATTATTTTATCGTAACGCATTGAATTAGTTTATAATTTTATGTGTAAATACATAAACAAAAAGGTGGTTTTTCCTACAGTTTAATCTTTTGCGTTATCTCTTTAATATCTTAAATTTAAAATCCGGTCCTAATGTGATACCAACTGATAAGAGTTATATAAACCAGAACGACTCAGGCTTACCAATAATGTCATGTTATTTATAAATTTATTTAATACTTTGATTATACCTTCTTGCATAAAAAACATTATTATGTAATTGTCATTCAGAACAATGGAATTTCCCGTGCGTAGCTAGGAAGAGTCATAAATATGTATGTTAAAAAAATAAATAAAATTTGGTAATTTATACTTCACAGCTTTCCCAAAAATAATATTTCGTAAAAATATTCAATTACATTAAATAAAATAATTACATATAATAATAGCATAACAAAATGGGAGGTCGATAACACCCATTTTGTGTTTTAATTTTGAACATGTCACTTTTTCAAAACAGTTAATTTTATAATTTGTCAACGAAAATTACTTAATATGACTTAATAATTCCGGAAGAAACATTGTACATTTCCAAAGGACTGGAAACAATTGGTCAATTTAAAAATAATACTAAACATACGAAAAATAGTTTAGGTGCCTATTTGCATATATTATTATTTTTAACTTTCATCAGATATTAAATACTGATGCAAGATTTTGACATTAAAGTAGTTTAAATACATCCTTTTATTCATTTACCAAATCATAATTTTTACATTTCTGCTTTAAATAATTTGTCTGTTTATGTTTGCTTTACTGTTAAAGCTCAATTCAGATGAAGTTTTTTGGTTCTTTGTATATAATTTTTCTAGTTGATTGTATCCGGTACTGATTTTGAACTTGTCATAAAGTAATAGTAAAATAACAGGACATATGTGTGTTATTTTACTCTTACTATTAGAGAAAGAAAAAACCCAAGCATTACGTTTGGGTTTTTTCTTTCTCTTTCTTCTTTTCAGCTTTCATCTATCGACTGCTAGATATATGCTTCTTCCAAATTTCTCCATCTCTTTCTGTTCTGTGCTAGTTCATATCATCTTTTTCTGTTTAACATCATCCACTGGGTAATTTATTGGTATCTTGTTTGGCTAGGTGACCTGGCCCCGCACGCTATAATTCAAAACAAACTTCAACAAAGGTTTATTGTAAATGTGTGGACTGGGATGATCAGAAATAACCTTACAGGTTCATTTGTTTTGGAAGGAAGACTCAATGGTGAGATTTATTTACAATTTTCGCAGCAAAATTTAAATAATTTATTGGAAGACGTACCTCTTGATAGAAGAATGCAAATGTGGTACATGCATGATGGTGCTCCACCTCATTTTAACTATCTAGTACGTCAACACTTAACTAACGTATTTGACTCTCGATGGATAGATAGAGATGGGCCTGTTTTATGGCCACCAAGGTCTCCAGACTTAAATTCCATAAACTTTTACTTCTGGGGATATCCAAAAGAACTAGTTTGTTCAGCACCAGTAAATACTAGAAAAGAACTACTAGCGAGAATAGCACAGCATTCTAACGAAGTCCGTAATAATGCCGAAATATTATTTGCAGTACAGCGGGAAAATATTCGAAAAATAAGAAAATATATTCAAGGATGTGGATTTTCCTGCCTTCGAAGAGTGAGACAAAGTTTTTCATAAATTAAAGTACATCAGCACAAACTGCATATTTTTTTTGTGTTTAGCATCAGTAACTTTTGAGTTTTTCGCATAAAAACCGATTTATCTCGAAAACCGCCAGTTTTATCGAAATAAATCAAGAGTACCTTTTTGAAGGGAATGATCAAAGTATTTAAAAATTCTGCTCTGTAAAATGACACCTGTCAAAAATTAGACCCAACTAGAGTGGTTGCAAGTCCGTTCCTGACTTCTCTGATTATCTAAAACATCTACTATAGTATGGTTTAATGAGTCTTTATAGCCTCTATAAAATATTAATATTTCATTAAATTATACAAGTCGATTCAAAACTTAGAACCGATAAGGTAAATCGCTGGGTATCCACTTAGGGCTCGGTATCTCCATTAAGGGGCACTCAAGGAATTTTTTTTTATGACAAAGTAGGGTTTTTTTAACTTACCTTCTATGCTCCCGAGAAACTAGGAGGTACTTACCGGACACCCTGTATATCTAGTGTCAATTCGTGCATTCTCTAAACGTTCCAAAATTGATCACGTTTCGACTGAGTCAAAGGCCTTGTAGTACTCAATAAATGCGAGATGAACTGTGACATTATATTCTGTATTCTTTTTTTCAATAAGAAAATGCGAGTTTATAAGTGACTGATAGCGCTGAACCCTCTTCGTAATCTAGTCTGCTTTTCTGATTGATAGGGATTCAGTTTATTTGACAATTGATTTGTTATAATTTTCGTCAACAATTTGTACATATGAGATAGATCAATGAGTATAGTTTTCTGGGTTTCTGTTATCTTATTTCTTAAAGAGTAAAACCACCTCCGTATTTTGCCAGAAATTTGTGATTTTATCTTCGATAGGACCCTTATTTAGTAGTAATAATGCATCAATTAAATTATTTCTACCCATTTCAGCATTTCACTAATAAATATATTTTTTCCGGGGGAACCTCCCTATTTTTATCTGCTTTAAGGTGCTGAAGAGTTCAACTTTACTGATTTTAGGCATATCTTCTGAACCGACTTTAATAATATGTTTTCGTTCAGTTTTTATACCTGAATGTATCTCATACAGTTTATGAGATACATTTACTGACTTTAATAATTTGTACTTTGTCTGTCACAATAACTCTAATGTTTTTCTGGGTTTCTAGTCTCTTAAGGTGTGGCTTTTCTTTTCTCGAGCACTCTTTGTATGTTCCACATCCTGTAGTCATCAAGACTTAGAACTTGGAGCTTCGCTTCTCATTTGCCTGTACTTAAGTCGTTCAGTTCTCCCCTGAGGAGGATGGTATTTCTGTTCAGCTTTATCCTATCCGCCTCTGTCTAAGTTGTTCTGTATCTTCAGTTGAGACGTCTTCTCTGTGTGATCATTCTTTTGATTTTAGCTAGCGTAGGTTCAAATGGATGTATTGGTATCCTAGTTATCTGTTCTTGGGCGGCTTCCTAATGGGCCATGATAATCGCTGTTTCTAGATTCAGTATGACTGCATTCAGCTCTTCTACTGAGTTAATCCTAGAAATTGCTTCTAGATTTTCGTAAACCTTATCCACAAATAT
The DNA here is from genome assembly GCA_034092305.1 of Diaprepes abbreviatus. Taxonomy (NCBI): domain Eukaryota; kingdom Metazoa; phylum Arthropoda; class Insecta; order Coleoptera; family Curculionidae; genus Diaprepes; species Diaprepes abbreviatus. The sequence goes on along the minus strand of JASJET010000071.1, from coordinate 3,862,067 downwards.
CGCCCAGTCTGTTTTCTTTTTGACTTCTGTCTCATCAGTTCTTCTTTCCTGTCTAGTGTTTAGGAAAATCAGATTGTTATCTGAGGATTTCCATCCGTATTGCTAACCTCGAATTGTTTTCTTATGTTTTTCAGTACTATACCAGGGATGCCACCGGCTCTATGGTGTATTGGTTTCTGGGAGGCAATCACTATAGTTCCGTAGAAGACTGTGTATTCTGCGAGTATTCGACAATCTGCGTTATTTTTTTTTGCAGTTCTACTCCTGAGATTTGCAGTTTAAGTTACCGATTATGACTTTAGGGATTCTACCTTCCAAGATCTTGTTGTATCAACCTAGCCTGGGGTCTCTTATAAACCGAAGTGATTTTAAGATCCTCTTGGTGTATGTTGATTGTAACACTGAAAGCTCCTAGTTTGACGTCCCTTACACCGGTTACGTGATGATTGAGATTTCCCTTTACTAGCAGGGCGATACTCCGGCCAGCCCTTGTTGGGTTTGGCGTGTCGTATTGATATGTAAGATAGTTCGCGAATGTCACTCTTTCATTGTTGCTGCGTCTGATTTCCAGGATGGGCGTCCTGTGTAAACTCGACCAGGAACCCGATAACATCGCTTCGCCTACCGTTCAAGCTATTCACATTCCAAAATGCTATCTTGATTGTTTTTGACCTGGTTATTGTAGTTTATGTTCACACATTGTGCTTTTGGAGGGCAGCTCGTACTGCCTCTGCAATCTTTTTTTGCAGCTCTTTAGCACTGTTTGGCAAGGAACGGGTGGGACACTCCATTACTTACAGCATGAAAATTTATAATGTTTAAACATTTTGTTTAGAAAACAAGCGCTGAGACACTGAACGTGGACAAGTCTTGAGGGCAACACAAGAAATGACATAGATTACATACTCGCAAATGAAAAATGTTTCTACTGATGAATCTATCCTAAACAAGTTTGATACTGGGAGTGACCATAAGCTAGTAAGTGCTATATTTCACGTCAATGTTTAAAACGAAAGAAAGATAGAAGCAGAATTTCCCATCCTACAACCAAACAGTTAAATTGCCACCTAGATGAATACCAGTCAACTATTAGAAACAAATGAAATGGCGGTGGACATGACACATGGCTAGACAAGACTTTCATAATGGACCCTTAAAATATTGCAATGGCGGCCAATAATTACAAAAGGAAGTGTTGGTATCCTACAAAAAGGTGACCGGACGCTATTCAACAGAGGGTGAGAAAAAATAATATCAACTTGCACCGAACAGAGAGACACGGAGAAATTTGGAAGATGTCTATATCCAGAAGTCAATAGGAAATAGCTGAAGAGAAGGAAATAGGGACATATCTGTATTCAACGAGAGATAAATACACCAAATAAAAACGCTGAGAAAGTTCCAAGAAAAATAGATCGTGAAAGCCCAACTATGAATCTTTTTCGATTTTTTCTCAGTTTAAGTTAAAAGAACATTTAAAAATAATAAACACAACAACAAAAATACTGAAATCCAACTACTTTATAATATAATTCGTAGCGTGGAAGTAGTATAATTGTTTATTTGGAAAATAAGCTCATTAAATGAGTTAATTATTATTATTAGGATACGAAATCTCACACTTCTGGAATTCGGAATGTGTTCATACTTAAAAAACTTAATGATTTCAGCATTTTTAACTGAACATCTGCCATGTAAAATAAATAATTTTCGATTAAAATATTTAAGCTACTTCGCATTACCAAACAATTGGGTTTCGCCATAAAATACCGATAAATTTGCAATATGTTTGTGATTTAACAGAAGGACAAACTGTCTGAAAATCTGATTATTCGAAAAAAAATACTGGAAAAAATTTGATATATACAGTGTGTCCCACGACAGCGATCGATATTAAAATTTGTCAGTTTACCAAAATCGATGGCGAGGAGATATACTTTAGTGTTTTGTGATAATATTTTGATACGAAATAAATACAATCAAACTGACATTAAATATTAAGATGAAAAAATCATTAAAAGTCAATTTTTTAAAATGTAGACTCCCTATTTTTATGATGCATTAAAAAAAAGGCTGACTGAATAGGGTTGTTTATTCGAAAAAGTTGTAGTTTTTGAAATAGTGCTAATTTAACATTTCTGTATTGTAAAAACACTAGATGGCTTTTAAGTTTGGTTATTATAGCAACGAAAGGAAATAATAGAGCACTTGCCATTTGACAATTATTAATAAAATCATGCCGGGCAATTAAATTATACGCACGAAGATTATTTAAATTTGTTTAATATCTATGGGGAATGTAATGAATATGCCAGACATTTGCTGATAGATATCCAGATAAATAGAAAGCTTTACGGAACAATGTTAAACGAATATTGGAAAATTTTAAAAATTGTGGCATTGTTAAGGCAAAACTACATAAAAGGAAACCTATTCTCATTGATAAAAATATCGAAATTGCAACTCTGGTATATTTTGTTGCATATCCTCTGGCATCATTAAGAGCAGTGGCTCTACAAAAGGGAATCTCGAACAGCTCAATACATAAAATTTTGTTTAAACAGAATTTTAACCCTTATCTTTGGTACTGATTTTCCGAAAAAAGTGCAATCTTGTGAATTTATATTAATGATGATACAAGACGACCATCGATTTTTGGACAATATAACTTGGACTGATGAAGCAAAATTTACGAAAAATGGCCTTTTTAACAGACACAATGCCCATTTTTGGAGTGATTCAAAGCTTCATGCAGTAAGATTGCGGAATTTTCAAGAAACCTGTCAGTTTAACGTATTTTGTGCTACAAGTAGTGATGGAATAGTAAAACTACATTTTTATGAAGAAATTAATAATACAAAGTAAATTATGTTCTCATTTTAAATTATGTATTAACTTTTCTAGGAAAAAGATATTTAAATATTCTAGAAGATTTAGACAATCAATTTTTAAGCAATTTACTTCTAGCGCAACACAAACAATTTTTTTGCCAACACGATGGCTTCTTACCACACACAATTCTTCTAGTTACCATCTTCTTACCAACAATATTTTATGACAAGTGGATTGCCAACAATGGAATTTTTTTTGGCCTCCTCGTTCTGATTTAACTGTCTTAGATTATTTAATATGGGAAAGGAAAAACATCAGGGTTTATTGTAATCCAAAGACAACGATGGAAGACTGTATGGTAAGGGTAAGAGACGCGTTGAAAAGTTGAACTTTAGATTTAATTATATTGGAAAATTGTCACAAACTGCAAATTTTTGAAATTGACATCCTTATGCAAAGATAGCCTTATTTTTAATGCTAAATAAAATAACATTATGAAAACAGGAGGCTTAAATTAAAAAAAAAAGTTTTAATGATTTTTCAAGTGAATATTTAATGTTAGTTTTTGGTCACTCGGTATTTATTTATTATCATAATATTAACACAGTCCACTAAAAGAAAACCAGTCAAATTAAGTAAATAATCTGAAAGTAAAATAACATATAGGGCAGGGGCGGATCCAGTCTCTCTCTTTGGGGGAGGGGCGGTGATATCACAAAAGTACAGTATGGCAAGCCAAAGCAAGTTGTCAACGGAGGGAGGGAGACACTAGCAACATTCTCATTTCTAGTGTAAAAGGCAGTTTAGGATCTATTTTTCTCAATTCGCAACTCTTGGAGGGGGCGACAGTAAGAAAAACAAGTTGCCGATAGGAGGGGAGGATGCGAGCAGCATACACATTTCTAGTATAAGAGGCAGAATCGGTACTATTTTCCTGAACTCAAAGCTCTTGGGGTGGGGGTTATCGCAAGAAAAATAAATTGTCTACGAGGGGGGGGGGGGGAATGTCAACAGCATACACATTCCTAATATAAAAGGCAGAATCGGTTCTATTTTCCTGTACTCAAAGCTCTTGGGAAGGGGAGGGGTGATCGCAAGCATACACCTTCCTATATTTTATTCAAGAACTAGAGAGAGTAATAAAACTGTTACCGAAACTTCCAACATAGCAGCTCCAGTGCCGCAGGTAACTGAGGACTAGCGTAAATCTAATTATATTTAAATATTTTAAGGTTTTATAAATTTACTGCAACAATAAAATTTCTGATAGTTCAATTTGATTTCTGTCAGTGAGCAAAGTACACCTTACAGTGTGTCCTTAGTGATTTATCTTGTTTGTGCTTGTTTTTGTATATTATTTGAGATTAGTGAGATACCCAAAAAATATGGCTTCCACATCTATATTTATTCCAAAATAAACCAGGACATTTTTTCCCAACGAAAAACTTATTACGTTGAATGTTTATGATGTCTTAAGATATCAATATCTAGATAATAATGTTAAAAGCTCTGCTGAGATGTGTTCCAACATGACAGGAGTTGGAAAATCTATTATGTACTGAATACTGAAGGAGAAGGAAACAACTGGAGTTGTTAGTACTCCCAAGCCGCATTTGATCACAGGCAGGCGAAAAACCTCGTTGGAAGAAGAGATGAAAACTGCAATAACAGGAGTTGTACATACATTTTATTATGAGAAGCAGATCCCAACCGTCGACAAAATTTTAACTAAAATCAATGAAGATTGGGATTTACCTGAAATTAAAAGAACTGAGCTCTGGAAATTGCTCAGAGGACGTAATTTTTGCTGGGAAAAATCAAATAGGAAATCAATTCTTATTGATTGTCCGGAAAATGTCCGTTGGAGAAAGAAATATGTCTCTCAAGTAAAAGGTAGAGTTACTAAAAATAACACAACTTACAAAATTAGTAACAGTTGTGATTTGTGTTAAATATGTCAAAATTATCTATATTTTCTAATGTATGTCAATTATTAAGAAATCATAAGAAACAAAATAATATTATAAAAACTTTTTATTTTAAGTTTATTACCGAAATAATATTCTATGCCATAAATACTTAGTGATAATAAACCTCCTTCCTACGCCTATGACAAGAATTGGAATCCGTTTTAACACTTCACACATTCAAATATCTATTGTTATCCAACCCAAATAGTTCATTATTATAGACCGGTATTTTTGATTATAAAATTTCTAACCCATTCCTATGAAAAATATATATGTCTGACAGATTTTTCCAAAGACACCGGATTTAAGAACACAGGTAGTTTGCGAAGAAAAAAAGGGTAAAAAATGATTTATTACTCTCCTTAGTTCTTGAATAAACTATAGTATAAGAGGCAAAATCGAGTTTGTTTTCTTGAACTCAAAGCTCTTGCGGGGGGGGGGGGTTCCCCCTTGGATCCGCGCCTGATATAGGGTGTTCCTCTTAAAATAAGCAAGATGGCATCAACTTCCGGTATAACCAGAAGTGTTACCGTCTTTAAAGCCTATCGACTTTAGTTAACTGCCAAATTTTTAAAAATTTAAGTTTATTTTCCTAGAAATCTATAGCGTCAGTTCGTCGTGGGACACCCTGTATTAATCAGGTATGAATGATTTTCGCAAAATTTTCGCTCCAGAAAATAAACTTCAATATATTAATATTATCAGATTATAAATAGATGAAAATAAAATAAAATATTTAAATTAAGTTTTAGATCGACTAGGACAATTTAGTAAAGGATCAATTTTGAAATTAGAAGAAGTTAGATCAATGGATATAGAAATTATTTCTAGCAATTATCTTTAGAGATTTCACCGGCGGAGATTTGATTGATTGATATAGTAGGCCAGGTTTGAGAAGCCTTTACACTGCAGCTTAGTGACTTATTGTCTATTATATTTGTTCTATAAGAACAAGTTGGTTGCCTTAATCAGGTTAAGGAGCCTTACCCACTAGCTTGTTCTTTTCGGATCGTCACGATGAAATATATTAAAACTGATCACTGACTCTCCCTAATTGTCATTATTTTTACAATTAATTTTCTCTTTTTTCTGGAGAGAGAGATAATAGGATCTCATATTGCGGTGCATATTAGCGTCAAGATATTTGATGTATTTTTTATGCTTCATGTGCTGAAAGATGTTCCTGCTAGTTATGAAACTGCATCTGCTAAGATTTTGAGAATGTTCTGCACCAACGAAGGTCAAATTATCATTATCACCTTCGATAGGTACATTTTTCTATCAATTAAAGACACTAAGCATTCTCTGAGAGAAATATAGTTCACTCAATTTCATATCGAAGGGCCAGATCAAATACGATCGTCAGACTTCCACAAAGATTTAAAAAATGTGCTGTTTCAATAAGCGTTTTTTAATTTTATTATTGAGCACTGGAAAGGCGACCATCTTGTCTCATTTTTCGGAAAAAAATTTTCTATTTAAATCTCGGAACAGTGCTACAAATATGTCGTTAACTCTTGATTACCAGTGGAGCTCTTCAGCGCACGAGGAAGCTGATACTAAAATCTTACTTCATACCTGTCAAATAGATAACGATGTTCACGTAACCATTAGAACATCCGATATCGAGGATACCATTATTATGCTAGGAAATATGAGTGCCATGAGTAACAAGAATGTTAAAGTATCCATAGAACTCGGAGTAGGCAACAATTAGCGAGTAATAAATTTGAGCGAGTTGTATAACGCCTTAGGCTCTTAATTGTGCGCAGCGCTGCCTGTTTTCCACGCACTGACAGGTTGCGGCTCAACCTCTCATTTTTCAAAAAAGGGAAAATTGCCCCTTCAAGTTTCTACCAAATTTGACCTCATATCATAAAATTAAACAATTTCCCAAACGGAGAACAACAGCGCACGTTCGATCGTAAAGAAGAATATGTATGGCACATATATAGTTTCAAAAAAATTGATAAAATCAATGATGCACGTATTATAACATTTTTCAAAACGTTCAACGTTTTGCAATGCCTCCCAAACATCGATGGTTGGGTTATGTCGCCTTGTTAGAGGGAATTAGAGCAGTAGAGCACGTAACTAATATTTGAACACATGCCCATTTTCGTGTGTCCTCAATTCTCGAATCTACTGATTTCGGCTGGTAAGAGTGTGATAATACTTTTATTTTCAAGTGATTTGAGGGTGATCAGTTACTCTTTACCCTTGAAGATATAAGTATCGAAGATGAACAAAAAAGTGATAACGGTGAAAATAATATTTTCAATTATATGCATCTCATCTTATTATATACATCTCTTAATACTTTTTTATTATTTATGTTTACAGATGATGAGAAAGAATCGAAAACATCGATATTAGCGACAACGATGAGGAGATTGACGGTGACGAGTCGTAGAATAACATTTAAAATAATTTATATTCTTGATTTTTTTTATAAATAATACCATACATTTTGATTAGAATTTTTTAAATCGTTAATATACAAGTGATTTTTTTTGTATTAATAGAGTTTTATATTTATTTTTTCACAAATATATTAGAATACCTATAGTAGTTAATACCTCACTAAGCACTTTTCCTCCACTATATGTAAAACTATTATTTTCTGTATATATGTTTATGATATTATTTCGCTAGTTTTGAGCAATTATCTATTTCGATATTAGATTAAGTGCATGGTTACGCTGTATTTAGCGATGAAAAATAAGGATATCTGATAGCACCCAACCTGAAATTTTGTGAATTAATAGTTAACATAAACAATTACAGGAAAACAATAGTCAACTACATATATAGGGGGTGAAAAGTGCTCTCAGCAGAGCCCTTTTCCCCTAGTATATATGCAGCTGGAAATTGTTTTCGTCTAACTCATTTTGGTAATTATTCATTTACCAAATTTCAGCTTTGGTGATATTAGTTTACTCACTGCATACTTTTCACTCGTTTACGTGTCTAGCTGAGCACAATTTCCTCTACTCGGTCAGTTGATAATGTTTTTCCATTTATTTATATCACAATTAAGAGTTCCACAAAGTTTCAGCTGTAGTGATATCAGTTTTTATGAGTCGTTATTTCACGTGAATGGGTGACTGCCACATCCGCATCCATCAAGGTCGATTCATTTATTAGTGATACTGATTGAAGCTTACAACAAATTTTCAGCTCTTATGCTTTTGGAAAAAAAGTATGTCGCGAGATCCTCCTCTATAATCATTTAAGACTCGTCTAATTACAAAAACAATGAAATAAATTGCACAAATCATCGCTATATTTAAATAAAGTTACAGAGTCCATCAGGCGAGAGTTCGGTAAATTATGGTTTTACTGTTTTTTTTGGCACACTTTCGCCCTCTATTTAATTGTTCGCCAATTAAAAACGTCGTCTCAGTTCTCTCATAAGGCATATCCAGAACCTGGTTGTAGTCTGTTTTTTAGTGTTTTATATTATTTTCGAAAAATATTTGGATATATACTTTAGATAATTAATTGTTTAATTTTTAAATTTTTACTTGTTGTTTTGTTTTGGGATGAGTACCTGTTGATGCAACCAACTCTGTGAGCTCCAGCTACAGTAGATAAAGGAATTGTAGTTTTAAATGTATTATAATGATTCTATATTTTTCCTACATATTCGCACCATTTGTTTAAATATTAACGAGCCGCTACTGTGTTGTCGTGAAAATCGCGGCGATTTTCTACTTTTGATCGTTTTGCTTTTCAACTTGAGAAAAAATGCATTATTTCACTAAAAGTAACAATTTCTTCAAAATACATATATTTCGGGGTGTAGATTGGGAAAATGGAAACGAAATTTCACGGAAACGCTTTCTTTTTGTGGATATTTTAGCCTAAAATGCGCCGACTGTCGAGATTAGGCTGTCAATGGCTTTTTTTTGCAATTGCTCTTTTTTATTGCTATATTGATCAATTTTTTTGTAAAATAATAAATATTATTCTTGTTTCATATAAAAAATAAAGATTTTTGTGAATAATATTTATATTTATATAATTGTTTTGTTTAAGTATAAGGTAAGAAATTCGATGTTAAACAACTGTCATGGCACATTAATGTTATGTGTAGAATAATGCTATCCTAAAAGAATTTTTTTTTTGTGTTTATCTTTTATTTCTCTTACAGAATTCTATCTAAGGTGACATTTACGGTACACTAACGGTTCAAAAACCAGTGAGAGTACCAGAGCTGGAATATATTGGTTTGGGAATGTCAGAGTAAACTTATAACTCTGGCAAAGGACAATAGAGTTATGTTAAAGTGAATACCAGGACACGAAGGTATACATGGAAATGAAAAAGCTGGCGAGCTAGTGAGAGCTGGCTCATCATCTCAATATATTGATTCGGAACCGGCTTTTGGGGTGCCGCGGTGTGTAGCCCGGGAAGCAGGCAAACAATAGATCAAAAGAGAGCACTAAAACCACTGGATAACTATACAGGGATTGAATCACAGCAAGCTATTTATTGGGAACCGTGACTCGAAATTGACAAAGAAACTACTCCAAATGACCGTTAAAGTACATCTAAATAAAATGAACTTCTATGACGGAGATCTCGGCTACAGATTATGTGGCCAAGCTGAGGAAATGGTAAAGCATATCATATGTGACTGTAAGTCACTAGAGAGAAGGCGACAACAAACTTTCGGGTCAATAAATTTGGAACCGAGGGAAGTACATTCTTACTCCTTAGTAGATCTGTTCAAATTAATCCAGGGGGCTAGGTTAACAGAGTGGTTGTAAATCTAGGGTGAGCACAAAAGGCCCATTCTGGATGCAGTGCATCCAGCTTCAGGAATTTAAGCCATAAGTTTTAAATTTCTTTATATCAGGTATTTCTCATTTGAAAATATATTTTTTGAACATATTTAAAAAAAAAAAGAAAGGTGATTATTATCTCGAAGTCAGACTAATCGTTGGACCCAAATTAGGCCTTTGTATATGTTTAGCGTAAAAGTTGATACTTGTTACAATTACTATTAGTACTAGACTAAACACTAGCGAATGGTACAAACACTTTAATTCAGTAGTTTACTTGACTAACATTTCCAAGAAAATCACAGAAATTGTTATTTCATTCCCCTATCTCTTAAATAGTAGCTAGAACATTCATAAAAATTCCAGATATGCATAAATACCAAACTAAAAAAGTATTCATAACTTATCACGTACTATAAGTTTTAATGGCATGTAATTCTAATCGTACCAGTTCAATCCATATTTAACTATTTTTAGATATATAACAGGTCCAAAATAAAATACAGAATATTTTCTCACAGCTTTTATTATAAAAATATACAAATACGAAATAAATACTTAAAGCTACAAATAAATTAAATAAATATCATAAAATCTAATACAATTTTTAGATCAAATAAATAATTTTATATTTATGTAAATACGTATGTATATTCACAGTTCTATCTCTGGCCGCATATTTTTCAGCCAATTTGCAGAGAAAGCAACTTTGCACGTTTGGACGAATTTACTTAAAACTTTTTCAGTCTTATATTTTTCCTTAATTAACTGAACATGCTTAAAAATTTTTGTAATCTTTTTAATCGTAAAATATTATAATGTTCAGTCAAAGCGTAGGTAATACACATATTTCTTTAAAAATTTTAATAAATCTTGAAATTTTAGAGTTAATTGGACATGTTCATAAATTAAAAGGATACTAGTTAATTCGCTCTAGGGCGTAGCTAGGTTCTAAGTTACTTAAGCCCTTTTAAGACGATAAAAACTGTTATTAAACACGAACAATATAAACTATTTTTATCGTCTATTGCTGCTTTGACGCTAACTCTTCCAAATGCTTTTAAAATTACCTGAGCACATTATTAACATTTGAATTGTAATAACTACAAATACACGTACTAGGTACTAAAAATTTTCCGTACTCTAGTTTTCCAGTTCCTGTGAGAGAGACCAGTCGTACCACGTTGAATTTTTGTCTGCAGACCGTCTGAAAATCGAAGGGGAGGATTTGCTTGTCGATACATTCTTTATTTTCGTCTCTGTAAAAATAGAGAAAAAATACTTAGAGAAAATACTAAAAAATAAATAAATAAAACAAAACAACGCTTGTTTACCAAATTCCTTGCTGAATTAACATGAAAATACTAAAAAAGGTTTACTTGACAGTAATGGTTGATAATTCAATTTAAAGCCATTCTTACAGCCTTTTATTTGACGTATAATTTTTGATAATTCAAATACTGTAAATTAAAAAAATATAATGAATATTGTAAAGTGAGCTATCAACCGTAATATGGGAGAGATAATACTTACACACAGGTTTCGTAGACTAAACTTTGCTCAAAATCGTTAATATTCACTATGAATCTCAATTCATTGGAACCCAAGTCCAAGGCTGCCTTCGGGAAAAGTGTGACCGTTTTAGTCCTGCAAAGATTGTCGGGTTCAGGTTCAGGTTCCCTAAATGTTGGTCTGGGTACGTCGTCGGCCGGTTCTATGAGTGATACCTTGCTGAAGAGTGGAAGGTACTTCTTTCTTTTTACAAGTTTCTGAATTATGTTCACTGGATACTTAAGTGTATCGTTGCAGATTCCAAATCCCGTGCAGGTTTGTGGGTTGAATTTTGGAATGAATTTTGCTTTGATTTTTTTGCTAGATTCTTTAACGGGTACCTGAAACAACAGAGGTTGAAGGTATTACAATTTCGTATATATCATTGAGAAACAATTGTCTAAAATGAGAATTGAAACTATTATTAATATTAAATCTGTTAAAGTTTATTGACTCTGAATATTGCAGCGGCGGATATGTTTTTTTTTTTTTTTGGGGGGGGGGGAAAGGAGGCGTAAATAACACAGATATAAAGCAAAGGTCGAGTTTACCCTCACCCCACTCGTATATCTCGTATACAGGACAGTACAGAATGATAAGGGATAAGTTAACGGAATTAATTTCAATGTGCCATAACTCCAAGCTCCTAAAATTACATAACCGGGGTTTAGCAAGGTTCAAACTCCCAATGTAACAGCAGACGGATCTACCCCCCTTCCTGATCTGTACCTGGAATATTGACTATTTTAGGAGCTGAATAATGACCGTTCCAGGTGGAGGCAGATAGTCGAGGCAGCCAAGACTCACCCTGGGTGGTAGTGCTACGGAGTCAGTCAGTCATTTGTGGAATATTTTAGAATTAAGGGTTAATTTTATATTTTGGCAAATATAAAACCCTTCAGATAACTGTTAAATACCGCATAATCATGCCTCTCGATCAAAAAAGAAACGTGTAGACACGAAATTTGGATGTTTTGAACAGTTTTCATGTTTTGTATATAATGTGAAAACTAAACAGAAAAATATTTATCCTTTGTCGGTTTTAATTTTTTTATTGTTTTATTTGCATGTTATGTTATTATGGACATAATTTATGTGTATAAAAAGTAAAATATAAACAATTCGGAAAATCCGCATGTAATAGTTTTGTTATTTCAAAATCACTAAGGTCAAGATCTGGATGATTACCATTTGGCTAATATTTATAAAGATCCGTTTCCTACAAGATCGTTGTTATCAATAAATTGTACTATCTGTAAAATTCGTTGCTATTTTATTAAGTTTAAAATGAATCAAAATTCCACATTTTCATTATAAAATTCCACATTTCATCATTTAACGTGTTTAAATTTGTTTATAAACTTCGAATGGTAAAAAACAGAATCTCACGTGAAAAGTGGTTTAAAAATAATTTTTTTTATTTAAAATTAGCTTTTTCTAAGATTAAAATTAGATTTTGTGCTAATTAAGAATTTAAATGTATTCGAATCGGTTAAATTCTTGACTATTTTATTGGGTTCTAAAAATGTATCTTTATTCCAGCATGTGATCTGGAACGTACGTTAATTTCAGGTGGTAAAAAACAGAATTTTACGTAACAAGACGTCTAAACAGAAAGTGGAAGTTGTAAATTAGGTTCTTTACGATGCTTTATGTTTCGAAAATTCCTAAATGCATGTTTAAATACGTTCAAAAATTTGTACTCTTTTTTAAGTTATTTAAGCTTATTTTAACAGGAAAAAAATAGTCAAAATTGAATATTCATTAATACATTAAAAAGTCCTGAAATTAATTGTGATATATATGAAAATATTTTTTATATATTACTTAAATTTTAATTTTTAAGCGGTGTATATCCGGATGTTGTTTGATTGTTGAAATTTTACAGTCTGACACTGGATAGGTCTGCAGGTTTCAATTCTTGCTGACTTTAAATAATATATAGACAGTTATTTGCTGTGAATGCTGTATCTAAGTTCTTTACAGCTCCATTAACAAGACCACTAAGTGGACGAAACGCGTATGGAGGGACAATGAGAGTGAAGTTCGCAGGAACTAAACTTAACTTTTTTCTTTAACGGCCTGAAGGAGAAACAACAAATGGTAACTTATTAAACTGATTCTACCACTGTAAAGTTCTCTTTATTTTAAAGAGTATTGAAACTAAAAAGAATGAAATAAACAAAACCAATATTAAGAAATTATACCGAAGAGTAAATGATAAAATTATAGTTAATATGTGCTATAAATTTCCAATTTTTTTAAGAATGAACAGGCTTTTTTACTGCCGAGATCTAAATCTTGAACTAAAAATACTGGATACTGAAGATGATTGACGTGAGGAGGCTGAAGGCATTTGAGGTGTGAATATACCGAAGAATGCCGAGGATTTCACGGTAGAAAGAATAACCAACGGGGAAGTAATGAGACGTATGCATAAGGAGAGGGAAGCAATTCTAACAATTAAGAAAAGAAAGCTGCTCTATATGGTACATTTCATGTGAGGAGAAAAGGACCAAAAACTACAGATTATTATGCAGGGAAGGAGATCAATAGGAAGGAGAAGAAACTCATGGTTGAAGAACCTAAGGAAGTGGTTTGGTTGCAGTAACAATGAACTATTTAGAGGTACAGTCTTAAAAGTGAGAATTACCCTGATGATTGCCAGCTCTCTAAGCGAAGATGGCATCTAGAGAAGAAGATAAATTTCCAACATTTTGAATCAATTTTCTGTAAGAAGATAGAGTTATCTGATACTGAGCATTTGTAGAAAATATCAACCCTCTGACTACATCCTTATAAAAATCAAAATTAAATCGCATCCGGTTGTGATCCAGCTCAAAATTCTTTCGTAGAACTTGAATGATTCTACCAATTTAGAAATATGAGGCTTTATTGAATTCACATTAATATCTCGAATGTCACCGATCATAAAGAATTTAGAAAATATTAAAATGAAACATTACAGATGCCATTTCGTGTGGTATGAGAAAGTGTAAATTTCCAAAACTTTTTGAGGGTGGTATGAAATGAAAGACCTCAATAAGATTACTATTAATGTCAAAAGAATTACTAAACCTCAACCCGTTTTTGTTTGCAAAAACTAATTTCAGTACCCGAATTTTTTGTAATTTTAAGCCTGTCATAAAGGAATTATAATTGCATTTTTTTCATTTTAGTCATTGTAGATTATAGATACAGATATAGATATAGAATTTCTACTTTTGGGATAGGTTATAAATTTTTTGGCTTGTTTGAGACCAGACGTCTGATTCTGCCTTAATTTTATATGTTATGATTTTTAGCTCTGGAGCTCCCCATTTATATGGCTTCTTCTCTGGGTCTAGAAAAAGAGTTTTTGTCCCTCCTTTTGCGAAGGTGTGGCTTAATAATTTCTCTTGATTACCTTTTGCCTTGGCATCCCCACCAGGGTTACCCTGTTGTCCCTTGCCAATAGCTTTAGAGGTCGCCTGCAGTTTCAAGTCAACTTAGACTGGTAGGTTATTGATCCGAATTTTTACAGCTGCTTAGCTATCTGAAATTATGTATATTTTGGTTTTTTAGTCTTTCTATCGAGACATTCGTCAGCGCAGTTTTGATTGCATGCATTTCTGCTTGGAAGATGGTGGAGCTATCTCCTAGGAATTTGACAAGATCAAAACTTAGGCGTGATACTTCCACTTTAACTCTTTCTTTTATCCTAGATCCGTCAGTAAACTATACCACTGAATCTTTTTCCTAGTCGAGGTAATCCCTCTTCATTCGATACTTCATAATGTATGTCAAAATTGTACCTGACACGATATATGTTAGTTTTGATACGGATTTTAAGGGAATTGTGTTCATATATCCAGTAAAATTTACAGGTTTGGAACAGGTTAAGACCATTTCTTCTTGGCGCCCTCACCATAGCTATATGCAGTGGAGGTAGATTCAGCATTACCCCTGTTGCTGCGGTGGAGTATGATACCATGCCCCTGTAACTCTTACACAGACTAACCTCTATTTTTTACTGTTTTTTTTGGAGCTGCTACTTGTTGTATTTTGGGCCACTATACTAAGGAGGCATATGTAACCATAGGTCTAATGATCGCTTCATATGACCATTTTCGGCATCAAATCCCAGGTTTTCCTAAAGATTTTACATCACGTCCAACTTTCCATTATTGTCTTTTGTAGAATCTTTTCAATATGGCAATTCGAGGTAAGTTTCTGACCTTTTATCACTTCTAGGTGTTTAACCTCTTTAGAAGAGCTCCGCGTTGTTTCATTTAAAGTTGGAGCGTTGATGTCTAGCTTTCGACTCCTTATAAATGGTGCGAGGACTGTTTTGTCGTAATTGAAATATGGTCTTATTTTTGTACACCGGTTGTTAATTTTGTTTAAGATAGTTTGCATAAGGCTTGTAATAATTCCTTCATTCTTGCCTCTGAGAGTGACAATTAGGTCATCAGTATAACCTGAGTCGTTCAGTTGGTCCAACAGACTGTCCGCTAACAAAGACCACAGTAGAGGTGAAAAAACTCCTCTTGAGGTCATCCTTTGACTGTAGTGACTGTCGCTGCTTCATTGCCAATACATGGTGATGATTCTGCTTTTCAGCATTGATTGAATCCATTTTGTCAGAGAAGGTGCCATTTGCCTTACCTTCACTATGCCTGACTACAGATTCATGTGAGGCACTGTCAAAAGCCCCCTCTATATCAATTAAAACAGTTAAAGAGATCTCTTTTGTCATGGGTATTTTTTTACCCACTAGACAGTGTAGGACACTGACTGTGGGTACAGCGAATTGTCCCATTTATTGAGTATAGGAGCAAATGAATCTCGTCTTCCACCATTTTGTTTAGATGTATTGATATGATGATATTTTTATCATCTATTATTTGTAACGACTTATTGAGTAATATAAATATATTTGTAGGATATATTGTTTAATTATGTTATAATATAGAGTAACGTTCGTCTCGAGTGGGCAAGTGGCTCCTGTGCAATTATTTTCGCCAGCAGAAATGCTTTAAAAATGTTATTGTTAAGAAGCATAGTTCAGGCATAAAAACAGTTATAATTATATTTCAAACTTATTTTATTAACTACTTTTTATATAATATTTTAATAATTATTATAAGAAATATCAAATTAAATTGACCACTTCTCTACAATGATGGTTTGTTATAAAAATTACATTTTTTGATCAACTATTAGATATTTTTAGCTTATCGATGGAAAATCCAATTTTTTTGCAATGTTAAGTGATAATATATTTATTATCGCATACATTTATTTTTAAATCTCTCCAATATTTTAATATGTGTAAACAGAATTTTTAGTCTTGGCACTTTTTTAAGTTATAATATAAATAATATCCTTGATTTTGAAAGTTATGATACTTGAATATTTTTAAATCGATTTTCTGTAGTACAGTAGTGTATATACATACTGCGCTTTATTTTTTTATTTGCATACCAGATGTCTACACAGAAAAAGTACTATATCTGCTATACAAGTTTTGCAAATATATTTAGATTTTTAACCGACTTGTTATCAGATGAAGGTTCCTTTTAGGGAGTTCTAGAAAGTTTCGCTTGTCTTAGATCAGCTGTATTTTTCCACCTTATCTTTATCTGATTTTGCTCTCAGAGCCGAAGATCTTCATCTATGTGGTTTTTTGGTAGCCACGGAAAAAATTTATTGCTTTTTGTTTTGCGAGATTATTCACTTTCCTTGTGGCCTGACGTACAAATCAAGATTTCTTGTTTTCCTTCCGTTACTTTAAAGATTATTTGTAGTTCTCAGTTAGCTGAGATGAGGTTACTTCATCATTTTCAAGATTAAAAAATACCAAGAACAATTTTGGTCTAACCAAGCATAACCCAATTTTAAATCCTAATTAGATACTTGGGAGCTTAATAATGACAATACTACTATTGGGTAGAGTTAATTACTATAACTCAAAGGAAATTGAGATGATTATAAAACATATTTAACAACAAGGTTCTGTGGTTGATTTGCCATGTATCAGTAGACCACTCTCTGCCTATAGAGCATCTAATATTCAGTTCAAGCAAGCGTGGGAGAACAGGGAAGGACTTCAACTAGACGTCATTTAAGAACCTGATGTTGAGCCCATTCGATGGTCTGATGATCTTAAGCGCATCTATACTAATTGGATGAATATAGCGCCGTATCGAGAGAGATGGAAATTATTATAGACAATTTACGTCCAGCAGTGGACAATCATATAGCTGTTTCATGATGATGGTGAAGATGATATGTGGAAGCATCTTGTCTTAGTTCCATACAAGATTCAATATGCGAAGCATTGATATCCTCATAATTAACAACAATAACTACAGAACGCTGCTCATTTTTAACAATTTTGTACAGAATAACCTAGTGTCCCGAATTGGTTCATTATCAATAATGAAGTCTATTCCATCTGAATGACTCCGCAAGTAAGCAAAACTATAGAATCCGTGGGATGGAGACTCCAAAAGTCATTTAGCATTGACAATTGCGTCCCTTAAAATGTGTGGTTGGGTGTGAAGTGACAACTCTGGGATTCCTAGGCCCCTCATTATCATTATCCTTCAACCGTTCTCCACTGTTAAATATATGTCTTCATTCTATTAATCTTTTACAGCATTGATTATTATCATTTCTGGCCATATGACTTGCTGATCTTCATTTTGACTGAGTAATTTTTTAATCCATTCTCCGACGAAACAAGGGGAGTTGAGGTAAATGGAATACCAATAAATCGTATAGGTTACGTAGACGATACAGTATTGATAGCAGCCAGTCTAGAAGAATTACAAGTAATGTTTAATAAAGTAGTGACAGCTAGTGAAGAATATGGAATATCTATAATTATCGAAAAAACTAAATGTATATATAGTAATTAAAACAATAACAAGTGACAAAAACATCTATATACATAATGAATTCATTCAGAAGATAGTGAAATACAAATAGTTAGGTACAGCAATAATTTTTATAAAAATGAGATGAGATTATGCGGATGTGAAATAATTCTGGATTTAAAAATAAGATTAATAAAATGTCTGTTTATTAAAGAATGAATTTTGATAAAAATCGAAATAAAAAAATTTGAAGCATTTGGGTTATCGATGTATAGAAGAATACTTAAAATATCTTGGGTAGATAGAATGACGAATTCAGAGGTAATGAGAAGTATGCCGAAAGAAAAGGAAATTGTAATCATTACTAAGGAAAGAAAGTTACAATACGTGGGACATATAATGAGAGGAGAAAAGTAACAACTACTCAAAGTAATAATTACAGGACAGATCCGGGGGGAAGGGGGGAAGAACTGTTGGAAGGAGATATCACTCGCGGTTGAAAACTTGAGATACATGAATATCGATGATGATTCTCAAACTTCGCAACAGTTATAACACCTAAAGAAAAAGAGTAATTTTTTGGTTAATATCTATCACTTTTGTTTGCTATTTTGTATTTCTTTGTGATACCAAGCCGAGTTTTCTCAATTATCCGTTATGATACTGTCAGTTTGTTTGCTGACTGTTTTGTTATTGTAAGTGTTTCGGAGCCATATGTAATCATCGACAATACTCATTGTTCATACACTTGAATTTTCAGGCACATTGACAGATCACCTCGTAGCGAATGTCCAAGCTTCCCTGTAAAATTTTTAAGGTTCAGCTTTACAACAGATATGGTTTCAGTAAGATGATGCCACGTTTCATATGACTAGGCAGATTCTAATGGAATTTTTTGGTGAACGAATAATTTCAAGATGACTCGAAATTCCCCATATGTAGAGTTATTTAAAGGAGAGAGTTTACGTTAATAAATCTAGACCACGCCTTCGACTAAAGTTAATTGGAGGTCTTTATAGCCAGGCTTTCAAATTTTTGTTATGGAACGCATGACAGACAGAGAGAATGTGTAAGGCAGGAAACAGAATGTATTTGCTAGATGTAGTCATTCATTGATAATGTAAAACAAACTTCATTTAGCTTATCAACTTTGTGCGAAGCCCCATTCAAAAAGTAGTGTTTTTTAAAAAAATTATTAGCTTTGTAAATTTTCTAGTCTTAGAGTCTAATATTTTTTTTTTTGGTCTGTTATATTGAATGACATTGAATCATCGATGCTCGAACTACACATGCACCGAATTTATTTTACTTTTGCGATCCAAAAAGCTAAATCATGTAATATATTTTCCAGAATTTTTTATTTATCACCAGACGAGACTCACCAAACTTCCTAAATCTTTTTCGCACAGACACATGTTTTTATCTAAACGAATTTATGATTCGGATAGTTTATATTAAAGATTCTTTATGATAATCCGGTTGCATTGAGAACGTGTGGATACATTTTCCAGATTTTCATACTGAAAAGTTTTCGTTTCGGAAAATATAATTTATGATGTGTAAAGAAACGTTTTTATTAAATTATTTCGCTAGTCAGGTGAAAAACTTATTATTATTGAGAAAAGCATGTGACCAAATAAATTTTGTTTTTCTGTTTATTTAATTAATTTTAAAAATTAATCAAAATTAAGTTAGTAGTGTAAACAATTTTTGGCCCAAGGATTTTCTGAAATTGGTGGAAACAATTGCGCATAATACAGAGTGTTACTGTATGATGCAAATTGTATACGCAGATAATAAGAAGCAAAAAAACTGCAAAAATATGTTCTTAAAACAAATAAGTGGGTGTTTAACTTAAGAGTAAATATTTGTTTGAAGATATCGTTTTTTTAAAAAGCTTCACGTTGAACTAAAATAAATCTTGTTCCGTGTTTTTATATTCAAGAAGCAGCTTGTTCTCTTACCAAAGTTGCATACATGTTCTTAACTAGTGGAGAATGTTCATTTGACTTAATTCATCAAAGTGTATTTTTTTCAAAAACAAATTATAAAAATTTAAGCCTATTCTAAAATTTTGTACATGAGTGTATATATACAATATCTAAAAAAACTATCCAAAAGGAAGATCTAACTTCCATGTTGGGTCTAAAACCATTTGAGTATTTTTGGCTTTTGGGTTCCGGTAGTTAAGATTGTGTGTTCAAAGAGTTATTAACAGTATTTGTTTCATGGATTTCTGATACTGAGAACTCTGTTATGAACTTTTTATGATATTGTTATCAACCAAAGTCATCTTTGCTTTTGTCGTACAGAAATGCAATTGATTTGAGAGAATATGCAAAGATCCTTATCTTATTATATATTGGAATTTGTTGTAGGTCTTAATATTTCGAAGCAAAGTTAATCCAGCTTACTGCAGTATTGTTAGTAATTTAAGGATAACATTTTTTTCCCCATATAAGATTTAATTTAATTTCTTGATTACCACATTTGTTTAATATTGAAATGATTTTATTAAAAAATATATGTTATCTACTTCTTGGATTTTTCGGTTAGATTTTTTAATAGGACGCACTTGTGATCACTTGAATTCTACGATTCAATTGTAACCTGTAGTTTCCGGTTTATTTATGATAAAATAATATTTATAATAAATAGACTGCAGTGAATTTTATTAAATTTAAAATAATAATATTCACTAACTTTGACACTTTCTTAAGCTTTGTATTAAGTTGTTCTAGTGTTAAACATAAAGGATATAGTAGAATTTGGATGAGAGTGATTTTTAATAAAATTTATGAGGGTTATCGTAGAAGGATCAAATCTCATTTTGGAAAATATTAATCAAAACTCCACTTACCCCTAACGTACACCAAACTAAAACACTAAACAAATATAAACTTTGAGCCTTCATTTTATAAAATTGAGAAAAAAAGACGTAGTTATATCACAACAGCGTTGACTAGAAAAATAACGTTTCACAGCCTGTGCTCTCTCGAATATATTCAACAGAAAACCACAAATCGAAGCTTGCTGGGCATGTAAATACTCAGGATTTGTTTAAAGTTTCTTGTTTAGTTTATTACTAATTATACCACATACGTAGTCCCATGACGTCATAGTGTTTGGGGAGGTGAGGCTGAAGGATAGGCCTTGATTGATACGGTATTGGTCAGCGATACTGAGTGGACTTAGTGATAAAAATATACTTATTAATATGCAATTTCCGAAAAAGTATACGGGGGTGGATCTTAAATTATTTGTTATTTATTGTCTAGCTATAAGTTCTGAAAATAATTTTCAAGTGAAACGATTAAATAAATGGAACTCGAGAAAAATGGATGTTTTATTGTCTGCAGAATATACAAAATTTAATAAGTTAATAAAATATTTAAATGCGGCCTTTATATATTTATTTTTTCAGATAGACGCATGATATTTTATGGTAAGGCAAGAGCCATCTTAGCAAATATCTTTCTATCTCTCTAGCCATATTCGGATTTCTCTGCTTCCTTTATTTCTTTGTCACAAGTGTCATTTAGGCTAGGAAACTAAGCGATTTTTGGGAGGTAAAAATGACTCAAACCCCGCCAAAGCCTGTCCTAAGCTAGGTAGAGAAAGGGTGAAGGGGAGGAGTAACAACCTCGTTAAAAAACCTGGGTTCATCTAGCCCGGATGAAAGCACCCAGTAAGGGCTCCTGCCAGGATACGGCGAAGCTGCTGTCTTGTAGTTAGATGTCGGCTCATCAAAGACTAAAGGAAGAAAACCTTGAATAAAAATCCTGATTCTCCAGTTTGGGGGTTTTGGCAACGAGCCAGCTACCCGTTACATGTAAATCCAGGAACAAGCTGCAAATCTCAGTATACAGCCTCGGAACGTAGATCTTACTAAACGGAAACGACCAAAGCATAGAGTGAAGGATATGATTTTTGGAACATGGAATACTCAAGGTTTTAAAGGGAAAAATAGATATCGGATGCCTAAACTCACTATTATGGTCAACAAACATCTCTAAGGAAAGAAAACATCTTTTATACAATGCAATATTTAAAAGCGTTGTATGGATGTGAAACATCGCAGATAAATAAAACTTTAGAACGTAAACTGCTGGCTCTCGAAATGGACTTTTGGCGAAGCTCTGCCGGAAAGTCAAGGATCAAACGGATAACCAACGAGAGAATTAGAGAGATTATGGGCGTAAACTATACTCGATGAAATCGAACAACGTCATCTGATATGGTATGGACATGAGAGAATGACGGACGAACGTCTACCAAAGCAAATCATAAAATGGACACCAAATGAAAAAATAAAAAGAGGAAGACCAAAAGTTACCTGGATTAAGGGCATTAATCGAGCCATGTCCGAAAGAAACTTACTTCCAGCGGATTGCGAAGACCGAAAACAATGGAGACTGTGAACCGGAAGGCGTAGAACGCTATGAAACCGGCTATATATATATATATATATATATATATATATATATATATATATATATATTTATATATATATATATATATATATATATATATATATATATATATTTATATATATATATATGTATATATATATATATATATATATATATATATATATATATATATATATATATATATATATATATATATATTTATTAGAAAAACGAAAAAATGGCTATTTTTGATTGGCTGTACCGTCGTCTAGGAAACTGCTACAGAGTTCCGGCTATATATATATATATATTCCGGCTATATATATATATATATATATATATATATATATATATATATATATATATATATATATATATATATATATATATATATATATATATATATATATATATATATATATTTATTAGACAAAACGAAAAAATGGCTATTTTTGATTGGCTGTATCGTCGTCTAGGAAACTGCTACAGAGTTCTGTCAGTGCTCATTCTCTTCGTAAAAACTTAAGTTATCATGTAGTAAAAAAAAATTCGTGTTTTTTTACCAGCTTTCCAATGATATGCTTCATTAACAAGTCGGACAAAAAATGAGGATGTTAATTAATTTATTTATAAGCGAAAAACTACCCATATCTTCATGACGATTTTGCATAAACAGAATATGAAAAATATCCACTTTTTTTACTATATAATAGCGTAAGTTTTTACGAAGAGAATGAGTACTGACAGAACTCTGTAGCAGTTTCCCAGACGACGGTACAGCCAATCAAAAATAGTCACTTTTTTCGTTTTTTTAATAAACAATTGCAATTTAACAAAAACTATTGGACCGATAGCGCCCAACTTCCGCACACTTTTTAAGAACTTTAAAACTCACATTCTGGTAAAAGTTGAAAACAATTCAGTAAAGATTAAGAAAGTTATTAACAATTGAAAAATAGGCCATTTTTAATATTTGATTTGCAATAACTTTTTTGTTTACAGACCGATTTGGACAAACCAAAACTCATTTTGAAGATATTTTCAAGGCGTACAATTCATCTTTGGAACATTTTTCTCTAAATCTCTTAGATTTTCCGTAAAATCCAAAAAACCGGGGAAAAATAATTTTTCGACCTATTTGTTAAAAAAAAAACCAATGTTCCAACCACAATTTGTTGAGACACGAGATGAGACGTCATTTCTACTACCTTCCCCTATCCATTTCTGCAATCAGATCGCAGGCAGTATTTGAATTTTTTTAACACTCCGTTTCCTGGGTCATTAGGGTTATACCTAGCTTTTTTCTTTGCGTTTTAGACATTTTATCTAGATCTGATTTGGTGAATGTCAATGTTTTTACAGCATCGGTAAGAATAGAAACAACACATCTATTAATATGTTTTGATCTTAGATTTATGGCGATTTTCTTATCATTGAGGATATAAGAAAGTCTTCTAAATGCTGCCACTTAATTGCAGACGTTTGATTTTCTATATTTGATTTAATTGATTGCTTCAGATATATATTGCAAGTGCATGTGGGTCTTTAGTGTTTGTCATTATTTTCGTTTTGTTTCCAATAAAATGTCATATAAACTTCCTAAGTAACCTTCCAAGAACTTTCGAGGAAATTTTTTAAAGAATTTCATGTCTGAATTCGAGAAATTTTACAAAAATGTTACATAAAAGATTAACGTGAAACTAACTGCGAAAGTTTCGTGAAACCTTCCTGCAAGTTTCTGGAAAATAATGTGCTAAGAAAGGATATTGTAATTGATCAAGTAGCGTAACTTTTCAATAAGATTTCAAGAAAAGAGTTGTTATTCCATATTGATATTTTCAAGAAAGCTTTCTGTAATCATCTAGCAACCTTCTTAGAACCTTTACAGGTAATTTGCTGCAAGCTTGAATATAAGATTCCATTAAGAATTTATGAAATCATTATATAAGCCTCTTATATATTTTTCTTGAAAGCCTAATGCAAACTTTATGAATGCTAAAATATATTTTTATATTTTTGGAAAGTTTCATGAAACCTTCTTGCAATTTTCTAAAAGAGAATATGCAATCTTCTTAGAAAAGAATATCTAATCTAACGAGTAAGCAAACTAAGCAGCTTAGTGTAAACCTCCAGAGTGATATTTCCAAGAAAACTCTCTGTAATCATACAGTAATGTTCTTAAGATCTTGAGTGCAATTTGCTACAAATTCGCATGTAAGCTTCTATTTAGAATTCATAAAAGCAACGTGTAAGTCTATTATCTATTTTCCTCACTGTAAACCCTATAGAAGCTCTAGCATCTAGGATGTATTTTCATACTTTCAGAAAGTTGTGAAACCTTCTTACAAGTTTCTGGAACACAACATACAATCTTTAAGAAAAAAATTGCAATCTATTCAACTTTGAAGTCTAGTGTAACTTTTCAGTAAGATTTCAAGGGAACTTTCCGTCATTCTAAATCGATTCTTTCAAGAAAGCTTTCTATAGTTATTCTATAAACTTCTTAGAATCTTGACGCACACTTCGCTGCAAACTCGAATAGAAGCTTCCATTGTGAATTCGTGAAATTATCGTGTAAGCCTCTTAAATAGTATATCTTTCTTGAAAATCTTATTGAGAGATACATCGAGATGTCGCCACTGTGTCTTGTTTACTGTTTCTTAATTTTACAATCTGTTTATAGTGCACAGTGGCGAAATGATGGTTTGTGCCGAACGTAATGGCGTGATGAGTCTCATGCTAGGACGAAACAGAGCTGTGAAAGCTTTCATAGAAGTTTTCAGTGATTACCTAATGTCGGTGACAATTATTATGGGAAAGATTCCGTCTAAGCTTACGATAATCTTTGAGGAAACCGTAAGTTTACAGTTTTTACAAAGAGACTTATGTTAGGTTTTCCTGAAAGGATGTCGTAAGCTTAGACGGAACCTTTCCCATAATATTTGTCACGGACGTTAGGTAAATACTGGAAGCTTCTATGAAAGGTTTGACAAATGTTGCTTGAAAGATTTCAGAATGTTTTCGTTTAAGGTAATAAATACCAAGTGTAAACTTTCAGAACGTTACCTTATTTTTAGGCAAAGAGAAACTTATTGAATATTTATTGCAAATTTTTATAGTGGCCAGATATGAGTAAAATGCCAACTGCAAATATTAGATTATTTAATATTTTATCATTAATCTTTATTCCAGTTGATGCAGTGTAAAAATATCTTCCAAAGCAAGGATAAAATGCTCTGCCACACACCTCTTGACACTTTTATGGATTTTGTTTTTGTAAAAGCATCTAGTTTCATCATCGCAGACTTGTATATATTCTGGAGTAGGGCTCTATAAACATGATCTGTTCTACTATTCACTATTCCCTCCGCGATTGTCTAAAACTTAATTCAATCAAGAGCTTCTTCGTAGTTGACATATGCAAGGCACGTGGGTAAGTTATACTGATTAGCTTAACTTTCTTTATATGCATTCTTGAAGTTAGATGGTCAACCATGCTGAATCCTCTCTTGAATTCCACATTTTCTACTGACTGATAAAATTTCTCATAATATCAGACCCAGCAATAAGACTAGATGTTTCCGAAGGTTTTTGACGTGTTAATTCCGATTTGACACATCTGGTTTTCGAGAAATCGTAACCCAAAAGTGCAAAAACGCTGTTTTTGTTATATTGGAGGTTATGTTTTAATGTAGCACGAAATTTTTCGACATGACACGATAGGGCATCTGTAAGTACCACTTATTACCTTCAAAATCCATTTGAATCACCTCAAAACCTTTTTTCCTCTCTGATATATCACTTGTGGAACTTTATGGTTTTGTTAACCATTTGCACTATATAGGTAAGTCAAAAAGACTCGCGAAATACTCAAAACGTATTCACACTCATAAAGCGTACCGAATAGACGAGAGTTTGTAGCACGCGATTCCATAGAGTCGCTTAATGTACAGGATAACTCTGCAGAAATACCCTTACATGCCCGTGTTTGTCTATGAATACAGCAATGAGTCCATTCAATATTCTCATTGATCCCTACCCACATCACAAGACCAGAAAATGTTTCGGTCATTGGATTTGTACCATCAGTGCACATAGCCAAACAAGTAGTCATATCGCAAATTGCTGTATCTGTCGTATATGTTTGCAGTGTTTTTGAAAATAATGTATCGTTTGCTACATCGGTCGACTCGTCAAGCTGAATAGCGAAATAATTCAATTTAATCTTTTCATATCACTAATTCCCTGAATACTTCATTGTTTGATAAGGGAATAAGGTCACTTTTCTTTGCCCCTTTTTCTCCAAGTATGTATGTGTACTTCGTGATGTCTTTAGCACACGGTCCAATCAAATTTTGTGACACTGTATATGCTTGTTCAGATCTTGGAATTCTGTAACTAACTCTAAATGATTGGATTGACACCTGAAGGGACACCTCAAGAAACTCGGACTGGTAGAAAGAGAATAATGCAAATTCAGTGAGGAGGAAGTTGAAACTACTATTCATATCCTTTTAGAATAAAGCGCTCTAGAAAACCCTAAGATGCGATTCTTGGAAATACTCCAAATCGAAGAAGGGGAGCTACCCACCTTGAAACCGTCCAACATCCTAAAGTTCCTAAGGGAATAAGACTGGAGGATCTACTCTAGCCGATAAGGTAACTCTGACGACATGACAGCAGTAGGGGAGCACAATAGATCTACCAGGTCGCAGTGTGCAGACAATACCTCTACGCACATACACCTACAACTCTAAATGATGCCTTGAGAACTATTTTACTATCTTCATTAGACAAGAAGAAACACTAGATTATTTATTACCTGCCAGTTTTCTTTTAAAGTACTCAACAGGTTTATTTTTGTGATTAAAATGAAAAGATGGTTTTAAGCCGCTGTTAGCCAGGATTTTATTAGAGATTACATAAAACAGTTTATGTTATTACTCCTCCTCAGCAAAATAAGAACCCATTTGCAAATAGTCACTGTTATATTCTCGTTTCTTTATTATTTTTTCACTCTGTTCGATTATTTTTTTCTTGGTTTCAGTGTGGCTTACTACAACTGTCACCCTGTGTTGGTTCCAAGTCAGGGACTGAAGTAGAAGAAGCAATTGATTGGTCGTCCAACTTTTCCTCAGAATTGACAAAACTATCCGTTTTTAATCAACGATCCATCATATATTTACGGAACAATAATTGTTTACTTTCAATTTCGACATGCCCAAGAAATCACTAAATTGGTTTACACTAAAAATATTACACACTATGCATTAACTATTAATTTATTTATCCTCTTGAAATCACTCGAGGTTCTTAAGCTCATGGGATGATTCAGTTCGATTGTACTCTTCTTTATATGCTACTGCAGCGTTTTTATATCTGCAGACGTTATTCTCATTTTTTCGTGAGCATTCGGGAAAGTCTTGGTTAGCAGAAGTAGAAGTTTCCGGATCGTTCAAGAATGTACTCGCATTGCCAGTGGCGCAGATACTTAGGAAACGCTGTTCTACAATATACTGAAAATCGCTCCAAAATATTTCATTTAGAATGCATCATGGTGATTTAAAGAAAATAAACCGATTTGGAAAATGTTAACTAATTTTTTCAGTTCTTAAGAAGCCTTTTGCAATAAACCTACAGTTATATTTATCGGACCACCTCAGAACATGTAATGAGTAATATAAATAAAACTATTTATTTCCATCGAACTGATAACTTCCCGTGTTTTGAAGTCGGATAAAAATACATAATAAGATTCTTTGGTTTTAATTTATTTCCAGCTCAAAAAGGATAATATTTTAAGGAAAAACCTTGGCTTCTATGAAACAATAAAGTTTTAAAAATGACAAACAAGCTCATTACCTAATATGCGAGAACTGTAACTATTATTGTTAAAAGCCCCTCGTAGCTTTCTATTTTTTAGACGAAAATACAGAAGATACGCGGAAATGTTTTGGTAGTAGAAATTTTATCTAGATTACTAACACCAGGCTGTCTCATGAAAAAGATTAATTTTTTGTTGATTTTAAACAAATAACATTTTAATTTGTAAGGATATGACTAATCAAAATCTAATACTTAAAATTAAAAACAAAAATATGACAGGGGTAATCTGGTGTAAGTTATTTATTTATTTTTTCCGGATGTCAATCATCAAAAAATTATTTACGACTCAAATATTACTTACTTAAGTAAGTATTGTTTTATAATTTAATCATTTTTGAGGTTCTGCAGCCTCTAGAATAGGAATCCTTATAATTTTGTCTTATAATAATACCTCATGTTAAACAAAAAACCCTATAAATTTAATATATTCTTAGATTAACTAGGATCAAAGTTTTTTGCATTTTGCATATTACAAATTTTCTTAAATTTTTTGGTGGTATATTCAATATTATAACCATAATTTTCGCAGTTCAAGTGCGGAGAACTCCAAGAGAGATGATAGATTGTACCGGATGCGATGGCCTCACGAGTTCCATAGAATGAAATAGCGCTGTACTTTTTAACACGAAAGTAATGTTTAATCAACAATCTTATGTCCGCACAGCCGAGAATTTTTATTAAATATATATATATATATATATATATATATATATATACGCTACTGGTAGTGCTTGTTTCAAATACACTTTGTGATACCCTATTATTGCTGGAGCATTATCAGTAGTCGCTGACAAAATATGGATGAAAATTTATTTCTCTTGTATATAAATATTCATAGTATTCATTATTGATTCTTTTTTTGTATGGTGTATAAATTTTTATCAGAAAATATTTCTTGACAAACTTTTTTTTCTTTTATTAATCGTACGTACGATAGGGCTTCCTTAGTTGGTAGAGTTGACTTATAGATTTGAATGCGCAATTTCGTAAAAACATTTTCACTGTAAGTTTATTACCAAAAGACTAAAACCTGAAAAATACTTCAAGAATATTTTTTTGTTATTAATCTTTTTTAAATATCTGTTACGCATTTGTGTAATATTATTATTAGATCTTCCGATTTTGAAGAGCAAGTGAAAGTAATAAAACAAATAAAATAAATTATTTTAAGATAAACTTAAACCGACCACCAAAAAAATTGCAATAAAAAGTTAAAATTTAATTAGAACCGGCTTTATATCGCAATTAAAAATTGTTGGTTAACTTATTTACTTAGTACATTTTTGAACCCAAAATTTATAAAAATTATATTAAAACTACAAAATAACATTCTCAATTTGATCATAATATGAAGAAAATATCAATCCCCCTAGAAATAATTTTTAAAAAAACTTGTTAACTACTATTGCGTCCACTTCAAAAAAGTGCTCATTAAATTAGTAAATTTACCATTATAAAATTAATAGCCATATAAAAAGTTGCTTACTAATATTTTCCTTTTGAGGGCAATTTTTTAAAACAGATTTCAATAATAATCTATTTTTAAATCTAGGTCGTTCGTTCGGATCATTCCAAAATTTTGTATTTCGTTTAAAACATTTTTGTTTGAAATAATATAAATTGACATTATTTTTTCTTAGTAATTTATCCTGAATCACCTAGTACTTCAAAATAGTTGGTTCAGGTATTTTTAGAATCATCAAATATTTGGTATCAAGTACGGTGGGCGGATAAAAAAATGCTTGTTTCTGATTCCTGTCATGCATTTCATTAAGAAAAAAAAACATATCAGTATTGACAAGCTGGTAAAAAATTTTTGGCGATTATTCTCTACCACACGTCTACTTACCTCACAGATTTAATTGCGTCATCGATAATCTATATAAACAATTATTATTGAAGCTTTTACTAGTTATTACTAATTGGATAAACAAAAACAGAATACGGAGGAAATGATCATATTAACCCAAAAAAATATTTGTGGGTGTTGTAAGATCCGCTAAAAATATCAACGTATATTTTAGATACTAAAAAAGGTCAGGTGAGTGTACGTAATGACCAAAAAGTTCATAGACATTGTACTGGTTTAGAAAACGGAGAACATGATTAAGCTATAGGAAGATCCTTACAGTATTATCTGCAGCATGAATTGAACCTACAGTTACCAAAAAATACACTGAGCCCTTGTTTATAAAGCAGCTTATAATGATGTCTGTTTTATCGGTGAAAATAAACTGAAATACGTCATAAAAATATTAAATTTATTTTCATTGATGTAATAAAAAGATCACTAAATAACATAAAATTAAGGTTTTTTGTTATGTCTGTTTGTATGTCGGGACTAATCACGAAAATTACTGAATAAATTTTGATTCTTGTTATATCATTAGTCAGGTCATTTCTCGAGGAAGTTCTGATGGATCTTTATACACGGTCTGAAAGAAGGTTCCCCGGTCTGATCTGTATGTATGTGTGAGTCAATTTAAAAAAACAATTAAAATAATTTTGATCTATTGGGTAGGCTAATTCCGAGGAAGGTTTTGATATATAAATTATATACTGGATATACATTCACCCATTGCAGCCGAAATACGTGACTTTCAAAAAGTTTTACTTTTATGATATATGGGCTAAAATAGTTACTTTTTAAAATTACTTTCATATTATACAGAGTGTCTCAAATGCACTGAAAGTATCAAAGTTATATTTTGTTAAATGGAACCTTCTGTATATTATTGCATTTTTGGATTCTCCGATCAAAATAAGTGTCTATTTTAATAAGGCTTATAGTACCTAAACCTTAAGGGTTTTTAAATAATTTGCATTTTGACAAAATCTTACCTAATTTTCATGTTTCAAATACTAATATTTTATTTCAGTTAATTACTCGAAATTTACAGTGAAGTGTAAAAATAAATCATATTTTATATCTCATTTATAATAAACTTGCTATATTATACAAGGCGTTCAAAAATTTGGAAATGACAGGTAGTTTACAACTATAAGAATAGTAATCAGGAATATTTTTACAAATTTTCAGAAACTCGGAAAGCGATTTATAGTCGTCCAACAGGCTATAATAGCAATAATGGTAATAACATATTGACGATAGCACAAAACAGAAGCAAAATATTTATAGTAGATGTTCGAAATGTCGACCATCTATTTTTAAACACTTAAATATTCTTTTTTCGAAACCACTGCTAACTCTGGACAACATGTTCCCGGGGGCGCATTGTAGATAATTCCTTTTATGTATCCCTATAAAAAGAAATCTGGTGGAGTTAAGTCCGGAGATCTCGTGGGCCAATTTTGCAATCCCAATCCACCTGTTTCGAAAGTTGACATTTAAAAATTGCCAAGCCTCGCGATGATAATGAGGCGGAGCTCCATCCAGTTAAAGACACATAGTTGTTCTTATATTCGAAAGGACATCTTCCAATAACACTGGAAGTTGATATAAAAGAAAATCGCCAAACACCAAACCATTTAAAGATCCTTCAAAAAAGTAAGGTCCAATTAAGTATGGACCCAGTATTCCTCCTCACACATTAACTGACCATCTGGTTTCTCATAACTCTGTATATTCATGCGGATTTGAATCAGAGTAGTAATGGAAGTTGTGTATATTCACGAAATTATTATTATGAAAAGTATATTCATCACTAAACAATATATTATTGAATAAGTATTCATTTTCTGCCACTTTATCTAACACCCACAAGCAGAATTCAGTTGGGTTGTCAAAATCATTTCCGTGAAACTTTTGACAAAGCTGGATTTAATAAGGATGAAATCTGTATTTGTTAAGAATCCTTGAAACACGTGCTTGGCTAATGTTAGTATTCTCGGATATATG
Organism: Diaprepes abbreviatus; assembly: GCA_034092305.1. Taxonomy (NCBI): domain Eukaryota; kingdom Metazoa; phylum Arthropoda; class Insecta; order Coleoptera; family Curculionidae; genus Diaprepes; species Diaprepes abbreviatus. The sequence goes on along the minus strand of JASJET010000071.1, from coordinate 3,829,904 downwards.
ATTCTGACTAATATTGGGAGTCTCGATCACTGAACCAAGTACAGTAAAACATTTTCTTCATTCTCAGTAACAAATTTTCTTATAACGGGTTTTTTATAACTAACACTTCCACTTTCCTAAACCTGGTTCAATAGTCTCTAAAAACGGCTGGTTTAGGACGGTTTCTTTTAGGAAACCTTTGAGCATAGACTCGAGAAGCCAGCAAACAATTTTAATGACATTCTCCAAGGATACAAATCATAACAATACGTTCTTCCTTTGGATAAATCTTCATTTTGACAAGCAATAACACAACAATATTCAAATAATTCAGTTCAATAAATGAAGTTTCACAGTTAGAAAAAATAATACCGTTATTATAGCAAGAGGCTTTGCAGACTAAACTGACAGATTAAATAAATTATCTGACGTTTCTAAATGCGATAGACAACTAGATACATTAGAACATCTATTCAAAAAACACAATATGGCGCAGAAAACGATTATTTGGCGTATTCTGTGAAAACGCGAAGACTTAGCTATAGAATACCCTTACATCATTCGATAGGTATTTAAAAGGTACATTTTCTAGTAAGTTAAAAAGTATAGCGTTCTATTTAAATTAATTAAGTTATAGCCACTTAAAGTTCTTATTTGATTAGTTTTAATTTTTGGACACCCTGTATACTATAGCAAGTTTATTATAATTGGGATATAAAATATAATTTATTGTTACACTTCACTGTAAATTTTCAGTATAAAACTGAAATACTTTTTAAGTATTTGAAACATGAAAAATAGGTTAGATATTGTCAAAATTCAAATTATTTAAAAACCTTTAGGGTTTAGGTATTTATCAAAATAGGCACTTGTTTTGAACGAAAAATCCAAAAATGCAATAATATACAGGGAGTTCCATTTAAAAAAAACATAACTTTCAGATCTTTTGAGACACTCTGTATACTATAAAAATAATTTTAAAAAGTAACTATATTGTACCCCCATATATCCCAAAAGTAAAACTTTTTGAAAGTCACGTATTTTGGCTGTAATATTCCGTGCCCTTCAGGGTGAATAACCCTGTATATGTGATATACAGGGTGTCCGGTAAGTACCTCCTTATTTCTCGGGAGCATACATAGGAGATCAAAATAACCCTACTTTATCATAGAAAAAATTCCTAAAGTGTCTCTTAACGGAGATATAGAGCCCTTAATGGGTACCCAGTGATTTACCTTATCGGCTCTAAGTTTTGAACCGACTTGCATAATTTATTGAAATTTTAATTTTTATAGAAGTCATAAAGGCTCATTAAACCATGCTATAGAATTATGTTTAAATCTATTTTATGTCAGGATTTATTTTATTAATCATCTAATAATGAGCTGTAAATTGTAATTTTCCAGTATAATAACGTAATAGAAGGTTGCTTGAGTTCAGTCCTGTCCCCTGACCTATTGCGTAAGTACAGCGTAGCCCCTTTAAGGGGAGTACAGCTTTACATGCAGGATTGTGGTTATTTTAGGGTATTCCCTTTCCTTTTACCTCCTCCAACTTCCTTGTTTGACTATCTAGTTTGTGGTCTTTCCCTATTTCTCGTTATTACTATTTTTCACGTTAATAGATTATTCTTCATCCTCCCAATATGTTTTGCTCAGTTTCATTTTAACATATATACTATTTCTATTACGTGTGTTACCATGAAACTTTCTTTTAATATTTTCTTTGATGTTTAGATTTCTTTTCTGTGCTCATGTTTTTGTTTCATAAGTAAGGACTGGGAGAACATACTGGCCGGAAACGACAATTCCAATTTTCGTTCCAGGTATATAACTAACATTTTTATCAATTTATGTATTCTCTAATATTATGTTCCTATGTGGGAGATTTATCTCCTACGGAGGTTTATGCGAACTTTGATGCTATATCGAGGGAATCTGCTTACTCATTTCCAACTGTAAAAACATGAATTGCGGACGTCGAGTGGTGAGCGTTCTGGAAGAATGAGGAGAGAAAATTATCAGCAATGTCAAATGCAATGAATGATCGTATTTGAACATTGTTATAAAAGACCATCCCAATAACTTTTTACAGAGGTTTGTTACTGAGGGCGATCTCTTGATTCACAACTATATGCCTGAGATCAAACAATAATCAAAATTGTGTAAAGGCAAGGGATAACAGCGAAAAAAGTGAATAGGGAAGGTTTTGGATACTGATTTTTGGACTATAGAGCAATTTTGTTGATAGATTATCTATAAAAGCACGGTATGATAAATGCCGAATGTTATGCTATTTTTTGGGTTCACTATAAATAAAAATTGAAGGATAATGTTGTTATGGTGATAGCCAAAGTCCATAAATTACACTTAAAGTCTACCGCATGCATTTTATTCATTTGATTTTTGCCTCTTTGAAAACTTTTTTTCCGAACCTCAAAAATTCCTTGCTGAGAAAAAGTGTGGGCTCAATTCCGAAGGCATTGCAGCTACGAATGCACATTTACCTCTAAAAAAAGGATCTTCTTCTTTTCATTATAAACCAAGGATTGTAAGCTACCCGCTTTTCTACCAGGTTGATCATTTTGAAGTTTAAGAACTTATTTGGGGTATCTGCACCAAACCATTTCACCAACGAAACCTTTTCCTATCTATTTACTTTTTGTGCATCGATTGTGCTGGAACTAATAGAGTTTTACCATAATAATACATTTTTATCTCGATTTTGAAAGGTTTCAGAATTATAAATGGACTTCCTATTTAAAAACACAACACATAACAACAAATTGAAAATAAGGATCCTGGTATCGATATAAGATTAGCATTTTATTTTTGCAAAAAAAAAAACGGATAAATTAATGTTTTATTTTTGTTTACATAAGATTACGTATTACCGAATTATAAAATTAAATCCTGCACTGTCACTTATTAAAAGAATTTAGACTGGTTAACGTAGTCTGGGTCATGGTTTTAAGATATAATATTAAATTTTAGAATTTTAATAAAAAAGGCAAGTGGGTCTCGAATGTATGTAATCTGGAACTTTTAAGTATTATTGCTCTGTTCTGTTTTCCTATAATATAAATCGGCAATTTAAAATAATCATACGAATTTGAAATTTTTCTAATTATTTGATTTAAATTAGTATAAAAATGTATATCTCAATACCTTATTAAACCATTCAACATCTATATTCATTTAATTCGATATATTTCACGAAATTTTCTAAAAGAAATTCTGGATTATCGTTTAAACGATTCAACAAACAATTTTGAAAATATTTTGGAAAAAAAAAACGTAACGTTTAAGTCAAATTAAATTGAAAGAGAGAGTATTTGAGATAAATAATGTAGAATTAGAAGGTTACTGAAATATTGAATTGCATTCTGAGGAGGCGCAAACTACCCACAATATTCATTGCCTCAACTATAATTTACAAAAACAGTGAGGTGGCAGTTGGCAGTTTCTAATTGTTTCGGCATGGAGCTAGATGCTGTCACATTCTTGTCCTGAGTAACTGCCAAGTTATTTACTGTTACTTAACTTAAGATGAAGAAACTCAAAGATATTTCGAAATAGAAATATCAGACTTAATAATAAGGACGTATTAAATTTGTTCTACATGACAGTTTTTAATATCAAGTCGTGCTTATTTCTCCCAGTTGTCAAAATTTGTATCACTGCTTTATGAGGCTATAAGGTACTACCTATATCGCTAGAATATCGAGATGTGTCGCGATAAAGCTAACTTAATGAAAACGAAAGTTAATATAACATTTTTATTGATAATTACTTATATGGAATAATTGGTAATTATTGTTTTCCTTTCATTAATTATTCTTTTATTCAAATAAACTTTATTTGTAAAGCATTTACTCATCCATTAATTTTTCATTGGATTCAGGTAGATGAAAGTTTCATGTCGCAAATAAAAGATAATTATACAATAGACGAAAATAAATGGTGCAGATATTTGAAAATGCATAATGGTTGAATAATAAAAAAATAATTTACTAAGGAACAGTATCTACGAGTTTTATCAGAAACAAAGTGTACCTAGGAATGGCAGAAATAATTGCGTAGTGACGTTTAATAGTGATAATTTCTTTTGATTTGTGGGTAAAATTAGTCTTGTGAAATTGGAAAGGCAAATTTTCAACAGAGAAATATAATTGAACGTCATCATTTGAGATCCAGCCATTTGCTCCAAAGAAGTGGGAGGCGAAAAGAAACTTGGGTTCACAAACCAGATTAGATTCCATGCAATAAGTCCATAAGGGCTTCCAAAAATGGCACTCACAAAATCTTCACCTGGGAAACTTATGGTCACTGTCCTTTGAGATCAAGCAGGGGTTATTCGTGTGGAATACATCCTATAGGGCCCAACATTAAGAGCAGTTTCATATTGAAATGCAGTGACATACATTCGTTGCAGGACGAGTACTAGTGTTCTCCATACATACAGGGTTATGATTAAAAAATGGATCAGTCTTTTATATGGGATGCCGCTTGTTTGATAAAAAGTCGCTAATATGTATCAATGTATTTTTTTTGAAATGCACATTTAAGTCTGAATTTTAAAAAGATCAAAATTTCAGATTTATTGGTGAAATAAAATATTAATTATTATACATTTTTAAAAAGCTTAAACAAATTGAAATCGAGTTGTCAAATAATAAATATACGGGGCGTTCTATTTCAAAAAATATAAATTTAGTTTATAACTCAACATCTGATCCCTTTAGAAAAAAACTGCACGTCAGTAGATTTAACGTAAAAAGCTATACAGTGGTTCGTTTTTATTTTTTAATTAACTTACATATCACCTTGATCAAAAAGTTCCAGGAGTTACCACCAGGTGTCGTTCTCAGTCAGCTGATTTGCATTCCGTCTTTTTGGTTAGGGTTGTCACATTTATCACTGACATTACCACCAGATGTTATTATCGTAGCCTAACATTTGTAAAAATTACACCGTCTTGAGTACGTCTAGCTCTGCATATGTTTTTGATTTTTTAAGGTTTCAATAATGGAGTTGAATTTGTAACAACGAGTTTGTATTAAATTTTGAGTTAAAAATGGATTCAGAGGTGCAAAATCTTCTCTTTATATACTCTGAAGAAAACAACCTGTCACTAGTGGCATGAATGCTTTAGAAGTGATTGTGAATCCGTCGAGGATGACGAATGCAGTGGCAGGCCTTCGACATCGAAAACCGACGAAAACATCTATAAAATGAGAGAAATGTTGGTCAGTAACAACAAATTAACCATTAGAGAGCTTCAGGACATTGTAGTTAATGATTTGGGTTTTCTCCGTGCTATTGCAAAGTTGGTTCCGAAGGATTTGAATTTTATGCAAAAAAGGTACTGCGTTGGCATCGCCAAGGACATGATTTTTAAGGTTGAATCAAATGAATTTTTACTGAGGACGAGACGTGGATTTATGAGTACGATAGGGAATCCAGATATTATAGGAATGAATAGAGAGCTCTGAATGAGCCAAGATCAAAAAAAACCACGTCGTATTTAGTCGAAAAAGAAAGCTCATGACTATCATGATTTACAACGGTATTGTGCATCACAAATTCTTGTTGGAGGGTCAGACAGTTAATAAGGAGTATTATTTGGGGGTTATGTGATGATTGTGTGAAATAATTCGCCAAATATATAGGGTTTGTGGGCAAACAACTCGAGGAGAAATTTTAGGCCAAAAACCAAAACGAATACCATCCAACAGCTATCGCGTCCCTACAACATTTTTCCTCGTAACGGAAAAATCAAAGGCGGCTCTGATGGCGATACCGAGAGTTGGATTAAGCGCTGGAATAAGTGCGTTGCAGTCTATGGGGTGTACTTTGAAGGCACTAATATCAATTATGGAGATTAAACTTGTATTTTAAATTTTCTGAATAAATTTCGGGAATTTTTTGATTAAGATAGTATTAAATGGTAGAGGAGGGGGGTTCTTAAATGGAAATTTTGCAATGTCGCCGTGTATTTAAAAAAAGAAAGGGTTAGAAATATTTTGTTTATTGCATTCTTTGCTGAACAAAAAAGTAGTACAAGTTCGCAAAAATCGCAAGTCTCCATGTTTAATAATAATTGAGATATCCAGCAAACGTGTAGCAAATTGCACATACTCGACTTCACAAATAATTGACTTAGGCCTCAATAAGAACAAGGTCTATAATAACTTGTATTAAATAAAAAGGAATGCTAATCTCACAATTCAAACAACAGTGAAAAAAAGCGTAAATTCTTACAAGCCTGTTCTTTCAATCAAGTTCTTGAAAGCAGTGGCGGCTTTTCCTTAGGTTTGCAGGTTTGCATAACCCCCAAAAGAATTGTAAATTAAAATAAATCATTCTAACAAATATAAGTACAAAATGATTAAATTTAAATCATTTTTTTAATCTAAATTATACGCGAACTGCAGTTAATTATTGAAATAATTTAACTTACTTCACATAAATATCATTAATAATTGTTCTGTTTTTCAGTATTACGCCTGGAAGCATTATCACTTTCTAAGACGTGGAGATTAATTTCGTCTCTTAAGGTTCATGTAGGTGCCAAGTGGACTTGCAAACCTATGTTCAGTTTGCCCCACAAAATATCCCTCTACTAGAAAAATTTTTCTTATGCAAACCACTGGATGAGTATCTGAAAATGTTTGACTAGACAAAACCATCCAAAATTAAGTACTCTGTCCTAAACTGTGCAGACAAATACAGTGGTCGATTTCGATTTTCGAATTCAAAGGATTCCGTGTGATGAAGGAATTTATAAAAACCATCGTGTATGTGTTAGAAATTTTTAAAAATCTCTTGCAAGATATTCTAGAAAAGCAATTAAATATAATGCCATTCCTGCTTTCTATCTTCTTGTATATCTAAATAAAACCAAGCGAACGCTGTTTTATTTTTTAGACAACATGAGCGGCTCGTCGAATGGGGTGCAAGCAATTATAAAAGAAATCTATGAACATGCTGCTTACGTGCATTGTTATGCACATCAATTAAATTTGGAAATGTTAAACGCTGCATCCGCTAACACAAATATCCAAATATTTTTTTCCAATTTACAAAGAATTTGTTCTTTTTTTCAAACAGTTTTCAAAAAACCGCAATACTAGGTCAGATTGTTAACAAACGCCTACCTCATTCGTCCCAATAACGTGCAATTTTGATTCTAGAGTGGTTTGTACCATATTCGAATACAAAGACAGCATTCTAGAGCTAACGGAAAAATCTTAGATGACAGTAGAAACGTTAGAACCATATCAACGTATGTTAAAATTCTCAAAAACAAGAGTTTCCTTTCAGGTTAATCTTATTTTTGCAAAATAATGCCTCAAGTTGATTTGTTATTTGGTATGGATGATTTCGCGGAGTTTTCTCGGAAAGCAAAAGAAGTTTGTGATATAATTATTTGTCATGCAAAAGAACGATTTAGCTTTACAAATCACTTGATGGCAGTCAGTATTTTTTTTTCAGAACAATATGTCAAATGTAGTGTATGTTTTCCCAAACAAAAATTTAAGGATATGATTAAAATTTACTTCTTTTTTATCGAAAAAAAAACTCCATACAGGGCTGATCATCATATATGAAACTGAAGAATTTGTACTATATTATTAATTAGAAACTTTTGAAAATAAAGTAAAATGCAACTCTATTTTCTATATAAAATCGTACAAAAACACTACAAATTTTTAACACGTAATCATGCTTAAAATTACGCATCATTACGAAATTAAAATTTTACTCTATTATTATTATTATCAGCTTTTTCACTCGAAGCTTTGTAAAGTTTAAAATTTGTCATTTTATGTAGAAATATTTTATAAAGTTCCCATATGGTAAATAGCGTTGATAGACAAACTGTAACCGCAATAGTTAAACATTTATTTATTTTACTATTTGATGCAAAAATGGGAAATATCAAATACCATTTCAGCAGGAAAGAACAAATGTTCACTCTCGTGGTTTCGGAGTGATTCACAATATCGAAATGTAATTTGTTTTAGTCATCAATCAATTTGTGATTTGTATTTTATTTTGACTTTTCCGATTTTTCTAAATTAACATCTATCTATTTTTATGCGAGTTTTATGTACAAATGTACACGATCTCAATGTCATGTTAAAAAAACAATATTTTAGAGGATAAAGTGTAGTCAATACATTTTATTTATGTGTTTTGTCCAAAATATTAATTTACTCAAGATTTTTTTCCTCTGTTTCATAGGAAAATATATTGAAACATCTAGTATTATATTTAAATACTGTTCAGTATCTCATAAAACAGAAAAGGTAACTTAAATATAATCATTTTTATGCCTGGTGCTATGTTATATCGTACATACCAACAGTTGAATGCATAAAAGGCACCTACTTTATACAAAATAAATCTTATTTCCGCAAAAAATTAATATTTTGAAGGAAAAAATTGACCTTTTTAAAATACAATTTAAATTTCGCAACAAAACGCTAGAATAGTAATGGCGTCCGTCTATGACGTCACCCTTTCGTAAACACTTGACAATTTGCATCTAATTGCTTGTTTCGATCCATATTTTCCATTATTTTGTGAGATAAGCATGAATTCTAATTGTGTATCGATGGTGTGCTGTTCCTCGATGTAATAATACATCGATAAAAACTCCGAATAAGTTATTTATTTTAACGTGCCAGTAAAGAAAAATATCAGAAATACGTGGCTTAATCTTGCATGGCGAGACCCAGCTTCTGTATCTATTAATTTAGTAATTTATTCTGCGAAGATCATTTTGATGTAAGTATTTGCTTTATTTCATATAAAGTAGTGGCGAAGCTCGCAAACAAAATATATGTAAGGTAAATATTGGTCAATAACACTGTCGAACCCTTTTAAGGTTAGGTTTTATTTCTTTATTACTGTATAATATTTAAAGTTCCTAACTAAAAACTTTTTCTTTTTTCAATTACCAAATGATATGGAAAATTATATACAGTACCATGTGATGGGTTTAGTTTTATAAGTGCGCATGGAGTCAAAGTGTATAACCACAAGATTTGAAAGCCAACCAGGCAGAAGCAAACGAACTTCTTTCAGCGCTGAGCATCCGTATGCTCTCAAAAACAAAGAAGGTGTTTAATTAAAGAAAGTGAGAAAGATATATCACAAACAATAACACCAACAGAAAATTTAGAACTCACAGGCACGTTATCAGAAAGTTCAAGTTCATACACATTGCTTTTTTATACCGGCAACCTGTTTTATTGAATTCAAGTGTCATCTCTTTTCTGTTTGCCGGTGTAATCATAACATTATAGGTAGTTATGATTCCAAACAATCTTTGTGGTACCTAATATAGACTTACAAGCCAAACGGCTTCGCACTCCCTCCAGGGATTATTCACTCATACCAGGTATGCAAAGATACCAAAAGTATGAAGCTCTGTGGGGACCCTTTCCATGTTATCGGGTCCTAGGTGGCGTGGTCTTCTGCACTTCCTACAAACTTTCGGACGGTTCGCGCGGTTGCAAGGAGAACCGATTTCTGAATCGGTTTATACAGATGCTCACTAAGGCCCAGTCCCTTGATGTTCTGGAGGAGGTTCTTTGGTATCACTCCAGTTGTTGACAGTATTATAGGAATCGTGTAGACGCTGTTCATTGCCCACTGTCTGCGGATTTGCACCTCCAGATCTCTGTATTTGGCGATCTTCTCGTTGTACTTCGACCTTAGGTTGTTGTTGTTCGGCACAGCGATGTCGATTAGTGTAGTTCGCCTGGAAATTTTATCTGTTAGTATAATGTCTGGCCTGTTATGAGCAACTGTTTGATCGGTTAGGACCGTTCGATTCCAGTATAACTTGAACTCGTACCTAATATTATTATAATATTATTATTATAGTCTGTTGCAAAAATTATAGCACATAATAATGTGTAAATAGTTACAGTTTGTTCACAAGTACTTATTTTTATTTTTTAGCTTTGCACACTATTGAAGATCTAGAAGCACCTACCACCTTTCCAAAATTAGCTGAAAAATCAGTACAAGTATATATATATATATATATATATATATATATATATATATATATATATATATATATATATATGAAGTAAAATGCGAAACAGTGAATGCAAACTTTGCTTCATCATATCCCTTCTGTGTTAGAGGTTGTACAGTTAGAATAAATTGTAATAAAACACAATACATCCTATTCCACCACCATCGAGATGGTGGCCTACCTGCACCACCATACCGAGAAGAAAGTCAAAGCTTACCCTCCCCGCCACAGTGATAGGCAGAGATACATGTTTCGTCTCTCACTAGACTCATCAGGGTACCGACATGCACTTGGCTGTGCAAAGGACAGTTCGGAAAGAAGCATGCAACACTGAACGCGGCTTCGCCGACCTCTCGTCGGATGGCTTATATATGTTTATACGGCTTTCACAGATTCCTCCGTGTGAGATGCATTAGCATTGATTATATTCACATTATGCTGTTGTAGTACTGAAATCACATTCAGCAAACGTACAACTATATGCAACTCAATATGTAAGTGAAGGAAAATGCGAAACAGTGAATGCAAATTTCGCTCCATCATATCCCTTCTGTGTTAGAGGTTGCACAGTTAGAATAAATTGTAATAAAACACAATTCATCCTATTCCACCACCATCGAGATGGTGGCCTACCTGCACCACCATACCGAGAAGAAAGCGAAAGCTTGCCCTCCCGGCCACAGTGATAGGGCAGGGATACATGTTTCTCACTAGACTCATCAGGGTACCGACATGTACCTGGCTGTGCAAAGGACAGATCGGAAAGAAGCATGCAACACTGAACGCGGCTTCGCTGACCTCTCGTCGGATGGCTTATATATGTTTATACGGTTTTCACGGATTCCTCCGTGTGAGATGCATTAGCAGTGATTATATTCTAACACAGAAGGGATATGATGGAGCGAAGTTTGCATTCACTGTTTCGCATTTTACTTCACTTACATACGGAGTTGTATATAGTTGTACGTTTGCTGAATGTGATTTCAGTACTACAACAGCACAATGTGAATAGCACGAACTAACACACTTGATAGTTCTATCCACAAAATATCTGATTAAGGATTCAAATATAGACAAATTTGAACGAATTGAAACAATGTTGACGGATGCAATATTTACGAAAGCGTGACGTCACATGCTTTTGATTGGTGTTCGATCTAATATGGCGGATTTCTATGTTTTGTGTTTTTAATTTTACAAAAATAAATCTAATCTCGCTTGTAACCTAAAAATAAGTGTATTTTAGAATCTGTCTATTCTATTTAATTACTTCAAAGTATAATTTCAGTGATTCTTCTTGACTGTCATCATGCTTATTATATCTATTTTAGGGAAACTTTTAATTTCCAACCAACTGAAAAAATCTTGTACTATAAGGATAGACGTACTATGTTCTAACATGGATAAAGTACTATCTGAAATTGTGTGATCACCCTCATGATGAGTTTGGAAAGTGTAGAAGGTCTCCGTTGTTATGACAGTTTGACCTCTTTCAGGGAGAGCTCGCCAAAGGATCCCTAGATAATATTTTGCAGGGGCAGGATAATGCAATTTTCAGCATATTATAGATGATAATTCTAAGGAAATCCCGAAAAAATATTTTCAAGGTTGTAGCATGCACGCAGATTAAAAATATACAAATATTACTTTGATATGAATTTTATTACTTGCCCCAGTTCTATTTTTGAGCATTTTTGACTCTATCTAAACGAAATCTCTTCCCCTTTATTAATGTATAGCAAATAGTGACCATAACGTTATTGTCACCTTGTATAAATATCAAAATTTTAAAAATTGTTATTTATTAAAGATTTCTCTTTCGATTAATTATAGGGAAGGTTGAATTGTTTCAATTTTGATTTTATGAAGTAATAGTTTAGGAACAATAATGGTTATAATAATATAGATTTGCCTTTAAACTGGGTGGGTATTGTTGAAAGTCGTTTTACAGAAAAATAAAGTTGATTATGGCGCAACTGGACGAAAGTTGATGTACAGAGTTTCTTATAATTTAGATTTAAGTAAAATGTATGATTTTTTCTAATAAATATCCTTAATTTTTGTTGAAAATTATAATTTTTAAAGTGACAATTCTTCTAAGAAATATATGGATTTTTGCAAATGAGTACAGTTATCTTGTTCTAAAGAGTTGAAATTTTATTGAAATGAACTACACATCTTATTACAATATGGCATTTTAAAAAGAGGTACTCTAAGAGCCTTAATATGCTGAATACTATCCTTACATTTAGAACGTTTTGGATCAATTTTCTGGATACACACCATGACTTATTTTTTCAAAATTTCAATGTCTGGTGGTTGTGTTGTGTGAACTACTGTTTATTAACGTAAGCCATGTGTTTGGCCTTAAATTTTTCTTCAAAATGTTTTAAGAGTTGAGCTAATTATTTTACCCATAAAAATTAAATTATTGATACCACCTGCTGCTATACATCCACAAATTAGACGCGGTCTAAGCCACGCTTAACGGTTTAACTAACATAACCATTTTCAATTTGTGTGGTACATCTCTCTAGAAAAGTGCCGTGTACAATAAGGAAGTACATCGGCACAATACTTACAAGTGCATGCACTGTAAATTCGAGACTGGTTTCCGAACCAAAAAAATAATAAAAGCGGGCTGTGAATAAAACTATTATGGAAACTCGAATCGCAATTACTGAAAGGTTGAGGACCGCCGCATTATTACGATTATTTTATCATATTATGTATGTAAAACGACTTTTTGTAATCACATATGTTATTTTCGAGTACGATCTAGTTTTCAGAAATACACTAAATTTTTTATTTTTTTTTTACATAGCTCTAATGGATCAAAGTCCCTATTACTGAGTAGGAGACAGAATACACATAATGCAGATAATACAGAGAACTTTGGTAGTCTAGTTGTCTTCTTGGCTCTTGCAGTTTTAGTGCTAAACAATGACAGTTTATTAGTGCTTACCAATACTAGAAACACAACTTCAAGACTTAGAAAAAGCTGCTGTCTAGCCAGTCATGTCCTCTCGTTTTAGAGCTCTCATATCGGTATGCCTGCGAGGTTAGTCTCGTAGAGGTTTTTATCAAATAAATAAAAACTAAATTACTATTACTATTACTATTTTCTTCTATTGAATCATCCTTCCCATCAATGTAATTGTGGGAAGTCTCCTCGTTTTTCTTTTTTTTTTGTGAAGAGCATTACCTAGGCCTTGTTCGGGCTTATTCCAAGCCATTCTCCGTGTTATCACCGATCCGCGATCCGACAGTCCTTCATCATCGGTCCCCCCAGGTCCCGGATATCGTGATCAGGGCACGAAATGACCAGGTTAGCGGCGTAGGTGTGTATATATAAATTAGCCTCATTTTAGTCTCAGACATGAGACGTTATTGCATAAAAAATTTAGAACCTTCCCGTGTGTGGAAAGTTGAGATGGAAATTTCTTTTCATTTGCCCCGTCGAGTGGGTGGAAGGAGGCATCGTTGAATGTGTTTTTAAAAATGCATTTAAATACATTATATAATTATACATCTAATTTATTCAAGAAGAATACCAGCTTTCAAATTTACTTTTAATTTGTTGCCTATCCCTAGAAATAAAAAACTGAAAAAATTCCACATAATACCCATCAGTAAATATTTTTAACAAAAACTGAGACGATTAAATTACATTCACCAAGTTATGAAACACATAAAAAAAAGTTTAAAATTTAATCCCCGATATTTAAATATTATTTTTTATAAAATTTTACAGGAATATAATTTTAGTTGACCCAAAGGCAGAATTTCAAGGAAATTGCAAAAAATCAACAATCCTAATAACTATAATGAAACCCTAAAATAATGGTTGTTCCACACTCAATTAAAAATAATATTGATAATAAAAACCTAGAGCTCTTTTTCTTGGCTATAGAAGCCCCCTATTGAACGACACCCAGAAAGAAAGAATTCATCCAGAAAAATGTCGAAAAACTATTAAAGAATATTCAGCTTAGAATGATTGATGCCAATATAGACGTTCAACATCAGAGATAAATCAGCAACTAACGAGAGGATGCCAAGCATTTGCCTCATTGGAGTTCACGATTCAGTCTTCAGGATACTCCACCAAGTGTTAACGGATAAACTTTAATAGATCAAAAAAGAGCAACACTAGAGCTCTGAATCTATAATGTCAAATAACGAGTCGAAGTTGTACTACTTATAGATTATATAATTGCTAATAGCAGACTAGCCCTTCTTTTCTTTTAAGTAAAACATTCAAGTGAGCAATATTACTAGGGGTCGCATCCATAAAAAAGACAAAAAGACAAGCATAATGACAAGATCGCCGAATACACAGACTTGGGGTACAAATTTGGTGAAATATAAATAGCGTCCAGATGATCCACATAATTTTATCAATAGCCAGCGTAAAAAAAAAGTAGGATCAGAAGATTTGCCAGAGATATCGTTAGATGAAATAAAAAGAGCACTAAAACAGATGAAGGATGGAAAATGCCTGGGCGAGGATCAAATTACAACTGAGATGTTAAAGATGGGCGGAGATAGTCTTGAAAAAGCGATACAAACACTGATGAATAAATGCTTATACGAAGGTAGAGTACCAGAACAATGGTATAACGCACAAGTCGTACTTCTCTTCAAAAAAAGGGGATACAACAAATATATATATATATATATATATATATATATATATATATATATATATATATATATATATATATATATATATATATATATTATAGGTAAAAACTACCGTCCTATCAGTTTATTAAACCACCTATATAAACTATTTACCCGCATATTGACAAATCGCCTGACTGAAAAGCTTGACTATTATCAGCCTGTGGAGCAAGCCAGCTTTCTACGTGGATTTAGGACGATAGATCAAATCCAAGCCATACGCACAGTCCTAGAAAAAACCGAGAAATATACCATTCCTATACACCTGGCATTTGTAGCTTTTCTCAAGGCCTTTAACTCTATAGAAATTTGGATGATCTTGAAATCACTTAATACTGTTAGAATTGACTTCAGGTATACCACTATCATACAGAACATATATAAAAACGCAACTATACAGGTTAAAATCGACGAAGACACAAAAACCGAAAAAATACACGTTATGAGAGGTGTGCGTCAGGGAGACGTCATCTCTCCGAAACTATATACGCTAGCTTTGGAAGATGTCTTTAAAAAACTAAATTGGGATGAGAAAGGTTTGAGAGTCGACGGTTCTTATCTTAGTCATCTTCGTTTCGCCGACGATGTTGTTGTCATGTCTAGCAACCCAGAAGAGCTAAAACAAATGCTTCAAGATTTCAATGAAGAGGCGAGAAAAGTGGGACTTAAGTTGAACTTGGGGAAAACTAAGTTAATGTGCCCTGACGCAAATGTACAAATAGAGATTCAAAATGAAATCATAGAGAATGTCCCAGAGTACATCTATTTAGGCCACGTCATGAAACTGGGCAAAGACAATCAAAGGGCGGAAATAACAAGGATAATAGGACTGGCATGGGCTGCCTTTGGAAAATTGCAGTACCTAATAAGAGATAGAAATTCACCAATCAACCTTAAACGGAAAGTGTATAACACGTGTGTCTTGCCTGTTGCTACTTACAACATGGAAACGATAACACTAACCAAACAAAATCCAAATAGGCTCCGAGTCACTCAATGCTCCATGGAGAGACAAATGTTCTTGTTACGGGATAAAATACGAAATCAAGTAATTAGATCAAGAACCAAAGTAGTTGACGTCATTGAACGCATATCATGACTAAAGTGGCGATGGGCGGGGCATATAGCTAGACAACAGCCCGATAGGTGGACGAGTAAATTACTGCAATGGCGATCGCGAGAAAAGAACCAAAATCGTGGCAGGCCAGAACACAGATGGGTAGATGATATAAGACAGTTTGCTGGAAAAGACTGGCTTCAGAAAGCGAGAGACAGATCCCAATGGAGTACCATGGGAGAGGCTTATGTTCAGGAGTGGACGTCAATGGGCTAAGAAAGAAGAAGAAGAAGCGTAATACCAAAAAATTTTCTATGTAATATTACTGGACTAGATCTAAGGGAACACCTATTTAAGACTATGCTTCACGATTGGTGTCTGAGCGTCTGAGTGCCGGGATGAAGTGAATAATCTGAAACAGAACAGCTACAAAATTAAACTCGTTTGAGTTTAGGAATATACACTGAAATCAGATAAGGTCCACGATGGAACCATTTTGACCCAAACACTTTTAATTATAGGCGACAGTTGATTTCGATGGTCAGGCCATTTACGTCTGATCCCTGCGGTCCTCAGTTAGTAATTGAATTGGTGACCGCTTGAGAAGACCGAGTGGCAGTGGTGCGGAATCCATTTAAAACTGAAGGTCGAGTGGCCAAATGGTTTCCTTTACGCATGAGTCTTCAACCCAAATCACTTATTTAAATCTTCTTATTATCATTGATAAGAGGGAACTAAAACTATTGCAAGAAAGCAAATTTTTTGAAATGAGCTTCTCCTCCTGGAGACAAAAGAACTCCGAATTGTCATCTCATCATGGATGCCCTGATGTACAGATGGTGTCTGGAGGCAAATAAAATGGAGTGTGTCCAGCACTCAATGCACTGAAACAGAGATATTTCGAAGATACAATATTATAACCAAGAGCCATTCTACGAAGCCTAGGCATTGGAAAGCAAGTATCACCACTTTTATTCGTTTATTCGTTTATTTGAGGCTATGCAAAAAGTAGCGTGTGTGTCCTGTAGAAATATTCAGAAATTTATGGGAAATGCAGTAGATCATGACGCTACCAAGGATCCGATAATATCTGAAGGGGCCCACACAACACAATTATTTTTATGTCTGAGTAAATCTCGGAGGTCGTTGAACCAAGTCGTTAATAGTAAATTTATTTACATTATTTTCTATTGAAATGCGCCTGTTACAGATATTTTGTAAATAAATTGGAAGATCTGTTAAATACCAAGGATTTGTACCTACATAGATCTAATCTTTTTATAATGGGCAGATAGACTAGTACAGACACAAAAAAAGTAGTATAAAGATAACAAGTTTTTTTTTTAATTTATCAAGCAATAAGTAAAAATACCGTGTTATTGATAAAAAGTTATCGGTTATTACTTAATATAAGACAATATTAATTTTAATAATTTATTAGTGTAATAAAAACCAGGCGCGTATAGAAGATTTTACTGGTGTGTGTGTGTGGGGGGGGGGGGGGGGGGAACAATTTTTGTTCAGAAAATTTGTTCTAAAAAAATTAAAGTACTTTGGATTTGCTTGAATCAGACTAGAGGACAATTGCCCCCCCCCCACTCCCACCATATCCGTGCCTGAGTGTATCTCATGGTAACAAAAATAATTTCAATTCCAGAAACGAGTAAAAATGTGTTAGTAAAAATACTACTGGATTATTAGAAAAGAATAAATATTACACCTATATATATATATATATATATATATATATATATATATATATATATATATATATATAGAATAATAGCATTGAGAAGGGCATCATTGTTAATGGGGTAACTATCAATAATCTACGTTATGCAGATGATACTGTCATTATGGCAAGTAGTGCTGAAGGTCTCCAGCATCTGTTGGAGAGTATTTCAGAATCATGTGTTCAATATGGACTAGCTCTAAATATCAACAAAACCAAATACATGTTTATGTCAAAACAACAACATCCTAATGCAGAAATTCTGATCAACGTTCGGTTCGTGAAAGTTGATAGAATAACATATTTGGGTAGGGTAATCAAGAGTAATTGGGACCATTCGGTAGAAATAAAACATCGAATTGAATGAGGAAGAACTAGTTTATTCTAGCTAGTCCGCAATATATATATATATATATATATATATATATATATATATATATATATATATATATATATACTTTTTGTAATATTTTCTTGGGCATAGGTTTTTCATTAGAGAAACAAAGGTCAACAATTTTTCTGACGTTTCGCTCTACATAATGAGCTTCTTGAAAGAGCTGATATATTTATTTTAATTCTACAAATTTTTTCCTAATCAACATATATCACAGTAATTACACATTACATTTATATTTTCAATTTAATCGAAATTAATAAAAATAAAACAGTCTTAAAGTTTAAAATTTAAAACAAAACAACAGGTTAAAATAGTAAAAATTATAAAATAGTACATACCTTGAAAGTAGTTTTGTGTGTGGTTAAAAATAAATTCAATTATGATACTTGTATGCAATTGATATGGATCGATTTCTTTTTATAAAAGCAAAAAAAAGGAAAAAAGATTATTATTTCTTTTTTAATAACGGTCTTTCATTGGCATCAGTGTATACTAAATCGTTCCAAGCATCCCTACAATAAAATATTTTGGAGATTTGAAAGTTTTTTCAAAGAAGAAAATAAATTTAAAAAAAATGCAATTGTGTTTTATAATATTGGGACCAAGTAACAGAAAACAATACAAGGTATTTATATTAGACTAGACACTAGAAAGCTTTTAATTTTTTTTGGTAGACATTGAAAACTACTATCTATAATAACCTACCTTTTCTTAAAATGAAATTAATTAAATTAATAAGTTATAGTGTGCAATACTAACCTGTTAGAATATAGATAAGATACAACCAGGGGCTTTTGAAATACAGAATGGTGAAACTATAGGTGCAATGAAGGCAGACTAAACATACAAATATCTAGGTATGAAACAGGCTAAAAGAATTAACCATCGCACTATGAAGGCTGAATTGACAGCCGAATTTATCAGGAGGGTAAGGCGGGTATTACGAACTAATTTAAATAGTAGAAATTTGTTTAAGGCGCTCAACACGTATGCTTGCTCTGCGCTGAGCTACTCTTTTGGAATTGTAAAATGGAGCAGGACGGACATCCAAAACCTGCAAAGAAAAATAAGGACACTTCTAACAAAAGCACAAAAACATCACCCTCGGAGTGCTATTGAACGTACAATGCTTCCAAGACACCAAGGAGGAAGAGGATTGGTGGATATTGGTAAGTAGCTCGACCAACAAATAATAAACTTACGTTTATATTTCCACAGGTTAGCGGACTCTTCCACACTACATCGAGCAATATGCGAGGCAGATGATTCAACGCCGCTACAGTTGAGGGAACAAGATATTACTTCTCACCACCAAACAGACCAAGAGAAGTTACAAACCTGGTTACGGAGGCCACTTCATGGACGGCATCCAAATGAGGTCAATCAGGATAATGTCGACAACTCAGCGTCGAACTACTGGTTGATTTCAGGACAGATGTTTCCGGAAACGAAGGGTTTCTTGTTGGCTATCCAAGACCAGGTTATTCCGACGAAGAACTATCGGAAGTTCATCATTAGAGATCCCTCAATAGAAAATGACCAATGTAGATATGGCTGTCGAACATCAGAGACAATCCAGCACATAACTGGAGGATGCCAAGTGTTTGCCGCAACCGAGTATAAGGAAAGACATGACAGCCGCTAAGATACTCCATCAAGAGTTAGCAGAAAAGTTAAACCTAATACAGGTAGGAAAAGTGCCTTATTACAAATACAATCCAGAGCCTATTCTTGAGAACAACCAGTTCAAGTTATATTGGGACCGAACGGTTCTGACAAATCAGACAGTTGCTCATAACAGACCAGATATTATACCTATAGATAAAATTTCTAGGCGGACTACACTAATTGACATCGCTGTACCTAACAACAACAACCAAAATACAACATGAAGATCGCCAAATACAAAGATCTGGAGGTGCAAATCCGAAGACAATGGGCAATGAACAGCGTCCAAACGATTCCCATAATACTGTCAACAACTGGAGTGATACCAAAAAACCTCCTGCAGAACATCAAGGGACTGGGCCTTAGAGAGCATCTGTATAAGCCAATGCAGAAAGCAATTCTCCTGGCAACAGCGCGAACTGTCCGAAAGTTCGTGGGGAGTGCAGCAGACCATGTCACCTAGGACCCGATAACATGGAAAGGGTTCAATCAGAGCTTCCTACTTTTGGTATCTTTGTGTACCTGGTATGAGTCAATATTCCCTGGAGGGAGTGCGAAGCCGTTTAGCATGTAAATCATAATATTTATTATCATCAATATTAGGTATTAAACCATATTAACCACTTGAATCACAACACTGCACACGATAATTTGTTTAAAATAAGATCAATTTTGTAAGAAAAACCACGCTTTCTAGTAGACGATTGCTAAACTAAAAATCGTTGCCAATTTGTGATACAGGTTGGTAAAACACAATGCATGGTAAATAAAAGTGAATAATTACTAATATTGATTAAAAATATTGTTGTATGAAATATAAAACCATTGACCATTTTATTTAATCCAATATTTATTAATAATTTTTGTGCCATTTGTTTTTCATTGTTAAATAAAATCTGTATGTTGTGTTTTAATCATTCTGTGTATTGATTGTCTGATTGAGATTTTATAAACATCCGTACTCACCTGAGGAGTCAATTAACAGGTAGGAACACATCTATATCTATATAGAATATTTTGAAAATTGAAAATATTTCAAATTGGTAAGAAATAGTTATAATTTATTATAATTATTTTTTACCTGGCACTCAACAAATCAATATTAACATTTTTAATTAAATTTTGGCAATATTTTAAAATATAAATTCAAAAAAAAAATTAATAACAAATTTTTCTAAATTTTTTTAACAGGGCAATATTTTGTGCGGGTGCATAGAGCGACGGTTCATATAAAGAAGTATAAAATATTTTAAAGATATTTAGTAAGGTAATTTTCTTATTTTAAGTGGAACACCCTGTATTGATTAAGAGTTTGTATTCTAATTTTAATGGTCCCTAAAACTGTATTAAGGTTTTTTACTGATCTTATATAGTTTTTTAATTTATCATTTTCAATTTTAGACATAAATTTTTGGCGATTTATTTTTAAATAGTAGGCGTTAACGAAGTTGACGTTTTTACTTACATAAATGTTATGTAACCACTAATCAGTTTTAAAAAACTGGTCATAACTGGGTTAATAGCAAAACATACTTTATTAAAGAGATAAACTTAATTTAAAAAACTAATGTTTCAACAAATGCTCTCTCTTTTCTTAAGTGGCTGTTTAACGTTAATTAACATATGATGTTATAGAGCGAAACGCTGCTTTTATCCGTTCTTTTATTCTTTTGGATATTCTTATTGGTATATTATAAACAATATTTTGAAATATATCCCCATAAGAAAACATCAGTACTTGTTAGATCCCGAGATCTTGCTGGCCTGTGTTGTGTTCCTCCAAGCCCTGTTCATCTGTTGGAATATTGAGTATATAACTCATTTCTGACGTTAACTTCGAAGTAAAGTGTTTTTTATAGAGATATAGAAATTTAAGTTGGCAACACTTTTTTAACTGGCGGCCATTTTGTCCGCTGTCAAGTGATTTATGTGTAGTTTGGTTTGGCATTTTAACATGAATAAACTGACGCCTGAACAACGCTTCCAAATTGTGTAAATTTATTTTGAAAATCATGGTTCTGCTCGAAATACGTATCGCGCACTACGTCAATTTTACGGTCAACATAATCGTCCATCAGAGCAATT
Source organism: Diaprepes abbreviatus (assembly GCA_034092305.1). Taxonomy (NCBI): domain Eukaryota; kingdom Metazoa; phylum Arthropoda; class Insecta; order Coleoptera; family Curculionidae; genus Diaprepes; species Diaprepes abbreviatus. The sequence continues at coordinate 3,808,241 of JASJET010000071.1, read as the reverse complement.
AATTCGATTAACTATGGAACGTTTTCGCACCATGTTTACTCTAAATGATAATACGCATCCACAGAGATGTCGTACAGTGCGTACAGAAGAAGTCATTGCTGCTGTAGAGCGTAGCGTAGAGGAAGACCCGAATCAGTCTATCCGCTATCATGCACAGGAATTGGATATGTGTCCATTCACTTTATGGAAGATTTTGCGGCAAGATCTAGATTCGGTGAATGGGCCCAAAACAAGATTGCCGTTGATCCCGATTTTCATAAGCGAATTTTGTTTAGCGATGAAGCTCACTTTTGTTTGAATGGATACGTCAATAAACAAAACTGCCTTATTTGGAGTGATGATAATCCTCAAGTGTATGTTGAGATACCGTTATATCCAGAAAAACTGACTGTTTGGTGTGCTTTATGGGCTGGTGGAATCATTGGTCCGTACTTCTTTAAAAACTATGCTGGTCAGAAAGTTACAGTCAATGGTGACCGTCATAGAGCCATGATTACTGACTTTTTCGTTTATCGATTGAACAACCATGATGTGCAGGAGCTGTGGTTTCAACAAGACGGCGCAACATGTCACACAGCTCGTGCCACAATTGATTTATTGAAGGAAACGTTTGGTAACCGCATAGTTTCGCGTTTCGGACCCGTGAATTGGCCTCCAAGATCGTGCGACTTAACGCCGCTAGACTATTTTCTGTGGGGATATGTGAAGTCGCTAGTCTACGCCGATAAGCCCGAAACGATTGATCACTTGGAGGACAACATTCGCCTCGTTATTGCCGATATACGGCCATAAATGTTGGAAAAAGTCATCGAAAATTGGACCTCCAGATTAGACTACGTCCGAGCCAGCCGTGGCGGTCATATGCCAGAAGTCATATTTAAATTATAATGCCAGAAGGTTATCTTTCGAATAAAGTAAATTTCACGTCAATTTAAAAAATTCATCTTTTAAAAGTTCTATACCTCTATAAAAAATACCCTTTACATAGGAGCACCGTCTAGTTGTAGATATATTCTTTCTCAAATATCCGGTGAAACATTTTTCAAAAGTACAGGTAATTTGTGTCTAATAAATCTAAGAACCATAGCGCCTTTAAAGTGTCCATCGACTTACCACACGCATGCCAGTGATTCTACCCCATATATTGATAGATCATCTGTGCTGACGATTGATGGTCTACATAAATTGAGATTTTCATTATTGTAATAATAGAAATTATGTCTGTTGATAAGTCCGTTATTATGGAAAGTTAATCTATGCGAAAAAAACACAAAAATAAAGAAATATTCAACATCTCCTCATATCTGTTTGAAGGTTGTAGACAATGTTGAAGATTGACTAAAATGTGATTGTCGGACTTACATCGTTTTTATTTTTGTGTATTTTTACGATGTTTCGATTAAGGAATCATTAAGTTTCTGATCATTGCCCTTGTTTACGATGAAGGTATTTTTCGACATATCTCAACCAGACTTTCGGTTTCCCTGTTGCTGTTTCTATGGCATACGTTTCGAAGCATTCCATATATATATATATATATATATATATATATATATATATATATATATATATATATATATATATACGACTGTAGAGAGTGAAAAACCCATCGAAAGCTCGTCGTCTTGAGCGTAGAACTTGTCCTTTACTTGAAAGTAAACAATACTTCAAAAGGTCCATCACTCCGTCCAGTGGTAACATGGTTCTATTTGATAATGTTGTTTCATTTGAAAATCTAGTTTTGATTATGTCTAGTGATTCCCCTAGTGGCACATGAGTATACAGACTTTCCACATCAAAACTTATTAGTCTGTCATCTGGCTCTAGATTAGGACTACGAAATGTGTGGAATTTTTAATATATGTGTTCGTCTGATTTTCTAGTGTTTGTATGATTTTTAAAAGAAACGTGTTGGGGATACTCTGGAGCTACTTATTGGTCTCAATGGTATGTTCATTTTATGAATTTTCGATAGTCCATGAAGATGTGGTGGCTTACCGTAGTGTGGTGTGACAGGGGATCGTAGGTTGTCAGGTATAAGGTCTTGGTATTTCCTTAGTGTTCTGTAGATTTTTTATTCTATAGATTTAGTTCGGTCACAAGCTAGTTGCCTATATTTTCCTTTTTCCAGGATTTCTCCGATTTTTTGGTCGTACGTTACGATGTCCACGATCATGGTCTGAAGCTGCGGCAGTATATATGAAACCCAACATGAAAAAAAGAAAATTTACAGAAGCAGCTTACATTAAAAATAATAATGGAATCTTCAGTAAACCTAATGTTGAGATATCTAATCTTTGGCAACCACTACTTTGTAACATCAAATCACTGAGGTGTGTACAGTGAAGCGAAACTTTGCGTTTCAAGTGCCACAGTCCCTATATAAGCTAGTAGCCTTAAGAAAAAACATTCAGTTTATACTTGATAACGATTAGAGATACAACCTAATCGAAACGTCCTAAAATTAAACAAAAATAAAGACAATGCAAGTCCCACAACCACATTTTAGTCAATTTCCTAATATCTCTAGGACTCCTGAATAAAATTCGAGTCGGTCGCAACCTATTTCCAAAAGATCTTGATGTTGTTGAATGCGATATGGGTGAAATTTGTGTTTTTTATTATTATTTCAATACTACAGCTACTTTTTCCAATTTTTTGTGACTTGTATGTGAATTTTTGACCAGAGATAACATAATTAAAAATTCATTTTCTTTATTTCCAGTAATTCGTTATTGGCGGACCGTTTTTTTATAAGCCACACTTCCTGTTCTTCGAAAAATATGTAGCAATTTTTTTCACTCTCCTCAATTACTAAAATTGTCTTTTCTTCGTGGGGGTAAGTTTCCATTTTAAACAATTATGGTTTTCATATAACATTGAACAGTAATGATGGTTTAACTGACAAGAAGTGTCACTAAATTATTTACAAAAAATTTTTTGTTTATGATGAGTTATGACGCCTGCAGTGCCTTCTGTTCAAAAATAAATTGCAAAAAATTTACGTCTAAAAATGTGATATTAGATATAGGGTGTTTCATTCAAAATAAGAAAGTTATTTGGCTTTAAAGATAATAAAAATCAAATGTAAGTTATTATCAACCCTGTATAATTTTTTAGGATCATTTCTATTTTACAAATAACTGTAATGGTTTTACTTAAAAACCATTAAAATTTAAAATCTCTAGTTTGAATAGGCAAGGCATGCATCTTAAATTTTTGTCTGCAATTTCAAGAATTGCTAAATATCTTAAGAAAGGCTTAGCAATATAAAATAAAACAGTAATTTATCCCGCACCATCAAAATATGCTAACATATACATCTATTTAAATTTTGACAATTTTGGTGTGACATTTTTTTTGAGCCACTTTATATACTTCAAAATAATTATAAAACGTGGTACCAGTAGACCTACACATTTTTTATTAAAAATATTTTATCGTTCTCTGTATATAAACAGATGAAATGTGGAGAGCGACCTTCTATATATATATATATATATATATATATATATATATATATATATATATATATATATATATACAGGGTGTCCAAGATAAGGATCCTAACCATGGGGATCTCGGAAACAGTTGGAGATACGAGGTCGGTTAAATTAGAGAAAAGTTGCGCAATTTAGTGCTAAATTAAACGCAATTTAAAAATTTTAAAAATTCAAAATACTTCCGGAGATTTCCGGAAAAAACCGAATTTTGGCAAAATCGTTTTTAATTTTTGTAGGCTTTATTTAAAGAGATATCCGAAAATAAAAGGTAGATTCTCATTGCCACTTTTTATTTTTTATAATTTGGTCTAAACAAAATTTAAATCCGACGTTTCGTTTCTGAGATACCATCATGAACTTTCATTTTTTATATGGAACAAAAAAAAGTATCCCATGTATTTGATAGCCTTTTTTATTACAAATTCAACGGTGTATCACACTTGCATATCAAGTGTGTAGTTCATTGGCTTTTATAAAACTGATATACCTTTCTCTCTCGCTCTCATGGAGCTCTTATGGAAAGTACTTGAACTACGTATTCGATATGCAAGGGTGATACATCGTTGAATTTGTAATAAAAAATGCTATCAAATACATAGGATACTTTTTTTTGTTCCATATAAAAAATGAAAGTTCATGATGGTATCTCAGAAACGAAACGTCGGATTTAAATTTTGTTTAGACCATATTATAAAAAATAAAAAGTGGCAATGAGAATCTACCTTTTATTTTCTGATATCTCTTTGAATAAAGCCTGCAAAAATTAAAAACGATTTTGCCAAATTTCGTTTTTTTCCGGAAATCTCCGGAAGTGTTTGAAATTTTTAAATTTTTTTAACTGCGTTTAATTTAGCACTAAATTGCGCAACTTTTCTCTAATTTAACCGACCTCGTATCTCCAACTGTTTCCGAGATCCCCATGCTTAGGATCCTTATCTTGGACACCCTGTATATATATATATATATATATATATATATATATATATATATATATATACACATATATAGTGACAGTGACATATGAGAGGGTGGAATGGTCGATGGAAATTTTTGCCCCTTTCAAGTCACCTGGTAAGGATGGTATATTTCCAGCTTTACTACAAAATTCCCCCGATATTATAATAAGCCACCTGGTGAAACTATTCCGCTCATGTTTGAGCTTGGGATGCATACCGATGGCGTGGAGGGAAACAAAAGTAGCCTTTATTCGCAAGGTAGGAAAAACAGACTACACAAATTCTAAGACTTTCCGCCCTATCAGCCTGACCAGTTTCTTATTAAAAACGCTGGAAAGGTTGGTGGATAGACACATTCAGGAAGGAATAATGGTGCAATATCCCTTACATTCTTTACGATTTCCCTACCAGGCAGGAAAATTCACAGATGCGGCGCTACATCGACTCGTCACAAGAGTCGAAAACGCGCTGTTGGGTGGACGATATGCCTTTATCGATATCGAGGGGGCATGCGACAACACGTCTCACGATTCGATATGCAACGCTCTACAACGACGAGGCTCTGAACTGACAGTGGTCACATCGATCAGAGCAATGTTAACTCAAAGAATGATATATGCTGAGCTTAGCAATGTTTGTTAAAGCTGTCCACAGGGAGGCGTGCTATCGCCTTTGCTGTGGAGCCTTGTGCTGGACAGCTTGTTGAGTGAACTAAATGATGCCGGTTTGTATACATAGGTCCATGCTGATTAACTGATCATATTGTGCCCTGGTCGCGATATCCGGGACCTGGAGGGGCGAATGATGTGGGCCCTCCGGATCGCGGTAAGCAGGTGCCACAAGCAAGGGCTCGGAATAAACCCGGATAAGGCTAAAGTGGTCCTCTTTACAAAAAAGAGGAAAATGGAGAGCCTTCCCACAATTACATTGGTGGGAAGGACTCCTCAATTTAAGGGGACAGTTAAATACCTGGGAGTAATTCTGGCCTCACGACTGAGGCTCGAACAAAGAAAGCGATATGTGCTTTCTGGGCTTGTAAACGAGCCTTTGGGTGCACATGGGGACTGACGCCTAAAGTGTTATTTTGGATATACATCATGGTGATCCGCCCCATGATAATGTACGCCATTATTATATGATGGCACAGTACAACAAAGCGCAAACACATTCTTCAACTTGATAAAGTTCAAAGAATGTCGAGTGCAATGAAAACTGTTCCCACCAGAGTTCTTGAAATTCTGGTGAACCTGCCTCCTCTTTACTTATACATGGAGAACGAGGCCCTGAAGACTGTTTATCGTCTCAGTAGCCTAGGAAATCTTGGAATTGGAACGGGCGGCTACACAGGTGCCTGGGAAAGCGCGGGGAAGAGGTGTCCATTACTCCCCATGCGGACAGATTGCATGACGCCGCTTTTAAAACCCAACCTCTCCCTGGAGATATTTCTGCCAAGTAGAGAGGATTGGGAGGAAGAGCAAAATCTTCCGAAAAATAGATCCTGGTGGTATACTGATGGATCTTGACAAGATGAAAGAGCTGGAGCCGGAGTGTTCGGCAGGATCACAAGAGCCAGAGGGTACTACCCTCTCGGTATGTGCGACAATCTTCACAGCGGAAATTTATACTATTCTGCAGTGTGCCCATCTCTGTGAGAGGGATATAGACAGGAATAGGGTAATAAATATATGCTCAGACATTAAGGCTGTAATATTGGCACTAAAGTCCAGTGTCGTAACTTTGCGACTGGTGTCTGAACGCAAGGACGTACTGAATGGTATGACAAGGAACGAGTGCACAGTCAGACTCGTATGGATCCCGAGAGACTCGGGCATACGTGAGAAAGAGGAAACAAAGCATCTGACAAAGTTGGGTTCGGCAACTGAACCGTATGGACCCCAACCAATACTACCTGACCCCATTGCTATTGCGAAGGGAACTAAAATCGTTGCTGGAAAGCAAATTTATTGAATCGTGGAGGGAAGCTCCTGGAATGAGGTATGCTAAGGAATATATAACTGTGCCTTGCGCACGGCGTATTAAGGAGCTTCTCTCCTTGGGAATTGTGGTAGGAGGATGAAACGTTTGGGGGAGGATGAAACGTGATCATGTCCTCAGAGTAGGTGCAGCACTCTGACAGAGATATTTCAGAGATACAATTTTTTTACCGGAAGCATTTAGGCAAGTTCAACTATTGAGGCTGCTTGGATTCGCAAAGGCGGTCGGCCTCGAATGATCTGCAGCTATGAGGGGATGTAAAGGGTCCAATGGAAGCCTAGGCATCTATGATCTAGTATTACCACCTCTTTTTTCATTCATTCAATATATATATATATATATATATATATATATATATATATATATATATAATATGAAATATTTATTATCCTCATATTATATAATTATACAAATTTTAAGATCCACTAATCCGCTAAACTATGTGATTGAATGCTAGGTGTGTCTGTTGAACAAATTTTAACTTTTTCTGCAAACATTTTGTATAATTTTATAAATTTTATATCTGGACGTAGAGCACGTACATATTGGAGTTTTCCCTAATTTAGGAATACAAATGAAGAAATCTGTGTGACGTTGGATAATTTATTTATCTACTGTCGTACATCAAAACTTTTTAATTTCTAGAATAGAATATTAGTACTTTAGGTACACATGGTCGGTTTTTAAGATTAGTCAATCCTAAATTTAGAATTTTTTCCAAAAAATTAGTCGGTTACGATTAGTTTTGAGGACCTGTCTTAAAGCTAAAAAAACTTTTTCATCTTCGCGAACTATATCAATAAAAATATTTGATTTAGTATTTTATTTCCTTTATTATATGTAAAAATTCCTTTGGTATTCTTTATATAGATGAATGATAGGTAAAACTGGAACTCATAGTTAGATTGAGTGACGAAAAAAAGTTAATAACTCAAAAAATTGACAGTAAGGAAAAAGTTTTTAAAATACGGAACCGTATTATTTCGTTATAGGTATTTACGTTGGTACCAAGAACTTGTAACCAAACAGTCATAAAACCATATTGACGTATTAAAATTTTAACATTTCCGGGGTTGTATTCAAAAGTGAAATTTTGGAATACCCGTTTAGTGGGGGGGTTCAATATGTATCCGATAATACTCGAAATTTATTAAAAACATGTGTAGAAAAGTAGGTCGGCCATTCGCGCGCCGTTTCTTCATTTCTTCAGACCTAGTGAGAGTGAAGAATTGAAGAAGTTCTATATCGATTGTGCATTTTCGTCGGTAGAGAGACGGCTAGGTTGCGGACATTTCTTCCGAAGAAAGTAATACGAATTAATCAGGTGGTCGGTGTGTGTGAGTGATTATTATTTTTGTAAATATGAAGGTAAGTATATTTATATTTTCTTAAAATTAGACGTTATTATTTGGACTGAAAAATTGTTGATTTCAAAGGGATGACGGTATGAGAGATTACAAAATAAATATCGGTTGAATGAGTCGAATCTGTATAATGAGTATTCCGCCATGCAAGCTCAGTCTATAGATTTTTTAAAATATCGCTAGGGTGATATAATAAATTAATGATTTATTAGGATTTGTTATTATTTAAAACGCTAAACATACTTGAAAACTAGCTTCCTTTCTCTCGTTTCTTTTGTTGAAAAAAAAATTATGTTAAACAAGATTTATCCAGTAGGGATTCCAATACAAAGGATCAGGGTGAAGCGTCGGTTTTCATGAAAATTTTTAATAAATAACTTGTCATAAGTTCGAGTTATAATGAAATAAGGAAGGAATCAAAATCTAGAAAGTATAAATATTTTATTGTCTAGTTTCTATACCGAGTGTCCGGAAATATCTCAGAAAACTTATGGAGGTAATTCCAAATGCTAAAATAAAGGTAATAAGTAATTAAAAAATGCCAAAATTTAATGGTTTCCTCAAGTTAAAATTTTTATTTTATTTTTAATTCATATTTAGTTTATTTCTTGATGGGCACTTTACCTAGATATCTAAGTTTAGTCCTCTTCCAACTTTTTTATTGCGTTTGATATGCTCAAAATAAGGATGTAATTTTGAAGGTAGTGAAAAGTCCATCAGTTGGAGTATTTTTATTTTATGTTAATAGATCTTATCATTTGGCTGCAAATCGACATTGAAATATCTAATGTACAAAAAACCGATTTAAAAAATAAATCTTTAATTAGATATAAAAAAATCAAAAGTGTGATTTTATCTCAAAATATCGAAAAAAGTGGTTAGAAAAAGTTTTTGTAAGTGCAAGATCTAGCCCATATGCATTTTAGCTATATAAGATTTTTTGCCCATTTTTTGTAAATTGCACCACTAGATTCAACGCAACCTACACCTTTTTAATTGATAACAGCAGTTAAATATTTAAGAACAATTCAAAAACTTAAAATTTATAATTAGATTTCTGTGTGCCCTCCATTACGTTCAATACAAACAATTGTTCTTCTTGACACATTTTTAATGGAGTTTCTGATACTAAGGGGAGTTATTAGTTAAATAAAAACTTATTTTCCACCTAATACAAACACTGTGTACTTGTCTGTTTTAATTAAAATGTGTATTACTTTTAGATACAGACTACGTTTTCAAAAATAGTTATTTTATGAAGTTACCTTATATAGGGTCAAAAACAAGTAAACTTTGCATCACATGTGACCAAATTTAAATAGCCCTATTTGGATTTTGTGGAAAAACACCCATTTAATATGGCGCTACTTTAAACAAAATATGTCTGGGATGAAGCATTGTCAAAATTTTGAATTTTATTTTGCAACAGTGGTACAATTTATAATTACGGGCTAAAAATTGCATTTAGAAAAACTTTTTCCAATAATTTTTTTCGATATTTTGAGATATAACTCCATTTTTGAATTTTTTTTTTGAAAAAAAAATTACAAATCACGTGACTACTATTTTTCACCTTGATCGAAGCGGAAATTGATGTCAAAGTCAAATTTCGAATAAAGCTATTAATAAAAAAAATCCTATATGATGCGGACTTTACTGGTCACACTGTATATATATATATATATATATATATATATATATATATATATATATATATATATATATATATATATATATATATATATATATATATTATAAAAATAAAAAAATTAAATTTATATATTTTTTTGTTGTTGTTGTTTACTATTTTATTTCGTATAAAATTAGCTCCTTAAGTACTTTCTCGGACAACATGCAATGGCTTTCCAGGCAGAAATTTCTGCTATCCTGCAATGTGGACATCTCTATGAGAAGCAGATAAACAGGAATAAGATAATAAACATATGCTCAGACAGCAGGATTGTAATACTGGCGTTGAAGTATAGTACCTTGGCTTCATTCGTATCTGAGTGCAAGGATGAACTAGATAGTCTGGAAAAGAACTACTGCATAATCAGACTCACGTGGGTTTCGAGTCACTCGAGTATACACAGCAATGAAGAAGTAAAGCGTCTGGCAAATATACGGTCAGCAATATTATACGAACCCCAATCAATTCTACCTGTTCTAATTACCATTGATAAGAGGAAACTAAAGCTGTTATTGGAGAGCAAATTTACTGAATATTGGAGAGAGGTTCCTGAATAGAGGTATGCCCAGGAATATATAGTTGAACCTAACGTGTAAGTTACCAGAAAGCTTATCTTCCTGGAGAGGGTAAAACCTCGAATCTTGGTGGCACTACTGATAGGACATTGCCATCTGCGAGGCCAACTTCCTGAGATTGGCAATGCAGATGAGACAAAATGCAGATTATGTTTAGAGGAAGATAAAAGCATTCAGAGTGCCCAATACTCAATGGAGTGAGGCTGAGATATGTCGGAGATATAATATTACCATCTAAAGTCATCAGACCAGGCAATCGTCATCGAATGATTTGCAGCCATGATGGGTGTAAAGGGCCAAATCAGGTCTAAGTATCGAAGACCTGTAGAATATACAAAATAACAATTCTTCAAAATGTCCAAATTGGGCTCTATTAATTTTTGTTTGTTCGAACAAATGACCATTTTTGCTCGATTTATCGTAAATCTAGTAATACAAGTATCTCAAATTATAATTTCGTCTCGAAAGCAAAATAATGTCGTTTCTTCTATTTAAAAATAAGTTCTGAGAGCTTCGAGGAATTGGCAACTATTGTGGTTATAAAATTTTTAATCCAACGTAAAAATCCTTGTTACTAGACCAGATACACGTAGCCACAAGCTTGTATCTGAAAGATAAAAGTATTATATACTTAATGCTCTGCAGTGAGCGACATTTTGATAAGCTTTTATTTTTATCAATATAAACAATAGAATTTTTCGGTTGTAATTTATTTCCTTCCTAATCCAGGCAATATTTTATTAAAAACCGAATTTATTGCAGATTTGTGAACAAAAAAAATTATTATTTCCGGTTTCGTAACCTTAGTAATTGATACCCCCCAGAATTACTCAAAACAGAAATATATTTTTTCTTTGAGATTCAATAAAACTCATATTAAAACTCTTTTCCTTCAGAAAATCTACTGAAAATAAACGAAATTATGTAATAATCAAAACATGCATTTTAATTTTATTATCTACTAGTTTTTATCCGTGATTTCGTTAGCTCGAAACTTGGGAAATACAATTGTTATAACAAAACAGACTTTATTACTTCTGACAACCTCAACTTCGTATCTGTAAAATTTCATCGATATCGGTTCAGCTGTTTCGAAGATTAGCTCATAGAGAGAGAGAGACAGAAAAAAGTAACCTATGTCACTCTTGACAACTTCCTCTTTATGTCTGTAAAGTTTTATCGAAATCAGTTTAACCGTTTTTAACGTTAGCCCATACAAACAGACAGATAATCAGGCAGAAAAAAAACAGCCTATATCATTCCTGATAACCTCCTTTTTTGTCTGTAAACTTTCATCGAAATTGGTTTAGACCTTTCGAAGAATACCCCGTGCAGAGAGACAGACAGACATAAAAAAAATCAGCCTATATTACTCCTGACAACCTCGTCTTCATGTCTTTAAAGTTGCGTAGAAATCGGTTCAGCTATTTTGAAGATTAGCTCGTGCAAGCAAATAGACAGACAGAAAAAAACAGCCTTTATCAGTCCTGACAACCTCCTCTTCAACAATTCTGTAAAGTCTCATTGAAATCAGTTTAGCCTTTTTGGAGATTAGTCTCTACACACAGTGAAATGCAGTCTCATTGCTGATAATCGCTTCTTCATGCCTGTAAAGTTTCATCGAAATCGGTGCAGCTATTTCAAATATTACCCCGTGCAGACAGAGAGATAGAAAAAAGCAGCTATACCACTTCTGATAACCTCATTTTCATGATTGTAAAGTTTCATTGAAATCGGTTCAGTAGTTTTTTGAAAAACAGTTTTTTTTTTAAAAAAAGTTCTTCGTGGTTTAGAATGTAAAATTCAGTAAAATTTATTAACAATAAATGAGATATGTGTGTGAATTTGGTACAAGAACAAATTACCTTTCTTCTGATAATACTGAATATTTTAATTATGAAAATTCAGTGTGTATACTTAAGCTGGAAACATTCGAAAAAATTTTAATTATTAGTTTTATAAAAAAATATATTATTTATTAAAAGTCCATCTTTGTAAAAGAAAGTTATTGACATATTCAAACCTTAAACTTGAATAAAATATAAGTCAAACTTTTATGGTTATTTAATTAGATTTTAACAAATTAATTTTTTTTCTCCGTCAGACCATCAAAAAGAAAAGGCTCTCCATACTAGTTTCGACTACATATTTGCAATGAACCAAGAGAAAAAATCACAAAAGGCATCTGACTATTTAAAATTCCCGTCCTGAAATATGTCGGTGGAATGTGATGCCTGTCGACATCTGATGCCATTAATAGTCAAACTATATTTATAAGTGCATCAGAGTAGTGAGAAGTTGGAGATAGAACCAGAGTGGAATTTGCAGGAATTAAACTACCTGCATTATCTTTTTGAGGGTCTGTAGGAGAAAAAAAACATTAAGCTGTTAAAATTTACATATAAATGAGATCCTAGAAATAACGCCTTTTAATTTATATTTTACAACCAGATTTAACAACAAATTATTAATTAAATAAAAAAGTGTCCAAGTTTGGCCTTTTATGTCAGCATCATCCCATGTTAACAGATTTAAATCAGTGAAATTGCCAACGGTATTGTGGAGAAAATGGGGTTTCACGATAGATCGATTGATTATACCTTTGAATATAATTGTTAATTCTGAACAAATTTTCATAATTAAAATTCTCGATATTGTCAAAGGAAAGAGTAGCTTGCTCCTGCACCAAAATCACATTTTCTTACATTTCTTGTATATTACGAATAAATATGGATATCTGATAGTTAAATTTTAGATTTTATAGCTTGCTAAATTTTTGATAAAAAATAAATTTTTTTCATAAATCAGTATATAAAAAGTTTTCCATATGTAGACACACTGTATTATTACCGTTAGGATAAAGACATCCGAATAATATTTTGTAATCAGATGCGAAAGGTCGGAACATCAGGTAATATCAATATATTTCAACAATTACAACCACAATATTTAAGTATACTTACCATTAAAAGACATGATATTAAAAGTGAAAGCACGCAAGTTTGGAATAACCTGGCAACTTTTTCTGTTTCTGTTGTCTAGCCCGCGGAAATTATGTTCATCCTATTGGTAAATTATCTTAATGTGATGCTTTTAAAATGTACACTTTTCTTTTATTAAGATTACTAAGCGTTTTAAAAATAGTGAAATAAGTTTTGAGAATGATTAGACAAAAAATTATTTAAATTTATGTTTCCGTTACATAATAATAGAATGTTTCTTGTGCTAATGATAAAAATAATGGTTTAATTGACGTAGTAGACTAGACAATTCTATCTAAACTCTTTCCGCTATACGGGGCGCTGTTTTGTTAAGTTATATATAAGCGATTTTTGTTTTTTTCTTTATATTGCTTCTGATTTAGCAGCTGAAAATTTCGTGTTTATACTCAAAACATTATTTCTAACTGACTTTAAAAGACAATGGAGTTCACGTATATATGTTTATACTTATATGTATCCAGCAAGTACCTCCTAATTTCTCGAGAGCATACAAGAGAGGTCATAATAACTCTTCATTGTCAAAGAAGTGCCCCTTAACGGAGATACAGAGCCCTTAAGGGGTACACAGCGATTTACCTTATGTTGGTTCTGTTTTGAATCGACTTGTATAATTTATGGAAATTTTAATATTTTATAGAGGCCACAAATACTCATTAAACAATACTAAAGTTGATGTTCAGATCATTAGCGAAGTTAGGAACAGAATTGCAGCAATACTTGTTGGGCATAATTTTTGACAGGTGTCAAATGGTCAAAAGTTGCTAATGCTAAACATAAACAGGTAAAAATCAGTTTGTTATTGGTAATAACTACATAATGAATTACTAATGACGGAACAAATAAAAATAATTTTAAAAAATGGAAGAATATTCTTATGCAGAGTATGCTGATATGCATTTAATCTATGGTGAATCGCTCTCAAATTCTTCGAAGACAAGAATACTTTATGCTGAAAGATTTCCAGCTCGAACATTGCCACGTTCAAAAATCTTTCAAAGGGTTGATTGAAGCCTAAGGGAAACAGGCAAAAGCTGATTAGAAAATAATTATTAGAGTTAACAAATTAATTTTTTACATGTTTTATTCTGGGTCATTTTAGCCGCGACGTAGTGGAGAGGGCCCTTCCAGGAGAGCCCGAGACTCTCATGTAGAGGAAAAAATTTTGCAATATATTGCTGACAACCCTTCCAACAGCTTAAGAAAGCTCACGACACAAAACAATGTTACAAAATGGATTGTATATGAAACTCTAACAGAACAGTTACTTTACCCTTACCACATTGAAAAAGTACACGCTATGTCTCCGGATGATTATCCCGCAAGACTTCAATATTCCAACAGATTTCTATAGCAACAAAACCCAAATCTAAATTTTTCTAACCTTATTTTGTTTACCGATGAGGCCAGTTCTATAAGAGATGACTTAACAAACTCACACAATTTTCATTTTTGGGCTGAAGAAAACCCGCACGCTACAACTCAAAACAAACATCAATAAGGGCTTATTGTAAATATGTGGGCTTGTATTATCGGAAATAACCGTAGGTTCATTTGTTTTGGAAGAAAGACTCAATCGTGAGATTTATTTACAATTTTTTGCAGCAAAATTTAAATAATTTATTGGAAGATGTTACTCTTGATAGAAGAATGCAAATGCGGTATATGCATGATGGTGTTCCATCTCATTTGAACCGTATAGGACGACAGTACGTAACTAACATTTTTGGCCCTCGATGGATAGGTCGAGATGGGCCTGTTATATGGCTACCAAGGTCTCCAGACTTAAATCTCTTAGAATTTTATTTCTGAGGACATCTAAAAGAACTAATTTATTCAACACCAGTAAATACTAGAGAATAACTACGAGCGAGAATATCACAGAATTCTAACGAAGTCCGTAAGAATGCCAGAATATTATTTGCAGTGCAGCTGGAAAATATTCGAAGAATAAGAAAGTGTATGGAGCTCATAATGTTCACGATTTTTTCATTTTCACGACGTTGTAAATTAAATGATCCCCGATCAACCTTTTGAAAGGTCTCTGGACTTGTCTTCGAAGAGTGAGACAGCGCTTCCCCGATAAATTAAAGCACATCAGCACACCCTGAGTATTTTATTTTTACCAGTTTGTGTTTAGCATTAGTAACTTTTGAGTTTTTCTCATAAAAATTGATTTATCTCGAAAACCGCCAGTTTTATCGAAATAAATTAAGAGGACCTTTTTTTTTAAGAGAAATTATTAACCTGTATAAAATAGAACCATTTAGACCTATCACTCAGATCCTGTCCTTTGATACTTTGGTTATATTTCAATTTGAAGCAGTTTTGTTGTCGACAAACAAAGGTAACATGGACATTCACTATGAAGGTGTAAGACAGCCCCGATCAAGTTAACATGGAAGATAAATCTTTTAGTTGGTCAGTTTTGTTTTGCTTATGATATTGTTGCAATTTGTATCATATATGTCAACAAATAATGGCTGATTTTGGAATATTAAGAATAGAAACTGAAAGATAAAACCTTGAAATTGGTAACATCCCTGAAAATTAACAAAATTTTCCATTGTTTATAATTTGGTAATATATACAAACAACTTTTTTCACCCGTATTTTTAAGATTCAAAACTTGTTGGACTCATTTTTATATTTGTCACTTTAAACTCTCTATTGTCAATTAATACTAGCGTGAAGCAAGACCATGTTAGTGAATTAGGGGGTTTGTGTCTGTTTCTATTACATCATGTACATATATTTCCCTAAATATTGAAATTAGTTTAGTAAAATTTTATAATCTATACTTCAATGTTCAAATCGAATCATTTATATTAAAATTAAAGTGAAAAATTTTTCATACGTTCTGGAAAATATCATTAACCTCACCACCTTCTTTATCTACACCACTGGTTAAAACCGGATATTCTCCGAATAATATAAATATTACCTAATTTCCAAATGTTGGCAATTTGCCAATTAATGTATTTAGTTATAAAAACGGATACTAGAATATTTATAATATATTTTAAATATTTAATAACGAAATATCGATACAACATGCTAATCGTGATGGGTATAATTATGTCCGTTTCACTTCTAAAATATACGGCAATTATCGATTAACATGCACAGAAAAACTGTCATTTGGTTAGTTAATTTTTAATTTCTTCCTTGATTGGCAAAATAAGTAATAAATATTCTTTATGAATGAAAATATGAAGTTATTTAAAGCGGCGAGGCATTGGTTGACTATAAGGCAGTTATGCAGGTTTGTGTTTTCAAATCTACTGGTCTTTTGATTTTTTGACAGCAATGATATATTCAATATTTTGAACTATTTTTATTTTATTTTGTAGTTTAATTTTAAATCAATACTTTTTTAAGGATAATTATTCGCTTTATATCATTTTTTACTCTTCTTCTAGCCATCAGTCGTCCAAATTTGATGAGGTGCCTCTTCCAACTACTCTTCAACGGTGATTATTTTATGTTAAAAAATGCGAAGCGACCTCTTGTTCGATATCCCATATATGGTCCCCAATGTTAAATAATAGGTTTCTATCTTTTGTCATTCTGTCTATATTTCATCCAAATGTTTTTCTTCTTGTCTAGTAGTTTTACTCTCTTTTATAGCTTGTTCTAACTTTGGTAAATGTTAGCCACATTAATGAATTGTCGAGTATAGATTGTGAGTGGATTGTTAGGGCTTTTCTCGGCGCATTATAGAAAGTCTTTTATACATTACCCTAATCTGATATAAACCCGAGATATTTACATTTTCTACACAGTCTATAATTATGGAAGCAAATGCTTTATTTCTTCAGACTCGTGAAAAATAGTGTCATGTATTCGCATTGTAGATGTTCCGCCATTTTGGCAACACGGTCGCCTAAACTGCAAATCTTTTTCTCAGCCTTACTCATTTTTTGGATAAGTATCTTAGAGGGCAGTGGTTCGGTGAAGCGATTTGTCATTACTCGAATATCTATTTTTGGAAGGCCGGGAAGCATTTTTGCGTTCATTGGCGATTTATAAATTTTTTCGCTTGTTTAAGATCAGGTGTATTATTCAACCGTAATTTTATCTGCTTTTGTGTACAGTTCCGCTATAGCTACAGAAACGCTCAAAGAAATGGAGTTTTTGCCTCTTCTGTTGTGAAGCTGTCTGCTTGCTTATTTCCTTTTATTCCCTTGTGTCCTTGGAAGTAACTCTTGGTTCGCTGGCTTGCAGTTAGTTAATATTTCATACTTCATGTCAAACTCATAACTGATCGGCATAAAGTTTGCCGATTTCGATATTGATTCGAGGTTTGAGGTTTTTCTCTGGAACAGCTGAAGGACATCTGTGCAGTGGAAGAAGGTTCAGCATCGCCTTCATTGTTATTGTGGCGTATACTGACATAGTCTCCCTAACTCATACACAGGTTAGTCTCTATATTTTATAGCTCTCTTTGAGCTGCTGCTTGCTGTGTTTTTGGTTAGCATACAAAGGAAGTATAGGTTATTATGGGTTTAATAATCATTTCATATGGAAATGAGACCATTTTCGGTATCAAACTTCAGGTTTTTTTAAAGGTTTTACGGCATGTCTAGCATGCCACTATCGCCTGTTGGAGAATTTTTTCAACGTGGTTATTTTAGGTCAATTTATGGTTTATTATTACTTACAGACTTCTTTGGCAAAGCTTAGTATCATTTTATTAAAAGTTAAAACGTTTACGCTTAGTTTTGGTCTCCTTGTGTACGGCACAAGGACTGTTTCTTTAGAATTAGTATGTCTGTACAATAATTACTAACTTGGTTTAAGGCAATTTGCAAAAGCCATTTAATAATCCCGTTATCTAGCCTTTGATTTTGACAACTAGGTCATCATCATAACTGCATTGTAAATGCTGAGTCATTTAGTTGGCTCAGCAAGCTATGCATGATTCGAGACAACAGCAGAAGCGTTAACACTCCTTTTTGGGGACATTCTTTAATTGTGGGGACTGTCGCAGCTCCATTGCCGATGGATGTAATAATAATCCTTCTTTAACATTGATTGAATCCATCCTGTTGGAGGAGACTCTATTTGTCTTGTCTCTAGGATTTTAACTATAGTCCCATTTCTCTCTTCACGCTACTGACGTAATCTAAGAGTTGTTGTAGACACCACTTATGATGGTCGTATCACCAGCATAACGAATCATGTTTATTAGCTCGTCGTAGATTTTAAACTTCAAATACTTTTTTATGTCGGGCTTCCTTAAAAACTTTGTTAGAATATAAATAAACAACAGTGGAGAGAGAATACATTCCTGTCTGACGCCTCGTTGAATTTGATATTCTTTGGTAAGCTTACCATTAACTCGGAATATAATCCGCACATCTTTGCCATCCATACCAGCATTCTTCAGTGTATTAATGCGCTTTACATTCTGTACCCTGTCAAATGCTTTTTCATAATCGATAAAGCATACGAAAATATCTTTACGTTGGTCTCAACACTTTTGGAGAAGTGTATTTAGAACAAATAGCGCTTTTCTAGTATCAAAGGCATTTTTAAACCCAAACTGGGTCTCATCTAGGTCGCCTTCGCATCTATTTCTTACTCTACACTGAATAATACTCAAGAAAACCTTGAAGGTATGACGCAGTTACCTTTATAAATGGTTTAAATTATTTTTCAAAATTTTTCTCTCAGTCGTGGTAGTTTTTCGTGCACTTCTATCAATACTCTATCGTTATAACCATCCTTATCGAAAAGCAATTGAACGAACCATCATTTTCACTGCATAATATTCCCGCCTTTTAATTCTGGACTCATGACAGCTGGAATGATCATGTTGAGGCTCGAACCAAGAAAGCTATACGTGCTTTCTGGGCTTGTAAGCGAGCCTTTGGGTATATATGGGGACTGACACCTAAAGTGCTATTTTAGATATACACTATGGTGATCCGCCCCAAAATAATGTCAGCCGTTATTGTATGGTGGCGTAGTACATCAAAGGGTAAACATAGTCTTCAACTTGACAAAGTTCAAACAACGGCTTGTGTGGGAATATTAAGAGCGATGAAGACTGTTCCCACCAGGGCTCTTAAAGTTCTGGTGAACCTGCCTCCTCTTTACTTATACATATAGAATGAGGCCCTGAAGACTGTTTATCGTCTCAGTTGCTTAGGACATCTTGGAATTGGAACGGGCGGCTACTCAGGTATCTGGGAAAGCGCGGTGGAGAGGTGTCCATCACTCCCCATGTGGACAGATTACATGACACCGCTTTTAAAACCCAACCTGTCCCTGGAGATATTTCTGCCAAGTAGAGAGGATTAGGAGGGAGAACAACATCTTCCGAAAAATAGATTCTGGTGGATCTCGACAAGATGGAACAGCTGGAGCCAGAAGGTTCGGCAGAAGCACATGAGTCAGAGAGTACTATTCTCTCGGACAATGTGCGATAATCTTCACAGCGGAAATTTATGCCATTCTGCAGTGTGCCCATCTCCGTGAGAGGGATATAGACAGGAATAGGGTAATAAATACATGCTCAGACTGTAAGGCTGCAATATTGGCACTGAAGTCCAGTGACGTAACTTCGCGACTGGTGTCTGAGTGTAAAGACGTACTAAATGGTATGATAAGGAACGGGTCAACAGTCAGACTCGTATGGGTCCCGGGTCACTCGGGCATATATGAGAATGATGAAGCAGACAGTCTGGCAAAGTTGGGTTCGGCAACTGAACCATATGAACCCTAACCAATAATACCTGTCCCAATTGCTATTGGCAAAAGGGAATTAAAATCGTTGCTGGAAAGCAAATTTATTGAATTGTGGAGGGGGGCTCCTGGAATGAGGTATGTTAAGGAACATATAACTAGGCCTAGTGCACGGCGTACTAAGGAGCTTTTCTCCTTTGGAAGGAAAGAGCTGAGAATTGTGGTGGGATTGTTGACAGGACATTGTCACCTCAGGAGCCATCTTCATAGAATCGATGTCGAAGACGATTCGACATGCAGATGGTCTTTGGTGGAGGATCAAACTGTTGACCATGTCCTCAAAGAGTGTCCAGCACTCAATGGACTAAGACAGAGATATTTCGGATATACAATTTTGTTAACAGAAGCAGTTAGGCAAGTTCAACTAATGAGGTTGCTTGGATTCGCAAAGGTGATCGGCCTCGAATAACCTGTAACTATGATGGGATGTAAAAGGCCCAATGGAGTCCTAGGCATCGTTGATGTAGTATCACCTCCCCTTTTTCATTCATTCATTTATTCATTCCCGCCTTGTAGAGATGAAAAGGTGTCAGAAGCGAAGTCAATATTGCTGCTGAAGAAGAGAATGTCTGTGAAAATCGAAATTTATCTATTCTTTTCAATAAATGAAACTTTCTCAAATCAGTCTACGAGTTTACAAAATTGCCTTGACTCAGAAATTAAAACCAAATGATCATTTGTTGCGAAGCAGTTTCAGCGATTGAGGGTTTCATAAAAAAATAATTTTCAGCGACGAGGCTTAGTTCTGGGTCAATGGCTGCATCACTAAGCAGAGTTACCGTATCTAGGTTGAAAATTATTTACAAGAAATTGAATAATGGCCCTTATTTCTCCTTAAGTTGACTATTTGGCACACGTTTCATGTTGGGGGCATCACTGGACCTTATTTTTTCCTTGATGATTCAGGAAACTTTGTTACTATTAATGGAAACCATTTTCTTTCTATGTTGACTTACTTTTTTTGAGCCAAAGTGGCTGCTCGCGACTGATAAAATTTATGGTTTCAGCAAGATGCTGGCACACTATATGTGAAATAATGAATTTATTGAAAGGAAAGTTCGGTAATTCAAAAAAAATGCAAGCTAATATGTGTGTAAAATTCTCTTATTAAAAATTCTGTTTCATAACTAGTGGTATGAGAAACACTTCAAAATGTAAATTAATTTGGTATCCTATTTAGTTTTTGTTTTATTTAAAGTTAAAAATGCGTGGCTAATATTGAAAAATGCGTTACTACATATATTTTACTAAAAAACAACGCTTATGTTTAACAGGTAATTGAACTATTGAAAATAGTGTACAACAACATTTAAAAACTAAGTATATCCATGTACTCATTACGTTATATAACTTACAATGTTTCGATTAAGAAAAAATTACTTTCTTCTGTTTTATTAGATTAGTAGTAGCATGTCAAATGAAGATATCTTTAATACTAGGTCATGCTATCAAAAATAGGAAACATGTGTTTTATATCAAGTATTTTTTTTACTTTGTTGAATAATAATCTGAATTTTGAAAGAGTTTAATACTGAGAGCAAGTTTTTTTTTATTACGCAATGCTAAATAAATAAAAACATTTATATAGTTCGAAGGTTGTAGACAATGCTGATGATTGACTACAATGTGGTTATCGTACTAGCATTGTATTTATTTTTGTTTGTACAACGTTTCGATTTAGTCACTCTTTAATATTATCTATAATCTTCAAAAATTGGAAATCTGGTACGGATCCGTTGTCAGCGGCAAAACTGAAGGCTGCGAGAATATTAGATCAAATTTGCCAAGGAAAAAGTCGAGTTTTCATTTTTACAAGCTCTAAACAGTGACGTTACTCTTATCAGTTTCAAATTAAAGTCACCCATACCTGGTAATAAAGCACGTCGTTTTCTGTACAACGCATACGATCACAAATAAATTATTACAGACGGCGAAAAGCTCTTCTTCTGGACAAAGCAACACATTGCTACGAAGAAATCAATCCCGAAACTTTGTTGGATGACCTTGAGCCCGTTTTCCATAAAATAGATAATATATGCAACAAACTGAAAAATAATATGGCGGGGAAACACCACCATCAATATAGAAAACTAAAATCACAACAACAATCGACTCCACTTGAAACAACTTGAAGAAAAACTATTATAACTTTATGTTCACAATTTCCTATTTTAAGAGAACCTTACAGAATATATGACGAATTTCTAGCGGTTACCATATATAAACAGCCTTCAAATCGGAAAGTACACTCATAGCTCAGCTAACAAAGACAAAATCAAAAACTACCGATAAAAAGAATGTGTTTACATATTTAGAAGTAAGAATTAAAAAACATAAAACTGATTCACAAAAAGAGAAAACGTAGAGATCTGGTATTGCAGAACACACCGGTGATAAACAACACCATATGTGAAGCTTCAGGAATATCTATGGAACCCAATATGAAGAAGCGAAAATTTATTGAAGCAGCTTACATTCAAAATAACAATGGAATGTTCAGTAAACCTAGTGTTGAAATGTCTAATCTTTGGCAACCACTACTTTGTAACATTAAATCATTGAGGTGAATACAGTGCAGCGAAACTTCGAGCTTCAATAGGCACTACCTATATAAGAATGTTGGATAGTTTTATCTAAATCCACGGAAAAAATAGATTTTCAGAAAATATCAAACTGTACGAAATAATTTGTATCACGTTGAAGAATTTTTTTAGGTTAGGTTGTTTTTGGACCCTTCATAGACATATAAGATATAGACGGCGGTCCCCGTAGAAGCGCATTGGCTCTCGTTTATAGAGAGATAGAGTGAAATAGGATTGTAGTACCTCTTTTTCTATTGACCGAGTTAAAAATCGCTTACAAAAAATTCCCCTCTCTCCTAACTGCCGTGGTTATCAGACGAAAGGGGTATCACGCGAACGCGACTGTTATCTTATGTCTATGTATGTCTATGGGACCCTTTAACTCTAACAAACCTTCATGTAAAATTTATTACGTTCGCAACTTTTACCTTATGGCTGTGTATGTCTATGGGACCCTTTAACTCTAACAAACCTTCAAGTAAAATTTATTAAATTTGTCATTTTATGGTTAGTAATTCTTTTTAAAAAAAGTGGATGGTAATTCCTAAATATTTTTTACAAAATGTTTTACTAGAAAACTGCCACATTTAGGATTATGAGATCATCAACTATAAGAAAAATACACTCTAGGAAATTTGCATGATTTCTTGATATATTAGCAACACTCATTGTTATGAAACTAGACTACTGTTAGTTTTAAACCACTTATTTGAATTAAGAATTTATCTGATACTTAATGAGCTGTTAACACCTACTAAAACTTAATTAACTAAATCTGACATGTGCATATCTGTTAAATTCTAATATTATTATTTTAAAGTTAATTCGGGAATTGATGTCTATTCTAAGCATTTTTGTATAATACTTTATGTTTATAGAAAGAAATGAGTTGGAGGAGATTTATAATTAGTTCATGTACATGAGATTGTTTTACCTCTTCTTTTTATTAATTTTTAACGATATGTACAATTATTGTGAACTATTTTTAAAACATAGACATATGTTGTCTCGGACTTATTTGTAGAACTTTTTGAAATATTCCGTAGGAGGGTAGCTGTTTATATTTCGAGAATAACAAACAAAAACAAAGATTTATCATTGAAAATGGTTTTCTTGTTTTTCTAAATATTCTCCAAAACGGAATTGTTTTTTTTTTAGAAATTTTGAATTAATTAAATTACCACTACTGACAAAAAATTACTGGCCTGTTCTCACTTACGAGTGCCCACCCGTGACTTTCCATTCAGACGATTGTGGGTGAAAAGTTGATGTGCCGAGCCTTAGGTGACGAGTTTTTGGGGAAAAATCCGTAAAAACATGACGGCCAGCCTGACGTCATAGACGTAATGATACTAGGCCGGGGATCTTATAGAAAAAAGTTGGCTTACGCTTAGAAAGAGACATTTGAAGTACAGAGCATTTTTCAGTAAGTAGTACCTCTCTGTCCAATGGCGGAGCTAAGCACAATACTCCAAACGTCATTCTATACCCCTGTCATGTGACCGAAACTAGAAAGAGAGGTATATATACTCAATGAAAACGCTCTATTTCTTTTTAAGCATGAACCAACTTTCTTCTAGAGGATCTCCAATCTAGATTAAGTAATATTAATTTTTCTTGTGTCTATGCCACATGTTAACATTAACCCTACTTTTTCAATATTGTTTATCGTTTTGTTTATGTGTATTTTTATTGCTCCTAAGAAGAAAGCTAGCTGTAGATGTTTTGTTCTAAAATTTATCAATATAATGACAAGAAAAAAAGAGTAGTTTACTTGGGGCAAGGAGGCTGTGCTGACCTTTATACAATTGTATCAACACTATCCGGTCCTATATAATTTACAAGATGTTAACTACAAAAAAATGACAAGTGAGGTAGCTTTAAATGATATTAAAACGGAATTATTAAAGCTGACTATATGCTATAAGCAATCCCTTGATGTAGAAGATGTAAGAATAAAATTTCACACTTTACGATCTCAATTTAATAAAGTTTCTAAAAAAGTGGCTTCTTTAAGAACAGGTACTGGCACAGCAGAAATATATACACCTACACTGTGGTGTTTTCAAAACTTGTTTGTTTTGTTTTGAAAGTATGATGAATACGTAAGTTTATGTAATTTGTTAAGCTAATAATTAAATAATTTCTGAGTACCAATACTGTCTAAATAATTGGATATGGTATTGTTAAATTAAGAAACCTAAAAAATATTTTAATTACATACTGTTATAATGAAAAAAATTATCAGGATATTTAATTTTGTAGGAAGGTATTGATATAATCAAGGAAATTAATGAATCAGTCTAAAACTCTTACAGAAATATTTTCTGATGCCACAGTGGAAGAACTGAATATAGATATGACAAGCCTGACAAGTTCCACAGTCTCTACGACAAAATGAAGGTGTAATATTAAGCAACAGTAATAAATCATGCTACTCAAATATTATAAGAAAATCGTAGACGTGATGACCTCTATAGATTTTCAAGGTATTGTTATTTTGTTTTTATTTCTGTGCTGAGTGGCTGCCAGGATTTAAAATTTTTATTTCCTTAAATAAACTAATTGTTATGGTTCTTCTTATGATTGCTATATCATTTCTAACCGTGTATTTTCCATACACAATATAACAATTTTTGGTTTAAAGTTCTGTGGCCATATAAACTCTGATCTTTGTAAAATTTCTTTTATTCTTAACGTTCCTTATCCTGTCGAACGTTGGCAATCATCAGTGCTATCTGAACTCTGCCCATCGCTCTTTTAAAAACAGTCTTTGTGCTGGCAACATACTATTGCTGTTCTTCAGCCAAGATATTCTGCGACGACCTGTATCTCTTTTGCAATCAATTTTACCTTGCATAATAAGTTGAAGCACCTGGTATTTTGCATTATGTGAAATATGTCCGAAATATTCTAATTTTTTTTTGATGGTGTGTATGATTTATGTTTGTTTGTTCATTCGGTTTGGTACTTCTGTATTTCGGATTTTGTCCATCTACGAAATTCGCATCATACGCCGGTAAGTCTACATTTCGAAGGCCTCCAGTCTCCTAACACATGGCATATGTGTGTCCATGCTTCAGCTTTAAGGACGAGCGCACGTTGTAGACGCCGTACAGTGAGCTTTGAAAAGGGTGAATGAGATTTCACCGAAATATCAGCTGCCTTACAGTCCTGAGAGGGACTCAGCACATACACTGGATGCCCGAAAACCTTCTATTACATATCACATCCGTGAGAAGATCCGACAAAACATATATATATATATATATATATATATATATATATATATATATGTATGTATATATATATATATATATATATATATATATATATATATATATATATATATATATATATATATATATAGCAAGTGGGAAATTTCCACGGTGGTTTACACGCGACCTGACTATAGAGATAAAGGTTTTACATAAAAAAAATAAAATTAATATACTCATTATCGTTATAAAACATTTTCCCTTTACGTTCACAATTAAGAATTCTCTCGAGAATATGTACAATGTACATCGAAAATGTCAATATACGATATACCAAACAGTATCTTTTTAGTTAACATCACAGTTGACGTGGGTCCTAGGGCCGTCGATCTGTTTATTTATGGGATGCAAATAAACAGGACCTAATGTAAATTCATTCAACGTCAAAAAGTGATATTTGGCCACCAAATGGGCTGTGATATTGTATCAACTAGTGCTATCATTAAGGGACTCGGAGTTACCTTCAATCCGGAGCTATCATTTACTGAGTATATTGCAAATATTTAATTGACTACGAGAAGGCTTTCGACAGCGTAGAACTGGGCTGTTGAAGAAGCTTTGGTAAATAGCAGAATATACTCGAGATACAAAAATGTATTGCATAATGTCTATTAGACGCAACGATGATAGTACAACTTGATGACGAGCTAAAGACGAACCGCATCCCAATCAAAAAAGGAGTAAGACAGGGAGATACAATTTCGCTCAAATTATTTACAATAATGGTAAACATTAATGGTAGATTCACAAATCATCTGAGATATGCAGATGATATATTCTTGATTGCATCCGACTGGGAAAAGCTGCAGTCAATGATAAACGACCTCCATGAAACATCGCTCCAACGAGTAATGTCAAACTCAGACGAACAACAAGTTATAACAGTAAATGCAACCGAAATAGAACAGGTGAATGAATATATATATATACTTAGGCTAGGCCATAAGAGCGAGTAAGGACAACCAGACAGCTGAAATAACACGAAGAACTCGATTGGGATGGACGGCGTTCTGAAAACTCTCCTATGTTTTGAAAAATCAAAAAATTCCCTTATACTTAAAAACCAAAGTATTTGATTGTTGTATATTGCCAGTTCTAACATACGGAGCGTAGACGTGGACCTTTACAAAATCAAATTTCGACAGAATCCGCAAAACTCAAAGGGCTATGGAACGACACATGTTAGGAATATTACTCAGAGATAAAAAAAAAACCAACGCAGTTGACGCTATAGAAAGAGCAGCATTACTAAAATGGAAATGGGCAGGCCATAACGAACGAATAAAAGACAACCGTTGGAATTCAGAAATTGGAAAATGGCGCCCATATGAAAGGAAAAGATCCAGAGGCAGGCCACAGATGAGATGGAAGGATGACATATTCAGACTTGACGTGGTAAAGAAGAACCCAGAGTAGAGAGATTTGGAAACAAATAGGAGAGGCCTATATCCAGTTTTGGAAGGATGAAAACTAGGCTAAAATGAAAAATGAATTGCAAATATTTCCAGTCATGTGCTCAAGATATTGAACTTTTTGAAAAGGAACTCAAAAGACTTTTTCTATTTGCAGTCCCCGAGACTTTTCTATTGCTCACTGGTTAAGTTTTCTATAGACATTACGTTGTCTGTAAGGAACTCATGTTACACAACTCTTAAATCGAGGAAGGAAGCTATCCGAAGAAAGTTTATGGGTTACATTCACTAGAAATTCTATAATCATAACGAATTTCATTACGATTTAATGTGTTATTTGACAAACCTGCCTCAACTTTTCATTAGAAGAGCCCATCGTGACCTATGCCTTTTTTAAAAGTTGTTCTACTCCTTTACTGACTTCCCTGCTTTGTTTGTTAGTGTGGGCTTGCGCGCCCCTGACAGGCCAACTCGTAACCGCCAAAATTTTGACATTTCATATCATCCCACCAATTACGGAGTGAACTTTCTCGCTTCGTGCGCTTTTTCTCTGGTTAACTCGTATTCCGAACTTAACATTTTCTGTATTTGTTAAGGATTTAATAAATACAAGTATATTAACATTTAAATATTAATTACACTTTTCTCTATAAAATACATTATTGCAATGTGTTTCGTTATATTTAGTTATAGTTACTTGTAGGCAAAGTTCCTTTATATCTGAATTTGAATTTAGTTGTATTAGTATTTGTAATTTTGTAAATGGACTTCACCCCTGAATATAAATACTCACGTGAGGTGTTTTGCGTATATTTCCGGAACATATTTGGGAGGAGAGGGGAGGTATTTACCCCAATGACTCCTTCTTGAATTCACCCTTAGTAAAAAATAAAAATATAAAAAGGGTTCCTTCCTATTATGAATCTAAAATCGAAAGTAAACATATTCAACGTTTCAGTCAAATTAAATGTTAAATCGTGTTGTTGCCTTATATTGCCTTTTACCATTGTTAATGCACAATGTCACGGACCCTGTATTTATATTCATAATATATTATGTTTTTTAAATACAGAACCCAAAGATGCAATACGGTATTCGTTATTTTACTTTCTCCGCTGAAAACAAACGAGCATCGACCGTGAACCCGCCTTAGTCTTTACCGCAGTCATTGCCGATTATTACGCGGTGTTGCTTTCATTTTTGGGAAAATATGTTTTTTATAACATTTATTTTATTATATATATATATATTTGTTAAGGTATTGAATATTATCACATGTTTACATTTTGGGCTATACATACTCCTCTCTCATCTGCTTTTTTTATTTATGTCTTGGACATATCTATGGAAACACTATTTCTTTAAAATCATTGGATTAGTATTGTTGTGATACTGTTGTCACCAACACTGTATTAAGAATGGACAAAAATACTTATTTTTTGAAAGAATAGTTGTTGAATTAAAAAGACAAGGTGTAAAGCAATGTCCTATGGCGAAAAATTTAGGTTTAAGTGAGGGTGTTGTTTCGAAAATTCTAAAGAAGTTTCGGTTACTGGGGAATGTTTATAATCTGCCAAAGTCAGGTCGTCTTAGATAAACTACCCTCTGTTTTGAAAAGTGCATTAAAAGAATTTCGGTAACTGATCCTCTTAAATCATCCGTCCAAATTAGTGCAGAAATTTGAGAACATTTCTACACAGACATAACGGCTTGAACTGTGAGAAGACGTCTTTGTGAGGTTGGATTATTTGGAAGAGTTATTGTGAATAAACCTTTATTCTCCAAAAAAAAAATCGAATGGTCAGATTTTGGTTTGCTCAGAGGCATTTAAATTCGATATCTCAAAACTCGGGAACGGTGCTTTGGAGTCATGAAAGTAAATTTAAAGTATTGGGTTCAGAAATTGATATTAAGTATCAAAAACCTACTGTGAAGCCCAGGGGTGGCAGTAATATGGTCTGTGGCTCTATTTTCCTCCAGAATATCGACAAAAAACTCTTAAAACCTAAAGCGTATAATGACTCTTAATAAACAACCATAAAATCCAAATGATAAAGTTATATAAAGTAGCGATGTGTAGGAAAAGAACAAAATAATTCGTTTGAGAAAGTGGACGTATTGCGACAGCTATTACCAAATTTCTCTGAATATTAAGATGGAATTAAAGTATAGTCGTTAAAATACAAATCGAAACAACTTTTAAAAAACGATATTTGACCAACAAGTGAGAGGACCGCGAACGGGTCATTATAAAATGTATCACTTAATTTAATTAACTCCTTAAAAAGTTTACTTCGTAATTTTTAGGCTATAAATCGTTTTTAATTATGTGTTAAATACTAGGGGACTTGTTAATTGCCTTATTTTTATTAACGTATTATATAACAAGTTTTAAGTGGAAGAAAAATTAGTTCAACTTAGAAGCCAGTAACGAGACGAGCCACACTTGAATATGTCAAATGAGATTTTGGTGAAACGTCGTGGATATGATTTTTTGAATGAACGAATTGAAACCTGGAATAAACAAACCATATATATATATATATATATATATATATATATATATATATATATATATATATATATATATATGTGTGTGTGTGTGAATAGTTTGGTTATTCCGAGTTTCAATCCGTTCGTTCAAAAAATCGTTTTCACGACGTTTCGCCAAAATCTCATTTGGTATTTTCAAGTGCGGTTCGTCTCGTTACTCGTTGAGAACTGATGATGACCTCTGATGAATTTCGAGTTTTGTTTGGCTGGCTCGCTTCCTGATAGGATGAGCGGCTTCGCAGGCTCCTCCCCTCTGCGGAGTGCGATATATTTTGTTCTTGTATGTAGGTTTCTCGTGTACTAGTTGATTTTTGTTGTTTTCTTTCTTGATTTTTTATTAATGTTTTCCATGTAGTTGAAAGATTTATAGCATCGTCTCGTTTCTTTCAATCAATCTTTCAACTACATGAAAAACATTAATAAAAAATCAAGAAAGAAAACAACAAAAATCAACTAGTACACGAGAGACCTGCATACAAGAAATGCCAAATGATATTTTGGCGAAACGTCGTGAAAACGATTTTTTGAACGAACGGTTGATACCCGGAATAACAAAACTATTCATTCTACCATCCGTGAAAACCTACGATATAACATATATATATATATATATATATATATATATATATATATATATATATATATATATATATATATATATATTCATAAGAAGTTTTGCTTGCCTTCAGATTTCAAAAATGTAGAATTAATCTTAAATAAAATGCTATTATGGGTATTCTTTACAAATTTAACTAAGTTGTTTCGAAATAGGAACCTAGTTAATTAAAAAAAAATAATAAAAAAAAAATTTTACCTTTAATTTACATTTTATTTAAGAAATGTTGAGACACCTTAACAATAAGTTTGAAATAAAAAGTAATTAGTCCACATATTAACATCCTACTAGTACGCATTTTTCTAACCTTTTTCTAAATCCTTCATACACAGATGCAATCAGAATTGATAGTTGCAAAAACTTCTACAATTTTTTCTTTTAGTAGATCAATATTTTCATTAAAACTATTGTTGTAAACCTTTTGCTTTAAGTTACCCTACAGTAAATACAAACGTAGGCCCTAAAAATACAAGCGCAAAAACATTTTCTATTACTGAACCATCAACAATCTAGAATTTTATTTGTTTTTGAAATGCGATTATTTCTTTTACATATTTTAAGGCTGTATCGGTAGGTTCTTATCCTTAATAACCCTATATAAGCGTTTATTTGTTGACGTATGTAACGTAAATTATGAAAATATTATAAATAAAACAAAACTTGCTAACTAAAGGATTTAAATTTTATGACACCTGGTTCGGGATCTAAAAGCTTCTTAGTGAATTTGGCTGTAAATGTTCATCCCCTAGTTCGGTCATAACAAATTTTGATTTAAATTGTGGACTAAAAAATAAAGTCCAATTATTATATGATACCTGTACATTATACCCGCACCAAAAATTAACTTTTCTAAACTTTTGACTATGAGTGGAAATTCTAAAATTCGGATTTTCCTATGCCCAGTACCTACAATTTTTTGACGAGACTATCCTATTAGTCGCAAAATTTCTCTGATCCGAGAAGGAAATGTATCCATAAAAGAATATTAATTAAGTTTTTTTCACCCACTATCAGAAAAAAAATCCAAACGGCGAGCATCATTTCCATCTTGCAATTTGCTAATAAATTTTGGGTTGAACCCCCGAAATTTATTGCTTGGGGGAACTGAGGGTAAGACTGGAACCTCAAGAAAACATGTAAAAAAAAACAATTTTTAGATTACATAAATTAGGAATAAATCAGTCTTTCTTTTTTTTTTAAATTGTAATGAAATAAAACTCTAAAATAAAGTTTTTCTCACAAAAATAATTAAAAAACAAGAAAAGTACAAGATCTCCATCTTACCACCTCTATTGGGTAAGATTGGGCACCCTTTGGGCACGATGTCGTACAGTATGTTTAGTCGTCATTATCTTCACAAACTGGGCATATATGGACCGCTTCACCGTCGTCATCTTCTACTGATGGTCTTTTTGGATAGTATTTTTAAGATGAGATTCAGTGATTACAACAATTATGGTCACATTAATATCTTTGCGAACTAATACCTATTCAGGTTTTAACTTGTTAGTGATGCTAGTACTTGTATTTTCGCTTACTCGCACTGTTGAATTTTATATTACAAATAGACAAGTTGTTGAGGGTAGTAATTTGAGTAAAACACAAAAAGATACTTTCTTAAACATTGATTTGTGGCATTATTTGTCAAGAAAATAAAAAAGGCATACATTATTTTATATCGTATGGAAGAAAATATATGAAAAGTATTAAAATTAAAAACTGAAGAAGCACACCAATGCACGCACAAATAAAGTAAATTTCTCGATACAAGTTACTAAAAAATAATGAAAAATTGGCCCTTTAAGAGGTTGACCGCTTTTGAGGAGAAGAATATAAAAAATCTGCATATAATATGTCATATGAGTAAAAGCGAGGATTTTCTTAAAAAGGTAGTATGATATATATTGAGCTAAAACATAAGCGATATTTTACAAAACCAAATATTAAGTTTTGTGAAAAAATTGTTCAATGTTAAATTTTGAAATTTCTTTTTAGCTACATCATTATTTTATTAAAATGCTTTGAAATATCAAGAGCTAAACAGCATTTTTTTTGTCCAACAAAAAATTCTGTACATCTCTTAATTTTTCACAAATTTCACTCGTATTTTTCACAGATGAACAAAAAATCTCTTGGTCTTTTTTACTTTCATAGTTTTCATCTTCGGGAGGATCAGTCTTGCTTCCTTGGTTAGCGAGTTCTTGAATTATTTCCTGGATATTAATACTAGGATTTTCTGTCGAAATATTTGAGTCGATTGAAGATATGTTTTCAGGTCTAGATTACCTCGAATGAACAACTGACTCAATGAGACATTGTCTTCTTCGTCAAAAGACTCGTTCTCTTGGAAAGTTACCATAAATCCAGCTTTTTGGAAATATTTTCTAGTTGTTAGTTTTAATAGTTGAGGATGGAACGTTTTTCCACGCCGCAGCATTCCATACCATATTGCTTGAAGAATTTATGATTTTTTTCTGCTTTTTCAAACGAATCTGCAGTGTTTGTAAAAATTTGAAGCCTTCTTATCAAATATTTTCTGTATTTCATTTTAAAATTTTGTATTACGCCTTGACCAGCAGTAAAATATAATATTTGGAAGCAGAAAAACAATTGAATATATATTTTCGAGTGAGAAGTCACGGTATTCAAAAATAAAAGAACTTTTCTACTCTGCTTTCTCATTTGGCTGTCAAAGTTTTTCAACCAGGAATTCATTATCTCTATTGTCATCTAAGCTTTTTTATTGGAGACTCATTCTAATGGTATTTTTTCTATATGTGCGCTTTCCTATAACTAATTCCAGCGTATTTATCACTCTTTGAGGTAGACGTTTTATTTGGCATTGTCACATAGTAATGTCCTGTTTCGTCTGTATTAAAAAAATCTTTAGCATCATAATTCTTAACGATTGATTTAAGTTTAGTTAACCAATCTTGTACATTTACTTTATCCACATCAGCAGACTCCCCACAAATTGTTTTAAAGCTGATATCACGCCTTTTGTAGAATCTATGCAACCAGACATTTCATGCCTTAACGTCACCGATTTTCAAGTTTTCTGATACTTCCAGAGCCATTTTCTTAATTACTGGTTCGTATATAGGAACGTTTCTGTTTCTAGCTTTGCAAAACCAATCATAAATCATTTGGTCAATCACCAGTGTATCTGTTTTTGGAAACTTCCGTTTTTGATCTGCATGAAATTCCCGGACTTGACAAAGTTTTTTCAATTCGATTTTATTTTTTAGAATATCATTCATTTGTGTTCTTCCAACATCCAACTTTTCCGCTAAATTTAGTACACTGGTACTATATTTTTCACTTTCTGCGATAATTTCCACTTCTTCTTTAAGAGATAAACGTTTACTTTTCAGAGACATGTTGACTATCGTTAAGTTTTTAACTGAATAAATTACAAATTATAATTACAGACATTTGAAGAAACTACCTAAAACCCCATTCATATAATTGGATTTCAACTATTACTTTGGTATTTTCAATAATAAAAGTATCCATTTTGTGCGGTTTATGATCAGTATTAAGGGTGAAAGTTCCAGGTTATTGGCCTGAAATTGACGGATTGTCGTGACCCTGATCGTTTTTGTAAGGTTCCGGAATTGGCAGGCCTAAAACTGACCGTTCAGAGGGGTAACCGCTTCAGAGGGATGGCCGAAAAGTTTTATTGTAATAACTTATATATATATATATATATATATATATATATATATATATATATATATATATATATATATATATATATATAATTAAAATATGTTTAATACAACTATCCGCAAAAGCTAAAATGGTTTATGTACACTAGGTGAGCGCCTATGAGTAGATCATTACTTCCCTTCATACACGGCCGCGGGTACGTTATAATTTATGAAACGTTAATTGTTTACATCTTCAAAAAAGTACAAAAACATTTCATTTTCGCATTGCGATTAATCTCATCTTATAGTTCTTTACTTAAATTATCAATTGCTTGGCACAGAATTTGAAAATATTTATTTAATCAAAAGTTATTCAGGTTGAAAAGTAACAAATATGTAACAATTCTTAACTGGAATACGAATATTTTTATTTCACAAAATAAAACAATTTTTTTTAATTCATAACGATTTTTGTGTTAATACCATTTCTTGGGAAACCACCCTCGATACGATCACGAGGTCAAAATACATATAAAAAGCCTTGATAGAGCCATGTCTCATCATCGGCTACGAAAACCCACTGAGCTCCTCGACTACTTGACTTATCCTGATTAAACTGTTTGAAATAGCACAAAACAACGTATATTACGATTGTATATTTCAAAAAGGTCTACAAAGTCATCTACAGAATATGTCGATGTCCTAAAAACCATTCACAATAAATAAATTTTCCGTTTAAAAATTGATAAAAACGAGGTTCAATAATCGTATTCTTGAATTCTACTTAATATTTTAGATGTACAGGGTGAGTCAACGATTGGATGAAGTAGGTTTGTGCCTTTTCGGTGAAATTAACAAAGAAACTATATTTATTGTTTGATACAGTTCATTTTTACGCAGATTTTAAAAATATTTAGGACTCTACAGGGTGAGCCAAAAAACTAGGACAGCATAAAGTTGTATTTTTTTAAATAGAACACCCTATATACGAATCGTATTTTCGATTTAGCTTATAATTTTAATTATTTTTTATTAAGGGTTTACTATAACAAAACTTTATAGTTTCTAAGATAATTAAGTTTAAAGAAAAAAAGTCACATTTTCAAGCATCAATTCAATCCTAAATAACGTTTTCAATTTTGTGACAAATATATTCAAATTTGGAATTTATCAAGGCCAAGGACAAGTTAACATAATTTTTACTTAATATTTGCAATAAAAGCTACAGGGTGTTGAACACATCGGCTCAAATTTGAACAAGTTTAAATGAATAAATATCTTTTTTTTTTTAAATGGTACACCCTGTATATTTTCATGTTATTTAATAGAGTAATAAAAACCCTAAAAGTTTTGTTCAATATATCCTATACCTATTTATAATAGTTTTTGAGATATTTCAGTTTTTCTTATTTTCCATACTTTTTTACAGAAATAGTCTTCATTATCATAGTAGCCATGGCAAAAACAATGTAAAAGAACATTTTTCTGTGTGTCAAATTTATAACCGCAATCGCTTCTTTTGGTTTTTATATAGTGTAGTTTGGTTTTTTTTACATTCATCTTATATTGTAAAATGAATTTTCCAAAGAATGAGTTAATAGATATGATTTATATAATAGGAGAGGCTGAAAAAAATTGCCTTCTTGCTCAAAGAATTTACAAAATGAAGTATCCTGATCGACGCCAGCCTAATACCCATACTTTTCAAAACTTAATGCAAAGATTTGATTCTTCTGGTACTGTTGATTATCCAAAACGTAACGTGGTCAACAAACCAGTAACTAATGAAAAAAAAGAACTACAAGTATTGTTAAATGTTCAGGAAAATCCTTATATTGGTAGCCGTCCGTTAGCAGCATTATGTGAAACATCACAATCCACCGCTAATCGTACTACCAAGAAATATAGGTATCATCCATATCACATGGAATTACACCAAGAATTGCATGGACAGCTACTATGATAATGAAGACTATTTCTGTAAAAAAGTATGGAAGATAAGAAAAACTGAAATATCTCAAAAACTATTATAAATAGGTATAGGATATATTGAATAAAACTTTTAGGGTTTTTATTACTCAATTAAATAACATGAAAATATACAGGGTGTACCATTTAAAAAAAAAGATATTTATTCATTTAAACTTGTTCAAATTTGAGCCGATGTGTTCAACACCCTGTAGCTTTTATTGCAAATATTAGGTAAAAATTATGTTAACTTGTCCTTGGCCTTGCTAAATTTCAAATTTGAATATATTTGTCACAAAATTGAAAACGTTATTTAGGATTGAATTGATGCGTGAAAATGTGACTTTTTTTCTTTAAACTTAATTATCTCAGAAACTATAAAGTTTTGTTATAGTAAACCCTTAATAAAAAAGATTTAAAATTATAAGCTAAATCGAAAATACGATTCGTATATAGGGTGTTCTATTTAAAAAAATACAACTTTATGCTGTCCTAGTTTTTTGGCTCACCCTGTAGAGTCCTAAATATTTTTAAAATCTGCGTAAAAATAAACTGTATCAAACAATAAATATAGTTTCTTTGTTAATTTTACCGAAAAGGCACAAACCTACTTGATCCAATCGTTGACTCACCCTGTACTGGACAAACTTTATTATTAAAATCGATTTTCTTCGAAATACAGGTACAACTGACACACTTTTTTGAAAAAATTATGTATTTTATATATCTATTTAAAAAAAATATATACGTACGCCACTGTTAAGTCATTTTAACGAAAAACAATATTCTTTGTAATATTGAATCAAATCAATATTTATTGTTTTTCTTGTTTCAGATTTCTTTTGTGTTGGTCTGTACGTGTGCCATGCTTACAATAAAAAAGGCACACGGATCAGCCATCGGCACACCATTTTACCCTTTGGATCCTGAGGATTTATCTGATGGAGAAATAAAGGAAGTGGAATATTTAGAGAAATATTTTCATAGGTAAGACAGTTTTTGTTCTGAATGATAAAAATAACGTCCTGCAACTTAAAAAGATGCTTTACTCCTTAAAAAGCGGTTAAAAAAATTGTCTTTATCTACTGTGGACGTATGTGGTTCGCTTTATGCTCTATATTAATACGGTTAGTTCTCTATAAGCATTTGAATGGGCTGACTGCAAGGCGATAATAACCAGTGATCATAGATTGGGATGACTTTTTTAATTCTCTCTGACTATGTCTTTCAAGAACATGCTAAAAACCCATACAGTAGGTAGTTGATACCTTTTAATTCTTTGTGTTATATGTTTTTTTCGCAAAATGATTCTGTCACAAGTTTGGGGGAATATATCAATAAATAATATTAAAAAGAAAAAAAGAAATAATGGTTAAAAAAATATTATATAACTTTTCTAAACGGACGAAAAATTATAAAATAATTTCTTCTAGCCCCCTATAGATTTATAACCTCATGCAAATTCCTAATTCCGTACACATGGTATTGAAAATTTGTGTTGTACCGAACAGACAAACAAATAAACAGACAGAAAGTTAGTTAATATTGAATTGTCATCCAGTTTTGAGCTATGTTTAAAGTTTCAAGTCTCTATTCATAGGGAAGTCGGATTAGAAGATTTATACCCAACCGACAAACAAACAGTGATATTGCATTATCACCCACTTCTGAGCTATGTTTAAAATTTCAAGTTCTTTTCTAGTTCATCGAAAAGTTATTTCAGAATCGATTACAACAATTGTACCGAACAGACAAACAAATAAACAGATAGAAAGTGAGTTAATATTCAATTGTCATCTAGTTCTGAGCTATGTTCAAAGTTTCAAGTCACTAACTCATCGGGAATTTAGACAAATAGACAGACAAAAAAGAAAGTGAGTTAATATTGAGTTGTCATTCAGTTCTGAGCTATGTTTAAAGTTTCAAGTCTCAAGTTAATCGAAACGTTACTTTAAAATCGATTAAAAAATTTGTGCCGAACAGACAAAGAAACAAACGGACAGACAAGAAAG
This sequence comes from Diaprepes abbreviatus, assembly GCA_034092305.1. NCBI lineage: Eukaryota > Metazoa > Arthropoda > Insecta > Coleoptera > Curculionidae > Diaprepes > Diaprepes abbreviatus. Next base: position 3,770,332 of record JASJET010000071.1, on the reverse strand, counting down.
TAAGTTAATACTGAATTGTCATCAGGTTCTGAGCTATGTTCACAGTTTCAAGTCACTAGCTCATCGGGAGTTTAGGTTAAAATCGATTGCAAAATTTGTACCGAACAAATAAACAAACAGACAAGAAAGCAAGTTATTATTTTATTGTCATGTAGTTCTGAGCTATGTTTAAAGTTTCAAGTCTCTAGCTCATCGGGAAGTTAGTTTAAAATCGATTGCAAAATTTGTACTGAATCAATAAACAAACGAAACAGACAGACAAGAAAGCGAGTTAATAAAAAGGTGGTGAAAATAGTCTAATTTTAAGACACTTTTTATGGGCGTAATGCTTTCACTTACGTGCGGCTCCACTCCTACTCTACCCTCTATCTATATGATTTTGACTGATCAATTACCGCTGCCCAGACTGCTTTCTTCAGCTCATGTCTTAAAATGTTATCTCAATCTACGATTACGCATGTAAAATGTTTTCCTTATAACTCAGTCGTTTCTTAAGATCGAATAGAAATATATTTCTTTTAACAGCACATATTTCGTGAAAATTTAGTTATAAACAATTAATTAACATTTAAAAAATAGGAGGTTTTGTACCCTTTCTCCCTCCTCGAGGGACTTTACACATATTTCTTGTAGTAAATCATTAATTTTTCAATTTTTTTATCTGCTAAAAACTTTTGATTAAATTCATAGTTTTTGAAATATTTTAATATTTTCATTATAGTGTCATTTATCATGTAACTATACTATGAGTTAAAATTCCAGCGCCCCTAAATATTTTATAAAATTTGCTGAAAATTGTTTAAATAAATGTCTTAGCACTTACTAAAAGCAATAATTTGTTCATATTTACGGGGTTGTTCAAAAAGTAATGCCACAACATTACTTTTACCTTTTCAAATTGAATGCTACATTCTTTGCTTTCATTTTTGATTGTACATAACATTTTCTGCCAAGTTGTATAACATATACATGTGTGATATTTCCATAGTCTACAAACATAAATTTTTATCTTTATTTTATAAATGTTGAAATGTCTTTCAATAATATCCTAACAGTGACACAAATTATAATAAAATTTCACGACCCTATTATGTAGCTCGTCTTGTGTAATAAGTTTACATTCCTCAAATCTTTTGATACATTTACGTGTGCGTTAGTTGGTGTCGATACGTATACCTTATTTCTTAAGTGAGCCCATTATTCTATTTTTTTTTTCAATGCCGTCTCCTATTTTTCCTTCTGTGATCAGTCTAAGCATCACATATCACTTTTTTCTCGTTACGTGGCCCAGATGCTGTAGTTTTCTTATTTATAGGCTGTTTATTATTTCATATTCTTAATTTATTCTCTCCAGTACCATCATGTTTGCTTTCCTCTATATTTATGCTAACCTAAACATTCTTGGGTAGCACCGCATTTCAAAAACCGTAATTTCTATTTGTCACTTTTTCTCTAAGAATACACCCGTGCTGTTATGTTCACGGTTCAATCAAATTTCTGCCACTGTAAGTGCTTTTCCAGATCTTGCAATTCTGTAACTAATTCGAAATGATGCCTCTAGTGTCAAACTTTCCAATTAATAGTGACATCATTTAACACCTTAGTACTCTCACTCTTAAAGGGAACCACCCCAGCCCGACCTCACCAATTTTGATCATTCTTGGATATGTTGTAGTACTTGAAAAAATAATAGACATGTATTTTTTTTATCGGCTGACGTCCACCTGTAAAAGAAATGAAATTCGCCTCCAAAGTCAACCCTTATAATTCTTTTTTTTTTCAATATATCTCAACATCTAATGAATGTTTTTGAATAAGATCAAGTAAAAAATATTCCTCATAAAAAGTCACAAATATGAGGTGTATTTATGATCAAAGGGGTTGCAACCCCTATTTTATATTTTATAAAGACTTAATTTTTTATGATTTTTTTATAAATATCTGAGAATTAACTCTAAACAATTATAAAAAGCATTTTTGTTAAGAATATCGATTATTAGCTGTGGCCTATTTCGGGATTTTTCAAATAACCACCTCTAAATACCGTTAACTACCCCTTACAGTGATGGACCACATATAAGTGGTAATTTTTTTTTAAAGTCATCCAAAGTGTAATGTAATTGATAATAAATTCAAATATATAATTTTTTTTCAATTATATCTAATGTAACATACGGTCTAATTAAAATTCTTTGATAAAACAAAATACAAAAATAAGTCATGTAGGATTTAATAAGGAGAAAACTGTTTTTTAACATACTAATAATCATTTGGTGGTGAAAACTACCCCTAAAGTTGAACTTTACAATTTACTTTTTCATATGCATCAGCCTTTAATGGATATTTTTTAATAAAATCAAATTGAAAAATATTTTTCATAAGGATCACGAAATATAAAGAGTATTTATGACCGAAGGGGTTGCAACCCTTGTTTTAGATTGTAAAAAATACATTAATGAGAGTATGAACTCAAAAAAAAAATGAGAAAAGCATTTTTTTACATTGATTATTAAAGTATACTTGTTCTAGCATTTTTCAATGAACCACCCCTAACATCAGCAAGTACCCCTGTGTAATTTTCTGTGAAGAATATGGGTTGAGTTTCAACTTTTTCATGGTTTTTAACTAATATTTCAAAAATGAACCTCATTAACCCTATTCCTGACAGCAGATTCGTGTTCAACTGGAAAAAAATACCTAAGAAAACTATAGTCAGATTTCCCAGCACACATAAATTTCTTTATTTTGTGGGCTTGCGTAATTAGACCTCATTTTACATTAAGTATTTACTTTTGGGGGTTACTTTTTTCACCCCTTTTGCAAAAAGTTTGTAATATATTTATACTTGTTTTAAATTGGTTTACACATGGAATGACTCTTGAGAAAAAAAATTTTTACAACTTATATGTGGTCAATTACTGTAAGGGATAGTTACCAGTATTTAGGGGTAGTGATATTAAAAAATTCCAATACACGCCAACGCTAATAATCGATATTGTTAACGAAAATGCTCCTTATAATTTTTTTTTCATTCCTTGATATTTATAAAGAGAATATTAACAAAAATATTGTTTTTTTTTAAATCTAAAATATGGGTTGCAGCCTCTTAGGTCATAAATACACCTTATATTTCAGGCTTCTTACAACAAATATTTTTACACTTGGTTTTATTCAAAAATATGCATAAAATGGTAAGGTGTAACAAAATTAATTTTAAAGGTAAATTTTAGAGGTGGTATTCACTCCTTAAAGATATGTTAGTAGATTCAAAAAAATAACGTTATTTCCGTTTTCAGTTATACAGGACTCATTTTCTTTTTTTCTTATTAAATAATTTGAATTCAAAATGAAAACGATGTATTAGGTATTTACTTTTAGGGGTGGCTTTTTTCAGCCCTCTGGAACAATTATTGAAAAAAAAAATTATTATATTTACATCTGTTATAAATTACATTCGCCTTACGCATTGAATGACTTTTAAGAATTTTTTTTTAACTATAATACTATAAAAGGTAGTTAACAGTATTTAGGGGTGGTGATTTGAAAAATCCCGAAACACGCTAACATTAGTTATTGATATTGGTAACGAAAATGCTTTTTATAATTTTTTGAAACCCATGAAATATGTAGTACATGTACGATGAGGCACCACCTCATTTCAGCGTTGCTGTGCGCGAGCACCCGAATAATGTCTATCCAAACCGTTGGATAGGTGGAGGAGGACCTATTGCCTGACCTCCTCGGTCTCCCAACTTAATATCGTTGGATTTTTACCTGTAGGGACACCTCAAAACCCTGGTATATTCCACTCCGGTTGATAGTAGAGAGGAACTTCTACGTAGAATCACGTTTCACTGTGATCAAATAAGAAACAATGCTTAATGTGGTGGATACAACAGTCCTCAATTCATCGTGCATGCGAGAGTATCAGACTTCATGCAGCCCATGTTGAATCCTCTTACGAAGTTTTTAACTAAGCAGTTAGTTTAACTTTTTATTGAAACTATGGTGATAGGGGAAAATTCCTATTTTTCATATTCAACCCGACAGAAGTTAGGAGACCAGCAGTGTAAATAAAATAATGTTTTCTCGAAAACGGTTAGGATTAGTGACATGAATGAACAAGTACTCAATTTTTAGTTAATAGTTAAAGGCATGTAAAAAACGTTGTTCAAAGTTCTTATCATACAAGGCGTCAAAAATAATGAGGTCATTAGTATCACAGCTAGTCCGTCCCAGCAGCTGTGAGTAAATCACAACACCTTCTGGAATAGTAATTTGAGGAGTCTTACCTGGTAGACATCATATTAAAAAAAGTTTAAATATACCTGGTGGTTCAATAATTATGTGTAAAAAACTTTATTCCATTACAGCTCTTTGGGAGCCCATATCTCCGAAAAGGAGGTCATTACAAATAAAGTTTATATCAACTTGTAGTATTCCTTTCACGTGTTTTTTCTTATCCGGGAGATTTCTCACATTTTCCCGGACACCCTGTATATTCACACATTAAAAAATTTCAACTGGGATTTGATCTAGACCTACTGCTTTCTGTTTTTGCAGTTTTTAAGATTATTTTTATATCTTCTTGTAATATTTCCAAGACAATAATAGGGTCTCTCTAAAAAGTTGATAGTTGTAGGCGAAGTACTGCTGGTGGTGCCATCTACATTGTACGTCGAAACTCTAATTGGATCTTGATTTCTCATTCTAAAAACCTCAAGGCATCAGATTTATAGCAAATTAAGCTCTAAAATGTTTACAAAAAAATTTTAAAAGATTATAACTTGGACATCTTGTATTTTGGAACCTCTCAACTTTTGGATTAAGGTAAACTGGACAAGATCTTCACATTTTTGAACTTCGGGAAGTTACGCTAATATTTTGTACCGACATTTTGAAGACACTTTGTATATACACGTCGGATTGATAACTACCTATTTTTTTGAACTCGGTTAAAAAATAATTGCTTGCGAATTCCGGATGAAAATTTTTTTCTCTTATTCGAGACGTGACTTTGAAACAAATCGTTATTTTCTAAAATAGTCTCACGTACATAGTTAAAATATGTCTTTCAATAACCATTAATATCAGAAGTTTCCAGCTGATGGAGTAATTACATATATAATAAACGGTGGGTATTGATTTTACGGGGAACATTAAGCAAGAGTTATTATATGGGAGTGTTACTAAATGCCAAATATTTTGAAGATTAATGGGAAAGTCGGAAAACATAGCCCAGTTTTATTAAAGTTTTCAAGTAGTCTTTTTATTTGGTGAACACTAGAAACTCGTTCCCCAGCCCGGCGCTGCAATAAAGTTGAGAATAAATCGGCTTCTAATTAAAATTCTTCATCATATCATGGTTTATTTTAAAGGTAAAACCTTGAATGAATGAATGAATGAATGAAAAAGGGGTGTTGATACTAGATCATCGATGACTAGGCCTCCATTGGGCCCTTTACATCCCACCATATCTGCAGGTTATTCGAGGCCGATCGCCTTTGCGAATCCAAACAGCCTCGTTAGTTGAACTTGCGTAACTGCTTCCGGTAACAAAACTGTATCTCCTAAATATCTCCGTCTCAGTCCGTTGAGTGTTGGGCACTCTCTGAGAACATGGCCAACAGTTTCATCCTCCTCCAAATACCATCTGCATGTCGGGTCGCCTTCGACACCGATTCTATGAAGATGGCCCTTGAGGTGACAATGTCCTGTCAACCATCCCATCACAATTCGCAGCACTTTCCTTCCCAAGGAGAGAAGCTCCTTAGTGCGCCGTGCTCCCCTCCATGATTCAATAAATTTGCTTTCCAGCAACGATTTTAATTCCCTTTTGCCATTAGCAATTGGGAAAGGTAATATTGGTTGGGGTCCATACGGTTCGATCGCCGAATCCAACTTTGCCAGACGGTCTACTTCCTCATTCCCGCGTATGCCCTAGTGATACGGGACCCATACGGATCTGACTGTGCAGCCTTTCCTTATCAGTACATCCTTGCACTCAAACACCAGTCGCGAAGTCACGACACTCGACTTCAGTGCCAATATCGCAGCCTTACTGTCTGAGCATATATTTATTACTCTATTCCTGTCTATGTCCCTCTTACAGAGATGGGCACACTGCAGAGTAGCATAAATTTCCGCTGTGAAAATTGTCGCATATTGTCCGAGAGCGTAGTACTCTCTAACTTCTGTGGTTCTACCGAATACTCCGGCTCCAGCTCTTTCATCTTGTCGAGATCCATTAGTATACCACCAGGATCCATTTTTCGGAAGATTTTGTTCTCCCTCCCAATCCTCTCTACTTGGCATAAGTATCTCCAGGGAGGGGTTGGGTTTTAAAAGCAGCGTCATGTAATCTGTCCGTATGGGGAGTGATGGACACCTTTTCACCACGCGTTTCCAGACACCGGAGTCACCGCCTGTTCCAATTCCAAGATGTTCCAGGCAACTGAGACGATAAACAGTCTTCAGGGCCTAGTTTTCTACGTATAAGTGAAGAGGAGGCAGGTTCACAAGGACTTCCAGAGCCCTGGTGGGAGCAGTCCTCATCGCACTCAATATTCCCACACAAGTTATTCTCTGAATTTTGTCAAGTTGAATAATGAGTTTGCACTTTTTTGTACTACTCCACCATACAATAGCTGCGTACGTTATCATGGGGCGGATCACCATAGTGTATATCCAAAATAGCACTTTAGGTGTCAGTCCCCATGTATACCCAAAGGCTCGTTTACAAGCCCAGAAAGCACATATGGCTTTCTTGGTTTAAGCCTCAGCATGATCATTCCATCTCAGTCTTGAGTCCAGAATTACTCCCAGGTATTTAACTGTCCTCTTAAGTTGAAGAGTCCTTTCCACCAATGTAATTGTGGGAAGTCTCCCCATTTTCCTTTTTTTTGTAAAAAGTACTATCTCGGCCTTGTCCGGATTTATTTCGAGCCCCTCTTTGCGGCACCATCGTTTCGTGATCCGGAAGGCCCGCATCATTGTTCCCTCCAGGTCCCAGACATGGCGACCAGGGCACAAAATGACCAGGTCATCAGCATAGGCCTGTGTATACAAACGACATTGATAGGAACAAAGATTTATCTTTTATCGAAATACGCCAAATACATGATGCAAATGAAATGATGGTTTTTCAAAAACGATTGGGATTAGCGACATAATTGAACGGTACTTAATTTTTAGTCAATTGTTAAAGATATGTAAAAAACGTTGACGAAAGTTCTTATCATACAGGGCGTAAAAAAATGGGGGCATAAGTGTTACAGCTAGTGCATCCCTGCAGCTGGGTGTCAATTGTCCCATATTAAGCAACATTGCCGGATTGAGCAGTTAATCTGAAAAGTTGTCTTCTTCTTCTTCTTCTTCTTCTTCTTCTTCTAGGTAGAACCAAGTTCTGTTATCTATACAGTGCCTCATCGATCCTCGTTTGAGGTCGAAATCCAGCTGTCTCTCCATCTTTTGGGGGGCCGTCCAGGCGGCCGTTTGGTGTTTGGTTTCTCTCTCATCACGGTTTTTGCTAGTCTGTCATCGTTCATTCGTTCCACGTGATCTCTCCACTGCCTACGACCGTTTCGAATCCACTTCACAACATCCCCCACTCCGCTGTCCTCGCGTATTTTTGCGTTTCTTATTCTATCTCTTAAACTTCCCGTGATCATTCTCAGCGTTTTCATTTCTCTGGTTCTCATAATTTGTTTTGTCTTTGTGGTTTCATTTCTTATTTCTGCGCCGTAGGTCAGTATCGGTCTTACACAGACCTTGTAAATTCTTACTTTGCTCTCAACCGTCATATGTTTATTGTTCCAGATTATGTCTCTTAGTTGGCCTGATATCATGGCCGCTTTGTTGGCCTGTGTGCGTACTTCTTCCGTTACTGCCCTGTTACTTGTTATATGTGCTTCTAGGTATTTAAACTTCCCAACCTGTTCGATATGTTTGTCATCAACCATTAGTTTGCATCTTACCGGTTCTTTTGCTATTACCATTGCTTTGGTTTTCTCCACAGATATCTTCATATTATACTATTTGGCTGTTCGATTGAGATGGAAAAGCATTCTTTGTAAGTTGTCCTCGCTATCTGCTGTCAAGGCAACATCGTCTGCAAAGCATATAATCTGAACGGTATTGTGTCCCATTGGATACCCAATATTTGTGCTTTTTACCTCATCTATGATTTCGTCCATGATTACATTGAAAAGTGTTGGACTTAGGCTATCACCCTGTCTTATTCCTATGGATAGAGGGATTTCCTCTATTAGAGTGTTATTTGTTTTAATTACCATGGTGTTTTTGGAATTCAATTCGTATATTGTGCGTATGATTGCTTCGTCTACTTGTTTTCTTCGCAGTAATTCTGTTATGTGTTCCAGTTTGACTCGGTCGAACGCTTGTGTAAAGTCCACAAAATAAATGAACAGCGGTTTATCGTATTCGATAGATTTTTCAACCAGCTGTCTGATAATAAATATACCGTCGATAGTAGAGCGGTTATTCCGGAAGCCCTGCTGTTCTTCGCACGTCCCTAACTTGTGTACGATCCGTTGTGACAGTATTTTGGTTAACAATTTGGCTGAACTGTTCAGTAGGCTGATTTCCCTGTAGTTTTCGGATTGTTTCTTTAATCCTCTTTTGTGGATCGGAATTGTGATTCTTTTCCGCCATTCGTTGGGTAATGACGTTATGCGGAGTATTTTTTAAAATAGAACAGTGAGCTCTGTGACAAAGCTGGGGCCTCCGTACTTTAGCATCTCATTCGTAATTTGGTCGGTACCAGGTGATTTTCTGTTTTTTAATTTCTCAATTGTCAGGTGCATCTCTGCTTCACTGATGTTAACATCTGTTAGTTCTGTGATTTCTTGTTGGTTTTCGTCTACGTTGTTTTCTGTAGCTGGTGCCTGGAGTAAGTCCTTAAAATGGCTGACCCATTGTTGCCTGTCGATTGGACTTAGTTGAACGTATTCATTGATTGTTTTTTTTTTTCTGTTCCTCAGCATGTTCCATATTTTCTTTTGTCCTCCATATAGGTCATGTTCCATGTCTTTTGAATACTTTTCCCAGTATTATTTCTTTAGTTGAGCTATTTGACTGTTGATTCTGTTTATCACCGTTTTGTACTCTTCGAAATGGTTTGTTGTTTTGTGCTGTCGGTGATTTTGTAAATGCTTGTCGTTTTTCTTTTGCTAGTATTTTCACCTCTTCTGTGAACCATGATTTTGTATTGCTTCGCTTGTTCGTGCTAACTGTTCGTGTTCCGATAGCCTCCCTGGCACTCTTGTTGTTTGTTTCAAATTTGTTGTAAAATCGTTATGGCGCCAAGGTTTTTAAGTAAAAGCGTAAGGTGTAAAAATTTTATACATTTCAGAAATTACGTTATTTAATCTTATGATACTTAGAGAATCGAAAAATGTTAAAAAAATAATTTTTTTTTTAAATCTTAAGAATTTTACATTCTCTTGCAAACATACCTACAAGGCAGATCTTTACTTGGCAGTTGCCATGGTTACACGAGTACTCCTGAGACACTAAATATTTACATAGGTCGAGAATTTTGGACAGGGTTAATCTTGTCTGTGGCTGGTTTTGTTTCAATATAAAACTTCTTTGGATAAAAAAAACGTTCCATTTGTTATTTAGAATTTCTATATCCGGCTTAAGGTAAAGAGATGGGCGTATCGAGCTAAAATAAAGGAATAAATAAATGGCCACAATATCAAATTCAGTGTTAACAAAACAATTTGGAACATCCATTTATTAATAATCTGTTGCAAAAGTTTGTTTTATTATCCTTTGTGCTTTTGATATATAAATCATGTTACAATTATTTCTTATTCGGCTTTATTATCACATTCCAGCAGATAAGAATGGGTTTTATATGACACCACAAGTTTGTGGAATAAAAGTTATATGGTCTTATACAAGAGCTACTACACTTCAGATTTTAAGAGCAATAATACTAGAACATTTTTAGTATAATTTAAACAAATTTATAAATAGTTTTTTAATTTAATAATAAGAAAATTCTTATGAAATGAAATTGAGTTATTGGGAATTATTATACGTTATTTGGCCATGCAGGCAGTCTTTTTATTAATAATTTTGAAGTCATAATACGATTTTTAATTTTTATCATATCGAAACACCCAATATTGACTGAAGAGCGAACCTGGGACCTCGATGATGCGATGTCAGTCGCTTGACAACTGCATCATTGAAGTCATCATAGCATACTTCTCTCCTAAATGACCGTTGAGATGGAATGTTTATTTGGAAATAACAGTGTCACCTTATCTGATAAATTTTTTAGGTTTTCTTTAATAATCTTAATATGATCATCAATTGTCCGTTTTGAAAAAATAACGAAACAAAATTATTTCCTCCCATAAAATTTTGAAAGATAAAGGTATCTTTTTATAGTTTGCTTTCGTAATACATCTGTAATTAATTACGTGATCTCCAAAATCATTTAAATATTATCTATTATGTAAATATCGCAATTAATTTATCATTGTCAACATGTTAATATGTATATAAGGAGTTCATTCTAAAAATTGTAAATAACAAATTGTAGAAAGTCTATAAAATATTTTTAATTTAAATAGATTATTTTATTAACCTTCAGCTATATAATTTTGCCATAAATTTGGTTCGCAATAAAATTATGTACAAAAAACAATAAAAAAAAATGAAATCCGAGAAAGTATAAATATTTTATTGCCTACTTTCCGTAGAAAATATATTAACTTTTCAAAATGTCAAAATTTGGTACATATACATGTCCTTTTTCTTTTAGACGCATTACAATTAGAGCATGCACAACAATGACAATACAACTAATACGTTGATAAAAAGGCCTTTAGTGCTTTCATATTTAGTGCGATTGATAGTAGGCTCTTTCCTTTAAAATACTCTATAAGTACTAGTCAAAATGAGTTGAGAATGGAGCAATCTTACAGTCAATCATCATCATTATCATCATCATCATCTGTCAGCCTTTCGTATTCGTTGTGGGACTTAAATCTGTACCAGTGGCGGCTTTTCCTTAGGTTTACCCGTTTGCGCACCCCCAAAAAATTGTAAATTAAAATAAAACTAATTTAATAATTAAATTTAGATCAACTTTTACCTAGGTTATCCGCGAATAGCAATCAATCATTGAAATAATTAAACATACTTCGCCTAAATGTCAAGAATAATTTGTTTGTTTTACACTATTACGTCTGGAAACGTTATAGCTTTGCTGGTGTACAGTTTTAATGCAATCCAAGCTAATATATTGAAGCGTATATGGAGTTGCCTATCTAAGATGCAGAGATTAATTTTATCTCGTAAGCTTAATGAATGTTGCAAGTCGATTTGCACACCTGGGTTTAAGATGTATTTTCGCGGTCAATTTATTTCAACCAGGTTCAAAGAGTTTCTGGCCATTAAATAGTGACGTCACATTAAAATTGTTTGTACGTGTTTTGAAAGAATTATAGATGTGCTTTCAAATAAGTGAACATGAGCACTTCGTTATTATCGTATTTTGGCGATCGGAAATAGTAACGTCATTTCAAATGTGTTTCAAAACAGATCTAAACATATATTAAACCGGGTTACCCCGCGAAAAAACAACTTTAGTTTGCCTGTGAGGTGTGTGTTGTGTGGTAGGCTATTGGATTTTTTTTTACGTGTTGCATTTTAGTTTTGGTAACACAAAAATGAATTCCATTCAGAGTTTAATTGCAGAGCCATTCTATGGTGATAAGGTTGAAATAAATAGGCCTGGAAGGCCTACTCCGTGTCTAGCAAAAAAAGGGCTTTTACTAGGACGTTTAATCCGGACCTTTATAATAAACATACGTGGCTTTATGATTGTAAAATTAAAAATGTTCTATTTTGTTTTTCTTGTTTATTATTTGTAGTAGAAATTTCTTGGACAAAAGTAGGTTTTACTGACTTAAATCATTCGGGGGATCGCATTAAAAAGCATACGATTTCGGCAAAACATGAAAAATGTTAACGTAGCTGTTCAATTAAGTAGCGCTTATCGAAAAGATATTGAACTGCACGATAAAAAAGTGAGATATAATCGATACATTTAATACATTATAATTAATTTTGTGCGTTTCTGTGGAGCTTTCGAACTCGCATTACGTGGACATGATGAGTCTATGTCTTTATCTAATCCCGGGGTTTTTCGAAGTTTAGTTAATTTTACTGCTGAGTTAGATGGTGCTGTTAAACAACATTTGGAAAAAGCACCGATATTTAGAGGTACGTCAAAAACCATTAAAAATGAAAATTTACAAGTAATATTTATTGTATGTCAAGAGGAAACTTCGGGACTTCTTGTACTTTCGCAAAACATCGAGCTAAGTGAGACATTTAGGAAAATTCTAAAACTTTTAAAAATTTTAATTACTATTCCGATGACATCGGCTGAAGCAGAATGGAGCTTTTCCACCTTCAAAGGATCTTTTCGAAAGCATACCTGATTTCAATCAGCGGGTTATTGATAAGTTTTGCTAATGCCAAAGATCTTCTTTATAAATAATTCACAGAGTTATACGTTCATTTTGTTTTGACTGCTATATTTTTAAAATTTGCTGCCTTTTTATGTTCAGTTTTTAATATACACTGCATTGTTTATAGGAATTCAATTTTGAAAGAATTTTCTTTTTTCATCTATCGGTGCAAGTTTTAAATATATCATTAGAATTGAAACCCCCACTTTTTTAATGCACCAGCCGCCACTGATCTGTTCTAATATTTTCTAGTGATTTTTGGTTATCCAATTAATAGTCTTTTTCTAAGAGAAATCACAAATCAGTCAACACCAACCAGAATTTAAAAATACAATAAGGTGCTAGTTTGCTGTTTTTGGACAATCTGATTAGCGCTGACTAGTTTCTTATTATTCCGTGAAAGGAGCTATAAACATTTGTTTTATGTTATTACTTCATTTCATTCGAGCTCCTTTTATTTTATGTTATACAATATGTTGGATAATATCTGCAACTTATGTTCTTTGATTGTTGAGTACCTTGTTTGTTCATTGCTATTGTTATGCCTCTTTGTGTCCCTTATAGTTTGATTTAGTAGGTTTTTTTTTGACGGTCTAAGCAGAATATAACTTTAAAGCAGTATTTTATTATTAAGAATTTGCTTTTATTAGGTTGTTGCCCTAGTTTGATAATGAAATGTAGCTTTATGAAGACAATATTTTAATATCCCGACAATCCTTTAACCTTCAAAACATGTTATGAAAATTCTTTCAGATTGCAAATTTGGAAAAAATTTCTAATCTACAGTAAACATTTATACTAAACAAGTTTTGTGTCATCATTTACCTGCAGCTGTACAATTAAAGAGATGTTTTTAAATGCGGTATAGTGACATTTTGATAAGTTCTTATATACCAGTAGTTAACTATATATATATATATATATATATATATATATATATATATACATATATATATATATATATATATATATATATATATATATATATATATATATACAAATTTCTCATAAACGAATCTTATGGCGAGATTATTTAGTTGTTGTCATAAAAGTTTCAGTTTAAATACACAGTATCTATAAGGTTCGTTAAACTAAACAAAGCATCACAGTTTTTTCACCAAAATGACCAATTATACCCTAAATTATGAATTTATCGAAACACAAGAAGTTAAACACATTGGTCTAAATGGATCTCGATCCAGTAAAAATAATATTACCCTATTTGTAGGCTTCATTATACTACCACCTATTAAAACCACAATTTAATTTGTTCCTTAAATTTAGTTGTGTAGCCTCAAAAGAATCAGCAAATGATATTTTTTTTATCTATTATGTAATATGTTTTTTAAATATTTCGAACTAAATTTCCTAATTATCCTCACGACCATAACTATACAAAATTTAATCTAATATATTTAAAAATCTATAACATGTTGTATTGTTTTTATTTATTTAATTGTTTTAAACATTTTTGAAGAAAATATGCTATTTTTTCAATCTTTACTCTCAATTTTATTTTTTGTAATACTAATATAAATCATACGTAAATAAAAATGGCTTCCAAAAGTTATTAAGTAAGGATGTGTTTTTTTTTCGATCACTATACAATTTCCTTTGTAATGTTATGGTACATAGCCATATTATTTCTTTTATTTTCAATCTCAGTGTAATTATATAGTAAACCTTTATTTGCTTATACCATTCTATAGTTACATAACTAAATATTTAACTTTCATTCGGATCTTCTATCTAATGTTTTTAAATCTCATGCAAAGTATGATTAATAAAGGAAAGGTAACTCCGTTCTCTTTCTGTTTTTCAGTTTCATTTTTACATGTACAGGGAATGTTAAAAAAGCGAAATGTTTTATGTTTATATTAAATGCTTGTGTATATTTTGTATTAATGCTTAGATAGTTACTTACTTGTATGTTTTTTCATCACATTACAAATTATACAAACAAAAATATATATTTCGCAAGCTATGTAATTTCTATCTAAATAATTATCTAAAATATTATTACCAGTTTCAATTTTTTAGGGTTCTTCGTATGTAAAAATATTATAATATTATTTAGTACTATTATGTCCCAGAAAGTAATAACTGAACAAAAAAAAATCAGTTTTAATTTGACCAATTGTTTTACTTCAATATCACAAAAACTATAATTATCAATTACCATATTCTAATGGAGCCCTATGCTCTATACACTATCATTTTCAGACCCAAACGCACACTACTTCCACCCGACCCCATTTCAGGATCAGCCGGATTTATATCTCATCTAAAAACTGCATCAATACTAGGTACAAAAGATAAAATTGGTGGTCTTGCTAAAGGCTCCGCAGGACTGATAACAGGAGCAGCAGCAGCGGCATCGATAGGAACGAAAGACGCAGTAGTTAACGTTGGTAAAGGTATAGGTGGGGCTATAGCAGGATCAGCGGCAGGAATAAATCATCTCAAAACAGCTTTATTGACAGAAGCTACAAAAAAGATTGTTGGTGCTTCAACAGGAGCCGTGACGGGTTCAGCTTCTGCAATAAAACATTTAAAAACAGCAGCATTAACAGGAATTGGACTTATAGCCAGTGGATCCGCAAAATCTGTTGGCTCAGCTTCTACAGGAATTCTACAAGCTTCTGGAGATGCTAAAAATGCAGTTAAACACATAAAAACATCAGCTTTATTAGGAATAGCTAAAACAGTTGGAGCATTGGCAAGTGGATCAGCCAAAGCTGTAGGAAGTGCTTCAACAGGTCTAGGGCAAGCGTCTGCCGGGACAGTTAAAAATATTAAAACTAGTGTTATAACAGGAATTACTTCAAAAATAGGAAAAATTGCTAGTGGATCGGCTGGTGCTGCAGTTGGACTTGCAACAGCTGGCTCAACAAGTAGTACAAAAGCACTTAAAGGATCTGCTGATATTATTTTTCAAATTAAGTCTGCTATAATAGCAGGATTAACTAAACATTTAGGACTCATTGCTGCTGGATCTGCCAAAACTGCTACAGGAGCTTCATTAGGAATCACAAAGAAAATAACACAAGTTTCCGGAGATGTTGCCACAGGAACAGTGGATGTGATTAACCAACTAAAACATGCTGCTATTGCAGGAACTAAAAAGAAACTTGGGCAAGCTGCTAGCGGATTAGCTGGGGCAATAACAGGGGCTGTAGGCTCGGCTTCTGCGGGAGCTGGAGAGTTGGCAAGAAGTGCTTTTTTTGGAACAGCAAACTTGGTTAACCAATTAAAAACCGCTGTTGTGGTAAAAACTACTGATAAAATTGGACAAATCGCCAGTGGATCAGCCGGGCTTGTTGCTGGTGGATCTAAAGCGGTCGCTCATGGGGTGACCGGAGCTTTTTTAGGTTCCGTAGGATCTGCAAGTTCAGCAGTTAAACACGTTAAGACGGCTGCATTGGCAGGAGTTGCTAAAACAGTTGGAAGTGTCGCAAGTGCTTCGGTAGGTGCCGTGACGGGAGCTGCAGGTAAAGCTTCTGCAGCTAGTGGACAATTAGCAACAGGGGTTATTAAAGGATCCGTTGATAAAATTAATCAAGCAAAATTAGCTGCTATTAAAGGAATTATCGGGGTGGCAAGTTTATCAGCGGGAGCTGTAGCAGGGGCATCGGGGCATGCAGCAAAAACTGCCGGAGCAGCTGTAACAGGATCGGCAAAAGCAGTCCATCAATTGAAAGCTGCAGTAATCTCTGGAACAGTAAAGAAAATTGGAGCTCTTGCAGCTGGATCTTCAGGGCTAAGTAAGAGAAGTGTTGATGGTGAAGCAGTGGAACAGTTCTTAGATTTGTACGAATTTTACCATTACTGCATTATGCTTATTATCAAGCATCATTCTTCTTGCGACAACTAACACATACATATTCTGCAGCCAGACTTTGCTACTTTATTTTATTGCCATAAAGACAAATTGACTAAATACAATTGGACAAAAATAGTTGGACAAACGACAACAAATACTGTTACTGTAACGAACGAGGAATAAACATAAACATTTTTATTGTCTCATAAGTTTATTAAGCAGGACTATTAGACGACGAAAAAGAAAAACAATAACTATACTACAAAAACTTTTTATATTTAATTCATTTTACTAACAAATGATGGGAATTGATCCTAAAATTAATTAGCTGATTAAGACAATTGGTCAAAACGCAACCAAAATTCAAAGAATTTTTTTTGTTAGCTTGTAAAATATATATTGTCTTTTCAAGTTGTTATTTTTCTGGAAAACTGTAGATTTTTCGTTTTTGTCCAATTATTTTGGTCTAAGATGATCAATTGTCTTTTCGGTGATTTATTTCCAATGCTTAACATTCTCAAACAGTTTCTTTAACTCGTTTTTTTTACCTTTGTATTCGCATCTTTGGCATGGAAAAAATGGATCTCTTAGCATGGTATGCCTTTTTAAACATATAACCAGATAACTACTCTTGGTAATTTTGGAACATCTACAGTTTATTAATATTAATATTTCTATTTAAATGATCTTCTCATTTTTAGGTACAGTTTTCTTCTGCTTCATACCTAACCCTATAACTAATTCAAACTAAATTAGAAAGTCTTTTAACATTCCAAAACGATATTTTTATTTTTAGACCAAAACGAGCAGAATCCGCTTGGTCTTCGGGATCAGGACATGGATCAGCTGACATAATTAACCAGTTAAAGTCTGCCGTGGTCTCAGGACTTTCAAAAAAAATTGGGCAAGTTGCTAAAGGTTCTGCAGGAGCCGTAGCAGGCGCATCTGCAGGATTTAGTAAGGGCAGTTTTGGAGGGCATTCTAAAGAATATCCATCACATGATTCAGGTCATAGCGTAAGTGAGGAAATCCATATTTAACAAAAGTTTTTAATAGTAAGTAGGAGTAATTGAACTAGTAATAGGATCATGACTTACTTGTGTTAAACTGGAAGGAAAATACTATCTATTTTATTGACATAGATATTGATTTTTTTACTTGTTGGTTACTATGAAGTATAATTTATCTTTCATGGCATTTCCTATTCTTTTTAGTACGAGCACGACCATCACGATGACCACGAGAAGATCAATATATGGGAACTGAAAAAATCGGTCTTGAATACTCTTCTTCAAGCGGTAAAAGCTATAAAGGGTGGAGTTTTAGCTATTAAGGGTCAGCTAATCAAAGGTAGTGGTTACCTCGTTTCTGGAGGTGGAAAACTTATAGCTGCTTCTGGCGATAAAGTTAGTAGTCTAGGGAAGAATATTATCCATAGCGCCATTTTGGTGCCACCACATAAAGAACATTATTCTCATTCTGGTAAGTTATAGTGTAGTTAGTTATAATCATGCACAGATGATATACAAGGTGTCCGGAAATAAAAGAGGAAAAGAGAGGTAAAGTTATCAAGTTTAAATTGAATGTTTTGTCTTAAGGCTACGAGCTTATATAAGGACTATGCCCATTGAAGTCCGAAGTTTCATTTCATTGTACACACCTCATTGATTTGATTACTTACAAAGCAGAGGTTGCTAAAGATTAGGTGTCACAACATTGATTTTTCTGAATATTTCATTATTATTTTTAATGTAAGCTTCTTATATAAATTTTGTCTTTTTCATGTTGCGTTCTTAACTAGGCTTTCGGTTTTACTGTTGCTGTTTCTATGGTATGAACATCGAACCATTCCTTATATATATATATATATATATATATATATATATATATATATATATATATATATATATATATGTATGAATGTATGAGGAGATAAGGATGCGTACACTGCGACCTAAGAGATCTATTGTGTTCCCTTTCTGCTGAAAAGTCGTTAGGGATACCTTGTCGATTGGAGCAGGTCCTCCACTACTATTCTTTTAGAAACTTTAGAATGTTGGACGGCTTTAGAATGGGTGGATCTCCTTCTTCTATTTGATATGCACGTAAGAATCGCATTTTAGAGTTTTCTAAAGTGCTACATTCTGAAAGGATGCTTGAGTAAATGACATGATTATAACCTCTTTTCTGCGACAGTTCTGATTTTTGTTAAATTGGATACATTTTCTGATAACGTGTCACCGCTTGGAAGATGCTTGATGAGTTACACAAACTCTTGTATTGTCTGGTACTGGGTCCATTTACTCCCATTCCAGTCACCTCTGTTGTTTTGGAGCCCAATGTATACCATCTAATAAAATTTGTGTAAAGTTTTTCAACGATATTTCGTTCCCATTCACAATTCAACCTTGTGTTGCAGTTTTTTACAAAGTTGGAGTCTTTTTTCATTCCATCTTATGATACGTCCCAAATTTGTTGATTCCTTGATAAGAGGTTAGGTCTTCGTGTAACGGCTTCATCTCTTCATATCCTAAATGTTGTTTTCTTCTCCATACTCTCGAAATTTTCACAAACCATCAAGGCTTTTGTAGCCTTATATGCTTCTTTTTCATGTTTATTTCAGAGAAATTTATTTTTGAGGGTCAGGTTCAGATATTTAACTTCTGACTGCATTTTGATGGTTAAGGTTTCTTTTCATTGTAAAGGCTACTAAGGTGGTTTTGGCGGAGTAGACATTAAGTCCCATCATCTGGCATCATTTTTTAGTGTATCCAAGTCCTCTCTAAACAATATCACGGAGGATATTTTCGAAATTGCAACTAGCGATTTTGATCATGTTATCAGTATAGACCTGACAGGTTATGCTATACTCCATATCCTTTCCATTTGAAAGTAAGAACTACAATGGGAACAGTTTAAAAATTTATCTTCCCGTCCAGTGGTAACGTGGTTCAATCTGATAATGTAATATCATGTAAAAGTTTTGTTTCGATTTTGCTTGGTGTTTTGCCTTAACGGTATAGAGACTTTCTGTATCAAAACTTGTTAGTCTGTTGTCTGGCTGTAGATTAAGGCTACTAATAATATTTACAACCATGGTGACATTTTTAACATATGTGATCGTCTTACCTTCTAAAGACAGCATTATTTTCAATAGAAGCTTCGCTAGTGCACTTATTGGAGATCCTTTAGAGCTGGTTATTATTCTCAATGGTATGTTGGTTGCTGAATGTAGTGTGATGTCAGCACCAATCGTAGTTGTCAGATATATGCTCTTCGAACTTTCTTAGTATGCGGTAGATTTTTCACTCTATAGATCTGATTAGGTCACGAGCTTTAAATTCAAAAGTGCCACTTGTTTTTGAACAGAATGATATAATGTGTTTGCAGGAAACAATATCTTGGAAGTGACAAAGGGGAAAAGATTTCATTAGTTATGTCATTTGGAGAGAATGGCATAGGATAGAATGGTAGACAGACCAAGATGAAGAATATCTTAGGACAAGAGAATGCATAGCAGAACTAGAGAAAAGTGGAACACTGCGGCATTGCTGGATTTAGAACAAAGAGACGAATAAAAAATGCGGAACAAGATTATCAAGCCAACGGCTTAAAATGCCTCTTTGGTGCATCTTCATTCATGTCTTGTATTAGCAAACTAGAGAGACAAATTTCAATGGACTTAGCCAATATCAATTTGATACATTCAAAAATAAGTTATGTGTGGAATAAAGAAACTTTAAACTAGGAAAGCATTGGGATTTTGACATTTCTTGCCATATATTTTTAAAAGATTTTAGATATAATTTTAACAGAACTCATATCAAAACTGACGCTTACAAGACTTGATTTTGGCCTAAGCTACGAAGTAGTAAATGACTGCTACCAAGCCAATAGATACGGACTTGACCAGATAATAATCTACATCGACTAAAGAATAATTATATTAATATCAGAGAAACTATTTTAGTTCTCAACCAACTGAAAAACCTTATATTATAAGGGTAGACGTACTCTGTTCTAATACGGTTAGCCACAAAGTATACACTGGTCTGCAGGTGGCGATGCACTGCATTGGGTAAGGCTTCTACCCTTTCCTGGTATTTTCTTGCAATCAGAGATAGTGCTTTGTCTCTAACCGTGTTAGAACAGAATAGGTTTACCCTTATACTAGAAATTTTTTTGAGAAGAAAATAGTTTCTCTAATATAAATGTATTTATATATTCAACTGCAAGGCCAATCTACTTTGGCACTTCTGGAGCAAAAAAAGTGCGGATCATATGGATAACCAGCGGAATTAACAGTCTGAGTGCGACCACCGTTTCCTCAAAAAATAGATACCGATTATTCCTTGGCTTGATATGGCAGCGCAAACGACAACTTTAAATGGGTGTTGGCGGTTTTGATGCAGTTTCAGCGGATTGTTGCAATTTTGTTTGTTCACGTGGCCGTTGAAGTGGAAATTCGATTCATCAGAGAACCATATATTACTGAAGGCTCTAAAACATTGTTCTGTAGAATTCAAGTCGTTTAGCTAGATTATGGGGCTTCATTTCCTGCATATTAATAATTTTGTAGGAGTGGAAATGTAAATCTTTGCGAATAATGTGATGGACCATGGATCTGTGCAAATTTAGAGAAGCTATGCGGAGCCGTAGAGACTTTTATGGATCATCTTTAACAGACTGGCGACCGGATCAATACTCGTGTTCGTCCTTGATTTCTTTCAGTGTCCAGATGAATTATCCGTCATTGTGTTTCTAATCTCTTCCAACTTGCGCACACAATGCTTGATCAAATTTTTGCAAATTCTAGCAAAATGCCACATAAAAGAAGAACTTCGAAGCTGGGAATAAAATGAAATAAAATTAAGATGAAACAATACGTCTAACCTTAGACAAGCGAATGAATTCATAAATGCATTATCAAAAAATGTAAGAAAACTTCTCGATATCCCAAAAAGGGATATTCGAGTACTAACAAATATTTTTAGAAGACACTACCCTCTAAGATACCATCTTAAAAAATTGGCAAATCTAAGAACGAGATTTGCTGTTACTGCGACAGTGCAGCAGAACCGAAACACCTGTTATGCAAATACTTGGCCCTATTTTGCAAAAATTTCTGGAACGAGTCTTTTGATTCTCTCTAAAAAATCGTTAACGGACTGTTCAGGAAATTACTACGGTGATTCCATATCATTTTGGATGAAATTGGTGCAGTAAAATCCAAGATGGCGCTGATAATATTGCTGACAAAAAAATTAATTTTGTCCGATTTTCTCCAAAATTGATATTGTTGAGTTTTCGGGGTCGCACATAACGAATGTAATTATTTAAAAAAAATCAATATGATGGATTCAATATGGCAGTTAAAAGAATTATTTTTTTTCCATTTTCTACAAAATTGGTATGGATGTTTGGAGTTTTCGGAGTCGCATATAACAAATTCGAAATTATTTTTAAAAAATTCAATATGGCAGATCAAATAGAGCGGACAAAAACTTAATATTTTTCGAGTTTTTCCAAAATTCGTAAAAGGAATTTTTCGGGGTTGCACATAACGAATCTATAATTATTTCTGAAAAGATTCAAAATGGCGATCCAATATGGTGGACTAAAAATTTTACATTTGTCGATTTTATTCAAAATTGATACTCGGTGTTTTTTGAGGATGTAAATAGCGGACTTAAAATTATTTTAAGAAAAGTTAATGTGTCAAATTCAAAATGACGGTCTAGAAAAGTCACATTTTTGTATAGAATTAGTACTAAGAAGTTTTCGTGGGTGTAGATTTAAATTAGATTAAGGGGTTAAATTTTTTTTTAAATTCAATATTGCGGATCCAATATGGTGGGTTCAACATTTTACGTTATTTTTTTTTACATATTTTTTCAAATTTGGTATTAGTGGGTTTTTGGGGTAGTTTTTTTGAGCTTAATATGACAGATACAATAAGGAAGACTGAAAATTTTATATTTTTGCGAATTTATCCAAAATTAATATTGGAGGTTTTTTGGACCGTACATAAATTCAATAAGCAGCATAAAACATGTTAGACAAAAAATTTATTTCACAAGTTCTATAAATATCGGTATTGTGAGGTTTTGGAGGGCTATGTTACTAAGATAAAGTGGATTTATGACCATTATGGCAGACTAAATATTTGTTAAATAAAATTTTATTCAAAAATGGTATTTGAGATTTCTCAGAATCAAAGAATTTTTAGTTGTTTGTTTTGGTGTTGTGTACAACTTTGCAGAAAATGGATACTTTTTTCCGACCATGCGATCATTGCGATAACAATATAAATTTTTATATGAAATTGAAATTCGTCGGCGCGAAATTATTTCTGCTAAAATGAGATATATACAAACTAGAGTAAAAAAACAAATCACATTTTATCAGGTACTTAGTTTGGCATCAACTTCAAAAATTTCAATTTCATATAAAAATTTATATCGATTTTTCGTTTTTTAGCTCTTTTTTAGAAGTTTATTTATTTATTTTTTAAATATTTGATTATATAAATTCACCTCGTAGTGAGGTTTTCGGACACCTTGTGGATGACAAAAATAACAATTTTTTTTTACTATTTGCCATAATATTTGGGTTGTATTTTACGAATATTATATACGATATTAAGATTAAGTGTACGTACTTGAATAATATAGTGTTTATGAAGAATATGCTCTTAAGATCAATAATTTTAATTCACGTACTGATGAAAATAAATATTTTAGAGTACTCACATTCGGGACCACCATCAGGCAGTTACACAGCTCCCAGTGGACCTCCGATAGTGTACGACTCACCACCTCACTCCTCGGGTCCCTCATACGAGAGCCACTACGAGGGTCACTACGATCATCATAATGGTAAGGATATTTGTAATGACAGGTGAAACATTATTTTAAATTATTCTGTTATTTAATCGTTACAAGAAATATTGATTAATTTGCAAATGCATTTTTTTTTTCAGCAGTGTTAAAGGTTATACTTTCTATAAATGGAAACAACTAAATTATTAATTTCTCTAATGTTGTACAATATCAATATTTTGCCAACTTTCTATTAGGAATATAGGAATATACATTTTACAGAAATTTAACAGACACGGTAGCAGGTATATATATATATATATATATATATATATATATATATATATATATATATATATATATATATATATATATATATATATTATTGGTTAACTCAGAAATTAGTAATTAGAAGCTTAAGAAAATATAACTACGCAGAATAACTAAAAATATAATTTTTCGTAATTGAACAATTATTAAAATCTAAACATGGTTGGGTATTATAGCCTAGGGCCATATTGGCCGTAAATCCTGTGAGCCATATTGGCTACCCGAGCAAACAAGTCAAACAATAAACTGGTTGACTAAAATATGGTCGGACTTGCATTGTCTTTATTTTTATTTATTTTTATTTTTACGACGTTTCGATTAGGTTGTATCTCTAATCGTTATCAAGTATAAACTGAATGTTTTGTTTTAAGACTACGAGCTTACATAGGGGCTGTGTCCGTCGAAGCGCCAAATTTCGCCTAACTGTACACACCTCAATGACTTGATGTTACAAAGTAGTGGTTGCCAAAGATTATGTATCTCAACATTCGGTTTACTGAAGATTCCATTATTGTTTTTAATGTATGTTGCTTCTATAAATTTTCTTTTTTTCATATTTGATTCCATATATATTGTCGCAGCCTAAGACCATTTTATATGGCGTTGTTTATCCCAGGAGTGTTCTGCAATACCTGATCTCGACGTTTTCCCTTTTTGTGTATGAGTTTTATGTTCCTTAATTCTAACTTCTAGTGGTCGTTTGGTTTCTCCAATATACATTTCACCACACTTACATGGAACTTTGTAAACACATTCTTTCTTATCGGTACTTTTTGGTTTTGTTTTTGTTAAATGAGCTCTAAGTGTATTTCCTGATTTAAAGGCTGTTTTTATAATATAACTGCTGGCAATTCGTCTTATTTTCTCCGACGTTCCCTTAATGTACGGAATTGTGAAGAAGGAATGTGTTTCTTGCTGTCCAGTGTTCGTTGTTCTAAAATTATTTATAACATCATCAATTAGTTTTAAAGGATAACCACTCTGTTGTAAATCGAATTTAATATTTGCTACCTCTTTTTCCAATGATTCGTCATTATTGCATATCGATATAGCGCGATTATAGAGGTTGCGTATAATTCCTCATTTTGTTACAACAGAATGATTAGAACTATGATTAAGATATTGTCCAGTATGTGTTGGCTTCCTTTATACTGAAGTTTTAATAGTTTCGTTTGAACGATTCACCATGACATCTAGGAAGGGCAATTGATCATTTACTTCTTTTTCCATGGTAAACTTAATTGTAGGTCGAATGGTATTTAGATGTTTCAGGAAATTATTAAGTTCTTGATCATTATTGCTCTTCCATACGATGAAAGTATCATCGACATATCTCAACCAGACTTTCGGTTTTACTGTTGCCGTTTCTATGGCATGAGTTTCGAACCATTCCATATACATATTGGCGACGACTGGAAAGAGTGAAGAACTCATCGGAAGCCCGTCGTCCAGTGGTAACGTGGTTCGATCTGATAAAGTAGTATCATTTGAAAGTCTAGTTTTGATTATATCAAGTGATCCTCCTAATGGTACATTAGTAAACAGACTTTCCATATCAAAGCTTATTAGTCTATCGTCTGGCTCTAGATTGATGCTACTAATAATGTTCACGAAATGTGTAGAATTTTTAACATATGTGTTTGTCTTACCTTTTAAAGGTTGTATGTTTTTTAAGAGAAACTTCGCCAGTGCATTTGTTGGGGATCCTCTGGAGCTGGTTATTGGCCTCTGTTCGTTTTATGAATTTTTGGTAGTCCGTAAAGATGTGGTGGCTTACTGTAGTGTGGTGAGCGCCGATCGTAGGTTGTCATGTATATGGTCTTGGTATTTCCTGAGTGTTCTATAGATTTTTGACTCTATGGATTTTGTGGGGTCACGGGCTAATTGTCTATATTTTTCTTTTTCCAGGATATCTCCGATTTTTTGGTCGTACGTTACGATGTGCATTATCACTGTAGCATTTCCCTTGTCCGCTGGTAAAATCTCTATGGATTCATCCTTACGAACTGGTTGTTATTTGGTGGAGAAAAATTCACAGAAAAGACGGTAAGCCCATGGCTTACAACTTAGGCATTGAATGCATCATTCGTCTTTGTTGTCTATAGAATACAGAGAGATACACTTAGAGTCAGAAATATTGCTGTCCTCGTACAAAGGTTAATTTTCTTCCTCTGAGCTAGGACATTGGACATCATTCGTTTTTGACTTTGTCTTTTTACTTTTTTGCTTTTTATCTTTATCTATCCTTGTTAAATTTTTCGTTTTTCTTCTTTAATTAATCTTGCAATTATTTTTTGTACGAAGATGAACTTAACAATGTGGATTTAGCAGCCTTTCTGCCTCGGTTCCTAGTTTCTCTAGGTGCTATTTTTGGTATCGAGGAAAACTAGAATGGTGTTAGAAAGTTTTGATCTATGGAAATTGACGGTTGAGGAAACATCGTGACGGGAACCATCATTTGTTCAGATCCTACAGGTGGAGTATTGTTCTGGTTTCTTAACACAGGGATTTCTTCATCAGATGCTTCATGACGCGTTCATTTATGAAGGGTGTTATATCAGTAGATTTATTTGCCATTTTAAGAGTAGAAGATTTAGTTGCAGGTTCTTGTACGGTGTATTCTTGTTTGATGATCCTGTATTCTTTATCATTGTCTACTGTAAAATCGTGGTCTTTAAATACATCTCTGTTAATAGGATATAGTCCTGTTGCACGAAAACTATTAACAGCTCTCTCTCCGTTTTTAGCTTGTAAATACACATTTTCATCATATAATAATGCGTCAGTGGCCGAGCATTGTTCCTGATTCAAGCTCGTATTTCATCAAAAATATTTTTCCATCGGTCACATAAATGACTTATCCAGCGATTGGATTTTGTGACTGGCATGAGGAGGAATTGATAGCAAATAGAAATGATTTTCGCTTGCAAGATTTATCAATTTTAAATTCCTTTTGTGACTGATATGGCCATCCAGAACAAATGACATTCATATATAGCACCTGGTGCTATACCCTTCATCAATAGCGAGAGACTCCTTTTTCAGAAAAATATCATCATAGGTGGAATAAATAAACCTCCAACACTCATACATATCACACAGAATAGAACCCTTTTCAGCTGATAATAAAACACCAATTTGTTGTTTGCCCTTTTGGTTAAGAACTTGGGGCATTTGAGATGATGCAACACCCATGCCTGCCTCGTTAACATAAAAATTGTGTTGGGAGAGAAATTATGGTTATCTATCAATTTTCCATAAAGTTTGAAGGATTGGTTCACATTTTCTTTATTAAATCCTTTAGCCCTAGCAAAATATGATCCTGTTGGATGGCGAAAAGAAAACTCAGGATGCCTTTTTAAAAATGATTTTAGCCAATCTTTACCAGTATCTTAATTTTTGTTAAATATATATATATATATATATATATATATATATATATATATATATATATATATATATATATATATATATATATATATATATATATATATATATTCTTTAGAAAAGTACACCTTAATTATATTAGTAATTTTAGATTTAGACATGAACATGACGTATTTGGAGAAAGTAAAAAACTCCATTAAAAAGAATGTGATTTATATGTTGCTTTACACTACTTAACATTAAAATTTATCGGAACTGATTGTTATTTTAATAAAACACCAAAAATGAGTAATAATGATGGAATCACACTTTTACTCAGAACAGCGACGTTCTTTCGGTAAAAAGGTAACGCCAACTGTAATAACAAAATGTAATGAATAATAGTGTATTTAAAACCACAGTTTGCATAAATTTTAAACAATGCCACTTGAAGAAAATCACTGTTAATATTAACAAAGTTATATTTATTATATCATAAACGTTTCAAAAAAAAAGTGAACAAATAAATTATTTATAAAAATATATTTTTATTAAGTTAGAAAAAAAAAAGTTGCGCCCCCGGGTGGGCTCGAACCACCAACCTTTCGGTTAACAGCCGAACGCGCTAGCCGATTGCGCCACGGAGGCCACAATAAAACAATTTCCAATACCATATTTAAACTTAATCAACAACTTAGAATTTTGAAATGTATTTAGAACTGCCTATCTATTTCTATACTTACAGGATGCTTTGTCCTGATTCTAGGTAAAAATACTGTCTTGACTGACTGTCATGTTGAGTTGGCAAGAAGGTATTTTTGGTTATCACACATAGATAGCATTGTAATGATTTTAAAAGACTGTTAGTGTTGTTTTTTTTTGCTATTTGATATCAGTCTCATTTTCATTTCTCTAGAAGCGATTTGTAGTTACTGATTTATAAATATTAGTATAAATATTTTTTTAATTTCTATTGATAATTTAACAACTAATGTAAATCAATTTTTTAGATTTTATGCGAATAGCAGTCAATTATTGACTTGACTAACTGTTAAGAATAATTTGTCTATATTACGATATTATGCCTGGAAACAGCGCTTTGGAGCGTATATGGAGTTGCCTATCTAAGATGTTGAGATTAATTTCGTCTCATAAGCTAAATGAGTGTTGCAAGTCGACTTGCACACCTGAGTTTGAGCTGTTTTTTCGCTGTCAATTTATTTCAACAAGGTTCAAAGAGTTTTCGGCTATAAAATAGTGACGTCACATTAAAATTGTTTGCACGTATTTTGAAACAATTATAGATATGCTTTCAAATAAGTGAATAAACGCACTTCATTATCATTTTTGGGCGATTGTTAAGAGTAACGCCATTTCAAATGTGTTTCTAAACAAATTTAAACATCTATGAAACCTTGTTACCCCGCGAGAAAACACCCGTCAATTATAGAGCTATTCTTTTGAGTCATTATTACTTTCAGTTCTATCACTTGAAATAATCATGATCACTTTGATTTAATGACAAGTAAATGCATACTCAAAAGAATATGATCCTGCCAGTTGCACTTTCTTCATTTTGGTCACTGATAATTTACTCTAAAGAATACAGCCTTCGTAGTTGTTTTGTAGTTGTCGTTTGTTTGTTATGCGGTATTCTATTGTATTTTTTTTACGTTTTACGTTTTGGTTTTTGTAAAAACCACAATGAATTCCGTTTAGAGTTTAATTGCAGAATCATGCTGTGGTCGGTCGTTAAGAGATAAGGCTGAAATAAGAAGGCTTGGAAGGTCTACTCCGAATTTAAAAATATAACAATTCGTGTCTAGCAAAAAAAGGACTTTTATTAGGACGTTCGTTCCGGATCTACATAATAAACATACGACTTTTATCATTCGGGGATACCTCATTAAAAAGACATACGTTGTCGACAAAACATATGAAAAATGTTTTGGAATATTCCCTTTTTGGGACTGTTGCCGTAGCTACTCAATTAAGCAGCGCATGTCGAAGAGATATTGAACTGCACAATGAAAAAATGAGGTATAATCGATCCGTCTTCCTTTAATTCCGGGGTTTTTCGAGGTTTAATTGATTTTGGTGTTGAGTTAGACGGTGCTCTGAAACATTTGGAAAAAGCATTGATACGTCAAAAACCATTCAAAATTAAATTTTACAATGTTTATTGTATGTCAAGAGGAAATATCGAGCTAAGTGAGACATTTAGTAAAATTCTAAAACGTTTAAAAATTTTAATTACCATTCCGACAGCATCTGCTGAAGCAGAACGGTGCTTTTCTACCATCAAAGGATCAAAACGTTTTTACGGAATACTATGAGCCAAGACAGATTTTCTGCTTTGGCAGTGCTTTCTAAAGAAAGGGATCTTATCGAAAGCATACCTAATATAAATCAGCGGGCTATTGATAAGTTTGCTAATGTCAAAGATGGGGGTATGGATTTTCTTTATAATTAATTCACACTGTAAGTTATACGTACATTTGGTTTTGACTGCTATATTTTTAAAATTTATTACTTTCTTTATGTTTAGTTATTTAAAATACACTGCCGTGTTTCATACTAACTCAATTTTTAAAGACTTTTATTTTTTCATCAACCGGTGTCTATGTTTTAAATATATCAGCAGAAATGCATCAGCCGCCATTATGACCTACTGAAATTAATGATGACCAAATCAAAGCCATGATTGAAGAGAATTGTCATATAACTGTTCGAGAAAATGCAGAGAGGTTAAATCAACAAACTTTTTCTTAAAAAAGAACACATACCCTAGGTTACAGAGTGCAGTGTATATAAAGCATAAAGGACGTAATTTGTTTATAGTAAAAAATGATCAAATTTACTCCATTAGAAGCCGAGATAATGACATTTATTTGCACTTACGTATTTTGAACCTACAGATTCAATTTTAGAGCGAGAGCTCCCCGCCCATCTTTTTAGTCATTGCTCACGCGAGTTCACGATTTTCTTTTCAATTTTCATTCATTGCCGATAACGTAAACACGTGAACATTTGTCAAAAAAGTACTGTTAAGAGTTAGCTCTAGATTATTTAGATATTCTCTGTAAACCCCTGTCAAGTTTTACAGCTTGTATCTCGGTAACAATTTGACAAAATTTAAACTTTTTTTTTCAAAATCAGCATCTCTTCGAGTATTTTCAAAACATGTTTTCGGAAAAATTTAGTTTTTAAGCAAAAAATTTAACAATCACTTTAAATAATTCCTGAGCAGGCCCTAATTACTCAATTTTCATTTTTAAAAAGTGACTTTTTGATTTAAGATTTAATTTTATGAAAAAAGTTGGATTGCATAATTATTTTGCAAAAACTTTAAAACCAATTTTAATGAAATTTAGCATGTTGTTTTACTACAATATGAAGTTTTATTTATCTAAATATGAAGGTCTTCAGAGAAATGTAAGTGGTCAAAAAAATTCGTTTAAAAAAACTACTTTTTTTGCCTCTTTTTATGATTATTACTATTTTGCAAGAAGAGTAATAAATTTTGAGATTTCTAACTAACCTTATCTTGTAGCAAATTTAATCAAGAAACTTGTTTCTCCCTTCAACTTTTCTCTAAATACTTTCAAAGTTACAAGGAGGCAAGGAGAATAAAAGCGCTTTTTTTTTCACTTTTTGTTAAACAAATAAATGTAGCGATATTTTTTCAGGGGGAGCATATCTTGATAATTGTTATGGACATTATTTTGGAGGATCTAGGGCAAAAATTAGTCTGCCCCTCTCAACAGCCAACTAAAAATAGATTAACCAGGTTTATATATCTTTTCTAATCGGAAATATTAATAAAAAATGTAATTATGAAATAAAGGGTCCTTAACTGCATTGGTAATCAAATTGCAATTTATATTCGACTCTTGATTGACAACGAATTATAAAAAAAAACAATATTTTAAGCGAAATCCATAATTAACATTTTCGTGGAATCTGTACCAGATGGGCGGACACAATATCAATATAATATGCTATGCGGATGATGCAGTCCTATTCGCAGATAACGAAGACGACCTCCAGAGATACCTATTTAACGTATCAACTAAGAAGTACAATATGCAGATATCAACGAATAAAACAAAGTGTATGGTAATTTCCAAGGAACCAAGAAGATGTAAGCTACAGATGGAAAATGCCATAATTGAACAAGTCATGAACTTTAAATACCTAGGCATTGACACAACAAGCTGTCGTAACCTTACTGGAGAAGTACTGTCACAAAATACAAGAGCCCTACAAGTGGCAGGATGCTTAAGAGATGTTATATTTCGAAACAGATACATGAGAATAGAGGGAAAAACAAAAATATATAAGACCATGATACGATCAATTCTAACTTATGCCACGGAAACAAGAGCAGATACTAAGAAGACAAAGCAGAAAATGAGAACCACCGAAATGAAAGTATTGAGATCAATGCTGAACGTTTCAATCAGAGATAAGCTGACAAATACCTTAATCAGAGAAAAATGTAATATGCAGGACGTGGTCAAAATGGACAAAAGAAAGAAAAAGAGGATGGAAAGAATACGTTGAGAGAATGAGTGAAGAGAGACTAGCTTGTATGTATGGACGACCAAGAGGAAGAAGAGTACCAGGACGACCACCAAAGAGATGGGCCCAGAGCTGGTTCTTTTCATCAGCAGAATAAGGCGGGTGTAGATAGAATGACAAACAGGGATATCCCTAGTCAACGTAGAAGAAGAAGAAGAAGAAGTGGAATCTGTCATGAACAATTTGTATCTAGCAAATCTATAGTTCATTTTATTCTAAATCGAGTAAAGATATTAAATAAGTGGGTGGCTTTTCATTTCTAAGGGGGGAGTAATATTTATCAAAATAGCTCTGAAAATATAAGCTGACGTTTATTTGGGATGTTCTGTAAAACGGTTTGCATTTTTGTTTCCGAATTAACTTCATTTAAACTTTTCACCCTGTGTACATATCTATCTAATTATATAAAATTACTTTCTTAAATTACTACGTATACGTTTCTGAATGAGTTTCAAAATTTCTTTACTTCGTTACAAAATACTAACCACGATTGACTGGTTGACAAAAATACGTAATCTGTATTTTACGCATGGTAGACATAGATAAAAATCTAATATATCTATATAATAGATAGTAGCTATTATGTAGGAGTAATAATTGACTTAAAAATGAAATTACCGCTCGTTTTATACAATATCACTTTTAATTTACTTTCATATGTCTCGTTAATGTTTTTGTTGTAAGAGTTCTCATTATAGTTAAATGCTATACTTAAATTAAAAATAATAAAACTAACCTTATTATTTAAATTACTATAACAATATAAAAATTAGTGGGTTTTCAATTTGGCATTCCTTAAAAATTTAAAACCATATTATTGTGAAAACAGATGTAAGCTATTGTAAAATGTTAAACAGTTGTTGGTAAAAAAATTTCCTTTTAGTTACATAATGTTTTCTTTCATTCGACGTCATTAGTTAATCAGCAATCGAAGTAAAAATGATTCCAGTTCCAAGAAACGAACTAATATCAGAAAATTTACATCATCCTTTTCAAATATACATAGTTCTGTTAAAAGTAAAAATGTACAAATGTAGCCAAAACATAATGAAAACAGAGAGAGCTTAAAATACTTTGTCAGATTTAAACTTTTTTTTTTCACATAAATGCAACTGTGGAAACCTCATACTTCATCCCCCAATAATCCTATCATGAAAGTAAAGTGGTGTTCCTTTTTTTTTTAAATATGTTCTGTGATTCTTCAAGTAGTGTAAACCTATCGTAACTTATTAAGTAAAAAACATTCTTACTAAAATTTCTGCTATATTTTTTTTTTGACTGTACGACATGTTTCACCGCACGATAGATTGTTCACACTGAATTTATGGCTAAATTCCTATAAAGAAACTTAGTTGACTTAGTCAAGAAAATATCATTGTTTTGCCCACTTAAGCTAAATTAATTTAATTTTCTAGAAATATTTTTAAAATTAAGACAACCAAACTAAATTAAAAAATAAAACTTATTAGAAACATTTATTTTAAGCCTAGAACAAAATTACTTTTGAATTTAATAACAACATTTATTTAGGAAAATTCTCTCAGCTCTCTTTTAGCGAAAATCAGCAACTGCCCCCACTTTAATAATTTCCTCAATTGATGCTGATATGCGGTTGAAGTGATGGCTTGTTTTATCGGTACCGAAAAGCAACTAAACTAAATCCTAGAATTTATAAACAATCTTCACCCAAATTGAAACAGAAGCAGACAATCACTATGAATTTTGAGACCTCACAATAAAATTTTACATATACGAATCGATAGATAATTTAATTATCAACAACTTTTGTTCTAAACTTTTTTTCATAAAACTTTAGTTATTGCGATAAATTGGAAAAGCTGAAAAAAGTGACCATTTTTGATCCGTCATTTCGTTAACACAGGGTTGCCAATGTTAACAAAGTAACGACAATCAAAATCAAATTTTCAACCTATATAGTGCCATTTTATAGCTAAACAATCGGAGTAGTGACATTTTGATAAAGACTGATATTTTTTGTGATCACATGTAGGCACAAAATGAATATAATTTTTATGTTTTAATTTATTTACTGTTCAAATTAAGTAATATTTTTTAGGGATAAACTTATGGCTTAAAAACGTACGACTATTTTACAACATTGTTTCGTTTTTCAATATATGTGATCCATCATTATCAAAGTAATGATTCAATTATGAAATACTATAATTCCCTATTTATTTTTATACTTTCTATAACTTTGTTGTTGTTCTTATTTGACTAATAACTTATCTTACCTTTCAAGACAAATCTCCACATGGGCCCCAAGGCATAATCATCCTACGAAGAATACCACCTACGAAAGACAAATACTACCCCTCGCATTCTCACACTGAGGAATCCCGTGTCCCAGCATTCAAACCTTTAGAACCAACTGGTCCTAGCATCGGTACCATTTTCGGCAAGTTTCTCACGGCTTCTACATCTCTAGATACTTCTCAACCTACTTCTTTTGGTGACACTGGGCCTGAGGTAGCATATGACAGTCATGGAGAAGTTCATTATGCCGACAAAAAAGGTCATTATGCCGACAAAGAAGGTCATAATTCCGACAAAGAAGGTCATTATGGCGTCAAAGAGAGTCATGTTCATTTAAAGCCACCTACACCGTCACATTACGAAGAACCTCGACATAAAGTGGAGGCTGCTGCTCCACCAAGTTATCAAGCGCCCTTGGTTAAAGAACATAAAGCACCTCCAGCTCAATCGAATGTTGACTTCAGTTCATCTGTTAATCATTTTGATAATAATGACCACTTTCCCTCTTTAGACCCGAACTTCGGGCATCAATTCGAGGACAATTTCAACTTTTTGAATATCAACGATCACCTCCAAGGGGAAGCTTCAAATATAAACACTCAAACAGTTAAATTAACGAAAGGTGAAATTTTGGATCATTTGGAGGCATCTGCTCCTTTAGCCAGTTCACAAATTCAGCTTCCAAAAGACGCCCCTGAAAGTTTTAATGCTCTGAAAAATTCTCTTAAAAGTGAAAAGTCGTTAGGTGGACCATTCAGTCCTGAGTTTTTAAACAAAAATACTGAAAAATCAAATAAAAAACCTTCTTCTGGCGGTTTTCTTCCTAAACCTTCAACGACAAATTATTTGGAGGGAGCTCTATATCCCCAAAAAGTCGACTCTTTTGGTGGTACATCTATTGATACTTCATTGAACTCTAGCCCAACATATTCCACCTTTAATAACTCACCACCTAAAGCTAGCTTTTCTCCAAAATTTGTAGCTACCAAAGACAATTCTTTAGAGAGTTTTTTACCAAAAGAAGAACCTTTCAACTCCAGAGAAGTTTTAGGTGGGTTTTCTAGCGCAGAACAGTACCAGAAATATTTGGAACAATTTCCTTTTCATAAAGTATATCCCTCCTCATCCTCTTTCAGTCGCTCTAAGACTTACAAGTCCAACTCTCCTTTAAAGTTGAGAATGCAACATGACCATAGACATAGAAGACCGTCCGATAAAGGAAATTACAGTGTTGTCAGATCTGTTTCTTACGAGATAACTCCAAACGGAGCGAAAAGACTGACTTGAAGAGTGAGTACAAAGACTTTTTGACGACATTACTAACTTATAGACACACTAAGAGAAAGCTGAAGCTTTTATAATTACTAACTACCACTTATACATTACAAAAACAAACCTTTAATTTGCAATATTTTTATTAGCTTTTGGATTTGGATTTTTTATTTTTGGTGATAAACATTTTTGTTGGTAGTAATGAAAAGAATACTAGTTACTTGGGCTAAATAAATTTCCTTTTAGTCTTCTTGTTTTTTCATCGCTACCAGATAAAGTAAAATATTTGAGCACAATTTTTAATCATCTTTACATTACATTATTCTTTTTTCAGATCATCTACATCATCAACAGTACTACGCGACTCATTCTGATGGTTTTGCACACGACCCATTCTTTTAGATAAATAATTATATTCCAAAAACAGTGAAAAATGTGGAAACAGTTCTCCAACAAGTATAGTCAAAAATTATAGTCACTACGAATATTAGGTTTTGCATAGTCACTAGTATAGTTCAAAATTAACTTTTTTTATTAAGTCATTCTGTAACTTGCTCATTTCATTTCATTTAATTTATTGTTTTTCTCTTAACATATCTTAAAGATTGATAAAAAATTAATTTTTATTGGATATATTTTATTAAATCTTTCTTTTTACATCATTTCTAGCCATCTTTGTTATTAATTAAAAGGTATATATCTATCTTTCTTTCTCAGTGGCATAGCTAGGAGGAGCTGGAGAGATCAGAAATCGAAATGCTTTAACAATTTTTTTGACTTTCTCTTAATATATTGAAGAAATTGGAAAGAGACAATTCGTAAGTATAGATTTCCTCTCAATGGATTCCTGGCCATGTCACTAGTTAACCTGACAAATACTTTTTTGTATTGTCAGGTTTAAAATAATTATTATATTTTCTTAATTAAAATAATTTCTTGTATGTTAAGGTTCAGTGATTGTAGATTTTAGGACTATAAAAGGTATTGTAAGATCTATTTATTTTGTGCAGGTGTAAATAGTTAAAATTGTGTATTTTGTTGTAATAAAATTTTTTGAAAAAAATCATGTTCTGTTTCTTTTTAATATACTGTGTGTCCCTGGATGAATTGTCGCTATGTATTTCTCAAAAAATAGACATTGAGAAATTTTTAAAATTTGACAGTGTACTGATAATATTGCCGGTTATACCGGCCTTCTTACTTATTTTAAATGGAAGATCGTGTAAATAAGCCCAACTGTTGTTAGCATATTTGAAACTTTATGTCAAAAATGGCGTTTGGAGTCCAAGTTCTCCTCTATAAAAGCCTTTATTATTGAATTGGAATTGGCTGGGGATCCACTTTAGTGTACTGTGTTGATACTTTGATACCAAATAAATTCAGGGTGAATAAAAACTAAAAAAATAAAGATTAATGAACGTCAAAGAGGTGATTCTCTAAAACGCAGAACCAGAAAATAAATTACTTTTAATGAAAACAGAAATAGAGGAAAGTCAAGGAGAAATACTAACTCCAACAAGATATAGAAAGCAGCAATGGATGACAGAGGAGACACTGGACCTAATGGATGAGAGACGACAATTCAAAAACAGAGATACGCAAAAGAATAAAGAAATAAACAAACAAATCAAATACAAGATTAGACTAGCGAAAAATAAATGGCTGCAAGAAGAATGTGTATCAGAGAAAACATGATAGTTTTAATATGCACAAAAAGATAAAAAAGATAACTCATAGTAACAGAAAGAGAAAACCGACACTGCTTAAGAATGCAAAAGGCAAGCTAATCTTAGGCACCCAAGAGAAACTTAAAAAATGGACAGAATACATCAGAGACATGTTTAAAGACAATAGAGTAGAGCAGATGGAGATTGAAGTAGAAGATAACGATACTAAAAGATGAAATAAAATCAGCTATAAGAAACAACAAAAATGGAAAAGCACTAGGTCCAGATCAAATCCCAGTAGAAATCTTACAATGCATGAATGATGATACCATTAGATCTGTTCAACACAGTATATAAAACGGGGAATATACCCAGAGAATGGTTACTCCTTTTGCACTATTCCAAAAAACAAAAATGTAAAAGACTGCAGCGAATATAGAACAATATCTTTGATAAGCCATGTACTCAAGGTGTTTTTAAAAGTAATACACGGATGCATTTATAAAGAACTTGAAAAGGGGATAGATGATAGTCAGTTTGGATTCAGAAATGGTATAGGCACCAGAGACGCGTTGTTTTCACTTAATGTGCTTTCACAGAGGTGTATGGATATGAACACCGATGTACACATTTGTTATGTTGACTTCGAGAAGGCCTTTGATAAAATTACACATGAAAAACTAGTCGAGATTCTAAGATGAAAAAACATAGACAACAAAGATTTAAGAATAATAACTAACCTATATTGGAATCAACGCGCACAATAAGAGATAACGAAACAAGTCCGGAAATTGAAATGAAAAGAGGAGTGAGACAAGGATGCATTTTGTCACCCCTACTATTCAATGTGTACAGTGAATCGATTTTCGAAGAAGCACTGTTAAAGGTAAGGGAATAATAATAAACGGAAGAGCTGTAAACAACATAAGATTTGCAGACGACACTGCTATCATAGCTAGCTCCGCTGAAGAACTCCAAGAACTAGTGAACGAAACAAATAACGTTTGCGAGCAACACGAATTAAAAATTAACACCAAAAAGAGTAAATATATGGTAATAACTAAAAAACAAAACATGCAAACAAGCATAAAGTTGCGAGGTGGGAATTTAGAAAAAGTGCAAAAATACAAATACTTGGGCACATGGGTAACAGCAAATAATGAACAAACAACAGAAATAAGAACGGGAATAGAAATGGCAAGAAGTGCGTTTGTAAAACTGAAAATCATTCTGTGCAACACAGACATTACTCTAGAACTAAGAATGAGAATTTTAAGATGTTATGTATTTTCAGTGCGGCAGAATGGGTTGGAAGGCTGGACACTAAAACAAGAACACATTAATAACCTACAACCGTTTGAAATGTGGTGTTACAGAAGGATGTTGAGAATATCTTGGACGGAGAGAAAAACAAACGTAGAGGTATTGCTAGCGATGGACAAAAACTATGAAATAATAACAACATAAAAATAAAGAAACTGCAATATCTTGGACTTATAATGAGAGGCCAGCGATACGAGTTGCTTAGATTGATCATACAGGGTAAAATAGAAGGAAGAAGAAGAATTTCATGGTTGAGAAATTTGAGAGAGTGGTTCAATTGTAGCTCAGTAGAACTTTTTCGAGTAGCGGCAAATAGAGTGAGAGTGGCAATGATGATATCCAACCTCCGATAGGAGATGGCACCTGAAGAAGAAGAGGAAGTTGATACTTTGATACCAAATAAATTCAGGGTGAATAAAAACTCTCGTTAAAAGTAATTTTTTTTTTCTTTTACCTTTTTGGTAATCGTCAGACCCTCAGGCTCTGGAATACTGTATTGTTTTATCAGATAAACCCGTGAGCCAAATTTCAGCTTAATGGGTGAAACACTCGTTACATAATTACATAGATTATAGTTATAAGGGCGTAAAACTAAATAAAATCGTTTAAAAGTCGATCAAACTTTATTATTTTGTTATAATCATTATATAAGAAGAGTATAACATATTTCGTATTAATATTTTTTAATATTGTTGCTTCACCATTTAGTCAGGGAAAATGTTATGGAATTGGAAATGTATCTTATCGATATGTGATTGGAATATTCAATGAGAAGTATACAAATTACATAACTTGAAGGGCTGTGGGTAAATCAATTAAAAAATTTGATACTATTGAGAAACGTGAAAAATATCCAGACGGTAAAAAGGCAGTACAACTTTGATAACGCTCCCACCGCTCAGTATAACAAAGTCCTAAATTATCCTTAAGGAAAAGAGCAGACACCTTAAGTACAGCTAGCAAGTCTCATATTAATAATATTTTAGTAAGCAACTCAAAATTTATTGACAAACTGCAAGGTAGAGATAATGCTCGCCGTTGATAGTTTTGTTTGAAAATGGTTGAAAAAAATTACTTAATATATTCTTTTATAGGAACATTTTATTTTCAAACGAGGCAACTTTTACGACTAATGGGGTGATTTCCTCACAAAATTGTAGGTACTGGGCACTGGAAATTTCCAATTTTAGAATTATTATTCATAGTCAAATTTTAAAACAGTTTATATTTGATGCTGCGTAATGTATCATAGTATTGGACCTAATTATTTAGTAGACAATTTAAATCAAAATCGTCTAGAGAAAATTTGTTATGACCGTACTGAAGGATGAACATTTATAGCCAGATTCACTAAGAAGGTTTAGGACTTAGACCAGATCTAGTTGCCTCGGAAATTAGATTTTCTAGATGATCAGTTTTGTTTTTCTTATGATATTGTTTGAATTATATTTTAAAGATCCAAAACTTGCTTGACCTATTGTTACCCTTGTCAATTTAAATATATATATATATATATATATATATATATATATATATATATATATATATATATATATATATATATATATATATAAAATAAAATAGAATAAAATATTGGCGAAGCGGACGTGAAAATTTGTCAATCTACATGATTCTCGTATTAAAAAGTGCGGAGCACTCTAAAGTATGGAATAACTCCGGGTCCGACAGATGGCGACAGCGCTGTTTCGTCCTAATATGGGACTCGTCAGGCCACCGCAGTCGGTACAAACCATCATCTCGCCTTTGCATCGTATAAGCCATACTTATAATCAAAATACGGCAAATAAGACGACAAAGGCGACATCTCGATGGTCCACTTGATAATACAAGAACCATACAGATTAACAAAGTTTGTAAGAGAACCGTCATATGGTGGCGCGACGGTGAATTAAAACAGAAATATGTAAAATCGAGTACACGAAACGCGCTGCCCAAAAGATAGGGGTCGCATTTTTCGGTACTGGCAAGCAAGCATACCGCTATTTAAGCAGCCAAAGCCACGTGCCGCACCAAACGATCCCACCATGAGAGCATCGTTTAGCGTGTTTCAAAGCCAAACAAGTAAATAAATATCTAGATAAGTTTTTGTCCGTGTAATTTAAAATAAAATAGAATAAAATATTGGCGAAGCGGACGTGAAAATTTGTCAATCTACATGATTCTCGTATTAAAAAGTGCGGAGCACTCCAAAGTATGGAATAACTCCGGGTCCGACAGATGGCGACAGCGCTGTTTCGTCCTAATATGGGACTCGTCGACAAATTTTCACGTCCGCTTCGCCAATATTTTATTCTATTTTATTTTAAATTACACGGACAAAAACTTATCTACATATTTATTTACTTGTTTGGCTTTGAAACACGCTAAACGATGCTCTCATGGTGGGATCGTTTGGTGCGGCACGTGGCTTTGGCTGCTTAAATAGCGGTATGCTTGCTTGCCAGTACCGAAAAATGCGACCCCTATCTTTTGGGCAGCGCGTTTCGTGTACTCGATTTTACATATTTCTGTTTTAATTCACCGTCGCGCCACCATATGACGGTTCTCTTACAAACTTTGTTAATCTGTATGGTTCTTGTATTATCAAGTGGACCATCGAGATGTCGCCTTTGTCGTCTTATTTGCCGTATTTTGATTATAAGTATGGCTTATACGATGCAAAGGCGAGATGATGGTTTGTACCGACTGCGGTGGCCTGACGAGTCCCATATTAGGACGAAACAGCGCTGTCGCCATCTGTCGGACCCGGAGTTATTCCATACTTTGGAGTGCTCCGCACTTTTTAATACGAGAATCATGTAGATTGACAAATTTTCACGTCCGCTTCGCCAATATTTTATTCTATTTTATTTTAAATTACACGGACAAAAACTTATCTACATATATATATATATATATATATATATATATATATATATATATATATATATATATATATATATATATATATATATTTCGAAATGGTTAGAATTAGCGACGTGAATGAAGAGTACTTAATACACTTTCTTGGATAGTAATTTGAAGGGTGTTACCTGATATACATCATATTAAAAAAAATTGAAATATACCAGGTGGTTCAATAATTATGTGTAAAAAACTTGATTTCATTACTGCTCTTTGGGAGCCTATATCACCTAAGAGGAGGCCTATATGAAGAAGGTTTATATGAACTTGTAGTATTCCTTTCACGTGTTTTTTTATATCTGGGAGATTTCACTCATTTTCCGGGACATCCATATATATATATATATATATATATATATATTCCGTTTGTACCTAACCTCAATACGTTAAAAATCGTGACTTCAATGACAAGAAATAATGGCAAGGATTCTATATATCATACTAAGAGGTTTTTGGGCTGCTGAATTTTAATCCGATGACTATTTTCGGAAATTCAAGATGGCGGATCGAAGATTGAAGCTGTGTACGTAAAAACTATTAAATGTTGGTCACAAAGAAATATTAAATTTCAACAAAAACAATCTGCCTCAATCTATGGGTTTGGTGATGTAATTTAGAAGATAACTATTGCTAGAACCTAAACTAAAAAAACAAAAATCGTTCTTTCACAGGCAGGTGTAACTGAACTCAAATAAGGTGTCTGTTTTTAGAAATTCTAGTTGGCATCTCTAAAATGACAGATATGCAGGTGAAAATTGTCAAATAATACTATGGGTCTATTATTTGTGGGTCCAGGTTCTAACAGTTCTAAGGCCTCCAGCACAGGGTATAAGAACCTAGAGTGGAAGGGTCCAAGAATTCAGTTTTAGGGACTATGGGTTCAAGGTTAATGGATCAATAAATGCAAAAACCATAAATCTAGGATCTGCGTGTCTAGGGTGTATAGGACGAAGGTCTATAGACGTCTGTTCTATAAGTCCAAGGTCTATGTACTATTCTTCCAAGATAAATGGCCCTAGATTTTTTAGAGTGACGGTTTTATTTATAAAAATCCTATAGACAGAAATTTGATTGGCCCACATAAGTATTACATAACCCATTAAACCTAAACCTCAACTAAGCACTCAAATCCAAAACACAAAACCCTTAAACCTTAATCCATTAACCCTGACCCTTAAGTCCTGGAATATCACTTCAATCCTTTAATCTTAACAATCTTTGAAGGCTTGAACCCTAAACTTTTAAATCCTTAGCTATTAAACCCTAAATAACTGAGCCTTTGAACCATAAATTGCAGAGTCCGAAACTCTTAAACCTAACCTACCTAACGTTAACCTTAAACCTTGTAATCGTAAATTCTTAAGCTCTCGAACGTAAGCTGTATGGTTTAAGGACTTAGTGTTCCGTGGTTTATGGTTCAAGATTTTAACAGCCAGATTCATTAAGAAGGTTTAAGACTTAAACCCGATCTAGTTGCCATGAAAAATAGATCTTCTATTAGACCAGTTTTGTTTTGCTTATTATATTGTAATAATTAATATTATTCAACAAATAAATGTTTATATAGAGATATTAAGGATAAGAATCTAAAGATAATACCGTGAAATACGAGGATGGTTCGATAAGTTCTCGGCCTGATAAAGAAAACAAAAGATTTTAAAAATTTTTTTATTTATTTTTTAACTTAGTACCCGTGTTCTTCAATACATTTAGATCAACGATGTTCTAACATTTTAATACCCGTAATATAATGCGATTTGTCCAAGTCTGCAAAATTCGTTATTTGAAGGGAATATTCTTGCAGCGAGCCATTTTTTCAAGTTTGGGAAGAGAAAGTAATCGCTGAAAGCTAGATGGCGCATGTGGAAGCACTTCGAAACGTAGGCCATCGAGTTTTGTAGCAACAAGCATAGATTTGTGTGCAGGCGCGTTATCCTGATGAAAGAGCACTTTTTTTGGTAAGATGTGGACGTTTAGCCTTAATCACATGCTGCAAACGGTCCAGTAATGAAGCATAATACTCCCACCACGCCATGTGAATCCCAAAAAACTGTTGCCATGACTTTTCCTGCAGACGGAACCGTTTTTGCTTTTTTTGGCGCATTTTTACCTGCCCCCGCCCACTGTTTAGGCTGCTGCTTTGTCTCTGGCGTGTCATGGTCAATTCATGTTTCATCTACAGTTATAAAATGTCGAAGAAACTCATCAGGATTGCGTCTGAATAAGTCTAAACACTCTTGCGA
Organism: Diaprepes abbreviatus; assembly: GCA_034092305.1. Lineage (NCBI taxonomy): Eukaryota > Metazoa > Arthropoda > Insecta > Coleoptera > Curculionidae > Diaprepes > Diaprepes abbreviatus. The sequence goes on along the minus strand of JASJET010000071.1, from coordinate 3,727,183 downwards.
AGTGTCCATGCGAAGGCGTTTTTGGTCGACTGTTAACAAATGCGGCACCCATCACGCAGAAAGCTTTTTCATGCCAAAAACATCATATAAAATGTAGTGGACACGATCTATCGAGATATTTGCTATACTAGCAAGCTCTCGTACTTTCAGTCGGCGATCATGAAGTATGACATTGTGAATTTTTGTGACAATTTCGTCAGTTGTAGCGGTTTTTGCCCCCCCCCCTAGCGCTCATAATCTTGAATTGAAGTACGACCCCGATTAAATTCAGCAGCCCATTTTTTTACTGGCGAAAACGAAGGAGAAGAATCCTTTAAAGCAGAATCTAACTCATTTTTAATGTCCGTAGAAGTTAAGCCCTTTAAAACAAAGTACTTTATAACCGCTCGAACTTCAATTTTATCTATCTTTCACAAAATATCGAACCTTATGTGTTCACTCGATCGCCACAAACAAGTAATTGAACGCAAACATCTGAAACTTTGCAGAACGTCACCTCAAGGTTAATGTTTACAAAATATTATAGTTATTTGATCCTACTAGTGCCCTTTCTGTTTCAGGCCGAGAACATATGAAATAACCCTCGTATGTAAAAGAAATAATTGTATCCCAAAAATAAATAAAATTCTCCATTTTTGTCGGTTCATTAGTAAAAGAAAGTACTTTTGTTATTCTTGTACTTTTAAGTGTTAAAATTTGCTTGACTTATTATTGCTCTTGTCAGTTTAAACACTCTGCAGTCAAATTAGAACAGGGGATTAGAGCTTAAAGATCTGGGGATCAAGGTTTTACGGTTTAATCTTCTTAATCTTAGTTGTTTAGGGTATAAGACTATAACGTTAAAATAATTTCGGGTTCAAGTGTTTATGGTTAAAGAGATGAAAGCTCCCGGGGCTTAGGGTTTTATGGTTTAAGAGCTTGGAGTTATATGTTTTAGGATTATTGAGTTAAGGTTCAAAGGTTCGGGGCTCAAAAATTTCGAGGCCAAGAATTAGGGATCAAGAGCTTAGGGGTTCAAGGGTTTATTGTTTAAGAGCTGATGTACTCTTTGTGTTTATTATTTGAAAATTTTCACCTGCACATTCGCCATTTTGTAGCTGCGATCTAGAACTTCTGAAAATGAACACCGTATTCTAATTCAGCTACCTTCCAAACTCTTTTGTCGTTGGCTTCGTTTTTCGTCCGTGTAAGAATGATTTTTGTTTTTTTTTAGGTTAGTTCAGATTCTAGCAGTTATCTACTAGATTAAATCACCAAACTCCTAGGTCGAGGCAGATTCACTTTTACTGACATTTTAATACCTCTTTGTGACTAACATTTAATTGTTTTTACCTACACAGCCTCATTTTGGAATCCTCTATTTTGAATTTCTGAAAATAAACATCGCATTTAAATTCAGAAACCCCAAAAACGTCTTAGTAGGGTTTATAGAATCCTTGTCTTTTTTAGTGCCATTAAAATCATGATTTTTAGCATTTTAAGGTTAGGTACGACCGGAAAACCCTCGTCTTTACTTATTTAAACAATGCGGTAGTAAGTTCCGTGCAAACTACCAACTTCACGCAGGGGGCAATTTTGTTTTTCGTTTACTTCGCCATTGCTTATAGCGAGGCAGTTTAAGGTATACTTTGGGGCTACTTGAAGTAACTCGAAATTCACGTAAATTTTGCAACGATCAGGTTGAATATTCATTTTTGTTTACAAATAATGAAACATACTTAAAACGAGCTCTTAGAAAGCGAAGACGACAGAGAGTTCGATTAAGCATTTTATGATGAAAATATTTTTTTTTTCCCGATAATTGGTAGTTGGCTTTTAGTCAAATATTGAACTGACAATCACTATGTTAGAAGAATTAAAGATGTAAAATCAGCTGAACATGAATGTTACCATGTAAAGTTTTAAAGAAAGTGAATTGGCTGGACGAGATCATTGTTAAAATTCTAACAGCACCTGCTAAAATAGGGACAGGGAGAAAATTTTTTTGAGTGAACTCGAATATTTTATTGTGGAAATAAATGTAGCTTTGTCAAGTGTCTTCTTTTAAGTGTGTTTAAAATATATGTTTTCATTAAACTTGTATTATTTTTTTCTTTAAAATGGACCAATTCGTTTCAAATAACTAATTATTCATATTTAATTGATATATTGCACGATTTATATTAATATCCCAAATAGCCCCGGTGTGTTCAACTATTTGGTAAGGCGACTAAAATTACTAATCCTCATTAGGGATTCTGTTCCTAGTTTATATGAAAATCTTCAGTGCGCTTCGTAATTTTTCCAAAAGTACGACAATAATAGAAAAGTAAGTATTGTTATTAGTTTTATTGGTAAAAAATAAAAGGAATTGTTTCGAAGAGCTCCGTTTTACGCTAACTTAAATGTTTATATAACAGTAAGAAAAGTTATAAAATTTATGTAAATTTTACATAAATGAACTGATTAATTGTAAAGACTTTAAAAAGCCCCATATTTGTTCATAATTGGAATGACATATTTTCCTTTATTTTGTAGGTAATAAATGAACTTATTTATTTTAAAAAACAAACAGTTAAATTAGTGCAAGGATATATAAATAGGAAACACGTAATACACCATTTATTTATATTTATTTATTTCTATGTACAGCTTAATATTTTTAATATACAATCTAATTCTACTAAGAAACTAAACTTAAAATAATCAGTCGAATAAAAAATATTTCATATATTGAGAACATTATGTATATAAGTGTATTTTCGTTTTAATACCCCCATATATTTTTTTGTTGCAATAGATTTAAATTAAATTATTTGCCAAAGCTATTTGTATCCAAATAAGGTACTCAAAAATTCCCCTCTTTCTATCTACATTACTAAAACTGCATGGGAACCATAAAGAAGAATAACAGATAAATATTAGCAATTTGTTAGTAAAAATAAAACTAAAAAACATATAGTTCGTGACCTGACATTTACATAGTAATTACCACAAAACATACTCCATTAAAAAAGCATTTTAAATGGTCTAAGTTTATAGGGTATTGAAACTATCATAAGATGACTTAAATGTGACACATTTTATAATATTAAAATCTTCGAAGTGTTGCGTTTCTGGATTTGAAAATGCTAACTTCAGCTGTTTCGCTTTCCCGATCTCAGCAAAGATCCAGATATGCAACAAATATGGTTAAAAAGGATAAACATGTTCACGTTTTAGACAATACACATTCCATAAATATATTAAATTATAATCAGGTCTTTTTGAATTGTAAAAAAATATATTTTTGGAAATCCCAGAATACTTGAACACAAGAACATATTTCGTAATTTTTATAAACGAAGCATATTTTGCTCCATTTATCCCACTGTCAATAACGAAATATACAAAACAACTGGGGCTGGATTTTTAAAAGTTTTGCTTAGCAAAGGACAAGATGTTCCTTCTCCCCCCTCTCCCCCACAAACATTACAGCTACCTTTTTAAAGGGTTATATTTTGTGATATTTACTGTCGTATTATTGTGTTTTTATGACGGATATTTTTACAGGAAATAAATCCATTTTAAAAATTAAAGAACCAGTCAACCTTCAATGGGTTAATCAAGAAAAAGTCAAGGCAGCACTTAAATGCATTTTAGTGGTGAAAATATATTTCTGACCTATAATATAAACATCTGGCTGTTTTAAAATAATAATGGGAAGACAACCAATGATAAGTGATTTGTTTGAAATTTTTTGTATTCTCTTCCGGTATTTGCATCGATCACGCCTTGAACATGTGTAAATTGGCAGGCGAATCCCAGGAGAGTGAGACGAGTCATGCAATCCCTGTTCGTACTAGAGGTGGGCGGACTTGACAGATCCGTTTTTTTTACCCGGATCAGTTTAGAGTCCGAAAGATCCGTATCACCAAAATTTAAAATATCGGACTCGGACAGTACGAGAGTTCGTCCTCCGACTGGTGACACGTTACATCTGACTTACAATGAGCCAGGATACATTGAATCATTTTAATCGGACGGTATTCATTGTGTTTTCTATGGGACTGTGTCGCTTTCGAACATTCGGTTCGGCATAGTACGATAGATCGCTGATGTTTTGGGTCCGCTGGTGAACCGCAATTCGATGAATTAATAATTGGAGGAATAGGCTATGGCCGTTTAGGATTGTTTTAGTTTATATTAAGTTTCTTAAGGACGTTTGAAGGACCTACTAATATAGATTATTGCTCGTTTTAAATTTAATTGGGTTTGATAGGGGTATTTAATTGCAATGTTGAGGAAAGTGGATATAATTTTAACTATAATAATAATAATGTTTAATTAAAATGGAAAAAAAAGACATAATAACAATAACGGATACCGAAAATCTGCAAAGGACAATAAGAACACTCTTAGCAAAAGCACACAAACACTACTCTCGGAGTGCTATTGAACGTACAATGCTTCCAAGACACCAAGGAGGACGAGGATTGGTCGGTATTGGTAAGCAGCTTGATTAACAAATAATAAACTTAAGTTTTTATTTCCACAGATTAGCGGAATCTTCCACACTACATCCAGCAATATGCGAGACAGACGATTCAACGTCGCTATAGCTGAAAGAATGGGATATTGCTTTTCACCACCGAACAGACCAAGAGAAGTTACAAGCCTGGCTACAGAAGCCATTTCATAGATGACATCCAAAAGAGGTCAATCAGGACAATGTCGGCAATTCAACGTTGAAATACTGGTTGATTTCAAGGCAGATGTTTCCAGAAACGGAGAGCTTCTTGTTAGCTATCCAAGACCAGGTTATTCCATCATCAGAGATCCCTCAATAATAAACGACCAATGTAGATAAACACATAACTGAAGGATGACAAGCATTTGCCGCAACCGAATATAAGTTAAGATAAGAGAGCTGCTAAGATACTCCAGCAAGAGTTGGCAGATAAGTTAAATCTATTGCAAGTAGAAAAAGTGCCTTACCACAAATACAACCCAGAGCCTATTCTAGAAAACAACGTGTTCAAGCTATATTGGGACCGAATGGTTTTTACAGATCAGACACTAGCTTATAATAGACCATACATTATATTAACAGATAAAATTTCTAGGCGAACTACACTAATCGACATTGCTGTACCTAACAACAACAACAACAACAACCTAAGACCAAAATATAATGAGAAGATCGCCAAATACAGAAAATTGGAGGTGCAAATTCGAAGACAACGGGCAATGAACAGCGTCCACAGGATTTTCATAATTTTATCAACAACTGTAGTAATACAAAAGAACCTCCTGTACAACATCAAGGGACTGGGCCTTAGTAAGCATCTGTATAAACCAACTTAGAAGGCAGTTCTTCTTGTAAATTAGCGAACTGTCCGAAAGTTCGTAGGAAATACAGCAGACGACGTCACCTGGGACCTGATGACATGGAAAAGGTTCCCACAGAGCTTCACACTTTTGGTATCTTTGTATACCTGGTAAGTCAATATTCCACGGTGGGAGTGCGAACTCGTTTGGCTTGAAATCATATAATAATGAATGTTTTGTATCATCATCATACTATACCGCACCATACTACATCTATTAAAATATATTTTATTACATATACAGGGCGTTAAACCAACTACAAGAATTATGTTTTTACGATTGTTAAAATACATATATTTTGTGCTGTAAATGATAATTTAGGTGTATGATGTAGACACATAGAGAAGCCTCTTTTCCCGTGTAATTTTTTTTGTGTTGGTTTAAAACAGTGATAGAAATTGTAAAAGCGTAAAAATGACAATCAATTCTAATTTTGAGTATTTAGTTAAAAATAATTAATAAAAAATAATGAACATTTTTAAAAAGGAAAATTAAAAAAAAACATAAATTAAGTTTCTCGGAAAGGTAACAATAAAAAAACATAACTTTAATTTTCTGTTATTAAACAAAAAATTAAAGTTATGATTGCTTTATAATTTTGCAATATTTGTCGACGATTCTTATGATTGTTCCATACTAGTAAAGATTATTATAGCTACCGCAGTTATAGTTATCTTTGCTACTAGTTTCGCGCAATGGTTTCTTCTGAATTTAGTTGACTTTTTAGTGCTACGATATATCTTGTGGCTCAGATAGAGTCACTAATGGATGCTTACTTTTAAGATCTCTAGCCAAATTTCTGGCAGAGCCACCTATATTGCTTAAAACATAATTCACACTTGGCCCTTTTTTTCAATGGTTGTAAAATTATGCAAGAAGAGCTTTTTTGCGAGAATTCATATTGGATGGTGAATGGGTAGTATTAAAATTTGAGTTTAATGAATGAGAGGGAGCAGCAATATTACTATTTATTTAAAATGCAATTTAAAAGTCACATTCGCCTTTTTATTTTCTCTTTAAAATGTAATAATCAGTAGTGTAATATTTCCTAAAATTAAACATTAAAAATGAGAAATTGGAAAATCTTTCAAACTTGAAATTCTTGACAGAAAACAGACAGTTGAACCGGTTCTTTTACTTGAATCTTTAAAATTAGTGATCTAGACGGTGCCAATCACCAAAAAGTCCGCCTCGCCCATCTCTAGTTCGTACTGTGTTTATCTTTTGAACTGGAAAAATAAAGACGGCCATGTTGCCAAAGTGAGGTATACGAAAGTGTGGTTGAAAGAAAAGTCATGCGAAATAGACTATTTTAGATTAAGAGAATTGTATTATTCTCAGATGTTTCATGCGAAATTTTTATTTATCGTGATATTCGTATTTTTTGTGCGAAATTCAAGGGTTTTTGAGGGCAAATGCAGGATTATTTTAGAACCTCAAAAATAATTTTCTAACTAGAGATTTTGTAACTTAATCGCTCTGGCTCTAAATAAGCACCGGACGTGGGACGGTGTAGCGAATTGCTCTGTGAAGAGGAAGCCAACTCTGAAACAAGAAAGCGAACAGTTTCCGATGTTACAGAATAAATAAAAATGATAGAATTTTCAGTTATCTTATTGGCAAACGTTGGAAGATGACAAACTTTAATACTTCTCAGAAACAACGTCGGCGGATTGCTATGTAGGTGCAAATAAGAAGAAAATATCCCCTATTAGTAAAAGTAAACGGTTCCTAAAATCCATATAGTAAGATCACATTTTTGGCATCCACAATATGCATATAAAACCTTAATTCTAAAAGTGTTAATAGAAAAAAAAAATAATGTTATAAATTATTACAAAATTTTTTATAATGATTTTATTGAGATCTTCTAGATTTTTTACGTGAGACAAATTATCGTTCGTAGAATGGTACTATCCACTCAAAATTAAAGTAAAAAATAATTTTGAAATGGGCATAATGAGCCATTTTGTAAGAAAGTAATAATATCATGTCAATAAACCAAACAATTATTACGAAGACAATTGAAAAAATAGTGAGTTTTTACTGCTAATACATTGTTGAATTCGTAATAGCTTCTTTTACACACTGTGTCACTAAAGAGGAAATGGACAGTATATTCTTTATCTAACTTTTTTAATTTTACAGACACAACATGAGGGTACCCTAAATTCATCGAATACTATTTGTTTTGTGCTGTTTTCGTAAACCATGAGTCTCTTGCTGTCGAAATTTTGGTGGCAGGAACTTGTGTATCCGAAAGCATCAAATGGTATATTACATTGACCAGTACTAAAAAAATTGAATAAATTAATAATGAGACCACAAAGATTCATTCTAAAGGCATCAGCGATTTTATTGATGAAGTATCATGTGTTTAAATCGACTTCAGATACTTCCTGTTGTACTATTTGCAGGAAAAAATGTAAATTTTATTGAAGAAAAATTAATTACGACCTAAAACTTACTTTGCACATCTTGTTTGCTCCACAGCTTGTTTGTAGTCCTTTTCGTCGTTGACGACAACTTTCTCAATATTGTTAATATTTTTCAATTTTTTGGGATAGTACGTCCTGATAACCTGCATTTTGCAAAGACTTTCTCCTTCGTCAAGGGCTTCATCAGAAGGACCGCCTCTGTTTCCTAAGAACAAGATATACTTTTAGTAACTAAATACGTAAACATTTTTTTCTAGGATATAAGAAAAAAACGAAACTAGAGCATATTTATGTCAATGTCATCCAATCACGTTTATTCAAACAAGCTTGCCGGTTAGTCTCTTCTATATAAAATTGAAAGTCTGTCCCCTTGTTTGCTTATAACTTGAGCACGGCTGGACGGATTTGGACGTAGTGTTTACGGTTACTTAGAAAGTCCTCCGGGAACCTTTTTTTTTTATATGAATCTTTGTATTATTATAAAAAACAGTTGGGGGTTTATTATAGACCGAAAAGCAGCGTTGTCAATAACAAAATCATTTCACAATATTTAATTTATAGTGCAAGTGTTCTTTTTAGGATTAATGTTTAAATAATAAAGATTAAAAAATAATAGTTAACTACACTGAAAATGGTGGATTACTCATCAGCTATTTTTATAAACCCGAAATAAAAAGTGAAGGTACAAAGTCATTTCAAGAGTCCAAGTGATAAAATAATTAAGATGATAAAAGCAATAATCAGCAGTACTTCTGTTGGGGCTAAGGCCGTCAGCTGGAGGTTATAAGTGTCGAGCCATCATGGGATTTGAACGTCGAATAATTTAATTATCCAACTGACGATATTTCCCTTATTATATCGTCAGCTGATTATCAGTTTTATTAAACACAGTGTCTAAACTATTTAATATAAAAACTTCAACAAATATAAATATGTTTTATTTGTAGTAAAGGAAGATATTTTACAGTCTAACAATGAAAATGTTAGCGAGTATACCATCCTGCCGACATACTTTGGAATAAGCATTATATATCTATATATATATATATATATATATATATATATATATATATATATATATATGTTATGTCGGATATTCTCACGGGTGTGATGTGTAATCGAAGATTTTCGGGTCTCCCGTGTATGTGCTGAGTCCCTCTGCTGTAAGGCAGCTGATGTTTCGGTGAGATCTCATTCACCATTTTCAAAGGTCACTGTATGGCGTCCACGAGCGAACTGACGCCTGCGACCCGGGTGCAGTCGGTCCCGTGTACGCGTCGGACGCGTTCGTTTTCCGAATGGTTCCGGCCAATCAGGTTGCGAGACCTGCTGCGCGTCATCGGCCCTGTTGCCAGTGTTTGGGGTTGCGTTGCCGAGTTGTAATCTGTTTCGTTAGTAAGTGGTACTGGTTGATGATTTGTAAGCAGATTTTTCCAAGTATTAGGCACACGTTTGCTATCATCTCTGCTATTTAAGTTGTTGGGTCTCTTTGCAATTTCAATGGCTTGTCTTATAACTCTTGTGGACAAGTTTTCACATCTCGATGGCATTTTTGTTCTTGAGAAATTTATCTTATGCCCTGTGTTTAACCAGTGTCGAGCCAGAGCAGAAGTTGTTTTTTACTTCGCGTCCGACGCGTACACGGGACTGACAGCACCCCGGTCGCAGGCGTCCGTTCGCTCGTGGACGCCATACAGTGAGCTTTGAAAATGGTGAATGAGATTTCATCGAAACGTCAGCTGCCTTACAGTTCTGAGAGGGACTCAGCACATACACGGGATACCCGAAAATCTTCGATTATATATATATATATATATATATATATATATATATATATATATATATATATATATATATATATATATAGTTTCTTTTCGTGAATTTCGAATTTTACTCGTTTGTTATAACTTCATTGACGAGACACTTAGATAATTGAATAAAAATGGCAATTTATTAAACTAATTCTACGACCGTAAAGATTTCTTTATTATTTGTTTAATTTTTATGCTTCTCATTACTCTGGGAAATGTATAGATGTTGTTTCACTGTTGATAATTTACAGTTTTATATCAAAAATATCTGCAGGTATAATATCCTGCCAACATTTTTAAAAATCTAAATTTCAGTAAGAAATAAAGGAAACTATCTGCCTTATTTAAATGTTGTTGATATGTATTATCCTTTTGTATAGTAGTTTCCTTTTCTTTTTGTCAAAATTTGTAGAAATTTTTATTATCCATAAGTTAAAAAGGATATTTGATTACTGCTTTTAAAAATACGAGATTTGTCCCAAAAGTATCGAGCCTATCTTCATATTTCCGCATTGGTGTTATTCTTTATCATCCGATGAGTAACATCCTTCAAAATAGTCCCCATTTAATTGAATATCATGTTCCCAGAGGTGTTTCCAGTTCCTGAAGCAGTCCTGGAAGTCAGTTTTCCGAATTGCCTTCAGTATATTCTTCCTATTAGTTTCAACCGTCTCTTTGTCATCGAACCGGTGTCCTTTGAGCGGCATTTTTAATCTGAGAAAGAGCCAAATGTCACAGGAAGCTACGTCGGGACTGTACGGAGGTTGGAGAAGCTGTACGACTTGGTGCTTTGTTAAATATTGCTGCACTGCGCTGGCGCATTGTCGTGGTGAAGCAGCCAATCACCTCTTGTCCAAAGCTGTGGCCGTTTTCTTCTGACCGCGTCATGCAATCTTTTCAATATTTCAACGTAGAATTATTTAGTGATCGTGTGACCTCTCGGTGCATATTCGTGGGGCACAACACCTTCATAACCAAAGAAAACAGTCAACATTGTCTTCACTTTGTGCCGACTTTGACGTGCTTTTTTTGGTTGTGGCGATTCCGAATGCTTCCACTGTGAAGACTGTCGCTTTGTTTCTCTAAATGCCTTATTCATCATATTAATTGTTCGAATTAAAGCAAAACTTGATGCAAATTCGTTGATCTACTTTTTCCGTCATTTTATACAATAACAAAATGCAACGAACGAAAAAAAGACACTGTAAACAAACGCACACCGTTCACGAACTAATACCTCCAGTCGGTAACTGTAAAGACTTACTGGTAACGTCCATGCCCCACAGAGGTTGCTCGGAAGTTTTCACGCGGATATATGAATGCAGGATCGATACTTTTGAGAGAAACCTCGTATTTCACATTACTAATTATTATATTATATTTATATTATATTTAATGCACTCTGTATAAATATTTTCTAGATATCTGTTGTATTTTCGGTAAAAATGACTTAAAAAGTTTGAGTGGTCAAAACATTCGCTCATATACAATTTGAGTAATGATGCTGGTAACGTGATATGTATGACGTCACAAAATAGTAAATAAAGCAACGTCATACAATAGTTTGTTTGATTTCTTGAGATTTTTATTTGTTTGCTATTATAAAACAATTTCTGACTAGTGCATAGTGCCATGTCGACGTCCATAAGCATTCCAAGAAAGGTGATTGGTTTTTATGTGTGAAGATCACTTTAATGTGAGTATATTTGCAATATCTTTAGGCTGAGTTGTTACAAATTTAGAACAACTTTTCTTGGACCTGTATAGATATCAAATTATTTGCAAAAATGCATTATTAATCTCTTATGTTCTAGAATGAAAAGCTGAATCCTTTCGAACCTATAAAACCAAATACATTTCTAAGAATCACGTACATACTTATTGTTGACATAACCATAATCGATATTTTATATTAAAGTTTTTGGTAACACTATGGAGTGGTTTCTTTAAATAAGCAAGTTGCAAGTGATCCTTACATTGCCTTTTCTACGTTTTTGAGTTCGGCAGCATAAAAACAGAAAGAAAATTTCAATCATATGTGCATCTATAACGGGAAGGCTACTGTTGTCGGTTTGCATAAAATTTATTTTCAATTTGAGATTTATAACAAAGGGACTTGAAAAATATCTAAACTATAAAGGATTTGTAAGAAATATATCATTAGCTATCTCGCAAGTCCCTTGATAACACCCAAAGTTGTTAAAATTGCGTAGCAGTAAACTGACATCGTGTTTGTTTACTTATATGTGACGTCACCAAAGCTCCAACCAATTGTGGAGCGTTTTTCATCACGTGAATAAACATAAAAATTATTTTTATTTAATTAATATAAATATACTTTATCTGGAAAGTAAATAAAATATGCTTTTTTTTTGACGGACATCTTTTAAAATGACAACAATTTTTTTAATAGAGACAAATAGCTTAGTACTAGGCGTATTAAATTATTTATCGGCCAGATTTGTGAACCAGTAGTACAGTAATTATAAAATGTGAAGATTTGTTGTTACCTAGTTGAGGGACTTGAGTAAAATACATTTGAAGAAGTGGATTTTGCTTCAAATATTGTCTAATTTCCTCATATGGGTAGTTTGGAACTTCTTCTTCGGCTACATCTCTTCTCATAGTTATTTTTGGACTTTCGATAAATCGGTTGTCGGAGTGATTATCCATGAAGTGGTTGTAGGGATTGCTATTCTGGTTTTGGTACAAATTTTGGTAGTTGGGACGTCCTAAAAATGTAAATAAAAATAATTTTATTTATAGTTAAAAAATCTACTCTTTTCAATGATGAAAACACCTCAGAAATAAGAGAGTATATAAGTAAATTTACTTCTATTCGATAGTTTCGGGTCCTAATGAAAAAATCTGATAGTTTTGAAATACATCTTGTTGATATAATTACTTATATTTTACATTCGTTTTTCAGTCTAATATAATATCGTGAGTTACACAGAAAGAAAATCAAAAAAATTTGTGCATCCTGCACATAACCTTAAAAGTAGACAAGAAACTAATTTTTCGAGTACATAAATATCTCAATGGGCCAATTCAGACTTCGAATTCAGATTCTACGTAGCAAATTACTTACTAAATGATCAACAGCGGCCCAATAACAATGACCAGTGTTATAGAAACTGAAGTTGAAAGAAGAGCAAAGCCCGGAAAGAGAAAATTAAAGCAAGTCAAACGTCAAAATCATGGTCGGTGTTTTCCTCGTTCATCCAGAACTCGCCCTGGAAGGCCAAACAGTTAATAAGAAATATTATTCAGCCGTTATGCTATTCGCAAAAAATGGCAAGAAATGGGGCACGATAACAGTTAATTTTTGTACCATGAAAATGCAACAGCTCAAGTTTCACGCGTTGTTCGCGAGTTTTTCCTCACACATTCATGATATGGCATCGTGAAACTTCTTTTTGTTGCCGAAACTCCCGTTATAATTGCGAGGATACCGTTTTAAAACCACTGAAGACATAAAAAGAAAGTAGCTATGTAAACTTAAGATAATATCCAACAAATATTGGCATCGTCTAGAATGCGGAATAATTTTAAAAGTTTCTCTTATTTCATTATAGAAGATACATGGTGGGCCATCTGTTGGTTTCTTTTTTAACTATTAATTTCGATGTTAAGTAACAAACTTCATGATGTTATGTTTTGACATATGTCAAGTGAAAGATACGGCAAATTTAATCATGGATTGCTTAACCACACAAGAGCGCATTTTAGTTACCGAAACTTATTACGAAAACGGACGATCTGTAAAAGTTACATTTCGAAAACTTCGTGAACATTTCGATCAACATAGACGTCCTACAGAACCCGGAATTCGCAAAATTGTTCAACTTTTCAAGAAAAATAGCTCGGTAGAAGATCGTAGAGCATACCAACATGCTCGACGTGTTCGTAGTCGTCAAAATACAGCCACTGTAAGTAAAAGTGTACTTGAAATGCCATTAATAACAACCAGGCGTCATTCACAAGAATTAAATATTCCTCGAACCAATTTACGTCGCATTTTGCATATTTATCTTCACATGTATCCATACAAGATTCAATTGACTCAAGAACTGAAGCCACAAGACCATCATCAACGCCGTACTTTCGTCAGTTGGATGCTTGGGAAAAGAGGGTTTTTCTTCAAAAATCATCTTCTCCGATGAAGAATATTTTTATTTGAATGGACATGTTTATAAACAAAATTGTCACATTTGGGCACAAAAAATCCTCACATGATTCATGAAGAACCATTCCATGCCGAATAGATTACTGTTTGGTGCGGATTATGGGCTGGCGGAGTCATTGGACCTTTTCCTTCGAAGATGAATGTGAAAAGACCGTTAGAGGGAATTCTAAGCGTAATCGGGGCACGCCGATGGACTATTTTTGGCCAAAATTGGATGAATTGAATGTGAATGATCTTTGGTTTCTACAAGACGGCACAACACTATATGTCACATCCGGAACAATGGGTTTATTGAGATCGAAATTCGGGGAACATTTAATTTCCCGTAATTCTGATATAAATTGGTTTGCAAGATCATGTGATTTGACACCTTAGGACCATTTTCTGTAGAGTTTTTTGAAAAGTAAAGCTTATGCCAATGCCGCACGAAAATTCTAAGACTTCTAACTCAACATTCAACATGAAATAGAGGCCACTGAACTCCTACTACTCGAAAAAGTCATCGAAAATTTTGATGTTCGGATGCGGGCCTGCCAAAGGAGCAGTGGTAGTCATATGAACGATATTGTTTTTCATACATAACTGCTACAGATACACCTTTCAATAAAGACTCACGAATTTAGTCAGTAAAATATATGTTTAATTTTAACTAAAAAAACCAACAGATGGCCCAGCCTTTACATAGATACTAAAATCTCAGGTTCCAAGAGAAGGAGACAGAGAGTAATTTTTTGATTGTTCCCCAAAATCTGTTAAACAGCAAATTTTGAAAAACTACTATATCTATTTTAAGAAAAACCCTTCAAGATTATGACAGTCTTTTTAAGACTCGCATTTTAATATCTTATTATCTACATTAAGAAGTAATTTTTTTAGGTAAGATGTAGGTTGACATCAGCTGTATTCTTTAGAGTCACTTAATTATGTTTAAAGTGATTAAAGTGAAAGTGATAAATTCGTATTCTTTTGAATATACATTTGGTTGAAGTTACCATGGTTACTTTTAAGCAACGAAAATCATAGAATTATAAGTGACTCAATAGAATATTGCTATCACGAGCCCTGTGAGGCATTTTTTCCCGCCAATACCAGTGAGTGTTGCCAGTTTCAAAATTATCAGCATAACCTGATAATTCTGTGTTTGTTTGAAGGTCATAAACAACGATGTTTCCTGTGAAGTACTAGATATCTGTTGGACCTCCACTGACTTTATTTTTTTGTTGAATATCACGAAGCTTCGGCTAGTAGTTACCTCTAGCCCTTTTCAAGTGAAACTAAATAAATTTCTAAGCTACACAACTATTTATACTAAAAGTGAAAGCATTTAATTTTAGTATAAATAGTTGTGTAGCTTAGGAATTTATTTAGTTGCACTTGAAAAGGGCTAGAGGTAACTACTAGCCGAAACGTTGTGATATTCAACAAAAAAATAAAGACAATGGAAGTTGAACAGAGCCTTAACTCTTTGCAACTCTAACGAGAACTTGATGAGAGAGATAGATCACATTAAAAATTATCTAACAGCCAACGGATACTCAGTATGTCTAGTGGATAAAATTCTGGAACAACGCGGAAATAGAACAATATCGACAACGAATGAAGAACGAAAACCAGTATTGAACAACAACTATATTAAAGGAATGTCAGAAAAAATTAGAAGAATAGAAAAACAATATAAAATCAATGTTGTTTTCAATTCAAATAACTCTCTGAGAAGTCGGCTTACTAGGGTCAAATCAACAACTCAAAGGGATTTGAAGAACTGTATGTATCAGATATTACGTGAATGTGGCAACTCCTATGTTGGCGAAACAAAGAAATCTCTTGACATAAAGATCAAAGAACACCAAAACTACATATTTCGAGGAGAAATAGAAAAATCTGGTACTGTTAACTATGCTTGGACTCATAGACACCATATAAAATGGTCTGAAGCTAAAATTTTACACCGAGAACAACACTGGAGAAAACGGAAATTCAAAGAAGCCGCGGTATAACATCAGAACCCGAGTCATTTTTAAATATAAGAGAAGTGTGGAAACCACTTCTTCATAATTGCAAACTAAAACTAAATGCAGCATAGATGGGACTCCAGTTTAGCACGCATGACTGCATCCATCTCAGTCACACTCCACTGCATTTCTTTTTAGTATAAATAGTTGTGTAGCTTAGGAATTTATTTAGTTTTACTTGAAAACGACTAGAAATAACTACGAAACGTCGTGATATTTTACAAAAAATAAAGATAATGGAAGTCCAACAGATATCTACTGATAATTCGTAATTTTATAAAGTAATATTGTTATTCTTACCATAATTATAGTGCTGGTACCGCTCTGTAGTCGAAATTGAAAGATTTTTAAAGAAGGGATTGTTTTGGTAGAAATTACTTGGGTTATTGTCTAGATGCGATGGTCTTCCTAAGGTTCCTCCATTGGTTTTTGATATGAACTAAAACAAAATTAAAATATTTTTAATCTATTTCAAACAAAACACGATGTTGTCAAAACAAACACTGTTAACATTTTATACATCATCAATGAATTAAAAATTTTTGACTGAAATTGGGTCGGAAAAAAATGAATTTTTTGTAATAAAATATGGTGAATCAATATGGGGAGCTAAAAATTTTATATTTTTCAATTTTAACAAAAGTTCATATTGGGAGTTTTTGGGAATATAGACTGTTTAGTTTAAAAGTATTTTCTTAAAATTACATTTTCTGAATAATTTCTCAAGTTGGTATTATGAGGTTTTAAGCACAATAAATTATTAATCTAGGGCAAATTTTTTAAAATTCAGTATGGAAGATTAAATTTTTGCTTCACTAATTTCTATTAAAATTGAAGAGTTTGCTAGTTTCTAGCTTCTAGTTTTCTTGTATTTATTTTTATGAGGTAGGTTTCATCTTTTAATCTGTTCTGGTCATTGTTACTGACGATATATTTTGGGCGACTAATTCTGAGGCAATGTCAATTTTGCCCGTTCAGTCTTAAGTGATTTGGTACCCAATGATTTATTTTCCCATACATGAAAAAGAAATTGAGTGGTCAACAATTTTCAACGCCAGAAGTGGCGGTTGATGCGATCAAGAACCATGTTCTAAGGACACCGTATTCCGCGGGATTTCCAAAAATAGAAATAGATGACAGATTGAATTGAGTTGTCAGACCGAAAACGTCCATAGTATGTATTGTCGCCATTTTAGGCAAAAAGAAGTTTTGGTACTTTAAATTACCGGCAAAAGTAAAAAAAAAATAATTATAATTGTGAAGTTATTGATAGCCATTAAAATATTTGTACTTTCCCCGGATTAAATCACTTAACAACCAAGAAATATAGATCAAGCCATCAGTCAAATATTTAGGTGTAAATATAGCCCACAAAATTATCTTAAATTGGCACTCTAGAACTGTTAAACAAAAATGCTTACAAAGAGCCAAATACTTTAGGATTCTAATATATAAAGAAAAAGAGATATCAAGAAAAACAGCAACTCATAGATACAATGTAATATATTGACGTCAGTTGGAATACATGTTCCCTATATATAGTAATTGCAGAAAGCCAGCACTCATGAACCTTAAAACGGTGGAAATTACAACTCTACGTAGTATGACTAAAAGCCATCATCTCAATCTACTAGGAAAAGTATCCAATCAGTTATTTATTGTATGAGTTTACAAAATATCCCGTCTCTTATGGCAAGACGTCCTGTCCTGACAACTAAATTTAAAAGAAAACCTGAAACTTGAACAATGATAGAGAAAGTGTTTAAGACTAGGGCTGAAACCAAAGGCCAGACAGAACACGTTCATTAAAGATACTGGCAGATCTCACATTCAACTTTTAACCTAGTTTTTTTTTTTATTTTATAAAGATTTATAGATGCTTGAAGATCAAATGTACCATAAATAAGATTTTTATGCTGAAGGACCTCATTCGTTGATCTGTAGGGTTTATATTTATATGTCCCGATAAATTATAATCATAATATTTATTTAATCGTAGTGTAGTATAGTGTTTAACAGAGTCTAATTAAGTTAAATGCTGTAGTTAACATTATTTAAATATAAAATTTGTTACTTATTTAAATAAAAGTATCAGGTTGCTTACAAATTGTTACTTCGAAAATTTATTATAAGGTGCGTCGTGAAAAGAATTATGTTAGACTTAACTGTTTAAAACTAAGCTGTTGTGGACACAAGTATTTATGTTAAATCCATAAACAGAAATAGCCTTAGAAAAACATGTTTAAATAGTACGCTCATACAATTGAGTTATGAATAGAATCTCCTGTAATAATTTTATATGTCTATAATTTCAAACCGACTTAATATTTGCCAGACGTATTCAACTTTTTAGGGATATTTTAAATAAAAATTTGGAAATATAAAAAATTAATTAATATTTCAACTGTTTATTCAAAAAATAGAACATCTTAAAGAAACGGTTCGTCAACATATTACTTTTTTTAATGACGAGTTACTTTGAAGAACCAAAAATAAAATAAAATTTTTTAGTACTAATCATCAAACATGTCATTTATGGGCTGACATTTCATTTGCGCATGTTTCACTGTTCGCTTGCCTTCCACCGGGCGAACAAGAGTATGAATGATGAACGCGTCAAGAATACACATTCGTCAGCTTTTCACCGTTCACTTATCACAACACAAGACATTAGTCTGCAATCACCATTTAATTTTCGAAAGGACACAACAAGAACGCTTGGGGGTTGGTGTCTCGTGTTTTATTTTGGATCGACGCATAGACTACAGGATATATGAAGGGGGTCTCACAGCACGTAGATACCTAGAAATTATTTGAGGAAATTATTCCAGAATTGCTTGAAAATGTTCAACAAGACAGTGACCCGAGCCACAACTCTAGGCTGTTAAGCCCATTTTTGGACAATAACTTTCCTTGAAGTTAGACAGGTATCAATGAGCCAGTGAGATGGCCCACACTATCTCCCAATCTTTCCGTTTTGGATTTTTTGTGGGGTTTTATGCAAAATCAAATGTATAAAACACGACATCAATCTATAGCCGAACTTCGTGAGGGAATAGGTTTGGCCATACAAACTCTTCATAATAGACATATGGTTCTTTTAATAGAATTAGAAAAATAACAAAACTGTGCCGATATTGCCGGCCGTCATTTTGAATACCATCTTTCAAAACTCTTGGTTGTTTTTAGTTTCAGTGTTACTTTTTGTTCTTGTTCCTTTAGTTTTATGAAATAACGTTGTTCTTGTTTCTTTGCAATCAAATTTCAATATTTTGGTTTTACATATACAAATATATATATATATATATATATATATATATATATATATATATATATATATATATATATATATATAAAGTAAAATGCGAACAGTAAATGCAAACTTCGTTCCATCATATCTTTTCCGTGTTAGAGGTTGCACAGTTTGAACAAGTTCCTACAGAACACCATTGAGATGATGGCCTACCTGTACCACCAGGGTACTGACATGCACCTGCTATCATCTCGATGGTGGTGGAATAGGTTAAATTGTGTTTTGTAACAATTTGTTCAAACTATGCAACCTCTAACACGGAAAGGATATGATGGAACGAAGTTTACATTTACTGTTCGCATTTTACTTCCTACATACACGGAGTTGCATATAGTTGTATGTTTGCTGAATGTGATTTCAGCACTACAACGGCATAATGTGGATATATTCACTGCTATTGCATCTCACACGGAAGAATCCGTAAAAGCCGCATAAACATATATATATATATATATATATATATATATATATATATATATATATATATATATATATATGAAACAGTGCTGTTTAAAGTATAAAATGTAATAATAAGAAAGTGTTTATAATTGAAAAATATTAAAATTAACTTCCAAAGTGTCTAATCTTTGGTATAATTATTATTGTCAAAATTCTGCATTTGTTTCTTATAAATTGGTCATAGCATACTGTTACAAATAAAGTAAATTATTGAAAATATCGAATTGGGACCTTGTTTTTCAAAATAAAATAAACACATTATATATTTTTGAAAAGCCTAAATTATACTTAATCAATATCTAAAATTATATATAGGGTGTCCTATTTAAAAAATCATAAATTTGGTTAATATCTCAAAAATTAAACTTTTTAGAAAAAAACTGACTGCACCACTGAACTCTACGTAAAAAACTCTATAAAAGTCAGTTTTTACCATTTTGACAAATTAACCCATAACAAAAATACGAAATGTGCTAAAAAACGAAAATTTTCAAAATCTTGAAAACCACGACACCCTATCTTTAATAATAATTCCAATGCCCCCTAAAAGTATCGAAAATGGGACATCCCGTACATGTATTATCTGGACACCCTGCATAAATTGCTTTCCTCGTATAAGAGTTTTTAGTTGGCAACTCTATCTTAACATGCTATTTACATACAACACAAATTTTAACATAACCCAACACAACGGATCATTATATTGTTCCGTTATAGAGTTAGGTAGAGGAGATATCTTCCTTGTTGGCAGATATTTGATGTGCTAATTCGGTATCGATTTTAAAAATTTCAATTGCGGATTAAGATTTATAGAATTTTTTCGCCTTCTAGCATATTTTTAGATAAAAGTTCAACTTAAAATAAAAGAAAAATATGTAGATCAACCTTGATTGAATTTAAAATTAAAAATTCGACTCTCGTTAATCTCTACAGCTTTTGATCTTGTTTATTTATAAATTAATCTAATTTATTTTTTTTAATTGTCGATAAAATTGTGTCAAAGCAAAGGAAAAAGTACCGTAATGCATCTTTAAATTTAAATTAATTAAATGACATATAAACGAATGAGGACGATTTGATAAATTTTAATTTTAGTCACTCGTAATTAAAAAGGAAGTGTACCAGAGAGCTTCTTAATGATAAGTAAGCCTTCTAAGTTTATTGATCTGTTAACATACGGAAAATTAACAAATAATTCGATGATAACCTTGCTTCTTATGGGTCGGTTATTTTTTTTTTTTTAATTTTTAATTTATTGATGGCTCTCAAAAACTTTGTTCATAATAAATAGTTTCAAGCTCCCACGTGTTATTTGATATGTTAATTGTGGATTTAAATATACCTGTAAAATTGATAAAATTTGAACAAGGTGATAAATAATTTTACTAAGCAGAATTTTTAGGTCTTTTGGTTTATGGCTACTTGTGTCTGTTTATACAGGTAGCGCCATTCTGCACATGCGTGGGACAAAATATAGGATCATTGTGAAAAATGTAAAACAGCAATTTTCTTACTTATAATTACGGCAGGAAGAATTTAAATGCTTTTTATATTTATCTTATTAAGCACAAAAAAGCTAAAAAATTTATCCTATATACAGGGTGTTTCCAAATAAGTGGGGAAAATTTTAAAGAGTTATTCTTGAACTATTTTTAAACATGAAAGTTCATCTAAACATATGCCTGATAATGCTTAGTTTTTATGATACAGGGTGTTAAAATTTATTATTATTTTGGATTTTTTAAATTTATATTATTTGTTTTTAAAAATAATCAAGTCAAATTTGGAACACAAAACACTTTTTGCAGCTCTCATAAAAATAATTATTGTGTGAAATATTACACAAGTGTTACTTTTTTCCGGGTCTGTACCATTTTTCCGGCATCACTGATTCGATTTGCGACTGGTGTCCCGCAGGGATCCAGTGTATCGCCTCTACTTTTTAGTATATATATTTCTATGTTTCCTAACGTCTTTAAATCCTGTAAATAACACTACTATGCTGATGATGTACAACTGTATTCATCCTTTTACCCTGATGAATGTCCACAGGCAGTGTCTGTTATAAATTTTGATTTGTATAACTTGGTTCAGTTTTCTTGTGGTCATTCTTTAAAATTGAATCTACAAAAAACCACAGCTATTTTATTTGGTAAGAAGAATGATATGGATAATTTTATGCGTAACTACAGCGAACTAGTAAAGGTGAATAATGTTAACATAACTTTTAAAAATACCATTCAAGACCTCGGTCTTCACCTAGATCAAGATCTAAGATTTTCTTATCGCATTACACAGTCATTAAAAAAAGCTTATATAAACCTGAAACTCATTTTTCAAAATCGTTATTTTCTAAATAGTGAACTTAAGACTTTGCTTTGCGACAACTTAGTTCTCTCGCATATAAATTATTGTCATACTGTTTATGGGCCATGTCTGCAATAAATTTTGATTTGTATAACTTGGTTCAGTTTTCTTGTGGCCATTCTTTAAAATTGAATCCACAAAAAACCACAGCTCTTTTATTTAGTAAGAAGAATTGTAGAGATAATTTTATGCGTAACTACAGCGAGCTAGTAAAGGTGAATAATGTTAACACTTTTAAAAATACAATTAAAGACCTCGGTCTTCACCTAGATCATGATCTAAGATTTTCTTACCACATTACACAATCATTAAAAAAGCTTAGTTCTCTCGCATATGAGTTATTGTCATACTGTTTATGGCCATGCCTGTCACCCTTGGACACTAAAGGAATACAACAACTACAAAACTCTTGTTTAAGACTTATTTATGGGATACGAAAATTCGAACATGTTACTTATAAATTAAAAGAAATCGGTTGGTTGGACATGCGACGGAGGCGACAATTGCCTCTACTTGTCAATTTTTCTCCATAATTAATCAAGAGACACCCCCATATTAGAAAAATAAAATCAGATTTTGATGGGATGTACATAATGTTAATGTTCGGTTTAAGGGAAAGCTTACCATTCCCTCTCACTCCCTGGAGTTGTTCTGGAGATCGTTTTCGTATAATATTGCCAAATATTTAAATAATTATGCCATTGATTTATTGGGTAGATCGGTGTCAGCACGGAGATTTAGAACCATGGTTTTGGGGAGCATCCTGAGAGTCTGAGTGAATTTTGTGCGTTTTCGCTGGGTATGTCTATGAACCTTTTTTCTTTCTTTCATTTAAGACTTGTTTTTTGAAAATTAATATTGAGCTGTATTCAGATTAATATTTATATTGGTAACTAATTTTTGCATAAGTTGAATATTGTTTTTCTTTTCATATATTTCGTAACATTTTTAATTTTAATTTTTTTAATTGTTTTTCATTATATTTAGTTTTGTGGGTACGACCATAAACTAAATGCATATATAATATTTCAATATTTCTAAACTCTGCCTTTTTGACTATTTTTTTACTTACTTTATATTAAAAATCAATCACACTTATCCATATAAAATATAACATATTACAACAAAAAAAAACAATATGATAAATTAGGCGTGAACTTATTTGACGACAGCCTACAATATCTTTTCGTCACTGAATAAACCAATTCTACAGAACTTAATTGGAGATGCATCTGAAAATATTTTATGTTTCTGTAGAAAAAATATTGACTTTTAAGGGAAAACTTTACAGACTACAAAGTTTCACAATAAGATGTGAAAGCTAACTGAATAATCAAATCGAGCCAGTGGCTCCCGAAAAAAAAGTTTAAGAGGGTAAAATTTAACAGACCCGGAAAAAAAGTACCACTCTGTATATTATTTCACATAACAATAATTTTTTTATGGGAACTGTAAAAAATGTTACGTGTTCTAAATTTGACTTAATTATATCTAAAAAGAAATGATATAAATTTAAAGAACTAAAAATAATAATGAATTTTAACACCTTGTATTTTAAAAACTATGCGTTATCGGATATATGTTTATAAGAACTTTTATGCTTCAAATTAGTCCAAGAGCAACTCTGTAAAGTTTTTCGCACTTACTAAGAAACACCCTATATATGGACAAGATGCTTCAAATAACAGACATATAACACAAGACATATGTGTTTTCTGCTACCCGCACACCAAATTATTTCGAGTCTCTCTAAAAAGTTTATACTAAATGCTAGCCTGATTTTTCGAAATACAAGGTTTCAAATTAATATTTTTTAAACATTTATAGTAAATATTTATCTTAATTATATCTTGATTGATATTTTGAGTGATTGGTTTGAGTGTACGTTACAGAGAGCGCCACCGGTAACAAGTTTCATAACTTTTTGCATTTCGGTATATTAAATTTATAATTAACAATATCAATACAAATTTACATAGCAACGAAATAGCAATGATAAATATCGTTATTAGTTACAAAATAATATGGTTAAACGATGGCAAAATTTTATCATTTAATTTTAAAATTTATCATTAAATTCTTAATTTTTTTGTTTTGGCCGAACATTACGCTAACGCAGAAATGACCGATATGATATTAATGCACGGTTATTGCCAAGGAAATGAACGGGAATCGGATAGAGTATAAAGAGAAATATTGCTAAATAGACGCGTACCAAATTGATAGATTTGCTCCTGCAGAGATTCATTGCATTGGTTAACAAAATTTAAACTTTGTCTTGCTATACGAACTGTTTTTATAATATAAGATGTCAGTAAAAATAAGCAGTTCTAAATTTTTTATCACGTATAAATTTTATTGGGCAAAGAAACATAAATTTTAAAGAAAATTATTAAATCTACTTCATAAATTGAAGATTTGCGGTTTTCTGGTATATTTGACTTCCCGTTGTCCCTATTGCTTGTCCAGCAGTAGTCGGCTAACATCCCTGGATTCCACCTGCCCTGGTAACATATCTCCATATTTGAAATGTTCTGATGGAACCTTTCTCCATGCCCCTCGCTTACAGTCCCTAAATTATCAGGAAAAAATGGAGAGATGAGTCTAGGAAATAAATTATAATTGACATATTGCAACCCAAAGTTTCGTAAGTCAACGAAAGCTTGTTCATCACTATCGATAGTTGTCACTTTTATAATTACCCAAAAAATTCACAACCACGGGCAGTTTAACTTTCTCCATAGAATCAATCTTTATGTACAAGAAAATGAAGGTCATTTTGAACATTTACTTGAAGTTTAATTAACACATTTCATAAACAAAATTTGTCTGTTTAGGTTTGTTATTGATTTTGTGTGTATGTTATTATTGTTCTCTATCAGTGCATTCTTATATCATTATGACTGTTGGCTCGTTACTATTAAAAACTTTACAGCCTGTTGGCATTTTAACACGTTCCAAATTTTTTAGGCCTGGATAAAATGTGAAGAGCGGCTACGACCCGTCTTAATATGCAATAAAAATCCAATTATCTCAGAAATGGCTGACAAAAACGACATGAAGAAGATATACCTAAGCTTCTTGGATGAAAGATATCAAGAAATAATAATCTTTAATTAGATATTTATTGTACCGAAGTACAAAAAAGTTTTAGATGTAGACGAAGCGCTACTGGTGGCGCCCCCTATAATGTACATAGATTTCGATTTCTTATCCTAGTAAACGCCAAAGTACCAAATTTCGTAAAAATCAAGCTATTATTAAAATAAATATTTACAAAAATGTTTTAAAAAATTATAACTTTGACACTCCGTATTTCGAAAACTATCAACATTTTTTGGACTTAAAATTATAACTACGTGCGGAGTGTATTTCGAAAACTATCAACATTTAGCATATTAATAGAGTTATTAAAGAAAATAACTTTGTTTGTACACATAGCCGCAAATAAAATGACTTTTAGAAACAAAACAAAAACGCTCGCCAGAAAATAAATATTACGTAAAACTTTGGTAAATAAATAAATTTAAAACATTTTTTTAGATCTGCCAGGTGCAAACAAAAAATCTCTAATGCCGAAATGAAAAAATAATGTCACTTCTCACACGGTAACGAGTGTGTTCGATTTATTAAACAGCATTCCAGTCAGTCGATTCATTAAATAACATTCCAGTTTCATCTTTCTTGCTCACGTATAAGCCCTATTAGATCTTCATCTTTACACTATGTACTATTCTATGTTGCTGGTTATAAGTCTGCGCATGTTAAGTTGTTGCTCTGTTGCCAGACGTTCATATTATTACTAGGGAAAAGGAAAAGGCATTCGGAAAAGTTCAAAGACAAAAAAATGTTTTTAACAAAAATTAAGTAGTGTCATGACACTGTGGTACTACCAAACGAGTCGGCATTGCTTTACATGAATCTGAAAAGCTACCTTTCCTATTTAAGATTATTAACAAGAATGATGGATATCAGGTAATCACCACGAGTATGAAGAAAAAAAAACAAAGTGGAATACATAGGGAATAAACTATCCATTTTTCTTTAAAAGGTAACTTTTTATATTTTTCAGTATTTGTTAATACATATCAAAAAAAAATTTGTTCTAGTTAGGAGAACAATTATAGTTAAGTAATTTACTAGTAGCATTAGTGTTCTGTTTAAAGGTCCTAATAATTCAGTAAATTGAATGGATCAGTTTTCAATGTGTTGCAGGAGATATTAGTAATGAGGTCCTTAAAAATATTTCCATAGTAGGTTTATTGAAAGATTAAAAAAAAAAACTGTTGATTGGCGTAATTTGTCGCGTTCCTGTATTCCTTATCGCCGTTTCCATCTGATATCGATGAAATTTCTTATCCATTTTACCGTTTTTTCATGCATTAGAAATATCCATTTCATAGGCTCATGGGAACGAGAAATAACATTTTTTTTTGGAAATTAAACCTGATTTGAAAAAATTACGCTAAAAAGAATATCAAGAATTGTTTATTAATCCAACCAATAATGTTGGGTTTATGCATTACATCAACTGCTGGATATAGGGCTCTTTTTTAGTTTTCTGTATTTTTTTACGTCACCGTTTCATCTTATTGGTGATCACTTCTTTATGTGTTTTTGTTTGGCATATCTAAAGTTTCTTCTATCTTGCTCCAATGCTGAACAGTATCGTCAGTTTCATTTTGACGAAAGCGTTTTCGAATTAAACGTATACTAACCCAAATGATTTATTGTATTTGATCGATTTTTCAAAGATATTTTATTATTGGCAAACAGTTACAAGTAATGTTTTCATTTCAAACATTTCGTAACAATTTTAGCAATTCACTTATTAATATGGATTCAAAGCAGAGAAACTTTTCACAGTCTTTTCCCATCCAGTTTTGCAGCTTCTATCACAATCTTTTTCAGGAGCTATGTTCTTTTTCTTTTATGTGTTTGCATTTTTTGCTTGTTTTAGTGTTATTTTTGACAAGTGTTCGGAACTCTAACTACGTTATGACTTGATAAATTCTTTTATAAAAATTTTCCCGCTTGATATTTCTGTTTTTTTACTATTTTAAAATGTGAATATTTCCTGAAAACCATGGTTTTTGGGTTTAGATCGAGTCAAATTAGAATTATTATTCAACGTTTCGCCTACGCTTACACGAGTGATCTTGAAGGAGCAACAGGCAGGTATCTATAACGGACTAATGCTGAGCGAAATGTGATCCACCGTTACAATCGATTTGCACGATTGGTATGGATTGTAACCTGTATCTTTACAGTTTCTTACAGTCTACATTATACGTGGAAATTGATTATAATTCTGGATTACGGTACGCTGAGCACCAGCCAAGTATAAATTCCGGGCTGTTTTTTCTCGGTGTTCTAATCTCGTAGAGTAAAGATCTCTGAAGATTCCTCGTGCAATCGTAGGCGAAACGTTCGATAATAATTCCAATTTAACATGGTCTAAGCCCAAGAAGCATGATTTTCAACTTGACCAAAACCATGAAAGCTTTCGTTCTTTAATAGTAAATATTTCCTGTTTCATTCAGCTCATTTTCTTGTCAGCAGCTTCATAATATTGTTTTTTTTTCTATTATTTGATTAATATTCACTAGACTTACTTACTTTTTTCAAAAAGTGCTCAGTTAATAAAAAATCAACAATTACTACACTAATTACATTATAATATATTTGCTAATTTATTTTTTCTTGTTAGTGCAATTTTTTGAAGTCAGTTTAATCTTTTTAAATTTATTTATAATTATTTAAATTATTTGTGTATGGTTTTCGGCTATTAAATGAACGTGTGTAATTAATAACAAAATGATGACATTTTTGAAAAAATTTAACATAAAACATAACGATCTTGGTTACTTGTACAAGTATTCGTTGTTTAAAGACCGGTTTCGTTTGATTTTGTTTGTTTAATTTACAAGTAAAACAACAAAAAGATCATATACATATTTGTTTAAGAGGTATTGGCTTACGGATAACGAAAATTGTTCGAATAAAGAATATTTTACCATTATTTTAAAAATAATATACGGGGATAGCCGTTTATGGCATATTTCAAAAAAAAATTACGAAAAATACAATTTATCATTGAAAATGATTTTATTATTTTTCAAAATATTCTTCACGATGATTTTTGCACACGTTTGAACCAATACGAAAAGTATTTGGCCACGGTGAAAATCATATCCCCCAATAATTTTTTGAACGCATCATGTGCCTCCTCTAAGATAAAAAGTCGTTTACCACGCAGTTTATTCTTCATGTACGGGAAGAAAAATAAATCATTGGGTGCCAAGTCAGGGTTGTACGGCGTATGATCAATCCATTCCACGATTTAAGTGCTCAAAAAGTCACTTGTTTGAGCCGATGCGTGGGAGCTCGTATTGTTATGCTTGAGAATGATCCTTCGAATTCGGTTTGTTATCCTTAATTAACTGCAGACGTTTAGGAAATAAATGGTTGTGTACTATCTTGAATTGACCATTCTATGATTTTTCTAAAGACACATTTTCAACATTTCCGGTTTTTCCCAAAAAAAATCAGGCCATTATGGCCAAATCCTCATGCAATACATTATATATTCCGCTGTTACTATTCCCAGGAATCTCTCATACGCATATGATGATCAATATATGCACAGCATCGATGTTTTCTTGCAAGGCAATCGATTCTAAACGATCTTCACGCGACTCGTACATGAGCGAACAACGTTTATCGCGTAATTTGTCAAACTTCATAACATATATGTCAGATGGCACCTAGCAATGCCAGTGATGCCAGTTCCCGAAATATAAACGGTTACCCTTGTACAGATCATGAAGGTGGAAAATGATAATTGTGTATAAAATTTGCTACTGCCTTGTAAAACATGTCACATATGTTAAAAAAGCAAATTGAAAACACATTGATTGTGGCATTTGATGAGCAAAAGTTGGTCATTGATAGCTAATTTTCTGGAAACATTCTGAATTTACCAATTAACAACTTAAGAAGATATTTGTAACTTTTTTTAAAAATTTTTTAACTAGAAATACAATTATTTTAAACCATCCTTAAAATGTATGTTGTTTCGGACTTATATGTGGATTTGAGATCTACAATAACATCATATAGTGTTCAGTTCTTAAATGTCAGTGTAAGTCAAGAAAGAGCCTGGACCTCTATTTTGTGTTTGACGTCATTTGGTGAAATCATCATTGCTCGCCTACAATTATTTTATATTATATATTGCTATATTATACTAAAACTTTCCTAGAGAACTAGCCTAACCAGTGAGATAAACCGGATCAAAATTCATTCATTAGTTTTCGATATTTGCTCGAACAAATAATTGCGATCAGGGAATTTTCTTTTATAATATAGGGTGTTTCTGATGGCAGACTATAAGATGATGATAAGAGTTTGCATAGTTCTTCTATTATTGCCACTAAGTAGACCCATAGAATATAATCTAGTGAGGTTAGATTAAGGGAAGAGAGGTTTAGTAGGGTTTCCATGCTACTCTTGGGGTCCGTAATGCACACGCAAGTCAGTCTTTGGAGTTTGGAGAGCTCCAGAGTGGCCCGTTTTTGTATGGTTTGGTCCACCATATAACCAAGCCATAGGTTATCATGGGTCTTACTACCGCAGAATACAGCTAGTATACGATATGTGGCTTTAATCTCCACGTCTTGCCTAGTGCCCTATTTGCTGCCATGTTGGGAATTTTACCTTTAGAAATAACTTTTTGTAGGTATGAGTTTTGCATTCAGGATTATACGTAGATATTTAACCTTCTGGCTGATCTGCAGTATTAAAGAGAGTTGATAATTTTAATTCATCCAACTTGAAGTTTAGCATAAGGTGGTCTTTAGTACACCATCCCTCCACTATAGTCAAAGCCTCTTGCACGAACTCTGATAATATATTGCTACATTTCCCCACAATGAGTATGACTATATCGTCAGCATACCTCTGGGTATAATGTTGTCGATAGTTAAAATTTACCAGTAGCTCATTGACAACCAGATCTCACAGAACTGGGAATAGCACCCCTCCCTGCAGGCAGCTCTTGGCTATCGACATCTCCAAGTTTTCTCTAACACTTTGGATGGTGTTCGTCTCTTTGGAGCGTGTTTTGTATCAATCTGCACAGTGCTACGTCACGTGAGAGAAAAAGAATTAAAATGAAAAAGAATGAATGAAAATTAAATATTTAATGCTTCTGTACAGGTGGTTATTTTTTTAGTGTTGATCGCTCCTTCTTTTAGGGCAGTGTCTAGGCTAGCATGCCGGAAATTAGGGGGGGGGGTTACATAAATTCAAGCGCCACCTGTTTTAGGCCCGTCGATAAGAAGAAGCGATGATCTTATCGAAAACAGGAAACAACTGGATCCAAAAATAAAACACACCGATTCCAAAAACAATTAAAATCTATATTTAACAAAAAAAAAGGGATTTTGAATTACAGTTTTAAACTAAAGAAATATGTGACTATTTGCTAAATGGATCATAACAAAAAAAAACAAAGAAACAATGAACATTACTGCAAGTATGACGTCATCTGCGCCATACGCCAAGTTGGTTTAGATCGGCTAAACTGAATAACCTTACTTTTTATGTACGGTTGTATTTAGCACTAACAAATTATCTAGTGTGCCGATTTAGTCTAAAATTATGTTTACTTCAGCCTAATTAAAAGTGTTGGACTATTAATATGTGAAGTGATGTTTTAAATTACCTAGTGTATACGTATACCTTCGGTTTACAAGGTATTTTAAATGAAATTTAAAAATAAAGTGTCCTGTAATTGCTCGCATAAAGTCTTATTAGTTCCCAATCACAGGGGAAAAAGGAAAGTATACATTAAAACCGGTAATTTCACTGTTTATTACAAAGTTCTAATACCTGAAAGGCAGTTTTGTCATTAAATTCAAACACTTTCGGCAAGCTGGATAGCCGATGGCCTCTATGGAGCAGTGGTGTGTAATATGTTGGCTATGGTAGGCAAATCTAATTTTAGACAGGATGGCAACGTCCCAGTATAATAAGAACTGTTTGTGGCATGTACCTGATTGCCTTGAAAGGTGCACCAAGTAGTCACAACGATGGTGTGTTAGCTTTTTAGGTGAGATCACTTTCACTAAACTGTACTTAACGAAAAACGAATACAATAAAACTTTGTTTATCCTCAATATCTGGCAAATGATGCCTTAACGCACTAAACTATGATTTTAGCAGCAAACAGGAATAAAAGTAGTATTATACTCTGAGAAAATCAGCAAAAAATCTGCTTTCTGGGTTTATGCCAGTTTTCACAACCAAGGCTTGGCCCAGACTCTCTCTCTACTGACACTCAAGAGCGCCAAGAAAAAAACAAAAGGTTAACTAACTACACCCTTGATGAAAGTGGCAAAAGTGGAGTGTGAAATACATTTCTAGGCACACTTGATTTTTTTTTATATGTATTAAAGAGACTACTTGATGAAAATAAGAGTCGAATTTATGGTGAATATTGGCTTGATTGTTGGTATTTTGGTAAAATTATTTATAGTTTTGTTCATGAAATAACAAAACTGTAACAACAGACAATGGCAGACGTTGTCATGGAGGTGAAGGGCATGTGATCAACTGCTCTTTTAGTATCAAGGAAGCCTGTCAGTGTTATTTTCTTGCTATCTGTCCCGAATTCTAAACTCCTTACAAGTGCTATGGAACCATAGATTAGCCACCGGCATATTATTAAATAAATTTGTTCTAAATAGCTCACTGTAACCTCAATAAGCGGGCCCGGATTATTCGTTATTTTCAAAGAATCAAATCATTTTAACTGGCAAATTTTTACCGTAATTATTTCCGTTTTACTGTTACGCTAACAATGATTTCTGGTTTATTAATTTTATTTATTAAATACTCATCAGCAAATGTTTATTACAAGTGGGCAAAACTAATTAATTGCGTGGTATTATGTGATTATTTAAATATTTCTTGGAAATCAGACAGGCTTTTTTATGATTTTATCTTCCTGTTCAAGGATTTTGAAAAACTAAGAAGAAAATTAACATAAGGTTAAGCGCTCACGATGTTTTACAGCAGCTGCTTTTTTTCTCGATAAAAAACATAAAACACATTCATAGAAGAAACTTCATTGCTATTTTTTCGAAAACAAGAAGATCATATTTTTAAATGGTTTAAATTTATATGTTTTAAGAATCACAATCAAACTGCGATCTCGGTGACAAGAAAAAGTAAATTCCATTTAAACTTCGAGATATCCTGAGCTAACCCAAACTATCTGAAGTAACTTGACTTATACGAGGTTTGATTAGAAAGTACTCCGAAATTTGGAAATTCGCGAGCTATTTGTTCTTACTTAGGTAGTACTGATTATGACACATATGCAAATTTTCAGCAATAATGAATTAATTTGTTTTCGATATGCAAGAATAAGTGGTCGGCTATTTTTAATTTTGAAAATGATGGAGCGGATTTGTATTAAATTTTGCATAAAAAAATTAAGTGTAATGTTTTATTACAAATGTCTAAGAATTACGAGTTCACTATGAAATAATTAAATTAAATTATGAGTGTAGAAACGTTCCAGTGAGTACGCCCAATAAATGAACTATCGATAAAAAAGAGGAAAAAAATAAGAAAACTATTATTGAAACTTTAGATTAGAGATAAAACAACCAGATGGCATATGAAACGGCCCTTATGAAGCAATTGTAACTACTGTTTTTAGTAGTGTACTTGCAAAAGATAAGTTTGTAGTATTTTAAAAAAAGGAACATAGCAGAGCTCAAAAAATTAATAGCTAATGAAGAAGAAATAACATTTTCTTGGGATGCAAAATAGTTGCTTATGATATTGATCAGCAATTTATTAGAAAGCGTACTTTCCAACGGTTACACAGAAGACTAGAATAGTATGAGTAGGAATGTGACAGAAAAATTGGGGTTTATACTAAAAAATATACAGATATACACAAAAGTGATTAGACCCATAATAAACTATAGATATGTAGTTAGTCCTCTATAGATTGATGCAAGAACAAAAACAAATAATAAAGGGAAAGAACCAAAATAAAAATTTGCAAATATATCAAGGGACTTGTCCACTCTGATATTATAGTTTTAAAAGGAAATTCAGAACACATATTAATTCGAGAGCAATAGGTAAAAGGCCTGTCACTCAAATGAGAAATAGTATGGTTTATAGACGATTCCATTGCTGAACAGAATGTAGAAGCAGGGATATTTAACCTAAAATCAAAAAAATATTAATACATGTGGATAAACTTTCTACTGTATGCCAAGGTAAAATTACAGTCATTCATTGAAAAGGAAAAAGCGGGAGGAATTAATGAAAATAAAATCACAATTTACTTTATGGCCAAACACCAACAAAAACATTCACTTCTCTTAATATGACTTCAAATTTGTTGTGTTGTAAAAGAGAGATAAATTACCTAGAAGATGGTTATCAGGGCATGAGCGTTATCAAGATAATGAAGAAGTTGGCAACCTGAATCTAATAGGAGCGTCATGGTCCTTTGTAGGATTAGAACCATTTTGTGGGGTAGCCAGACCCAAAATTTAGCTATTCACTAACGGGTTAGTTCAGATTAAGGACAAGCGCTAACAATGACGGTAAAATTTAGTGGAATACAAGCTAGCAAAAGATTCGCTTATGGACAACACCAGGTATATAAGAATAAGGATAGGTCATTTGAGAAGGTACCAGTATCTAAACAAACATCTAAAGTGAATCAGAATGGCATATGAAATCACACGTAGGTTTTTTTAGGCTAAACAGAATGTACAGAAGCAACTAGCTACACCTAGGAGAAAGCTTTAAAGGTTCTGGGCACTTAAGAAACAGAAAGGCCTGAACGAGGCTTGAAAACTGTCGAATCTTGTACAGAGATGACCAGATTCACAATATATATTCTAGGTATTGCTGAGACCTGGTGGCTTGGTGCTGGTTAATGCAAGACGGTTCTTCTTCTCTCTCAACAAATACTGGAAACATAGAAAAGTGTAGAGGTTTTATTAATTAAAGACCTAATGGGATATGTGGTGGGATTTATCCCGCCCTCTGGCCATACTACATTATTAATACTTAAGGCCGGTCGACCTCAACATAATACAAGTATACGCACCGGCAGAGGACTCAACCGAATAAGAAGTACAAAAAATTTATAGCGAAGTAAAATAACTCCTTAAATTGACTAAGAAACATGAAGTCAGCATAATTATGGGAAACTTCATGTCAAGATCGAAAAGGTCAGATTTGAAAATATAGATGGATCTTACCGTTTTGTTAAGAAGAAAACATGAAAATTACAAACACCTGGTTTCAGCTTCATTATCACCGCTTATACACTTGTAAAGCCCAACGGACAGATCGGAAAATGTAATCAAGTAGATTATATTCTCATTAACGGAAGATTCAGGTCGACCGTCAAAAAAACTTGCAGGTATTCGGGAGCAAATGTACTTTATGATTACCTACTACCAGCACCAACTAAGAAAACAGCCTTGTTAAGCGCGAATAAAACAGCTTAAGGCACCCAGTGGAATAGACAATAAGATAAACGCACAAAGTTAAACAATAACAACAAATACTGAAGAAAATCTAAAGCAATCGTTGATAAAGATGATAAGCTGTACAACAAATACTATGCAAAAAAGACTGGGATATAGATCAGAAGAGAAGATACAAAACAGGATAATGGATGAGATTTTATTGTAAATAAGCCAATGCAAAAACTATATAGATAACAACATTTATTAAAGAATTCAAAGGTTGATAAGATTAAAAATTAGAATAGCGGAAAACGAATGACTTAATCGTGAATGCGTCGAAATAGAAAAACAGCAAGAACAACATGATGATCATAACTTGCACAAACAGTTTAAAGAAACCACTAAAAATATAGAAAGAGTAGCCCAGGCATAATAGTCAATCAGGGCAGTTCTTGACAGCATAAAAAAAATAATGTGTTGGAAAAATATATAGAAACACTTTTTTATGACGACAGACCGACAAAAGAAACTAATTACGACAACTAATTGACTGGCTCTTCAAACACCAAAGAGGAGAGAGAAAAATCTATACAAAGCTCAAAAAACAATAAAACAGCTAGTCTAGGTGAGATATCACCTGAAATACTGACACTTCTAATCAAAAGAGGCATTACAACACTACATAAACTATTTAAAATATTTAACATGGTCTTGAAAACGGGCGATACCCAAACAATGGCTACTTTTATTCCCCTGCCTAAGAAGATCAACACAAGTAAAAGCTAAGACCACAGATTGTTAGTTTAATGAATTAAAAATAATTATAAAAATAATGCATCAAAGAACATATAAGAAAAGTGAAAGAGAAATAAGCGATTCATAGTTTGGTTTTAAAGAGGGTCGTGGTACGAAAGAAGCGATAGTCGTGACACTAACATTGGAAGGAGAAGTATCTAAGAGGGTCACAAAAGGTCGGGGTGGTAGCAGTGATGAAAATGCTATAGCCTTTTGGGCAACAACATGTTAACAGCTAAATTACTAAAGTCGAATCAAAATTGTTGAATTTTCAACAAAAATTATATTACAATTATATTGGAGAAACTATTATTGTTCCCAATCAACTGAAAAAAAGCTTATAATACAGAGTGGGTCAGAGTAACTTGCTTATTTAAAAATTCAATTTTAAAAAAAGTAATGTAGATATATATTTAAGTCTTTGAACAACATCAAGTACAATATTTAAACTTTATATTTTAATATCCACTATTCTCAATATACTGCGTTAATCGAACTCAGATGTTTCGTTCAATTCTTCAAATGAGTCAGGGTCCTACGAAGGTCGTTGTAAATAAGTGATTAGCCCCATAAAAAAAAAGTCGCAACGGCCTAAATCAGGAGACCGTGCTGGCCAGTGTAGATCGCTTCTCAATGAGATGAAGCGCTCTGGGAAGCGTTGCCGCAAAACACTCATTGACACACGCGCTGTGTAGTTGTGGCACCATCCTGCTGGAACCATACATCTCCCACATCCGTCTGGTTGAGTTTTGGTAAAAAAACTTCTGAATCATAACCGTCAGAAGTCACCGAAACTGCCCGTTCATTTTCTTCAGAAAACCATGTACCAATTATTCCAATTCGCGATAGTGTACTCCAAACGGCTACAGGGTCTAAATTTAGGGGATGCTTATGCTGTCTGGGGTTAACAGGACTTCAACTGGGCATGTTATGCTTATTTACAGATCCCCAAAAGATGAAAGTGAGTCTTATCACTGAAGAAAATAAGTGTGTCGTGAGGCATGCCAAGAAGAGCATCACATGCATCTTCTCGAGCAATAAAATTGCGTTCCTGCACCATAGTCAACTTATAGGGATGAAATTTTACTTCTTCATGAAATAGCTGCTGCATTTTTGAGGGCAGGAACATGATCCTGGAGCACAATATTGAAATAATAGGAACGTAATGCACGTTGCGTGGTGACATTTGAGCGACCGTTAGAAAAGTATGCCTCGACAGCGAACTCACACTCCACCTTCTTCCACCGCATGATGCTCTCTAAACCAAGTGAAGCTATAACTTTAAGCCTCACTTTTTAGAATGTGCCTACCCCCACTCACCTTGGAGCAACTATCGCTTCAGGGCGACAAATTGATATAAGCAAGTTACCCAGCTCCACCCAGTATAAGGGCAGACGTTTTTTGTTCTAAAACAGTTAAAAACAAAGCATTATCTCAGATCGCAGTCAGTATTTCCTTATATATGGTGTTTTGTAAAAAAATGTCCAGGATAATGGATCGTTACAAGAACAGGTAACGTTTATGATAAAATAGATAATAATTTAAATATCCGGTATTCCATTCAAGGCTTTCGAAAATGTTTAAAACAATATTTATTACAATGAACTGTATTTCTTCGAAATCGTCGACAAGAAAAATTTAACTTTCAAGAACTTATAAACAAAAATAAATCAACAAGTACTAACTACACCTGGTTGTCTCGCTGGAGAGGAAGAAAGACTCGCAGTGAGATTATATTGCTAAAAATAGCATAAAATTATTAAGAATAAATTATTTTTATCATTTTCCAAGTAAATCTTTTCATTTGTTTAGCAAATTAAAATTGTTAATAATATTATAAAATAATTACACATGATTATTATTATCGCAGTTTTTTAAATATATAAATGATTGTAAAAATTTAATTGTTCATAAGAATTTTTAAATAAATATTATTATGGGAGTGGGTGTTTTAACAATTACTGTATAATATTTCCTAATTTGTGTTTTCTGATAATTTTAATCGCATGGTGATAGTAAATGTAGATTCTTTATAATGAGCAGTATATTATATAAAGGTGCCTAAGGTTTTTTTCCGATTAAGGTTTATTTTTGCACGGCCTTTTTACTTGGGTTTTGCCTCTTGCCGTTATAATGCGAAGGAACTCACGCATCTTCTACCCTAATATTGCGACGTCGCAAAACAACACAACAAGGCAATCAAGTTTTTTAAAAAATCAAAATTTTAATAAGAAACAAAAAAATCTATCTGCTGTATTTAAATAGTTGTTATATATATGTATTCTCCTCTCGGGCAGAGAAAAGGAAAGAATATATACAAACAGTTTATTATTTCCTGCAAATACCACTCTGGTCCTCTCTCCAAACGTGTTTCGACCACCTTATGATCTCGTCAGTGGAGCTGTATCAGATTCACAGCAACATTCGCAGGAAATAACTGATATATGAGATAGAAATTCCAAAGTCAGTGTGTCAGAGATGTTTACAGAAAATGGAAGCAAACTGTGTTTCACACACCTTCTGAGACAATACAAAAAAAATCTGTATATAATTTCAAATGTATATTGAAAGCATCCATCCATAGTTTACAGTCACATTTGTATAATTATGTACATTTTTTACAGTTTTTCCGATTTATATAAAAAATTTGAATACGTACTAAAAAAATCTGTACTATATGGAATTAAAGATTATTATACCTTAAAACAGAATAGGCGACTTTGGATACGGAAATCGAAATGAGAGAGGGGAAATGTTAATGAACTATTTAGAAGCAACTAAACTTTTCGCAATGAATACCTTCTTTCAGAGAAAACCACAGAGGAAGTGGACATGGGTATCACCAAATGGTACCACGAAAAATGAAATAGATTATGTACTAACAAAGGAAAAGAAAATAGTCCAAGACGTCACAGCTATAAACGCTGTATCTATTGGTAGCGATCATAGACTACTCAGAGTAATTAAAGATACCAACTAAACCAGATCGAAGAAAATACTCATAAATAAGAAAATATATACCAAACTCCTGAAAATTAACAACGAACAGTATACAAATCAACTGAAAGAAGCCAATGAATTACATCTGGAAGCGCTTGAATTAGATGAACTGAATTTAGTCATAACCAATGAATTATTAAAAACAAGCTCTAAGGTTGCCGCGAATCAACAACAAAAGCAGTCTAAAATTAGCAGAAAGTCCCAAGACCTGTTAAGGAAAAGACGTCAACTTTTGCGTGAAAATAAAAGAAACACAGTGGAGTTCGCAGAATTAATCAAGACCATAAGAAAACAAATAAAAGCCGACTTAAGAAAATACCAAGAACGCATAGAACAAATAATAAAAAAGAACCGAAGTCTAAAGGGAATGAAGTTTAAAGTCGGAAAGAAGAAGAAAATTCTGCTAAAGAACCGGGGCGATGAAGTAAGAGATAGAAAGGAGATAATAATGATAACTGAACAATACTATGAAGATCTATATAGCCCAAGAAACCCTCCCTCGGCTAATACTATAAAGAATTTAAAAAAGACAATAACAAATGTGAATTCTGAAGACCTGCCAGATATTACAGAGGATGAAATAGATAAAGACATACAAGATATGAAAAGAAATAAAGCAGCGGGAGATGACAAAGTCTTAATAGAACTTCTTAAGGAAGGAGGAAGAAAAGTTAAGGAATATTTAAAGATATTATTCAACAGATGTCTTGTCGAAGGGAGGATACCCAGTGGATGGAACAACGCTAACACAATTTTGATATATAAAAA
Organism: Diaprepes abbreviatus; assembly: GCA_034092305.1. Classification (NCBI taxonomy): domain Eukaryota; kingdom Metazoa; phylum Arthropoda; class Insecta; order Coleoptera; family Curculionidae; genus Diaprepes; species Diaprepes abbreviatus. The sequence continues at coordinate 3,688,164 of JASJET010000071.1, read as the reverse complement.
AGGCGCTTCGGCGACTCTGGACAATTATAGGTCTATATCCCGTCTATCCCAGTTATACAAAACTTTCAAGAAAATCATAACTAGCAGATTAACATATCAACCTGTTGAACAAGCAGGATTCAGAAGGGGATATGGAACATGCGACCACCTGCATACACTAAAAATATTAATAGAAAAAACCAACGAGTATAATCTGCCTCTGTACATGGCCTTTGTTGACTACGAGAAGGCTTTCGCCAGCGCAGAACTATGGGCTGTTGAAGAAGCTTTGGTAAATAGCAGAATAGACTCGAGATACAAAAATTTATTGCATAATGTCTATCTAGACGCAACGATGACAGTACAAATTGATGACGAGCTAAAGACAAACCGCATCCCAATCAAAAGGGGAGTAAGACAGGGAGATACAATCTCGCCCAAATTATTTACAATGGCTCTGGAAGACTTGTTCAAATCATTAAATTGGGAAAATAATGGGATAAACATTAATGGTAGATTCCTAAATCATCTGTGATATGCAGATGATATACTCTTGATCGCATCCGACTAGGAAGAGCTGCAGTCAATGATAAACGACCTCCATGAAACATCGCTCCAACTACGATTAAAGATGAATCTCAGAAAAACAAAAGTAATGTCAAACTCAGACGAACAACAAGTTATAACAGTAAATGCAACCGAAATAGAACAGGTGAATGAATATATATACTTAGGCCAGGCCATAAGAGCGAGTAAGAACAACCAGACAGCCGAAATAACACGAAGAACTCGATTGGGATGGACGGCGTTCGGAAAACTCTCCTATGTTTTGAAAAATCAGAAAATTTCCTTATACTTAAGAACCAAAGTATTTGATTGTTGTATATTGCCAGTTCTAACATACGGAGCGCAGACGTGGACCTTTACAAAATCAAATTTCGACAGAATCCGCATAACTTAAAGGGCTCTGGAACAACACATTAGGAATATCACTCAGAGAAAAAAACCCAACGACGCTATAGAAAGAGCAGCATCGCTGAAATGGAAATGGGCAGGCTATAATGAACGAATAAAATACAACCGTTGGAATTCAGAAATTAGAAAATGACGCCCATATGAAGGGAAAAGATCCAGAGGCAGGCCACAGATGAGATGGAAGGATGACATAGTCAGACATGCCGGCTTGATGTGGTAAAGAAGAGCCCAGAATAGAGAGATTTGGAAACAAATAGGGGAGGCCTATATCCAGTTTTGGAAGGACGAAAACTAGGCTAAAATGAAATTAATACCTTAAAATATTATCAGAGAAATTTCAGTGTTAAGAAAAGCAAGTCGTTCTGTCTCTTGTGTATAATATATGTACATATCGTAAACAGTACATATTTTTAAAAAGGGCGTTTTTTCCTTTAAAATTTAGTTAGTGTCAAAATTCTAAATAAAATCTATGAGAAGAATAAAAAAAAACATATACACACAGCCAACATAGGCTACATTATTTATGTAACTAAATAATTTGTTAAATAGGAATATTTTATCTCTAAATTTGCAACTCGTTAAAAATATTTAGCTATGCTCAATACTTTGTGATCTGAAAAACTAATTTTATTTATTTCGTAGTATTTTCAGCTCTAACTACTCCTCTAAGTGTTCCTTCCAATCAAAGTAGAGCACATCTCTTGTCATTTTGTTTTTTTTTAAGAAATTTTCACAATCTGTCAGTGAATTTTACATGAGCATTCTATAATGTGTTAATCTTGATACTTTTATAAAAATATCTTCAAATGATTCTTTAATTCCCTTACATGACTTAAGATAAACATTCAATGAACTATTAAAACAACTGTGAATATTAAAAGTTGTATCTAGAGCTACAAAATAAATAGGGTACTTAAATAATATTTTTAAAAAGTTACGAATTTTTACGTTCATTAGGGGTCATTTATTAAAACAAATCGAACTTACCATTGTGATTACCCACAAAATATTTTTTAATTTTAGTAAATTATAATGATATATGATATTAAAAACTGAATAAAATTTACAATTGAAAATGAGAAATTTAATTTTGTTTGGCCTTTTTTTTATTTGCTTCAAGTTTGCAACAGAACATTTTTATAAAATTATACTGAAATTATTCTTGTAAGTCGTCGAAAAGACAAATGTTTTTATATTTAATCCAACTTTCTTTTTTTGTATTACACGGAGGCTCTCGATGAACATGAACTATGTACAGGGTGAGTCAACGAATGGATGAAGTAGGTTTGTGCCTTTTCGGTGAAATTAACAAAGAAACTATATTTATTGTTTGATACAGTTTATTTTTACGCAGATTTTAAAAATATTTAGGACTCTACAGGGTGAGCCAAAAAACTAGGACAGCATAAAGTTGTATTTTTTTAAATAGAATACCCTATATACGAATCGTATTTTCGATTTAGCTTATAATTTTAAATCTTTTTTATTAAGGGTTTACTATAACAAAACTTTATAGTTTCTGAGATAATTAAGTTTAAAGAAAAAAAGTCACATTTTCAAGCATCAATTCAATCCTAAATAACGTTTTCAATTTTGTGACAAATATATTTAAATTTGGAATTTAGCAAGGCCAAGGATAAGTTAACATAATTTTTACCTAATATTTGCAATAAAAGCTACAGGGTGTTGAACACATCGGCTCAAATTTGAACAAGTTTAAATGAATAAATATCTTTTTTTTTAAATGGTACACCCTGTATATTTTCATGTTATTTAATAGAGTAATAAAAGCCCTAAAAGTTTTGTTCAATATATCTTATACCTATTTATAATAGTTTTTGAGATATTGCAGTTTTTCTTATTTTCCATACTTTTTTACAGAAATAGTCTTCATTATCATAGTAGCCATGTAAAATAATAAAAAGAAACTACAGAAACAAACAGAATGTGGTTAAATATGATGAAATGCATTATTCGTTATATTACAACGGCAATAGTTTAATTAAACATAATGTAAAAAAATTAACACAACAATAACGACAAGGCAAATACATATTTACTTTTATACTAAATTGAAACAAAAAAATTACCTATTAAATACTGAGATTAATTATTTCTTTTTAATAAGTGTTCGAATAAACGACCCTCTTGTGCAATGCACAAATTTAGTCTTTTTTGCAGATTTTCTCGGACCCTGGACAAAATTAGTGGCGTTATTGTTCTACAGGTATCCCTAATCCTGTTTCGCATATCTTCCACTGTTGTTGGTGGATTAACATACACTTTATTTTTAATATAACCCCATAGGAAGAAATCTAATGGGGTGATGTCGCAAGACCTTGGTGGCCACTCAATGAAACCCCCACGTCCAATCCATTTTTGCGGATATCGTTGGTCCAAAAACGCACGAACTTCACGATGGTAATGCGGAGGCGCATCATCGTGCTGGAACCACATACTGTCGAGCTCATCCCTATCGAGATCTTGAAGCAGTTGGGGTAGTTCTTCTTGTAGAAAGTTCCGGTAACTATGGCCATTTAGTGGTTCATTAAAAAAGTGGGGTCCAATAATTCGATTATGATGAATACCACACCAAACATTTAATGACCAGTGGTTTTGATGTTGCACCTCTCTAATCCAAAATGGGTTTTCTGTGGCATAATAATGCATGTTGCGTCTATTTACGGCACCGTTACTTCTAAAAGTAGCTTCATCACTAAACATTACCTTGCATAATAAATTTGGATTTAATTGAATCTCCGCATTTATTGTACGACAAAAGTTTACACGACTTTCAAAATCCTGTCCATGCAATTCTTGGTGTAATTCCATGTGATATGGATGATACCTATATTTCTTGGTAGTACGATTAGCGGTGGATTGTGATGTTTCACATAATGCTGCTAACTGACGGCTACCAATATAAGGATTTTCCTGAACATTTAACAATACTTGTAGTTCTTTTTCTTCATTAGTTACTGGTTTGTTGACCACTTTACGTTTTGGATAATCAACAGTACCAGAAGAATCAAATCTTTGCATTAAGTTTTGAAAAGTATGGGTATTAGGCTGGCGTCGATCAGGATACTTCATGTTGTAGATTCTTTGAGCAAGAAGGTAATTTTTTTTGAGCCTCTCCTATTGTATAAATCATATCTATTAACTCATTCTTTGGAAAAGTCATTTTACAATATAAGATGAATGCAAAAAAAAACCAAACTACACTACATAAAAACCAAAAGAAGCGATTGCGGTTATAAATTTGACACACAGAAAAATGTTCTTTTACATTGTTTTTGCCATGGCTACTATGATAATGTAGACTATTTCTGTAAAAAAGTATGGAAAATAAGAAAAACTGAAATATCTCAAAAACTATTATAAATAGGTATAGGATATATTGAACAAAACTTTTAGGGTTTTTATTACTCTATTAAATAACATGAAAATATACAGGGTGTACCATTTAAAAAAAAAGATATTTATTCATTTAAACTTGTTCAAATTTGAGCCGATGTGTTCAACACCCTGTAGCTTTTATTGCAAATATTAGGTAAAAATTATGTTGACTTGTCCTTAGCCTTGCTAAAATCCAGATTTGAATATATTTGTCACAAAATTGAAAACGTTATTTAGGATTGAATTGATGCTTGAAAATGTGACTTTTTTTCTTTAAACTTAATTATCTCAGAAACTATAAAGTTTTGTTATAGTAAACTCTTAATAAAAAAGATTTAAAATTATAAGCTAAATCGAAAATACGATTCGTATATAGGGTGTTCTATTTAAAAAAATACAACTTTATGCTGTCGTAGTTTTTTGGCTCACCCTGTAGATTCCTAAATATTTTTAAAACCTGCGTAAAAATAAACTGTATCAAACAATAAATATAGTTTCCTTGTAAATTTCACCGAAAAGGTACAAACTTCATCCAATCGTTGACTCACCCTGTACAAAAGAACTCAAACTGTATTACAAAACAAAAAAAAATATTTGATTTTTTAAGGACCCCACAATAAACATTTGAAAACGATAAAAAACAAAACATAGCATCTTGAATTCTTTATACACCCTACAAGAATGGTTTTCGTACAATTTATATATATATATATATATATATATATATATATATATATATATATATATATATATATATATATATATATATATGTGTTAAGTTAAAAAACTGAACTTTAAATAAACACAACAGACTCGCTTAAATAAAAATTTACTCATCTCTATGTATTCCCCATAATTTTTACATTACGTCAAGAATGTGGATCAAATAATTTTGTTTCTACGTAGCTATGTAGTAGTAGGTAAACTTTTCGCTATAGAGCGCCTAACGAGGTCAGATAAATTAGTATTGAGTGGCCTATCTATTCTTTCTTTATTTAAACTATGATTATTATCTTCTAACGCTTAACAAGTTAAATCGTTAAACAAGTACGTGCAAAAGTTGCCTTTCTAAATATTAGAAAGTTTCACAATGAATTTCAGGAACCTTCTTAACAAAAATTACCTAATAACGTTGTAAATTCCTTCCTACATTTTATTTATTTTTATGTTCTTGGAAAGCAAGGTTGCGAAAGTTGAAAAATTTTACTTTTTGAATGAATTTACATGAAACTACATACATGAAGTACTGAATTATGAAATTTGTTGTGTGTTTACAAGGTCCTACAAATATACATCTATATATGGAGATCATGCGAAATTTAAATGATACAAGGTGGATAAAATTGGAGCAAATGTGGGGAAATTGATGTCTAACTAAATACCGAAATGAATTTTAGGAAATTTTGACTACTTCCGTTGTTTCTCTTTTCCGGGATTTAATTTTAGTTTAATGAGATATTTCCGAAAGAAATCATGTGTGGGAAAGGGAAAGAAAATCGTTTTATATTCATTTTCTAATGAATTGATACAACATTTTTTGAGACAGGGGAAAGTACCAATTTTAACGTTCAATCTTAGCGTTGCTTAAAAAAAGGAATATCGATTCTATTAAAGAGTTAGAGCACACTAAGATTTTCAAAAAATCTACCTTTTTGTCTATATTTTGTAAATATTTATTAATATTTTTAATCCTAGAAAGAAAATCTATGTCTGTGAGATGTACTAGTCGGTGAAATATTGTCATATTTTTTTTAACTGTTACACGGAACTCGCTGACTGATTCAACTAACTAGGTCGTCTGATAGAGCCATCTAATACCTATACTATTTAGTAAAATCCTAAATGCTATAGACACTGATAATATAACATAAGTCTTTAGGACGTCTGATTATCAATACGGCCATATAAAAATATGATTATCTTTCTAGAGTTAAGAATATTTTAAACTTTTATCCATATCAAAATTTGAATTATTAGTGGAGAACTGAGTACATCAGAGACTAGACCTACATATCAGCTATCAACAGGACACATGCAAGTGGAAAAAAGTTATTGTTGTAAATTGATGTGTTAAATTAGTCCCTCCTAATAACGAGTTTTGAACGTGTTTACTAGGATATACGGAAATAAAAATGAAAGTCTCAACACTATTATTAGGTCTGTAGCTCTAAAAGTACACTCTAGTTAGTTAGCCGATTTTTTTATATATTTATATCCATTTGGCCGATTTTTTAATAATTGACTTGTCATTCCTATATATTTTTTCGGGCACTTTGCACACGAAACTGAATATACAATATTGGATGTTTTCATAGTTGGTGTTTTGCTTTTCAATTTAGTAAATTAAATATTGTGATTTTTAAAATGCATTTTAATTTTTTTCAAAGATCTTGTTGTATGCCACAACAGTTACAACTAACCAAACTCAATCTGAATCAAATTGAAAAGCAAAACACCAACTATGAAAACGTCCAATTTTGTATATTCAGTTTCGTGTGCAAATTGACAATAAAAATATATAGGAATGACAAGCCAATTATTAGACAATCGGCCAAATGAATATAAATATATTAAAAAAGTTACTTCAACATTGATAAAGCATGAGATGAATGAAAAGCTCTCCTTTAACTTCGAAAATACCAAAATAGTTGATACAGACAAAAATTATCAGAACTTAATAATAAAGAAGATGATTGCTATTAAAAAGGAGACACATACTGTAAGTAACAAAACTGACATAAACAACATTAGTCAAATCTACAACAATATAATTTAGACGCTATATTCCCTTAATAACATCAATAATGTATATATACACTTAAAAGCAAAAACAAATTAGTTTAATTTTTTGTTTATTATGTCTCCGAATATAAAATGCAAGTTCTTGGTGATTTGTTGTTATGATAATATCTCAAGGAGCGTAAAATTTGCTAAATTTAATCTATTAAATAATTAATGCTTTAGTTCATACAGAATAATATTTTCTTATGTGTGGCATTATTATTATTTATATTATATTCATAATTCGTTTTAAAATTTTAAACAATTATATATATATATATATATATATATATATATATATACGGCTTTCACGGATTCCTTCGTGTGAGATGCAATAGCAGTGGATACATCCCCATTATGCCGTTGTAGTGCTGAAATCACATTCAGCAAACGTACAACTATATGCAACTCCGTGTATAGATGAAGTAAAATGCGAACAGTAAATACAAATTTCGTTCCATCATATTCTTTCCGTGTTAGAGGTTGGACAATTTGAACAAATTGCTACAGAACATAATTTATCCTGTTCTACCACTATCGAAATGATGGCCTACTTGTACCATCATATCGAAAAGAAAGTCAAAACCCTCCCCGCTACAGTGATACGGCAGAGGTACATGTTTCGTCTCTACTAGACCCATCAGGGTACCGATATGCACTTGGTTGTGCAAAGGACAGATCGGAAGGAATCATGCAACACTGAACGCGGCACTACAACGGCATAATGTGGATATATCCACTGCTATTGCATCTCACACGGAGGAATCCATGAAAGCCGCATAAATGTATATTCGCCATCCGGCCGGAGGTCGGCGAAGCCCTTATCATATATATATATATATATATATATATATATATATATATATATATATATATAATAAGGGAGCTGTGTATATTACGAATTGATAAAACCTGGTGAAACAATTACTGGCAATTGATATCGACAATTGATAAAATTAAATTGAGCACTGAAGAAAGAACGACAAATATACGTCAAAAAGTACGGTAAAGTCATTTTTTAACATGATAATGCTCGGCCCCATATTGCAAAATGTGTAAAAAACTAGTTGGAAAACGTTAAATGGTACATCCTACCCAACCTGACATATTTACCAGACTTAGTCACTTTGGATTAACATTTATTTCGATCATTGCAGCATGGACTTTCAGAATAACACTAATGTTCTTATGACGAAGTGAAAATTAGGCTTAATGTTTGGTAGGCCTCAAAAAATGAATAGTTCTTTTGGCGCGGTATCAGTTTTTTGACGAAAAGATGGGAACAATTCATAGCTAACAATTGCCAATACTTGATGGTTGAGGCAATTTATTTTGTCCTTACTTACCGAAATGGTGAAAAATAAAAATTATTTTATAAATGCAACTTTTATACCTATTTTTTCAAGTTCTTAGGTAGCCTAATCTCAAAATTTTGAAAATATTGGCCTTATAATTTACTCACTAATTTGCCGGTATAAACGTTCATCGACGTTTGTCCGGCGATTTGGTTGAATAATTAATTCATTGTCTGTTACTTTTAGATGTAACCGACGAGACATATGCTAACACATTCTAAAGAAACAAAAATTAGTAAATAAAAAAAAATACATTTGAATTCGAAAAATAAAGTATGCATAATTTAATATTCTTTAGAGATTTTATCTTAATTCTCATTCAAATAATTTTATGTTTAAGTTTGAAACAATTCAAGTATTTTAAAAGAATTACTTTTTCTTCTCCTTATTTTCGTCGAATAAGGAAAAAATAGCCAACAAACGCGAGCTTTGTACATAATAACAAATAATAATATTGCATTCTAGCGATTTTAACAAAATATTCTTTTGTTTTCTTATGACTGGAAAATTTGCACAATTTGAAAGGAAGAAAGCTCTCACACAGGTCGGTCACATGTTGAAAATATCTTTAGTACTTAACCTTAGATCTTTAGCGAAGTAGATGATAAAAATATTAGATTTCTTTGACAGATTTATTTTAAAATTTTCACGGGCGTAGGACCCTTTAGATATTATGTCACATAAATTGTCTGGCTTTAACTATTTTCTTAAAAACAAATTAACTACCCCAAATTTAATAAAACTGAGTTTAGGTTTAAATATGATACCGGATTTATATTTTCCTGATATATAACTATTCTTGGATAGACATAAGATATACGTTGCAACGGTCCAATTCCTTATATAGAGTGGGCCAACTAAGTTCCTACATTTAGTAGAATTTACTTGCCGATAATCAACATAAAATAATTAGAAGTTGTAATGAACTTTTGTTCCCTTACCAACTATCGGCAGCAAAAGTTTACAATCACGGAATACTTTGTCAACTTATATGATATTGAGGGGCTCCTTAAGACAGTAGCAAAATTTCTATATTTCCGATCCAAAAATCGAAATTACTTTTTATATATCAAATTTGTCTGCAGCGTATAAATATCCTTAAAATGTGTTTTTAATTACTCGAGTGAAATTTTAATTTTGATGATTAATTTCCCGCTTTTAGTCGGCTTCGAAGGAAATAGGTTCCTTACCAATTTAACGATTATATGCATATATGCGGTTTCAATATATTATAGAGGGTACTCCGAGTGAAATCCCTTAAAAATATTTATATGAGTAATTTGGGTTTTGTAGTGTAATAAAGGGTGTTTTTTTTATAGAGGTATAGAAATTTAAGTTGGGAACACTTTTTTAACTGGCGGCCATTTTGTCAGCTGTCAAGTAATTTATGTTTAGTTTGGTTTGGCATTTCAACATGAATAGACTGATGCCTGAACAACGCTTCCAAATTGTGCAAATTTATTTTGAAAATCATGGTTCTGTTCGAAATACGTATCGCGCATTACGTACATTTTACGGTCAACATAATCGTCCATCAGAGCAATTAATTCGATTAACTATGGAACGTTTTCACACCACGTTTACTCTAAATGATAATACGCATCCACAGAGACGTCGTACAGTGCGTACAGAAGAAGTCATTGCTGCTGTAGAGCGTAGCGTAGAGGAAGACCCGAATCAGTCTATCCTCCATCGTGCACATTCACCATTCACTTTATGGAAGATTTTGCGGAAAGATCTTGGTTTGCGTGCTTACAAAATCCAACTCGTGCAACAATTAAAGCCACAGGATCACCTAACAAGGCGTAGATTCGGTGAATGGGCCCAAAACAAGATTGCCGTTGATCCCGATTTTCATAAGCGAATTTTGTTTAGCGATGAAGCTCACTTTTGTTTGAATGGATATGTCAATAAACAAAACTGCCTTATTCGGAGTGATGATAATCCTCAAGTGTATATTGAGACACCGTTACATCTAGAAAAACTGACTGTTTAGTGTGCTTTATGGGCTGGTGGAATTATTGGTCCGTACTTCTTTAAAAACGATGCTCGTCAGAACGTTACGGTCAATGGTGACCGCTATAGAGCCATGATTACTAACTTTTTCGTTCATCAATTGAACAACGATGATGTGCAGGAGCTGTGGTTTCAACAAGACGGCGCAACATGTCACACAGCTCGTACCACAATTGATTTATTGAAGGAAACGTTTGGTAACTGCATAGTTTCACGTTTCGGACCCGTGAATTGGCCTCCAAGATCGTGCGACTTAACGCCGCTAGACTATTTTCTGTGGGGATATGTGAAGTCGCTAGTCTACACCGATAAGCCCGAAACGATTGATCACTTGGAGGACAACATTCGCCGCGTTATTGCCGATATACGGCCACAAATATTGGAAAAAGTCATCGAAAATTGGACCTCCAGATTAGACTACGTCCGAGCCAGCGGTTATATGCTAGAAGTCATATTTAAATTATAATGCCAGAAGGTTATCTTTGGAATAAAGTAAATTTCATGTCAATTTAAAAAATTCATGTTTATATTATTCCATTTAAGAGTTCTATACCTCTATAAAAAACACCCTTTATAAAACTCTGTTTCTTAATAAAAAGGACAAATTTTAATCAATTACATATTTTCCATTTTATTCCATGACTTTTTGCCATCGTCCTTTCAGCTTCATAATTCCGTGCTCATAGAAATTTTGGTCCTTATCAACAAGAAATTGAACCTAGTTCAATTATATATATATATATATATATATATATATATATATATATATATATATATATATATATATATATATATATATTTATATATTGTTGTATGTACGACCGCCTATAGGTAGAATATCTTAACTATAGATTCCGCCAAGGAATGTTCCTTTTGACAAATTTTTCATAATGTTAATTTTCCATGTAAAAAGATGATATTTTTTAATAAAAAATAATTTCGTATTTATTCACTTTCACAGTAAACTTGTTTTTTATTATAAAAACATGTTGGATATATAACATGTTTATTTTAATTTGTAAATTACCAATTAATAATTTAATAATTTGGAATATTAAGTTCCTTATCAATTTAACGCTTATATACATATATGAGGTTTCAATAAATTATAGAGGGTATTCCGTGTGAAATCCATAAAAAATATTTATATGAGTAATTTGGGTTTTGTAATGTAATATAAAACTCTGCTTCTTTATAAAAAGAACAAACTTTAATCAATTATATATTTTCCATTTTATTCCACGACTTTTTGCCATCGCCCTTTCAGCTTCATAATTCCGTGCTCATAGAAATTTTGGTCCTTATCAACAAGAAATTGAACTTAGTGCGATTTAGAGCAATATATATATATATAATATATATATATATATATATATATATATATATATATATATATATATATATATATATATATATATATATATATATATGTTATATCGTAGATTTTCACGGATGGTAGAATGAATAGTTTGGTTATTCCGGGTTTCAATCCGTTCGTTCAAAAAATCGTTTTCACGACGTTTCGCCAAAATCTCATTTGGCATTTTCAAGTGCGGTTCGTCTCGTTACTCGCTGAGAACTGATCAGCGATTGTAAATTTAATATTTTTGTGTTGTATAGACGCTATACGGCTTTTAAGTTTTGTTATTAGTTAGCCATGATGGCGAAACGGGACGAAAGAAAACATTAGAGCACTACAAAATTGTCACTATTTCTTGCCATTTGACCATTATTAATAAAAATTATGTCAGGGCGATTAAATTATATGCAGGAAGATTTAAATTTGTTTATTATCTATGGGGAATAAAACAAAGTTTTTTCAAGAACATGTCAGACATTTGCTGACAGACATCCTATAAAAAGAAACCGTTAAGGAACATTAAACGAACAATGAAAATTTTCAAAAATTTTGGCACCGTTAAGACAAATGCAAAAAAGGAAACCTATTCTCAAAGACGAAAATGTCGAAATTGTTATTCTGGGATATTCTGCGGCATATTTTATGATATCTTTAAGACAAGTGGCTCTATAAACAGGAATTTCGAAAAGTTTAATACTTAGAATACTGTTGAAATACAACTGCCACCCTTATTTAATATCTTGGGTTCGATAGATACTGATTTTCCGAAAAGAGTGCCATTTTGCGAATTAATGTTCACGATGATTTGGATATGGACCGATGAAGAACAACTTACGAAAAATGGCATTTTTAACAGACACAATTCCCAGTGATAGAGTGATTCAAATCCTCATGCAGTAAGATTGCGGAATTTTCAAGAAACCTGGCAATTTAACGTATTTTATACTGTAATAGTAAAGTTACATTTTTTGAAGAAAATGTCAATGGTAATTTATTAATAATACTAAGCAAATTATGTTCTTACTGTAAATTATGTGTTAACTTTTGAGGAAAAAAAATTTAAATATTGAATATTTCAAAAATTTCAAATTTTTGGAACAGACAGACAATCTTGTACAAAGTCATAAGGGAGAAATTTATAGTTATGTTTAGGCCTGCGAACACAATTTTTGATAGAAAATTTCAAATATGTCAAAAATAGTTAGACTTAATTATAGTACATTAAAAATGAACCTAATACTGGGAAAAACCTGCTAACATCAACCAGTAGTAGGTAGTAAAGAAAAGGATTATAACTTGGCAACAAGACCCGAAATACGAGCAACAGGGCCGATGACACGCAGCAAAACTTTTAACCTGATTAGCAAGAACGTTCAGTCAACGAAGACGTCCCACGTACACGCGGGACTAACAGCACGCGGGTCGCAAGCATTAGTTTCACAGTCTATTTTCTGAGTAATCGATCGCGGCAGTTCGTCTTGGGACACACTGTATTTTTTACTGAATTTAAATAGTAAATAAATAACTAGTTGTCATGAAAGATAGACCTTTTGGTTGATTATTTCATTTTGATTATGGCAGTATTTTACATTTTGTATTATATATCATTAGGCAAATGTTTCAGAACGGCCTAATTAAGGTCGAACAGAAATTTTTAGCGGATCTGGCTTTATCTGAACTTTCACAACTACAATTTTTCTAATTGATTGTGCATATGTCAAATGATGATATCACTTCATTTTTTTTTAACGGAACAACCTAACTCCTAGTTAGTGGATTTTTACCATAATAACTTCTGATAGTCTATCTGACTTTTTCCTTATATTAATTTTTGATTAGTGGTATTAGTCTTTTCATTATCGAGTAAAATTAAGAATGACACTTATTCAAAGGATAAAATTAAGATTAACAACAGATAATGAAGCAGAGTAGAAAAGATAGAGATAGAACAAAGAAGTGAACAAACAGAACAAGGAAATACTATCGCGATCATAAAAACATTTTAACGAGCGGCTGACTGACATGACGAAGAAAAAGAATAACGTAACGATCGAACAAGAAAATAACATTAAACCAGGTAAAACAGAAATAGGTATAAAAATAAAGGAATATAAGGAGCATAAATGGAAAAGAGCAAGAACTAACAATGGAATTCGAAATATCTGAGCTGGATATACTAGCAATAACTGAGACAAAGAAAAAGGGGAAAAGACAAGAAATAATATATGGAGAACATCTACTCCTATACAGCGGGTACAAAGATTTTATGGAACAGCAAAAGAAGTTAGATGCATAATCAGAAATGAGTATCTTAACAAATTCAAGAATTGGAAATGGATTCTGGAAAGGAATCTAAAAGTGGTAATGCAATGGAAGAAACTGGGATGAATTGAATGAATTAGCAGAGAAAGTAAAATAGGAGTGCCTGATAAAGGGTACATCATCTGAATCTGGTTAATGAAATTTTTGAATACCTTTGATAATTCTAAACAAATTTCAGAAATTTGTGTTTTTTTATTAAGCTTATCAGTTTATAATTGATCTTAATTAGTTTTGAGAAATACTACCGATTAAATAGCCATCGTTGTTGGTGAAACAAAAGCAAGTCCCTTTTCTGTCGTTTTTCATTACATTAGCCAGCGTCTCGGTGATATCGCTGCCACTTTGATTCTACTGTAGTCTTTGAGCTCTTCTGAGGTCTTTAGCTTGTTGGCATGAACTTCCCTCTTTAAAAGAATCAACAAAAAAAATCTCGCGGAGTCACGCATGTCGCACTGTCTTGTTGGCACCAGAAGTCTTTTAGATCTTTTTCACGCGTTTGCGGTACTTAATGTGGTTGTACTGATATTTAATTGTTGAGCTCCGCGGCGATACGAGATATTCTGATTTTCGGCAACGGTCGGTTAAGAATTGTAGAAGTTATTCAAGAGTTTCATGGACCAGATTCAGATTGCGCATTCTGAGTACAGCCAAACAACCAAAACTATTCTATGGAGTACTATAATCACTACGGAAAGGAAAAACACAAAAAAAAGAGATAGTTAAACAGAAAGAGGGACTACCGACAACAGAATCTGATCAAATTATGGAAAGTTCGAAGCAGTATTTCAAGGATCTATCAAACAGTAAAGTCCAATTGAGATCGAGGGAAGAAAGTAATATAGTGGACAGGGAATCTCGTAAAAAGGAGGATGGCATAAAAATGGACGAAGTACAAGAATCAATTAGAACCTTGAAAAAAGGAAAAATGGTTGGACATGACGGGACAGTAACGGAGATGCTGAACAATTTATTACAAATAGTGAAAGAAATAATTACGGAAATATTTAGCAAAGCCCAGAGAACCGAAAAAATGGTAGAAGAATGGAAAATAGGAATAACAATACCAATACTTAAGAAGTGCGAGTCTAAAGTGTATGGAAATTATAGAGGGATAACCTTGTTGAGTATAGTACTAAAAGCATACGATAAAATAATAGGACAGAGATTAATGAATGTAGTAGAAGAGCAATGGAATAAAGCACAGTGCCGCTGCAGGAAAGAGCGAACCACTCAGAACCATATATTCTTAATAGCATAAATGAGGGAGCAGAAGCATGTATAGAATTTTTGGATATAGAAAAGGCATTTGATACAGCGTCACGCAAAGCAATATAGAAAAATCTAGAAAATAGAACCATAGATTAAAGACTAATGAAATGAATCAAAATTTTATACGACAATAATAGAAGTTACATGAGAAAGGACAACAGACAAGGTAGAATTTTGTGACCAGCATTGTTTATATCAACATTGGATAAAACACGAAGATCATGCATATAGGTCGACAGGAAGAAAGCATGGCCATAAAATTGGATAATAAGAGGGTCGTGCAAGTAAAAATATTTAGGTATTTAGGTGCAATATTGGACAGAGGGAAATCATAGGGAATAAGAAATTAATGAATGAACACAAAAAGCTATTAACGTATATCACAGTCTCTGTAATACATTGATTGGAAAAAAGATATTAGTAAAAGGACAAAAATAACAATACACATGAATGAGGGACACTAGAATAATAAAACAAGTATAGCAAGGAAAGACACAGAGATTCAAATGAAGAGAAATACCGAGGAAAACGTGGGACGATGAGGTTGCAAAGAAATACTAAATAAGAAGGGGAAAACTTGAGAAACGGGGAGCAAGATGGTAAAGAAGAAAGAATATATATATATATATATATATATATATATATATATATATATATATATAATACATAAGATGTAAACACTAATAGCTTACACTTCTACAATTACCAGAATCATAATCCTCATTGGATGTCGTAAGCAATATCCTCAACGAGTAAAAGTTTGGGCAAGCATTTAAAAAATTTATAAGTGATATTATCCTTTGACATCACTGGCATATGGAATGCACAATCAAATAGAAAACCCAGAACATTTGCCCAATCCTGTATACTACTGTAATGTTGGTTTCTAATATAAAATTATTTTAGGTGTTTTTGTAAAAGATATGGGTTTCAGTTGAATTATTACCAGAAAGTATAATAATATCTTTAAAATTGCAGCTCTTGTATTGAGTTGTTCTGGATATTATTACCGGAAAATTATGGATACAGTAAATTAGAAAAGTTTTAGAAAATTGAACGACAAACTTGAAACTTATTACAGTTTTATTATTTTCGAATCCAGTTTTTTTAAACTATTAGAAAAACCTTAATTTAGCTTAATTCTTTCAAACTTTTTTATTTTAAAGCAATTTTCTATTTTTAGTACTAGCGAATACCTGATATCTCAAACATAAATATTTATGTAATATCAAGAATATTATTTGCAGACTCTTTTATGTTGCATTTTATTAATTTTAACATTTAACGCAATACATAAAATTTACATATATATGCTCGACCTGATAAGAGAAGACAAAATATTATGTATTTATTTTAATTTTTTCTTTTTATTTGAACTTATACATCTCCATACATACTGATGAAAATGCAGTTTTATTTATGAATATTTCTAATGTTTTGTAGGAAAATCTAGTCATGTTCATATGGAGAAAAATCTTCTTCTTACTGGTGGAAGAAACCTTCAAATTAGATAAGTGGTTTTGGAGATTACCTTGATCAGACAAATAAAAATTCTTCATAACATTAACAAAAATTAATTTATAGTATTGTTTCATCTTTAATATTTTTATTACCCTATAAACTTACCGCCAAACTCAAAACACAACAAAATTGATAATACCAAGCCATTATTTCAGTATTTATAATCAAATCCAAGAAGTACCCAATTTCGACAGCTGAGCACTATCACCAATCACTAAACACAAAACGAGAGTAAAAACGCGAATACACCGTTAAAAACAGCGCGAAATCAAAACCCACCACTGAAACACAAATTTAAAAACGCGTGTTTCCTGACGATATTTTGATCGTCTGACCTGTTAGAGTGTTGCTTTATTTATACGATTGGTCCATACTCGGCTTAAGTTAATATGGAAATTAATTGGCGGGATCCGCAGGGCCGGATTGGGGGGTTAGTGAGAATGAGGTTTGGCGGGAATCCCCGATTTGATGATTAAGAAGAAGAATGCGTTTTCGGTCGTGATTTACTTGAGATGCGGAGTGTGATGTAAGCGTGGGTCGGATTAAGGAAGCAAAGCATTATTCCGTTAAGTTATGAAGTGATTAGAATCAAAATGAAACTTCCAAAAAGTGGTTTTCATTTTTTCTTTAAATTTCAAGAAGGATTGTGTATCCTTTTAAACGGATAATTAGGTCTAACATACGTACAAGTTTTCTCTCTATAATAATTACCACATGTCATGGATAAAACAGATTAAACGCCAAAATTCTGGGAAACTGATAAGAAAGCACGATTTTTTTACACTTTGTTGATTTTTCAACGGAATAATTAAAATTTCATAAGAAATTAGGCATTTTTATCCAAAATAATTGTTTTTTGATGTAGTTAGATATACCTGTGCCTAAAATAGATAGCAGTGCCAAAGGATCACCTAAATAACCCTGATGCCATATTTAATGGACTTAAACGAGAACTACTATTGCCTAACGAAACGAAATTTTGCGAAAATATTTCACATTTCGAATTTCATATATATATATATATATATATATATATATATATATTGTTGTGGAACTAACATCTTACCACCGCTTTCCGGCAAAAACTGGACTTAAATGGAGGTTTAAGTTTGTGGAAAGTACAAGGATATTTGGGAAAGATACCGGTGGATCCCACTGATAAGGACGAAACATTGGTACATTTTAGGTGATCGCAAATTAGATTGTGATTATATGTCTTTAACACCAGAGACATAATTTCAACATGGCGTCCGAGCAGGGACGACGAGATGGAAGGCCGTCGAATCGTGGCTTTGTGTTAAAGCCGGTACCCCACTTTGGAAAGACCACCTAGGATATCCGTTCCACTTCCTTTTCAGGCCTGTGCATTTTTACGTCTTGGACTGTCTGTGACAGTTAAAGCCGAAAAGCAAATTAGAGGGGGCATGTTGTGGAACTAACATCTTTCCATCGCTTTCCGGCAAGAACTGGACTTAAATAGAGGTTCAAGTTTGTGGAAAGTACAAGGATGTCTGGAAAAGATACCGGTGGATCCCACTGATGAGTCCACCATCGGTATCGGGACGAAACATCCGTACATTTTAGATGGCCGCAAACTAGATTGTGATTATACGTCTTTAACCCCAGAGACATGATTTCAACTATATATATATATATATATATATATATATATATATATATATATATATATATATATATATATATATATATATATCTCGGTGCATCTACTGAACATCTTCTAGACCTCTATTTCTCATTTCTCCGTCAATACTTTCTCACCAGCTTTTCCTTGGTCTCCTTCATTTTCTTCTCCCTTGCAATATCCAGTTTAGTACAGGTTTATGTAGACATTTTTCTGCCATTCTCTGCACGTGGCCATACCATATCAATAGTTTTGTTCTTATATCATCTACAATTGCGTAAGTGACTCCCATTATTTCCCTTATACGGTCATTGGTTTGTCTGTCTCCAGAAGTCCATTTCATTGGTTAACAGTGTTTTCAAGGAGGTTTCTTTCGGCTGCTAGACTTCATAGCTGCATGTGACTATGCTTTTAATAATAGTATTATAAATGAGCGTTTTCTTTTGCTTAGATATATTTGGATCCCTTAGAATTGGGTTTAGAAGTGTAATTGTTTCTCTGCTCTGTGTGTTTCGTTCTTTTATGGCTTGATCAGCTGCTCCATTTTGTGTGAACTTCATCCCCAAGTATTTATAAGTCGTGCAGTGTTCGATGCACTGACAGTATTCCAGAATGGTTTTGATTTCGAATTTCATGCCCAAAGTAAAACAGTAACAACTAGTTAATTTAAGAACATATATATATATATATATATATATATATATATATATATATATATATATATATATATGAATCGAATCTAGGCTGTGAGGACATAGATTATTACTCTTGTATTAAAAAGTGCGGAAAACTCCAAGATAATGGAGACAACAGCATTGTTTCATTTTCATTTGGGCCATTGTATCCAGTACAATCCATCATGTTGCAGCCGTGTCCTATCTACTGTTTCTAAAATGTAAAACAGCAGACAAGAGTCGACGGATTACTCAATAACACATGATCAGCACCCACTAACAATGTTGTTTAAAACCTTCATGTGATGGCGCGATGGTAAAATAAAAATAGAACTATTTCACACTCGATACATACAATATACTAACCAAAGGATACAGCTCGCATCAGTCGGTATCGGCAACAAAACCAACCTCGAATTTTCGTTCAAGCAGGTGTTATTCCAACGATCTTCCTTTGAGAGCATTATGTGTTTTTAAGGTAAAATTCTTATCTAAATATTGTTAAAGATATGTAACATACTTTAGTAACGTAAGTCCGCAGCGCTACATTTTGTGTTTCGCAGTTTGAAGTAAAACCGGACATCGCTGCCTGTTATCAGTGCGAAACCATGTTCCATTCGCCGGTCCAGACATGCAAACATGTAGTATAACACGGATGCGTAACATTTCTTTGATGCTATGACCAAAATACAGATAACTGATGAGATCTTGTAATGTTACGTTGTGTTGTGATTTTGTTGCGTAGTGACTTCTAGATTTGTGTTGCTTTACTGTGTTCTGTTGCATTGGATAGGTTAGTTATATTACATTATATTTAGTTTTAGCTTATTTTTAAGGTTTTAAATCCCTCTAAAATATCTAATGCTACTTTGTATATGTTACTTTGTCAGGTTCTGTCAGTGTTTTTTTTTGCAGAAATGGCGCTGTGTAAAGTAATCTTTATTCTCAACGAAGTTATAGTATGGTCGTTTTCCTTCCTTTAAAATATGTTATATCATCTTGGTAATAAAAATTGTACGCTACGTTTTGCTACAGACTTGTAGTTGAACTGTTAAAGACGTGCATAAAGGTTTTGAATGAATATTTTGATTTTTTGAAGTTTTTACAAAATGTGAGTTTTTGAGCTATAGTTTGTTTCCTTTTTCTATTTTAATTTTAAAAAAATATAGTCTCTATATAAGTAAATTTGATATAACCTCTCATTTAGTAACTGACATTATAGTTAGACGGATGCCCCTTACGACAACGATTTTCATCTAATTGTGCATTAGATTTTACTCTGTGAAGCAGAAATCCCTTATACAATGTTAGAAAATATTTGGAAAAAATGTATCGAGTCCGATCCTGTATTATTCAATTAGCAACAATAATTTTATTCTATGCAAGGACGCAAAGCCATATACAATAAATTATTACCGTACTACATGGTAATGTTAAAAAGTTCGGAAGTTGCGTTCAAATTTCCCACAAATGAACTTTTTATAAATAATAAAATTATTCCGACGAAATTGTGATTTCTGCATAATAACATTATAAGAAATCCGCAAAAAAGTATTATGTCAATGGGGAAATATCAAGTTAGATGTTACAGTTGATACAGAATAGGGAAAGTTAAGGTAATTTCTAACAATGTGTGACGTTAGGAAAACGACTACAAATATTTTATGAGACATTTTATGCTTGCGTTATCGGTAATTTTTTTTTGGTGTGGTCGATTAAGCGGTCAGACTTTGGTTGATGAGTTATGGTTTTTAGGTGATTACTGGATTTTTTTTAACATTATAGATTAATTTGTTTCGAACTTAATTGAATATCTCAGAAAAGAAGGATTAAGGCTGTTTAGCGCTTTGAGAAATTTTGGATATTGAAAAATATATTTTAATATTTTCGTGCTTAAGGGGTAATATCATTCATAACATTTATATCATTGATTCCCAAAGTGGTCTAAAAGAACTCCACGGGAGTTGATTACGATCTGTAAAGGGCTCATATTAACGAGAAAAAATTGGAGAAGCAATATATGTAAATGAAGGTCCGCGAAAGTAGATCCTAATTTCGACAGATTATCGCCAAAATTTATGAGTTCCATCTTCACAATAATACAATATACCTAACAACGATTGTATCTGTGTACTTATATAATAATTATAAAAGAATAAACAGAAAATAAACCCAGTGTGGGGTTTGCTAGTTTTTTATCCGGCGCCTCCCCAGGTCGCGGACATTGGAAAACCTCGCAGATATGGGTGGTACCGAGGAAATCAAATACTCGGACCAAAACTAGCACAGCAGCGTCTGTCTTCAGAGAGGCGGCTACAAACAGCGACTGTTTCTCATGATAGGGACGGCTAACACAGATATCTTCCAACCCGTTTAACCAGCGTGGAAGATTATGGCTATTAATCCTCAATCTTAAAACGTATGGAACATTACACCAGGTGGGTAGGAGCCACCATCTCACACCTCTAAGGTCTGCCTCAAGGATTCTGGGGGAGGCCAAATTTCGCAGTAACTCAAAATTTCAGTCAACACATCATTCTACATAGCAACATTTAATATAAGAACAATGCAATCAAATGATCGTGTAGCGGAATTAGAAGAAGAACTACCGACATACACTTCAAAGTTATCCTGTTGTTCTTTACCAGTTGCTTTAGGACTTGCAGTCAACTTATACTGAGAGCCTTTAGTCATGCTTGGCTGTCTGATAATATGTATATTTTGGCCTTTTTAGTGTTCCTATTCACTGGTCAGTACAGATTTGAATTGTATCTATTTCTGCTTGGAATATGGTGGGGTAATGCCTAGAGATTTTACAAGTCCAAAGGCTGGACCTAATACTCTCATTCTAACCTCCCTTTTTTTTTTTTATCTCAGAGCCATCAGTAAACCATAGCATTGTTAAGTAGGTAAAATGGGAGCCGATAATCGATATCTAGCGATTTAGGTACTAGAATTTACGATATGATTATTAAGCAATTTGAGTGTTACCAGCAGTTAAAAATTTAAGAAGACTTTCTCTGATTCATGACGTGCAGCTAAAAATAGATATAATTTAATTATTTGAATGTACTTTTTGTTTAAATTAAATACTATTTAATTTTGGATGGACCGCGTAAGTAGGTGGTCTTCAACTCAATTCGATTCATTCAATTTATTTATAATTATAATATAAAATTTTGAGAAGTGAAACAATTACCTAATATTTTTGGTAACGTGAAAGTGTATTCATATAATTTACAAATTAAGAGCAAAACCACTGGGAAAATCTTATTTTTTAATATATATATATATATATATATATATATATATATATATATATATATATATATATATATATTTATATATATATATATATATATATATATATATATATTTATATATATATATATATATATATATATATATATTTAGAATATATTTTAATTAAAAAAAAACAGTTAATTTTAAGGGGTTTACATTATTTCTCCGAAAATATTTTTAAAGGATTTTGGCATATAAAAGAAAAATATTTCTCATATAATGTTTTGATACAACTTATATAAATGATTTACTCAGTTTAACCCCAAGAAGGGTCCGGATCTCAGTAGTTTCCGATTTAATTTGAAAGCACAGGGCTGTTCCTTATACACCACCCTTGACTTGTTTGTTGCGTGTGGAAATTAAATAGGTAAGTAACGCATAAATGCAAAATTTAAGTTTCAGAAAGTTACTTGCTCGATAGAGCAAATGCGTAAATTGATGAGTGCTGTGTGTTAGTATGAAAATAGAGCGTCTCGAGCAGAGAGTAGTAATAAGATACCTGTAGAGACAGGTGTGACGCCAACTGAAATATGCTATGACTTAAGACTTAAGTTTTATGCTATTTTTAATGACATTGTAAAATTTCGCCGAAATGGCCCCTTAGTGACTATCGCCTGTTTCATAATCTAATACATCAGTGATTTGAGGAGAATGGGCAATTTTTTTTATACAAATGTCGAAGCACTGTACAGTTTCTCTCTCAATAAGAGCCAACGTGTTTCTATATCCTATATGTCTATGAAACCCGCAAACGCATTCCCTCAAACTATATTAACTTAAATCTTAGTTGAATATATGTCATTAACTTTAAAAATATTTATAAAAAACTCGAAAGTTCAACGTGCTTTTGCGGGATAACATTTGATTTAATCATGATTGTGACCTAAACCTTGTAATGTCATATTACTATTATCAACTAAAGTTGATTGTCTCACAGTACAAGTGCTCAGAGAATGAACTTTCGTCTAAATATATTGTTCCGGACAGCCGATCTTTATACACACACTGTATTGATTTCAATCTTTTTTAAAACTTCAATTCTGACACTTGTCAAATAATTCAAGTAACATTCAAAACAAACTCTCCATGAAAGCCAATCTGGACCCTTTATATACCAGTATCTAATACCATTTCACATTCCCGACCGCATTGTTTGCAGTCGGGATACCTTCATTTTTATTGTTGGTGGCGCTTGGTACTACCTAGCAAGCTTTCGCTCTTTTAAACTGGTTAATGAGAGTTTTCCTGATTCTGATCACTGTCAGGAGTAGTACTGCTAGTACAGCGGCTTTGTACAGGCCCCTCTTGGTCACACTTTCAACAACGAATTATATTTCTGCTGTGAAAGGTTATGTTTTTGTTGTCATGTGCTTTTTGTTTGTTTAAAATGTCCCTTATTAGTTTCATGAAGAATTCCTCGTTGGTCTTACAATCATCATGAGAAACATTGACTCTTCTTATGATTCTTCCTTGGTTCTTTGAGATCCGTTTGGCTGTTTCAAACTGAAGGATATAGCAAGAGCTTCGGAAATTTTCTTCAGGTGAGCCATTCCTAGAGTTTGACTTGTTTTTGGGTCGCGCAATCCTTCAATAAAACTATTCGCAGCTAAATCTTGCTTTGTTTCTTCTGGGTATGTTGGGTAGGTCAAATTTTTTATTGTCCGCCTCATATTCCTGAAAACTTTCGTTGTATTTTTGTCTTCTTCCTTGGAGTTGGGTCTTATAAACTTCTTTGAGGTGAACGCATCTACAGAAAAGTAACAATAAACTCGTAATTCTTTTTTCTTCACGAATGTTAAGTAGAACTTCCATAGCTTCACCTCATAGTGCTAGAATAAGCGCATGCGTCTTCACTGGTGGACTTCAATGATTGGCGGTGGAGGCGGCTTCGAATTGATGGACATAGGTAAGCCAAGATTCTTTGCCGTCGAAGGTGGCTTCATCACACTAGTTGCAGGGACACCATCTATCTTTATTATACCTGTACTGGCTACGTTCTCAATTTGCAAATACAACTGTTGCATCTGTTTCTGGATTCCAATCACCTTATGTTGTACTCCACCATGTATGTCTTCTCTAATGTTGCCAATCTTCTGTTGCATTTCTTGTTCTATGTGCTTCATATCGTCTTGATTTTTTTAATGTATTTTTTCAGTTCTTGTTTCATATCTTCTTGACTTGTCTTAAGTTCCTGTCTTATATCTTATATCTTGTTTTTAATTCTTGTTTTATACTTTTTCGATTTTTTAAAATGTTTTCTTGGCTTGTTTTCAGTGTCATCAATTCTTGTCTCATATCATTTGGCTTGTCTTTAATTCTTTTTTAAGTTCTTCTTGGATTGTCTTTAGTTTTTGTTTCATATCGTCTTGACTTGTTTTCAGTGTCATCAATTGTTTTCATATCATCTTGGCTTGTCTTCAATTCCTTTTTCATCTCTCTTTGGCTTTTCTTTATGTCTTCTTGATTTTTTGTCATATCTTCTTTCAATTCTTGTTTCATCTTTTCTTGGATTTTCTTCATATCTTCTTGGCCTTTTTTCATATCTTCTTGTCTTGTTTTCATGTATTGTATCATCATCAGTAGTTTGAAGTTGTTCTTCCATTTTTGCTTTCTGTTTCCTACTGGCATACAAGTTCAATTAACTTTTTTTGTTCCGGACAGCCGATCCTTATATACACAATGTATTGTTTTTAACCTTTTATTAAATCTTCAATTCTGACACTTATCAAATAATTCAAGTTACAGGAACAGTTTCTCAAAATAAACTGTCCACCAAAGCCGATCTGGACCCTTTATATACCCTTTTTCTGGATACCAGAAGATTATGCATAGTTCTAGAAGCATTTTCACACTACATGGTGTAGTAAAAATAAGAAAAAGGAGTAATCTAGCGATTTCTAGACCTTCTGTTATAGGCGTTCCATGTTAAAAATAAGGAAAGATAATTTTCTAAAAAGTTCCAGACCTTCTTTTATAGACGTCTCCTGAGGAAATTAACAAAGGTAAAATTAATTAAATAAATTATGAATTTGTAGGAAATGAACCTAAAACCCTACAAACTACAAACACAATATCTAGAACTAATGACGTTGGCATTCAGGATCTAAGCGGACGAAATGTGGGGTTGTGTGTTTCGGAGTTTTGAAGGTGCTGAACCAAATTTTCGTACAAGTATGTGGCGAATGTGGTAAAAGACAGACGCAGTCAGGAAACTTTGTCTTAAATAATGATGCAGCTAGTTTTTGAACTTTATAATTTTTAGTATAGACCTCTTAATAATTCTTACTGTCATGATCATGACCAATGAACGTTACGGTTAATATAATCGAATAATCTATCAATCGGTCATGGTAAAAGAATTTTTAGTGTGATCTTTAAGAAAATCCAATTTTTTTTGTGGATATTTTAAATAAAGGGAAGTGACTAGAGCGTCGATGCGGTACTAATATTTGGATATCGAGTTACGTCATTAAGCAACGTCATGCATGTTGCATTTCGACGCCACTAATTATTGGATGTATTGTTTTTGATAGCCTTGATAGCGAGATGCTGGTACAATGGCACTAACACGACAAGTCGCCGATTCTAATATTTTTACTCAAGATTTTTTCGTTAGCGGATGTTTTTAATTGAAAAATCTCTTATGTGATTCGTTGGTTTAAGTCGCGTGACGTAATCTCACACCAGACATTAGATTCGCGTAGGCATTTAGCAAAATTTTTCTAACTGGACACTACAAATTCAGTCGGAGTTTATGAAACTCTTTTGTTGTGTTTATGTTCAGCTCTGTATCAGTGTAAAAATCTTCAGTTACATGCATTTCTGTTAATTAATTCTTGATGTTCAAAGAAAACATTGATTTTAAGTAAAGTAGAATTTCAAATTTCCAATGTCAGTGCATTTGTACATTCCTAATTTCATTTTTGTAGTTTGGGTTCTAGTTCCTTCAGAATGGTAAGAATTCTCGTCCTTCTCGTTAGGGTTTGGTAGATAGGAGGGACTTTTATAATTTAGTTGTTTTTCCATCTTCTCCGATAGTAAAGTTCTTCAAAAATGCAATTAAATATATACTTGTCAGCGGCATTGAGCTGACTGACATTTCAACGCACAGCTCAAATTATTAAAATGAGAATGATGAAATGCTGGGCAAATGTTGTCAGCACAATGTAGGCACTCACTAAGGAAAGATTTTCCTAAAAATCATACTTTAAATGAGTGAAAAAGGGGTTTACTTAAAATCTATCGAATTAGTTTACTGTACTTCTTTCAAGTGTCAATGAATTCGTTTTTCATTTCTGTTTATGTCGTGCATTTATTTTTTCCATATGAAATAATTCATTCAGTTTAAAACTTAATTATTGACGTCAATTTGTGTCTAATATTAAAAAGTTATTTATGCATAGACGTCTAATAGCGTCGTATTTTGATCACAATGCATATTCAAATTATAACCTTTTCCAATGAGCAGAGGAAGCCATGAAGGACGAAATTCCGAGAAAGCAACATGTTACCCTTAGAACTTGAAGCAGGCCTTCAAAAAATCAGCAGTCAAAACATATTTATATATATATATATATATATATATATATATATATATATATATATATATATATATATATATATATATATATATATACAGGGTGATTCAAAAATCGATCACGAAACTTAAGGGGGTGATTCTACTTGACAAAATAAGGGTAGAGCTTCATATAATTTTTTTTCAAAATGTCATTCGTTTTCGAGTTACAAGCCGTCCAAGTTCAAGTTTTTATTTTTTGTTTTTTGAATTACTCGCTTACAGGAAAACCGATTTGACTAATATTTGAAAGATAGGCTAAGTCTTCTGCGCTTCATCATTTTAGTAACAATTCACATTGATTGTTTGCCGCTAGAGGGCACTTTACCTAAATTGAAAATTGTTTTTTTGTCATAATTTTTTAGTGTTGACAGCTACAGTAGTTTTTGGCATAATTTCTGAAAAACTGATGCCAGGCCTTTAAAAAAGGTGCTCTTTATTTACATCGCTAAACCCAACGGTTTAGACGTAAATCACCCTTAAAAATTAAGTGGTAAATTTACTTTTCTCATTTCATTACCACCAGCTACCAGGTAAATAGCTATCGAAGTATACTAGAGCTGTCAGTTTAACATCAAATAAATTCGCTTTTTAAACTATTTAATTTATAATCTTAAAATAACTAATAATGGCTAATCAGTAAATATTCATATTATGGATTATTGCGATATACATTTAATTGATAAAAATTAATGAAACAGTACTAAACAAACTAAAAAAGATTCTCAAAATGTCCCCCATTTTCTTCAATACATTTCCTAACACTCTTCAAAAAATGTCGCCTAACTCGATGAAAAATTTCTGGTGTTTCTTTAATAATTTGGCACTTTTCGATTATCCTGAAGCGAAGATCCTCGACGTTGATTACTGGAATATCGTACACCAATTGTTTCAAATGACCCCAAAAGAAAAAATCCATAGGATTAAGGTCTGGTGACCTCGCTGCCCATGCCAATGGTCCACTTCGTCCTATCCATCGCTCAGGATACGTTGCATTCAAATACTGTCGGACACGTATACTAAAGTGGGGCGGAGCTCCGTCTTGGAGGATCCACATGTTGGCCCTTACTTCCAATGGCACATCTTCCAGATACAATGGGAGACGATTTTGGATAAAATCTAAGTATACGTCACCAGTTAATGGGCCATCAAAGAAATGAGGACCAATAAGGTAATCTCCTATTATCCCTGCCCACACATTTAGTGAAAATCTACGCTGATGTTTCGTTTCTACCACATTGTTTGGGTTCTCGTAAGCATATGTGTGGATGTTGTGTAGATTTGTTATGCCATCACGAGTGAAACCAGCTTCGTCAGTGAATAATATGACGCCAATTAATCGATTATCGTGTTCATACTTAGCTAGGATCTGATTGCACATTTCCAACCGTCTTGGCCGATCATCGTCATAAAGAGCCTGCACCTTTTTTGAATGAAACGGGTAGAGTTGTTCTTCTCTTAGTATCCTCCATGAACTAGCCTGACAGAGCCGCACTTCATTCCCAATTTTTCTAGTACTAATACCTGGATTATCTTCAATAATTTCAAGCACTCTTTCTTCTTGTTGCACGTTTCTAGCAGTTCTAGGTCTTCCCCTATTTCCATTATAACTTTTAAAGGAACCACATTCCGCAAGCCTCCTGTGCACACTGGAAAATGTTTGAGCATGAGGGATATTTCTTTACGGATAACTCTCCATATAATATCTTCTTGCCAACTCTGCATTACCATTTGCTTTTCCATAACAAAAATGGATATCACAATATTCGATATTTGAATATTGGTGATTAGCCATTATTAGTTATTTTAAGATTATAAATTAAATAGTTTAAAAAGCGAATTTATTTGATGTTAAACTGACAGCTCTAGTATACTTTGATAGCTATTTACCTGGTAGCTGGTGGTAATGAAATGAGAAAAGTAAATTTACCACTTAATTTTTAAGGGTGATTTACGTCTAAACCGTTGGGTTTAGCGATGTAAATAAAGAGCACCTTTTTTAAAGGCCTGGCATCAGTCTTTCAGAAATTATGCCAAAAACTACTGTAGCTGTCAACACTAAAAAATTATGACAAAAAAACAATTTTCAATGTAGGTAAAGTGCCCTCTAGCGGCAAACAATCAATGTGAATTGTTACTAAAATGATGAAGCGCAGAAGACTTAGCCTATCTTTCAAATATTAGTCAAATCGGTTTTCCTGTAAGCGAGTAATTCAAAAAACAAAAAATAAAAACTTGAACTTGGACGGCTTGTAACTCGAAAACGAATGACATTTTGAAAAAAAATTATATGAAGCTCTACCCTTATTTTGTCAAGTAGAATCACTCCCTTAAGTTTCGTGATCGATTTTTGAATCACCCTGTATATATATATATATATATATATATATATATATATATATATATATATATATATATATTATAATATATTTTTTTTTATTGGAAGTAGGTGGATAGAAAACTACCCTAACCATTTGAAAACTCATCCCAAAAGCTTTAGAATCCATGTTAGAAAGATTTTATATGGGTTTTCGAAAAAGTGATTATATAGGCTATTCACTATGTACTTAAGAAAGGAATTAAATCTTTAAAATATTTTCATTGTTTCATACATTCAATTGACATTTAAATTGAACAAAACTACAAAAACAGGGGTGTGTTTTTGAAAATAAGGTAGATTTGTCCATTTCTCAATTATTTGAGTTTTACTCGAAAACTATGCATTTTTCGAAGGTAGATATCTATAGAAAAGTTGTAGGGAATGAAATTTCCTTTCAAAAAGGTAATAACGTTTATAAAAATCATTAAAAAAAAAACTAAAAACAAAACCAAAAAAAGTAAAAAACATTGCATATTTTTTCTCATAACTCTTTTCAAGTGAAGTTAGGTACAAACATTGCTTCATAAAAAAGAAAGCTGACATTACCCTTATTAAAATAAGCTCTGTCAATGTCTCTTACGTTGACATTGACAGAAAAGTATCCATTGTCAAATTAATCCGCC
Organism: Diaprepes abbreviatus; assembly: GCA_034092305.1. NCBI lineage: Eukaryota > Metazoa > Arthropoda > Insecta > Coleoptera > Curculionidae > Diaprepes > Diaprepes abbreviatus. The sequence goes on along the minus strand of JASJET010000071.1, from coordinate 3,657,989 downwards.
TGTTCAATAGAAAATAGGAATGTTTATCACAACGTCTCACCTCAAAAATTAAATTTTTAGGTGAAAATTAATTTTTATCTTTTTTATTGAATTACGTATGTTTATTTTTCGGAATAACCTAATTAAATAATATGGAATGAAAAATTGCAAATAAGAATATTTTATTTAAGATTATTTCTACATTTTTGAATATTTTGAACACCCTAACTTTATCATTGTTTTTTAAAAATGAAAACAAGCAAAACTTTTTCAAAAATATTGATGTTTAGTATATGTATATCGAAGTATTATATACTTAGATCTTTTTCGACAAACGGCCTAACCGAATCAAAATTTCCTCAGTTTTCTAAGTAAGTCCTGACATTGAGATAGATGTAGCCAGAGAAAGATTAAAAGTTGTGTCAATATTTATCCCTTCTGAATAGTATATAGCATTTTTAAATAATCTTTCTTTTATATAGTACTATCTAAAAAATTTAGTAGTACGCTGCCAATGATCGAAATAATCGCTTATTTTCTAATTAAGAAAGCAAAATGACTCACCGTGTACGATAATTCGGTTAATAGTTTTAAAACTACTTTCTAATCTACCCAGCATGTTTGTTTGATGTTGTTGTTATGTATTTGTGATTATGTAGTGACATTTAGCTTCTATATTTTCGTGGTTTCTTCTCGCAGAAAATAATATATTTAATTTCTCACCTTATCAGAAATCCTATGCATCCTTTTACAGTCCAACGGCATACATTTAGAACTTTCTTAAAATGGCTTGTTGAATGAGGATTTCTGTGTGAAAGCTTAAATATTGAGGGTTTTGTCACAGTATAACTAAAATGGTCAGTAGTCTAACTCGGCTCTGGCCCAGCCGAATCTTACGGTGACTACTATATATAATTTTGGATCGAATTATGTGTGGTAAAAATTAATATTATTTGTGTATTTTATAATTTTTGTATATGACTGTGTATTGGAGAAGGATGACGAGTAGCTTAAAATTAAGGAAAATCTTGTTACTTCAACCTAAAATCTTCAATTTGTGTATTTTTCTAGCAATAGTTCTTTTAATTAGCATTATGATTACTAACAATAGAGGCCTTCTAGTACTAACCTAGACAAAATCATTAAAACGGAAATATAGAAACGGCAAGAGTCATGCTAGAAATTAGAATCACTTACCAAAAAATTAACAAATGGATTAGAAGTAAAAAGAAGACACGATAGCTAAGGAATTTATTACAATGGTAAAATGATGTTTTGAAAATGGAATATCACTCATCTGAAAAGACCATGTCTAAGAAACAGAAAAAGAGGACATTCCCAGATCAAGTGGGGCGACTGTAGTTTCTCACAAGTTGCCGAGCAAATCAGAAAATAGCAATCCAAAAATTGTACCTGATTCAAAGAAAAGCTAAATATTACTCGTGCTATGAAAACTACATCGATTAGAGTAAAGGAGGTAATCCTAATCCCCATCTCATCCGACTATGATGTAGTGTAGGATCTGATATAATAGGATGTCGCTTTTGGAGAGAAATGCTGGACACGGTTCCAAATCATCCAGATAAATATGGACTCTATTCGATCAAGATTTGTCTTCAACAAACCCTGCACAGACATGGCTGATAAAATTAACATATATACAGATGGATAGAAAAAGAAGGGAAGAGGATGTGAAATTTATTCTAAATCCCGAAATATGAATATTAGCAGGCCAATGAATAAATATACCAATGTAACTCAAACAGTGCTTACCAAATTACCAGCAAAAATATTGCTGGAAATAAAGTAAATATTTATATAGACAGCAGGCCGATACTACTGACTCTAAGCAGGTTGCACATTGGCTCTGCTACAGACCTGAAATGCAATAAGTTTCTCATTTTGGCTGCTGTTAAAAATGTGGTCATTTGAGCCATTGTTGACTTGCTAGTCGAACATCTCTCTGAGTTGAAGATGCTGGAGCCAGATTCATCAGAAGCTTTGATTGAATTAATAATGAAAAATATAATTAAAGCTTAAAAATACTATGCGATAAAATAATAAATTGGGAATTTCTGAAGTAGCTAAATGATCCGGAGGTGGAAATAAACGGAAGATATCTGGCGATGAACTAAAGAGTACTATTTATTAGGTGAGTACTGGTGAAAATTAGTCGATATAAGGGAAATGCCGTTTGCTGACGTCGTCTCCTATCTTATAGAAATATGCACAACGGAGCTAATGACGTCTATGTGATGTGGAGTCTAGCCCAACCTCCTCGCTTTTCAGATCCAGAGCACTAAGTGTGGGCACCAGAGGGTAGTTTTCACTCTAAATCCTCTAACGGAGAATCTGTGCAATCCATAGTTTGCTGATGCAGAAAGGTGGGGTAATAGACGGACAAGCTCATTTTATTTGCGAACAATTTTATTATATAATATATATATATATATATATATATATATATATATATATATATATATATATATATATATATATATAAATTAAACTGATTTGTATTGGACCTTGCTATTTCAAACAAGAAGTTGGAGAGCTATATTTTGTTTGAGAATTATTCGTACCTCCTACTTTTGTCAGTTTTGTATAGAAACAAAAATATTACCCTAGTGGGTTATACGATAAACACTGCTCAAGCTGCGTGTTACACTATCACCTTTTCAAGAACAATTCACTACTACTCTTCGGGTGACATGAACGACAGAAACTCAGGTTATGCGACTTGTTGCACTATCTGAGCTCCATAATATTTAAATTTCAAGCTACACCCCTTACCTTTGTGCCTTCGGCGGCCAGCATTTTTCAAACTCAAAGGAGACAATATTAGCATCTGGGCGGTATTTTACTAAAAGGGGTAAAGATTATATATATATATATATATATATATATATATATATATAAATATATCTATATATATGTAAAGAGAAGTTAAAGTCCGAGTAATTTTAAAATAAAATAAGAAATTCTCGGCTATGTGGATTAAGACCGTTGATAAATATTATTCTCATGTTAAAAAATGCGGATATCTCGGAAGAACATGGAAAAACTACGGGTCCGAAAAATGACGACAGCGCTGTTTCGTTCTAGTATGAGACTCGTCAGGCTATTGCATTCGGTACAAACCATCATCTCGCATTTGCGTCAGACTTCACAGTTAAAAAATAGTAAATAAGACACAGTGGCGACATCTCGATGGCTCACTCAATAACATAAGAATAACGCAAATCAACAAATGTTGTATAAAACTACCATGTGGCGCGACGGTAAATTAAAAAAGAAATATATCAAAACTCGATACACGAACTTGCTACTCAAAGGATAGAGGTCGCATTATTCGGCATTGGCAACCAAACTAATCATGAATTCCACAGTTGAAGTTCAGTATCGCACCATCAACGGTCTTGGTCCGCATAGCCTAGAATTTCTTATTTTATTTTAAAATTACACGGATGTTAACTTCTCTTTTTATTTTTATATTTATTGGCTTAAAAGATACACACACAGCTTTCTTGGGCAGATCGTTGGTGAGGTAATGAACTTCAATTCATGGTTAGTTTGGTTGCCGATGCCGAATAATGCGACCTCTGTCCTTGGAGTAGCAAGTTCGTGTATCCAGGTTTGATATATTTCTTTTTAATTTACCGTCGCGCGACCACATGGTTTCATATAACATTTGTTGATTTGTGTTATTCTAATGTTATTGAGTGAGCAATCGAGATGTTGCCACTGTGTGTTATTGACTATTTTTCAACTGTGAAGTCTCTTTATATGACACAGATGCGAGATGATGGTTTGTACCGAATGCAATGGCTTGACGAGTCCCATACTAGGACAAAACAGCGCTGTCGTCATTTTTGGGACCCGGAATTTTTCCATGTTCTATGGAGAACTCTTCACTTTTTAGCATGAGAATAATATTTATCAACGGTCTTAGTCCTCATAGCCGAGAATTTCTTATTTTATTATATATATATATATATATATATATATATATATATATATATATATATATACACCTCCTCTCTTCATACGCGTTTTGACCACCTTATGGTCTCGTCAGTGGAGTTGTATTGAACCAAGTTCAACATTCGCAGGAAATAATTGTCTGACTATATATAATATAAATTCCTACACATCTCGGTAGGATATTAAAGCCTGCCGGTTTTTCGATGTCGGACTGAAAAATATCACCAGTCGAACGATATCTATACATTCAACGGTGTAGTGTGAAATTTCAAAACTAAGATTTCAATCAGAAATAAATAAATATATTTTTCTACCGTGTCTAAATAGTTGCTAATACATATGTACTCTCCTTTCAAATATGTAAAGGTAAAAATATATATAAAGAGTGTATTTCCTGCAAATACAATTCTGGTCTTCTCTCCATCCGGTTCTGTTTTAGACACATTTATACTCAAATTACATTTAAATTTATGATATAACAATATATTTTTCGGATAATATCCTTTACAGAAACGATGCCTGCTGCATAATTTTAATCACAATTGTAATTTGACAACACGAATCTGATTTAAAATAATTTCAAATTTCTATGAAATAATTTATTTCCATGAAATTAAACTGTAATAGGATCTGAAAATTATATGTTTAACGATGGGGACCTGGAAAATGCACAGAGATAATTTTTTTTTTTGCGACTGTGGTAACCTTATAACATACTAGCAGTTACTCCTCTGGTCTGCATAGTTTTGTATAGAACTAACATCTCTACGTGGATAATATCAACAAGAATTGAAAGATCCTCAGTGCCTAACAACTGGGAAAATACTGGATAAGGCGACGTTTAGAAAGTTAGCACGGCACAAGGTGCTCAGAATACTTGGGTGGAACCAGGCTGCCACATGAAGATAAACCTGGCTATGTTTATTGTAAGATCAATCGCATCTAAGAAGAGTTTGGAAAAACTAGAATATGAACTTGACTGTATAAAATGGGATATCATTGGAATAAGTGAAACTAGAAGACGAAGCGAAGAATGCCTTAAATTACAATCTGGGAACCTGCTGTACTACGAAGGGAACAATGATAACAGCATCGATGGCGTCGGACTACTAATTAATAAAAACAGACTAAGAAACATCGAGTCATTAAAAACAATCTCAAGTCGGGTCATATACGTAAAATTACATATAAATAAACTAGTAACTATTAAGGTAATACAAGCATACGCTCCCATTAGCTCTGATGAAGATGGAAAAGTAACACAGTTACATAATATATCTAAAAGCTTCCAAGCAGACAGAGTAAAACATAATATAGTAACTGGAGAATTTAACTGCAAAAGTGAAAGAAATCAAAGCGACGATGAAATAAACTTAGGTACACATGGATTGGGTACAAAAAATACAAAAGGTATTACGATTATATAGTTCCTGGAACAATATAAACTATAACAGGAAGTGGACCTGGATTAGCTCCGACAGAAAAACAAAAAACTAAATTGACTATATATTAGCCAACTATCCCCATATACTCCAAAACGTAGAACTTGTAAATAAACTAGGCGTAGGCAACGAACTTCAGCTTGTCAGATGCAAAATTGAAATAAACACCGAACAAGGACGAAAGAAGGGAATATCAGAGAGGAAGATAGTAAAAATAGACCGAAAAAACTCCGAGACGATTGAGAAAAATACCTAATGGTTGAAAAAACACATATTTCAACCAAAGCGTACAAAACAACATTGAAAAAAGTGAAAAAACTTATTAGTAAAACCAGAGTTATTAAAAAGCGTAGATAATTAATAATTCAGGATAAAAAAACTGACAGTAGAATATTTCGAAATAAATAAGACAGTGAGAAAAATGAGAAAAGAAGACACAAAACAACACAACACTTAAATGATACTAGAATGAAATAAAAATATGAACATATTGAGAAAAAACACCTAACCAAGAAAAGGGATTAATCAGATGAAAAATTAGAATGGAGGAACAATCATTAACAGAAGGGAAATACGACAAGGGGTAGAGAACTTCTACAAAACCTTATATAAGAAACAAGTGAAGAAGCAACTAAAAGAAAACATAAGACGAAAACCAATTTTGAACATACACTCAGAAAGACTACTACCACTTACTAGAAATAAAGTAGAAGAGACCATAAAATAGTTGAAAAACAGAAAAATGGTGAGAAAGGATGGAATATTGATAGAAATGCTGAAAGAAAGTGGAGAAACACTATTAAACGAGCTGAAGATATCGTTTAATATATATCTTGAAGACAGAGAAATTGCAACAAATTGGTCCAACACTTTAGTAGTACTAATATATAAGAAAAGACCAGGAAGATTTGGGAAACTACAGACCAATTAGCGTACTAACCAGTTATTTAAAAAGTTTCCAGGAATTTTAACAAAGAAGTTTTTACATTAAAACTTGACTTCTATCAACCGATCAAGCAGGCAGGTTTCCAGTGAAACTACAGCACTGTGGAACATTTACAGATGGTGAGAATCGTGATAGAAAGGATCACAGAATATAAAATAGATCTATGCATGGTTTTTATAGATTATAGACAATGGTTATATCAACATTATTGGAAAAATATACCAGCAAGCAACATTGCAAATCCATATAAACGAAAAATTAGAAAAAGATAGGATAGAAAGAGGAGTGAGACAGAGCGATAGTTTATCTTCCAAACTGTTTACCTCAGTTCTAGAAGAAACACTTAAAGCAATTAAATGGAATAAAAGAGGAATCAATATACCGGGCGAATATTTACACCACCCGAGGTTAGCCGATGACTTTGTAGTCTTCGTAAAGTCAAAGGAGGAACTAACATTCCTAATACAAGGATCTGAAATGATCGGTCTAGAAATGAATACTAGTAAAACATGTGACAAAGCAAAAAATGACATAGGACCAATAATAATAGACAGTAAAGCAGTGAAGAGAGTGGACCACTACAAGAAATTAGGACAAAAAATCACGATAAGAAAGGCAAATCAACAACTGAAAATAGATGAGAGAATGCCACTAACTATGGAAAGCTGAAAGACATATTTCTAATGAACATCTTTTTAAAACTAAAACGTGTCACACATAATCAATGTATATTTCCAGTGACTAGTTATGGCGCCCAAACATGGGTACTGACCAAGGTCTTTACCGAAAAATTACAGGTTAACCAGAGAGGCATTGAAAGGTAAATCCTAGGAGTGGTACTACAAGCTCACAAAACTAATAATTGGTTAAGAGAAAGAACATGAATTTAAGACGCCATTGAAAGAGCTGCGATGCTTCAACGGTAGTGGGCTGGTTATGTAGCAAGAGCGACAGACAGATGAAGTAGCCGGATAATCACATGGAGACCGCAAATGAACTAGACTTCCTCAGATGCGTGGGTAGACGATGTAAAGCGAATTGATGGGTTGAACTGGCTAAGAGTAGCACAAGACAGGGAAAAGCCGAGGACGCATAGCCAAGAACCAATAGCGGCTTTGCCCGCACTCACAACCCAAGGAGATTTTAAGAAGGAACGCTGATAAAATTTTATTGAAACGTGCCCTTTCGTACATTACAAACAACTCTTACTTTAATAGCTTTAGCGCAAATAGATCAGCTATAATAAACTTCCTCATACAATTTATCAATCTTCTTCTTGCGGTGCCTATTCGTTCCGAATGTTGGCGACTAGCATGGCTATTCTTACTTTGTTGGCAGCTGCGCGGAACAGTCCAGTCGTGCTCATGTTGAACCATTTTCTTAAGTTTTGGAGCCAAGAGATTCGTCTTCGTCCTGGCCCCCTCTTGCCGTACACCTTCCCTTGCAGAATTAATTGGAGGAGGTTATATCGCTGTTCATTTCTCATAGTATTCCAATTTGCGTTTTTTAATTGTTTTGATCACTTCGCACTCCTTTCCCATTCTGCGCAGGACTTCATTATTTGTGACTAGGTCGACCCAGGAGATTCTTAAGATGCGCCTATAGCACCACATCTCGAACGCTTCAAGTTTTTTAATGGACGCTTCAGAGAGCGTCCAAGCCTCTGTTCCGTAGAGCAGAACTGGAAAAACATAGCACTGTAGTATGAAGACCTTGGTTTTCAGCGGCAGATCACGGCCTTTGAAGACGGTGCTCATTTTTGTAAACGCTGCTTTGGCTTTTGCTATACGTTGTTTTATTTCTAATGAGTGATCCCATTGACTGTTTACATTGGTGCCAAGGTATGTATAGCTTTCAACCCTTTCAATTGTTTGTTGGTTGATGGTCAGTTGTGTGTTTAGGATTGGGCGTTTGCTGATGACCATATATTTTGTCTTCTTTGTATTTAAAAAATTTATCAATAATGCAATATAATCAAAGGAATCCGTTACAGTGTGAATATTTCAAAGAGCATTCATTGAATCGAATATAAGACACCTTGAATCATGAAAATCGGACCATTTTCGAGTAATTGCAAACTGAATAAAAATATGATAATATGGTCCGATTATTACGATTAGTTTTGTAAAATATATGCACTACGATTAATTGTTCTTATTTTTTTTATCATTATTGATTAATCACTTCATATTGTATATTTGTGTTGTATATTTATGTGAGGTCCAATGTCACTGGACCCCGTTCAGCATATTTCTTTGAATATCAAAGAAAAAACGTATATGAATATGTAATTATGCAAACATTAACGTCATTCGAAATTCATTATAGTCGTTAATTAATTCATTTTTTAAATATTCACTTTATGATACATTATTATATTTTTTCAGGTTATTGAAAATCGCACAAATAACGAACCACATCTGGCCATTTAAAGTAATTAGTCCTTAGGCCCCCCAAGGTGCTTACGTAGTTTGTGCTGTATACCTGAAATAGCTGACATTTTTGTGCCCAATTTCTTAACGAAATAGAAAGAGAGAATAGTGAAGAATGGTTTTTGGAGGCTAATATATTATGCTGCAATAACTAATTTACTTTTTTCCCCATTAGCCTAATCCTATTGTCTGATAGATCGCAGATTGTGAGAATCAGGGATGTGGTTTTACAGCCTGAAGCTGTAGTATCTGGGTACCACAGGGATCCATTTTTGGCGCTCTGCTGTTTGTTGTATATACGTCTGAAATATTGTCAGTAGTTTCAAATTCAGATTTGTAAACATATGCTGATGATACTCAGATATTGCACCATTTTGACCCCCATGATCCAGAAAAGGCTGCACTTGTGTTAAATCATGATTTGGCAGCCATTCTACAGTATTCCAGGGAGCATAATTTAAGAATTAATCCCAACAAGATTGAGGTCCTCTTACTTTGTCGAAAAACACCGCAACATGCCCACAAATCACCTCAAAGTATGTATTGGAGATGATGCTTCACTTTTTTCAAATCGTTCCAAACAACTTATGTACTTCTATGAAATGTATATAATATTAATTTAAGAAATCAAAGTCCGTTTAAGACACCAAGACATAGAACTTCCTTGTTTCAGAAAAGTTTTTCTTATATTTTTGTTAAGCGATTTAATATGATTTCATCACAGTTTAGGAACTGCAATATCAAAAGACTCAAATCACAGTACAAAAGTTTTCCACTTGGAGCTTAGTAATAAGTATTTGTATTGTTCTTTACTTCTTGTTGGTGCATTTGGAAGTGTGGAAGAATGGCCATTGGTTAAACTTCGCTAATCTCATCCCATGTGTGCATTATATTAGTTTGTAATATGCATGCATTTGTTAATAAATGCGTTAATTATTATTATCATGTTTGACTTATAATTCTATCGTACTCCCCCTATATGGACGAATAGGGAATGTCCGTAGTATCGTATTTGTAAAAATTAAGTTTTTTTTTTAATTTTTTGATAAATCTCAAAATTTGTTACTTTTCCACTTCTCTGTATCTAAAATGTCATTTTCAGACAATTCATTATCGAGCCCAATAATATCTAAAACTACAACCGGAATTCCGAGTTTCATTCTTTTACTTTTGAAACGTTATAACATATAAGATAATTGATTTAAAGTTAGTAAGTTTAGGATAACTTCCGGAAGTCGCGAAAGATCGCCTTTACCTTATCTGAAGAGAACGTCATCCAAAATAACATTATACAATTTTATAATACTCAAATCGCACTGTTTCCCTAGATACTCCAATTGGCGGTCAACGTGAGACACCCTGTAGATGATGTAGATGAGCGAGAAATACTAGAAAAAGTGGAAAGTAACAACCTTTTTCTACCTATGTGTCAAGTATGATTTCAGTTCGTACATTGTTTTGTGTTTTATGAAATGTATAACAGTAAAAAATGAATTTTATTAAATTGGTCATTGTGTCATAAATATTTTGACAAACGAACATAATTTTCCCGTAATTTTTCTCACAAACAAAGGGTTGGTAATGGCTCTAAATCATTCAGATGATTTAAAACCTGGTCAACGACTCATTCCCATTTTTTTCCTGATTAATATACGCTCGTTTAATGATATACTATTACCCTTGAGCAAATGAGAAATATTTCTTATAAATACTATTTATAGTTTTTCTCGGTGATTGATTGTCATTTTAATGGCTATTTCTTACAAATTCAACTTGACAGATGGATTACGGAATCAAAATTTTAATGGAACTTCTTTAAAATTTAAATTCTGTTAATATACTAATTTTTTACTGCTATATTTTGAGTACGTCGCTATTATGTAAAATTTTAAGTGAAATTATTTAAAATTCTAAATCCGAAGCGTGTTTCTTTTGAAATTCTTTTATCTTTATTTATGAAAATTATTTATTTTTGATCACGTTTTCAACCGAAAAATGAGAATTTAAATAGAAATGATATAAAATAAAAAGTTCCATATAAAAGCAAAATATCCATTTAATTTATATGTAAAGCATGAACATAATTATTGCTTACATGTTTGTATAAAGACGTTTTTAGATTTCTGTATTTATATTAGGACTAGCAGTTTTCCGTCGCGGCTTCGTTCGCACTCAAGACAATTGGTGCCTTTTCGTGCATACGTTCAGGTGAAATATTCTTACTTTAATAGACACATTATTAATTACCTCATGAAACTTAGCAATAATGAAATAAAACCGAAATAATCCATCACAGTGAAAATACACTGCGCGTCTTTTGAAGTAGATATTTTAATTTTTACAATTATATTGCTGCAAAATATATTTAAAATTCTGTAAAAGTCTTGTTTTACCTATTGGTGACTTGTTTATCTCCATATACATATTTTACTTATCACAGATAAAAAAAAACCGGCCACATTCCAATTTTTTTTCTTGCTCTCGAAACTGAATTTTAAATTTTCAACACATTACATTTGATTAAGATTAGTGATCACATGAAGTGTTTTATATCTTGTTATACCACACAATGCCTTAAAGAAGTCTGTCTTCTAATGATTTTGCCGGTATCGTAGCTCTTCTTCAACGTGGAAACCGTATACAATCTGAAGTCGCTGAAATGTACAACGTGCCACACCGGTATTTATTTTAAGGCGCTAATATTATCTCGTGCGAGCAGAGCAGAGTTGAAAGGTAGAGGCGGAACCAGCAAGCAAAGTGCCAAGCTAGCCCCTATGACGTAGAGTAGGGGTGAGAATTTTTTTTTGCACGGCGCCACCTAATTTTTGGCTGAGTAAACTCGGAAACCCCCCACGTTGTTGTTTGGGCCTAGCGTTCAACTCAGCTCTCTAATTTGCTGCACAGAACATTAAAAATAAAAAAAGGTAATTCACTGCAAAAAGAAATGACAAGAAGTTGTGGAAGTCAAATAAAATTCATTAAGTGTTTTAATACTAATCAAACTCTTTATTTTCTGATAAAATTAGTGGACTTCCTAGTGCCCAGAGGGTGGATTTGGACTTTCCTATGCCCAGAGGGTGGTGTTGTGGAACATAACGTCTCACCACCGCTTCCCGGCAAAACTGGACTTAAATAGAGGTCCAAGTTTGTGGAAAGTACTGGGATGTTTGGGAAAGATACCGGTGGATCCCACTGATGAGTCCACCACCGGTATCGGGACGAAACATCCATACATTTACTACGGTGGTCAAAAACAGATCGCTAGCTACATGCCCTTACCACCAGGGGCATTGCTAATTGCGACATGGCGCCCGAGCAGGGACAGCGGTTAGATGACGAGTCCAAAACCGCAAATGATGTGGTAAAACCATAGATGTGGATATAGGACAGAATGTCAGAAACCGCTGAGGGCTTTCATCAAGCCCGGCCCGACCATTGGAAGACCACCGAGGATGTCCGTTCCACTTCCTTTTCAGGCCTGTGCTTTCTAAAGGCTTGGACTGTCCGACAGTTTAAGCCGGAAAGCAAATGCCTTAGGGGGGGGGGGGGTATGTTGTGGAACATAACATCTCACCACCGCTTTTCGGCAAAACTGGACTTAAATAGAGGTTCAAGTTTGTGGAAAGTACAAGGATGTCTGGGAAAGATACCGGTGGATCCCACTGATGAGTCCACTACCGGTATCGGGATGAAACATCCATACATTTACTACGGTGGTCAAAAACAGATCGCTAGCTACATGGCCTTACCACCAGGGGCATTGCTAATTGCGACAGTGGATCTGGGTATTTTTTTACCCCGAGGGTGGATTGCTGTTTGTATCTCTAAGGGAGGACCCCGATTTTCTGGAGTCAGACTGATTCCTGGTAATAATGCTACGAGGCCGACGAAATCCTTGTTTCCAGGTTGTATCTCGATAACTAGCTAAACTAGCCAGAAAATACTCAAAACACAAATCTCCACAACGTTATCGAGGTAAATGAAATTCTCCACTCAAAACCCGCAGGATGGCGGCAATATAACGGAAAGGAAATTTCTGGGCTCCCTTTTGCAATAATTCATAGGAAAAAGTCGGATTGACAGTTAAATTCTCGCCATTTTATACGCAGCCTGAAACCTGCGCTGTATGAGCTTCTTTTTCTCTCAACATAGGGCGCATAAGTAGCAATTCGACAAAAGAAATGACAGCTCAAAATAGTGGGTTTAAACAGCATTGCTAACTAATAAGTCGTTGACATTTCTGACCCAAAATCAAATAGGACTTCATTATTTATCACTAAAACAAAAAATTAAAATTTTCCCTCAGCCATTAGCAACACGGTATTAGTTACTCGTCCAAATTTCCTCCCTAAAATTACCACAGAAATAGCAACCCAACACGCAACGGCTTAAAAGAATACAAAATTGGCTAAACGTCAGCTGGAAAGGTCACGTAACCCTAACAAAAAGTAAACAAACTCTTGAAAATACTTCAAATAAAAATTCGGAAAACTGTAACTAAAATAGATAAATGTAACAATTTCATTTGAAATAATCAGCACAAAAAAAATATATCTTAAAAAAGGTAAATAACAACATTCTATTTAAATATAAACAACCTAAAACAGTGACGTAGAGTTGCCGATCTAAAAATTCAAGTTAGGAAAGGATTTTAATTAGGGCTGTATTTCTTATAGGCAAATTAGTGAAAGACAAAGAAAATAATTAAGTTGCGAAGAAAATTTGCAAGGGAGTGAAATTTGGAAAGGTTTAAAAAGCAATAGGATCCAAAAATGCAACGAATGTTAGGCTGTTATACGAAGGAGAAATGAGAAATGCTTAATGACAATGAAATAGTGCTGCCCAAAACGTGAATATTAGCAAAAATAAGGTAAAATTAATCAAATTAACCATAGTAAATTTAAGATAAAATTTTAAACGTTTTCAAGAAACTGGGAATGCCAATATATGCCACGGCCGTGGCTGACAACGTGCTAGAACCAGAAGAGAGGATCGGTTATTGATTATTACTGTCCGGAGAAATCGAGTGTTTTTTGCCTCCAAGCTCCGGGCGCACATCGGGATAAATGTAAGTTTGGGAACCATCAGAAGAAGGTTCCACGAAGGTGGCCTTAGAGTCAGAAGACGTGCTCGATATCTACGATTAAATAGGAAACATCGCGTTGCACCCAGAACATGTGTAATTGAACACTGTACCTGGACTACAGAGGAATGGTGGAACTGTTTGTTTACGGATGAATAAAATTATGCCTTATATCGCATTTTAACATGGCGTGAACGAAGAGAGAGGTATATTGAAGACAATATGGTTACCTTTGGAGGTGACTCTGTAAGTGTTTGGCGTGGAATCTCGTTGGAGTCGCGCATTTTGAATAGACAGAATATAACTTCTCAGAGATACCACGATTTAGTTAATCAATCCATTATTGTCCCAACTGCACGAGAATTCGTTCCTAATTTCATTTTTGTGGATAACAATGCTCGGTCCTACATTGCAAAAATTATTAATTTGACCTTAAGAGAGCACGGCATTTTTCGAATGGACTGTAACCCAATTTGGGATCAAATATAGAGATAATTGCATGCCAGAAATCATCAGTCATTGACACTTGAGGAGCTGTGTGACGCTTTCAGAGAAGAATGACAAGCTTTGGATCAAGAATTTATTTGCTCACTAATTGTGAGTATGCCAAGAGGAGTACAAGAAATTCATAGAGCTAGGAGAGGTCCGACGAAATATTCATTTTGAAACTGGCGATAGAAATATTGTTGTCCATTTCATGCGCTATCTTGGAAGTCTCGCCTGAGTGAGCACTAGCTGCAGTTCCTGCGCAGCACCTTCGTAGGGTGGAGCTCTTGCTGTTGTTTTGCTTTTGTGCTATTGTTGGGCTGTACCTCTTGTGCGATAGCCTGTCACCTAAAGGTGGAGATGTCGAAATGTTGTCCCCTCCCTCAGAATTCGTGGGGCAGACCGCTTCTGCGGTGTGGGAATCTAGACCATTCGTCCTACCCACCTGGAATAATTTATGTTTTGTAGTCGACATATTCACAATTTAAAATCAGAACTTTTTCCCCATTTGATCGCCTCGTACGATTGGTTGAGGGAAACCCTGGATCTATTCGTAGCCGGGTTCAGTCAGAAAGCTGAAAGAATGTGGTTCGTAAGGGATTGTGTAGGAATTGTGGATAGATGGGTCATGACAGAGTGATTTTTAAAAGGTAGAGAAAGGATATTGTCAAAGCGGACAGCTAGCGTTGCTGGCTGAACGACATATATACTGCAGGCTGCAGTACACCGCCGACCAGACATGCATGTTGTTTACTTTTGTTTTTTTCGTTGGTGTTATTAGTTTATAAATCTTTTTTTTTGTTAATAACTTAACTAATAAAACATTCTTTCTGTGTTGTTACATGAAATTGCACTACCCATTGATGTTTACGTTAATAATAAAAAATTGATGAAATTCTTGCTAATATTTAGTTTTTGTTTTGTAATTAATTATCCACTTCAAAAGACGCGCAGTGTATTTTAAAGAGTATTAATTGACGCAAAAAATTTATCTTGGAATCATGGATAGCGGATCATTCCAGCGTGATTGTGAGTTGATTAAAAACTTGCAAATATGATTTTCAACCGAATTCTAAAAGAAGAAGGTTCTAAGTTTGACCGCTAAGTTTTTCTCATATGTGTACAAGGTGTCCAATTTTAAATAGTTTTACGCATTATCTCCGTTATTAGTAAACATAGAAGAATAAAATTTTCGTAGCACTGTGCTACTTTTTTAAGAAACAAACGATGCCACAAAGAAAATTTCCTCTTCATTTTGAAGATACATGGCGATTTTGAAAATTACGCATTTCGGGGAACTCCTCGTACCATGGTTATCGTGCAACTTATCACAAAGTTGAAAAAAGAGCTATTGGGGTTTTTATGTAGGGTTTAGTGGCATAGTCAGTTTTTTTTATAGGTTCAACAGTTTCGGAAAAATAAATCAAATTTGTCGTTTTTTTTTTAACCTGAACAACTTGTATATTTTTAGCTAATGTGATTTAGTTTCTTACAAGCTTCCAAAAATACATAACACTTTATTTATTAGTAGTATTGCGTCTTATATACAGGGTGTCCGGTAAGAACCTCCAAATTTCTCGAGAGCATACAGGGGAAGTCAAAATAACCCTGCTTTGTTATAGAAAAAAAAATCCTAAAGTGGCCGTTAACGGAGATACAGAGCCCTATCGGGGTATTCAGCAATTTACCTTATCGGTTCTAAGTTTTGTATAATTAATAAAATTTTAATATTTTATAGATACCATAAAGACTAACTAAACCATGCTACAGTAGATGTTTTCATCAATCAGCCCAATCTTGTCCACTGTTGAACATAGGTCTCTCGTAAGTTTTGCCACTTATTTCTGTCCCGTGCCGCTTGCATCCAGTTTGATTCTATGCGCCTAATATCGTCAGTCCATCTGGTAGGTGGGCGGCCTCTTCCTCGGTAAGCCTCCTGTCTTGGTCTCCATTCCAAGATTTTTCTCGTCCATGGATTGTCTGTGCTCCTAGGGACATGTCCAGCCCAATTCCACTTTAACGTTGTAATTCTCCTGACTGCATCTGCAATACCCGTTCTTCGTTGTATTTCTGTATTCGGTATACTATCTCTGATGCTAACTCCCAGCATAGATCTTTCCATGGCCAATTGTGTCACTCTCAACTTATTTATGCTTTTCTTTGTTAGTGTTAGCGTCTCTGCTCCATATGTCAAAACGGGGAGGATATACTGGTCAAACACCTTTCTCTTCAAGCAAACAGGGATGCTCGATTTAAGTATATTTTTCAGTTTTCCAAAAGCTGTTCACGTCAGCCCTATTCTTCTTAGTATTTCGCATATTTGGTTATCTCGGCCTAAACGGATTTCATGTCCTAGGTATTTGTAGGTGGTGAGTTGTTCGATCTTGTGGTCTCCTACTGAGATATTGTCGTTTAGTACAAGGTTGGTCATAAATTTAGTTTTCTCACAATTTATTTTTAGACCAACATCACTTGACAGTCTGTAGAGCTCTTCCAACATTCTTGCTGCTTTATCCGTGCTATCCGATATGAGGACAATGTCATCGGCGAATCTTAGGCGATTAAGGTCCTCCCCGTTAATGTTTACTCCCATATTTCCTTCAAAAGAAATCTGCTTGTACATATATTCCAAGACAGTGGTAAACAATTTCGGTGAGATTGTATCTCTTTGCCGAACTCCACGTTCTATTCTGAAGGTATTTGTGTCTTTGTGCAGTCTGACACACGCTGTGGCTGTATCGTATATGTTCTTGATTAACGAAATGTAGCGGTGGTCGATTCGACTGTCTACAAGCGCCCTCAGCATTTTATATTGGTCTATGGCATCAAATGCTTTTTCATAATCAATAAATATAAGAATAAGTGGTTTATTGTATTCTATGCACTTTTCTATCAGGGACTTAAGAACTTGTAGGTGGTCATTCAACTCCGCCGCTGGTAGGGTTGAGTGGATTGAGAAGCTTAACAACTGCCAGTGCCGGTCCCAAGCCCGGATAAAGGAGGAGGGTTGGTCGTGGGGCTAACTACCCCACACCGGAAAAAAGGACAAGTTATGAAACAAAACGACAAGCCTCGGAATAGGACGGACCACAGGAGACGACGTAAGCAACGGACATGGAATATGACTTTGGGAACATGGAATGTACTTAGCTGGTATAGACCGGGTGCTGCTAAGAGAACCGTACAACAGCTAAAAAAGTACCAAATAGACGTAACAGCCCTTCAAGAAGTTAGATGGCCAGACGAGGGCACAGTGACTATGGACGGATACACAATTTTTAACGGAGGGACCATGAACAACAAACATGAGTTTGGAACGGGCTTCGCAGTAAACACAAATTTCATAGGACAAATAATAAACTTTAAAGCAGTAAACCACCGAATAAGTAGTATCAGAATTAAAGGAAAATGGCATAATTACACACTCATATCAGGACATGCACCAACAGAAGATAAGGAGGAGACCATTAAAGATGAATTCTACGACCAGCTTGAACAAACCATAGACCTAGTCCCGAAGCAAGACATGTTGATACTACTAGGAGATTTCAATGCGAAAATTGGAAGAGAAAGAACACTAAAACCGCACATAGGGGAGCACAGCTTACACGAACAATCTAACGACAATGGCCAACGTCTAACAAACCTGGCAGCGGCTAGTAATCTAATAGTAATGTCAACAATGTTCCCGCACAAAAACATTCATAAAGGAACATGGGTATCCAACGATGGAAAAACAAGAAACCAGATAGACCACGTGCTAGCAAACGCAAGGTACTCAAGAAACATACTAGACGTAAGGAGCCAAAAGGGAGCAGATGCAGCGTCAGACCATCTCTTAGTGAGAGTGAAAGTACGTGCCAGGATAAAAACGGATATAAGAAAGCAAGAACAATCGGAACGAAAAGGATGGAACACCGAGATACTGAATCGGGAAGAAACACTCAGACAGAAATACCAAGCAGAAGTAAAATCACAACTGGAACAGAATAAGATACAAGGGGAAACAGGAGTAGACGAATGCTGGAGCAAGATTAAGACATCGATAGAGAATGCAGCGAAGAGAACTTTAGACAAAAATAAAACCATAAAAAGAAAACAGTGGTATGACGAGGAATGTCAACTAGCACAAGACAATAAAAAACAAAGCTAGATTAAAAATGCTGCAGTGCCCAAATGACGATAACATCCAGCGATTTAACACACTGCGAGCGGACACAAGAAAACTTATAAGAAGGAAGAAGAGAGAAGCCTATAATAGAATCATAACAAATGTAGAAAAGGAATCAAATACAAAGAACAGCCGGAAATTCTACAGGGAGATCAAGAACATAAAGAAAGGGTATATGCCACGGACCAGCATATTAAATAAAGAAAATAAAGATCTCATAACAGATATAACAGAAATCCTACAAACCTGGCACGAATATTTTGACAACTTACTAAATATAAAAGGCACAGCTCTCATCACAAATACAATATACCAGGGAGCAGAGGAACAGGTAGAAATTCCATCACTGACAGAGATCAAAAAAGCAATTAGCCAACTGAAGAACAATAAAGCACCCGGGAGCGACAACATAACCGCGGAGCTTATAAAATATGGCGAAGATCAGCTATATGAAGCAATACAAACCCTTGTGGAGAAGATATGGGAATCTGAAGAACTTCCAAAAGAATGGAACGAAGGGATAATTATCCCAATACATAAAAAAGGAGACCGATCAGTATGTAAAAATTACAGGGGAATTATGTTACTAAACGTTGCCTACAAGGTGCTATCCAACATACTAAGAACCAGAATATCCCCTTACGCAGAAAAAAACCTCGGGGACTACCAATGTGGCTTCCGACCAAGAAGATCAACTGTTGACCAAATATTTACTATTAGGCAGCTTCTGGAAAAGAGTTGGGAATTTAACAAAGATGTATACCAGCTGTTCGTTGATTTCCGCCAAGCATATGATAGCATTGTAAGAGATAGTGTATGGATCGCCATGGAAAAGGTAGGCGTGCCAAAGAAGATTATTAATCTGACTAAAATATGTATAGAGAATGCAAGGGCGAAAGTCAGAATCGGTAAGCACACTACGGACATATTCTCTATTGCCAGTGGTTTAAAACAAGGCGATGGCTTATCGCCATTACTCTTCAACATAGTGTTGGCCATCAAAGAGGCTAACATAAAACTGGAAGTATTCTCAAACCAGGGCCCCGGAATGATCCTAGCATATGCAGACGACATCGATACCGTAGGAAATAGCACAACTAAAACAAAGGAAATGTTTATCAGAATGGAAAGGGAAACAAAAAAAGTAGGACTCAACATCAACGAAGAGAAGACCAAATACATGCACGTAAACCGAAGAGCAGGTAGGGATAGAATAGGACAGAATATAACTATGGACACATACAATTTTGAATGTGTGAAAGAATTCCAATATCTAGGGGCCAATATAACACACGACAATGATGTGAGCAGTGAAATACGCACACGAATACAAAAAGGTTTTAAGTGCTTTTATGCATTGCAGGAGATACTAAAATCAAAGCTGCTGTCCAGATCAGCCAAAATCCGTATATATAGAACAGTTATTAGACCGGTAATAACATATGGCTCAGAAACCTGGACCATCACAAAACAGAACGAATTGTTATTAAGACGTTTCGAACGCAAGATATTAAGAAAAATATATGGGCCTAGAGTAGATGAAACAACGGGACAATACCGCATCCGAACAAATGAAGAATTAAAGAGCTTGTATGATCAGCCAGGCATCATTAACGAAATAAAAGCCCAAAGACTTAGGTGGGCAGGACATGTTCATAGGGCCCATGACGAACGTCTCATCAAACGAATATGGGAAGAGAACCCGACCGGAAAGAGACCCTTAGGTAGGCCCAGACTAAGATGGAGGGATAACATCACAAACGATTTAAATGTACTGGGAGTACGAGATTGGAGTAACGATATGATGGACCGAAGCAAATGGAGGCAGGTCGTGGATGCAGCGAGGACCCACGAAGGGTTGTAAAGCTACAGAGAGAGAGAGGTGGTCATTCATTCCATAACCAGAACGAAACCCAGCCTGTTCGCAAGGTTGATAAGATGTTTTAGATTATCAAAAAAGGTTATCTTAATTTATTTCGAAAAAATGGCGATTTTCGAGATAAATCGGCATTATTACGGTCTTCGTTAGAATGCTGTGCTATTCTCGCTAGTAGTTCTTCTCTAGTATTTACTGATGTTGAATAAACTAGTAAGGGATTAAGGTTTGGAGACCTTGGTGGCCACGAAACAGGCACACTTCGTCCTATCGATCGAGAGCTAAAAGCTTTAGTTAAGTGTTGACGTACTATATAGTTAAAATTCGGTGGAGCACCATCATGCATGTACCACATTTGCATTCTCTATCAGTTATTTTTCCAATAAACTTTTCAAACTTTCCTGCAAAAATTGTAAATAAATCTCACCATTTACTTTTCCTTTCAAGACAAATGAAATCTCTTATAAAACCGGCCTCATCGGTAAAAATATGAGGTTAGAAAAATTAAGATTTAGGTTATGTTGGAGTATAAACTAGTTGTAGTATTTAAGTCTTGCGGAATAATGATCCGGAGACATATTGTGTACTTTTTCAACGTGGTACGGGTGAAGTAACTATTCTGTACATTCATGTACAATCTACTTTGTTTTGTGTCGCGAGTGTCTTATTGTATATTGTTTGAAGGGTTGTCAGCAACATCTTGCAAAATTTGTCCCTCTACGTGAGGGCCTCATGCTCTCCTGGAAGGGCGCTCACAGCCACGTCACGGCAAAAATACCCCTGAATAATGTAGAAAATTAATTTGTTATCTCTAATAATTGTTTTTTAATCATTTTTTACCTGTTTCCCTTAGGCTTCGATCAATCTTTTAATAGGTTTTTGGACTTGGTAATGTTCGAGCTGAATATCTTTCAGTATAAGGTCTTCTTGCAGTCGAAGAATTTGACAGCGCTTCACTATAAATTAAATGCATATCAGCGGATATTCTTCCATTTTTTAAAACTATTTTTACTTGAAGGCAGTTTTAACAAGTTCTGTCAATAGTAATTCATTATATAGGTACTAACAATAATAACCTGATTTTTACCTGTTTGTATTTAGTATTAGTAACTGAGCGTTTCCCATAAAAACCAGTTTATCTCGAAAACCGCCAGTTTTATCGAAATAAATTAAGAGTATCTTTTTCGAAGAGGAATGGCCAGAGTATTTAAAAAATTAGTTTTCAGCTCTGTAAAATGATACTTATCAGAAGTTAGGCCCAACGAGTGTGGCTGCAAGTCCGTTCCTGACGTCTCTCATGATCCAAAACATCTGCTGTAGTATGGTTTAATGAGTCTTTATGGTCTCTATAAAATATTAAATTATACAAGTCGGTTCAAAACTTAGAGGTAAATCGTTGGGTACCCCTTTAAGGCCCTGTATCTCCGTTAAGGGACACTTAAGAATTTTTTTTCCTTGACAAAGTAGGGTTATTTTGACCTTCCCTATATAGTTCCGAGAAATTAGGAGGTACATTCTGTACATATTCATATGCATTTCGTAGAAATTAAGGATAAGCATAATATTGACTTTAAATATATATGTATTTATGTTTAAAAAAGCAATTAGATCCTGTTAGTAGGCCGTGGCGAGTACTTAAAGAAACAAAACATCTAAATTATGTCCTTTGTGGTTTCTGTCAAAATATTTAGATATTAGTCATATTTTTGTGCTGATATTTTTGGTTAATCAGTTTCCTCTTAATGGCAGGCATTTTAAACTTTGAGAACAACGAAAAATTCGATATGTTCGTTTGTTAAATGTAGTGCAACAAAAATGCAGATAAAGCACTAGACGTGCATTTTAACAAGTTTGAGAATTTTTGTATTTTTTCATTTTAAATTTATAAATGCTTGTAATTCGTAAATATTCAGAGAGAAGATATTTTTGACGATAAAATCAAATCTAATTCAACAGGATTTATTTTCTAAGCTACGGTCCAAATTTACAACAAAACCGTGAGATTGATTAAATCAATGTATTAGTTCTTTCGAAGCTAAATAAAGTAAAACACTTACATATTGCATATTTTCATATTTTGTGGTGTTGTCGGGGGCTCATTGTAGAAAATTCTTTTGTGTATCCATATAAAAAGATATCTGGTGGAGTTAAGTCCGGAGATCTCGGGGGCCAATTTTGAAATCTGTCTCTCCCAATCGACCTGTTTCGAAAGTTGACATTTAAAAATTGCCGAACCTCGCGATGATAATGAGGCGGAACTCCATCCAGTTGTAGCCATATAGTCGTTTTAATATTTAAAAGAACATCTTCTAATAATGCTGGAAGTTGGTGTAAAAAAATCACAAAACAGCAAACTATTTGAAGGTCCAATTAACTATGGATTCAGTATTCCTCCCCATCTATTCTAGTTTCTCATAACTCTGTACTTATGCGGATTTGAATCAGAATAGTAATGAAAGTTGTGTGTATTTACGAAACCATTGTTATGAAAAGTACATTCATCACTAAACAACACATTATCAAAAAAGTGTTCATTTTCTGCCACTCGACCTAACACCCAGAAGTAGATTCCAGTTCGGTTGTCAAAATCATTTCCGTGAAGCTTTTGACAAAGCTGGATTTTATAAGGAAGAAATCTGTATTTGTTATGAATCCTTGAAACACTTACTTGGCTAATGTGAGTATTTTCGGATATATGATTCAGACTGATACTAGAATTTTCGATCACTGAACCAAGTACAGTAAAAACATTTTCTTCATCGTCAGTGACAGACTTTCTTATAACAAGTTTTTTATAACTGACACTTCCACTTTCCCGAAATTGGTTTAATAGTCTCAAAAAACGATTGGTTTAGGATGGTTTCTTTTAGGAAATTTTTGAGGATAAACTCGAGAGGCCAACAAACAATTTTCATGACATTCTCCAAGGAAAAAAATCATATCAATACGCTCTTCCTTTGGGTAGATCGGCATTTTGACATAACAATAACAACATTCAAATTATTCAATTTAATAAATGAAGTTTCACAGTTACAAAAAATAATACCGCTATTATAGCAACAAGCTTTGCAGACCAAACTGACAGATTATGAATTATCTGACATTTCTAAATGCCATAGGCAACTAGATATATTAGAACATCTATTTAAAAGACACAAAATGGCAGAGAAAATGATTATTTGGCGTAATCTGTGAAAAGGTGAAGACTTAGCTATACAATACCCTTATATCATTCGATAGGTATTTAAAAGGTACATTTTCTGGTAAGGTAAAAAGTATAGCGTTCTGTTTAAATTAATCAAGTTATAGCCACTTGAAGTTCTTATTTGATTAGTTTTCATTTTTGGACACCCTGTATAATATACCAAGTTTATTATAATTTTGATATAAAATATGATTTATTGTTACACTTCACTGTAAATTTCGAGTACATAACTGAAATACTTCTTAAGTAATTTAAACATGAAAATTAGGTTAGATTTTGTCAAAATTCAAATTATTTAAAAATCGTTAAGGTTTAGGTATTATAAACCTTATTAAATAGGTACTTATTTTGATCGGAGAATCCAAAAATGCAATAATATACAAGGGGTTTCATGTAAAAAACACAACTTTGATACTTTCAGAGCTTTTGGGACACTCTGTATAATATGAAAATAATTTTAAAAATTAACTATATTAGATCCCCATATATCCCAAAAATAAAACTTTTTGAAAGTGACATATTTTGGCCGCAATATTTCTTGCCGTATAGGGGTAATAACCCTGTTTACACAAGAAATTAAAAAATTCTATTATTGAATGGTTTAAGAAGAAATATATATATATATATATATATATATATATATATATATATATATATATATATATATATATATATATTGACTTTAAACATATATCTGTGTTTTTAAATATTATATAAAATGCTGCTTTTTGGTTTAGGGGAGGATAATAATTCCTTTTCCTCGAAGATTTATTTCCTTTTGGTTAATATCTGTAATTTCAAAACCAAATAAAGATGCGTAAAATATTAATAGCAAGAGGATCTTTGTAGTACATTAACGTGTATCTGCGGTTTAGGTTTTTACTAAAATGGGGTTATCCACCGTAGAATAATCTGAATAAGATATTAAATTTTATTACAAAGAAACCAGAATATGAGTAAGCTTGTAATTTTTTTACCGGTGATCTAAATTTTCGTATACAGTGAAGTCGAAAACTCTCGAATAAATTTAATATTTAATTCATACACGTTAGTGTATCACGGTACATGGATGGATTTCGAATTAAAGGTATTATAGTCTTACGATGAATAAGATATATCATTTATCTCATGAGTTTCTATAAATCAACTTGTTTGTATGTACAGGGTGAGTCAACGATTGGATGAAGTAGGTTTGTGCCTTTTCGGTGAAATTAACAAAGAAACTATATCTATTGTTTGATACAGTTTATTTTTACGCAGATTTTAAAAATATTTAGGACTCTACAGGGTGAGCCAAAAAACTAGGACAGCATAAAGTTGTACTTTTTTAAATAGAACACCCTATATACGAATCGTATTTTCGATTTAGCTTATAATTTTAAATCTTTTTTATTAAGAATTTACTATAACAAAACTTTATAGTTTCCGAGATAATTAAGTTTAAAGAAGAAAAGTCACATTTTCAAGCATCAATTCAATCCTAAATAACGTTTTCAATTTTGTGACAAATATATTCAAATTTGGAATTTAGCAAGGCCAAGGACAAGTTAACATAATTTTTACCTAATATTTGCAATAAAAGCTACAGGGTGTTGAACACATCGGCTCAAATTTGAACAAGTTTAAATGAATAAATATCTTTTTTTTTTTAAATTGTACACCCTGTATATTTTCATGTTATTTAATAGAGTAATAAAAACCTTAACAGTTTTGTTCAATATATCCTATACCTATTTATAATAGTTTTTGAGATATTTTAGTTTTTCTTATTTTCCATACTTTTTTACAGAAATAGTCTTCATTATCATAGTAGCCATGGCAAAAACAATGTAAAAGAACATTTTTCTGTGTGTCAAATTTATAACCGCAATCGCTTCTTTTGGTTTTTATGTAGTGTAGTGTGGTTTTTTTTGCATTCATCTTATATTGTAAAATGAATTTTCCAAAGAATGAGTTAATAGATGTGATTTATACAATAGGAGAGGCTCAAAAAAATTGCCTTCTTGCTCAAAGAATTTACAAAATGAAGTATCCTGATCGACGCCAGCCTAATACCCATACTTTTCAAAACTTAATGCAAAGATTTGATTCTTCTGGTACTGTTGATTATCCAAAACGTAAAGTGGTCAACAAACCAGGAACTAATGAAGAAAAAGAACTACAAGTATTGTTAAATGTTCAGGAAAATCCTTATATTGGTAGCCGTCAGTTAGCAGCATTATATGAAACATCACAATCCACCGCTAATCGTACTACCAAGAAATATAGGTATCATCCATATCACATGGAATTACACCAAGAATTGCATGGACAGGATTTTGAAAGTCGTGTAAACTTTTGTCGTACAATAAATGCGGAGATTCAATTAAATCCAAATTTATTATGCAAGGTAATGTTTAGTGATGAAGCTACTTTTAGAAGTAACGGTGCCGTAAATAGACGCAACATGCATTATTATGCCACAGAAAACCCATTTTGGATTAGAGAGGTGCAACATCAAAACCACTGGTCATTAAATGTTTGGTGTGGTATTCATCATAATTGAATTATTGGATCCCACTTTTTTAATAAACCACTAAATGGCCATAGCTACCTGAACTTTCTACAAGAAGAACTACCCCAACTGCTTCAAGGTCTCGATAGGGATGAGCTCGATAGTATGTGGTTCCAACACGATGGTGCGCCTCCGCATTACCATCGTAAAGTTCGTGCGTTTTTGGACCAACGATATCCGAAAAAATGGATTGGACGTGGGGTTTCATTGAGTGGCCACCAAGGTCTTGCGACATCACTCCATTAGATTTCTTCCTATAGGGTCATATTAAAAATAAGGTGTATGTTAATCCACCAACAACAGTGGAAGATATGCGAAACAGGATTAGGGATACCTGTAGAACAATAACGCCACTAATTTTGTCCAGGGTCCTAGAAAATCTGCAAAAAAGAGTAAATTTGTGCATTGCACAAGAGGGTCGTTTATTCGAACACTTATTAAAAAGAAATAATTAATTTCGGTATTTAATAGGTAATTTTTTTTGTTTCAATTTAGTATAAAAGTAAATATGTATTTGCCTTGTCGTTATTGTTGTGTTAATTTTTTCACATTATGTTTAATTAAACTATTGCCGTTGTAATATAACGAATAATGTATTTCATCATATTTAACCACATTCTGTTTGTTTCTGTAGTTTCTTTTTATTATTTTACATGGCTACTATGATAATGAAGACTATTTCTGAAAAAAAGTATGGAAAATAAGAAAAACTGAAATATCTCAAAAACTATTATAAATAGGTATAGGATATATTGAACAAAACTTTTAGGGTTTTTATTACTCTATTAAATAACATGAAAATATACAGGGTGTACCATTTAAAAAAAATATATTTATTCATTTAAACTTGTTCAAATTTGAGCCGATGTGTTCAACACCCTGTAGCTTTTATTGCAAATATTAGGTAAAAATTATATTAACTTGTCCTTGGCCTTGCTAAATTCCAAATTTGAATATATTTGTCACAAAATTGAAAACGTTATTTAGGATTGAATTGATGCTTGAAAATGTGACTTTTTTTCTTTAAACTTAATTATCTCAGAAACTATAAAGTTTTGTTATAGTAAACTCTTAATAAAAAAGATTTAAAATTATAAGCTAAATCGAAAATACGATTCGTATATAGGGTGTTCTATTTAAAAAAATACAACTTTATGCTGTCCTAGTTTTTTGGCTCACCCTGTAGAGTCCTAAATATTTTTTAAAATCTGCGTAAAAATAAACTGTATCAAACAATAAATATAGTTTCTTTGTTAATTTCACCGAAAAGGCACAAACCTACTTCATCCAATCCCTGACCCTGTACGAGTAAAAGAATTTTATTAGTTTTAAATAAATCTTATATTCTGAGAAATACTATTTATATTTATTAATGTGTTTTTTATTGGGTGAATTTATAGTTTTGTTACTATCCTTATATTGTTTTGTCTTTATTTGTTGTCTACAAATTTTAAAATTTTATGTATTATTATTGTTTTAATGAATTATGAGGAGAGGTGTTAAATTGCCGCTGTTGTATTCTGAGATATCTGTAGTATTTTTGTAACATTTTCATGATGAAAATAAAAAAATAATTTATGTAATTATATCTAAATTACTGTTTATTGCTTGCAAAAACAAACACATCAAAAGAATGCTTCTACGATATACAAATCCTAGTTTTATTTTTACTCTTCTATTTATAATTAATATTTCAATGTTTTTAAGTATTTATAGTATCCTTCCTATTACGAAATTTTAATTGAACAGCAACACTCAAAATAAGAATTAAATTTTATAGAGAAGTATATTAAAAATTATTTTCTATGGCACAAATGAATATAGATATCGACGGGCCTAATACGTCAAAACTCTCTCTCTCTGTAATTATTTTCTGTTTTATTAGGGAAATGAAAATATATTATAATGTAAAGCCTACCCTGCATACACACCTACACACACACACACACACACACACACACACACACACACATATATATATATATATATATATATATATATATATATATATTTAAAAAGGAGGTAGTCTCGTGACTGGACTAGTTAAGAAAAAACGAACTAAATTGAAAGGTTTAAGGCACTTTTGTGGGGCTGTAGTCAAAAGGATCTTTGGCTAGAAAACAAAATTCTTTTTTTTAGGCTAACTTCCGAAAAATTTTATTCTTTTCATCAGGACTTCTACAAAAAAGAAAATAACCTTCCTTAATTATATTTATTATAAAAGAAAAAGAAAGAAAAAGACCTACCAAAGTGAGTATGTATGAAAAACTAGATCTTGTTCAACAGAAACAGTCATTGTTCACTTAACACGGTTAGAAACTTATATTGTCAATCTGAAATCCCCCCTCTCTCTTTCAAAAAAACAGATCCGAATGGTAAATTTCCCTCATACATTTCATGCTATAATTCATTTCTTTCTCCACCTATTTTTTTCTAAAAATCACGGCGAACTGCTCCTACGCTCGTTAAAATCCATTATCTTCCAAGCCTCCAATCAACTCCCCGCAAGTTATACACTTTAAAACATCTAACTTCCCTCCCTGAAATCTCCCCTCCCCCTATCAATCTTGATACGTCTTTGACCAAATATCCTAAGAATTAATACAGTAGCCAGTTTCTTACTAAACAGTTCTATTCTTTAATCAACCTTCAATACAATAATCACCTCGTTATATGCACTGACGTTCCATAACTCTAGAAAGCACCAGCGCAGCATTTTACTGTCATCTAATGTCAAAGTTCTATGCCCTTTATAAATACACCAGTATACTGTCGACTATTAGACCAGAGCTAATCTGTAAAATATCGGGGTTTTGCGGATGTGAAATGGAACATTTACTTTAATTATCAGAATTGTTTAAAGAATCATAAAACAGATATTCTTTATAAATTATGTTAAAAAAATTCAATAAAACACTTAACACTAAATATTATTTTACAAACTTTACAGAGTGCAGAAAAATGTTTTAATATATATATATATATATATATATATATATATATATATATATATATATATATATATATATATATATATATGTTTATGCGGCTTTCACGGATTCCTCCGTTTGAGATGCAATAGCAGTGGATATATCCACATTATGCCGTTGTAGTGCTGAAATCACATTCAGCAAACGTACAACTATATGCAACTCCGTGTATAAATGAAGTAAATTGCGATCAGTAAATGCAAACCTCGTTCCAATCATATCCTTTCAGTGTTAGAGGTTGCACAGTTTGAATAAATTGCGATAAAACACAATCCATCCAATTCCATCACCATCGAAATGATGGCCCACCTGTACCACCATACCGAGAAGAAAGTCAAAACTTACCCCTCCAGCCACAGTGATACGGCAGAGGTACATGTTTCGTCTCTACTAGACTCATCAGGGTACCGACATGCACCTGTCTGTGCAAAGGACAGATCAGAAGGAAGCATGCAACACTGAACGCGGCTTCGCCGACCTCCCGTCGGATGGCGTATGTATGTTTATGCGGCTTTCACGGATTCCTCCGTTTGAGATGCAATAGCAGTGGATATATCCACATTATGCCGTTGTAGTGCTGAAATCACATTCAGCAAACGTACAACTATATGCAACTCCGTGTATAAATGAAGTAAATTGCGATCAGTAAATGCAAACCTCGTTCCAATCATATCCTTTCAGTGTTAGAGGTGGTGGAATTGGATGGATTGTGTTTTATCGCAATTTATTCAAACTGTGCAACCTCTAACACTGAAAGGATATGATTGGAACGAGGTTTGCATTTACTGATCGCAATTTACTTCATTTATACACGGAGTTGCATATAGTTGTACGTTTGCTGAATGTGATTTCAGCACTACAACGGCATAATGTGGATATATCCACTGCTATTGCATCTCAAACGGAGGAATCCGTGAAAGCCGCATAAACATACATACGCCATCCGACGGGAGGTCGGCGAAGCCGCGTTCAGTGTTGCATGCTTCCTTCTGATCTGTCCTTTGCACAGACAGGTGCATGTCGGTACCCTGATGAGTCTAGTAGAGACGAAACATGTACCTCTGCCGTATCACTGTGGCTGGAGGGGTAAGTTTTGACTTTCTTCTCGGTATGGTGGTACAGGTGGGCCATCATTTCGATGGTGGTGGAATTGGATGGATTGTGTTTTATCGCAATTTATTCAAACTGTGCAACCTCTAACACTGAAAGGATATGATTGGAACGAGGTTTGCATTTACTGATCGCAATTTACTTCATATATATATATATATATATATATATATATGTATATATCGTCATAGCATGCTTAATAATATTTATAACCGAAGATTCGCTTGGAAAGTCCAGTAATGTAGGGTGTATGCTGTATGTATGATACATAAATAATGTCATTTGTTTATAACAAAATGAATGCATGATGGGCACATGGCATTATGATATTTGAGTTCTATTATTCGCGGTACATCGGTTTTAAAAAAAAATGATCAACATCGCTCCATTTGAAGCCGAGAAAATGAAAATTTTTTTCAGATATGTATTTTGAATTTTCGATTTCAATTTTAAAATGAGAGCTCCCCACTCATCTTTTTTTCATTTATCACGCGCATGGGCGATATTCTCTTCATTTTTTATTAAAGTTTCCGATAACATAAACATTTAAATATTTGTATGAAAAAGAACTCGGCAAGACAAAGTTTGGGGTTCAAGAATCAGGTCTGTATTGTTTATAGATTCACCCTAACAGGCTGTCAACTTTGACAGTTTGTATCTTGGAAACCAATTGACGGATTTGAATTTTTTTTTCATGAAAAGGAGCGTTTTTTTCAAATACTTTCAAACCATGCATTGCAAAAAAAATCCAATAAAAATTCGCCGAGATAATCTATTTGTTTCTAAGCCAAAATATCAACAAAGTCTTTAAATAATTCCCGAGGGCGTCCAAGTCATCCAATTTTGATTCTGAAAAAAGCGTTGGAAAACTTGAGTTCCCTGCTATATGTTGAAAATAAAGTTAAATACGTTAACGTGATATTTTGGATTTGAAAAATGGCTACTTTTTGTAAACGAACGGATTGCAAAATTATTGTGCAAAAACTATCTATTCTATCCTAACGAATCTTAGCGTGTTATTTTATCATGGCATAAAGTTTTCTTTGCTCTAATTTGAAGGTCCTCAGAGAAATTTAAATGGTCGAAAAAAATTGATTAAAAAACTGTTTTTTTTTACTTTTTTTTAAAAATTATTTCTATTTTGCAATAAGAGAAATACATTTTGAGATTTTCGACTAATCCTATCTTATGGTAAATTTAATTACGAAACTTTTTTTTCTTTTCAACTTTCCTCTAAAATGAATACCTTCAAAGTTATACGACAGAAAAATTGAAAAAAAAAACGTTTTTTTTTTTCGTTAATTTTATATTTTTATTAATAAAAACAATGTTGCCCAACTTTTTGAATTGACGCATATCAAATTTATCAGAAAAATGCAAAAATCTCCATGTTCCATTTCATATCCACCTAAAAACAGATAAGCCCTATAAGCTCTTTGCTATTCTTAGGACTACGGATTTAATCCCTTTCCACTGTATCTCCAACTGGTCTATTGCATGAGACTCTGTAAACTTCCTTCAATTAATTCTTTCCAGACAATCCAATTCACCTCTATTCAATTTGATAGTTTACAACATTGAACTTATCCTAGTTCAGAACAAGATGGTTTTTGTTATATGGATCCCTAGCCATGTAGGAATTTAGGAGAATGTGAGGGTTTAGATTCGCGGACGAAGAATGCCTACATCATAGATATATATTTTTTCACAATATAAACTTGTTCAGTATAATTAGCCCAAGATTATTGGTATAATTAATTTGATTAATAAATTTTGAAAATCCTTAAAGCGAACATTACCCTGAAAAATAAATATTAAAATACATTACGTACCATTTTCAAATGCTTGACATATGCATGCGTTTTTTACTTTGTAAATTTTCCTGTTCTTATAAATAAATCACGAAAGGAAAATTTATGAAGGTCGGTTGAAGGAAAACCTTTAGACTGCAGTCTATAGGACAAGCCGCTATTTTTTGACAATAATTCTCCCTTTTTATAAATCTTCCGATCACCTATGATTTTTTTCTACTCGGCAAACATAAATTATATCTTTGAGATCTGTATCATTCATTCATGAAGCAATATAGAGCTTTTATCAAATAAATAATTCATTTTTCGTGTTTTTCTCGAACAAACCTTTATTGAAAATAGTAATATTTCGCTTTGACGTATCTATATGTTTTTTCCCTATTTTAAGTTATGTCTAGACTTTCTCCAAAAATTTTCAGACGTCATACAATAGAAAATTAGATTAAATTCAGCATTTGTGAAAATAAACCATCCTGAAACCTCTAATTTTACTAAAAGCCTGTGACATCACATAAATTCGATTTTGGAGCATATATCGGCCAGGGCTGATCATAAATAAGAAAGAAATATAAGTCGTGTCCTATTAAGCTAGAAATTTTACGATTTCATAAATTAGGTCACGTGTTTAATGCTCCTGTGGATAGTTGACAGTTTGTTTTTTGTTTTCGTGTCATTTGCCACAAAACTGTTTTCAGTTTAAATTTTTATTTTTTACTCTATTGCGGTTCTTTAATTTCAAAACAGCAAATTTTTTATTTAGTAACCCAAAACGCAAGTTCTTCATTTTGGTAGTTAGAAATGTAACACTTAGAATAGACTTATGGTTAAAAAAATGTTCATTGCATCATTCTTTTTTAAAAATTCATTTTTAGGGGTTAAAATTGGAGATGAAAGTTTGCACTCAAAAGAGGGTTCTTCATTTTGGTAGTTAGAAATCTAAAAATTAATATATAGGCTTATGGTTAAAAAGAAAAATTTATTGTGCCACCCTTTTTTGGAAATTCATCCCTTAGGGGGGTAAAATAGGGAATGAAAGTTTGCACGAAATTACTATTGATTGGCTGTATTCAATAAGATGTCTGGGTAGGTATTCTGGTTCTTAATGGAAAGTAATTATTCTCTTGAGAGAATGGGGACAATCCCATCCCACGGTTATTCTCTCGATCGTGTATTGTCGTATTCTCGTACGATATGATGGGAGATCTCTACTAAGCAATGTTACCAAGCGTCTATATTTGTGTATTTTACCCTAAAAAAGAATACACATATGAACCTAACCTCACTTAGCAAGCAAATATTCAAATTTAAAACAAATTAGATAGTAAATGTAATAATTGATATTTTTAACTTATTTAACATCCTTAATGTGAGAAAAAAATTGAAATAGAAATTTTTTAGAAAAAAATAAATAGGTATAAACACAGATTCGAATATTTTCCTGGAAAAATAGCCGTTATGCGCGAAATTATCCCCTTAAAAGATGTATAGGATATCAAGCGAAATAAAATTAACATTTTCATTTTCTCAAATACAAATTTCGTTTATTTTCGATTCGATAAGGAATAAAAAAATTTACTTTATATTTGTAAAAATGTTATTTTTTATATTCTCTATAAATATCAGGAGAGTAAGGAAACAAAATAAAATCTGTAAAAATGTATTTCGTCAATAAAATAAACTTTGTAAATATTTATCCTCATACGTGAAATATATACATAATATTCAGCTAATAGTAAAATTTTTAATTTTCCCTACAGTAATTATTGATAATGTGTTGTTGGATCTGTCTTGCTTCTTGTAGATCTGGGTTTATCTCTTGTTCTTGATAAACATTTCTCACATTAAAAAAATATTCGTTGTAATGGAGTGCCCTATCTTTTGGAAAACTCTAACTCTATTCTTCAAAATATTATTACATCTTGCAACGGTACCCTGCACTGAACAGAGAAGTCCAATAAATCTTTTGTCTGGTGTCTCGGGTTGTGGGACATCTTTCAAAGACCTTGGAATTAGCCATGGCCTTACAAGAAATCATGAAAAAATTGATCTTGGTTCACTTTCTTGTATATATTTAAACATATTCTAAATTAATAACAAATTATCAGTTTATTGTAGAATTGATTTACCTGAGTCTCCAAAATAAGAAGAATAAATCCTCCGGGTTTCTTCTACTGATCATTTCCAGTATAATGGGAACATTAGATTTATTCCAAATATAGGAGAATACCAGGAAATTTATCATTTGTATTCATGATAGTTTCATCACAAATTCTGGGTTGTCTGTTACTGGTCTTGTAATTGCAGCATGAGTGCAGTCAATACATCCTACAATCTCAATTTTAATCAATTTTAAGTTTTGCAAAATACTCATTACTGCAACCTGTTAATAATTTAGGATTCAACAGAAATTTACCTTGTTCGAAGAGTTTATAAATAATAATTTTTTAGCAATTTGATCCCTTCTAAAATGGCATCTTCTCTATTTAAAGTATCTCAATTTTTCATTTGCACTTCTCCGACTGACACAGTCTTATATTCAACCCAGTAATTTCCTGCTAGCAGCCAATCTCCAAAAATCTAAGAACCTACAAATATTTTATTTTAAAAAATTTAATTAATATGGGTAAAGGAAAATTAATAATTAGCTTAATTGTCTCCAAATTTGTTTTACATTGACTAAAGCAGGTAATATATTACAAATATGTATAATCCAATTAAGTAAAAAAAATTCATTATTGATTTATTGATCTTGCATATGATAACTTTATAGTTACAAAATACCTCTACTTCTGGCAGAGATGAAGTTGCCTCCTTTCAAGAACTGGGTATTCTAGATATTTTCGCAGATCTTTACTGTAACTCTGTAAAATAAATTAAATGAAGTAGAATCCGCCAAGATTCACAAGTAATTATATAATAGATACTTACCTAAACAGCCTTATGAATTCCGAATCATTTAAATCTCCAAATGGACGCATTCGTGGTAAAAATCGACGATTATAATTTGCCATTTGTTTTTCCGCTAATCTGACATCCTCCGGTCTACCATGATACAAAATTACTTCCTTAATACCCATTTTATACATGTATATTTGTGAACAAAAATAATTTATAAATATTACAATATTTTAAAAACAATCATAAATTTTCTTGAACTTTAATATCTGAAAAATATCGCGTAATGATAGAAATGACAGTATCGTTCTCTCAAAATCTCGCCGTTCTCTTGGTTCGGACCAGTAGAACAAGTTCTCTCAAGATTTGATAGATGTGACAATAGCTTAAAATTACCAGAATACAGTTTCTTAATTTTGTCGTGAGAACCACGCCCATTTTCCATCAAGATGATCGTTCTCTCGAGAACGAGAATAACCACCCTGATGTCGTCCACCATGCGTACGGAGTAGCCGATAAAAGCTAGTTTTATTATTAAAAGTACTGGTATATGCTAAGAAATAAAAAAAAAAAACAAATTGTATATTTATAATAAGTTAAATAATAAATTAAAATGCCTTAAAAGCTTATAACTGGACATAATATTCGACTGATTCTACTTCTATTATGATTTCAGTCAGAGGATTTTTAGTAATCTCATTTAATAACTTAATAAATTTCTGCTTAGCTTTCCAATATTCCAAATCCGATTTGAGGAGAGGCTAAATCAGCGACGGGCTTTAAAATTTATTTGCTATTTATGTTGTTCATTTCGATGTTGTGATTCCACGCCTGAAAATTTTGTTGATTGATTTACACGTAAGCTCTTTCAATTTCGGATAATAAATCGAATTGATAGTTACTAACAGGGATTTTATCTGATGGCCTTAATTTTTCCAGACTTCAATCAAATGTCAGCAAAAATACACCCTCTTCATGTAAATAGTAATAAAAAACTATACAAGTGGAAATTTAAACTGAAATAAAGTCAAAAACACAAAATATTAGAGAAA
The DNA here is from genome assembly GCA_034092305.1 of Diaprepes abbreviatus. Lineage (NCBI taxonomy): Eukaryota > Metazoa > Arthropoda > Insecta > Coleoptera > Curculionidae > Diaprepes > Diaprepes abbreviatus. The sequence goes on along the minus strand of JASJET010000071.1, from coordinate 3,621,973 downwards.
AATTCACAAACATGTCAATTTATGTTTTTATTTCGACATATTTCTAATATTACACCCCTTCAAAAGGTGATATTTTAGTTTAAAGGTTATTACAGAAAAAATTCAATGCATATTTTAGCTTTAAGATATATTAAGACTCCTAAAGATGATTCTGAAGGGATCCTACAACAAACGCGTTTTAAGTGTACTTTATATATTTATATTTACAAAGTTATGTGATAAATATCATATTCTTGAAGTAGCTTACTATACCTACTGTTTAATTATTAATTAAAATAATCATTTATTTTGGGTTATCACAGAGAATTTGATGCGATTGTAATTATAAGATTACATAATTCAATTTTTCAAATGCGGCTTTGCTATCACCAATAATTATACATAACGTCCTAAATCGTCAACTGCTGATAAAGCCTGATTATTTGCCACAATTAGAGCTAAGTTGTCATCACCACTTAGGCCGCCTTTTGGGTGTTATACGCATCTTTAATAATATCTCCGATTGAATGGACTTCATAGATTGCAACATTGTTATCGATGGAAGAAATCCAGGAAAATTCTGTAGTATTGTGGGTTTTGCTTTTTTCAACGCCATATTATCTTGGCTATTTTGGAAACCTGCTTTATTAAAACAATATTTTGATAGTTTCGGACTTAGTTGCTTCCCATGCCGCTGCAATGTTAAGCATCGCATCATGTACATTCAGGTATCTTTTGCAAACAGAGACGTCAATTTCCTTCAAATACTGATATGCCAATCGCCTTCTATAACCTTGTTTGAGGACTTTTATAATACTGAGATTCATCTCATTTAGAGGTAAGTAAGCAAGCTTGATATTCCTTAACTCAACATCTTTTTGACCACTGAACTCTAATAACAGTCTATATTTTATCTGGAAGTGACCTAAGAGTTCACAGTACAGAGCCCTATTTTGAAAATTATTATGATTTACAAGCTAAACGGCTTCGCACTCCCTCGAGGCATTATTCACTTATACTGGCATACAAAGACACCAAAAGTATGAAGCTCTGTGGGAACCCTTTCCATGTTATCGGGTCCTAGGTGACGTTGTCTGCTGTATTTTCTACGAACTTTCGGACGGTTCTCGCGGTTGCAAGGAGAACTGTTTTCTGCATAAGTTTATACAGATGCTCACTAAGGCTCAGTCCCTTGATGTTCTACAGGAGGTTCTTTGGTATCACTCAAGTTGTTGACAGCATTATGGGAATCGTTTGGACGCTGTTCATTGCCCATTGTCTTCGGATTTGGACCCTCAGATCTCTGTATTTGGCGATCTTCTCGTTGTATTTTGGCCTTAGGTTATTGTTATTATGTACAGCAATGTCAATTAGTGTAGTTCGCCTAGAAATTTTATCTATTAGTATAATGTCTGGTCTATTATGAACTACTGTCTGATCCGTCAGAACCATTCGGTCCCAATATAACTTGAACTGGTTGTTCTCAAGAATAGGCTCCGAATTGTATTTGTAATAAGGCACTTTTTCTACCTGTAATAGGTTTAATTTTTCCGCTAACTCTTGGTGGAGTATCTTAGCGGCTGAGTCGTGTCTTTCCTTATACTCGGTTGCAGCAAACGCTTGGCATCCTCTGCAGTTATGTGCTGAATTGTCTCCGATGTTCGACAGCCATATCTGCATTGGTCATTTTCTATTGGGAGATCTCTAAAACTTCCGATAGTTCTTCTTCGAAATAACCTGGTCTTAGATAGCTAACAAGAAACCTTTCGTTGCCGGAAACATCTGTCCTGAAATCAACCAGTAGTTCGACGCTAAGTTGTCGACATTATCCTGATTGACCTCATTTGGGTGTCGTCTATGAAGTGGCTTCTGTAGCCAGGTTTGTAACCTCTCTTGGTCTGTATGGTGGTAAGAAGTAATATCTTGTTCCCTCAACTGTAGCGGCGTTGAATCGTCTGCCTCGCATATTGCTCGATGTAGTGTGGAAGAGTCCTCTAACCTGTGGAAATATGAACGTAAGTTTATTTGTTATACCAATATCCACTAATCCTTTTCCTCCTTGGTGTCTTGGAAGCATTATACGTTCAATAGCATCCCGAGGGTGATGTTTTTGTGCTTTTGTTAGGAGTGTTCTTATTTTTCTTTGCAGGTTTTGGATGTTCGTCCTGCTCCATTTTACAATTCCAAAAGAGTAGGTTAGCGTAGAACAAGCATACGTGTTGAGAGTCTTAAACAAATGTCTAGTGTTTAAGTTAGTTCGTAATACCCGCCTTATCCTCCTGGCAATTTCGGTTGTCAATTCGGCCTTCATAGTGCCATGGTCAATTTTTCCAGCCTGTTTCATACCCAGATATTTGTATGTTTGGTCTGCTTTCTCTCTTTTCTTGTAATAATCCTATTTTGGAAATATTTTTATGAAAACACTTCAGAGCATAATTTTGAATATAATGAAAATTTCGTTAAAATATCTCACTCCTCTCAAAAGTTTTTTGGTCCCTTTGCAATAAATCTATCTCAGAAATATTTTTATGGTACCACCACTGTAAACCCATTAGAATGTCTGGGATAAACAGGTAATAATGGCGCTTTTATCGACATTTTTAATATCGATTGAATTGTTGCATCTTACAGAAACTTCTATTAAATATCGTATACTTCACCATTCTGTCGAGATAAAATTTAAAAAGTAAGTATTAATCTTAGGAACATATTCAATTTTGCTTATTTTCAATTTAATATAACTTAAAACTAAAAACTTTTAGAGATTAAACAAATCAAGAGAATTATGTTATACTAGGTGACAGTACACAAATAATTTACTCAGTTTAAGCAAAAAAACAGCCTCGATATTAGTTTTGTGTACCTCCTAATTTAAAACTATCATTATATTACAATGTATATCTATCTATCTATCTATCTATCTATCTTCCTATCTATCTATCTACCTATCTATCTATCTATCTATCTATATATATATATATATATATATATATATATATATATATATATATATATATATATATATGTTTGTGTGTGTAGATATATCTATCTATCTATCTATCTATATATATATATATATATATATATATATATATATATATATATATATATATATATATATTATAAATAAGAGCTCAAACTCAGTTTTATTTGAGATATATAGAAATGAAATCAGACACAGAAGGGTTAATAATATATTTTAATGGATAATAAGCCAGTAAATTTGGTTTAGAATAAGATAAAATTAGATTTAAGGATAGGATAAGATATATTGTTTAATTTTTAGTATATATAAACAGATATAGTCTTAAGAAACACACAATAAATTCCAAAATTCTTGACTAAGTAAATAATTTAGAATTGGTATATTCTTCAAAAATATGACATATTTTTCTCGATAAAAACTAAATTTCATTAAAAGACTATGTTAAAAGAATTGAACTAATTAGAGGAAGTGCTAATACAAAAAATAGAAATATTTGAATCAACAAAAAGAGTGTGGATGCTTTTAAAAAACTAATAATAAAGTGTTACTCATCGTCGTTGGTCTCAATAAAACAATCTCCCATTAGACACAAAAGTGCGTGTAGTGGAAACATTAGTGCAAAATTAAGACAAAAACACTGTGAATAGTGATAAATAAACATTAATGTACGGAATATAAGAACAATGTTTTAGTTTTAAGAATTATTAAACAAATTATGTAGAAATTAAAACCATATTGTATGTAAAACTGTAGAATGTAGTATAGTTTTAATTAGTTTATAAGTTAAATTTTAGGGTATTTTAAGCAAATTTGGTACTAATATGTAAAGAAAATTTTGTCAAATAATAGGATAATAATATCAAAAGCAGCAACAAACATTTTAGAGTTTTTTCGATCAAAATTTGAGTAAAATTCTCATAAATTTCAATGTGCAAAGTGTTAATTTTCATCAATTTTTTTATATAAATAATATGCCAAAGTGGCTTTTATAGATATTAAAACGCCGAGAAAATTCTAAGGTTTATTTATTGCAAGCTAAATAATGCTCAATGGTCAGATTTAGGTCAATATATTAATTAAAACATAAAAATTCCAGTCAAAATTGGTAAAATTAAGAAGCCATCAAAAAATCCAATTTTTCAAGGTATTAAGATTTATCAAGTTGCCAGGTGTCAAAAATCTGACCAATCATATTACAGAAATTTCTTATGTTTTGGCCGAATATAAAAAGTCAAGGCCTAGGAATTTCGAAAAGAGTTGAATTTATCAGTTTGCTGAAATCATTGCGTTTCTCGAGCTCTCGAAAATTTACATAACCTCAAATTTTCAATTGTTTTAAAAAGGAAACGGAAGTTTTGCTACGTTAGAAGAAAACAAAAGTAAAATATTTTGTTTTTTAAAAGAGGTTATATGTTTTGTTGTTGTCAATTAAAAAGAATTTCATAATTTAATTAAAGTAATTAGTGAATGTTTTCAAGTTTTGTCCTGTAAAGTAATTGTTCAACTCTCCGACAACAACATATACAATAAAATGTGATAAGAATAATAAAAGAAAAATTAATTGGAATTGAGCTAAGAAGAAAATAGTGGAACGAGACTTTGGATTATACTTTGTCATTTCCTTACTTTATAGGAAACGACAACAAAAAATATTTTTGGAGATTTGCTTTTCAAAGAAGAAAATAAATAAAAAAACTGGAATTGTGTTTTATAATATATTGGGAACAAGTAAAAGAAAATATAAATAATATTTATCATTATCAATATTAGGTGTGAAATTATATTAACTAATTGAATCACAACACAGCACACGATAATTCGTTTAAAATAATATCATTTTTAAGATATAGTGACTAGTTCCATGTAAAATTGCACTATAGCCATCTAGTAGAGGATTGCGAAAGTAAAAACATTACCAATTTGTGATGCAGGTTGTTAAAAAACAATGCATGGTAGATAAAAGTAAGTAATAGATAATATTGATTAGAAATAGTACTGGTTGGAAGATAAAAGTATTGCCCATTTAATTTAATCTAATATTTATTAATAATATTGTGCCATTTGTTTATATTGTTAAATAAAATTTATATTTTGTGTTTTAATCATTCTGTGTATTGATTGTCTGATTGAAATTTGATAAACAACTGAACTCACCTGAGAAGGAGTCAATTAACAGGTAGGAACACATCTATATCTATATAGAAATTGGATAAATTTAAAAATTGGTAAAGAATAGTTATAATTTGTTATAATTATTTTTATCTGGCACTCAACAAATAAATACTAATTTTTAATTAAATTTTGGCAATATTTTGAAAATTTGAAAATATAAATTCAATGATAAATAATAACAAAGTTTCCTAAATTTTATTTAGTCGAGAAAATATTTTGAGCGGGATGTGCAATGTACCACCCAAAATCGTCACAATATATATATATATATATATATATATATATATATATATATATATATATATATATATAGGTTTTCGTGTATCCCGTGTATGTCTTGAGTCCCCCTCATAACTGTAAGGCAGTTGACGCTTCGGTGAAATCTCATTCATCATTTTCAAAGCTCACTGTAAGGCGTCTGCGGGGGTTTATCATAGATAAATTCGAAATAGTGGTGTATTGTAGTTAGTGAACTATATCATGTGACCTGATTTTTTTTTAGTTGTGGTATTTTACATTTATGATAGTATTAATAATAATAATAAATAGTGCTTATTAAAAATTAATAAACGAAATTAAAATTCTTAAAAGGCAAAGCCTAGCTAACTATTGTCAACTGCTTAGTATTAATCCCTTTTTTGATTTGTGAATATGCAGTAACTGCAGTTTTTAACGACAATAAAATTTCTATTAGATGTTTGTATTGATTTTATTTCCCCTCTTCCTTTTCATATTTTCCTTTCAAAGTTTTAAATTTATTAACTTGACTTTTTCATATAAGATATAGGGAATGAAGGTTTTCTTTAATCACGGTTTTTTTTTTATTTATCTTCACATTTAACCATAGGCGAAATAAAAAATATTTTTATATCTTAAATCTAAAAATATATTACTGTATTCATCTAAAACCGAAAAAAATATAAATGAAATATCTGAAACCATTTTCAAATATTATTATTTTGCAACTAAAAAAGTTCTATTTATAATATCTGCGACGCGCCTATTTGTGGAAAACCAGACTTTGTTGTGACTCCAAAAATGGTATAGTTTTTTCTTCATTTATTCATGTGACGGTAGTTGTAAACAATTAGTATGGTTAAAAATAGACTTCAAATATGAGGTGTTCCATTTTCGACACTTTTAGGGGATATTAGAGTTTTTATCGAAGATATAGTGATGCGGTTTTCACTTTTTAACGAAACAAAAGATTCCAGTGTCAAATTTGTCATGAGTCTCTTGGTTTTTAATTTACAGGGTGATTTAAAAATGTTTGTTTTTTATTTCGTATTCCATTATGTGTTAATTTATCAAAAAGATAAAAACTAATTTTTATACGAGTTCAGTCGCACAGTCAGTTTTTTCCTAAAAAGTTTCATTTTTGCGATATTAACCAAACTTATGATTTTCTAAAAATGGGATACATATATATATATATATATATATATATATATATATATATATATATATATATATAAGGATCAAGATGGGTTAAAAATAGTAGGGAGCATTTAAATATCTGCGGGGGTGGGGGAACATACTCTTAGTTACGTCACTGTGGCCAATAAGAAACAAATACAAAATTTTGACAATAATAATTATACCAAAGATCAGAAACTTTAAAAGTTAATTTTAATGTTTTTCTATATTTTCAATTGTAAATAATTATTATTACTTTTCTTACTTTAAACAACACTGTTATTATAGAACTAGAATATTAAAATTTTATTGCAAAGAAACAAGAACAACATTATTTCCTGAAAGTAAAGTAACGAAAACAAAAAGAAACACTCAAACTAAAAACAACCAAGACTTTAAAGATGGGTTTCAAAATAACGGCCGTTTTCACGAATGCAATGTTGGTACAGTTTTGTTATTCTTCTAATTTTATTTAAATGGATCATAGATCTATTATGGAGCGTTTGGAAGGCCAAACCAATTGTTTCTAGAAGTTCAGCTATAGATTCATGTCGTGTTTTATACACTTAATTTTGTAAAAAACCCCACAAAAATAAATTCAAAACGGAAAGATCGGGAGATCGTAGGGGCCATTGGTGTCTATCCATCTTTGAGGAAAGGTATTTTCCAGAAATGGCTTTAATAGCCCAGAGTTGTGGCTCGAAATACCGTCTTGTTGAAGATAAATGGAATTGAAATGGGCAAATAGAACATTTTCAAGCAATTGTGGAATAATTTCCTCAAGGATCTCTAGGTATCTACGTGCTGTGAGACCCTCTTCATACATCCTGTAGGCTAAGCATCGGACCAAAATAAAACACAAGATACCAACCCCGAAGCGTCCTTGTTGTGCCCTTTTCGAAAGTTAAATGTCGATTTTCTGCAGACGAATACCTCATGTTTTGACGATTAAAAATTTCCGCACTTGAAAAATAACATTCGTCAGACCAGATGACAATTCTGCCAAAAGTTTCGTTGGTGCGGATTTCTTCTAAATATCATAGACAAAACGTTACTCGGCGCTCCTCATCTCCGGAGTGTAAAGGTTGCACTAATTTAAATTTATATGGATGGTATTTATACTTTTTAAAAATTCTTTCAGCGTCAGATTTTGCGACACCAACTTCTTCTTTCTTCTTCTATTTTTCTACAGGATGATTAAGTTGTTGTTGCTGCGTAAAATAACACTTTTGTTTTTTTTTCTCTCCCTGTCTTCTTTGAGGTATATTTTAGGACGTGTTCAAATTAGATTTCTTTTTAATCGAGCAACTATATCTGGAAAGGATTGCCTTCTTTCTGGATACCTAACATGAATAAAAATGATCGCCAGATATAAGAAGTTATCCTAATGATAACGTTTTAAATACATTACCCATTGAAATATAATTCAGAAGCTTCTTGGGGACATTTACTGGTTTGTATAAAACATACTAACATATCATACTTTTCATAATTATCATAAACGGCCATTGTAAATGCAAAATAAATAAAAAATAAAATAAAAATACCTACGTAACAAAAATATTTCATAAATAATAACAATCTGATAAAACTGTAAAGTTTTAGACATCTGCTTTTCAATATCTAAAATAATATACAGTGTCTCCTATTTAAAAAATCGTAAGTTTGGTTAATATCTCAGAAACTAAACTTTTTAGAAAAAATTGACTGTGCTAATGAACTCTACTTAAAACTTTACACAAAGTAGTTTTTATCTTTTTGATAAATTAACGAATAACGGAAATAGAAGATGTGCATAAAAAGGAAGATTTTCAATGTCACCCTGTAGATTAAAAACTAAGGGAGCCATAACAAATTTGACGCGCGAATCTTTCATTTCGTTAAAAAGTAGGACAATAAAGTGAAAATCTCAACACTTTATCTCTGATAATATTTCTAATATCCCTTAAAAGTGTTACAAATGGGACACCCTGTACACTGTTTTCTCGCAAAGGATACATTTGTTAGTATCTATCATATAACTATTAAAACTCTTGGTTGATAATTGCATTGATATTGATCCTTTACTAAGCTTCACTTTTTTACATTTCTCAATATTATCTTCACTTAGATCATTATTTTCTCTTTTTAGATTTTTATTTTTAATTTCAATCTCTCTGTTTTTTATATGTGTCGTTTAGACATATTATATGGAATTAATGTGTACTTAAAGTTGTTTCAATCTAAATAAAATATTTGAGGTCTAGAATTATATGCGTACAGTTCATTGTAAAACAATTTTATCTTTTTTGGCTGTTACATCCAAGCGACAAAACACAATGTCCCGACACAAATCGGCAGCGCCGCGAATTCGACACCTATCTTTGTCAGTACTCGCGAAATGTATGCCTTTTTTTATTTAACAAATGATGCGCTATTACCGAAATGTGTACAATATACTTATTGCAGTATCATGTTGGATTTTATTCATTATGCCACATTTTAAATCGCCCGCTCTTAAACATAGTTATAATAACTGAAGTTCCTTATGCCAATGCATTTCTTATCATTCCTTTTTAATTGGCTCTGGTCTTAAATCATAAGGAGATACCAAACCCAAACTGTTGGGATAAAGACAGGAAGTTGAAAATTCAGTTTCACGTGCTGTTTCATGTCTAAGTCCGAAAACTGATTTTTAGTTGAAGTGAAGGTGCCTAGTCTACAAGTTTTCCTTCTTTTTAATATCAAGGTTCAGAAACTGATGTTTCAGTCAAATTGTTACGATTAAGCGGAGATATCAAAGATCTAGATAAATACCGAGGTAGTCTGAGATTGGTAGCTGATGATTCTTCATTAGAGGGTGATGTCGATTTTGTTGAAGTAACATTTATACAACTATTTTTCATAGCATAGATTTATTTTCTACGTGCTCAAAATTTATTTAGTTAATTTTACCTTTTGTTAATTTCCTCACGAAACGTCGATATATATATATATATATATATATATATATATATATATATATATATATATATATATATAATTTTTCCTTTACTTTGTCTTTTCTTAGGTTTCGGTTCTATTTTTTTTTCAAAGAATTAATTGCTTTGGTTGTCTGTGTAATTGATAAGTTTAAAATATATTTGCTTTTATAATGATATCATTAAATTTATTTTCAAGGTACGTACTTGTAAAACAAATATGTGAAACATTCAAGTTTAAAAACGTTGGAAATAGATCTAAATGTTTACATCTTAATAAAAAAATTCTTCTATTTTTTTGAGCGGCAAGTTTAGTGTATGATTTTGATAATTTCTTAAGATGCATTACCACGTGCGGCCCATATATATATATATATATATATATATATATATATATATATATATATATATATATATATATATGCAATGATCAGCGAAAGCTATAATGGATAATGCACTAGGTAAGTGTCTATAAGTATACTTCCACTTCCCTTCTTTCCGATGAAACGCTACTTGTTTATAGAGTTAACAACGCATCACATTTTCACATTGCGATTAATCCTTGCTTATATTTTTTGACTTAAACTATCAATTGACTGGCGCAGAATTTAAAAATATTGATGTAATGAGAAGTTATTCATACTGAAAATTGGTAAAAAATATAATTAGGAGGTGAAAATACATATGCGAAGTCATGTCTATTTACCCTACGAAAACCTCTAGTCTCCCGGACTATATAACTTTCCGGTCGCCCTTAATTAGGAACATTTTTCCAACTCTGTATATATCAAAATCTTCCTCGCAAAATAACCTACTCAACGGATCAAAATTTATTCAGTAGTTTTTGAGATTACAGACAGATGCATCAAGGGAGCTCTTTTTTATGCTATTTAGTGATATCTATGTAATTACATTTCACTTTTTCTACAAGTTAATAATAATTTTTTAATATTTGGGAATCAGGAATCTAAATTACACTTTTTGATATTTGAAATTTTTTTAGAGAATAAACATCTTTAAAATTCTAAAAAGTTTACATCCCATAAACACTCTAAATATACTTTTCTTAGCACTCATATTCTTCAATTTCAAAAATTTTTAGAAATCTGATCCAATACGGAAAACTGACGTAACAAAACCAAAAATACGCATACCACTTTCTATCTTCATTGATGTAAAACGAAAATTTAATGACAAGAAATGATTTAAAAATACGAAAAAAATACGTCATTACGTTAAGGAAAGACGCCTACAACTATTGAAATAAAAATTTTATTTATCATAATCAAATCAATCATTTTATTTACTTATACATTTACTCGTTCATACAAATCAAATTGGATCACTGATTCTGGATCCTTTCTATTAATATACAAATGAATATTTATGTTTTAGTTTTTCAAAATTCGCATACCTAGCGCGTTCGGATTGGCTCGAAAAATACTTTTTCAGTTTGTGTTGTTTTTTATTTCGACAGTGAGTTAACGTTTCCAATATGTTTTAATGTAAGTTTTTAAAATTTTAAAAGTTTTGATTGATGCTAGTTAGAAAACATGTTAACTTCTGAAAATCTATAAGAGATAAGATAATTTTAGATTAATACCTATTTATAGTGTCAATAAAATAAATTAGCGTTAATTAATTTATTTCTAGTTTTGATTTTCTTTTTAAAATATCGTGGCAACAAATAATTATTTAAGACTGATTTTAAAAAATGGCATAAAATAATGAAAAATAAATTAACGAATATGTTATATTTCAATTAAATTAATGAATATATATTTACTTCTTAGTTAAGCATTTTCTTAAAAATTGGAACAGCAGTAGTTTTAGGGAATATATTTTAATTAACTCCAGGCTAATTGGTGCTTTTAGTATATTGGTAACACACCTGTCGATATATGTTTTATTCCTTTTTGGTTAAATTAGTGCCTTTGTGTGATTTGTAGGTGCTTTTATTTATGTTGGAAGAGTAAAAAAAAATTAGAAGACGGGAGAGAGCAGTTTGTATAATGAAAGAAAATAGATTGTTGTTAGATAACTAAAGACTTTTTGATGTCTGATAGTCTACTGTAATGGAACAAATGTTAATTATTTTCACTTGTCAACTATATTCTGTTAAAATGAATAATTAAATAATCACTCTGTTAATAGATATGCCGTGGGAACAGGGTAGTTATATTTTTTATCACTATCCACGAAAGTCTAAAGGATAAATAAATCAGTTATCGAACTTAACTTTTCTGATCTTTGTCGTTTAAATGTTTTCTTAAAAAAATACATAAATTCAGTTAATTTATGAAGACGTAAAAGACCCTCTCTTAGAATTGCCTTTAAATCCGTCTAAGTAATCCTGCCCTGTTAAGTATATAAAACCAAATGTGATAAGGGTAGTTTTAACATATGATATGTGGAATACCGTTAAAATGTTTTAAATTATTGAACGATTTTCCCATTATTAGGAAACAAAAGAATGATAAAATACACTCACTATAATAGAAATATATCGTTTGATCATTTGTAAAAAAATTATGATTAATAATTGTTTTTTCTATTCACGAGAAATAATGAGTTAAGATGTTTATTGCCAAAACAGCCAAGAAAAGTGAATAGTTTTTTTTACAGTCTTTAACATATATTCTTTTAGTTATAGAAAGAAATAGAATAGTTTTATCAATTGTGTTATATAAAAATTAAGCTTAAGATGCTCACAGGTCAATTCCTGAATTAAACATCCGGTATAGAATAGCTAACGCCCTCAGCATGTAACGATAGAAACCTTCGAACTTTACGGGAAAGAAATTGTCCTTTACCGGGTTCCATCGCCTAATTTGGATACAAACGGAAAACAAAGGGAGAGGGGGTGTAAGGTTCGAATACACCCTTTTAAGGAATAGTAAATTTTAGTTCCACTCTGAAATTCGAATAAGGGTGATCGGACCATTCTATAAGCCCAGTGCCGTAGTGTATATTTGGCGGGAATGAAGGTTTCCTTTGTTTGATTTGTTTTTGATTTAATTCGGGAAGTTAAGGGAGTATCATGTGTTATTTTAGTGGGGCATTTCGCGATTTTCATACGGTTCGATTAAGTAATATAAATAGCTGTTTTTCGCATTTTATTTCTTTTTTTTTGTTTAATATTTTATTAAGCTATTTATACGTGTTTTTTTTTTCAAAATTGGGTTTTAGATTTTTGGCTAAAATAACGACCGAGAAGAGCAATTATGGTAGTTTTTCGTAATTGTTATTAGTTTTAAGTTTCTCATTGTAAATAGTTCGTTTTTATTTTATTTACTTTGTTAATAGACTAAGTGTTTTGAGAAAATTGTTTTATTCAATCTAATTAAAACCTTCACGCGAATTAACTTGCGGGCGCGCTGTTGCGAGATCTACAAAACAAGAGATGTCTACCGACCAACTAATTAGCAGCCTCTCCTGAGTTCTGAAGATCTGAGTCATGGTTGTGGTAAGCTTTAATAACCGTAGTGTTTGATACTAAAGCTGCAAGAGAGAAGTTGAACGACCAGACTTCCAGAGTGTCTTTATTACTGTGAAATTTTAATTGTAGGTTATTAAAATAGTTACTAATTAATATGGGACAAAAATGATTATAGATAAGATAATTAACGCTACCTCAATATGTCATCGGCAAGAGTCTATAATCAAATTCTGTCACACTACTTTATTTATTTTTTATTTAATCAAGTGGCTCTGTAATGATCTCTACCTTTTAGGGCTCATCCGGCTAGCTCCAAAAGGACGGAGAGTGGTCGAGGTAAAATGCGCCACCTGTTTTGGTACCTTAAAGGTTAAGGCAGAAACCGGTCAATCACTAAAAACAGGAAATCTAATTTAACTCCAAGAAAATACCCAAAAAATTTCAAAAACAAGTATCTATATTTACGTTTCACGGTGTAAATTCAACTAAGGGTGGCCCAGCGCTTTTCTGGTCAAAATAGTTAGCCTGTGACAGCCAGCTGTTTAAGTAGGTGGTTTTTGACAATTTACACTTTCAATGATTCATTTAACAAAAATAATTATATTCTAATCAATTACTTTGGGCCGTGATACTATGAAAAAGTGATTTATGGTAAATAATAAATATATGTATAAAGCGATAATTATTGAGTGCACTCTACCCGTGTAAATAGGCCTGTTTACTGGAGTTTACAGATGTGCCCTTTACATACGTGGAGATATCAACTGCATATGGTTGCAACATTCAATAAGTTGTACCATATGAGGAAACACAATAGTTTTTAAAGAGGTAAGTATACTGATTATTTAATAATTATATATATATATATAAATATATATATATATATATATATATATATATATATATATATATATATATATATATATATATATATTTATATATATACAATCGCAAAGTTTTAGTTACTAGTATGAAAGACAGGAATAAGACAAGTTGAAAAAATTACGTTTTCATTTCTAACTATTAATTTTCAAATGGCGACTCCTTTTTGACAACTACTTTTCGAAAAAAGCATTCTTTGACGAATCTAACGGTACTAATTTATTTGCGATTGGATTAGACATAAGAACAGAAATTAAATATTATTAAGCAAAATACTGGATAATTTATTTACTTATGACAAGTGCGCCATGGACAGCCATGATGCATAATAATTTGCAACTGTTTTTATCAAGTCTTCTTTGGAAAACAAAGCACTTACTTAAGTAGATAATGACAGTGACATACGCTCTAAGAACAGACGTAAAAGTTTTTTTCACTTTGAGTGTACATTATTTTAACGAAAATTTAAACTAAACTTAACGAAAATTAAGAAACTTTTACGTCTGTTCTTAGAGCGTATGTTACTGTCATTATCTACTTAAGTGAGTGCTTTGTTTTCCAAAGAAGACTTGATAAAAACAGTTGCAAATTATTATGCATCATGGCTGTCTATGGCGCACTTGTCATAAGTAAATAAATTGTCCAGTATTTTGCTTAATAATATTTAATTTCTGTTCTTATCCATTCGCAAATAAATTAGTACCGTTAGATTCGTCAAAGAATGCTTTTTTCGAAAAGTAGTTGTCAAAAAGGGGTCGCCATTTGAAAATTAATAGTTAGAAATGAAAACGTAATTTTGTCAACTTGTCTTATTCCTGTCTTTCATACTAGTAACTAAAACTTTGCGATTGTACTTTTTTTGACATCACCTAAGGCCCTTAGATTAGTTTGCGTCCGATCATGGCCACCTAGATGCAATTTTAAAAGTGGCTCTAAAAAAATGAAGTAGACGTAAAAAGTTTTTAAAATGTCACATTCTGATCTAGAATTGTCTCAGAAATCCAAAAATGTTAAAATATACAGGGTGTTCCATTTAAAAATTCAAATCCGCGGCCATTTCCGATGAAACCGGAAGTGGCCGGAAAGTTGAAAATATGCGAAAACTCTCCCCTTCACATACCATTTACCTGTACCAATTCTCATTTTGATACACATAATACTCTAGAAATTATGACTTGTCTAATAGATTCGTTGACACCCGGTATATATATATATATATATATATATATATATATATATATATATATATATATATATATATATATATATATATAAAAGAAGAGAAAACACTATGATGTCTTTAAATTTGTAGGTCGTACCGAAGGCAAAAATTTAAGCAGGTTAAAAGTCTATAATTCCCTGAAACGACACAGACACATAAAACCTGATTAACGGCGGCATCTTGATGTCTTTATGTTGAGGCTCTGGATCACACTGTGGTGGTATGTGCAGCATACAAGGCAAGTAGTGACGTAGAGATATCAGTAAGAAGAAAACAAAAAGAAAAACGAAAGAGGAAAAGAGAAAAAAACCTAAAACAAAAGATGGACTTAGAAAGAACTCAATTTTTTAGGTTACGAGTGATGTAGGCTACGTCTAATCTTATTCCTTTTCTTTTTTAAACATACCCACAATTATTAATACTTAAAAATTAAAACAAAAATTAAAACAAAGACTAACCAATGATGTTAGGTGGCCTTTTTGTGGTGGAAAAGAAAAAATAGAAAAATTTGATATCGAATTTGTGTCCCGAACTGACTAAACCAAATCAGCACACAGCTTTTAAAGTACACAAAGTAAATTTGGTCAAGGACCCGAACATTTCGTAATAATATCTAATAAAATTGCTAAGTGACCTTTCTAGGTGCAACTATGCAAGGAAAAGTGTCTTTATCACTCTATAATTTTTTTCTTCTTCCCAGAAAAACGTCCAAGGCGGGAAAAGATACAGAAATCTGTATATCGACGTTAACGGCAACTGACAAGCCTTCAAAATAATGAAAAATAAAAATACGAAATTTTAAAATTATTACAAGAAATTTTATTAGCAAGTAACTAGGAAAATTGTGGTACGTTTAAAAATTTATACCAATAAAAAGGCTTTGTTGAAGTAAAACCGTCTCGCAAGAAAAGTCGAGTAGATTCTAACCTTAATGTTTATTTTTGTTTGACTCTTATGTGATTTTTCGTTTGTTGCTTAATAGAATCTCTAATAGTTACACGATAATTGACACAATGGGAAAATTAAAGTGCCTAGAAGACATAGAAGATCCAACAGGATCCAGAGAGCTTCTACTCAGAAATCTGTCGATCCTGCAGCCAAATGATTATCTGCTCACTCGAGATCTCTCGATGAAGGTAACAATAACCGCAGAATACAATTTAAATTAAGAATTTCTAATTAAATATTCCATACCTAGCCACTATGTACAAGACTAATACCTTTCTATATTTTAGGTACAAAGGAGAGAAGCCTTACGAACTAAACATAACAACGATAAGGAGTATCAAACAATTACTATTGATTATAATACCATAATTGTGAACTCAATTCTAATAAACAAGATATACTGCCAACGTTTTCTTTCATTCGTAAATATATTCCAAAAAAAAAAACAAAACACATAAATGATGGAGGGGTAAGCGTAAACATTATTATATTCATCCGGATTTTAAATAGGGAAAAATAAAAACATAACAATGTATATTCTAAATTTTTGTGTCGACTTTAAAATGTATAAGCCTAATAAGAATAATAATAATATTCTTTATTTGCCAACAAAATTTCCATAACAGAAAGACCAAACAACGTCCCATAAACTGATAATTTATTAAGAGAAAACAACATCAAGTAAAAATATATCGATAACTACATCCATAGTAGATTAAAAAAGTGAGTAAAATAGTAAAAATAGAATTAAACTTAAATGTACAGGGTGTCCGGGAAAATGTGGGAAATCTCCCTGAAATGAAAGAAAGACTACTAAAGGAATACTATAAGTTCATATAAACTTTTTTCGTATAGGCCTCCTCTTCGGAGATATAGGCTCCTAAAGAGCTGCAATGGATCAAGCTTTTTATAAATAATTATTGAACCACCAGGTATATTTCATTTTTTTGATATGATGTATACCAGGTAAGATCCTTCAAATTACTATCCAAGAAAGTGTGAATTACTTACAGCTGCAGGGACGGACTAGCTGTGACACTCATTTTTTTTCGCCCTATATGATAAGACCTTTATACAACGTTTTTTACATACCTTTAACTACTGACTAAAAATTAAGTACTCTTCATTCATGTCGGTAATCCTAACCGTTTTCGAAAAAACGTCATTTTATTGACATTATTATTACCCTAACTTCTGTCGGGTTTAATGTGAAAAAGAGGAATTTTTTCTTATCACCATAGTTTCAATAAACAGTTGAATTAACTGCTTGGTTAAAAATTTCGTAAGAGGGTTCAACATGGACTTCGTGAAGTCTGATGCATTTACGGGCACGACGAATTGAGAATTGCTGTACCCGCCACATTAACTCAGCTTTGCTCTTTATTTGATCACAATAAAACGTGATTCTCCGTAGAAGTTACGCCCTACTATCGACTGGAGTGGAATTCACCAAGATGTTGAGGTGTCCCAACAGGTAAAAATCCAATAGCGTTAGGTCGGGAGATCGAGGAGGCTAGGCAACAGGTCCTCCTCTACCTATCCAACGGTTTGGATTGACGTTATTCAGGTGCTGTACTGTTGCGGCAACGCTGAAATGAGGTAAGCGTGCTGGAGAAACTTCAAATAAAGTTCTCTACTCAGTCGTACCGGCAATACGAATGGTCCAATCAAAAAATTGCAAGTGATACCTGCCTAGACATTAATTGATTGGAACTGATGTTGATAATGCGAAACAATAGTTGCATGGGGACTCTCATCAGTTTTGGTAAACACTGCTTCATCCGTGAAGAGAATAGTGCTAATGAAGTTTATATTATTTCGTTGCTGATCCAATAGCCAGTTTGGAAACTGCATTTTAAGGGAAAAATTTTCAGGAATCAGTTAATACACTTTTTTCAAATGATATGGATATAACAGCTGTTCTTGGAGAACTTTATGTACTATTGTTTTCGATGCATTAAACTACACTGATAATTTTCGACTGCTTGTTGAAGGAGTGTCATCTACAGTATTTAAAGTATTGTCCTCTAATTGCGGCGTACGTACTGTTTTTCCCCGACCAGTATCAGTACTTTTCCCAAAATTTCCTAAAATTATGAAAGAATCTAATAATATTACTTTATTAAATGGAGTCGTCTACCGTTCTCTCTTAGACGTTGGTCAAATGCTTTCTGATCTGGAAGAGTACGATTAGGACATCTGTAGTGATATAACCTTCTGGCTTCCAAAGCATTGCAAGATATTAGACCTTACATCATATTCTTATCTACATACTAAATAAACGAGTATTCCATATTTCGAATTATTTCACAATTAATTTCATCAGGAAATCCAAAAATCAGTAAATAAAACCCAAGTAAAAAATCAATGTGTCAGCGATGTGAAAGTGGAAAAGTTCTAAAATGCAGGATATTTATTTCTTTCGTACCTAGCAACGTTTGAAATAACAATACTTTGTTTTTGGTGCCGATAAAATTTAACGCACATTTTTTGCGAACCTAGGTCGAACTGCAATCCACAGAATTAGACGTTTTTAACTAATTGAATCGAATTTGTTTTATCATAAGGGTGAAGGTTGAACATTTGATAGGAGTAAAAATGTATTTTTTATTCAAATACATCAAATACATGATGTAATTAAAATAACGTTTTTTCGAAAACGGTTAAGATCAGAGACATGAATAAAGATTCCTTAATTTTTAGATAATAGTTACAGATATGTAAAAAAACGTTGTCCAAAGTTCTTATTATACCTCTGCTCACTGATCTAGAGAGATGAAGGATTAGTTGATATCCCTCTAGGTGCAATTGGGTGATTTCATTGTTCATCATCCACTGTTCGGATACCAGACAAATGTGTGACTCTGTTTCAGACAATAAAACAGTTGAAGGTTTGACTTTCAGTTGTACTTATTGACGTTTTTTTTAAGGATTTGGTTGTATAACTTGCCATTTCATGACTGCAACATGTCATACCTTTCAATATTTTCCTTTTTTCTAAAAAATTACGCCCTAGAGAAAAATCAAAACTTTCAAAGCATATGCTCATAGGTCAGAATCATATACAATCATAAACAATATCACATATTTCTCCGAATATCAAGCTTCTATAAGTAAATAGATCATTTTTTTTATTTTCCATGTTTATCTTGTATACGGCCCCTGCAAAAGCAAGGTTAAGTTGATTGTGTCTTTTCTTCGAATCGTTCGTATTTCCGACAATATTAATAGCATGTTCAGCCCTCCTTGGTGGCCTAGGCTCGTTGAGCGAAAAGTTGCTACTGCTTGTATTTTACTTACTTAAATCCTGGTTTTTGTCACCCCGATGCAAGGCGGTGGAAGTAAGCTCTACGGCGGTACACAGTAAAAATTTTTTATGTAAAATTACCATAACTTTCATTGGTAATATATTGCCTTGTGTATCTAGATAAAAACTTACTTGCATTTCAATGTAAAAAATATTCATGAATCACTAAGTAATTTTCGTATTTATATCATGTAATTTTTGTTGTTTTTCCGTGTCGATTTACTTGTTGTTAGATGTGGTGTAATCAACACATCATGTAAAAATACGTATTCCACCATGTCAGATTACGTAAAAATACGTATTCCACCATGTGCGATTACGTGAAAATACATTATAATATATGTTAGAAAATTTAAGTCATCAAGTAAAAAGGGCCCCCCACATTCTTCTTATGAAAAAGTGACCCTGATTAAACAAATTTAATTTTTAATATGATGCAATTTATGTCATCCTGACTAAAAATTATCCTTGTCACAACTCGATAATTTTGATGTTTTCTCAAATAATCTTTAGAAGACCTATAATAAAATATGCATATTTCACAAAAAATAGACCATGGAAAAATTCAGTCTACTTCCGTACTGATTATATGAGAAAATTCAATTTTATTTCTGATAAGTGAGAACATGAAAACTACACAGTATATTGAATTTTAACAGAAGGATATAAATTACATCATATTAAGAATTGAATACGTTTGACCAGGAATACTTAACTATAAAAAATGTGCAGGGCTCCTTACCTATCTGTTGTTAAAAGAATTCGTGAATTAGACATATGGGTACGTCAGTAGGTAGGGACTTTCATTCATCTTCTGAATAAAACAACGAACAGTTGCTGTTAACGAAACGTATATTATTGTAATGATCGGTGTATGAAGAAATAAAAGCTGACATGTGCATCTAAAATACTAACTATAAATTCTGTGTTTAACTTACCAATGTCAAAGATTGCTGAAACTAAAAATTGTACTGAAGATTTACTTAATAAATACTTAGTTTCTAATGTTAAATAAAGTTTAGTAAACAAATTTAATGCCAGTGATAGGCCGTCTTTACTTTCTTCATTTGACGGTACGGTATTGCCGTTATTTAAATATGTGATACTTTTTTCTATAGATTCAACATTTTCTCTATTAATGTTACTATCAGCAGAATTTTTGCAGTTTTCTAAATGCTCTCTGCAAAAATGAACCCTTAATGTGTTTTTATTACTAAAAATCATTTCAGATTTACACCTAAATGGACACTGAAATGTTTTCTCGACGTACTTGCGTATATCCACTTGTAACTAAAACACAATATATATATATATATATATATATATATATATATATATATATATATATATATATATATATATATATATAAAGAAACTATTGCACCAAACGTGTTACCTATGCAGTTAGTATAAAAATAATGGCCGACTGCCACGTCTCGATGCTCTTGGGAGATGAGTGGGGGAAGCGTCATGGGCGATTCAACATTATTTTACATTATTTTATGTTATTTTACATTATCTTACAATATTTTACATTATTTTACACTATTTTACATTATTTTACATTATTTTATATTATTTTACACTATTGCACATTAATTTATTGTTTTTATGTAATCATACTTGACAGCATATGTAATGGGAAAAAGTACATTGTACACTTGGTAAAATTTCAATAGCAGTAAAAGTATGTAGATGTAGATTTACATGGGTTTTTTACTGTGTAGTGATTACGTTTCGCACAATATTCTTAGAATAGAAAAATTCAACGGTTTTGAGTAAATTAGTTATAAAATTAGGATAATTTAAATGTTTCTATTGAAATAATGCGAGACAAGCAATACTGCACAACAATGTTAAATGGTGATCATAATAGTATGAAGAATTGATTATAGCTATTAATGACTTCATAAAGTGATAAAGTGATCACAGAATAGTTAATATAGTAAAAGCACATTACACTTAGAGACTTTAAAAAAATTACTCCGAGGGAAGTCTCCTCTCCTTCTAATCTATAACGGTGGCAGTTACGATAAAAAAATTAAGAGCAAATTTGTAGTGCTCGAAGCATCTTCTAAGCTGGCACCATCACTTCTGCTGTAACTAAATGGTGTTTTTTATGGAAGTATAGAATTTTAAATGGAATAAAACAAAGATGAATTTTTTAAATTGACATGAAATTTACTTTATTCGAAAGATAACCTTCTGGCATTATAATTTAAATATGACTTCTGGCATATGGCCGCCACGGCTGGCTCGGACGTAGTCTAATTTGGAGGTCCAATTTTCGATGACTTTTTCCAACATTTGTGTCCGTATATCGGCAATAACGCGGCGAATGTTGTCCTCCAAGTGATCAATCGTTTCGGGCTTATCGGCGTAGACTAGCGACTTCACATATCCCCACAGAAAATAGTCTAGCGGCGTTAAGTCGCACGATCTTGGAGGCCAATTCACGGGTCCGAAACGTGAAACTATGCGGTTACCAAACGTTTCCTTCAATAAATCAATTGTGGCACGAGCTGTGTGACATGTTGCGACGTCTTGTTGAAACCACAGCTCCTGCATATTATGGTTGTTCAACTGATGAACGAAAAAGTTAGTAATCATGGCTCCATAGCGGTCACCATTGACTGTAACGTTCTGACCAGCATGGTTTTTAAAGAAGTACGGACCAATAATTCCACCAGCCCATAAAGCACACCAAACAGTCAGTTTTTCTGGATGTAACGGTATCTCAACATACACTTGGGGATTATCATCACTCCAAATACGGCAGTGTTGTTTATTGACGTATCCATTCAAATAAAAGTGAGCTTCATCGCTAAACAAAATTCGCCTATGAAAATCGGGATCAACGGCAATCTTGTTTTGGGCCCATTCACCGAATCTACGCCTTGCTAGGCGATCGTGTGGTTTCAATTCTTGCACGAGTTGGATTTTGTAAGCACGCAAACCAAGATCTTTCCGCAAAATCTTCCATAAAGTGAATGGACACATATCCAATTCCTGTGCACGATGGCGGATAGACTGATTCGGGTCTTCCTCTACGCTACGCTCTACAGCAGCAATGACTTCTTCTGCACGCACTGTACGACATCTCTGTGGATGCGTATTATCATTTAGAGTAAACTTGGTGCAAAAACGTTCCATAGTTAATCGATGCTTTGATGGACGATTATGTTGACCGTAAAATGGACGTAGTGCGCGATACGTATTTCGAACAGAACCATGATTTTCAAAATAAATTTGCACAATTTGGAAGCGTTGTTCAGGCGTCAGTCTATTCATGTTGAAATGAAAAACCAAACTAAACATAAATCACTTGACAGCTGACAAAATGGCCGCCAGTTAAAAAAGTGTTGCCAACTTAAAGTTTTATACCTCTATAAAAACACCCTTTATAACAGAAACCGAGAAAATCAAAAAATAATTTTCGCACTTGCTCCTTAATTTTATGCATTTGAGACATTGAGGAAGAGCTTAAAGAGTATGCAAAAATCAGGAAGGTAATTGGGTTTGTCAGATAAATTTACCTGTAGTATATCATTTCTTGCGTGCTGCAGTAATTATTGAACGAATCGTCGACAGCTTCGTTGAAGAACGCCTCGTGTGTTTTTGCCCTTACCTCTGGATTTTATAAATTAATTTCAGAAGAACTAGAATATGCGTAATGATGCCCACATTAGAAAAAATATTGAAAAGATTAGTGTGTTCATGTTTTACATTACAACAATCCATAAGAATTCATAAATTCGACACAACAAAGGATCGATTAAATTTATAACCCAGAACACTTATCAAGCGGTTCAGATCCTTTCTAGACTGAGCATTTTTCAGATTGGTTCGATTATTTTAATTAATGATACGACATTAAAAAAGAAATTCTTCGCTTTACCAAGAAATTTCCTTTTAACCGTAATTTGTTTTGCCTTCAGTTTTGCAGATTTAAGTCTATTTTAATTACAATAGTCGTAATAGGAACATTAATTTTCATTGTTATTTTCTGTTTAAACAAACTACAGCTGAGGGTGACAGTTATAACAGAGGACAAATTACTCTACTTAAACATGAATGGCTTTATTAAAAAAAAGGTATTAAATTAATCCTTTTCCTAGCTCTTATAGTAACGAATATTTGTTAAAGATATATAGAGTATTCTGAAACAGGATGCAAAACTTGGGGAGATGAGTGATATGATAAGATAAAAGTGGTAAATAAGGAACTAACAACAACTGATGTGACCCAAAATCAAAAATTGATGCCGAAACCAAAGTGTGTCTTATTTAATTTGCTTGCAATTTACATCCATATATTTGAATAATGAATAGGGAAGGGCTCGGAATAAACCCAAACAAGGTCGAGGTGGTATTCTTTATAAAAAAGAGGAAAATGAGGAGATTTTCCACAATTGCATTGGTGGGAAGGACTCTTCAATTTAAGGGGACAGTTAAATACCTGGGAGTAATTCTGGACTCACGACTGAGCTGGAATGATTATATTGATGCCCGAACCAAGAAAGCCATATGTGCTTTCTGGGCTTGTAAACGAGCCTTTGGGTGCACATGGGGACTGACACCTAAAGTGCTATTTTGGATATACACTATGGTGATCCGCTCCATGATAACGTACGCCGCTAGTGTATGTTGGCGTAGTACAACAAAGCGCAAATACATTCTTCAACTTGACAAAGTTCAAAGAACGGTTTTTGTGGGAATACTGAGTGCGATGAGGACTGCTCCCACTAGGGCTCTTGATGTCCTGGTGAACCTGCCTCCTCTTCACTTATACATAGAGAACGAGGCCGTGAAGACTCTTTATTGTCTCAGTTGCCTGGGATATCTTGGAATTGGAATGAGCGGATTCTCAGGTGTTTGGAAAAGCACGGTGGAGAGGTGTCCATCACTCTCTATGCGGACAGATTACTTGACGCCGCTTTAAAAACCCAACCTCTGTTTGGAGATATTTTTGCCAAGTAGAGAGGATTGGGAGGGAGAGCAAAATCTTCCAAAAAATGGATCCTGATGGTACACTAATAGATCTCGACGAGATGAAAGTGCTGGAGTCGGGGTATTCGGCAGGAGCATAGCAGTCAGAGAGTTTTACCCTCTCGAACAATGTGCGACAATCTTCACAGCGGAAATTTATGCTCTTCTGCAGTGTGCCCATCTCTGTGAGAGGGATGTTGACCGGAATAGGGTAATAAACATATACTCGGATAGTAAGGCTGGAATATTGGCACTGAAGTCCAATGTCGTAACTTTGCGACTGGTGTTTGAATGTAAGGACGTACTGAATGGTATGACAAGGAACAGCTGCACAGTCATACTCGTGTGGGTCCCGGGCCACTCGGGCATACGCGAGAATGAGGAAAAAGACCATCTGGCAAAGTCGGGTTCGGCATCTGAACCATATGGATCCCATTGGCAAAAGAGAATTAAGATCATTGCTGGAAAGCAAATTTATTGAATCGTGGAGGGGAGTTCCTGGAATGAGGTGTACTGAGGAACATATAACTGGACCTAGTGCTCGGTGAACCAAGGGCTTCTCTCTTTGGAAGGAAAGAGCTGCAAATTGTGGTAGGATTGTTGACAAGACATTGTTACCTCTGGGGCTATCTTCATAGAATCGGTGTCGATGACTGCCCGACGTGCAGATGATGTTTAGAGGAAGATGAAACGGTTGACCATATCCGCAGAGAGTGTTTAGCACTAAAACGACTGAAACAGAGATATTTAGGAGATACAATTTTGTTACAGGAAGCAGTTAGGCAAGTTCAACTAATAACGTTGCTTGGATTCGCAAAGGTGATCGGCCTCGAATGACCTGCAGAAATGGTGGGATGTAAAGGACCCAATAGAGGCCTAGGCATCGATGATCTAGTATCATCACCCGTTTTTCATTCATTCATTCATTCATCTGAATATTGATTGTGGCTTGGGACTGTGCCATAAAAATTGTGAGACTTCACGTGGAGTCAGATTAAACCACTTTAAGATCAAAATCCTTGGGAAGGTGCTACGATTGAACTTTACAGACTCAAATTAATATGAGGGTACATATAAAGAAACAGCAGCAATTCCCCTAATCTTAAACAGTAGACATCAAGTCATTTGGTAATGTTGGCATATTTCCTCTGATATCATAAGAAGCAATCTTATTATTCCGCTTGTGTCTGAGCATGGAGTACGTATGGATGGCGTGAAGTGAAACGAAAGTAGACTTTATTCCTAAGATCGGGAGAACAGACTACACAAACTCTAAGTCATTCTGTCCTATTAGCCTAACCAGTTTTTTGTTAAAAACATTGGAAAAGTTGGTTGGTTGATACATCATGGAGAGAGTAACGGTACATTGTTCTTTGCATCTCCTAAAATTAATCTATCCGATCAGAAAATTTACAGATAGAGAGCAACATAGACTCGTCATAAAAGCTGAAAACACGTTGTTGAATGCTATATGTGCCTTAGTAACCTTCATTAACATCGAGCCGGCGTTTGACAGCACATCTCACAATTCGATTTGCAATGCTCTACAACGATGAGGCTCTGAGCCGACAGGAAAGCAACGTTAAGTCAGAAACTAATATATGCTGAGCTTAACAATACAGCTGTAAAAGCCTTGTTAATCAGAGGTTGTCTATAGGGTGGAGTCTTATTACCCTTCCTGTGGAGCCTTATAGTAGATAGCCTAATGAATAAACTAAACGAGACTTGTTTATATACACAGGCATACACCGAATACCTGACTAATGATGCGGACTTTCCGGATTAAAGAATGCTGGTGCCATAAAAAAAGGCTCAGAATAAACTCTTTACAAAAAAAAAAAAAAGAAAAATGGGGGACTATCCACAATTATATTGACGGGAAGGACGCTTCAATACAACGGAACAGTGAAATTCCTGGAAGTAATTCCGGAATTACAATTGAGTTGGTTCCCGGAAAAGAACGTGTAAGCGCGGGACTCGAGATTGAGAAGCTGGCTAAACTGCTTCAGTCGCAGCCGCCATACAAACCAGTCTTAAAAAAATCTGATATTCGATCGACGTGAAATTTTGCAGACTAACGTGTTTCAGTATCGTAGCTCTAAAATAACTTTAACAGAAAGTACTATGCGTGTAAAAGTACATTTTTTATATTTGATTAGACAGCGATATAAATTGATGTATTATCAAAACTAAAATATTTATTCTAAAATCTAAAAAAATTCCAAGACAAAATGGTCTAAATCAAGTTTAAGATTAATTATTAGAAAGATGAAATAGATTTTCGGTTTACATTAAGTTCACTGATCGTATATTTTTCATCTTACACCATTTTACACACTTTCGCCTGTCATAAAAATACAAATTTTCATGTAAATATTAGCACTTGGTCTAGATTTATATTTTATTCATTTTCAATAACAATAACACGTTTAAAATAACAGCGTGCTAAATTCTATACTATTTATCTTTAGGGAGAAAAACTTCATACAAATAGTTTTAAATTTCACGGATCTAAATCATTGTTCGAAATACCTTTTACTTAAAAAGTATGCAAAAATTTAAATTTCAAGATAAATTTACCGCATTCCCTTAAAAATAAGCTTCGTTAGAAGATACATAGTGATACAAGAGCTTTCATTCTTCTTAGTACTTTCAGAAGCTCTTGAAGGTTCAGCCAAAACAATAGTAAGCTACCTTCATATAAATCCATTCATAAAGTCGCTACAGTCAATGAATTTTGACAATAATTTCATATTTGTTCATTAATTCATACCAAAGACGCAGGTGCCTGTTTCAAAACGTAAAACATAACGATATTTTTTAAAATAGATGTAATTTTATGGAATAAATCTTGAAAATAGAAACAAAAGTTTTATTTTTTAGATATATATATTTTTTAAATATCAATGCTTTGTTTGGAACTCTCCTTTCTTTACTGTAAATTTATCCATTTTTCTTGGTTTGTTGGTAGAACTGTTTAGTGCCATTTTATTTTAATTCGAATTTAATTTTTTCCAGTTGTTGTTAGAAAGATACTATCTTTTCTGTCATTACGCGAGATTGTTAGGTAATAAAAGTTCGGAAAAAATAATTAGAGTTTTGATATTGAGGTTATTTAAATAAATTATTATTATTAAATAATTCACGTATTTTAAAATGATATTTAGGAAATAATTTTATATTATGGTGAACTGGAGAATGCCTCGTCCAGCTACACCGTTTAATAATTTTGTAACCTCAGGATGTAGTTGCCTGACCACGGTAAATGTAAAAGTTTGAGTAAATTTGCCAGATTTAAATTATTATATTAAAATTCCTGTGTTCTGTTTAATGTACCTTTTCCACGCTAAAATATTTAACAAGTCGGTAAATATACATACAGACTTTCAAATTTCTTTAATATATACGATAGGTGACTTTCAGTTATTATTTCGTTCACCGTTAATTATTGTCTATATTTTTTATTCGATATGTGTATTATTTTTTTAATTTTCTTAGATATCTTGATTTTGTCCTCATAAACTAAGCATAATGATGTACAGTTATTTAGGTTCATTTTTTTATTCTTTTTTTGAGTTAACATACAATTTATATGGCTATGACGACTACAGATTCCTTGCAATATAGCTTAATAGATTTTGTCTCGCAACTTCAATCATAAGGTACGAAAGTACAGTAATACGTGAGCCAGAGAATACTGGTAGGATAGAATTGATTACATTCACCTAAGTGGACATTTACTTTCTGTTAAGAGTCAGAATAAGTATCCAAAGCGCTATATCTCGAAAATATAAACAAGTCCCTTCTTTTTACAAGGGATTTCGACGTAAAAAAATCTTAGCTTTTGATTGAAAATACTTCTAATAATATTAAAAAGGACCAAGGCCGTAAAGGCTGTTTTTCCTAGGTGGCTATCCAGGTATATAAATCAACAACACCAGATCCACTAGAACCATATTGAGGGCCATGGTCATGGCCAACTGTTACTGAGCAGACTATCCAGCAAACTAAGCTGCGAAATTTTGCGTCTAAGTAGACAACAGATCAGGCTGGTGACAGATCTTATAACTGGTCATTGTAGCTTGAGAAAACATCTATATACAATGCGCATCTTCAATGAAGAATCATTATGTACATTATGTGATGAAGAGCACGAGACGGCCTCACACATCACCTTTGAATGCGAAGCTGGAGACACCTTGAGGAATCAGTCAAACCGGAAGGTCTATACCTAGAAAATAAATTAGAGAGTAGGCTGGTAAACCTGATCAAGGCAACCAAACTGTTCACCTAGAACAGATATAACAAGCAACACATTAAGTCTTAAGGCTGTATGTAGGCCAGGCTTCTCAACCCTGGCCTGCTATGTCATAAAAGCAATCATTGTTGTTCAAAAATGACCATCTGCGGAAAAAATGCTTAAAAAATTTCTTTTTGAATTCGGAAAATGTATTGCATATTTGAAAGGCCAAAGTTTTTTGGCTTTTTAATGGAGGTGAAAATTAGCTTGTTTTGGGCCTAAATGCATTCTAAAGAAAGTCGACCTAAAATGCCTCATATGTTTACTAGGGTCGTAGTATTACTATTAAATTAATTGTAATTTATGGTTTCTATCTCTACTTTTAGATCAAAAGGAAATCATTTTTTTCCCGTACATGAAAGTTCACGTCATACAAGGTAAGCCAATATTTTCACAAGGAAATATATCGTACCATGATTCGACTACGCCTATGTTTGCTCTTCATCAAAAAGGCAAACAGTGGTCCATTTGAAACATTAACCCTGTTTCGCTTATGCAAACAAATCGAAGCGAATTGTATTACCTGAAAGAGAATTCGATTACTTCTTATGTGGAAAGTTAATCATATTGTTCGAATGCGATAATGTTTTTACTTTTAAATTCAATTTGAATGTAATTCTCTGCTTAGTCTAACCTTAATAGACTAATACACAAATTAAGCAATAAAAAAATAAAAACCAAGAAAATGTAAATATTTTGTTGTTTAGATGTCGTAAGGTATACAAAATATAACGACGTCCACAAATGTCTAAATGTGGTCTTGTATTCATCTTCAAAAAAGGTATTATTAATTTATTTCGATAAAACTGTTGATTTTCGAGATAAATCGGTTTTTATGCGAAACACTCAAATGCTAAATACAAGTAAAAATCATATTGTTATTGTTAATTCCTACATAATGAATTACTATTGACAGAACTTGTCAAAACCGCCTTCAAGTAAATAATTAAAAAAAATGGAAGGATATTCTTACGCAGAGTATGCTGATATGCTTTTAATTTATGGTGAACCGCTGTCAAATTCCTCGAAGGCAAGATTTCCGGCTCGAACATTGCCAAGTCGAAAAACCTTTTAAAGGGTTGATGGAAGCCTAAAGAAAACAGGTTAAAGATGATTATAAAATAATTATTGGAGTTAATGAATTAATTTTTTACATGTTTTATTCAGGGTCATTCGGGCCCTCTCAGGAGAGCACGAAACCCTAACGTAGAGGAACAAATTTTGCTAGACAACTCTTCAAACAGCACAAGAAATCTCGCGATACAAAACAATATTGTAAAATGTATTATACATGAAAGGCTATCAGAATAGTTACTTCAGCTGTACCATGTTGAAAAAGTACACGTTATGTCTCCGGATGATTATCCCGTAAGACTTTAATACTCCAATTGGTTTATACAGCAAAATAATTTAAAGCTAAAAATCTACAACAAACACCAACAAAGGTAACTGTGTGGGCTGGCACAGGGGCGGATTTAGCCTATCTCCTTTGGGGGGGGGGAGGACGGTGATATCACAAAAGTACAGTATGGCAAGCGAAAGCAAGTTGTCGTAGGGAGGGGGGCCCAGCAACATTCTCATTTCTAGTTTAAAACGCAGGGAAGGGACTATTTTTCTGAATTTCAAGCTCTTGGAAAGGGGGGCGATCACAAGAAAAAGTTGCCGAAAGGAGGATGGGAGGATACGATCAACATACACATTCCTAGTATAAGAGGCAGAATCGGGTCTATTTTCCTGAATTCAAAGCTCTTCGTTGGGGGGGGGGGGTCCTGTCGCAAAAAAAAACAAGTTGGTAACGGGGGAAGGGGGAGGGCAGCAGCATACACATTTCTAATATAAAAGGCAGAATCGGTTCTATGTTCCTGAACTCAAAGCCCTTAGGAAGGGGAGGGGCGATCGCAAGCCAATGTTTTTATTGGTGTACAATGATTCCTATCACTGAAATTGACTTTTTAAATCTGACTTTCCTTGCGCCATGTTCAAAAATTGCATATAAATCTAAATCTGTTTTACGCCTAAATTATTGCCAAATAAATTAAGTGCATCTTTACTTAAAAACCCTGCATTACTCAAAATATTTAAACTTTCGTGAGATAAATAAGCGAAAGTTAACATTCTTAAAATATCTCCGCTATTAAAATAGATAGTTTTCCAAATATTTATCATAATTCACTTCTACAATGAATATACACCATTTGCTTGCCAAACAATTAAATAAACAATGAAACATTCACATTTAGGAATAATAGAAATAACTTCCAGAACAAATTATACACCTGAGCTCCGATAAAGCAAATGATAAATAGTTAATGTCTGTTAAAATATGTATTATTTTAGAAAAGGATACCATAAAAATAATTTTATTTCCTTGCTTAGGTTCTAGGGCACGACATCGAAGTCTATACGGTTGATGACCTACTGTCACGGAACAATTGATATAAGATTATGTGTCCTAATCATCAGCTGTTTTCGGATTGGCATAGGTTCACGCATGTTCGCAGAAAATATTCGAGCATGAATGGGGCATTTTATATTAAATACTACTGTCGTTTTTTGAAGCTTAAATCCCTTACTTTGAATGTCGTCTGCAAAACACCAACTATCTGTAATACTAGTAGTAGAAGAGTTCTCCGGGGATATCGGAATGCAATTTTGACTTGAAAAGGGCCGTATTTTGAACATCGTTAAAGGTAAGATACAACCAGAAGCATTTGAAATGCAGAACGGTGAAACTATAGCTGCAATGGAAGCAGACCAAACATACAAATATCTAGGTATGAAATAGGCTAAAAGAATTGACCATCGGACTTTGAAAGCCGAATTGATGACCAAATTTGTCAGGAAGATTAGGCGGGTATTACGAAGTAACCTAAATAGTAGAAATTTGAATAAGGCGCTCAATACGTATGCTTGCTCTGCACTCTTTTGAAATTATTAAATGGAGCAGGACGGACATCCATAATCTGCAAAGAAAAATTAGAACACTCCTAATAAAAGCACAAAAACATCACCCTCGGAGTGCTATTGAACGTACAATACTTTCAATACATCAAGCAGGAAGAGGATTTGTGGATATTGGTAAGCAGCTCGACTCACAAATAATTAACTTACGTTCATATTTCCACAGGTTAGCGGACTTTTCCACACTACATCGAGCAATATGCGATTGAAACGATGCAACACTGCTACAGCTGAGGGCACAGGTTATTGCTTCTCATCACCAAAGAGACCAAGAGAAGTTACAAACCTGGCTACGGAAACCACTTTATGGACGGGATCCAAATGAAGTTAATCAGGACAGATGTCTCCGGAAATGGAGGACTTATTGTTAGGTATCCAAGATCAGGTTATTCTGATGAAAAACTATCGGAAGTTCATCATCAGAGATCCCTCAGTAGAAAACAACCAATGTAGATGCGACTGTCAAATATCAGAAACAATCCAGAATATAATTGGAGGATGCCAAGCGTTTGCCACAACGGAGTATAAGGAAAGACATGACTCAGTCGTCAAAATACTCCGCCAAGAGTTAGCAGATAAGTTAAAACTATTGCAGGTAGGGAAAGTGCCTTATTACAAATACAATTCGAAGCCTATTCTTGAGAACAACGAATTCAAGTTATATTGGGACCGAACGGTTCTGATAGATCAGATAGTTGCTCATAATAAACCAGACATTATAGTAACAGATAAAATTTCTAGGCGAACTACACTAATCGACATTGCTGTACCTAACAACAACCTAAGGCCAAAATACAATGAGAAGATCGCCAAATACAGAGATTTGGAGGTGCAAATTATGAAGACAATGGGCAATGAACAGCGTCCAAATGATTCCCATAATTTTATCAACAACTGGAGTGATACCAAAGAATCTCCTGCAGAACATCAAGGGTGTGGGCCTTAGTAAGCATCTGTATAAGCCGATTCAGAAAACAGTTCTCCTTGCAACCGCGCGAATCGTCCGAAAGTTTTGCAGACCACGCCACTTAGGACCCGATAACATGGAAAGGGTTCCCACAGAGCTTCATACTTTTGGTATCTTTGTATAACTGGTATGTGTCAATAATTCTTGGAGAGAGTGCGAAGCCGTTTGGCCTGTAAATCTGACTAATAATAGGAATAGATTTTGTCGCTCTAGATCTCCCTGTTTTAAGCTGCTTCAAGGTTTCTTTCTCTACAACTTTGACTCCTCCCTCATAGAGCAGTTTTGCAGCTCGGTTCACGTTTGATGCTTATTAAGAGCAATATTTATCCAAAAGTGACCGTTTGGATAAATTACTTTCTCCTGCTGAACAAATTATCCTCGAGACTCTCGAAGAGTCGGATATGTATTCGCGAAAGCTAGAGGCTTTTGCACTGCGCAATATATTATTGAATTACACTAATTAAAATTTTAAACACTGCATGAAACTACCAAATGACAAATGGGGTTGTCAGATTTGCATTGTCTTTATTTTTATTAATTATAAACTGAATGTTTTGTCTTTAGACTATGAACTTATATAGGGACTGCGTCCATTGAAGAGCAACGTTTCGCTTCACTGTACACATCTCAATGATGTGATTTTACGAAGTAGTGGTTGCCAATGATTAGGTATCTCAACACTGAGTTTACTGAAGATTCCATTATTATTTTCAATGTAAGCTGCTTCTATAAATTTTCTTTTTTTCCTGTTGGGTTCCATATATATTGCCGCAGCTTTAGACCATTTTATATGGTGTTGTTTATCCCAGGCGTGTTCTGGAAGAGCTGAACTCGACGTTTGCCCTTTTTTTGTATGAGTTTTATGTTCCTTAATTCTAACTTCTAGTGGTCGTTTTGGTTTTCTAATATATATTTCACAACACTCACATGGAGCTTTGTAAACACATTCTTTCTTATCGGTAGTTTTTGATTTCGTTTTTGTTAAATGAGCTCTAAGTGTATTTCCTGATTTAAAGGCTGTTTTTATATTATAACATCTGGAAATTCGTCTTATTTTCTCTGAAGTTCCTTTAGTGTATGGAATTGTGAAAAAGCAATGTGTTTCTTGCTGTCCAGTGGTCATTGTTCTAAAGTTATTTATAACATCGTCAATTAATTTTAAAGGATAACCGTTCTGTTGTAAATCATTTTATTCTCGTTGTTTGTCTTTAAGGCGACGTTCCCCTTCTGCCTATTTTTCTTTGAAGCGGCGTTCTTCTTCTTTTTGACGGCATTCTTCTTTTTTTTGACGGCGTTCTGTTTCTTGTTTTTCTTGTAGGAAACCTTGTTCTTCTTTTGGGCTGCGTGATTTTCATTCTTGTTTTTCTTTTTGGCGATGTGATTCTTCTTCCTGTTTTTTGTGACGACGTGCTTCTTCTTCCTGTTTTGTTTAGCATCCTTCTTCTTCTTCTTGTTTATCTTTTCGGCTGTCTGCCGTCTACTATTTACCATAGAAACTTCTAGGATAGTCTTGAAAACTGGATAGTTTAATGGAGAAGTTATTTTTTTGCCATTTCTTCTAGTTTCCAAATAATGTTCTAGAACCTTTGACGAAATTTCGGTTTAAAGCTTCTTTATTCAAGACAAATTCGATGGTGAAGTCAATTTTTTGCTATCTCTTTGAGTTTCAAAATAGAATGTCCTAGAATTTTATCGAAAATTAATCTTATTTTCTTACATGGAAATAAATCCAATAGAATTTTCTGGAAAATCGATGATAATCCTTACTTTTGGCACCAATTGTTATGATTTTATCTCTTTACATCGCTAATATTTCTGCAGGGGCGCATCAGAATAATATTTCTATACATGGATCTATCAAAAATTTCTCTTAATTCTTCGCAACAAAATAAACTGTAATCATATTTCGATTTCTCATCCACTTAGTACAAATAAAGCAATTATTAGGATAAATATTTGCAAAAAAGTTTAAAAAAATTATAACTTTGACACTCCGTATTTCGGAAAATATTAATTTTTTTGACAAACCTAAACTACGCTAAGTCTTTACACTACGGGATCAGTAATTTCCGCTAGTACAGACCTTTTAGAGATACCTTGTATACAAGTCTCTATACAGGAAATATGAGGACCTCGTTATTATTACTATTTAAACAATGCCAATAAAATGAATTAATATTATGAATAAAAGATAAATTCTGGCAGACTACGGGACAAAGTCGAGGGGTGATAAGGTAGCCGCTAATACTAATGACAATAAACAACAATGTTTGGGTATGATTATTCTTTATTTTTTTATTCTTGTGGATCACAAATTAAATTGGGCCACAATTATATAGAATTGATATTGAATTGTTATTGATATAGCTAAATCTAAAATAATTATATTAATCAAAATCAGCGTTGGTTTGTTGACTAAAATGCAAAAGTGTTGATTCCAGTATTATGTCTATGACTTTTGTATGATTTTTTTTTAATTTTTGAAATATATGTAACTCAGGCAGACGCGGATCCAAGGGGGGGGGCGGTGGGGGCGATCGCCCCCCCAAGAGCTTTGAGTTCAGGAAAGTAGACCCGATTTTGCTTCTTATACTATAGTTTATTCAAGAACTAGAGCGAGTAATAAATAATTTTTACGCTTTTTTTCTTAGCAAACTACCTGTATCTTTAGTCTGGTGTATTTGGCAAAATCTGTTAGACATATATTTTGGTTAGGAATGAGTTTGAGATTTTATGATCAGAAATACCGGTCTATAATAATGGACTATTTGGGTTGGATAACAATAGATATTTGGATATGTAAAGTTTTAAAAAGTATTTTTATCCTTGTCATAGGCGTCGGAAGGAGGTTTATTTTATCACTAAGTATTTATGGCATAGCATATTATTTCGGTTATAAACGTAAAATAAAAAGTTTTTATAATATTATTTTATTTCTTATGATTTCTTAATTATATATTCACATACATTAGAAAAAATAGATAATTTTGACATATTTGATACAAATCACATCTGTATTTTTATTATTTTTAATTTTGGTATAGAAACCGCTTTAGGCTCAATCAGACTAAAACGTAGCCTTTTTCTCTCAAAAAATTCTAAGCTATAATTTAAATACTTACAATATACCCATCGTCAAAAATACAAGAAGTTAAGCATATATATAAAAAAAATAATTTCGTCCATATAATATTAAAATTTTTTTGGAGCTATCGGTCATTTTATTAATAATTAAAAACATTTTTACGACATTTGACGTTTCAGTTTATTTATTTTTTAAATCATCTGCAGAATTACAATTAAACAATTAAAAAAACGATTCAAATGTTATTAATTTTTATATGTTACAGAAAATTTAAATAATAAATTGTGTTTACGCTGGTAAACAATACGTGTCTAATTCGTAATCAAAGTCAGTGAAGCTGTCTTCGCCCAAATTAATTATAATTGGTTCCTCTATATCACCGATCATGAGATCGAGTTTTCACATTTTCTTTTATCTTTTAATTATATGGATTTTCCCCAATTTTCTGCAGTAGCTTTATTCAAAAAAATCGTTCAAAATCTCAGCTAAATTACTAATTTTATAAGTTGTGTTATTTCCAGCAACTCTACCTTTTACTTGAGAGAGATATTTCCTTCTCCAACGGACATTTTCCGGACGATCTATGAGAAGAGATTTCTTATCTGGTTTTTCCCAGCAAAAATTAAGTTCTCTGAGCACTTTCCAGAGTTCAGTTCTTTTAATTTCAGGTAAATCCCGATATTTATTGATTTTAGTTAGAATTTTCCAACAAGGTTTTTCGCCTGCCTGTGATCGAATGTGGCTTGGGAGTACTAACAATTGCAGTCGTTTTTTTCTTCTTCAGTATTCGATACATAGTAGATTTTTCAACTCCTGTCATGTTGGAACACAACTCAACAGAGCTTTTAACATTATCATCCAGATATTGATATCTTAAGGCATCATAAACATTCATCGTAATAAGTTTTTTCGTTGAGGAAAAAATGTCCTGCTTTAACGAGCTTGAAATAAATATAGATGTGGAAGCCGTATCTTTTGGGTATTTTATTAATCTCAAATAATATATAAAAGCAAGCACAAACAAGATAAATCACTAAGGACACACTGTAAGGTGTACTTTGCTCACTGACAGAAATTAAATTGTACTATCACAAATTTTATTGTTGCAGTAAATTTATAAAAGCTTATAATATTTAAATATAATTAAATATAATTAGATTTACGGCAGTCTTCAGTTACTTGCGGCACTGGAGCAGGTACGTTGAGGTTTCGGTAACAGCTTTATTACTATCTCTAGTTCTTGAATACAGTATATTAATGTGTATACTTGTGATCGCCCCTCCCCTTCTCAAGAGCTTTGAGTTCAGGAAAATAGAACCGATTTTGTCTTTTGTATTAGGAATGTGTATGCTGCTGGCACTCCTCCCCGTTGACAATTTATTTTTCTTGCGATAGCCCCCCCCCCCCCCAAGAGCTTTGAGTTCAGGGAAATAGGCCCGATTCTGTTTCTTATACTAGGAATGTGCACGTTGCTCGCATCCTCCCCCCTATCGGCAACTTGTTTTTCTTGTGACATCCCCCCACCTCTCCAAGAGCTTCAAATTCAGAAAAATAGACCCGATTCTGCCTTTTACACTAGAAATGGGAATGTTGCTGGTATCTCCCTCCCCCCCCCCCCGTCGACAACTTGCTCTCGCCTGCCATACTGTACTTTTGTGATATCACCGCCCCCCCCCCCCCTCCCAAAGAGAGAGGCTGGATCCGCCCCTGAACTCAGGAATACTGTTTGCCCACGTGTGAATGTTTTAAATAGGCAAAGAATATTCATGGTATTCTCATTTTTTATTATTAGTTTTGTGGTTTGTGACTTCATATACTCGGTTAGGTTGAGTTGAGTTATCTACTGAACGTCGCCTAGTTTAAAATAAAGACGCTTTTATCCTATATACTTAGGTTTTTGCGTTTCTTTTAGGGAACATTCGCTTATCCCAGGTACTCAGATGTCATAAGGTTGGAGTTGTGTGGAAAGCTCCTTGCATGTTGTCGGGCCCTAGATTATGTTTTCGGCACTTTTCATAGACTTCCGGACAGTTCGAGCACTCCCAAGAAGCATGCAAATTGATAGACTTGTGGAAATCATCTGGACGCTATTCATTCATCAATATCTGCATATTTGTACCTCCAGGTCTCTAAATTTGGCGATCTTCTCATTATGCTTATCTCTTAAATTGTTGTTGTTAGTGATGGCGACTTACGAGTATATTAGTGTTGCTCGCTTCATTATTTTATCTACTAAAATGTGGTCTAATTTTTATGTGCAACTGTATAATTCGTGAGCACAGTTTAATTCTAATACAACTTGAATAAGTTGTTTTCCAGTATAGGCTCCGGATTGTAATCATAATATGGTAGTTTCGCCACTTGCAACAGTTTTAATTTCTCTGTCAGCTGTTGATAGATGATTTTGGTGGCTGAATTATGTCTCTCCTTCTTCTTCTTCCTTCTTATATATAGGCAATTTGCTTGTTATTCTTCGTCTCTTTGCCTGGTTTCAGTCTATTGCGAGGTTATCACTCCATCGTTTACGGAGTCTTCTGGTGCTCCTACGTCCTATTGGTGATTTGTCCCTCGTGATCTTTACTATTCTGTCGTCGGTCATGCGGTTGATGTGTTCGTTTCATTCCCTTTTTCTTTGTAATACCCAGTCACTGATGTTATCGACTTTACACACTCTTCTTATATCCTCGCTCCTATTCCGATCCATAAGTGTCCTGACAGCTATCATGCGCACCACTCTCATCTTTGTCTTTTCCAGTATTTGTTTTGTTTTCGAGGTTTCTGATCTGGTTTCTGCAGTGTATGTTAGTATGGGTCTTATTGCCGTTTTA
The DNA here is from genome assembly GCA_034092305.1 of Diaprepes abbreviatus. Classification (NCBI taxonomy): domain Eukaryota; kingdom Metazoa; phylum Arthropoda; class Insecta; order Coleoptera; family Curculionidae; genus Diaprepes; species Diaprepes abbreviatus. The sequence continues at coordinate 3,583,533 of JASJET010000071.1, read as the reverse complement.
TAAATTCTGGATTTAACTTCGATTCCTATATGTTTATTGCTCCATATGATACTGTTAAGACATGCGGCTATTCTTGTTGCTCTCATGGCTTGTCCCCTCACCTCCGTTTCAACATCCCCGTATCCGGATATTTCTATTCCGAGATACTTGAACTTCATTTCCTGCTGTATAATTTTGATGTCTATTTCTAGTTTGCATCTGAGTGGTGTTCTGGATGTAGTCATGGCTTTAGTTTTTGACGCTGATATATTCATGTTAAATTTTTTCGCTGTTATGTTAAATTGGTGCAGTAGTCTTTGCAAATCGTCTTCCCTTTCAGCTATTAACACTGCATCGTCGGCGTAACACAGTATTTGATTTCCCTGTCTCCCATTTTATACCCTTTCAATCTACGCACCTGCTTTATCAACTCGTCCATGATGATGTTAAATAATAGGTGGCTTCTATTTTTTCGGTCAATTCACCGTTGATCCTAGCTTGAATCGTATTGCTTAATATATTTTCAATCGTTTTGATAATGTTTTGAGGTATTTCTCTTTCGTAAAGTAGCTGTGTTACATCCTCCAGCTATATACGATCGAACGCCTTCTCTAGATCGATGAAACACATAAAGGCTGGACGATTATATTCAATTGACTTTTTAGTTATTTGTCTTATAACAAATATGGCATCCGTGCATGACCTTCCCGACCGGAATCTCTGCTCTTCGCCTACTAAGGAAGTATGTTCATTAATTTTGCTTGTAAGAATTTTTGTGGTTAGTTTTAACGAGGTGGAGAGAAGATTGATTCCTCTGTAATTAGCCGGCACTTTTTTATCGCCTTTTTTGAATAGGAGTATTGTTGTGCTAGTCCTCCATTCATCGGGGATTCTGTGATGGTATATAATTTTATTGAAGAGAATTTTCATTTGTTCTGTCAGGCTCTCTCCTCCGTATTTCAGTAGTTCATTGGTAATTCCGTCAGGTCTCGCACTTTTCCTGTTTTTTAGTTTTTTTAAGGCTAGTTTTACGTCTCCCTTCTTTAAAAGTATATCGTCGTTAATTATAATTTGAGGTGTGTTAGGTTTGATTTCTGTCTGTTGTTTCTTATATAATTCCTTCAAGTAGTTCACCCAAGTTCTCTTCGGTATGCGATTACTGCTAATTAACTCATGTGTTTCCTTTCTTTGGTCTCTGATCAGCCGCCATATCTGTTTCTGGAATCCATAGAAGTCGCTTTCCATCCTTTTCGAAAAGGTTTCCCAGTGCTTGTTTTTAACTTGTCTCACTAATGTATTGGTGCTATTTCTAATTCTTTTGTACTCTTGATAATCTTCCGGAGACTGCGTTGTCCTGTATTTTAAGTAGGCTCTCTTTTTCTCTTTACATTGCTCCTTAACTTCCTTACAGAACCAGGGGGTCTTGTTGGGTCCTCCTTTTCCATGGTTTGTTTTTCGTGTTCCGAGTGCTCCAATAAGGCATTGTCCAGCTATGTGCTCAATTGTCTCAGATGTTCGATATCCATATCTGCATTAGTCATTCTGGATCGAGGGGTCTCTTGACTGAAGTGTTACAGATAGTTTCTTTTTGGTAAGTGCTGATCTTGGATAGCTAGTAGAAAGCCTTCAGTTTCTGGAAACATTTGCCTAAACGTCAATGATGCTAACTTATCGACATTATCCTGGTTGATCTCTTTTGGGAGTAGTCCATGAAGAGGCTTCAGTAATCAGGCTTGAAGCTTGTCTTGGTCTGGCTGATGACTTGTCTGCCTCGTATATTGCCCGGTGCATCACAAACGACTGTTAGTTTGTTAGTTTTGATTCAATTGCTTACCAATAGCAACCAATTCTCTTCCTCTGTTGTATCTTGGTAGCATTGTCCGTTCAATAGTTATACGAGGATGATGTTTGCGTGCCTTTGTCAGGAATATTCTGACTTTCCTCTGTAGACCTTCTATGTCCGTCTTTCTCCATTTTACAATTCTAAAAGAGTAACTTAGAGCAGAGCAAGCAAAGGTGTTGAGTACCTTAAATAGATTTCTAGTATTTAGGTTGGTTCGCAGTATCTGTCTCACACGTCGGTCTTCATATTTCATAGGACAATTCTTTGGGCTTGCTCAAGTATTTATAGGCCTGTTCTGCCTCCATTGCCACAATTATTTGACCATTCGACATCTCTAATGCTTCCGGTTCTATTTTTCCTCTAGTTGTGTTTAAAATGCGTCATTTATCAAAGCAAACTGGCATTTTTATATACCAGGAGGACTCCACAAGTATGAGCAATTTTTCGAGGTAATTTCTAGGGGCAGCCATCAATTTAAGATCAATCATATACAGAAAATAATTTAGCCTTACTACCTGTTCATAATTGTTTTTAATACTGAACCTGCATCTGGCAGAATTTAAATGACGGGATAGTGGATTTTTTCGTAAGACCGAGCCATAGTGGGCTAAGAGAATCTCCCTGAAATATATATATATATATATATATATATATATATATATATATATATATATAAATATATATATAAATATATATATATATATATATATATATATATATATATATATATATATATATATATATAATTCCCGGCTGTGCGGACATAAGATTGATTACAATGGAGAATGTTCAGATACAAAAAATAGACAGCGCTGTTTCTTCCTCATATGGGATTCATCAGGCCATTACTTTTGGTATAATCCACGACTGCGCAGTTTGCCTTATAAACTGTTTTTAAAATGAAAAAACAGCAAACAAGACACGAATAGCGACATCTCGATGGATCATTCAATAACACAAGAGCAACGCAAACCAACACTGTTGAATAAAACCGCCATGTCATGGCGTGGCGATAAAATAAAAGAAAATATATCAAAATTCGATACACTAAATATGCTGTCCAGAGAATAGATGTCGCTTTATTCGTCATCGGCAGCGAAACTAAACACGAATTTTCGCAGTTCAAGCAAGGCGTCGTACCATGTCCCCATGAGAGTCGCTTTGTGTATTTTAAGCCAACAAATATATAACAAAAGAGATAAGCACACTCACAGAATAGATAAAGCACAATAAAGCGACTAAATGTGACTTTTTTCGGAATTAATGTAAATAACATCAATGCAACTTATTATGCAGTAATAAAATATTTACAGATAACTTATTAATAATATCTTAATACCATATTTTTTACTTATATTTGTTTTTAGCTTTTTTTTTTTGTTATTTTAGGACCAAAACTTTAAAAATTGGTAATAGCTTTGTTTGTCTTATACCAATCAGCTGATCCTGACGTTTTCTACATTGTGCTGTATCAGCTAGTAGCAATATAATTAAATTATTGCCTTGACAATGTTGCCATCACTTGATAAATAATGCGTATGTCAACAGACAAAAACGCAATCTTGCCAATATATTGTGACATAAATATCGAATTTAATAAATACGGATCATATGTGTAGGAATATTTTTAATAATCAAATTTAATATAAATCCTTGAATAAAGCGAACCAGCTGTTGGTAAATTGTGGAGAAAACAATTAGCCGCCAAAAATTGATTGATCACTTCCAATCTTTGTTACTATAATTAATTACGATTTGCCTGGAATTAGCGCGTTTTTCAAGATTATTTTCTTTGTGGTAGACAGGTAAACAGGAAATTTGTGAAACTTATAGGAAAAACCTCATTTATATGAAAAATTAAAGACTAAAATTAAAAAAGAAAGAGAACAAAATGGGAAAGCGTTTTTGTATAAAGTGACTTAAAATGGGTTTTAAGACCTTCTGCATTTATTTTAACGATACAAAAAAATATATACAGGGAAAAATGTGGGAAATTGCCAGAATATGAAAAAACCATGTAAAAGGAATACTACAAGTTCACATAAACTTTTTTATAGGCCTCCTCTTTGGAGATATGGGATCTCAAAGGGCTGCAATGGAATCAAATTTTTTATATATAATTATTGAACCACCAGGTTAGTATATACATATATATATATATATATATATATATATATATATATATATATATATATATATATATATATATATATATATATATATATATATATATATATATTGAAACCCAGGGAAGCAAGGAAACCAAACAAGCAGAACCAGGGTACAACCTGCGTAAGCGCCAAACTATAAAAAGACATACACAGCACCAGCACATTCATTCCAAGTCGAGCAGCCGCCGAAGAAGTATCACTTGAAAATGTCAGCTGAGATGTTGGTTAAACGTCGTGAAGATTTTTCTCTTGATGAAAGGATTGAAAACCAGAAAAACACCAGTCCACATTCCACCATCTGTAAGAAGAACCAGACGGTTCGAAACACTAAGGTCCAAGATGTCAATACTACTTTGTGACATAATATTCCTAATGAGATGCCCAGATAATAACATCTTGCCTACTTGTATGAAACTACCATACTACCTCAAAACCAGAGAAACGGAAACCATTCTAAGGAACATAAGCAAAACACTTCTACGCGAACAGATTCGAGAAAAGCGAAAACAACTTGCAGAAACAGAAAAAATTGTCTATAACCTACACATATAACTATGCAGACATATTCATTCTTTACTCTGAGTTAACGTGGATAACATTTCCGCATGGAGAAAAGAAATCAACATGGACCACAAAATTAACAAGCAAAAGAAGAAATTTACCCATTCACAACAAAAAACTTATTACAAAGGTCGTTTATAATATCTCTAATTACCAACTTTCGGAAGACGAAAAACAAGATCTAAGTAAAGGGTTCAATTACACAGTAACCCCATAAAGATCATACCAAATGAGGATATTGAAACTACGTTACACCAAAAGTCCGAAGGAGAAGCAGAAATAATGTAACAAGAGGTAGTTCGTGTGCTAAGAATCAGCAAACCACCAAAATCAAATATAGATCGTTCAGAAATACAAACCCTAAATGATCTTAAAAATAACAAAAACATCGTCATCCCACCTGAAACGCCACTGTAGTCATGAACACAGAGGAATACAAAAGTAAGATGACAGAAGTCCTCCAAGATCACACCAACAAGCAAGTTACAAGAGATCCAACTACATACCTCGAAAAAACAACAAAAAACATAATCAGAACCGCTAAATAAGGAGACGAAATCGAAAAGCGCATCGTTCCTTGGGTATAAGCAGATGTCCCAAACTATATGGACTACCAAAAATCCATAAAAAAAGAACACCAATAAGACGCATAGTAAGTGCTGTAGATTCACCTGTTCAACAAATGGAAAAATACCTGGCACAAAATATGCAACCAGTGACTGAAATTGCAGACTCATACCTGAACAACTCGGATTACCTGATCAGCATTGTTCAAGGGCTAAAACTGCAAAAAGATGACATTCCTGCTAGACATCAAATCCTTGTATCCAAACATTCCAATTGACGAAGCTCTAGACCAGATTGCTATGAACAAGGAGTTCCCCCATCACTTCAACGATCTCTCCGAACACTGCCTCAAAAATGCATATTTTTCATATGAAAATAACAAAACACAAATTATTAGGCAATCCTAAAGACAAAAAACTAGGGAGTATACAGCATCCCATGTAGAGAGTGTGAAAAAGAATATATCGGCTAACAGTATAGAGGAATCCTACCATAGTCCAAGAATATAAAAATAGCATGAAGAATAATTAAACCACATCAGCTTTATTCCAATATTGTCAAAAGATAGGACACACTATAAATTTTCAGAAAATCAAACAGATACTGCACTATAAATGCGCATCATCAGAGAAATAGAAAATACTAAAAACCTTAAAAAGAGAGATGATGCACGAAACATCTCAAATACATGAAAAACCCTAATCAAAACTCAAACAAAAACAACACACCAGAGAAACATGACAGCGAGCCGAGACGAGGCTCAGACCCAGGGAAGCAAGGAAACCAATCAGGCACAACCAAGGTATAAGCTGCGCAAGTGCTAAACTATAAAACGGCAGACACAGGACCAGCACGTCGAGCAGCCGCCGAGGAAGCATCACTTGAAAATGCCAGCTGAGATGTTGGCGACACGTCGTGAATATTTTTCTGTTGACGAACGGATTGAAAACCGGAAAATTACCAGTGCATATATATATATATATATATATATATATATATATATATATATATAATTATAATAAAATAAAAAATGCTTGACTGTGCGGACATAAGATTGGTGGTAAGTATTGCTCTATTGTAAAAAAGTGCGGATAACCCCAAAACAATGGAGAAGCTCTTGGTCCGAAAATGATAGAGCTGTTTTATCCTTATATGGGACTCATCAGGTTATTACATCCGGTAAAATCTATCACCTTAGTAGTGCCCTGAAAACTGTTTTGAAAAATAGGAGACAAGACAGGAATAGCGACATCTCGATGAATTATTCAATATTACAAGAGCAATACAAACCAACAAATGTGATGTGTTTGTGTTATTGAATGATCCGTCGAGATGCCGTTGTCATATTTTACCTTTTGATATTCTCGGCTTGAAAGTAGTAGATAGAGCGTAACTGCGAAGTGGTGGAATGTACCGGATACAATGGTCTGATGAGTTCCAATGGGAGCGAAACGGCACTGTCATCATTTTTCGAAACCTGAATTTCTCCATTGTTTGTCCGCACTTTTTAAAACAAGGGTAATATTTACTAACAACTCGTGTCCATACAGCCAAAAAGGATTTTCTTTATTTATATACATCATTTTACTTCCCTGATTTGGCGACCGAACGTTTCCGAAGCTAAAATGAATCCAAGAAAATTTTGGAATAGTCAGAATTTTGAAAATTCGTAGTTTCGACCTTGAAAAAAACAAAACTTGTAATATTTCGTAAATAGCATTTTAAATGTTCTTTTAGATAGTTTTTTATGTTCGGCACTTCCCAAAATAGACTTGCGAAATAAAACGATGAATATTGGATTGTTAGTCAATTCCGCGTAAACGAGGCACATGCCTCTGCGCCTGCAGATATAAGATACACGAATTCAAGCGAATTTGACAAACTCACTGTTCATCGCTTTATTTCTAGAATATACCAAAAAAATCTATTCTGAAAGGTACTTTTATGGATATAAAAAATCTTTGCATTCGATTTAAACTATTAAAAAATAACAAAAATGCTATTTTCGAGATTTAACACATATTATATTTTTCCAAGGTCAAAACCGAGAGACAAGAGTATGTCAAAAACGTCTATTCCAAAATTATCTTCGATTCAATTTAGCTTCATGCACACGAAAATGTAATTCAAGTCAAGAAACTTTCGAAGCTCATTTGAAGAACTTTCTAATGTTCAGAAAATTCAACACAACCTATATATGCTGTATGCAAAATATTGTCTAAATTTTTAACAAACTTTTAACACAAACCCTATATCTTTTATGTCTGTACATATAACTATAAATACAAAATGAAAAATCGTATATTTGGAAGCTTTTTCTTTCAATCAAAGCAAAATTCTATTTGCTTCACCATAAAGCACATTAAAATTCAAAATTTATCTCTGTCACAAGTGTTATACAATTTTTATAAATATTTGTAAAATATTTTGTAGCTTTTGTACGTAATCTTTTAAAATAAAAGGAAAATGTTAAAAAAGTTGACCTAAAACTAAATTTTATTCTACCTATCAATTTATCTACTCTATAAAAACCTGAAAAGATAGATGTGGGCCAGTCCATGTCAAAACATAGCCAAAATAAAGTTCTCCAGCGTTTTATTTATAAAGGAATATCTAAAAGTATTTTTTTAATATTTTTTGGAGCATTTTTATTTTTAGCCAATTTCGAAATTTCCATCAAGTGATAATTTTTTCCATTTCTTATTGTCCTAGAATGATAACTGCTCGCTTATCCTGAAGCTTTCCTCACAGAGATCTTTTTATGTACAACGATTCGATGTAGTAAGTTTAAAAATTTTAAGTAAATTTTGTCAAAGGAGAAGAATGACATGAAGTTTTATTTTCTTATATTAAACATACTGTATATTAATCAATTTCTTTTATTCTATATTTTATTTTACAATTTTTTGCCTATACATTTGAGTAACCTACACTGGTTTTGAGATAACGTAGTTTCAATAATAAAAGTCAAATTTTCTATACCACCCCTTTTCTTATATATGCTATCCATAATTTTGTGAAAAATTGTTTAATAGTTTGTATAAAGAAAAACTCTACACGGCAGAATATGGAATGAAGATATCAGACAACAATGCGGGATACAGGACATAGAAAGATAGGTTAGACAAAGACGAGGATTCTGGAACAAACCTATAGGAAGAATGGAGGACGGTAGACTCGTTAAAAGCGCAAAAATGAATAACCCAGTAGGACAAAGATTACGCAGAAGACCACCAAAACGATGGCGAGAATGCTGGACCTCATCTTCCGGGGAAGACGTAATGGCAATGAACAGGCAATAGCCTACTAGCATGGTTAACTGTGTTAGAAAGAAGAATAAGAGGAAGAAAAAGAAGATCTTATTAGGACTTATCCTGAAAATATTTAAGACAAGAGTTAAAAACAGTTTAATATTTTAGTCTAGGTTCCGGTGGGTCCGCAGTGGCCCATTTAATTTATATGGACCCACTGAAGTCCCTGAACAACAATTTTAGGGTAGAAATTCATCCGGGCGGGGATAAGATTGTTATAAACAAATAATTTTTTAAATTTATGAAAATGCAATTCTTTGAGTGATTTTAAGCAAAATGGTCTTCATTAACTTTGCGCGCCACACGGGACTGCGCATGCATGTAAGCGATCGAAAGCCATTAGTTTATAGCCGAAATAAAAAATTATAAAGTAACTTTTTCGTATGGCATGTAACTATAGGTTGTAGATACTGATTCGAACTTTGGATCGCTGTCAAGAAAATTAAAAAAAAAATCATTTAGTCAAAAATTACTAGCATTCAAAAATCACATTTTTTAATTGTTGAACCCCAGTTATCTAGGAAACTAAGCTTCTTCCGTAATAGTTAGTAAGATTCTTTTTTACTTAAAATCACTTAAAGTATACGACTCAATAGCGGTTTTGCGAAAATTGCATTTTTTAAAATTATTTCTTTATAACATTCTCCCACCCTAAAAATTATTGTTCAAAAACTTTTTTATAAAAAAAATTTGGGTGGATGCATATAAGTTAAAGGGGCCACTGCGGACCTGCTGGCCCTTAAACTTTTTTAATCATACACCTAGTATCGTTTTGCTTTAAATTTAAAACCTTAAATAGTTTTTGAGATATTTCAATCTTTGAGCTGATACACATATCAGGCGAACCTGAAAAATATCTCCTTCCTGCTGAAAAAGTATATAAGATGAAGTATCTCGAACAACGCCCACCTAATCCTCTTTCCTTGCGAAACGTAATGGAAAGATTCGATTCTCATGGTAATATTGATTACCCAGAGCGTAAAGTTGTTAATAAACAAGCTATTCCTGAAAATAATTTCAAGAAAAGCCTTGTAGCAGCAGTCGTAATTTGTCTACATTCTTTGAAACGTCACGATAAAAGTTAAATGTTAAATCGAAGTACGACAAAATATAAATATTACCTTTATTACTGGAGTTGTGTTAGGAATTACATACATATAAAATGATTTTCAAAGACGTCTTAACTTTTGTCATAATCTACCATTTTTTTCCTATAGACTGTTAAAGATAAAATACAGAGAGTTTATTTTCTGCGAATCCAAATCTCGTTTTGTGTCGATCACATGATGGTCTTGGCAGTGGAACTGTAACTAATCAAGAGCAAAAACAATTGTCTATATAAAATCCAAATTTCCAGACATGTCGGCAGGATATTAGACCTACAGACTCTACAATAGTAATAGTCAAATTACATCTAGACATACACTGGAGTAGTGAGATGCATAAAAAATTAAAATTTCATTAATATATAAAAATTCTTTACACACGTAGAATTAGTTTAATAAGTTACAGTTTTTCTCCTTCAGGCCGTTACATGAATTCGGCCCTGGTTTTTTCACCATATCCGTTTTGACCACCTAATTGGCTCGTCAGTGGAGCTTTAACGAATCAAGTGTAACCATCTATATAAAAGCTAAATTCCAAGACATGTCGGCAGGATATTTCATCAGATATTTTCTATGTCAGTCTGTATAAATCAACAGCTAAACCACATCTAGAACATTCCCGTATATATGTTTTATACTCTTTCAATTAAAACTTCTAGTTACTGTTTCCATATATTTATTGTCAATGTAATTTAAGTTAAAAGTATGCATCTATATAATATTTTAAGAAGGATAAAAATTATTCAAAAGTTGTTAGCAGAACCTTTTTTTACATATATTTTTTTTGTAAAAAAATTTAACAATATAATAAGGAAAAATATAGAAACATTTATTTTCACTATTAATATTAGATATAAAATGGTTTTAGTTAATAAAATATTCTAAACCAAGGAAATTCTCTACGTGCATTTTTATGTACTATAGCCTGTCCAAATTCGGAGAATAAAAATAAAAAGGGCCAACTCTTTTGATATACAAACCAAAAGACGCACTCTTTTCAAACCTATTTTATTTCTTTCACGCTTTAACATATTTTACCAATACAAATACATCAATATTTATCAATAGTTGGACTAACTGAAAAAAAGACAGTCAGCTCGAGCTTACATCACACTTTCCGGGCTAGGCGGTCCAGTAAAAATAATTTAAGTCGATTCAGAAAGAGATGCCGAATTTGGAATGAAATAAGTACGCTAAATTATAATTATCAGATGATAGCTGTTGCGTGTGTTGCATTCCCAGTAAAATATATAACTTAAAACAATTGTTAGTTCACGTAGGCAAAAGCAAACTATTCTAAATTTTTTATTATTTAAGGGGTCATATCTAGTTTCAATTTTCAAAAAGCGATTTCTTGGTTGCATCCGCTTTAAGTACAACATGTCCAAAGTATACTGTGCTCTAAAGGGCTTCCTTATATCTTTGTGGATGAATTTAAAAAATTTATTGGTAACAAGCACACACAAAAAAATATTTTTTAGGGAACTATATCTCTCTACCTCTATAGACCTTGATATGCTCAATTCAAATCCGGGATCAAAATTACTCCGTTAGGCCAGAGTTTAAGTAAGTCCGCGAAAATGTTCAAAAAATCCTAAAATTGACCATTTCTCGGATTGGATGGTAATTCTTACAACCCAAAATTACTCCTGCCACAGTAACTACTTACCTAAGTTTCCCTACTTCTTACCTTGGCCTTGAAAAAAACATTACAGGTGTTATACTTAAGAGCGTTTTTCGATTTTTGGAACTTCAAATAGTTGTAGAATCGCAAATGAGAAGAATGACAGAGAGGGAAAAACATTTTTCCAAGACCTGTAATTTCTTGTTTGGCCTATTTGAAAAGCTTAAAAACTCAGAATTCTATAAGCTATCCAGAATGCGATATTTATCTGAAAACAATACCAATTTGCCATTTTTATATTTTGAAAGCCTCACATGTGTGTAAAATGAATTGTTTTGTAACATTTTGAAATTAATTATAATTCTTATGTTCTAAATCTAAGTTAAGGATTTACTTGATATTCTATATTGTAAAATCACAAGGCCTACAATGGCTATTATATGAAAAATCTTATTTTTAAGGCATTTGAGTATTTCTTTAAGTCGTTCTATATGTTCGTCTATTGTGGGGGAGTAAGCGACTATATCATCCATATAAACTAGACATATTTAATTCTGAACGTTAAGGTCGTCAATGAATATTTTGTCGATGATTATTTGAAAGGTTGATGATGCATTTTTCAGCCAGAATGGTCTATGAACCATTTGGTAATTAATAATTTTCATTAAAATAGACATCTCAGATATATCAGGATTGATCTCTATTTGATGGAATCCGGAAGCAAGAAAAAGCGTCGTAAAATATTATTTGTCATTTGTCAAGTTAATCAAACAGATTATAGATGTTTGGAAGAAGGTATCGTTGATTAACCGTTACTTTGTTTAATTTTCAATAACCTATGACCATGGGCCACTTTTGTTTGCCTAATTTTTTGGGCACCAACCAAACAAGGAAAGACTAGGATGAAACAGATGGTCGAATAGTTTCTTGTTCGAGCATTATGACACTATAGAATATTGATTTCACTTTGTGAACTTAAGGATATCTATATGATTCTATAGATATTAAGCATGCAAATTTGGGTGGAATTAGTTTCATTTTCGGAATTGAAGATTAAAAATGTTTCACTACTGGTGAGTCTAGTATCTGTGCTCCATCTGTTTCATGTCTTGGTGGTAATGACCCTTGGATTTGAATTCAGCGTACCTAAATAAATAGGAGTAGGTGGGCTCAGGCATAACGTTAGTCTGATAGGATTACTTTGAGTTGTTAGAATTATCACTCAATTCGATATCTCAGTTTTGGATTCAACGCATCTGAATATGTAGGAGTGGGTTGGCCCAGGCTTGCTATTTCTGGGAGGAATTGTTTCAGTCGTCGGAGTTACCACTAAATCCGAAAAATGACTAATTTCAGCCTTGTGGGAAGATTTTCGCGAGTTATGGAGAACCCTAACGTGGTGGAGCAATATGGATTCAGCTTATGTTTACGTGCTTTTTATACTAAAACAAACAAGACGTCTGGACTTTTAGATGGGGTAAACAAGAAATTACGCATCTTCGACAAACGTTTCTTTTTTGTTTGTTATTCTTTTAATTTGCGATTTTACTAATAGTTGAAGTTTAAAAAAGATCTAAAAACATCTTGAAAGTTCACACTTTGGGTACTTTTTCAAGGTCAAAACTTCAAGTTTTCATGCGTTTACCATCCAGACCTGAACTAGATAAATAATATTTTTTCTTGATAGTATACAAGTTCAAAGTTTACCTTGTCAGAATTACTATTCAATCCAAAAAATCGGCGATTTCGGCGTTCTGGATCATTTTTGCGATTTACGGAGACTTCTGACCTTATGGGGCGATTTAAACCATAAACTTGAATTTAGTACATCTGAATTCATATGAATAGGGGCTTATGTATATCATTCAAACCCATTATGACATTTTTGTGTCATTTTCGTAAATTTACAGAAAACCCTGATCTAATAGTACTATGGCCCCGAATTGGGATTTACAGTGTTAAATTGTATGCGGTAATGGGGTCTAGTAAACTTTATTTTTCTTAAAATAAAATTTTTTGTGCAGGTGACCATGATTTCTTAAAAATAATTAAATCGATTTTGCTTTAGCATCGTAGACGTCTTTTTAAAATAAAAAATTATGGTTATTAAAATAATTTTTGCTTTAGATTAGCGTCTATGTGTGGGTAACCGTAAAATATATGAAGGATGCTAAATTCGGGCAAATTTGTACAACTTGAGCATCAATGCCATTATTTCGACAACTTCAACTCTTTATCGAGGAATCTGTGCAAGAATAAAAATCTATTATTTTGTTTTAATTTATTCCTGACTATAGGATGAGATATGTCCAAATAAATTGCACCTTTTTATATCACTTAATTGGTGATTGTTCATGAAATCCAAAGGGACAATAAAAATGTATACCAAAACATCTCAAAAATAAAAAATGATAAAAAATAGTTATCGATATATTTTTTTTTAAATTTGTTATATTTGTTATAGAATACTCTTTTTAAGTAAAAAATAAATAAATGTCGTACTATTTGTGAAAATTTTGACTAAAAGTTATATCAATTTCAGATTTTCAAATTTATTGTTCCTAATACATGTATAACAAGAACAATTCTGTGATTGTATTTAAATTAAAACAGAAATCAAAACTAGTTAGTTTTTTTAATAGAGCTTTTTACGGTTACTGGGCAAACCAACTTTAAACCTGCTTATATCAAAATGTAATTAGAATAAAATCCATGTGAAACGAGCTACAGTTCGTTAAATTTTATTAATGCTAATCGAAGTTATAGCAGTTTAATTTGTCATCATTGGCTATGCAGTTACCATGGCAACTACGTAAAAATCGTTTTAAAATGCAGGAAAAGAGATTTTTCAATAGCTTATTTAAGAGCTCCATTGTTTTAAAAATATTTATAAAAATTATTGTTCTTTGATACCGCCCTACAGAAATTTTAAAGTAGTTTTAGATTAATTTTATTTTAGTTAAATCTTTAATCGAAAAACGTTTGGTTCCGAAGTTAATTAAATGCAATAACAAAATAATGGCTCAAACTTAGATTATAAAAATATAAAGTTTGTAATAAATGAAAAGTAATAAATGACGCATTTTGTAAATTTATAACTAGATATGATACCTTAAAAGGAAAAAAAATTAAAATAAAAAATTTAGTAGCTCTATCTTCTTTATAGAAACAATGCAGAAAGTAAAAGAATTACTACTGTTCCTATTATCGTTGTCACCAACACCTAAAAAAATAATGAAACCTTAGAAAAAAATTTTGATCTCTGCAATCAAAGATTATTAATTATAATCTTCGTTTTAACCTTGTTAAAACAATATTTAACGTTAATATTTGTTTAAAAGTAGCAGACAATATTAAAGATTGACTAAAATCTGATTATGAGACTTGCATTGTCTTTATTTTTGTTCGTTTATACGACGTTTTGATTAGGTAGTACTCTAATTATTATCAAGAACAAACTAAATATCCAGTATTAAGATATCTAATCTTTGGCAACAATTACTTAGTATCATGAAATTATTGAGGTATCTACATTGAAGCGAAAAATGTGCTTCAATTGATACAGTTCATATAATCATCTCGTAGCCTTAAAGCAGTTTACATATGATAATGTTTAGAGATACAACCTAATCGAAACGTTGTATAAACAAAAATTACGAAAATGTAATTTCAACAACCACACTTGATTCAATTTAACTGTTAGTTTATAAATGTTGCTTTAACTTAACCTTGTTTTGCCACCGTCTGTTCTCGATACATTGGCTGTATCTCATATGACTAAAACTAATAGAATTATATAAAGGGATCCACATATCTGGCATAATTTTCCCCAATATTCTATCCGCCATTTTCCGAAGTTTAAATGAAGGCTTCGTCACCAAATCTCTCATTTCTAAGTAATTGTACATAGCAAGATCACAAATTGCGTGGGCGTCATCTTTTCGTTTTTCTGTGAAGATTCTGATTGCTTTTGCGATATTGTCTTCAGTTTGGTTTAAGATTTCATCGAGTAGGGAACAATCCTCAAAACCAGCATTCATTCCTAAAAACATAAGAAATATTAACAATTAAAGAACGAATTGAATTATTCTCGAATTCATATCAGTACTGTATGGAAAATTAGTTAAAATGCTTATTAGAGGAAAGAGTGCCAATAAACTGGAATAACCTACAAGTAATCTTTTGTTTAAAGAAAAGCGCATCGCAACCTAGAAAATTAGATACCTATTAGTCCATTGTCAAGCTTATACAAGTTATTAACAAAAACTTTTACAAATCATGTGATAAATAAATTTTATTTCAATTAACCTGTCGAAGTAGCAGGATTGAGGAAATATTTTATTATCATTGACCACCTGCAAATAGTACGATTGAGGATAGAAAAATATCAAGAATTAAATATCCCTGACACCTCAGCTTAGTTACTTTTCAAAAGGTCTTTGACTCTATGGAGTTCTGGGCAGTATAGGGAAGACTTGACGATGCAAAAATCGACTCTCGCTACACAGCATTATTATAATATATCCACTCCAACACTACCTTGCACTTTAAAATTAACCATAAAACAAATACCAGAAATATACAATCACAAACAGATGTTTGACAAGGAGACAGCATTTATCTCTTTGGAGTATTAAAGTGTACGCCGCTGTGACCTGGGACGCTTAAAGAGTAAAGAGGGACGCCGTAAGGCTCACTTGTTTTCTCTTTACAGAATCTAAATTTACTTCTATTGGCTGGTACAAAATAAACAATTCAAATTGCATGTACTGCATAAATCGTTTGTTGCTTAGGTAACGTCGACCGTCATTCACTCAATTTTGTTATGGCGGACCAATTTCTCGTAACACGGAGTTTTGGTTAGGTTTGGCAACACCGAAATCGTTTTTTGCCGGCCGCGAGAAAGAGCGGAGTATGTTTCAGAAGCCCGCATCCGACCGTGGACAGGAATTTTCGCTAGCGCTCATTAGTAGTATATAAGCCGCCGTAGGCCGCATTGTCAAGTTAGTTTATTTATAGCAAGCGTAACCAGTTGAATTGTTAAGATAAATAGAAGTAATCATAATGTATTCTTAGTACTGAAAGCAGTGATACAAAATATTGTGGTTTACGAACACAGGACAGATACCGTTACATTGTAACGGTTACAATATCTATTTAAACATATGTATGCTAGCAGGTTGGTTGAATTGTTTTAATTGTACCGCTTTGTATTTTCGCAGTAAATCATTACATGCTATGTAGACCAATTGCATCATCCATAGGGAGGCACTTACGTCGAAGTCGATCAGCTGTGAATTGAATTTTTTATTGGAACGTATCATAGACGTAACGAACTACTTAAAAACTAGACCGCTGACAGCCAGATTATTTTAAAAACTTTGCATGTACGTGGGAGTTGAATACACAGCCCTGTTACTCGTTCACGATAACTTTATATGGAAATGTCTTAACCGTGCTTTCAACTTACATTAAAAAATCCGCATTTTTCTGGAAGAAGGTCATGCAAACTCCAGATATTCTACAGAATCAGACTTTTTACTAAATCTGTGAGACCAACTGAATGCCTTGAACCTGTCTCTGCAAGGCAATAGCCTGCACATCTTTGAAACTATTGGCGAAGATTATGGCGTTTAGGAGAAAATTGCAGTTGTGGATAAGAAAAATTATTGCGGATGGTGGTAAAGATTGTTTCCCACATTTGCATAAATACGCGTCCTCCAATGAGCTCGTTGTCTCTCAAGACTTATTGTCTCGTTTCACGGAACACTTTTTGAAGCTCTCTAAATGGTTTGCAAAATGTCCAGAAATTTTTGTGGATCCAAGATCCTTTCCTTACTCAAATTCCACTAGAATTCACGTCACAAGAAGAAAAGAGTCTCTAAACTCTCTGCGACAATAACCTTAAAAAAATTCGCTTCATCCAAAAATGAATAGCCAACTTCAAGTTTAAAAGCTACAAGGATTCTCACTCCCTCTGTAATAACCTATTTATGTGAAACCGGATTTTCAGCTGTAGCTATAATAAAGAGCAAATATCGCTCAGAGATCAACGTGGAGCAACAAATGAGAATGGTAGTGTCAAGCATTATTCCTCGCTTTAAAAATGTGTGTGGCGATCACCAATCTCACACCTTTCATTGACTTGACACATATTTTTGTGTATTAGTTCAATATGTACCTATATATGAGCCTCAGATTGTGGTTGTTTTCATTTCTGTGCTTGGTCGTTAATTTTGATGTACAGTCGTTTGTGGTTTGCTGCTATATAGTAGGCATGTTGTAAAACACAAACCTGGTACGACACTTTGTTGAACACGACTGTGTACATATTTTGACTAGGGCGTCATGACAAAATACCTGTAAGTGCACCGCTAACTAAAAAAGATTGAGAATTCCTGATCTATTCTAAACTTTATACTGGTGATGGAAAAAAGATAAATTGATAGAAAAATGATATGAATATAGACGACATTTTCTAGATTCTGGATCTAAAAAGGAGGAGGGTGGCTAAAACGCTCCAAAGCACGTAGACCTCATTATATTCAGGTGTATTTAAGAATCTAATTTTATATGTTGCACAGTACACTGCTTCATCAAATGCTTACAGGTTTCTAACAAACTTAAGCCTGAGATATAATTTAAATCGAAATCGTTTACAGATAAAGATTATTTCGGGATTTCCCGTAATTGTATTAAATATTCCTATGTAAATAATAAAGCTGTAAACCAGGTGCCCTCAATATAAATGTTAATTTTGATAGAATTGTTGAGGAAATCTAGCAAAGAGATTTATTAATTTCTAGTTGATCATTTAAAATACTGTTTGTTCTTTTTAGTTTATTAATTTCTAATGGTTCTAATTATGAAAAACCTTTGCGTTTATTTTCTGTATGTAATATTTTAAATTTATTATTAAAAATATGATTATTTTCTAACAAATATGTATCATAGGCTGAATTGTATTTTTTGTCAAGGGACTTTTCTTGAGGTTCTTTAATCCCTATTTTAAAATTCCTTCTGGTCTGACCAATGTAACGCTTTAAATAAAAACCACTTGTAAACGCCGTATTCTTGATCCAAAATAGTTTTATCTTTGTTGTTTCATGTATTTTCCTAAATTGTTTTTGGTTTTGAATGCTATTTTATTATTTTTTTTATTGAAAGTCTTACGAATTTTTTCTGGCATTTTCCCAATGTATACTAAACTTTATGGTTCTGCGTTATACACTTGAATTAAATACACCTGGATTAAGTATCTATTTTCATCAAGTAGAGATTAACTCAATCACATGTCCTCATTAAATCTGTTGTACATGCTCCTATAGGGGTCTGCCTGGCTCAACTCGATACCCACTCTATCGATTAAAAGTCGGTAACGACATCAACAATTAACATTTCCTTTATATCAGTCAAAGTGGGTCAGTTTTTGTCTAACATGGATTGTTTTCTTTAGTAAAAGAGCAGGACAGTCGCAAAGAGTATGTTCTACTGCTTCATGTTTTCATATTATACAAGTATTTCTCTAGCAGACAGTGCTCTATAAGATTTCTCATGATTAATCACAGTTTTCCTTTGTACATTGTCATGCATCCTGTGTTTGTTTCCTACTCTGAGTAGTTTAACTGCTTTAAGAGTTCACAATTTGTTCCATCCTATCGTGTTTTAAAGCTATAATGGGGATTATCTTTTTTAATAGACCACATTTTCTTAATAAGTGGGACTAGAAAGAAATAGAATTGAAAATTGATTAAAAAACCTCGCTCTAATAAATTAATAAACCGATGAAAATGTCGAGCAATAACATTTACTAAGGTCATTCCATTAAGGTCATTAATCAAACCAATCCATATAAGTGAGGTTTCCACAGGAAAATAACCCTGTTTGGATATTTTTTGAGAAACCTGAGTAGCATTGTAAAAATCAAGAAATATAAATTAGCTTGAGAGGAAATGTATAAGATGATTATATTACTCTTAAGCTGAACTACGGAACTGAAACCATGACACGGACACAATGAAGCTAAAAATAATTTAACGTGTCCTGAAAAGGGCATTGCGGTCCATAAGTCTGAGAGATTAAATCCGTAATAAAAAATATGACGACACTTTAAACCTACATATATCCTGGAAAAATATAAATGGATCCGGGCATGGGTATACCGTATTATACAGGGTGTTCGGGAAAATGTATGAAATCTCCTGGATATGAAAAAAACACGTGAAAGAATATTACAAGTTTATATAACCTTTTTTCCTATAGGCCTGCTCTATGGAAATAGAGGCTCCCAGAAAGCTGTAATAGACTCAAGTTTTTTACACATCAAGTAAGACCCTTCAAATTACTATCCAAGGAAGTGTTGCGAATTACTCATAGCTGCAGGGACGGACTAGCTGTGACACTAATGACCTCATTTCTCTACGCTCTGTATAATAACAATTTTTGGACATTTTTTATATACCTATAACTATTGATCAAAAATTAAGTACTCTTCATTCATGTCGCTAATCCTAACCGTTTTGGAAAAAGCGTCATATTATTTACACTATTAGTTCCCTAATTTCTGTTGGGTTGAATATGAAAAAGAAAATTTTCCCCTGTCGCCATAGTTTCAATAAAAAGTTAACTAAGTGCATAAATTAAAACTCGTAAAAGGGTTCACTATGGGCTCCTGAGAGTCTGATACACCCGCGGGCACGACGAATTTAAGATTACTATACCCGCCACAATAACTCAGCATTGTTCCTTATTTGATCACAATGAAACGTGATTCTTCAAAGAAGTTTCTTCCTACTATCGACCGAGTGGAATACTTCAAGATTTTGAGATGAGGTAAAAATTCAATGGCGTTAAGTCGGGAGATTGAGGAGGCCAGGCAATAGGTTCTTTTCTATCTATCCATAGGTTTGGATAGAAGTTATCCAGGTGCTCCCGCACAGCAATGCTGAAATGAGGTGGTGTCACATCGTGCATGTAGTCCATGTTTCGATGGGTTTCAAGCAGTAAGTGCTCTACTAAATCCAAATAAAGTTCTATATCTAGTCGTGCCAGCAATACGAATGGTCCAATCAAAAAATTGCCAATGATTCCTGCCAACACATTCATCGATTGGAACTGAAGTTGATGGTGTGAAACAACAGTTGTATGAGGATTTTCATTACCCGTACATGTGAGTTGTGTAAATTTATGATACCATTTTTGGTAATCCCTACTTCATCCGTGAAGAGAATGGTGGTAATGAAGCTTACATTATTTCGTTGCTGATCCAATGGCCAGTTTGCAAATTGCATTCTATGGGCAAAATCTTCAGGAATCCGTTCATGCACTTTTTCCAAATGATATGGCTATAACAACTGTTCTTGAAGAACTTCATGTACTATTATTTTCGACGTATTAAACTGCGCTGATAATTTTCGAGTGCTCGTTAATAGGATGTTATTTACAGCATTTAAAATACTTTTCTCTAATTGCGGCATATGTACTGTCCTTCCCCAACCAGCATCAGTATTTCTTTTTCCAAAATTTCCTAAATTTATGAAAAAATTTAAAAACCTTATTAAATGGAATCGCCTACCATTCTCCCTTAGATGTTGGTCAACTCATTGAAATGTTTTTTGATCTGGAAGAGTAAGATTAGGACATCTGTCGTGATATAAACTCCTGGCTTCCAAAGCATTGCACAATGCAAGACCATACATCAGATACATGTCTGCATACTCAGTAAACGTGTCGTCCATATTTCGAATTATTTCACAATTAATTTCATCACGAAATTTCAAAATCAATAAAATAGTATCCAAGTAAAGAATTAATGTGTCAGCGATGTGAAACTTGAAAAGTTCTAAAATGCAGGATATTTATTTCTTTCGTACCCTAGCAACGTTTGCAAAAACAATATTTTGTTTTTATTCGAAGTTTCTATTATACAGGGCGTAAAAAAAATGGGGTCGAGAGTGTCACAGTCAATCCGTCCCTGCAGCTGTGAGTAATTCACAACACTTTCTTGGATGGTAATTTGAAGGGTCTTATCTGGTATACATCATATTAAAAAAAATGGAAATATACCTGGTGGTTCAATAATTACGTGTAAAAAGCTGATTCCATTGCAGCTCTTCGAGAGCCCATATTTCCAAAGAGGAGTGCTGTACGAAAAAAGTTTATATGAACTTGTAGTATTCCTTTAACGTGTTTTCTTCATATCCGGGAGATTTTCCACATTTTCCTGGACACCCTCTATGTTGACGATGAAGAACATCAAAAAGATGAGCCTTGTGATCAAGAAAGAGATGACAAGACGACTTTAAGGTATAGCTGACAAGCACTAGCACCAATTCGTTAAAGTAAAGATAAACTTGGTTAGACCTAGGAGATACCCATATTTGGGAGTTAGTCAAAGAAAGTTTAATAGAAAACCAGGCTAGAACTGAAAAATGTATACATGCACTATTATATCAATTTATCGAAAAACAGAGCTACCGGCTAAAATTTTGATAAATAATATACTTACATAATACTATAGCAATTTTTTTTATTAGAACACTTATACAAGGTGGTCTACCCAAAACAGTCCACCCTGATGTACGCTTTTTTATGAAAAAACCCCTTGGACACATCAATTATTTTAATTTAAATGCAGAAATGCCCTTTTTGTTACATTTTTTTACATATAAAAGCACGATGAGATAACTTTTAATCCTTTATATAACTCTTAAAGATATTAATTAGCACCCATTGAAGAAAATGTTAGGCAGTAAATTCCAAAAGGTGTATTAAAAGTTTGCCAATTTCTTTTTAAAACGTGCGTTGAATAAAAAATACAATAATCTATTTCTGTTCCTGTTGAAACCATGGTATTCAAAATATCCTATCAACAGTCTTATTTTAATATACAAGCAAAAATTTTAAACAGGCCCCAGCATTTATCAAAATTTTTGTCGGCAGGTGCAGATATAAACAACTAAAATTCAGTTTATTTATCCGATGTAGTTTTTCTAAACGAAAATTATATGTTAAACGTTGAAATTATTAGTTTTGGTGAAAAAAATAATTAAACAATTTTTTGGAGTTATATAAACCGAACACTGTCCTCGCTCGTGTTTATCATTAATTTCGGAAATACGTTTTATTATTAGTCGTTGACGAATGCCGACTTAATGACGTATTACCAGATATATGTTACGGACTCTCTATGTCAGAAGATAGAGAAGTTTTTTGGTATAGTCAGCTGATACTGAGTTATGTAATAATATTAAAAATGAGTGTTGATATTTTACAAACTAACATCAAAAATATCTGAAGATGTAACATCCTACCGATATATCGAGAAATGGCAATTGTTTTCTAAAACTTTCGCTCTTGATTCAATATGATTTCACTGGCTTAATTATTAGGTAATCGAAACGTATTCGGAGGGAAAATCAGCGTAGAATTCGCAGGAAATAAATTGCCTATATTTGTTTTATTGGTTCGCAAAAACAAAAGACCATTCCTGGGTTAGTAGGACGCAGATTTCAAATACTATATCTCATACATTCTAACAGGTATTATGATAGTTTTATACAGGCTTGAGATAAAGAAAGAGTTCAGGCTTTTATATGGAATACTGCTTACATGAAGTGTTTTTTTATTTATATTAACTGTACATCGTTTAAATACATTGAAAATCATAACATCATTAGAGTCTATAATAAATTCTAAATATTTTTCTTCTTCAACCGTTTTTGAAATATTTAGTCTTGGATACAATATACTTGCAGTTTGGTGTATAAGTATACAGGAACTATTTTATTTCTCAACCAACTGAAAAATCTTTATACTATAAGGCAAATGTACTTTGTTCTAACAGGGTTAGATACAGCACCATCTCAGAACAACACCAGGAGAGGGTGGCAGGGCACCGACACTTTCGGTCAGGCTTGGAACTCATTGATTCTTATTAGTACAGAATAAGTAAGTGCATCTAAACATAGAAAAAGCGAATCCTTTAAGCAACCTATATCGGACAAACTATGAAGTCTAATACTAGCAGCTCCATCTTGCAGCATTCCATACAATCTTAATATTCCCCAATATTGGATACAATGAACTTGCTATTGGGGGGTGTGTAAATATATTTATATTAGAGGATTATATAGAATGCTGGAGATGGCGCTGATTGTATTAGGCTTCATATTTTGTTTGATATAGGTTGCGTAAAGGATTCATATTTCTTATGTTTAGATCTGCTTACCTATCCTGTATTGACGAGAATCAATGAGCTCGAGACCGGTCTGCAGGTGGCCAAGCACTATCATGGGAGCAGCTTCTATCCCTTCCTGGTATTTTTCCAATCTGAGATAGTGATTTGTCTCTAACCGTGTTAGAATCGAGGACGCCTGCTTTACAGAGTGTGGTTTTTTTAGTTGATTGAGAACTAAAATAGTTTCTCTAATATATATATATATATATATATATATATATATATATATATATATATATATATATATATATGTATACATATATATATATATATATATATATATATATATATATATATATATATATATATATATATATATATATGTTTATGCGGATTTCACGGATTCCTCCGTGTGAGATGCAATAGCAGTGGATATATTCACATTATGCCGTTGTAGTGCTGAAATCACATTCAGCAAACCTACAACTATATGCAGCTCCGCGTATGAATGAAGTAAAATGCGAACAGTAAATGCAAACTTCTCTCCATCATATCCTTTCAGTGTTAGAGGTTGCACAGTTAGAATAAATTGTTATAAAACGCAATTTATCCTATTTCACCACCATCGAGATGATGGCCTACCTGTACCACCATACCGAGAAGAAAGTCAAAACTTACCCTCCCCGCCACAGTGATACGGCAGAGGTACATGTTTCGTCTCTATTAGACTCATCAGGGTACCGACATGCACCTGGCTGTGCAAAGGACAGATCGGAAGGAAGCATGCAAATACTAGTTGCGGCTTCTCCTACCTCCCGCCGGATGGCGTATATATGTTTATGCGGATTTCACGGATTCCTCCGTGTGAGATGCAATAGCAGTGGATATATCCACATTATGCCGTTGTAGTGCTGAAATCACATTCAGCAAACGTAAAACTATATGCAACTCCATGTATAGATGAAGTCAAATGCGAACAGTAAATGCAAACTTCTTTCCATCATATCCCTTCCGTGTTAGAGGTTGCACAAATTAGATAAATTGCTATGGAACACAATTTATCCTATTCCACCACCATTGAGATGATGGCCTACCTGTACCACCATATCGAGAAGAAAGTCAAAACTTATCCTCCCCGAAACAGTGATACGGCAGAGGTACATGTTTCGTCTCTTCTAGACTCATCAGAGTACCGACATGCACCGGTTTGTGCAAAGGACAGATCGGAAGGAAGTATGCATCACTGAACGCGGCTTCGTCGACCTCCCGTCGGATGGCGTATAGATGTTTATGCGGCTTTCACGGATCCCTCCGTGTGAGATGCAATAGCAGTGGATATATCCACATTATGCCGTTGTAGTGCTGAAATCACATTCAGAAAACGTACAACCATATGCAACTCCGTGTATAGTTGAATTCAAATGCGATGTGTTCTTTCCACAAGCAGGTGCATGTCGGTACCCTAATGAGTCTAGAAGAGACGAAACATGTACCTCTGCCGTATCACTGTGGCGGGGAGGGTAAGTTTTGACTTTCTTCTCGGTATGGTGGTACAGGTAGGCCATCATCTCGATGGTGGTGGAATAGGATGAATTATGTTCTGTAGCAATTTATCCAATTTTTGCAACCTCTAACACGGAAGGGATATGATGGAACGAAGTTTGCATTTACTGTTCGCATTTGACTTCATATACATATATATACATATATATATATATATATATATATATATATATATATATATATATATATATACGTTATATCGTGGTGGATTAAATGGTTTGGTTATTCCGGGTTTCAATCCGTTCGTTCAAAGAATCGTTTTCACGACGTTTCGCCAAAATCTCATTTGGCATTTCGATTCCATATATATATATATATATATATATATATATATATATATATATATATATATATATATATATATATATGAAGTCAAAGCGAACAGTAAATGCAAACTTCATTCGATCATAACCTTTCCGTGTGTGCTATGGAACACAATTTATCCTATTTCACCACCATCGAGATGATGGCCTACCTGTACAACCATACCGAGAAGAAAGTCAAAACTTATCCTCCCCGCCATAGTGATACGGCAGAGGTACATGTTTCATCTCTACTAGACTTATATATATATATATATATATATATATATATATATATATATATATATATATATATATATATATATATATATATATGTATGTATATAGTTTATGAGCTGAAACTTGACTCAATAGATCTCTTAAGGAATCTATTCGACGAGTAATAAGACGAAACTTCTCCAGTTATTATACCTTATGTATACAAGGAACTTTTAAACTGATTAATCTATTGCAGAACAATAGATAAACATTCTTGTTAATTCGTATTGTTTCGCCAGCTTCCACATTCCATATTCTACATTCTTAGCAGAGCATCCGTATCATTCCGTATTAGCAGACAGAGTACATATTACCATTGTATTATGGATGGAAGTGCAGTCAATCAAAAAGTGATGCGGAGTCATCATCATCAATCAGCTTCCGAAGTCCACTACTGAACATAGGCCTCCCTTGATTGCTTTCACAACCTCCTATCTTGCGCTGCCAGTATCCAGTTGGTGTAGATTCTTTTTAAATCGTCGTGCCACCTTATCGGAGGGGGTCCTCTGCTACTAAATGCATCCTGTCGTGGTCTCCATTCAATTATCTTTCTAGTCCATCTTTCATCTGTGGCTCTCGCGATGTGACTAGTCCATTTCAATTTTAAGATAGCTATTCTTTCTACAGCATCCACCAACTTTGATCTTCACGTTATTTCTGTGTTTGCAATTTTACCTCTCAGGGACAGTCCAAGCATTATCCTTTTCATTGAAAGCTGCGTCATTCTTATCCTACTAATTCCAAATATTAAAATCCAAATATTAAAATCATCCGAATATTTACACTAATCTGGAGAAGAGATTCTAGATAGTTCTATATTTCATCTTTGCATTCTTGAGTGGTCTCCATATTAAATGGTTTGAATACATTAGACAGATGTAGAGTAAATATATTAGCCTCCCTTTTATAACTCCTGATCCATCATCCACCTTGAATCTTTTATTGAAAGGATATTAAGTTTTCTCTTGTCTGTTGCTGTTTGATTGTTGCTAGAGAGTTTTTAGTTATGGTTTTTTAGCATTCTATCTTTACTCTCACTGGATTTTCCTAAGTTTTTCACATTTTTTTTATTGTAGTTTTAAATCTTTGAGTGAGTTTAGTGAAAAATCAATGAATTCATCAATCTTTCTCTGAAATATATTCCAATTTGTGTTTTGATTGCACATTTTGGCATTTTTGGATAACCGGTTATTTCAATTAAAATGCTTAAAATTATACGTTTGAGGATAAATTTGAATCTGATTGTATTTAAGTTGATATTTTCAATATCTTTCAAAAGATCTGATACTTCTTGTATTTGGCTAATATGTGGGTTATACTGTTGTTATGTGGTTCACATTATTATAATTCATGATAATAATTAGTTTTATGCCTTCTGTTATTATGAATGTGGAGCCCCAGAGTTTTTGTTTGGCATTATTATCGCCTCCTGCTACTAATCAATAGCTGAGTGTTGTATAGAAGCCGTCTGGAAACCGTAATGTATTTTTTGCGATATTTTAAGCATTGCTTGCCGGTAATATTTCATATATCTTTTTTGTTCATTGTGATTTATGTCACTTATTGAAGTTCTGCCATGAGCAGTTTCAATGCGGTAGTTTATTTGGTAAAAGTTATATTCTGCAATTTCTCATCATTTAATTGGTTAAGAAGAAGGAATAAAAAATATTTTTTATTTATCCAATTTTATATTTTAACGCCCTCATAGATTTTATATCATCGATAAGTAAGTGACAAAATAGGGAAACTTTGTACTTAAGAACAGGAAATATAGAAACATTAAGTCTGGTTTTATAAATTCTTTTAATAATGACAGTTTCTATTTATTTTCAGTGCAAGAACATGGAGTGTTTCAAAGTACTCTGAGCTGGTCCCAGTAAAGATTATTTCACTTGGCGAAGCATTACCGTATCTTAGGTAATTAAATTATAGTACAAAATAAGATTCCTTATTTAATTTTAGTTGGGTTGAGAACAATTTGCTCCACAATTTCAGAGATAAAATACATCTAAGTAGTTATTAAACTTTTATTTTTAAATAAATCTTACTTCTTGTGTCTTATACAAATTATCAAGAAAACAATTTTTCTTACCTTGACCATAGAAAGGCACCATAGCATGAGCAGCATCACCCATAATCAAAAATCTGTCACTTAAATCGTATCTACCGCATTTAATAGAAATCAGCGAAGATGGTTTAATTTCCAAAAAGCTATTTTCCACTTCTTTTTCTCCTATCAATGGTAAAGCATCTGGAAAAGTTGTTTTAAAAAATTGTAAAACTTCCTCGCTGTTGTTGAGTTCCGCGAATTTTTTGAATGGCATAAAAAGTGTTACTGTCCAGGATCGGTTGAGGTTTGGGAGAGCTATCATCATAAATTCACCTAAAATTTCAGGATTGTATATTAGGAATATGTAGTAATATTAGAAATATTTGTAAAAATATGATAAATGAAATTATTTCAACAGAAACTAGCTTAAAAGTGATTATCACGAAAGATACCGGAATACTTTGAATATTAAAATTTCTTTTATAGTAATTATATGATACTATGTAGTGATGCCGCCAGACGAGAAAAAACTTCCACTCTTGTCTCGCCTCGATCCAATCTCGTCTCTTTGCATGACACTCTTATAAAAATCTTATGAAAATTTCCGTTTAGCTCATATTTTTAAGTAAAAGGTGTGTAGTTTTACGTCGGAGATACAGAAAAAGCTGAAAAGTGGCCAAGACATATTAGGGGGTGGATATAGACTCTGATCACAATCTACTGGTTATCGAATTCGGAGTATACAATAGAAAACATGGGAAACAAAGCTTCTGCGATAGAAGAAAGATCGATAATCTAGATGTAAGAGCGCAAGTCAGGGACGTGCTCAGTACAACTCTACTTGAGGTGAAAGACAGCTCAGGAATTGAAGATAGAATGGATAAAATAATCAATGTTATACAAATTATAAAGAAAGAGATACTAACAGTTGATATAGACAAGAAGAAACCCTGGATGACCGATGAAATCCTAAAATTGATGGAAGAAAGCAAAGAAGAGGAAATGGAGAAAGATGTGAAAAATATAGATCCATCAATAACCAAATAAGGAAGAAAATCAAAGAGCCATAAGAAAAAGAAGTCAAAGGCATAGAGATTGAAATAGCAAAGCCAAAACATGACACATTTGGCTTACATAAAATAGTCAAAGAGCTAATGGAAAAATATAAAAAAAAATCAGTAAGGAGAATAGAAAATTAACAAAGAGAAATGACTATTGATATAGAACAGGTAAAATTAACATAGAAGAATTACTTGGAAGATCTTTTTTCAGACTAAAAAGCAGAACAATATATAGCAAACACCATAACATGCCCAGATGTTGTTTAGACGAAGTTGAGACAGCCATCTCATCCATCAAAGATAGAAAGGTTCCTGACCAGAATGCGGTTCAGTCAGAAATCATAAAGGTTTTCGATGAGAATTTTAGGAAAGGATTAACTATCACATTCAATGAGATATACAACAATTACCTAAAGAATGGCTTAGATCACAGTTCCTAATTCTACCTAAAAAGCAGCGATCCAGAAAGTGGAGTGACTACAGAATAATAAGCCTCATGAGCGAGGAAGGAAGTAAAGGGGTATATTTTCCTATCAATGAGAAAGCAGTATAATGAGTGTCAATGTACATATATCTTGGCACAATATTAAATGAGTAGTGGAAGCATTCCTAGGAAATGAAAGCTAGTATTGAAAAAGCAAGGACATCATTCAATCAAAGGTTCAAACTTTTTAAAACACATAATTTGAAGCTGAAAATGAAAATCAGACTCCTCCGATCCTATATATTCTCCATTTTATTGTAAGGAGTAGAGTCTTGTTCCTTGACTGAGGCAACAGCAGAGAGTGGAAGCATTTGAGTTTTTGATTTATAGGAGAAATCGTAAAATATCATGGATAGATAAAATATCAAACGTCAAACTACCGAAAAATAACGCCAAATACGGGATGCTGAAATGCATTCTGCAGGGAAAAGTGCAGGGTAAGAGAGGCGTCGGAAGAAGACGATTATTCTGGCTAAAGAATTTGAGGATCTGGCTTGCAACATCCACCACAGGGCTCTTTACAACAGTAACAAATAAAATTATGGTTACCAGGGCCCCTATCCTCGTATGTGTGATGTGAAAGGTGAGGTGAACGGCGATGGGAATGGCGATGTGAACTTTTTGACAGTAAAAGCCGTATTCTTAAAAAGCCAATGTTGCCAAATATGAACAAAAAATAAAATTGATAACAGATTAAATTGAGCTGTCAGACCGAAAATGTTCGTAGTATATTTTGTTGCCTTCTTAGGCAAAAAGTAGTTTTGGTACTTTAAATTAATCGTCAAAAGTAAAAAAAAAATACTGCTGTTGTTATTTTTGTGAAGTTATTGATTGTCATTACACTATTTGTACTTTGCCTGGATTAAATTTATCTTAAATTGACACTCTTAAAACTGTTAAACAAAAATGCATACAAAGAGCCAAATACTTGAAGATTCTAATATATAAAGAAAAGGGGATATCAAAAAAAGCAGCAATCATATATACAAAGTAATATACTGACAGTAATTGCAGAAACTCAGCACTGATAAACCTTGAAACAGTGGAAATTACCACTCTACGTAGTATGATTACGAGCCATCATCCCTATGCACTATGGAATCTATCCAATCAGTTATTTATTGTATGAATTCACAAAGTGTCCAGCCTCTTGCTGCAAGATGTTCTGTCCTGACAAGTAAATTTGAAAGAAAACCTGAAACTTCAACGAAGATAGTGAAACTGTTTATGACCAGGGACCGAAACCAGAGGCATGATAGAATACGTCCATTAAAGATACTGGCGGATCTCACACTCAACTTTAAATATATATATTTTTTTATTTTATAAAGATTTGTAGAGGCTTGAAGATAAAATGTACCATAAATAAGGTTCTTATGCTGAAGGACATTCGTTGGTCTGTAGGGTTCATATTTATATGTCTCGATAAATTATAATCATAATATTTATTTAATTGTAGTGTCGTATAGTGTTTAACACAGTCTAATTAAGTTAAGTGCTGTAGTTAACATAATTTAAATATAAAATTTGTTACTTATATAAATAAAAGTTTCAGATAGCTTACAAATTGTGATTTCTCAAATTTATTATAAGTCGTGTCGTGAAAAGAATTATGTTAGATTTAACTGTTTAAAACTAAGATACTCAGCTGTTAGAGACACAAGTATTTATGTTAAATCCATAAGCAGAACTGGCCCTAGAAAAAATTTTTTAAATAGCACACTCATACAATTGAGTTATGAACAGAATCTCCTGTAATAATTTTATATGTCTGTAATCTCAAATTTACTTAATATTTGCGAGACATATTCAACTTTCTAAGGATATTTTATTAAAAAATTTGAAAATATTAAAAATATCTGGGTACCACCTAATTAACGTTTCAACTGTTTATTCAAAAAATAAAACGTCTTAAAGAAACGGTTCGTCAACATATTATTTTTTTTTTAATGACAAGTTATTTTGAAGAACCAAAAATAAAATAAAAATTTTTAATACTATTTAATTTTTTGAAATTCGTGCGTTCAGTATGTCATTTAGCGGCTGACATTTCATTTGCGCATGTTTCACCGTTCGCTTGCCTTTCACCGGGCGAACGAGGATATGAGCGATAAACATTTCAAGAATACGCGTTCGCCACCTTTTCACCGTTCACTTCACGTTCCCCAGTACGAGGATAGGGCCCCAGAATGATGACCAACATTTGGAAACGGATAGATGCCAGAAGAAGAAGAAGAAGAATTTTTTGCTTTCAAAGCACTTTGACCTATAAATGGTGAAAGCTTTAAAAAAATTGTTAAGAAATGCCTTGAAGAAAATAATAAACCTCAAGCTTGGGACAAACTTAACATAATCCTACTTTTTAAAAAAGAAGGCAAATCTTCACTGGATAACTACCGACCCCGACATTATTATCATATGCAAACTGTTCTCTAAAATAATCACAAATAGGATTGAAAACAAATTAGAATTTTATCAGCCAGTAGAAGAAGCAGGATTTAGGAAAAATTTTAATACTTGCGACCACCTTCTAACTATCCGTATCTTACCTGAAAAAGTCAGAGTATAAGTTAACACTGTATATAGTATTTATCTACTATAAAAAGGCATTGGACTGTGTTAAAACTGAGGCTATCGAAAGAGCACTAAATTGCAGCAGAATTGATTCCAGGTTTACTTAAACTATAAAAATAATTTATGGTAATGCGCATATGATTGGGGAAACTCAAAGGACAACAAGACCCACACGGAAAAAATGGAAAATATTTAAATAACTAAAGCGGGAAGATAAAGACAATAATATAATGGACGAAGACACATTCGTTTGAGATATGCCTACGATATAGTGATAATCGAATTCCAATACCGCTCACACATGGTGAGTTTATAATGACAAGCATAGTAAATCCACAAAATAGAACAGTGAAAAACAGTACGAGATCTATGTTTAAGAATACATCAATATAGGGCTGATAAAGTGCGGGAACTCTAAACAAACTGCTGAAATTGAGCGGGGAATTAGATTGGATTGGTCGACAAAAACAAATTCCACGAAAACTAAGAAAGTTTTTATTCGACCAGAATTGTTAGACAACTCATCCTCACATGTGCAGCTCACACAAGGACACAACAAAAATATACTACAAAATCTTAACACAACTCAACGAATTGTGAAACCAAGGATGTTGGATATAAAAGTGAAAGATAGAAAAATGAACGGACAAATACGATAAAGAACTAAACTGAGGTCAGAGAAGATACATCAGACCTAAGATGGAGATGGGCTGGGTATACCATGTGAAAACCAGACGATAGATAGAAAAAAATCATTCAAAAAGGGAGATTTTGAACGGGTAAGAAACCGCGAGGAAGACCCAAAACAAAGTATATAAATGCCTTAAAGAAAATAGCGGGTCTAACATGGTCAAAGAAAACACAAAATCGTGACAGATGGAGAAAAGTGAGGAATGTCAATGTCCGGTATTATGAGTGAAGGCTAAAATAATGATTATGAATGAGGTGGTTCATTTGATCTGTAAAATATTATAGGTCTGGAGACGTGGAGACGTAGGTCTCTAATTCATCAAGCTATAAAGTGGCATCTTTAAGATTATTACAAAAAAAATTCCATGTACTTACGTTGTTGTCAGA
This sequence comes from Diaprepes abbreviatus, assembly GCA_034092305.1. NCBI lineage: Eukaryota > Metazoa > Arthropoda > Insecta > Coleoptera > Curculionidae > Diaprepes > Diaprepes abbreviatus. Next base: position 3,550,803 of record JASJET010000071.1, on the reverse strand, counting down.
AATGGCAAATCTCACTCATTTTAAGGGGAGCGTTTTATGGGGAGACTTTTTATCAGTACAAAATCTCTATAAAGGAATTCAACAAGCGATGGAATTATTTTTGGCCAGCGTGTTGCTCTACTCGATAGAGTAGATTAGTTGGAGTATTGGTTGGGGAGACACTCTAAACTAATAGAAGTGAAGGGAGAAATAACTGGGTACTTTAAAATTGAACAAAGCCTTCTAGATCAAGTTGTATCTTATGACGGCCATGTTGGATATGAAATTTATATTAGTGCATGATAACATTCGACCACAGGCACCTGATATCGTTACTATTCGCCTTCATGCTGTTCAGATGCTTCTTTTACTCTTCCTAATGACTACACGGGGGTTTGTCAATATATTCCTGTTTATAGAAGGGGTTCGTAAGAAGAAAAAGGTTGGAGACCGCTGGTCTATTGCATATAAAATTTGAGTTTTAGCTGTAAAAAATTATACTGGACTAAATTTTGGGTTTAAAAGTTTAGATGCCAGTCCATAGTAATATCAAAGATTATTTATAGATATGATTCGTAAGTTTTTATCTCTTATAAAATATACTAAAATTTTATAAAAATATTTTCGTAAAAAAATTGATGTATTAGGTTTATTTTGGCTTCTTTTACTCACTGCATAGAGTTAGACATATACTTACCGGACATCTTGTATATCCAGAGTTTTAGCATTATCATGAAATGTAATAATACAAGCCACGGTACTGGCACGCTAGTATTTAGAGCGGTTTATGTTAAGAAAATAACAAGGTTTAATATTTACACAAGTTAGTTTAGGAATCTTCGGTCTCCAAAATTACGTAAATAATGTAAATATGAATTATTTGTTTAAGTTCCAAAAACCAGTTAAAACTTAAGATAGAGTTGTTGGCTTCTTGACAAAAATTAACAGTGTAACCGAACGACTTCGGTTGCACACCAGGGTATCTGTTTTTATTATTGACGAAGTTAACACATGAGTAAAAACATTTTACTTGTAATTCGCGTTATTCTTTACACGTAATAGTTTAAGTATCAACGTAATGTTATTTATAGGTTTATGAGCCCCTTAAGTAAGCAATTACTCAGCGATCAAAAATTCGTTGGAAATCAGACAGAACTGGGATTTTCACATTTTAAGGAACTCCATCATTTTCAAAATACATCAGTATTTATATTTATGTAATTTTATTATATTTTTGAACTGTAAAATGCATTTGTTCCACTCAATAATAATATTATAGCACTTAATTTCCAAACTATGCAATTAGCAAAGTTTTCGCTTCCTTTACTAAGATATTTTATTGAAAGACTATGGGAATACGGTCTCGTCCCTTTGGAAATATTGCAACGAAAATCTAGGGGAATACGGTCGCGTCCATATGAAAATATAATGCTGATTAGTCATCAATTTTAGTCATGTTTCCAGTGATATTCTGGCCTTTTAGTCGACTATGTTTTAAAAATGTATATAAATAAGTATAACCAAAAGACATAGAAAAAAATGGACTTCGCTGTTGGTTTTGTCATCAAGTAAGACGATAAGACTAATTTTCGATAAAGTTCTGGAACATTCTATTTGGAAACTGGAAGAAATAGCAATGAAATAGTTTTACCATTGAATTTGGTGTCAAGAAACAAGCTTAGAACCGATTTTTCGACAATATTCTGAAACATTCTATTTGGAAACTTGAAGAGATAGCGAAGATAAAACCCAAGCAATTAATGACATTCTATAATAAATTCCAGACAACAAATGGAAAGAAAAAGAACGTCGCTAAAATGAAGAACAATATTGTCTGAAAGAAAAACAAAAAGAAGTAGAACGTTGCCAAAAAGAAGAAGAAAAGAAGAAGAACATCTCCAAAAAAAGAGCTCTAAAAGAAAAACAAAAAAGTAAACTTAGCCAAAAAGACAAACAGCAAGAAGAAAAACATCACCTTAAAGGCAATCGAGAACAAGAACGTTACCAAAAAGAAGAATACCGTCGCATTAAAGATGAAGATAAACTTTGCAAAGCAATATAAGAGGTTATTATATAAATACATTAAATTATACTGGGATAGGAGAAGTGCGGTGCAGCATCTAAAGTACGTCAAGAAATAAATAATATAGAATTTAAAATAAAGGACCTTTGGACAAAAGTCAATAAAATAAATAAAGAAATATAGCCCTTTTAATAAAGTAGCACCCCGATCAGAACATCAAATTCCTAACTTACGATGATCAAATATCTTGGATTATCTACAAACATTAATTTGAAGCTGGCGCTACTGCAAATGACTGGATTTACGAAGAGATGGCTACTGCAGACTATGAAATTCTTAATGATTGCATTGAAAAGATGATTTGAATATCAGAATCGGCGCCAGTTAGACTGGTTACAACTTGAGTCAAGACATCAGAGAAATGGAGACAATTTGAACAAGATGTCCGATGCCTTGTTCATCTGGCTTACCCAGGGGCTACGAAAGAATTCCGAAAAGAGCTTAGGATCTAGTATTTTACTGATGGAATCAAAGATCGAAAGATATAGCAAGAAAATCATGTAAGGTAGCAAAATAGAACAAAGAAAAGGATTTCCTACGTCAGATAAGAATAAGAACAACTTGAAGACAATGATCAGGCACCATTTCTTCAACATAACAAAAATAATTAAAGTCGTCCTAGTTCGGAAGATATTTTGGAAAAAGAATTTACATTCAAGTCACTTTGGGCTCAGTGAGACTCGCTATTGATGGAAGATCGGTTACTGAAAATATCCTAGGAAAGTGCAGATGGCAAGAAAATCAGAACTCAGTTGGTAGTTCCCAGAAAAAAAAGTTCTAGTGGTTTTAAAAGTGATCCACAATGGAAAGTCTGGTGCTCATTTAGAAGTCAACAACACTCTAGATAAATTTCGAAAACGATTTTACTGAATAAATACTAACAAGACGTAAAATCATGGCGTAGACAGGCTCTAAATGTGCAGCAAGCCAAGCTCCAAACTAATTCTTCGTCTTCTTCTTCTTTCTAACACAGATAACCATGCTAGTACGCTGTTGCCTGTTTATTGCCATCGCGTCTTCCCCGGAAGATGAGGTCCAGCATTCTCGCCATCGTTTTGGTGGTTTTCCCCGTGATCTTTTTTCTACTGGGTAATTCATTTTTGAGCTACCGTCCTCCATTCTCCCTATATGTTTGTTCGAGAATCTTCGCCTTTGTCTAACCTATCTTCCTATGTCATGTATCCCGCATTGTTGTCTGATATCTTCATTCCGTATTCTGTCGTGTAGAGTTTTGCCTTGTATACTTCTTAATGTTTTCATTTCGACTGTTCTCATCATTTGTAGAGTTCTGCCTGTATCTGGTCTTGTTTCTGCCGCGTATGTTATGATGGGTCTTAGAGCTGTTTTATATATCTTAGATTTGCTTTCAGTATTAAGGTATTTGTTCTTCCAGACATCTTCTTTTAGGCATCCCGAAATTGTAACCACTTTCATTGTTTGCTCCCTTACTTCGTTAAAAAAGTTTCCATGGCTCATTACGATTTAAACTTAGCATCCCTAAAATCAGGACAATACCTTTACATCCTCAGTCAGATGGCATGATTGAACGATTTAATAGAACTAGTGAAGAGCACCTCTCCAAGGTTGTGAACAAATATCAGAAACATTGAGACAAATATTTGCTAATCTTTTTAATAGCTTACCGATTCACGGTTCAAGAAACTACCGGAGTTACTCCAGCCAATGTCTTATTTGGAAGGAAACTTAGATTGCCTTGCAACATAATGTTCAGTTCTTTAACTGATTAAAGTATGGAGAATGCATGGATCTGGCGATAGAATGTAGACAAGATATGACGTCAAGCCAAATTTCGCAGTGTTTCAACAAGGTGATTGAGGTTGGTTACGGATTTCACAAAAGAAGAAAGTCAAATCACCAAGTTGGTGCCAGCATGAGATGGACTGTTTTGAAATAGTAGATCTCTACAAGTCAAGTTATACCACGGAAGTATGGATGCTGATGGGGCTATCAGAAACAAGAAGAAGGCAGTGTAACGAAGGACTAGGTGAATTTGGACACATCCTTATAAAAATATTATATCCATTAGACATCATTTGTTAGTCATGTTTCTTTTAATCGAGTATATTCAATAGGTGTACAAAAGTAGATAAATAGTATTTAAGTTAGTTGGTTGTATTTGAATAGTGAAAGTAATTAGTGAAAAGTATTATTTTTATTTGGATGTGGTGGATAAATATAAGAGAGATAATCGTTACATGTTAAGCAATTTTAGTATATACTATTATTATATACTATTTTAAGATACATTAGCAAAATTGTGTAGACGTTTCTTATTCTTTTAAAAGTATATTTTCTTTAATCATTGAAAAAATTTCCTAATTTGTGCAAAATAATTTTTAACTGGTCACTGTTAGATGTACTTCTTCGAACCACACATCTTTTGTTTTAATAGATTTTTCCAAGAATGCGTATATATGTAGTAGTGTGGATTGATTAAAATGACACCCTATATATATATATATATATATATATATATATATATATATATATATATATATATATATAGACAATATAATTAAATAAACTAACTTAGAAAATTTAAAATCAGATTCGTATTTAGACCCCAAAAACTATTTAAAATAGATGCAGCTTGGCGTTACATGAGCATTAAAGCTGTAGTTAAAGTTACTTAAGGTGACCTAAAAAAACTTCTGGACTATAGCAAGGTTGTTTCCTGTTATTTAATTAATGAAAATATTTTTTGCTAAATATTTTCAGCGCGTCTTTAATTGTTACAATAGAAATAAGACTTATAAGTGTAGATCTTTGAAAAGAGAGGTTATCAACGTATGAAAATGATGATGATTTTCATCATCATCATTTTCATACGTTTGAGAGCAGATAAAAATATATTTATTCCTTATTTTTTTCACCCTCTGCAACATAGTTGAAAATCATCGAAATCGATAAAATTAGGGTTAGAATGAAGTCTAAAGGAAGTAGATTTTGGAAAAAAAAGTAGCTGTTGTTCTCTCTACAGCTGGATGTACATCTGACATCTTTTACCTTTTATAAGGAATACTATCGAGTGTGTTTCATTGCAAAACAACAATCCAAGTTGTATCAAAATATCAATTTTTAAGGGTTAACTTTGAGGATTATGATCATCTCTAAATATGCTTGAGAACTGATAAAAAAATGCTCTTCAACATAGTTAAAAATTATCGAAATCAGTGAGTTTGTTTTAGCGTACATTTCTTGTAAGTCAGAAACAAATGCAGAGAAAACTAGCACCATTAATTGTCTCAGAACTCTAGTATAATGCGTATCTTAAACGCACTTGGCCATTTTTTAAATTTAATTTCTTATTTCCAGTAAATAATTATATTTAAAAGAATGTCGCGTAGTTCAACATTCTTTCCCGTTTGAAGAAACAGAAGAAATACGACCAAAAATAAATTAAGTTCATAATACAAGAAAGACAAATATCCTTTTTTAAAATTCAAATTATATTCGTGATAAATTTTTTATATGAATTAACAAAGGCAATTTTTTTAATACCCTTTTACCAAAATTACTTTCTAGAGCTTAATTTTATTGGCAAACAAAACTTAACTCATTTACCCGTAGACCCTTTTATGACGATTCGCTTTAAATACCATTTTGCGTGTTTTTAGTTACTTTTGCCTTTTGTGCTAAACCGAGCAATATTTATTTTCGGGAAGGGAGGGCCAAATGCAAAAATAAATATCCCGTGGGATGAAAAAAATTATTGGTATTCCAAGTTGTTGTTTTTTTATAGCAACATAAGTATTGCTTTTTATTTTACGAAATGTTTGCGCTCTAGGTCGAACATGAACGTTCGGAATGGCTTTCTAAATTCGGAAACTATGTATACAATGTGTCCCAAATTGACGATCAATGTGTTATGATATTGGAACTTAAACAAAATAGAGAAATAGTTAATTGAAGAAAGTTTCTAATAATTTTAGTGGCAATTTAATAGGATTTGGTTAATTTGAAAAAATTGGAATATAGTATTTTTTTAAAAATCTGCTATAACTTTATTATTTATGAATTTTTTAAAACTGTATTGAATTTTTACCATGTAGAAATTACATTCTTTTAATTTGCAGGCAAAAAAAACAAGAAAATACACCTTTTTTATAATTTTGGCAACATCATATGAACCAGCTAAATAAAAAGTATTCTAATTAGCAAAAAAACTTAAATTGATGAAAAATAGTCAATCAACTCTTTTAGATTTTAATTCCTAGTCTAACATATATATATATATATATATATATAAATATATATATATATATATATATATATATATATATATATATATATATATATATATATATATATATATATATACATGAATAGTTAGGTTATTCCGGGTTTTAGTCCGTTCGTTCATAAAATCGTTTTCACGACTTTTCGTCAAAATCTCATTTGGCATTTTCAAGTGCGGTTCGTCTCGTTACTCGTTGAGAACTGATGGTGGCCTCTGATGAATTTCGAGTTTTGTTTAGCTGGCTCGCGTCCTGATTGGATGAGCGGCTTCGCAGGCTCCTCCCCTCTGCCGAGTGCGATATATTTTGTTCTTGTATGCAGGTCTCTCGTGTACTAGTTGATTTTTGTTGTTTTCTTTCTTAATTTTTTATTAATGTTTTCCATGTTGTTGAAAAATTTATAGCATCGTCTCGTTTATTTAGTTGTCCCGCTTTTTCGATTTCTAGGGCCTCTCTTATGACGCGTACCTTGTAGTTCTGTACTGGTGCTATTTCTTTTGTTTTTTCGAAGTCGATGGTATGTCCGGATGTTGAAATAGGGCTGAGGTTGTCTGTTTGTTTTTGATGCTATTTTTATGTTCTTGGATTTTTGCTGATATGCGCCTGTTTGTTTGTCCTATATAAGTTTGATGGTAATTTGCACATGGAATGCTCTAGACGCCATGATTTTCAAGGTTGGTCTTGTCTTTGGGATTTCCCAGGATGTTGGCTATTGTTTTTTGTGGTTTAAATATGGGCTGTATGTGGTGTTTTCTTAAGATTCTTCCGATTCTGCCTGTTATTCCTTTTATGTATGGTATTATGGCTTTGTTCCTTGTTTGATCCTGGTCTTTGATCTTTGTTGTAGTCTTTATATCTGATTGTGAGAAACCATTCCATTCTAGAGCTGTTGAAATGTGTCTTATTTCGTCTTGTTTTGTGTCAAGTTCTGTTAGGCGGAGAGATCTTGATATTAGTGTGTTGACTACTGCTTGCTTTTGAGAGGAATGATCATGTGACGCTGCATTGAGATATCGGTCAGTATGTATGGGTTTTCGATATACGCTAAAGCCCAGGGTGTTGTTGAGTTTCCTAATTAATAGCAGGTCCAAAAAAGGAATTTTCTTTTCTTCGAAAAAGCGGAACAGCTAAATAAACGAGACGATGCTATAAATTTTTCAACAACATGGAAAACATTAATAAAAAATCAAGAAAGAAAACAACAAAAATCAACTAGTATACGAGAGACCTGCATACAAGAACAAAATATATCGCACTCGGCAGAGGGGAGGAGCCTGCGAAGCCGCTCATCCAATCAGGACGCGAGCCAGCTAAACAAAACTCGAAATTCATCAGAGGCCACCATCAGTTCTCAACGAGTAACGAGACGAACTGCACTTGAAAATGCCAAATGAGATTTTGGCGAAACGTCGTAAAAACGATTTTTTGAACGAACGGATTGAAACCCGAAATAACCAAACTATTCATTCTACCATCCGTGGAAACCTACGATATAACATATATATATATATATATATATATATATATATATATATATATATATATATATATATATATACATATACATATATATATATATATATATATATATATATATATATATATATATATATATATATATATATATATACCACCGTTCATTTGGTAAATTTTAATTATAATATTAATAAATGACAATTGATTAATTGTCTTTTTTAAAATAAATTAAAATAAATAAGGTTTTGGCTGATTAGTAATATAAATGATAAATATTACTCTTATGTAATAAATAAAAATATGTAAGGTTTTGGCTGATAGTTATTTGAAATGATTAAAAGATACTTATTGTTGTATTTCCAAAACCAACATTTACCAGCCGTCTCTGGTAAAACCTAGTATATACTAGATTCTAATAGTAAAAGTCCGAAAAAATCGTCTCTTGCCGTTAGCAATTTCTCAGAAAATGGGCTTCGGAAAATTTTTAAAATCTGACAGTTTACTTAATTTGATGGGAGCAATTTGGCTAAAATATTTTCAAGATGATGGCACTTCCCGATACACCGAAAGTTGAGGCCTTCTTGCTTATTTTAAGTGGAACGACTTATATGCTATTTTATTTTAAAATACCCACAATTATATACATATTTCTTGTATAATGTTCTATACCTAAGTCTAACTCTTTTTGACATATTTTAAATTTTATGTAAAAACTACTCGTAGTAATTTGGTCTATATAAAAGCTTTTAATATTTAATTGGGGCTATTACTTTTAGAAGGAGATCTACTTTAGTGGACTGTGTTCATATTTTGATAATATATAAATACAGGGTGACCAAAAACTAACATTGAATATTAACATGAAGAAATAGTCAAAAGTCAATTTTTTAAAATGCTAATCCCTTATTTTTAGAATGTTACCTTATTTACCATTAAAAATAATGATGACTTTGTATAAGGTTGCCTATTCCAAAAATTTGCTGTTTTTAAATAATGGCATTTAACATTTTTGTATCGTAAAAATGCTAAACCGCATACCTACAGAGGGAAACAACTTATTTTAATAATTGTTCCAAATTTCCACCCTGAACATTTTTCACTTCTTCGGGTTAGTTCGTCATGCGTGGCGGTCTGACTGAATTTGGAGAAAAACTTTCAACCGCCTCTCTTACCCTTGTTATACAGTCCTGTCACTGGATTACAATAAACGATGTTTTTTATCGTTCCCAATTGTTAAAAGTTGGGAACTGAAACGGTTCTGTGTGGTGGAGCTTTATTGTGTAAATATTTATTTTCTAACTCTTCTCGAATATTTTGTTCTACAAAAGTTCATACATAATTTAAAATGAAGATATAATTTGCTTGGTATTATTTATGAATTATCACTAAAAAATGTAGTTTTACTATTTCTTACGACACAAAATACGTTAAATTGTCAGGTTTCTCGAAAATTCCGCACTTTTACTCCTTAAGAATTTGAATCTCTCCAAAAATGGAAATTGTGTTTGTTAAAAAGGCCTTTCTCGTAAATTTTGCTTTATTAGTCCAAATTGTGTTGTCCAAAAATCGAGGGTCGTCTTCTATCATCGTTAATATAAAAATGCAAAATGGCTCTCTTTTCGGCAAATCAGTATGTCTGAGCTGTGAACCAAAGCTATTAAATAAAGGTGGAAGTTGTGTCTCTACAGAATTCTGCGTATTGAGCTCTTCAAGATTCTTGTTTATAGAGCCACTTGTCTTAACAATGCAATAGGATATGCCGTAAAATATCCCAAAATTACAATTTCTACATTTTCATCATTGAGAATGGTTTATAATCACAAACAACAGCACAAGTATACTTTTGGCAACACAAGAGGATTTAATTCGACAATCGATTACTTCATAACTAATAGGGAAATCCTTCCAAACCAAATTCTAGATGTAAGAACCCTAAGATCTGCGATCGTCGGAACAGAACATGGCTTAGTACTGTGCAAATATCGATTCAAAGCCAACTTCCAAAAGAAAAAGCTTCCGATATACATCGAAAAGTTTAACATAGAATCGTTCAAGGAAACATCAACAAAAATGCTATACCAAAATAGGCTGAAAAAGAAACTAGCCCTATATACAATAACAGAGGAAGATAGTCCTAGTGATGCTTGGAACAAAATCAAGATAGGTATAATTGATAGTGCAAAAGAAGCACTCCGTACTAGAACAACAAACACTAATGGGAGAAGAAACAACAAACCTTGGTTCACTTTAGAAGTAAAGGCATTGGCACAACAAAAGAAGGAAGCATACTTAAAATACAAAAATATAAGAACACAAGAGAATACTCAGCATACAAAGCCGTGAGAAATAGAATTAATAACGCGATTAAATACCTAAAGGAAACATACTGAGAAAGGTTTTCCACCGAAATGGAAAGGAATTTATACGGAGGGTAAAGGAAAGTTTGGAACGTAATAGGAAATAGGAAAAAAGAAGTCAACGAAGAAGTGGTAATCAACTCTATAACAGCAGAAAACTGGAAAGAATACATGCACAGTCGTTACAATAATCAGGAGTATAATAATGAGGTCATCCAAATAGATTTAGATAAGGTAAAACCGATGATGGAAGACGAGAACATAAAAATAGAAGACGTACACGAAATGCTGACCAAACTGCAAAAAATAGAAAAGCTCCGGTAATCGACGAAATGCTTAAATATGGGGGCCTTGAACCAGGAAAAGCACTAACAATACTATTCGACAAAATTCAACCTGCAGTATTCCAGAACAGTGGAGGAACAGCCTGACTATACCCATCTTCAAAAAGAGAAATAAGAATGACCCCAACAATTATTGAACATTAACACTACCAAACAGTACTAGCAAATTATTAACAAAAATTATGGCTTCAAAAATAACGAGTAAAATTGCAATAAGTGAAGAACAATACGAGTTTAGACAAAACAGATCGCCAGTTGATGCGATTTTAATTATCCGACAGACTATTGAAAAATCGATAGAATACAATAAACCACTTTTCATCTGCCTAGTGGATCTTAAAAAAGCGTTTGATAGAGTTCGACTTAAAGACGTCTTGCAAATACTTCAGGAAAATGGCGTTAAACACAACTATATTACGGTAATTGAAGAGCTAAATAAAAATAATAAGACATGCATAAAGACACAAACACCTATCATGACGGGAATACAAGGCGACAGTATGAGTCCATTTCTCTTTAATTTAATTATGGACAAGATAATTCAAAATGTAAAAAAAGTCAATGGAGGATACAAAATGGGACGAAAATCTTCAAAAATCTCATGTTTTGCCGACGACACCTTACTGTTAGCAGAAAATGAAGACGATCTGCAACGACTACTATACCGATTCCAGACCACATCAAAAAATTTAAATTAGGAAATATCTACAGAAAAGACCGAAACGATGGTAATTTTAAAAGATCCTGTCAGATACAAATTGGTGGTGAAGAACCATCCTATTGGACAAAGCATGTCTTTCAGATACTTGGGAGTTGATGTATCAAGCAATAAAAATCTATACCAGGAAGTTAGAGCACAGGCTAACCAGGCCTCAAGGATATCGGGATGCCTGAGGGACATAATCTGGAAAAATAAGTATATGTCCACAGAGAGCAAAGTACGCATCTACAGAACTGTGATAAGACCAGTACTAACTTATGCATCGGAAACTCGAGCCGAAACATCTAAAACAAAAAGTATGCTACGAACGGCTGAAATGAAAACGTTCGGAATAATCAAAGGAGTAATCCTAAGAGATCAAATAGGAAGTTCCGAAATAAGGGAAGAGCTCAAGGTGCCTGATGTGGTACGGTTCATAAGGTCAAGGTACAGATATTGGAAAGACCATGTGGACAGAATTGGCGACGATCGATGGGCAAGATGGGCTAAGAACGAGATACCAAACACTAGAAGACCCACGGGTCGACCTCCAAAACGATGGCACGAATGTTGGATATCACCATCACAGGTGGCTTGATATAGCAGAAAATCAAGACGTCGTCTTAAATAAAAGAGAAAGAAGGAAAAGAAGAGAATGGATTTCCTTTTAAACATTTTTACCTTAACGGTGCCAAAATTTTTGAAATTTTCCACTAATCGTTTAATGCTGTTCCGTGACGGTTTCCGCTTATCTGGATATCTATCAGCAAATATCTGGCATGTTCTTGATAAAACTTTGTTACGATCCCCATATATAATAAACAAATTTAAATAATCTTCGTGCGCATAATTTAATCGCCAAGGCGGGATTTTTATTATTAATTTCAAATGGCACGAAATAGTGACATTTCTGTAGTGCTGTATTTTTCTTTTGTTTCCGTATGCCATCAAAACCAATCTAATTTTTAATGCTAAATAAGATAACATTATAAAAAAGGGGGATTTCCTTTAAAAAAAATAATTTTTGACGATTTTTCACGTAACCAATCGGGTAAAAACGGAGAATGTATTTTTTTTCGCTCTATTTCGATTCGACGGTTCTATTTCTGCGATTTTATCCTTAATATTTCTACATAAAGCTCAGTTTGTTAACTTTTATAATATAAATTATCACAATATCATAAGCAAAACAAAACTGGTCAACTGGAAGATCTAACTTCCTTAGCAACTGGATTCGATTTAAAACATAAATCTTCTTAGTGAATATTACTATTATGTTTAAAGCAAAAAAACTTGAAAAATAAAGGCAGATTCTTTATCAATGCCTAACTATTTTCGCAATAAATTTTGTATGAAAGGAGATTTCGATTTCCGGCTTTCAGATCTATCTTTCGTAATAAATCGGCTATAAAATATTGACAACAATTCTATAGTCCATTTATTTTTTTTTAATCCAGTATAGGCCATTTCTTTGAATATATCCTGCTTTTTTTTGCTTTATAAACAGTTTGAAAACTTTGTTTCTACCTAACTGAAGTTTAATATTCCTAATTTTTTTCTTTAACTCTAGGTAATTATGTCAAAATAGTTTCAACAAAATGTGGAGAAGATGAAACAGAAAGTATATATAATAAGGACGTTATGTCTGGGATGAATTATTTTTTTTTAAAAACCCGGAGTTTTTTGAAAAATCGCTGGTTGTTTTGGTACCATTCCATTATATTAAATCATACAGGATTGCTCGAAAGAAGCTGTGCTTTAATCAGTTAATTATTGTAAGTGCCCCCATTGGTTAATTGAAAGTTACCTAAGTGATTGGAAAATTCTTTTTGAATATTTCTGACTAAGTCTGTAGAAATTAATGGCATTTCTTGAATAATATCAACAATTCTTTGTCAGTTGCCTTAATTTGAAATATTTTACTTTTAAGGTAACAAAAAGAAGTTAAGGGGGCGGCTTGTGCCAATATCTTCAGGATTATTATAGAACGTGTAAAAGAACAATTTACTTATCTATGGCCACGACAAAAAATTTAACTATTTTTAATGTTTTTCTTTAGCTAAAAACATTGTTTATGTAAAACTTAGACATGTCACGAATCTATATATAATTTTTTTGACCAAATTCTTCACCTCCAAACAATACAGAAAACAAAACAGTTTACGATTTTTCACATCCACACAGCCAGTCACTCTTCTCATTCCTAGGTATTTTTATTAAACTTGTGACATCTAGACTTTTCCCTATTTCTACATTGTCTTTTGATTATTAATTGATTGATGATAATGATCGTGATTATTTTAATCTAAAAAGAACGCACTGACAGAATTTTTTAAAAACTAAATTTGTTTGTAGTCATGATGGCAGAGAAAACGACTTTTAGTAATCAAAATACTACACGATGACGAAGAAAAACATATATTATTTAAATGCCTTGGTTAATACATAATAATTAAAATTAAATTTAAAATAATTTTTTTTACAACTGCCAAGTGCGCACAAAACAAACACCAACGCCGTTACAAAAAATAGTCACGGATCATCCGTGTTATTTATTTGATATATTTAATAGTAGTTATGTCAATTATCAGTTATCCGGCAATTTCTTGATGTCATTTATCGTCTGGTACAAATTTTGTTTAACTTTAATTGTATCTGCATAAAAAATATTAATATTTAGCTATAGCTTTATTGCTCAAATATAAGCCCTCGTTAGATCTTCGTCTTTCAGTATGCCGTATCAATATATGATACTATTCTATGTTGCTGATTATAGAACGTCCGTGGATGTTAAGCTGTTGCTCTGTTGCCAGTTGTACACATAATTAAGACAGAAAAGGAAGACGTTTAATAAGAAACGTGAAAAGGAATAATAATAATAAAATATATTTAAAAAAAAAGTTTGCCATGGCACGGTGGCACTACCCAACAAGCCTTCGCTGTATGTATGTACGGGAGTATCTTGGTTCATTGGTTCGGTTTTTGTGGAAAATATTGGGTCACATGTCCAGAGCGTTGCATTTGTTTTGAAGGACTTTTGTCACTATTATGGTTTTCTTATTTTTGGAATTAAATATCAGTCACATTTAAGTTACTTTGCAAGCAACTTGTGCGTAATTTTCTTTGTAACTGTTAGTTTAGAGTGAATTTTAAAATGGATTGTGGAAACACACAAAGAGACATGTGAGGCTTAGGGTGTTGATTGCATAGCAAAAGGACGTGTCAGATCAAACCCACAATTGAAGAGAATTGCCGTATAAATGTTTGAGAGATTGCAGATGGGTTAAATCTGACGCGCGTTGATACCGACCCTTTTCTGAAAACCAAATCTATAGCTAAGTTGCATTTAAATTAAGGCACGCTGTTGATTTGGGGGGATGACAAAGGTGTTGCATATTTTGAGCTACTTCTAAAAGGCCAGATGATCAATTCAGATGTTTACTGTCAACAACTGATGAAACTGGTAAATCACAAAGGAATTGTGTTCCATTTTGATAAAGCAAAGCCTCACTCATCTTTAGTAAGTCGTGGGAAATTATTGGAGCTGGGCTGGGTAATGATATGGCTTCCTCCATAGCGTCCTGACCTGACACTATCTGATTTACTGCTATTTCTAACTTTGGAAAACTCTTTGAATGGTAACACTTTTACAAATAATGATGACCCTAAGTTGCACTTGGTTCAGCTTTTTGCTGACAAGAACAAAATTTGTAAGAGAATGGAATTATGAAGCTGTAAGACGGATCGCAAAAAGGCATTGAACAACTTTGAAAATATATAATTAAAGTTTATTTTTTGTATAAAAAAGAGTTCTATTCCACAGTAAAAAACCGAAATTACTTTCCTGCCGACTTGACAGCACACGTTTCTCCAAAATCTTATCAAACCCAATTAACCAACATATAGTTGCATGCAAAAGTGTTCGGCCAAAGTTAATTTTATAATGGAGTAACGTTTAAAGAATGCAAAATGGAATCCAAATATATCATCGTAAAGTTCTATGATATATTATATATTTATAATAAAAATAACAATTTTCGCTTTTTCATAGCGATTCGGTCAAGCACGAATTATGCGCTATATACAAAGAAAATATATAGCAACTAAAGAAAATAAAATGAAAACGTAAGATTTTCATCAATACTTGGTAGCCATACTCTTCGAAGCTATCACGGCAGCACCTCGGTAAGACATCGACTCAGTAAGTCTTATGATTGTATCTTGATCTTTTCCATAGAAAGCAAGCTTTATTGGTACAATTTTCAGTTCCTGCCCTTAGTTTTAACTCTTAATTTAAGTCTGAAAATTGACTCGGCCGCTCTGCTGAAGGAGCTGTGATCGCTCTTTTGTATCATTATCTTGTTGAAAATTCCATCCTCGTAGGGTATTCTGATGATCATAAGGCAGTATTCCTATAAGTAGCAGATGCCATAGTGCCTTCAACTTTAAAGATTGGACCGACACCTTTCCAAAAGAATGCACCCATTAGAATTATGCTACCTCCACCGTGTTTCACAGATGGTGTTTGATATCTCGAATCATTTCTAGTTATTTTTGGTCACCGAAAGTACCATCTGTCATCATTTGCAAACAAATGAAGTCTAGTTTTGTCTGAGAACAGCACTTTTTTCCAATCTTCAGTAGTTTAGCTCTGGTATTTTTTCACGAATTCTAATTTGGCTTTTTTACTTTTTTACTGATAAGCGGTTTTTTAACTCCAACAACAAATCCAAAAAGTCTCACTTTTGTCAGTCTACATGAAACAGTATTTTAGCTAATGTTAGCGAAATTTTCTTTGCGTAATTTACTTACGATGATTGCAGCATTCTTTTTTACGTGTGCTACAGCCTTTCTTTTGATTACTTTATCGATACGATTAGTTGTTTTCCTAGGTCTTCCAGGACAGTATTTATCTCTTAAATTACCTGTAGTTTTGAATTTATTTATTATATCGTTCACAGTCGATTTCCCAATCGCCATAATTTTAGCTATTTCACGTGAAACTTTTCCTTCGTCGTGTAACTTGAAAACCACTTTACGTCTACGTGCGTCTCAGCATCTTGTCTGAGTGTTACAACTCGTACAATGCAAAAGGAACAGAGCACTCAATATTTACATGATTTTGCGACTGCTAACGTGAACAAAGCGAAGCGAATTATATATATATATATATATATATATATATATATATATATATATATATATATATATGTATATATATATATATATATATATATATACATACATCTTCTTGGAATTTGGCCAGACATTTATGAAGGAGCAAAACGTGTTATTTTTCTTACAAATAACCATTAATCGTTATGAACAACATTTGAAATGCATATTTTAATTGAATAATAGAAGAACTTTACGATGATATATTTGTGTTTCCATTTTGCATTTTTTAAACCTTACTTAATCATTAAGTTAGCTTTGGATGGACACTTTTATATGAAACTGTATGTACTCCCGATTAAACATAAACTTGCAATTTTCCACCCCAAATAGTGGCGAACAATATCTGGGAAGATATTAAAAAGTGTTACAAATATATTTGCGATAGAATATGTCCGTCTTTTAAGGATGACCTACTATAAGTATATTTGCTTATTTAAATTTGAAAAAGAATAAAACTTAAGCTTCGAAAATATCCTGTACGGTATTTTACATAATTACACATCACATCACACATTTTAGCGCATATAAAAACGTTGGTGCGTTGGATCTTAAGTCGTTCTGAAAATTTATTCATAAAATTGCCAGCATAAAGTTCCAGACTATGCAAAATAAAATATGAAGGGATTTTTTTTCCAAACGGCCTGACCAAAATTATAGAGATGTTAAACCTTACTTTATAAACTCGTCTTCAGCAGGTAATAATATAAAGTGTGTTACGATGTCGCAAAAGTATCAACTATGCATTTTAAACTCTATATTAAAAATATTTATTTTTGAAAGTCAATTTACTTTTACACAAAAATTAAATCAACCTCAAAAAAATTGCACTAAAAGACAAAAATGGAATAAAAAAAACTACTTTGGACCATAGCAGCTGAAGGGATTATTTAGTTTAATCGGGGAACCTACTGGCTTTTCGATGGAAAGACATGCTTTAACCAAAGTTTTTATATGCTTTTTGTCTCCCTGATTATGAATATCGAGAAGGATTCCCAAAAAATGGTCAAGTAAAAAACTCTTATTAATTTAATTTTTTTGTAAAGTAAAAAAAAGGTTTATGTTCCTCGGTTGATGTTAAGTAAAAGGGTCTCTTGTGATTTTTCCGCCCGATGGCATAGTTTTTCAGTTAAAAATCTTTGAACATTTGAAAAACGACAATTTTTATTACATTTTAACACTTATAATTGTTGACTAAATAAATATTTTCAACTTTTGGGCCCAGGAATTGATAGCATAAGTCAAGAACTATAACCTGAAATTAACAGCATTGCGAATATATAATGTTTTATTACTTTTTATTGCTAATAAACAAATAGTATTTCATTAAATAAAACTTAAGTGCCGCCATATATAAAGGAAAGTGGAAGTCTACTTACAGGGCTTAAACTTGTGTACATAATCCGTTATAACTTCGCTGATTGCATTGCATTAATACCTTAAATACATTTGAATATGTCTCTGTTTTTAATTATAAGCACCTAATAATAAATATAAAAGCACGTTAGGATAAATATTATATTTGAGAGCGGACGGGCTGATGCCTGTTCTGCATAGTAATTATAATTCCTGTTTAACATGTGGCATAGTGAAAAAATTCAATATTGTACTGCCATAAGTATATTGTACACATTTAATTAATGGAACGTCAGTTAGATGGTTTTTTTAAAGGTGAAATTCAGCGGTTAAAATAATTATAATTGTAGAATGTCTCCGCGAGTTAATAACTAATCAGGTTGCAAACTTGTCAATGGCTCTATGAGGCCCAAAACAATCGTGATAACCAAGGGAAGAGCTCCATAACTTTTATTTCTTATGTCAGAGGCACCACAGATAAAATCGCAAAAATTCTCGAGAGACAAAACATTGAAACCAGTTTCACCATATGCCGTAAAGTAAAGGATCTCCTGCCAAAACCTAAAGAAAAAATCCTTGTAGAAAACCAGGGAGTGTACGAAATTCCATGCGGGGAATGCAACTTTTTACGTAGGCCGAATCAGCCGTAAAATGAGCGCAAGAAGGGACCAACATATAAAAGCTATCAAGCAAAAAACAGTTTCCCCTGCCCTGGCCCAACACTTGTAAATAAAGGGCATAAGGTAAACTTCTCAGGAACAAAAATGATATCGAGATGTGAAAACTTGTCCACAAGAGTTATAAGAGAAGCCATCGAAATTGAAAAGAGGCTCAACAACTTAAATAGTAGAGATGATAGCCAACGATTGCCTAATACTTGGAAGACCTGCTTACGAAACATCAACCAAAAGTAGATAGTAAAGAAACCGATCACAACTCGGGAACACGGATCCAAACACTGGCAACAGGGCTCATGAGACGTACCAAAACTCGCAACCTGATTGGATGGGACCATCCAGCCAACGAATATGTCTTACGTACACACAAAACTGACCGCACCCGAGTCGCAAGTAATCAGTTCGTCCATAGATGCCATAGAGTGAGCTTTGAAAATGCTGAATGACATTTCATTGAAATGTTAACTCCCTTACAGTCCTGAGAAGGATAGGATATATAGACAGCGAGCCTTGCAGCGTGTCATGGGAGAAAGCAATAATATCTCAACTACAATTGCATAGGGTGCCGTGGCGACTAAAAATTGCTGCTGTATTGTTTGTCGTTGTCAAATGTTTTAAAATTGTTACTTAGTCAATGAGAGTTGTAGACAAGAGGATATTGCCCGGAGAGTGTGTATCCACCAAACGACCATTTTTCGTGTAATAAAAGTGGAGAATACAAAAGGCGTCCTGGTCAATTACGAAAAAGATGTAGAACGACAAGAGATGACTAATATTTGAGAATTCAATCTTTGCGAAATCCCACACGTTCTGCACCTCAAAAATGAATTACTAATTCAAGTGTCAAAACAGTAATAAGAAGGTTTAAAGTGATCGGTCTAAATCCAAAACGTTCTGCCAGAGTTCTTAGGCTTCTCCCATCTCACAAAACTGAACGGTTACAAGTTGCAAGAACTCATGCTAACTGGAAGAAAGACCAATGGGAAAAAGTTCTTTTCGCAGATAAAACCAAGATACAATTATGGAAGCCAGATGGACGTGGTAAAATATACAGAAGGTCTGGAGAACGTTTTACAAAATTTAATCTTGAACAAACTGTTAGCTTTGGTGTCGGTTCCATTATGCTACGGAGTAGCACTAGTTGCAAGAGTCGTACGGAACTTACTGAGGTGAATTTAAGAATGAATGCTGACTGGTACACACACAACATCCTTGAGCAGCATGTTTTACCTTATCCCGGTTTCACTGGGTACGATGAATTCGTGCTAATGCATGATAATGCCCGTGAACCTGCCGCAAGAACAGTAGTCCAGTATCTTGAAGGTGTTGGGATTGTGACTCTAGACTGGCCACCAATAAGTCCTGATGCAAATCTCATACATTTATGGGACATCTTAAAGCGGCGTATGCGGGCAATTAAAAACCTAGACAAGGAAATAATTACCTCTTCCAATAAAATAAAAGAAATTTTACACCAGATTTATTCAACACATTTTTAAACACAGAAAAACGTAAATTTGAAAAAAAATTCATAAATATCCAAAAAAATAATATAAAAATAAAAATAACTTTACTAATTAAAAAACAAAAACCAATTGAGGAACATGCACTAATTGACACAAATAACTGGATTGAAAATTTGACTGATATCGAACTTCCTAATTATGTTCATGAAATTCTCTCCCTAGGGCCAAATTTTGCCACACCAATTACCTACCCAAAATACGTGCCTATCCCAGAAATTATTACAAATATTGAAATGGCTATCAACAATAAAAATACAGAAGTCAAAAATGAAATCAGGGCAGTGTGCTGTAACATATTAACAAATTTTGAGGCTAAAAATAACAATTCCCATAATTTCAATAAAAATAACACTAACAACAACATTATCAAAAATAATGTCAACAAAACCAAAAAATTTCTAAGAGACAATCCAGATCTAATTGTTTTATAACCCGATAAATCAAACAAAACAGTTATTATGAAAAACTCTGATTACGATGCAAAAATCATGCAATTACTCAATGACATCAACACTTATAAAGAAGTTCAAGCTGATCCTACCAACTCATACCAAAAGAAAAATAATGACCTATTTAAAAAATGGGAAAACAAACAGTTTATTCCACCAAATGTAGCAAAAGACTTAATTACAAATAACGCTTTACCACCACGCATATATAGGCTACCTAAATTACATAAACCCCGAACTCCACTTCGACCAATTGTATCTTGTATACAATCGCCTTTTAATGCACTCTCAAAATACCTCAAAAATATCTTAGCAAATTTCACTGGCCAAAATAATTTTCACATTAAAGACTCATGGAGTTATAAAGAAAAAATACAAAACGTTAAAATCCCAGAAAACCATGTGTTGATCTCATTAGACGTTGTATCTCTCTACACAAATATACCCATAAATGTGTCCTTAAACATAATCAGAAGAAAATGATCAGAAATAAAGAAATATACTGATATACCATTAGATGATTTTCTTGAAGCTGTAGAAATCTGCCTAACTTCTACATACTTCAAATACAAAAATTTATTTTTTAAGCAAATTGATGGTTGCGCGATGGGTGCATCCATATCGAATGTTATTGCTCAATTAGTGTTAGAAGACCTAGAAACTGAGATTATCAACAGCTTAAAATCAAATTACCATTCTTTTACAGATACGTAGATGATTGCATAATAGCTATACCAAAAAATCAAGATTCATATATTTTAAACAAATTTAACAGCTATCATGAAAAATTACAATTTACCATAGAATTTGAAAATAATAACCACATAAACTTCCTAGATATGACGTTTCATCACAAAAACAATACAATACTAACTGAGTGGTATACAAAATCTATATGGTCTGGTCGCTACCTCAACTACAATTCTCAACACCACATGGCCCAAAAAAAATCAGTAATAATTGGAATAGCCGATAGAGCCATCATCCTTAGTAGTCCCGAATTTAGAAATAACTGTATCAAAAAAGCAATAGAAGTTCTTATGTCAAACTCTTATCCAAGTAAACTAATTAATAAAATTTTTAAAGAAAGGCTAGAAAAACACAAACATGAAAACACTGAAACAGAAAATTTAGAAGACAATAAAACCAAAAAACAATATCTTTCCTTGCCATAAATACCAAAACTTTCCGAAAACTTTCAAACTTTTTTTAAGAAACATAATATAACCACTTGCCATAAGGGCCATAATTTACTTAAAAGCAATTTCAGCAAATTAAAAAGTGATATTCCAAAAAACAAAAAATCAAATGTCTACAAAATACCCTGCAAGGGTTGTCCATCGAATTATATCGGCCAAACTAGTCAGTATCTGCAAAATTGTCTAAATGTACATAAATATGACAAAAAAATATTACAGCCCTAAAAAAACACGAAATGAAACACAAGCACACCTTTGATTATAAAAATACAAAAATCTTGAAAACTGAAACCAACAAAGGAAAACAAGAATTTTACGAAATGATCGCAATAAAAAAAAATCCAAATGCCGTAAGCGATAAAACAGAATAATCTAAATGAAATTTATTTTAATATATTAAAATAAACCAATATAAGGAAATTTCTAAAATAAATAAGACAGTACATAAAAATAATTCTCAGCTTTCAATTCTTCTAAATTGAATTACGATATTTTTTCAGAAAGATATTACTTCAATTAAGAGACCCAAACTTTTTACGCCACTTAAAGTACCTAAAACATATACCATTTGGGTTCCACATTCAGTCAAGTCAAGGCAGTTATAGGGTTAAAAATGTAGTGTCCATTCTTCTAACTGGACTTTTAAAAATATTACTGAAAAGTTAATATACAAGAGGGTGTGTGATTATAATTGGTTTGTGATGTGATTAATTTTTATTTAAAACAAAAATCTCTGTTCTTAATGCTAAGTTTTTAACCTGTTATTCCGTATATAATAATATTAGAAATGTACATTTTTGTAGAATCGAAACGTTCTGAAATATAAAATATATATACAATAAGTATGACTACTTTCTATATGTAGTTTCTATATAAAAATGAACCATATCCCAAGAAAATAACCAACTACAAACATATTTAATGGTTCAAGAAAAATTAATTCCTATATAATATATATATATATATATATATATATATATATATATATATATATATATATATATATATATATATATATGTTTGAAGTGTGTCACGGATGGATAAATGTGCTTTAGTGTTTATCCGGGAGTTCATCCGTTCGTCATTGTTTCCTGTTGAAGGATCTTGCAGACGTTTCGCCAAAGTCGCATTTGACATTTTCAATGTTTACTGATCGAAGTTTGGAACGTGAACTGAGGTTCCTTAGATTGCGCAGGCTTTTTATACTTTTCGTGATCGTTTGTGATCGTAGGTTGTACCGAAGCTTGTGGTAGGACCCGCAGGATATACTGTAGACCCCTGGATTCTCTAACTTAATTTTGTCCTTGGGGTTTTTAAGTGTCGATCTTATGGTTTGATGAGATTTGTAAGCTGTTTGGATATTGTTTCTTCTTAGAATCCGTCTTATTCTATCTGTGACCCCTTTTAAGTGGGGCAGTGTCGTTTTTGCGTTGTTGTCGGTGAGCTCCTGTGTTTCGCGTGGTTTTTTGAGTTGTTTCATAGCCTTTTTAATTGTGTGTGATTTGTACCCGTTTTGTCGCAAAGCATTTGTGATTTTCTCCATTTCCTGTTTATCCCAGATACAAGCTGTGGCGAACACATTGATATCCAGGTCAATCAACCTAACCGATGCCGCAAATAAACAACAGGAAATGGAGAAAATCACAAATGCTTTGCGACAAAACGGGTACAAATGACACACAATTAAAAAGGCTATGAAACAACACAAAAAACCACGCGAAACACAGGAGCCCACCGACACCGCAAAAACCACACTGCCATACTTAAAAGGGGTCACAGATAGAATAGGACGGATTCCATGAAGAAACAATATCCAAACAGCTTACAAACCTCATCAAATCATAAGATTGACACTTAAAAACTCCAAGGACGAAATTAAGTTAGAGAATCCAGGGTCTACAATATCTCCTGCGGGTCCTGCCACAAATCATATATAGGACAGACAAACAGAAGAATATCAGCTAGACTTGAAGAACACAAGCTATCTACTAAGAACAAACAAACCACGTCGGCACTATTTCAACACCACATTCAAACAGGACATAAAGTTGATTTTGAGTCATGCAAAGAAATAGCCAATGTTAGTAACCTCAGAACAAGACTTGTTCGCGAAGCAATAGAAATCGAAAAAAGTGGCGAACTAAACAAAAGAGACGACGCACTAAATTTGCCAGTCACATGGAAATCCATCATCAAACGAACAGAAAACAATCTTTGGTACAACCTACGATCACGAAAAGTATAAAAAACCTGCGCAATCTAAAGAACCTCAGTTCACCTTCCACACTTCGATCAGTAAGCATTGAAAATGCGAAGTGTGACCTTGGCGAAACGTCTGCAAGATCCTTCAACAGGAAACAATGACGAACGGATGAACTCCCGGATAAACAATAAAACATATATATATATATATATATATATATATATATATATATATATATATATATATATATATATATATATATATATATATATGTATATATATATATATATATATATATATATATATATATAATATATATATATATATATATATATATATATATATATATATATATATATATGGTTTTGTGGCAAGCCATAATTTGAGGTTTATATGTTCAAAAAAAACTTTTAAAGAGCATGAAAAAGCAGGTCGATAGTCATACATACACAAAGAAAATATGTTCGAATATACGCACTTATTTTCATAAACACTTCTAATTTAATTACTTAGCTTAGAGCTTTTCTACCTCTATGTCTGTTAGACCCTTTGTGCTCTGTTACTCTACTAACCCCTGGGCCATATATGTAGATAATTGGATTGTAACTTGTCCCCTCTTTCCGGATGAACGCACATCTCCAAATATCCGTGCTCAATATAAGTTTGAGAAAAGTCAAATAAAAGCGTTTTTTGCATGTAGGATCGTAGGACCGAATACGCTCCGTCTGTTCCTATGATGAGATCGGCAGTTGTTTCCATTGTCTCGTTTGTTTCGATGCTGAAATAGATTTCATTAATTTAAAAACGATACTAAAATTGAATCCCCTGTCAATGGGGGTGTATATAGACTGACTACCCTGAACTAGTTTTTATAAGCGAGTTTTAAAATACGTATTATATTGAGTATTTTCGTAAATTCAATATACACCGTCGAATTTTATTTTCAGTTCAGCGTTTAACGTGATGCTGAAATATACAGGGTAACTCAAGAAGTTGCTATGATATCGTCGATAATCTTTTTAAAATTTTAAACCCCATGTGTTATTTCAGAATCTGAAAAGACGCATTTTTTTATATATGGCAAGCTAAATATCGATGTCAGTTACATAAGGAAATTATCAAGAAAAATTACTGTAAGACTTTAAAATATTAAAATTAAAAAATCTAGTGCCATCTAAATAACCGTTTAAACTGGGTTCCATTTCAATCTGACAATAGCTAAGTCAATGAGTAAATTATTTTTCAAAATTTTTTGATCACATCTGCCGTTGTATGGTACTTCTTGGTATATTTGATCTTTTAGAACTTCTAAATTATCTGGCTGGATTAAGTATTCTTTAGTTTTTAAGTATTCTCACAAGAAATAACTAAAGGGGGTCCTTTGTCCGTTCAACAGTTAGGTAAACCTTCATCCAAATAGGCGTAGTAAGCCGGCGCTCAATCTTGTTGGGAAAAAAGATCACACTGAAATATATCGAATTTTTGTGGGTCTGGATACAAAACTATTAGTGCAGGAATGAGGTCATTTTGAAGATATTTGACAATTTCCTAATGTAACCAAGATTTATATTTACCTTGTCGTGATACAACGCAAAAAAATTCCAACCTAAAAATAAAATTCGACATGTGTTTGATTTTTTCGAAACAAATAATTTATATTGAATTTATTCTCTCCGAAAAATGACGACAGCCCTGTTTCGTCTTAGTATAGGACTCATCGGGCAGTAGCGTTCGGCACAAACCATCATCTGTGTCTCATAACCAGATTTGACAGTTGAAAATTCTCAATAACAACATAAACCGATAATGTTGTATAAAACGGCCATGTGATGGCGCAAAGGAAAATTAAAAAAGGAACATATCAAAATTCGATATGCGAGACATGTTACCTATGCATGTACGAGTTTCGCAGGTTAAGCAAGGTGTCGCATCAACTATCTCCCAATGAGGGCCGCCGCTTGTTTTTGGGCCAACAAAAAAAAAAAAAATATATATATATATATATATATATATATATATATATATATATATATATATATATAAAGATAAGTTTGCATCCGTATAATTTTAAAGTAAAATAGAAATTTTCGGCTGTGTGAACATAAGATTGTTGATAAACATTACTCTTGTGTTAAAAAGTGCGCAGAACTCTAAGACAATGGAGAAAATCCGGGTTCGAAAAATGACGAAATCGCTCTTGCGTCCTAGTATGAGGCTCATTAGGCCATGGCGTTTAGTACAAACTATCATAGCTCAATTAACAGATTCTAAAGTTAAAAAAACACTAAACAAGACACAACAACGACATCTCGATAGATCAATCAATAACATAAGAACAATACAAACCAATAGTGTTGTATAAAACTGCCATCCGTATCGATTTTTGATGTATTTCTTTTTAATTTACCGTCATGTATATATATATATATATATATATATATATATATATATATATATATATATATATATATATATATATATATATATATATATACACTCTGGCAGATTACTCTCTTAACTTGCAAGCTGTTGGTATATTCATGGTATTTAATTTTTGATTTGGCATGTCCGTATCTAACAGCTTCGAAGTTAAGAAAGTAATCCGCCAGAGTGATAAGCCGACCCTAAAACTATATACCTTAGCTTTTGAAAGAATATTTAGGAAACTAAACTGGTCAACCAAGGTTATTATTATGAATGGAGAGACACCATACCACTGAAAGTTTGTCTAAGATATCGTCCTTACTTCCGATATATATATATATATATATATATATATATATATATATATATATATATAATTCTTTTTTCTAGTGTAATATATCGGGTAGCGAGACAAGCAAGATCAAGACAATTTGATCCTTTAGTTTCAAACACCGCCATTGCATTTTTAAGATGGTAGAATCTGTGACAAAATTGTCAATAGCTTCTTATTCTTTTCTCACCTTTAACTGACTTTCCTTTATAACGATAAAATCGATAAAAATAAATCGAATAAAAAAACTAAGAGAATTATAGCATTTCTTGGCAATGCTTTACAAACGAGTTACTAACAATTTTTACTACAGAATTGAAAATACCAGGGTTTTCGTAACTCAAAGTTTTTCATCTCTTAATATTTTCTTCCGAATATAAGTTTGTATTGCCAAATTCATGAGGAACACTTATGAATAAAAGCTGTAAATTTTATTATTTTTTACGAAAATACTCAGTTGCGAAAAGTCTGCCTTGCCAAAATATAAGTTTAAATGAATAATTATTTTGAAAGTTGATAAAGATACAAGGGATTATTTTTTATTTTTGTTAAAGACTTTTGGTCCTGAAGCCATTTTGACTTGTAAGGGTTAAAATTTGTAAAATGTTACAAAACCAATGGCAAACGAACCTACAAAGTAAGTATTTCTTGATACTGACATTCGAGTTTAGTTCAGGTTAGTTCAAGTCCATTAAAATTCACCAGGTTTAGATTCAGGTCAAGTTTAAGGGGCCATGTGTAGTTATAAGTGAAATAAAAGAGCAATTAATATGTAGGGTCACTGAGCTGGTTACACTGGACAACAGCCAAAATGTATCTAAAATAAAATCGACTAAATCTTTCTAGTTTTGGTGTGATAAAATCTAAAACAAAATTATCTTTTTAATATTAGTTCAAGTTTTAGAGATACGTCATGTCATGTCTCCCTATATATTAACAATGTAACCGCACGAATGCACGTGCTATATTTGTATCGTTTTATCAATAGAGCAGTGCGACGTTAGCAAATAAAAGCTTTCCTTAAATTAAGGAAATTTTGCACAACTTAACAACACTGCATGGGGGATCTCCAGGGATGACCCCTCATATACGAAGTCCCAGCCCCAGGGCTTAAAATAAGGCCATTTAAAACTATGTAAATCGATTTTAATGTCGGCTTTGTACTGAACAACCTATGTATACAAATAAATGACAAATGTCACTATTGCGAATATTATGAAATTAAATAGAAAATTCTCGAATATTCTCTAAAATGTAGAAGTTGTATTTGGGTTTATAAGCAGCTACAAAACGGAAGAGTTAGTCAGTCGAAGTTAGTGAATCGAATTGAATAGTTGAGATTATAAGATGTCTCGAAAGTGGGTAAAAAATCCAGATCACTTCTGTTATGTTTGTGGTGAGATAATTTTTGCGTCCCAGAAACAGTCTATTACCCCATTGATAAAAAAGGCATATCAGCTTTATTTCAGTTGCAATATCATCAAAACAAACAGTGGGCGCCACATACCTGCTATAATTTATGCGGTTTGCTGTCCTTATGATCTGAAGACAGCCTTCAAAATCATGTTAATGATTGCCATTTGTGCATCATACCTCGTGTTGGGCAAGGCACAGGTATATCCAAAAAGAAAAAATGGGTTTTCAACTATCTAAATATACCTTCTGCCATGACACCTGTGCCTCATACTGACGAACTTCCCATTCCAGAACCCCCAGAAACATTCACTTACGAATCAGAAGATATGCCATCAACATTAAGAGATCCAGAGATTTCATAGCCAGCACGTTATACCGCCAACTAGACAAAATAACACACAGAATTACACGATCTAAAAAGTAAATCAGAGTTACTAGGATTAAGATTGTAGCATTGGAACTTATTAGAGGACGATCTTTCAATATGTGTTTTTCGTAAACGCCATGAACATATGAACACACACATGAAAAATAACGTGGTTTCCTGCAATAACATTAACGGTTTATTGGCGGTTTTAAATATAAACTACAAACCAGAGGAATAGAGATTGTTTACACACAGTTCAACATTGAGTTTAAAAGCATATGGGAAGTATTTCATCGTCCATTCCTGTTGGATATGCAGTTTACATGAATGAATTATAAGACAATATGAAGTACGTATTGACAAGTACAAAATACGATGAGCATCAATGGCAGATCTGTGGCAACTTAAAGGTGATTGCACTTTTACTTGGGTTTCTGTTCGGCTGCACCAAGTTTTGCTGTTTTTTTGTGTGAATGAGATAGTCGGGCAAAGGCACTTCATTACAAGAGAAAAGACTGGTTCATTCGACATTCATTAAAGCCAGGTGAAAATAATGTAGAGCATATGCCATTGGCAGACCCCAAAACGATTTTGTTGTCACCACTGCATATCAAGTTGGGCCTAATGAAAAACTTTGTTAAGGCACTGAATACAGACAGCCCAGCTTTTCAGTACCTGCGTCAGAAATTCCCAAGGCTAAGTGAAGCAAAGATTAAAAATAGTATTTTTGTTAGGCCACAGAACATTTTGACAGTACTCCGTCAGATATTGAAAAAAAATACTTGGAATGACTTTTTTCTCGTGGTCACTAATTTCTTCGGAAATAAAAAAGCTGACATTTACGTTACACTTATTGAAAATATGCTGTCATCGTATAAAAAAATGGGTTGCAATATGTCTTTAAAGATCCATTTCCTACACTGACATCTGCACTTTTTTCCTGACAAATGCCGAGTTGTAAGTGATGAGCTGAGCACGTCGAACGCTTCCATCAGGATATATCAACAATGGAGAAAAGATACCAGGGAATGTGAAATGCTTCAATGCTTGCCAACTACTGTTGGACTCTTATTACAGATGTTCCAGAAACAATTCACAAAAGAAAAGCAAAAAAACAAGATATTTAGTGTATCTACAAGTGTAAAAGTATGTATTTTTTATTATTTTGTTAAAAATAAAATAAAAAAAGTTAGTTCTTGAAAATTGAAACTAAGTTTTTAATTTCATTGTAATTTTTGTGTTTAGCGCGCCAAAATTAACAAAAAAGTGCACTTTTCATACAAGACAACAAATAAACTAAAATTTGTTGCGTGGTGTTATCCGGCAGTAGCCAGATTGTGAGCACTCTTCGATCATGCTTTTTCCACTTGATTTTAATTTTTATTGCTTCTAAGCACCCGAACCATTTTGGAATATGTATGCGAAAACACGCTAGTAGTTGGTCGGCGAAGAGTTGTAGAAGTAGCAGGTAAGATATGAAATATTGTTTACCTGGTTGCATTTTTATTATGTGTATTAAATATTAGCTGTCTGAAATAAAAAGTGCCTTTTAACTGTGACTAATATAAATATTTCAGTTAAAAGCAAGTGGTCGAATAAGAATACGGGACAAAATACACTGGTCTACAAGGTTTTGTTGTTGGGCAACTGGAGGTCATTTCCGAAGTAATTTCCTGCCCTAAATATGTTTTTTTGGCTATTTTTGGAGTTATGTACAGAATGTACAACATTTTTTGGTATTTTTTTAGTTGCGTCAGTTAATATTACTCTTATCTTTCAAAATAACTTATTAAGCGATCACCTTAGAATTTCTTTTGTAAAATTACAACCATGAGGCCTACATTTTTCTATTTTTTCGAAAATTTGTACTTAGGGGTTTTTAGGGTCGCTGAGTTTCAATATAAAGTCAGAAAATTGAAATTTTCACTTCCAAGATGGCGGATTAAAAGTGGCGCATCAAGATTTACAAAAAATTATCATCTAAAAATTATTTGGGGTTTTTAGAGTCGCTGATTATGAGTATTCAATTCAAAGTAGACATTTTTATTTTTAAGATGATGGATTCAAAGTATTGGATAGAAATTTTCAAAGAGTGATATTGGTCTTTAAAAACTTACTAATCTGTATTAAAAACGGATCTCTAATTCTACTATAGGTCTGGTTGAAAATAGGTACTCTTATGGTTAAAATGAAGTTACATGTTTTCGAAAATTCTATCAAATGATCGAAAACTGGTGAAGTTACCCTACATATTTTTGAGAATCTGTTATTCTATTTTTTACCATCCACCTTTAACAATATATAAAACTTTTTTCGTTGAAAAGTGTCCCATAGTATTACTGCCGCACATGTTATTCCACAGCAAATTTTTAAAATCGAATTACCATGGCAAGTAGGCTTATACTAAAAACACCGAAGAAATATTTCATTTGTTTATTGAATTTTCTTTTCTTTAATCGTTTAATTTCTTGAAATTGTAGTTAATGTTAAAACAGGGAAGGTTAGAGATCCAAAAATTGCTTGTTGATAAAAAAAACTAAAGAAAACATTAAAAAATCTTCAATCGAGAACGACATTTATGGATTTAGAAGAAGTTTACAAAATTTGAGAGAATTCGGTTTGAAAATTCTTAAAAAAGTATGTTTACGGTTTAGGAAAGTATTATTTTGAGAAAAGAGCTACTTGCTCCAAACTCTGCTCGCTAAGGTATGTTTAGGAAGCTTAAAACTTCTTCGCATCAGCTTAAAATTTGCACAGTATATCTTCAAGATATTATACATAAAAAAGGGATTATTTTAACTTTACAACTAAACATGACCATTAAGAATGGAAATAATAAATATATATATTATATATAATAAGTTCAAGATAACTAAACCTACAGCCCATATTTATTTATTACTACTTTTAAATATTTACCTTAAAATTTTTATACTGTTTTTCTCAAAGTCAGCCATTACTAATTTGTGATTAAAATTGAGATTGACATTTGGATATCTTGCAGCAGCTAAAACAAATAAAATATAACTAATAAAATATATTTTTTAATTCAGAAGATACGGTGATACTAACCATTTAACAGAGTTTGATTCAAAAAATTCCTTCCCACTGAATAAATACACTAAAACAAAAATTAAAATTTTAATTTGTTATTTTGTTACATTACATAGTCCAGTCATAGTTCTATCTGAAGTAAAATTGTGTACAAACTAAACAATTAACAGAAGAAAATTGAGAAAATATAGATGTTTTATTATCTACATTTCATGGAATATAGTAACTCTCATAACTTCTCAAAATGTTGAAATTTAGGCTCGAATTCCGCTCTTTCCTCTAAAATATAGCATAAGTAGTAGTAAAAATTCATCAAAATTTTAATCACGCAAGGTCAATATTCTACGTAAGTAAATTTCAATAAATTCAACAGTTTTGAATTACTTCTGAAACATCTAATGTTATCTTCAAGATAAGATATAATTAAACTGTTGTCATTTAGAATTAGTCAGATTTTTGCCCTCCCATCTTTGTTTTTCAAAGAAATTCTACTTCATCCACAATAATCCAAGTAAGTGTTCTCACAGACCTGCTGATGAACACCTGAAGTATAACGATATTTTGATAAGTTTTTATATTTTTTTGGGGCATAATATATAAAGTGTCTCTAAAAGGTCTGTACGAAATGTTAGCGCAAATTACTGAAACCATGTTATAAGGATCTAGCACAAATTATCTTCGTTCAAAGGTTGTTAATTACATTACGCAATAAATTTTAGTTTATTTGTTGTATTTTTTTATGAAAAGTGCATTTTTTTGTTAATTTTGGGACGCTGAATACAAAAATAACAATAAAACTTTTTCATTTTTAACAAAATAACAAGAAAAATACATACTTTTACACTTGTAGAGACACTAAATATCCGTTTTTTTTTGTTTATTTTGTTTTTCTTTTGTCAATTGTTTCTGGAGCATCTCTAACAAGAGTCCAACAGTAGTCGGTAAGCACGGAAGCATTTCACTTTCCCTGGTATCTTTTCTCTATTGTTGATATATCCTGATGGAAGCATTTGCCGTGCTTATCATTTAAAGCTTCACAGTTGTCAGGACAAAAGTCTAGATGTGAGTGGAGGAAATGGATCTTTAGAGACATATTGCAACCCATTTTTTGATACGATGGCAGTATATTTTCAACAAGAGTAACGTAATTGTTAGCTTTTTTATTTGCGAAGAAAGTAGTGATTACGAGGCGAAAGTGATTCCAAGATTTTTTTTCAATATTTGATAGAGTGCTGTCAAAATGTTTGTCTTTCAGAATATTTCAAATTTGTGGCCCAACAAAAATACCTTTTTAAATTTTTGCTTCACATAGCCTTGGGGATTTCTGACGCCGGTCCATAAAAGCATCTGTATTCAGTGCCTTAACAAAGTTTTTCATTAGGTCCAATTTGATATGCAGTGTGACAACAAAATCTTTTGGGTGTCTACCAGTCGAATATGTTATACATTATTTTCACCTGCTGCAACCCAAGTAAAAGTGCAATCCCCCTGAAGTCGCCACGGATCTGTCACTGGTGCTCATCGGATTTTATGTTTGTCAGTAAATACATCATATTGTCTTCTGATTTTTTTATGTGAACTGCATATCCAACAGAAATAAACGGTAAAAAATTTGTGATATGCAATAGTTCTGCCTTTAAACTCAATATTGAACTGTCTATAAACAATCTCCATTCCTCTGACTTGTAATTTATATTTAAAGCCGCCAACAAACCGCTAATGTTATTGCAGAAAACCAAGTTTTTTCATGTTAAAAAATGGTGCTATGCTTTTATGCCGTTTACGAGAAACACACACTGAAATATCGTCTTTTAATAGGTTCCACTGCTGCAATCTTGATCCCAGTAACTCTGTTTTATTTTTTGGAAGTTCTTAGTCTCTCATAAGATCGTTTAATTCTGATTGGGTTATTTTATGCAGTTGGCGGTATAACATGCTGGATGTGAAATCAGGATCTCTTGATGTCGATCGCATGTCTTCTTTTTGAGAAATCGTATCGTTATTATCTGATTCGTAAATGAATGTTTCTAAAGCTTCTGGAATAGGAAGTTTGTCACTGCGAAGCAAAGATCTCATGGCAGATGGTATATTCGGAAAGTTGATAACCCTATTTTTCTTCTTGGATATACCTGTGCCTTGCCCAACACGATGTATGATGCAGAAATAGCCATAATTAACATAATTTGAAGACTTTCTTTAGATTATCGGGACAGCAAACCGGATATATCGTTTTTTATTATTTAACCAGTTTCTCAGACTTGAAGCGCATACATTACAGCAGGTATGTGGCGCCCACTGTTTGTCCGCATCCCCAATATTTTAACCGAAATAAAGTTGATATGTCTTTTTTATCAATGGGATAAGAGATCGCTTCTAAGACGCAAAAGTCACCTCACCATAAACATAACAGAAGTGATCTGAATGGTCTATACACTTTCGAGCATCTTATAATCTCAACTATTCGATTCGACTCGCTGACTTCGACTAACTACCCCTTCCGTCTCGTAGCTGCTTATATATCCAAATACAGCTACTACATTTTTGGAGAATATTCAAGAATTTTCTATTCAATTCCATAATATTTGCGATAGTGGCTTTGTCATTTGTTTCTATACAGGGGTTGTTCAGTACAAAGCAGACAAAAAAGTCGATTTACATGGTTTCAAATGGCTATCTCTCTTATTTTAAGCCCTGGAGGGTTAGGACTTCATCTATGTGGGGTGATCCCTGGAGATCCTCCATGCGGTGTTGCCAAGTTATGCAAAATTGTCTAAACATGGGGAAAACGTATATTTGGCAACTTCGCACCACTCTATTATTTTAGCAATACAAATATACCACGTGCATCTTGCGGTTACATCGTTTATATATGACATTATGTATCTCTAATACTTGAACTACTATTAAAAAGATAAATTTAGTTTTGGTTTTAGCACACCAAAAATGGTAAGATTTAGTTGATTTTATTTTAGATACATTTTGCTTGTTGTCCAATCTTATCCCAACTACAGGGAATCAAAATTAATATATTTAAACTTCCTTGTAAATATTTATTTTAATAATTGCTTGATTCACACTAAATTTGAGAGTTAGGGGTTTTTTTAGGATAATAAATTAAGATCTGATTACAATTTCGATGTACATTGCGGAGGGCGCCACCAGCAGCACTTCGTCTACATCTAAAGCTTCTTAAATTTTTGTGCTTCGGTTTACAAAATTTATTATTAAATATCTTGAACGTGTATACAAAAAAGTTATACCAAATAGGTGTCGCTTCGAGCAGCCAGAGATAATTGTATTTCAATATTTTATTGTGTATGTCGACTCATCGGAGCCCCCTTCACACAATATAAATCAACGCGATAGATTTAAAAATAAATAAGTCAAATTTTAATTACCACATACAAAAATTATTTATGAAGTTTTAGATGTAGGTGATGTCTCTCTGTAATGTAAATCAACATTGTGATCACATTTTGCTTGCACATCCTAACGAAACCCAAAGTACCAAATTTAATGCAAATCAACTTATTATTAAGTTAAATGTTTGCAAAAGATAATCAATAAAATATAACTCTGACACTCTGTATTTCGGAAACTATCAACTTTTGGACTAAAGTAAATTGGACTAGATCCTCATATTTCAGCGTCAGAAATTTGCAATAGCGTTTTGTACACACCATTTAGAGATGCCCTGTATGAGTTTATATTTTTATTTTAAATCTTAGAATTTTGTTATTCAACCTTTCCAAGTCAGAGGCCAAAACTTTAGAAATCGATAGTAGACTAATAAACAACTTTTATAGGAAGAGTTCTACAAAATTAATTAAGTTTCTTATTAATTGTTATAACTTAATCCAAGTTTTCTTATTTTAACCTCTCCCTCGCCAGCAATATTTCAAAAATGTTGATCTTTACTAAATTATTCTTGAAATTTGATTTTATATTCGTTAATAATAAAAAATAATGTTAGAACAAAATGTATGGAAAAATCTTCCAATTCTTGTAGAAAAGCCCATATAATAAAAACTATCATTGAAAACCTCAAATATTTTTAATTGTTTGAACGTAAATCCTTTGAGTCGATAAAGAACTAATAAAACTGATACACATACATATTTTATTATCGTAATCATATATCACTTTTGCCCAATAAAACTCCTATTTAAATTAAAAATAGGTGATTTTCTAGGTTTAAAAATAGATGATTATTGAAATTGATTATATTTAAATAAAAATAAAATTATCTTAAAAACATAGTATTACATTAGTCACAATTTTTTGTCAAGTCTATAGTCCACATAGATACAAATATCATTTCAAATTAGAAATATTTTACAGGTGAATTTGTTTAAAGTTGTATATATATATATATATATATATATATATATATATATATATATATATATATATATATATATATATATATATTTCTTTAATATTTTCCTGGGTATAGGTTTACTTATTTTAAAATTAAAAGACGGCAATTCTTTTGAAATATGTATATATATATATATATATATATATATATATATATATATATATATATATATATATATATAGTCCAAAAGTATGAACAGGCCTAAAAATATCGGAAACTAAAAGCGCTAGAAAAATTTTTTTCTACAAAAGTCTCGGAAATCGAAAGGGGCATCTGAGGGTGCCCTTGATTTTGACAAGGTAATTTAAAGCTTAAGTTGAGTTTTTGAAATAAGAACCCCTATTTTTTTAATGCAGCAGCG
The DNA here is from genome assembly GCA_034092305.1 of Diaprepes abbreviatus. Taxonomy (NCBI): domain Eukaryota; kingdom Metazoa; phylum Arthropoda; class Insecta; order Coleoptera; family Curculionidae; genus Diaprepes; species Diaprepes abbreviatus. The sequence continues at coordinate 3,514,686 of JASJET010000071.1, read as the reverse complement.
GAAAGCGAGGTAAATATCCTGTTTAACGGTATAGAAATATAGGGAGTAAAATCACATCTAGAGGTTATTTGAAAGTCAAAACTCCTTTTACCATGGATTGGTAAGCAGCGAATAACTCAAAAAATAAGAAAACTGAAGAAAAAGTTTTCATACTAAAGTTTCAGGAAATCGAACGGCATATCTGAGGGTGAACCTTGATTTCGATCTTGGATATGATCTTGAAGGTTCTTTGAGGGTCAAATTGATTTTTTCAAATGAAAAATTCCAATTTTTATTGCAGCGATGAAAAGCGCGAAAGATCTTCTAACTAACGATGTAAAATATATGGGTAAAATCATATCTAGAAGTCATGTAAAGATCAAATATCACTTTACCGTGAGTTGGTGAGAAGCAACCGATAACTTCAAAAATAGAAATGCTGAAGAAAAACTTGTGAATAGAATATCCTTGTAGATGACTTTGGATTTGAACTTCAAGCATTTTGACAAGGATTTAATTTTGGCTCCGCCATTTAGAGATTTACATACGACCTAATATTTGCCTTCAGCTACTCCGACAACCACCACGTACAAAATTTTGGCCAGATTCTTCGGTTTGAAATCTCGTCCACTATAATGGATCTGCCATTTTAAATTTCACTTATCTGCTCTCAAATTTGTATTCAGCTACCCCCAAAAGCCTCTACGTACGAATTTTTGACCAGAATCATCGGATTAAAATTTCGCCCGCCATCTTGGGTCACATACGTCTTTTCTCAGATTCGCATTCAGCTACCCCCTAAACCACTACGTACGAAATTTTAGTCAAATTTCATCCGCTATCTTGAGACCGACATTTTGAATTTCACTCTTTTGTCCTCAGATTCGCACTCAGCTATCCCCAAAACCTCTATGTACGAATCTTTGGCCAGATTCATCGGTTTGAAATTTTGTCCACCATCTTGAGCCCGCTATTTCGACTTTTACACATCTGCCCTCAGATTCCCAATCAGCTATCCCGAAAACCCCTATGTTCAAATTTTTGATCAGAATCTTCGGTTTGAAATTTCGTCCATTTTAAATTTCACACATCTGTCCTCAGATTCGTATTCAGCTATCCCCAAAACCCTTACGTACGAATTTTTGACCAGATTTATAGGTTCGAAATTTCGTCCACCTTGGGTCCGCTATTTTGAATTTACCCCGAAAATCCCTACGTACAAATTTTTGGTCAGATTCTTCGGTTTGAAATTTTGTCCATATTCGCATCAGCTATCCCCAAAACTCCTACGTACAAATTTATGGCCAGATTCATTGATTTCAAATACTGTCCGTCATCTTGACTACGCCATTTTGAATTTTACACATCTGTTCTCAGATTTACATTCTGACCTCATGTTTGCAATCAGCTACTCCGAAAACTACTACGTACAAATTTTTGGCCAGATTCTTCGGTTTAAAATTGCGTGTGTGTCGTCTCTTGTTTTCTAGATTCCTCTAAGTCTTCATAAAAGTTTTTAATTTCTTCTTCTCTTGCTGTGCTTGTTGACGCATATTTGTGTATGACTTGTATGTTGTCTCGATCATTTAAAGTGATCATAATATATATTACTCTGGTGAATAAAGCCTGCAACTTGATAACATAATGCTTACTTCTTCTGAATAATTCCCTATTTTATAAGAACAGCTAAAAATAATTTTTTTCCTTTTTAAATTGGTTTCATATATTGACCAACTTTTAGCAATTATTTACAAGATAAAACAATAATATTAGATTCGACTATTCAATTTCAATTAAAATGTGTAACAAAATATTTTTAAATATGACATAAGAAATAAACTAGTAATACGGATAACAAAACTAAAAAACTTTTTCATCTAGTCCATATTTTAAAATAATTTTCAACCTTTAACTTTAAAAGCAATGGTTTTCCTGTATATTAACGGCATTTTATGTTAAACACACTGAAATCTAGTTTAACTAGCGAGCAGTAGGAGAATAATTTGAAATATTAGACATTTTTTAACTGTTTATAGGGTTGTAAGTCTTAGAAGCGAGTAATCACAAATTAAGATTTCTCATTTGCACATAGATATTTGTATTAGAAACATTAATGTATGCACCCCTATGCTTTTAAAAAGAAAATATTTTTATCCGTGTAGAATAAAAGAAAATAGCGACAAAATACCATTTTCCCAACCGAAAAAGCTTAAAATAAAAACCTTAAAAATGTAAATTACCTGATTAGTTACCGGATCATAGGGTACAGAAGCAGTGTCCCCAAACTCATTATGTAAATGTCTTCCTTTCATGGGAATAGCATTTTTTAGCACATCTTGCTCGAGATCTATAAGGCCCAATGCTTTTCTACCTCTGTGGGAAAGGGCTAGATTGATTGACCGACCTTTTTCCATTTTTGATTTTCGTATGTCTGGAATATATAAAAAAATGTTTTATGGGGTCCGGAAAACGATTTGCGGATCTTTCGAATCTTTCTCCGCTTTTATTGCTTGTAAATCCGGATTTTTGTTTTATGCATGTAGGTTTGTATACTGCTGGATAAAAATCGAGACTTTCTCATGGCAATCGAATTAAAATAAGACATAATGGACTAAATTCAATATTTATAAAATTATTTATTTATTTATTTATTTACACTCCCCTACAGGATCAGAGTCCCTATTATTAGGTAGGAAAAGAACAGTGTTACTTAAACACATAATGCAAACACTACAATAAGTATAACATAGTTTATAAATCAATCACAGATAATTGTAACAAATCGATTTAACAACAGAAGAATTACAGTGAAATAAAGGGTTTTTCAATAAGGGTCGATGTTGGCAGCTTGTGGCGGCCATGTTGTTTCGATGACGTCTGCTTAATCTGTTGTTTATTATTCTATTACAGTAAAACCATGCAGCTTCCATCATAAAAGGCACTATCTGCAACGATATTTGTTTCTGAAGGACTGCTCAAACATCTTTACAAAATTGCACATTCAGCAAACGTACAAGGACACTCCCTTACGACAAATGAAGGAATGGGTGTTCCTGATTGTAATTTGAATAAAGTGCATTTATCACGCAATTTGTATTTATTCCACCATAACGTGAGTTAGATAGTCAATAAGCCTGAAGTTGGTCTACATCAGATAAATATAGGTGAGAGTTATTTTCCTTAGTTTCTTGAAAATGAGTTGTTTTTTGTGTCAGGTGGATGTGTTGAAGAGCAAGCTTGGTATTTTTTGTGACAGTTTTTGGAAAATTCAATTCTACTTAAGTTGTTGTAGTCTGCCTCCTGAAGCGGCCAAGATTTAGTCGATCCCGGGTTTCTTTCAGTTTTGTGTGTGGCGGTCAAAAAATAGAGACTGATCTCAGATTGCTTGTTGAACAGACAGTGCAGTCCAAACTGTCGGATCTTCCCAGTCTCTTGTTCAATTTATCTTGTTAATGATAAATCGGCAGTCGTTATCGCGCCTAAAGAACTATTGAGTTTTGAAACTAGTGCAAAATCTGAGATGTCCTCCAAAATTAATCCATTGAACTCAACCATTTTGATAAATGAAGTTCGATATAGGAGAGATGGCGGTATGATTGTGGTATGCAGAAACAAGGAGGACGAACAAAAATTCTATAGCCTGGCCAAGGACAAATTGGTCAACGACTTTGATGTGAAGGAGACTAACGTACCATAACCTAAAATCAAGATTGTTGATATCACAGAGGACCTGTATCATGAGGAACTTGTTCAGTGTCTAGAAATTCTAAATGAACCTTTTATTTGGGCTAACGCAGAATATAAATTGCTAAAACATGAGCATACCAAAAACAAAAACAAGATCCTTTAAGCCACCATTGAGCTTATTATTGCGACTTACACTCGCATCATGGAGAAAATATCGAGTTAACGTAATAAATATTTACTACTTGGTTATGATGCTTGTGTTGTATATGACACATTGGAACTTCTTACATGGTTTAACTGTTCCTATTATAATTTAATATAAGTCTGAGATACTTTAATTTATCATGAGGTCTATTATTTTTCTAGAAGGTAAGGGCTTTATTTCTTCAAGTGCTCAGAGGGTGCATTCCAGAAATGTTTATCATTGAAATTGTAGCATTTGAATAGCAAGTGTTCCCCTCTTTCAGTCGCACAATCGCAGGAATGGCAAATCTTGTCCTCAGCTTTGCCGATCTTTTTGAAATGGTGTCTCAGAGGGCAGTGTGGAGAGAATCGTACTCAAATGGCCATTTTTGGGAGATCGACAAGCATTTTTGCTTTTTCTGGTGATAGGTTTATAAATGTTTGCGATTGCCAGGGACTAGGAGTATTTTTTCACCTTAATTTTATTTTGTTTTTTTCTCAGCTCTGGAGATCCTGTCTTACGTGGCTTTTTGGCAATACATAGAAAGGTTTCGGGTAGAGAAAAGAAGTTTTAATGCTTTTCTCATTTCTTTTGATTCCTTTGTGCCCTGACACTTACATCAGTGTTACTCTGTTGTTTTTGAATAATTGCTTTACAGCTTGCCATCGGGCAGCTCAGACTAGTAGGTTTTGATCTGAGACCTTTTATTGCTGTTTGGCCATTTGATAGTATGTTTATGTTGTTATCTAATGTTCCTATTCAGACACTCGTCGGCATAAATTCAAATTGCATGCATTCCTGCTTATCATTTTAGTTCCATAGGTCATTTCTAGGAGTTTTTTTGAGTTGCTTGCTGTATTTTTTTGTATCATTTCTGTATTTTATTTCATTTTATCTATTCCCAAAATGGTATCATCCACAAATCTGAACTAACTGAGCTTTTTACCTTCAATGGAAATACCTTTGTTTTCTCTTTCATAGTATTGATTGTATGTTCTAGGGCAACGTTGAATAATTTTGGGCTCCTTTAAGTTTTATGTTTTTGATGATTGCATGTAGAGTTAAATCTTGTGGCATTTTCGTAAATACGTTGTAGGACATTGAAGTATCTATAATTGATTCTGCTCTCTCTTAGACCTTTTAGTATTGATACTAGTTCCAAGGTGTCCAATACTTTCTGAAAGTCTAAAAATATTAAGATTAGGGCAGGTTATATTTAATAGTTTTCTCGATTATAACTTATGCATGTATTGACCATTTTTTCTGTAATCAGGGTGAAATCAAGCTTGTTTTTTTAGCTAGCTAGAAACCACTTTTATGTCTTTTATTGTGGTAAATATTGTTGCAAACAGTTTAAATTAGTCGTTCAGGAGACTAATGAGTCTATAATCTCTTCGTCATTTTTCTATAGTAGCATCATTAGAGAGTTGTATGTATTAAGACATTTTTTAATTGCATCGATCAGGACTGGACTTTCGGTTTTCATTGAGTCATTAACAATTTTCTGAAAATCTATTATTTTCTTTTGTATGATATTTTTTGAGTTGTGTTACCTCTGAAATATTTTCAGATCCTTGAATGATAATTCTTTGTTTTCTCTGCTGTTTGATAGTTTTGTTTGTGTTATCTCTGAAATATCTTCTGATCCTTGACTGATACTTGTTCGTCTTATTTTCAGCTAATTCGAATATTCATTTATTCTTATACAATGTTTCATAAACTTATTCAATCATGGGCAGCATTAGTCCCCTGTCTAATAAAATGTTTTCATTTCACTACTTTTTTCAGGTTTGTCACTTTTCTTTTATGCTTTTATTTATTCAAAGGCTTGTGCAATTTTTTCGTTTTCATATTTTTTTGGCCTTATGATTGCTTTTACGACCTTTTTGTAGTTGTTATTTATTACATGACGGTCAGTATTTCTGATTTTAAGGTCTGCATATTATGTCTTTTCATAGTGGTATTTTTTAGTATATCATCAATTAAAACCGTCTTCAATACAAAGTCATGTTTGCCAGGCCCAGGATATACTTGTCAAAATTTTGAAAGATATCAGTAACAAAAGAATTAAAAATTTCCACTACCAGTTTTACAATTTGTTTTTCTAAGCTAGATGAATACAAAGCTTTTAAATTTAAAGAGAAGTTAAATTTTGGTAATAGTTCTAAAGGTCTGATCGGGTCTTTAGTTTAGCCAGTTATCGCAAATACATCGAACAATGTATAATCTGACGTAAACTTTATAATCTATCAACCCAACTAATAAAAATACGTTTCTTGTTTATTAGTTTATACACTTAGTAGTTGTCTACATAAATTTATACTTATTTCTAAATCGTTGTTTATTTAAACTCTGGAGTTTATTCATTTCAAAAGAGAATGTTAGAAGATTCTTCATTAATGGTAAGTCACTCCTTCCCCTAAACTAAACATTTTAAAAAAAAAAACTATTAAATCTTTCAAGTTTGTGTTATATGTTAACCTTTCGCATTTGCTCCCTTCAGGACCTTTTTAAAATTAAAATTCGTTTGTTTTTTAAGCTTTTTGTCTCGTTTTTTTTCCATGCACCATAATTTTTGAAAAATATTTTGGTCCGCTGTGTTCATTTAATATATACCTTAAAGAAATGATCTGTTCTGTTGGGATATGCGCCAGACAAAATCCTCTAATATAAAATGACAACACTCGAGTACTAGAACTGGGCTTAAAACTTTCATGATGAATCACTTTCTGCCATTTTGATTGGCATCTGATGTTGTTTGGAAGGCAAAATACTCGTATTGTCAAATTATTTGAGTAATTACCCTTATGACTGGATACACAACATCTAAACAGCATCTTAAATAATTTTAAAATACTACTTCTACTATGAATAAATAAAAATAATCAATAAAATTAAAACATGGTTGCCCAACGTATAGCCAGCGTCAAAACCAAAAATACTGCAGATATGATACAACGTTGCCACATATAATTTATCGCTTCGCCTGTTCACAGAATAAATGTTATTTTTTTATTTTAATTCAAAGTATAATAAAACTTCAAATGTGATTTTCCTGTACAAATATTTATATTATTATCGAAACAATCACAGAAAACCGTACAAAGGAAGTAATAGTTTTTTATCGTATTTTTTTTCTTAAATACATTAGTTTCTAACAATATATAACAAAAATTAGAGTGAAGGAATAACGTCGAGAAAATACCGCTGTTGAGTTATATTAAGAATGTAATGTTTACTACATTAACTGAGTGATAAATACCATTCGATTTCTAGAAATTTCGAATAGTTTGCCACTGCCGTTTTAATGATATATTATGGGAGTTGTTCCAAGACTATATTATTGCAGATATTACAAAACCAAAAACCGCCAAGCCGTGACTTTATCGAGAAATCTTGTTTCAGCATTTTGTCTTTGAATTATAGGAGTTAATGGTTTTCCTTTATATGTATGTAAATGAAATAAGCTATTAGTTTGTGACTGTAAAGTGCATTTAAAACATAACTTTTTATTACAGCACTCTATTGCAGCTTGCAGATTTTGAATCGAAATTTTGATCGTTGAATGTTGTAGAAAGGAAAAATGAGTATTCGATCAAAAATTTATAACGTTCAAAAATCAGAAAAAATCAATTTTCAAATGCTTAATATTATTTTTCTTAGAAAATAAGCGATGTACAAAAACTGTTCTGTTTAAAATCGCGCAAAGAATCCCATTTAATACAATTTTCAAATATTTAAATAATTATTTGTTTCTAACAATTATTTTTCTCTCTTGGACAAACTTTCATCCTAAAAAATCTTGTTAAGGGCTCAAAATGTTAAAAAAAACTTGGAACCCACTGGCTCTTACACTAACTTGTTATGGTTAAAATTTACTTATGATCGAATTCCAAAGTAACGACATTGTATAATAAACTTCACATTAAAAGTACCTGTTACGAAAAAAAGAGTTAATATATATCTTTCAGAAATTCGCATGGAGGGAATAATGAGGCTAAAATTTAAATTAAATATAATTAATAATTACAGCATTACTTCAAGTTATTTTTTTGACGTATTGAAAGCTCTACTTACCATCTCTTTTTTCATACAGGGTAATATTATAACCCCTTTTAGCCAATATGCAGGCACATAATGCTCCCACCTAAAATAAGAATAAATAAAAAATACGTGTCATCAAGAAAGTCCAGGGGATAGTAGACCTAAAATAATCAGTAATTTGCTCGGCCCTTCAGCCCAAATATGGATTTTGCTCTTTAGGTATCATGGGTGCCAGCAAAAAAAATGTACGGGTTTTTTTTCGAAAGCAAAACTCCCCGCAGCAGCGTATTGTTTTCTCGAGCTGTTTCATAAAGAATTGTTATTTTTATTTTTTTACTTAATTATCCTATTTGCATATACATCAGATAACAATTTCCAAATAGTACATAGATCCTAAAAACTAAATACAAAAACAATATTGGTAATACAGGTTGGCTACCCAATAATTCTTTTCAATTGATAGAAACTTACATAAAAAATAAATATATTTAAAAACTGATCATTATAAATTTTGGTTAATCAATCGACACACATAATTTTTTCGATGTACTGTTACAGCAAATAACTGACTTTGTCGAGTACGTCTACTGGGTACTCTAAAATTAACCTAGCCAAGAAGTCCACTTGATATCCTGCCTCTACATCTCGAACCAAAAAATATTCATAAACAGCCAGATTGGTAACAGTTGACCTTCCTTAGAGAAAATAATGTTGTTCTTGGTCGAAGTAAATTTTAAAAGCATTGAACAATTAATCAGTTATTATCGACTCAAATATTTTTTCTATAATACACAGGTATATACCTCGATAGTTTTCAACACGATTACCGTCACCAGATTTGAAAATGGGGAACAAGGTAGACTGTTTCCATCTCGAAGGGAAGATTCCATCATTAAAAGATTTTTGGTAAATGCGACATAGATGAGATGCAAGCGAAACCATGAACTTCTTAATAAAATATGGCGATATTCCATCAGGTCCTGCATTCTTGTTACAGTTTAACGAGTCAATCTTATTCTGAACTTCGTCAAAAGTAAACACATGGGATTGGAAATGTACAAAGAATGAACATTACTGTGAGCAAAATAGAATGACTGAAAATGCTGAGCAAAGGCTGCGACGATATCATGTGGAGTACTCAGCTGCTTCCTGTCATATTTCATTGTTCATGAAATGCCGTTGTACTTACGTAAGTTGTTAACGTAGGACTAGAAATGTGTTATGTTATTTGGAATTATTATTTCAGCATTAGAAACTAACTTCAAATAGCAAATGTCAATTTGAACCTGAGTCTTACGACGCACAGCAGAAAAACCTTCATAATCTAAGTGAAGCCCAGATCGTTTAAATTATGATATAATCTGGTCTCTTTGTTAATCAGCCTTATAAGTTTGGAGCTATAACATCCTGGATACCTACTATCGGAAATTTTCCTAGGCGGTATAAAGTTATTGATTACAGAATATATTACTTAGTAAAATTTGTCAACCATTACCGCTACGTCCTCTACAACGTCAATTAATATCCAGTCCGCATTCAAAAAAATGTTGTTAATTTTATTGTAATCAGCTACCAAAAATTCTTTGTTTTCAAAATTCAACATTTTTCTATTGTTAAAACGCTATACGGCTTTTAAGTTTTGTTATTAGTTGGCCATGACGGTGAGGCGTGGCGAAAATAAAACAATCGAAATTTTGACATTCATATAAAAGCTAAAAGAAATAGAAATAAACCAGTTGTTAATACAATAAAGTTACAAAAATTATTTCAGTAAATGTTCAAATTGACGCCCTTGAACTTCCAAATATTTTTCACACCTAAGCAGGTACTCTTCATGTGTGGTTTCTTATTGACTGGGAGTTAAGTACTTCAAATGCTATTCTGACGCGCTGCATGCAATCTGCCATAGTGGTTAATGCGGAGTTGTATACTTTATTTTTGATTGTCCCCAAATAAAAAAATCAAATACGGGGGAGCGAGGTGGCCAAAGATGTGACCCATTTGTGGCTATCCATTGATCACAAAACAAGTTTTGCAGATGATTGTTAACTATATGATTATTACGTGGGGGAGCTCCATCATGTTGATAAAATAGATTTCTATGATCAGCCAGCGGCAAGTTTATAGTTCACTTCCAAATGTCTCAAGATATCGAAGTAACGCTCACCTATAAGCTAAAAAACGTATTTTGTATCTAGAAGTCTTCAAAAATGGCTAACTTACTCTTCAGATTATCATGGTAGAATTCTAGGGCGACAATGCCGTCATTTCTTATAGCACAATACACATTAAACTGCCAAGACTTTTGAAAATTTAATTCTCTAAATGGATATACGTTTGAGTCGCTCTAATACTGGGAATTGCGTCGATTAAACAATCCATTTTTTGTGAATTTGGCTTCGTCCGAACAAAAATCAGCCTTTTCTTGCGACCGACAATCAATTGACAGAACTGTATTCTTCGTGGAAATTCAGTGGCTTTTAAATGTTGTACTATGGAATATACATAGGGATGAAAATTGTGTTTCCATAAAATTCTTAAAACTAATGTTTGAAATAATCCAGACTCTAATGCTACTTGCCTTGTAGATATTGTCGGATATGCGGGGAAATCTCCTAAAATTGTAGTTTCAATATTTTCATTATTAATAACTGGTTTATTTCTATTTCTATTTGCTTCTATGGATCCAAAGTCCTTGAAGTTTTCTATAATCCTTTTAACAGTTGGTGGTGTTGGTTTCTGTTTCTGCGGATTTCGGATCTCGAAGGTATCGCATGTTCTTGAAATAACTCAATTACATTCTCCATAAATAATAAATAAGTTTAAATAATGAATGTCAAATGGCAAGAAATGGTGAAAATTTTTTAAGGTTCAATTGTTTTATTTTCGCCACGCCTCACCGTCATGTCCAACTAATAACAAAATTAAAAGTCGTATAGCATTTTTTCAATAGAAAAATGTTGAATTGCCAATATTCTGAAAACTACGAATTTTTGCAATAGACAACCTTATACAAAGTTACCCTTATTGTTAATGCTTAATATGATAAAATTATAAAAATAGTTGCTTTCTATTTGAAAAAATTGACTTTTGACGATTTTTTAAATACAATTTTTATTATTCTTTTTTGACCACCCTGTACTTATAATTTTCAAATATCATAAAAAGACTACTAAAGTTGATCTTTTCCTACAAGAAAACCAACCCAAATTAAATAATAAAGACTTTCTTATAGGAAATATTTATAGTCAAGTTTTGGTCCGCAAAAGTCATTTTGATATAAAAATTTAAATATGTCCAAAACGGTGAGACTTAAGTATAAAATATAATACATGAAATATGTCTAGAATTTTACATAGAAATCAAAAATGTAATAATATCTTGAAAATATTTTAGTCGGCTGCCCCCATGCACATTAGTCCACTGTCAAATTTTCAGATTTTTTCCCAATTCTAGTTTTTCTGCATTCAGTCGATAAATTTCCCGGAGAACTACTTGTATACCGACACACAGGAGTCGCTAGGAGCGTCGAATAGCTCACCCTCTTTAAGGCGGACCTCAAAGATACAAGATTTTTCGCATTTTTGCATTCTATCGAGCACATTCTATCAAAATTAGAGTCAATAACAAAAAAAAAGAGGAACTGTACACAATTAAAAGTATTTGCTCTTCGTCATCAAGATATAAAAAACTAGGTCAATAATAAAGATTGGGACAGACGGTTCATACATACTCTGGGATTAACTAGAGTGGCAAAAAAAACACACTAAAACTGGATAAAAACACAAAGAAAAGAATAGGCAACTAGCCAAAACAATAAGATTCTATTCCTGCAAAGAAAAACAAATTCAAAGAAAATATTTTATATATATAGATGGCAAAATCCTCTGCACTATATTTGAAATTTTTATACATGGCAAATTTTAGTGTAGTTAGTAAAATTTCCTACACTAAACACCGAATTTGCTTAATACAATAGGATTAGAATCCTTTTTTCTGAATTTATATTTATATTTTTTATTCTTTTTAGCATAGAAAACGACATAAATTTTAACTAATTTTACTTATTTAATAAATAATATGTTGAGCAAACTTTGTAAATTATATATATATATATATATATATATATATATATATATATATATATATATATATATATATATATATATATATATATATATATATAAACAATATTATGTACCGGTATTGGCAATTTTTTACTTTTACTATATGATTTTTGAATTTCCCTTAAGATTCGTTTTTCTAATATTTTATATAAAACTATGGGAATTCTTTAGTTATATTACACCACGCGAAAATGAATTATTTCTCCAAGATAGAAAGCTCACCAATCACAACCATGGATGAAGTCACATAAAATGATTTTATAAAAGAATTTTTGTGGACATCGTTTATGTACTTGTTATACCATGACCATTGGCATAATATCTATTACGGATCTTTTTAAAGTTTTTGCTTCTATAATAAACCTAAATAATTAAATGCACAAAATTTCTACTTACCAATCCTCCTCCAATTATAATAGCACTTCTTTCATTTTTAGGATTTTTCTCCTTCGAATTAGTCATTTGAATCACGAGTACTTAAATAGAATAATACGACAAAGTTTAGTAATGTCTGTTAATTCAACTTTGAAATGAAATAGAAAACCATGTCTGTGGTGTAGGGCTTCACAGTTATACGATACTCACTTTGGATTTAGATTGGTTTACTGGGTTGTATAGGGGAAGTTGGATTAAAACCTATTATCTCGAAAACTATTAGACAAAATGTTACTGTGAGAATAGAAACAAATAAGACGGATACGAGTGCTTGTTTTACACGATAGTGTGATAGAGAAATTTCGAGAAACTTGAGCAACAAATGGTAACTCTTATTAAAGCAAATAAAAACTTGTGAATAACCAAATATGTACGTGTTGAACATGAATCGTTAACTAATCAAATGTAGTTTTGAAGGACAACTCATGTTTAACACGATTTATATAGAAAATACAGTGAACATTGACACCTAATTATTAGAAAAATGAAAAACTCAATTGCAATAATATCATGCTACTTGAAAGGGAACAAATAATTAACTTCATATGGTAATCTGGTCAAAATAGACAAAAAAAAGTCCAAACTTCAAAACAATTCGTAAAGAACTGTAAGTTTGTACAGATCTTAAAAACCTTATTACAAAAAAAAATATCAATGTTTTCGGCGATCCCATATAAGCTTAAATATTTTATTGAAGGTCAATTACGAAAAAATTCTTTTTTCTCAAATACCTTTTAAATGGTAAGTGTAAGTCCTCACAGTGGAGGCTGGTGTATAAAAAAAGTAGGGGTTACAATTCCAATGGTACATTAAAAACATAAGTGCATGAAAAAATAAAAGTCCATAAAAATTGAGTTAGTGTGAAACAAAGCAGTCTATTTTAAATAACTAAACATAAATTTTATAAATATAGCAGTCAACCTAAATTCAAGAGTAACTTACTGTGTGAATTATTTACAAAGAAAATCCATATGCCAATCTTTGCCCATAGCAAACATCAATAATCCGCTGATTGAAATCAGATATGCTTTTGATAAGATCCCTTTCTTTAGAAAGCATAGCCAAAGCAAAAAGTCTTTCTTGACTCATAGTAAAAAACATTTTTATCCATTTGAGAGTATGTATATATGTGCGTAGAGTTGGGGGTAGGCGCGGATCCAAGGGGGGAGGGGGCGTTGGGGCGATCACCCCCCCCCCCCCCCAAGAGCTTTGAGTTCAGAAAAAAAGACCCGATTTTGCCTCTTATACTATAGTTTATTCTAGAACTAGAGAGAGTAATAAATCATTTTTTTCTTCGAAAACTACCTATGTTCTTTAGTCCGGTGTTTTTGGCAAAATCTATTAGACACATATATTTTTTATAGGAATGGGTTACAAATTTTATAATTAAAAATACCGATCTATAATAATGGACCATTTGGGTTGGATAACAATAGATATTTGAAAGTGTGAAGTGTTAAAAAGGATTTTTATCTTTGTCATAGGCGTCGGAAGGAAATTTATTTTATCACTAAAAATTTATGGCATAGAATATTATTTCGGTAATAAACTTAAAATAAAATACATTATAAAATATAGATAATTTTGATGTATCACAGAATTATCGTTATTCAGATCTTCCTGAGCCAGTCCTCAGAAGGAATCCTGGAAAAAACAGATTCGAAAAAATGCAGTACCAATCTAAAAAACAAACTTATCACACATTCAGACCAGAGGATGTTCTAAGCATCATATGGAGCTATGTAATGACGTAAAAGAAGTAAATAAGGCGATACTTGGGGTTACAAATCGAGCTGCCCCTTACAAACAAGCAATAGTTGTAGGAATGCACCTTGGTGGAATAATCATCTGTCAAAACTAAATTCCGAGGCGCGTAAACTCTTTGGTAGGGCTAAGCTTGACGGAGCATTCTGGCTGAGCTATACCGAGAAACTCACAATCTATAACAAAGAAATTAGGAAAGCTAAAAGAAATAGATTCTAGAAATTTTGTGACGCCATTCAATCTACACCTGCCGCAGCGAGACTTCACAAAGTCATGGTGAAGGGTAGGGTCGACACAACAATGGCAATCAGAAAGTCAGACGGCAGCTTCAGGGAGAACGAAGAGGAAAGAGCATTACTTCTACACTCACTTTTCGGGGAGCAAGCCTAACACTGCGAATAACGCAATAGAACAACGAAAGATCCATCAGAGCAATGGCTAGATACATATGTACGAGTGGTCATCTCAATTGAACACCTTCCGAGGACTTCAAATTCCAGAAACGGATGGAATAATTCCGGCCCAGGGCAGGAAGAAATTTTACCACATATAGTTCGAATCAGTCAAAGGAGCTTGAAATTGGGCTACATACCATAAATTTGAAGAAGGGTCAGAAAATGGGGAAAAAACACTCAAAATCCTTGCTACTCATCAGTTTCTATTATTTTAAAAACGATGGAGTAAGCAGTTGATAACTCTATTGAAATAGAAGTCCTTGAACAGGTGCCCTTGCATCCTCATCAACATGCGTGTCATGCGGGCAGATCTATGGAAACCGCAGTGATTTATTAAAAGATGCGATTCAAGATGCAGTGAACAACAAAGAAACCGTAGTATGTTTTCTTTCTTGATATAGAAGGGGCTTTTGACAACACTCCTTATGAGGTAATCAAAAGAATACTTGATGATAAGGAAGTAGATGGAACGACGTCCAAACAGATGGTGGTACTTCTCTCCACTAGAACAGCTGGATGAGAGATAGGACAGGAGACTATTGCCCTGTGTACCACCAGGAGATGTCCTCAGAGATAGTTGCTTCTCCACTTTTGTGGAGCTTAATTGTAGATTGACTCCTCTGTGATTTTGTGAAGGTTATGCCGATGACGTGGTCATAATTGCATAATAGGCGGTAGAATTAATATCTAGTTGAGTCTGATAGATGAAAAAAAAAACTTTTGCGTCTCTTTTGAATTCGAGAACTATCAAGCAGACGCCTTTTTATTTATTTGGAGCGTAATCGTCTTACTTTAAATAAAACTCCATTATACTCCAACAACATAATTTAAATATCTTTTAAGGTGTTTTGGTAACACAATTCCAACAAATAGTTTTACAGTTCCATTAAATCACTGAACTCTGCATAATCTATCTTTTACTGATGAATTTCAAATAGACGGTGGTCGAAGTAATAGTTAGGGAGATCTTAAGATTTCCTTCATGTATTTAATTCATCTTTTATAACAATGGATATTATACAGGATATTAGGGAGAGTGAAAAGTAGAGTTAATTGAATTCAAAAAGAAAAAGAAAAAAAACACTAGAGTATAGTTGAGGGCTAGTTGAAGCACAAGCGAGCAAAAATGCTGAGCTAACCCCTTTTACTAGAGAGTAGGAGTGGGAAATTAAGGACGTCACTGCATCAAAAATTAGGCTGCATGCAGAAGTCTTCCACGATGTTGTTAGAAACTAGGTTTCAACTTTACTCTGCAGCAAGCACAACAAAACAAGAAAAGATACAAAAGCAGACAGCATGTGGTTGAAATAAAACTTGGTTTCGTTATAATAAAATCTTTAATTAAAATATTAAATTGTAGCGTTAGCTAGATGTAACAAAATATTAAAAGAATATTTAACTTGAATAAATACACAATAAAGATAAAGGAAATAAATTTAATCCGTCGACAATAAATTTCACACAATATAGCCTACTAATTTTAGAAATCAAAAAGGTGGATCATATGTGGTAGATAATATCGTAACGCCTTACAGTAATAAAGTATATCTTATGTTAATAAAATGACTATTGAGTTATTAATACAAATATGATAATGCAAAGATTTGCCTGTGAAATGGTGAGTCGGCCAGTTGTTCAATTTTTCAGCTAAATGGCCTAAGCTCTGCCGTACAGTATACAGGAAGACGCAGGTCGCAGCATTATCAATAAACCTCAATCCAATATATCCCGAGTATGGACTTACATGTCTTAATATGTCCGGTTAGGCGGACATCAATAATGATTCAATCCCTAGGGTGGATAACAGTTACAGTATTCCCAGAGAGTGGATGTCTGTAGAGTGGACCCCGATTTTTTGGGGCCTAGATGAGTTTCTTGTTTAAAACGTGCTTCAGACTGACAAAATCCCTAACACTGCCAAAAAAAAATCACTTCAATGCCAAATTCAGCAGAATTGCCGCAAATCCAGAAGATTGAAGTTTCAGTTTTCTTTTGCATATTCGAACAGGAAAAAGTGCAAATGAAGTCAATTTGGTCTCCATTTATAACCATGACCCTGCTTGTGCAGTACGCTGCTTCCGTTAGGCGCATTCAACTGCCACATTTGAAAAAAGTGACAGCTAAAAAAGTATGACACCGGCCAACAACAGTCGGATGAAATACATTTATTACATAGCCAATTCGTAAATCATTAGCATTTTTCGTTGAAAAAAAAAAAAGAAATTAGATGAATATCCTGATAGTTATTCTTAAATTAAAGAAATACGTTTCGAATAAAGGAATAAATTTCCTGCAACCCACAATACATACAATTCCACTCAATTTAGTGGCTAGTAAGAAACGAGATCTATCTGAATTAAAGAAAGGTAGCATAAGTACAGCATCGATAAGAAAATTCCTAAGCACAGTGTAGTGAAATACTGAATAATGGTCAAACTTGAAAAGTAAAATTTACTAAAACTGTACTTTATGAAATGCTTTTGCTCAAAGGATCCCTTGGGAAGTACTTAAAGAAAATGATATTGTGTTGCCCATAAGGGGATTATTTACAAAAATAAGGTTAAACTGACTGAATTAGCAATGGTGAACTTAAGCGGATAATTGAAACGTGACAAGGTTTAATTAATTATTAAAGAGGAAACGCAGGAGAATTTTATATACTCCTGTATGAAATTTCACGGTTTAAGAGATATTCTTATTTGTCTTTTTTTCTCTAAATTAGAGGTCCCGATTCATTTGGAATGTAACAAAGCACATGAAAATATTTGAAACTGTTTTATTTTTTTGTATTGTTTATATGCAGGTGGCTCACTACAGCGGTTTCTAACCTAATAATGCTAAAAACAACACCTTTAAATAGAAGTGCGACACTTGCCTAACTTATGGAAAACGTAAATTTGTCAACGTCGCACTCCGGTATATTATAAATTACATTTTAAAATAATGTGATTAAAATACTCATTCATTTTTACTGAAAATATCACAACTCAAAAATCTTACGTGTTAGGAAGTTTTTGCCATAATTTTCACAATTAGAGACCAAAAATTAACCAAAGACTACCTTTTACATTACAGTCGCAAACTGGCTGTAAAGTAGTGTTACTGGAGCATGGATAAGAAGTGTTGTCGCATATAGCTCTGACCTGGCACCGTCTGATTATCAATTGTTCCGGTATCTGGAAAACTCTTTGAATTTTCATTAATGATGATGATCTTAAATCGCGTTTGTTTTAACTTCTTCCTGATAAAGACCAAAATTTTTAAAAGCGCAGAATTAGGCAGCTGCAAGGAAGATGGCAAAGGTTATGAAAACAAAACAGAAAATAGATAATTGATTTTTATAAAAAAAAAGTGAGTTTTATTTCACACTATAAAACCAAAATTTCTTTCTTGCCTACCTGATATAATAAATCAACCAACAGACTTCGTGGAATCCTATCTACACCTGGAGAGACTGGTCAATACAAAATGGGTTCAGTTTACTGAAATGAGGTCATGAATTGAAAAGGCTCACTTCACAACATAAAGAGAATATTTTCAAGCAGCGACTTATTCCTCTTCCTAAAAATTAGGCTAGCTAAATGTTACCTATTCCATATATAACTATATAGCGCTGCCATGTTACTAATCTAGAAGTCATGCGCGGTGTGGGGAAATATTACAACTGTCTTTTTGAAAGAATAAAACAGTGATTTTAAATTCATAATCTGCGACCGCGAAAATCCTACCATATCAGTTTTGAATGGAATTAGATAATATTATATTTTTTTTGTCCACCACCTTACTATCATAACAATTTCCTTAAGTTATATATATATATATATATATATATATATATATATATATATATATATATATATATATATATTATACGGATTTCACGGATTCCTCCGTGTGAGATGCATTAGCAGTGGTTATATCCACATTATGCTGTTGTTGTGCTGAAATCACATTCAGCAAACGTACAACTATATGCAACTCCGTATGAAAGTGAAGTAAGATGCGAAACAGTGAATGCAAACTTCGCTCCATCACATCCTTTCTATGTTAGAGGTTGCACAGTTAGAATAAACTGTAATAAAGCACAGTTCATCCTATTCCACCACCATCGAGATGGTGGCCTACCTATACCACCATACCGAGAAGAAAGTCAAAGCTTACCCTCCCCGCCACAGTGATACGGCAGAGATACATGTTTCGTCTCTCACTAGACTCATCAGGGTACCGACATGTACCTGGCTGTGCAAAGGACAGATCGGGAGGAAGAATGCAACACTGAACGCGGCTTCGCCGACCTCTCGTCGGATGGCTTATATATATTTATACGGATTTCACGGATTCCTCCGTGTGAGATGCATTAGCAGTGGTTATATCCACATTATGCTGTTGTAGTGCTGAAATCACATTCAGCAAACGTACAACTATATGCAACTCCGTATGAAAGTGAAGTAAGATGCGAATATATATATATATATATATATATATATATATATATATATATATATATATATATATATATATATATATATATATAATGTGCTGTTGAAATAAGATCCTTTTTTAAAGTCAGATCAAAAGCCATCTCACTCTCGCTAGATTTATCATTTAGTTGTAGAAAATTCATATGTAATTACAAATAATAAATGTTCTATAATTAGTAATTTAAGTTAATATTTAATATTAATAAACTATAAGAAAGTCTTGTGTGAAAACTGTTTTCCTGAGCTCCTTGTCTATAAACTTCGGTATTTCTTTGCAGTTGAACTGCAATCTGGAATTCAATTTGATTTACTTTAGAGAAAATAAATTTCTATACCGGGTTTAAGAAATAAATTCAAATGTTGAGAAACATAATAAAACTTTCAGGAGGCTTTTAAAAGAAAAGGTTGACAAAGAAAATAAAAGAAACTACAAGGGTGTATTGAAAAGTTGATGGAAGAACTGATTGAGAGAGCAACAGGAAAATAGGTTGCACTTTTTTTGAAGTTTAAACGTAGAAATGTAAAACGTCGATTTAAAAAAATCTACAAGATTCGCTGCCAAGTACTTCTTCAATGACTTTGTAAGACTATAGAACGTCTAAATCAATATGTAGCGAACTGAAATGAAAAAGAAAAAAGATTTTACACCAAAGTGTTTTGACTAAACTTAAATTGGCATTTAAAAAATACTTATAAACAAAATAAGATTTTGTTTTACTTGTAGATTCAAATCTATTTTCACTGGGTTTAAAAAAGTGGTTCTGAGAGAAATCAAGGAGATTTTAGGTCAAAACCGAGGCAGGCATAGACAAGAAAAAACCCTGTCCAAAATTAATGTGTTTCATGAGTACTCCCATAGTTATGGTAACCGCGGGGCGATGATCTGCCTCGTTTATAGGTCTCAGTTATGTAAGAAAATATTAAATTTTTAGGATTTAAAAAAATTGTAATTTTTTAGCTATTAACTTTCATATTGTAATAAATAACATAATTTTTCGAATGTATTAAATTTCTCGGTCTATAAACAATTGCTTTTACCTGAAAGTCCTTGGCTTCTACCTATAATGTTTGTCCAACAAATAGGAACAAAAGCTTTCACGGCTTTGGTTAAGTTAAAAATCATGGTTCTTGGGTTTATATCGTGTCAAATTGGAATTATTATCCGAAATTTCGCCTACGATTTCATGAGACATCTTCAGGGAGCTTTACTCCACGAGATTAGAACACTGAATGACTCTCGAATAGCAACAACCCGGTATTTATACTCGACTTGTGCTCAGCGGGCCATGATCCAGCATTACAATCGATTTCCACGTGTAATGTAGACTTTAACCTGAATTTCTATTAATATGATCTGGATATTTACAAATTTCGATTGATTCTCTAATTTTATGTTTAAAGAAACCACACTCTGATCTTGGTTTCTTTTACATTAAAAGTGTGACCTGAGGAATGCTGGTGTTCAGCTACTGCACATTGTACAATTTGTTTCTTTTTTATACATGTTTCATGTTCTTTAAGGTTCTTCTGAGTATTTGATTTTCGGAGCAATTTGGCAATTTTTTCGGTGGTTTCGTGTATGTAAGGTAAGACAACACTGTCCATACGAGGAACATTTATGACATTTTGTTGAGGAGTTAGGTTTTTATATTTATTAATAGAACGTCTTATATCTTTAGCTTAATATCCGTTGCCTCTCAGAGCACTAGTCAGTTTTTCTGTTTCTGATTTCAGCGATTGTTCGTCACATATTGAAAGTGCTCTATGTACCAAAGAGTTTATGGTGGATTATTTTTGTGAAGGACGATGGTGTGACGTTGCATTGAGATATCGATTTTTATGTGTTGGTTTTCTGTACACAGAATATCCTAATTTGTCATTCTCTTTCCTTTGTACTAGTACATCAAGGAAGGGAAGGGCACCATTTGATTCAATTTTTATAGTGAATTTTATGCTAGGGGGTTATTAATTTAGATGATCCAGGAAATTATGGAGGTTATCTGCCACAGCTGATAGCGGAGATCCCATGGCCGTTCGTGAAGTCTGCTCGTAGAAAGTTCCTTGAAAAGCAAAATAAGAGAAATCATCGAAAGAACAATATGGATTCCACCCCAAAAATTAAATAAAGCATTTTTTTAAGGAATTTTCTATTAGCAGACTTCAGGAGTGGCCATGAGATCTCCGCTATAACCTGTGATAGCTAAATGTTGGACAATTTTCAACACATGTAAGAAAGTTGGACAATGTTAGAAGTCTCCAAAGGACGCAATTCCAATTCAAACAGAATACCAGATACCTTGCTCTTGTGATAAAGTGTATGTAGATGAAACAGGACGGTCTATATCCACTAGGCTTAAGGGACATAAAAGATGTATAAAAAAGAAACAAATTGTACAATCTGCAGTAGCTGAACAGCAGTATTGCTCAGGTCATACTTTTAATGTAAAAGAAACTAAGGGTCTAGCATCAGTGTCTGGCTTCTTTAAACGTAAAATTAGAGAATCAATCGAAATTTGTAAATACAGAAATAATATTAACAATATTATATAAAAATTCTAAATAATCCTCGTATATATGCTTCAGTTTACCCTTGTGCATCTGTATAGAAAAGATAATGAAATTAAATTATTTATTAGCCGAAACTATAAATCATCATGGAGATGTTACACCGCATCTATCAAACGTAACATCTCTGATTAATTGTACCACCATCATTTCGAATAGTGTCGAGATTAATAATTGATGCGTGTCCAAAATGGCATTTCTGTGTCATTCTATTTCCTCTTCTGACCGGGCAACGATTTCTCGACTATTACTATCGCATATAGTTTGCAGTGTATTGTTTTATCATGGGAAAACAGTGGTGTAGTCTCTAAATGAGCTTCAATGAAAAAACAAAACAAAACTTGGAATAGAATTTTTTTGTCGGTATTAACTTAAATACTTCTTTCAACACATGGATGAAAATCTCAAAAAAAAAAAAACAAATATAATATAAACGCATTGTTTAACACTTGTGCGTAGTTGACTTTTATTCTTTGAACCGTTTTTGATGTAAGTATTTTTAACCTCTTTCAAAATAAACGATAAGGTTGTTAGTTCGATGTATCTTTATTTATTTTAATGTTTTTTTACGAATAATTTTTAGCAGTAGAGAGATATTTTGATTCAGTTTTCTGAAAATTATGATGGATTTTTCGAGATTACTTTTTCAGTATATTGCAGAAGATCCTTTCAGGAATTTATTTCACAACAGAAATATGCAAGAAGGCTTAAAACTGAACAAAAACTAAAAGAAAATTGATGGTGAATGTCTCGATTTGAAAAAAAATTATAGTACTCTATTATACCTATAGATACCAAGACGTAAAGTAAGTCAGTTTCTTGGGAAGTAAGTTTCTTATTTCTTCAGACCTTTAAGTGGCATCTTCGATATATTATTTACCCTCACAGAGAAGATCCTTCACTGTTCCTGTTGGGTACTCAATGCTCAACTTATTCATGCCATTACCAAGAAAATGCTTATACAGGTCTGGAAAATCCAAACCAGAACCTGGACGTTTCATAAATCATAATGAGACAGTCGTAAGAATCGACATACGTGTAAATTACCAGTTTGGCCCTCGGATGAGGGGTAATACAATGCTGGCGCGGTGAGAGCGAGCGGCAGCATACGCCACACTCTAGCACAACAAGAGGATTCCAAGTTATTTGCTTCCATTCAGGATGTCGAAGCGTAAGTACTGCGTTTCTCGCCAAATTTTTTTGTTACAATGGTAGTTTATTCCACGGAACAAAAAGAGCATATTATTAAGTGGGACACTATTCTGGTAAATAATCGTAATTTGCATTTACGTGCGAAAATCATCCTGTTCCTTGAAAATTTAGAATTTCGGAAATTATTAAAAAATTTGAGATAACCGGTTGTCTAAAAATTTGTAAAAAATGCACTGACAATAATGAGGAGCAACCGGTTCCTTAAATTACTGAAGAACGAGCAAATCGGAAGACTGACGTTTGTAGTTTAGCAGAAATTAATTTTCCTTGCAATAGTACCGTAATTGCCGAGAAACTTGATATTAACGCTCGAACAGTTATCGCTGTTACAAATTGCGAGTAAATCAAGAAATTTTTCCGATAGACCAGGAGACACGTAAGGTGTTTTGTGAAGACATGATAGAAAGGGCTAATAGGGATATAACCCCTGAAGTTTTGGCAAATATGCGAATCGTATTATACAATAGACTGGGTTATTGTCCCGCTCAAAGTGGAGGCCTGTTTGAACACCTCTTGTAGACTTTTAGGCGTTTTTGTTGATTTAAATTGAATTTAACTATTTGTTTATTTATTGACAATTACTGAACGTGTTACTTTTATTTTTTACCAGAATAAAACTTTATTTTTAAGAATGATTTTTAATTTTAAAGTGGTCTATTAGCTTATTTACTTAGAAATTATCGTTGTGTTTCACTAGTATTTTTATTAAAATAAATGTTTATTTTGTAACAGAAATATCAATTTTCTTTACGCTCAACGGCCAACAAAAACTAATTTTTTTGTATTTCCACTATTTGATGTATTTAAAATAATCAATGTATCAAATACTCATTAAATATTCCAAATTCCGTCGATTACGTTATAAGTTTAGACGAAAAGTAAATACAGCCTCTCATCCGTTTCAAGGTACTGCTCTTCTTCGTGTCGCACGGAAGTTAGCGGGGGTAATATTGCGCGTAGGCGTTCCCTACGATCTTCTGTCCCGGACTAACTTGAAAGAAGTTAGAGGGGCTTAGTGGGTCAGAATTTAGAAAATGGCCAAAATAAGTTCTAGTTAAGAAATTTAAAATAGAAGGTTGGCTTCAGTAACGTTTCTATTAAACCTCGGTAATATGAAGTTAAGTTTCGTCTCAGGTCAAAGGCAACAGTGTTGTGGTTGCGTCGCGTCGAGTTACATTTGTGCGCCGCTCTTCTGTTTGACATTGGATTGTCGAGAAACAGATATCAACAATTACAAAATTGGGCTAAACAGAAAGGCAGTACTATATTTTCACCGTACTCTAGTGTGTAAAATACAAAAAAAGAATATTATAAACATGACGAGTATCTAACTTTATCTATGACGATGATAGAAGGCTACGTGTGTATGCTTTAGCTGGAACAAAATCGGTCCAACGTTGTTACCTCTGCCAAACAACATCTCAGTTCAACAACATTGATATTGTGTCCCAGTAAATACAGCGTATTTCAAGCTACGACTGATAACTCTACAAGATTCTACGAATGCTGCTTGTATTTGTCATATCAGCGTGACATACTGAAGTGGTAAGCCCGTAAGCAGAAAGACAAAGAGGTGAAAGCATAGACAAAAGTTACCATCCAACAGGCCTTTAAAGAGACAGATCAGCACTTCTTGTTGACATGCCAAAGAAAGTGCTAGGAAGCACTAACGATGACAACACAGCTCGACGTTTCTTCAAGAACAGTGATAAGCCAGCTAAAGTGAAAACTGATCCCCTGGTTTCCCGTCATTTTGCAAACTATTAGAAGCGGACATTAAACTGCAATAAAGAGGATTTGGGATACACATTTCAAACCACAAGATTGTTTATCAAAAGATATTCTTGGCAAAACATGTCAACAGAAATCCACAAATTACTCACTCTATTGATCAAACATCATAGCATTTGCAATATTGCCGATAGATTAACTATCGAAAGATGCACAAAAATCAACGGACAAGTTGATAAGAAACTATCGCCTAGAACTTGCCCAAAAATCTTCTCGGGAAAAAATATGGAGGATGTGTTCCAAAACTTTTCGCGTCGATGGATCCTTATACTGTTTTTGACATAATAAGGATTCAGATAACAATTCGTACGTATTGGAGAATGAGGAAAGAGCTGTTAACAAAGAAGGCAATGATTAAAAAGTTCTTTTTATTATTTTTATTACAGTTGTATTATCTATTCATTTATATGAATCAATAAATATTATATTACAAATTATTTGCATTGGTATTTATTAAGAAGTCTTAAGCACAGAGGAAAAAGTATTTTCGTTTTTTTAACGATCATCGATATCCATGTATTTATTATTATAGTATTATATGTAAAATGTACCTTGAAGTCAAGCGCAATATTTTATTCATGGAAATACAATTATTCTTTTTATTTTATTTTTAAAGCGTTGAACCACATTAGACGTTTTTCGAATTTATTTTCATGATTTTAAAGTTTCAGTCTCGATTTTTATTTTTAATATCAAATCCGTGCTTTCGACCCACTGTGTTTTGACGACCCGAAACTAGCGAATAGTCCTTACCCGACACTATTTTTGCTAGAAACCAGGAAGGAAGCTACGATACAACAGTATGCTTTATTTCGCTTCTTCAACAGAGCTAAACGGGTTGTCCTCCTTATTTTGTTACCTTTCCTTTATCTAAAGGTTCCGTTTTGCATTTTCCATACCTGTATATGTCAATGAGCTAAAATTAGTTAGTTACAATTACACAGTTACACAAATCACAAAATTACAAAAACAGATTGGAATTTTTTATAAAAAGTGAGATTCTAAAAATTCATTTGCAATATAAAAAATTTTGAAAATATTTATTGATAAAATCTCATTTCTGTCAGGAAGCATATTAACCAATATCGTGGGCTACTTTACATATTTTAATCCGATAATAGGTATGAACAAGATTAATCTTACGTGTATTATCATAATTATCCAAATCCGCACTCCATTTTACATAAATGATATTCTCCAGTACATATAAAAATGGAGCTGTAAGAATGTTCAACGTGTTAAAAGCCTGTTTGCAGTCTTCTCTAAAACCAAGTGCTACCGGGATTCTGATTGCTTTCCGTTGTAGACCAAATACATGGTGCATCTCTACTGAGTGACACCAAATAAGAATAGCATGAGATTAATATGAATGGAACAAAGAGTACGACGCAATTAGAAGTACACCCGCGGACACACAGTTTGACACACTTGATAGGATAAAAGGTTGTCTGCACCTGACCACAAGTGATTTCCCCATGGCTACCTCGTTGACTATATATATAT
Source organism: Diaprepes abbreviatus (assembly GCA_034092305.1). Taxonomy (NCBI): domain Eukaryota; kingdom Metazoa; phylum Arthropoda; class Insecta; order Coleoptera; family Curculionidae; genus Diaprepes; species Diaprepes abbreviatus. Next base: position 3,488,459 of record JASJET010000071.1, on the reverse strand, counting down.
ACTTCAAAAAACTTATTCTTCGCTGCCTATAAGGTTTTCCTTGAAGAGAAAACAGCTCCCCTTGTTCTTTCGTGGTTTAGTATTAATCTGCTAGCGTTGAAGCATTGCTCTGCTATATTCTGTGCGCCTTTCGAAATTCTCAAGGGTTTTCCCCAGAACATCAGCCAAGAAAGACACTGTCGTGTCATCTGCAAAGAGTGTGTATGTTGCAGCTGGTTCATTTAATGGTAAATCGTTAATATATCCAGGACATCCGGTAAGTATCTCCTAATTTTTCGGGAGCGTAAAAGGGAGATCAAAATAACCCTACTATGTCATAGAAAAAAAAATTCCACGTTGAAAAAGTACACGCTATGTTTCCGAGTAACTATCCTGCAAGACTTCAATAGTCCAACTGGTTTATACAGCAACATAACCTAAATCTAAATTTTTCTAACCTTATTTTGTTTACCAATTTTACAAGAGATAGCATAATAGATTCACACAATTTACATTTTAGAGCTGAAGAAAACCAGCACACTACAATTCAAAACAAACAACAATAAAGGTTTATTGTAAAAGTGTGGGCTGCGCCATCGCAAACAACCTTATAGGTCCATTGGTTTTTAAAGGAAAGATCAATGGTGAGATTTATTTACAATTTTTGCAGCAAAATTTAAATAATTTATTGGAAAATGTACCTCTTGATAGAAGGATCCAAAGGTAACACAAGCACAATGGTGATCAACCTCATTTTAACCGTATAGTACGTCAACACTTTTTTGGCTCTCGATGGATAGATCAAGGTGGTTTAATGGCCACCAATGTCTCCAGCCCTAAATCCCTTAGACTTCTACTTTCAGGGACATCTAAAAGAACTAGTTTATTCAACACCAGTAAATACTAGAGAAGAAGTACTAGCTAGAATAGCACAGTATTTTAACGAAGTCCGTAATAATGCGAGGTGATGATTTGTACCGAAGACTACGGCCTGACGAGTCTCATATTAGGATGAAGCAGCGCTATCATCATTTTTCGTACTCGTTGTTTTTCCATTATTTTGGAGTTCTACGCACTTTTTAACACTAGAATAATGTTTATATATATATACATATATATATATATATATATATATATATATATATATATATATATATATATGTATATATACATATATATATATATATATATATATATATATATATATATATATATATATATATATATATATATATATATATATATATATATATATATATATATATATGAAGTAAAATGCGAACAGTAAATGCAAAGTTCGTTCCAACCATACCCTTTCCGTGTTAGAGGTTGCACAGTTGGAACAAATAGCTAAGGAACACAATTTATCCTATTCCACCACCATCGAGATGATGACCTACCTGTACCACCATACCGAGAAGAAAGTCAAAACTTACCCACCCCGCCACAGTGATACGGCAGAGGTACATGTTTCGTCTCTACTTGACTCATCAGGGTACCGACATGCACCTGGCTGTACAAAGGACAGATCGGAATTAAGCATGCAAATACTAAACGCGGCTTTGTCGACCTCCCGCCGGAAGGCGTATACATGTTTATGCGGCTTTCATATATATCCACATTATGCCGTTGTAGTGCTCAAATCACATTCAGTAAATGTACAACTATATGCAGCTCCATATATGAATAAAGTAAAATGCGAACAGTAAATGCAAACTTCGTTCCAACCGAATTTTACTTCACTTATATACGGAGCTGCATATAGTTGTACGTTTGCTGAATGTGATTTCAGCACTGTAACGGCATAATGTGGATATATCCACTGCTATTGCATCTCATACGGAGGGATTCGTGAAAGCCGCATTAAAATGTATACGCCATCCGGCGGGAGGTCGGCGAAGCCGCGTTAAGTATTTGCATGCTTCTTTCCGATCTGTCCTTTGCACAGCCAGGTGCATGTCGGTACCCTGATGAGTCTAGTAGAGACGAAACATGTACCTCGGCCGTATCACTGTGGCGGGGAGGGTAAGTTTTGACTTTCTTCTCGGTATGGTGGTACAGGTAGGCTATCATCTCGATGGTGGTGGAATAGGATAAATTGTGTTCTTTAGCAATTTGTTTCAACTCTGCAACCTCTAACACGAAAAGGATATGGTTGGAACGAAGTTTGCATTTACTGTTCGCATTTTACTTCATTCATATACGGAGCTGCATATAGTTGTACATTTACTGAATGTGATTTCAGCACTACAACGGCATAATGTGGATATATCCACTGCTATTGCATCTCACACGGGGGAATCCGTGAAAGATTCATATGTATATGTATATATATATATATATAGTCAAAATACATCCCGGCTATTCCTATTTTTAGACTATCTATAATATCCCTATCCTGATCAAAGGTCACCTACCTCAGTGAAGTTAAAAATTTTTTACTTTTTTCATGGGATATATATATATATATATATATATATATATATATATATATATATATATATATATATATATATATATATATGCGGGGTTACTACGGTTGGTGTCATGGAGCTTTCAACATTTTTCCTTCAGGATCCTGCTACTTTTCTTCTCTGTCTTCTTTCCTGTGGTATATATCATCTAATCTAATGTCTCAGATGTAATGTTAAATTTTTAATTTTATAAAAGAGATTTAAAGTAAAAATTTTTGCATTTATTTTAATCTATACTTTGTTTAACAACATAAATCTATTTGCTATACTGTCTGGCTTACAAAAGCACGTTGTATTGTAATTATTTATGAATTAATTGCATTAAACTAATCATAGGATGGCAAATATACCGGTCTAAGTAGAATTATATGAAAAATAACTGCTTTAGTTATTTAATCTGGGCGCCCAAGGAATTTTTGTAGCCGATTAAGACGTTTAAATACACCAAGATTCTTTTCATCTATTTTTATGAAAATCGAAGGTGTTATTCGAGGAATTTTCAGAAAACTTGTTATTAACAATTTAAATTTTTATATCACCGTAAAATTTTTAACAACTATGCTATCGACCTCAAATTCATGTCATTTTGTGTGAAATCTAATGGTAAGAATACCATTTTTTAAAACTGAGTTACACGCTCTGATGAGCACAGTGCACAAAACTCGATATTTGCTAGTTACAAAATATTTCAAGAAGCTGAAAAAACTGTGCGTAATTAAAATACGTATGGATTTGAACAAAGTTTTGTTTTTAGTTAGTTCTAGTGATTTAGTTTTGAAAAAACTATGCCCCTTAATTCAAAATTCTACCAAAAAATTAAAAAAAATACTTTTATAATTAAAATACCGAGTTTGAGAAATACCCAGTTTTGCAACTCAGAAGTGCAAATACCATAAGTGCATTTGTTTAATTTTACAACATTTATTTTCTAACTAAACTCATTTTCTATAAACTAAAGGCACAAAATATTAAATAAAACATTTTTTGTTAGGTATAATAATATTACACATTAAACACAAAAAATATTTTCTAAATAAACAATACAGGTACTTTTAGAAACAAACTCTTTGATTCTAAATTTTCCGTTTTCTTCTTCCATGACTTCTTCTTTTCTTCTTCTTCTTCTTTTTCCTGGTAGTTATCTTATTGTTGGCGAGTTTCAACTGAGCGCTGAATATTGGCATAAAATAGAAGATCAGAGATCGCAATTGAATTTTTACAGTACTCGGTTTCAAACCATACATAAGAAGAAATAGTATTTGGTGATAGATTTATCTTTGAATTATCACAAACGATGGTAAAATTGTATAAATGAATTTGTTGTGAAACCTAAGCACTCTGGTCGGGTAGTTTGGGTAAAGCTTAATTCTTTTGACAATCAAACGAAAAGTATTGTACATCTTCAATGCTTGACTTGAGGGAATCATAAAATGCTGTCATTTTAAGTGCATTTCAGCGCTGTTCTGTTACAATTTGTGCCTTTTGATCGTTGCTTTTAATATTTTTAGGAAATTCTTTATTAAAAATAAATGTTCCGAAGCTCAAACTGTAAAATGTGTTTATATATTTTCTAAAAAAGCAAAGTTTTACATTAAAATTGGGGTTCTGAGTACAGTTAATTGTATACTATTTTTTAAAATTTAGATCACATGTTAAAAAATGTAGGACTCTTCTGTCCCTTTGGTAGTGGCTTTCTTTAATGTATGTTTTCAACAATTGGTTTTGTAGAAGCTTTTATATTATCATTACTCAACATCTCGATTGGTCACAAAAATCCTCTTGGTACTCAGACTAACTGAAGCAACGATTTTAAAAAAAGTGCTATGTAAATTTACAATTATTAAGTTAATTACAATATAAAGTAAATATTAATTTAGTTTTTACTTATTAGTCCAGTATAATTGACTTGGTTTAAATATATATATATATATATATATATATATATATATATATATATATCAGACACAGAAGGGTTAAATAATGTATTTTAATGGGTAATAAGCCAGTAAATTTGGTTTAGAATAGGATAAAATTAGATTTAAATATATAATAAGATGTGTAGTGTTTATAAATAGATAGTAGTAGTATAGCAACCGGGATTCTATTACACTTTTGATCAACTGCGCATGCGCGAAAAAAAAAAAGAAGACAGGCGACTAGTGTGAATATAACTTTAGACGTACATAGTGCAAAAGTGACCTAAAAGGTAATATATATATGTATATATATTTAACTTAGGGGTACGTAGTGTAAAAGGACCTAATAAGGTAGTATATAAGTTAACCTAAGAAGTCACGTGACTTTTGGGTAGTAAATATAGGTTAAAATTGGAAATCATGTGACTTTTAAATGTTCCCAAAGGAAAGTGTGTGATGAAGTGTAAGAGGAGTAAGTAATATCAGTTAAACATAAATGAAAAAGATAAAAATGTAAGACTGACAACACTGTAAAGCGACTAGAAGAGTGTGTGAAATTTGAAAGAGGAGCGGAGACTAGACAAGGCTAGGCAAGGCGGGGCGAGGCAAGGTTAGGTAAAGGAAAAGAAAATAAGTTTTTATATGTGTATATTGAATACTGTTTACAGTAATATGTTTATTATAGTCAAAATTTTATTTATTATTTAAAACGTTGTAAAAATATTTTACTTCTGTGATTCGGATTGAGTATTTCTTCTAAAATTGGTTTATATTCTATAATTTTTCTTTGGAAGCGTTCTCGATCTCTCGCGAACATTTCCCATGTACTTATTCTAGCAGCCTTATAAGCAAATGACCAAGTCACCATGTAGAATAATTTATTTTTTTCTTCATTAAATTGAACATGCATTTTATCAAATTAAATATAAAAAATTTAAAAGTTAGCTGCAAACCTTTCAATTATATATTTATATTTTATAGGGTTAAATATTGGATACGTTTTGATATTTTTCTTTTAATTTGTTGAGATTTTTTCTACAACTAGTTAATCTAACAACATATTTATTTTTTTGTTCCTGAGCAAGTTCTTCTCTTTCTAGACATGCATTTAGATTTGTAAAAATTTTATTATGATTTTTTAATTGTTGTTTTAAATCGTTTTTACATAAAACTAATTTATTGTGCAAATTATAAATCTCATGAATTAAATCTGTAATATTATTTTTTAAGGCAACTATTTCTTCTTTATATTCTGAGATTAGGCAACATTATTTTTTTCTTCCAAAAGTTTAAATTTCTTCTTTTGTGAAAGCACTTCCGATTCTAATTCTATATTTTGTTTTATTAATTTAACTTGGTTGGTGTAATTTGCTGAGTTGGTTAGGTCTGCAGTAGTATTTTCACATTCTTTAAGTTTATCCATACACAGGTCCGTAACTATTAATTCATTGTCATATAATTCTATATAATTATCAAGTTCTGAGGTACAATCTGTATATAAATGTAAACTTGTGTTATATAGAGTATCGAAATCATCTTTTAGGTAATCATATTTGTATTTATATTGGTCACAAGTATCGTTTGCATCATTAAAATCAATGCTATTTGCGTATACTAAAAAATATACCAAAAAATATATAATTATAAACATTTTGTAGGTAAATGTGGTGTGAATAGCTTGAATGATCAAATGAAACTAAGAGCTTTATTATATGTTTATAACTTATATTCTTATCAGTAAAAAGGTATGGCGTAAAATCGTTGAAAAATAGAATTAATATAATTTTAACATAATATTACATTATTTGCTTATATAAATAAAGATTTTGTCGTGTAAGGTCGTTAGTAAACCTATATATTAAAAATGCCCAAAGAACAGACTGTTTTATGTATTGACATTCAAGGGTTTCCTTGTTCGAGTGGATTTATTCCCAAGGAGCTGGCTATGTATGACGGAAAACGATTCTGCATTATCTTGTTTAAGCCACCTTTTGGAAAAAAATTACTAAAGGAGGAAGATCAAAAAATTATTAAACATTTAGAAAACGAATATCACGGATTATTATGGGACTCTGGGTACATCAATTTGAATGAATTTTCAAATATTTTACACCATATTTTAGTTCCATATGAAAATCCGAAAATAATCGTAAAGGGCGATTTAAAAGCAAATCTTTTAAAGCAGTATATTGATTCGGAAGTTATATATAATATACCTACTCGATCTGAGCCTAAATTAAGTAATTTTAAGCAAAACCCCGAATGCTTTAATCATAAAGACTTTGCTAAATGGCACTGTGCATTTAATAACGTAAAATTATTATATAATTTTAGATACTGTATTTTAAAAGATATGTAATAAATAATGGCAAATTAGTGTATCGTTTTAGATATTGCTTTTTAATGACATGTAATAAATAATGTAAAATTATTGCATAATTTAGATATGACTTTTTAAAATAGATAATAAATAATGTTGAATTATTGCATAATTTAGATATGATTTTTTTAAAAGACGTAATAAATATTGTTAAATTATTGCATAATTTAGATATGATCTTTTTAAAAGACGTAATAAATATTGTTAAATTATTGCATAATTTAGATACGATTTTTTAAAAGACACAATAAATAATGGTAAATTATTGTTAAAATTTTCTTTAAAATTATATTTAATAAATAATATTAGACAATTATTTATATATAATATGATAAATAAAAAATATATAAAGTGACAAAAATCGTTTGTTATTCAGTACAAAACAAAATATGCCTGTACCTGTAAAATATGTGTGTCGGAAGTGTAAGGGGCAAACTGACAAAGAAAATACGGTTTGTATCCCTTGCATGTACGAAGAAGAGCTAATCAAAAAGCAGGGGTACAAACATACCGTTAGCAAGTTTAGATTTGCTGACATGGATGGTGCAAACGACTCCATTTAAAGAGAAGAAAGCAGAGAAAAGTTGGCCATTGTTAATTGAGAAGAAGGAAGAAAAGAAAACATGTACCAAATTTAAGCTCTAGTTTTTGGAAATAAAAGATAATGTATAAACTAATATTTTTATTGCTTAGTAATATTATAGTATAATTATTGAACATTATTTTTATCTATCCAACTATTATGTTTATTATCAAACCCTAACCATTTTACATATACTTTATTTTTGTTTCGCTTTAAAATTTTTTCAACTAGGTAAATATTAGCATATTTAACTTTTTGTAATTGAAGTTCGTAAAATCCTCCTTTGATTTCATGTTTGTTTACATCTTGAAGTAAATACGTAACTGCATTTGTAAGCTGTACTTTTTTTATAGTGAAAATTTCAGTTGACCAGTTTGGTCTGTACTGTTTATCAAATATACCTCTTAGTTTCGAAATACGTACAAAATCTCCGACACTATATTTTGGTTTAGATGTTATTTTGATTCTATTATAAACCGTATCCAGTAAAAGTTTTTCATGTTTCTTTGTTATTTCAGACGGTTTGAAACCTATGGTTCTATGTTTTTTATTATTGTAGATATTTACAATTTTACTTAATAAATCTAACCATTTATATGACCCCTGTATACTGAACTCTTTCCACATCATACCTTTAAGAGTTCTGTTGACACGTTCTACTATAGAGGCTTTTTTCTCGCTATAAACGACATAATGAATAACGTTATATTTTTTCATAAGATTTTGTACTTCCTTTCCTAGAAATTCTCCACCAGAATCTGATTGGATGAAGTAGGTTTGTGCCTTTTCGGTGAAATTTACAAAGAAACTATATTTATTGTTTGATACAGTTTATTTTTACGCAGATTTTAAAAATATTTAGGACTCTACAGGGTGAGCCAAAAAATTAGGACAGCATAAAGTTGTATTTTTTTAAATAGAACACCCTATATACAAATCATATTTTCGATTTAGCTTATAATTTTAAATATTTTTTATTAAGGGTTTACTATAACAAAACTTTATAGTTTCTGAGATAATTAAGTTTAAAGAAAAAAAGTCACATTTTCAAGCATCAATTCAATCCTAAATAACGTTTTCAATTTTGTGACAAATATATTCAAATTTGGAATTTAGCAAGGCCAAGGACAAGTTAACATAATTTTTACCTAATATTTGCAATAAAAGCTACAGGGTGTTGAACACATCGCTCAAATTTGAACAAGTTTAAATGAATAAATATCTTTTTTTTTAAATGGTACACCCTGTATATTTTCATGTTATTTAATAGAGTAATAAAAACCCTAAAAGTTTTGTTCAATATATCCTATACCTATTTATAATAGTTTTTGAGATATTTCAGTTTTTCTTATTTTCCATACTTTTTTACAGAAATAGTCTTCATTATCATAGTAACCATGGCAAAAACAATGTAAAAGAACATTTTTCTGTGTGTAAAATTTATAACCGCAATCGCTTCTTTTGGTTTTTATGTAGTGTAGTTTGGTTTTTTTTGCATTCATCTTATATTGTAAAATGAATTTTCCAAAGAATGAGTTAATAGATATGATTTATACAATAGGAGAGGCTCAAAAAAATTGCCTTCTTGCTCAAAGAATTTACAAAATGAAGTATCCTGATCGACGCCAGCCTAATACCCATACTTTTCAAAATTTAATGCAAGGATTTGATTCTTCTGGTAGTGTTGATTATCCAAAACGTAAAGTGGTCAACAAACCAGTAACTAATGAAGAAAAAGAACTACAAGTATTGTTAAATGTTCAGGAAAATCCTTATATTGGTAGCCGTCAGTTAGCAGCATTATGTGAAACATCACAATCCACCGCTAATCGTACTACCAAGAAATATAGGTATCATCCATATCACATGGAATTACACCAAGAATTGCATGGACAGGATTTTGAAAGTCGTGTAAACTTTAGTCGTACAATAAATGCGGAGATTCAATTAAATCCAAATTTATTATGCAAGGTAATGTTTAGTGATGAAGCTACTTTTAGAAGTAACGGTGCCGTAAATAGACGCAACATGCATTATTATGCCACAGAAAACCCATTTTGGATTAGAGAGGTGCAACATCAAAACCACTGGTCATTAAATGTTTGGTGTGGTATTCATCATAATCGAATTATTGGACCCCACTTTTTTAATGAACCACTAAATGGCCATAGTTACCTGAACTTTCTACAAGAAGAACTACCCCAACTGCTTCAAGGTCTCGATAGGGATGAGCTCGACAGTATGTGGTTCCAGCACGATGGTGCGCCTCCGCATTACCATCGTGAAGTTCGTGCGTTTTTGGACCAACGATATCCGCAAAAATGGATTGGACGTGGGAGTTTCATTGAGTGGCCACCAAGGTCTTGCGACATCACCCTGTTAGATTTCTTCCTATGGGGTTATATTAAAAATAAGGTGTATGTTAATCCACCAACAACAGTGGAAGATATGCGAAACAGGATTAGGGATACCTGTAGAACAATAACGCCACTAATTTTGTCCAGGATCCGAGAAAATCTGCAAAAAAAACTAAATTTGTGCATTGCACAAGAGGGTCGTTTATTCGAACACTTATTAAAAAGAAATAATTAATCTCAGTATTTAATAGGTATTTTTTTGTTTCAATTTAGTATAAAAGTAAATATGTATTTGCCTTGTCGTTATTGTTGTGTTAATTTTTTCACATTATGTTTAATTAAACTATTGCCGTTGTAATATAACGAATAATGTATTTCATCATATTTAACCACATTCTGTTTGTTTCTGTAGTTTCTTCTTATTATTTTACATGGCTACTATGATAATGAAGACTATTTCTGTAAAAAAGTATGGAAAATAAGAAAAACTGAAATATCTCAAAAACTATTATAAAAAGGTATAGGATATATTGAACAAAACTTTTAGGGTTTTTATTACTCTATTAAATAACATGAAAATATATAGGGTGTACCATTTAAAAAAAAAGATATTTATTCATTTAAACTTGTTCAAATTTGAGCCGATGTGTTCAACACCCTGTAGCTTTTATTGCAAATATTAGGTAAAAATTACGTTAACTTGTCCTTGGCCTTGCTAAATTCCAAATTTGAATATATTTGTCACAAAATTGAAAACGTTATTTAGGATTGAATTGATGCTTGAAAATGTGACTTTTTTTCTTTAAACTTAATTATCTCAGAAACTATAAAGTTTTGTTATAGTAAACTCTTGATAAAAAAGATTTAAAATTATAAGCTAAATCGAAAATATGATTCGTATATAGGGTATTCTATTTAAAAAAATACAACTTTATGCTGTCCTAGTTTTTTGGCTCACCCTGTAGAGTCCTAAATATTTTTAAAATCTGCGTAAAAATAAACTGTATCAAACAATAAATATAGTTTCTTTGTAAATTTCACCGAAAAAGCACAAACCTACTTCATCCAATCGTTGACTCACCCTGTACAAAGATGAATGGGAGTTTGACTTTTAAACACATTTTCTAAAGCTTGAGATACTTCTTTAGCAGTTTTTGATTTTAACGGATAGGCCCATACAAATTTAGAGAAACAGTTTATAACAACTAATATATATTTATAACTCTTATTTTCTTTTTCATATTCTCTCATATCAACTAAATCTGCTTGCATTAAATCTAAAAGTGATTTTAGAATCACTTTCCTACGTTTAAAATTAATTCTTGCTGGTTTATGTATTTCTTCTACAATTTGACGTTTGATTTCAGTATTGAATTTTGACATAGTTTTTGTTTGTTATACTATAATGTCTGCTTCTCGTAATTCTTCAATAATAGAGTTGATTTCGTTTGTATGACTTGTATTGCCTGCAGTCTGGGATGCGAGTAACAATCTAAGCCTATTTACAAGCTCATTTGGATTATCCCAGTAGACATAATCGATTGGATTGTGGGAAATTTTCATGAACATTCCCTGACCTTGTATTATATCTTGTTCTTGATCATTTCTTTTATCTTGACTATCATTTTCATTAGAATCTGAGTCAGATTCTGTATTTGTATAATATTCTTTTAATATTGGTTTAACAAGTTTATTAAATTTAGAATTTTTATTTGTAATAACTTCAGAGTCTAGATTATAATGTTTTCGTAGTGCATTTGTTTTAGTTAAAATTTGTGTATAGTTTTTGGCATCATCTTTCGTATAAGAAGTTGGAATATTTTGGTTAAAAAGTAAACCATAGAGACCTTTTGTACCCTTGTATTTTTTCCCAGCAATGATCAGGTTTGGACCATCAAAATTTATTCTCTTATTACCAATAGAAAATTTTTCAATATTTTTATCAAATTTTACTCGAAATTTTCCGTCAGATTTACCATAATTAGGATCATTTAAATATTTTTTAATGTATCTTAATGGTAAACTATGATATTGTTCATAGTAGTCAGTAAGAGATTTGTCTCTTATTGTTTTATATAGTTGGTTTTCATATTCTTTTTGTTTTTGATCTTCTTCTTCACGCAATTCTTTCTGTATTCCTGTTACAAGTAGTTTTCTTAGATTGTATGGTTTCCCAACAGAAGAAAAACTTAATCTTCTTTTCAATCGAGGAGCAGTCAACGGAGTATTAGGATTAGCTGTTTTTGGAGTTTTTTTGAGTTCTACAGGTGTTGAAGTTGCTGGTATCGGCTCCGATGCAACTGATTCCTTGTCATCTCCGTCATATATATTAAAATCATTTATGTAAGACAATTTCTGTTCCTGTTCGTGTTTTAATGGCATACGATCACTTTCGTCTAATTCAGACGAAACATTTAAAGATATATTTTTACTCAGGCTCTCTCTCTTTCTTGGTATTAGTTTACTTTCAATGTTTTCTAAATGCCTTGTTATTGGTTGAAATATATTTTCGTGAACCAATTGTCCTTCCTTTAACAAATTTAATTTATTTTTTATATCTTTTCTTTTGGTAATTAATTGTTTTTTAATGATTTTTTTAAAATTATTCACTTTGTTGGAAGTCATCATAAATAGTCAGTGTTTAGTGAATAAATAAAAAATTTAATAAAATTAGAGGTAAATATAATTATCAAAGCAATATCGATATCGACCGTCACTAATATTATTATCCTTAAAAATTGATAAAAACCCATATGGATGTTTCCAACAGTAGGCGCATATACTTTTAAAACTCTCAAAAGCCATATCTGGACTAACATGATCGGTAAAGACATGCCGTAAATTTAAATCATCTTGCTTAAACAATATTAATACATTTGCATTATCTCTTATTAAATGTTTTGGTACTTTTGCATATGTTTGACAGAGATAGAAGCAATCAATATTATTATGTCTACCCATACTAAAATATTCTCGAATAACATCTTGTTTATCACAGGCCACATCATCGAAGATAAAAACTGAATTTGGTTTTGCTTTAGAAGGTGATATAATAGTTTCAGCACTGACAAATGCATAATAACCAATTCCTTTGATTGGTTTTAAAAGTTTTTCTAGGTATATATATTTAGGTTGATACAACGACTTTGAGTAGAGATAAACATTCTCATATTTTAATCCGTTAGGATGTTCTAGGAGACTGAGCATTGTATTTGTCTTACCACAGTTACTCGGACCTGTAATAATACCACGAATTGTTGAAGGTAATAACGTACTATGCTTTATATTTTTTATTTTATTTAAGTCGTGATTATCAACTTTTAACTTAACTTTTTGTCTTACCACTTTCTTCATATTGTTATAAAGATAAGAGTAAGAATAGTTATAAAAAGGAGAGAATGTGTAATATATATTTAGTTTAAAAAAATAAATCTTTATGATAATACTTAAAAATGAAGTACTACGTGAGAAACAAAAATTATAAAGGAAAAGGTCTTTTAAATTCAATCATAAATAAACTTCCATTTGAGTTACATTTACCAGGGTATAATTTTTGTGGACCTGGGACAAAATTAAATAAACGTTTGGACCGTGGAGACGTTGGTATTAATCAATTAGACGAGGCATGTAAGGAACATGATATAAGTTATTCAATGAGTAAAAATTTGACAGATCGTCATTTGGCTGACGACGTTCTGTTCAGAAAGGCTTTAGGTAGAGTGAGAGCATCAGATGCCTCTTGGAAAGAAAAACTAGCAGCCTTAGGTACAGCTGGTGCAATGCATACTAAAATTAAATTGGGCATGGGTAGTAGGGATAATAATTTAAGCAATAAATTTAGAAATGATTTTAAAATCAGTCAGTCGTTGAATAAAAAACATAAGCGTAATATTGTAGTTCGTCGAGGTTTAAATATAATGAACCAGAGTATGAAAAATATGCAAAATTATTTAGAACAAATGAAATTTTTGGTAGGACAGTTAGAAAATATAACCATTAGTGGCGGTAAAACTAAAACATTAAAGCAAAAACGAAAACAAACGAAAGAAAAAAATCATAAGAAAGAACAAGAAAGCAGCATTGATAATTATCATGAAAAAAAAGTTAAACAAAATATTGCTAAATTTTCAAATCCTACTTCAATATCTGGAAATAGAAAAAGAAAAATTTCTAATGAAAATATTTCTACTAATAAAATGAGAAAAATGTTAGAGATGGATATTGAAGAGAAATTACCGCAACAACCTGTAAATATTTCGAAAATTGATGAAGATGAAAACTCAAATATGGAAATAGATTGGCCAGTATCAAATAAACGAAAATTAAGTGAAAGCGATTTCACTGAAGACTCTGATAATAAAGAAAATATTAAACAGAAAAGATTTAAAAAATAATTATTCTAATATAAAAGTAAAAAGTTTTATGTTACTAAACTAGTTCATAAAAAACATTTCTTTAGAACACTTCGAGGATAATGTTACCCAAAATTAAAAATAAAACATCACGAAAGAATGTTCGTTGTGAATCTAAACAACGGTTTCCATACAAACGCAATATTATTGGTGGAAAGAGACAAAAAAAGATGAATAAAAAATATAAAATTAAAAAAGCTCTATCTAGTTTTCAAACAATAGCTAAAAAAATTAAACAAAATATATTTAAACACCAGCCTAAAAATCTAGAGAATGTTCTGAAGATGGCAGTCAAAACTGTTAAAAATGAAAAGGGACAAATAAGGCAACCTCCAAGGATCTTAAAGATTCCGAAAACTGGTGGTATATTACCTCTGATACCTATATTCGCAGGTCTTAGTGCATTAGGAGCATTAAGCGGAGGTGCGGCAGAAATAGCCAAGGCAGTAAATGATGCACGTGCTGCTAATCGACAGTTAGAGGAAAATCAACGGCATAATAGAAAAATGGAAGCTATAGCAATGGGAAAAGGACTTTATTTAAAACCATATAAAACTGGGTTGGGACTTTTTTTAAACGATCGTCCGAGATTAAAAAACTACCAATAACATTACCTAAACATGCACTAAATAACTTTGAAATAGAAATGTATGCAAGGAAATTAAGTATTCCACATTTTCGAGGTGTGTTTATGAAAGATTCTTTACCAACAAAAATTCAAAAATTTGAATCAGGAATTATTAATTTGGATAATATGTCTGGACCGGGAACCCATTGGACTGCTTATAAAAAATATGGAAAAGACATATATTATTTTGACAGTTTTGGAAACCTACTGCCTCCATTAGAGTGTGAAAAATATTTTAATTCCGGCGGAATTACTAATATATTTTATAATCATATTCCTTACTAGTCATATAATTCGTTTAATTGCGGTCATTTATGTTTAAAGTTTTTGTTTCACTGTATCTAATTATATCAATAAATACTTTGTTTGAAATATATTATTTTTAGTTCTATCACAAAATTCATATTGTTAACTATTGTATGGAAAGGAAAAAATGTCCTACACCTTTACGCTGTCCGGTAGAGAATCTACACTTAGTGCAAAAATATATCCTCCTATTGTATTAAATGATAATGACTCATATGTTTTGGGATTAATAAATTTCGAGAGCTATAATTCTATTCCAAATATTGATAGTTCCAATAATATGATCCATATTGGTACTAATCTAGATATAAAAATACCAGAAGGATCTTACGAGGTTGAAGATATAGATAAATATTTGATAAACTATATTAAAAAAGAAAAAATTGTAGATACCGCAATTTCTATAACAATAAATCCCAATACATTAAAAAGTGAAATTAGATGTAATAAAGACATTGATTTTTCCAAAAAAAACTCAATAGGTAATTTACTCGGATTTAGTAATAAAATTATCAAAGCAAATAAAATATCCGTATCAGAAAATATAGTAGATATAATTAAGGTCAATGCTATTTGTATAGAATGTAATTTAATAACTAATTCTTATAATAATGGGAAACCTGTACATATTATTCATATGTTTTATCCCACCAAACCGACCGGCTATAAAATAGTAGAAAAACCGACAAATGTAGTATATCTACCGATAAACACGCGGTATATTGACGAAATAATACTTAAAATAACAGATCAAGATGGAAATTTAGTTAATTTCAGAAAAGAACGAGTCACGATACGTTTACATTTGAAAAACGTTTTTTAAAAAATATGGTATTTTTATATAACTACAACTCTTTTGATTTACCTGATTTTTACCATAAAAATTACTATAAAAAGTTCAGAGCCAATAAAGATCCTTTCAGTTTAAAACGATATCCAATAAGAGAACTTTCTACTAATAACAAAAAACTGTTAAAATTATTGGGTTTTAAATTAAAGAAAACAAAAAAAGGATAAAAATACATTACTTACATACACAGAATACAGAAGTCATTATAACTAAAATTTTAAAAAAATTTTGGAGTAGTTTTAAGATTCGTATTAGAATAAATATAAGAAGAATTTTACTATTTATTATATGCAAATGTAAATATACATTCAAGAAAGAATGACCAGTGCTAATATTTTAAAAGTTGGTGAAAATGTGATACATGATGACTCAATTGTAAGTTATCAATATCATACTCACCAACCATACTCTTCGACAACTTTAAACAACAACGATGAAATAAGAATACCTATACAAACACAAGATCTTTACACTTTGCCAAGTCAGAGCTTCTTATTCATTGAAGGTAAACTAATTAAAAGTGATGATAACACATATTCTAAAAACATACATTTTATTAATAATGGAATTGCTTATCTTTTTGATGAGATTCGATATGAGCTAGGGGGAGTCATTATTGATAGAGTAAGAAATCCTGGTATAACTTCAACAATGAAAGGTTATTTATCTTTTACATCAGCGGAAACTAAAAGTTTGCAAAATTCAGGCTGGGAACACAATACATTTCCTCCAATAGTTGATAATAAGGGTAATTTTAATGTATGCATACCACTAAATATGTTGCTGGGATTTGCTGAAGATTTTCATAAAATTATAATGAATATACGACAAGAATTAATATTAATTAGAAGTAATTCAGATCTGAATGCAATCGAACATGTTCAGGATAAAAAAGAAACTTATAAAGTGGTGCTTAGTAAGGTTTTATGGAAAATGCCTCATGTAATAGTAAGTGATAACCAAAAACTACGATTATTTAAGCAGTTTGAAAGTAACCGGGAATTAACAATTGCCTTTAGAAGTTGGGAATTGCATGAACATCCTGAACTGCAGCATACAAAAAATCATACTTGGGCAGTAAAATCTTCAAATTCTTTAGAAAGGCCCAGGATAATTATTTTCGGTCTACAAACAGATATGAGAAACCAGGTCGAGAAAGATATGAGTCATTTTAATCATTGTAATTTAGTAAACCTTAAAGTTTATTTAAATTCGGAAGTATTTCCCTACGATAATTTAAATTTGGATTCTGATAATAATAAATTTGCCATTCTCTACGATATGTATACACAATTTCAAAAGTCCTACTACTATACACATCATAGTGATCCATGTCTTACTCCTGCTAACTTTAAAGATATTGCACCCCTTGTAGTTGTTGATTGTTCACGCCAAGGTGAAGATGTTTTGAAAGGAGGTGCGGTTGATATTCGTATAGAATTTGAAACAAACATATCTGTGCCCGCAAATACTACTGCTTATTGTTTAATTTTACATGATAGATTAGTGAAATATAATCCATTAACTACTTCAGTAAAAGTATTTTAAGTAAAATGTATATTCTGGATGTACAAGGTTTTCAATACAAAGATAGTGGATTTATATGCAAAGAAATTGCTATTAAATGGACAACTTCGAATTTACATGTACTTTCCTGGGATGACTATGAAACTGTTTAATACCTACCCTATGAATGTATTGCTTTATTTATAAAAAACGTAGTTAAGAATAAAAAAATTTTTGTAAAAGGTTTAGAGAAAAAAAAATGGTTAAGCAATATAATTTCGAATGAAATTTTTGATTTGTTTAATTTAGGATGTATAAAGCTATACAAATTAAAATTACTCTATGGAAACAATTATTACTGTAATAATCATTTTTCTAATAGTTTAGGCTGTGCTCGAGAAAATGTATGTTTGTTAAGACACTGGTATAAAAATAGTTATTTTAAAAATACAGTTAATGAAAAATAAACAAAATATTGTTTTTATAAATTTTAATATTCATCATACGTTATTAAATTACAATATATACACATACTACATAACAAATTTTTTTGTTTTATTTTAATATTGTTGCAGTTGTTACAAAATCTAACCAGTTTTATAGATTCTGCACAATAAAGATTTTTTTGAAAATGAGGTTGCTTATTACTTTTTAGTTGTTGTGTTCGATATTGTTTATTACAAGTTGTTCTTGTGGTAGTGGAGGTTCTGGAGGTGGTGGTGGTGGCGATGATGGAGGTGATGGGGGAGAAGGCGGAGGTGACAGAAAAATTGGATCCAACTCCGTCTCCATATCTGTCCATTGACTGTTCCAGTATACCTGCCATATCAAAAACATCTCCCCTGAACAATCCCGGCATATTGGACAAAATGTCACAATATTCTGTCGGAGTTTCGGTATACTGGAACTGTTTGTTATTAATGGTCTTGTTGCCCCAATTTCTTGGTAAGAATATTTCATGCATTTTGCAACCCTTCTCATTTGTTTCACGACCATACCAGGACCAGGCATTATTCAGATTTAAGAAATGTGGTAAGTGTAGTTTATGTAGTATAAGTAGTTTACGTAACTTATTTCTTTACCCCAGAAAATATGAAATTTTATAAAATATTTATTATCAATAAAACTATAAATAAGTTTTATTAGCTAAATCTCATACAAAAATGCTTACCAATAAGAAAAACATATTTTTAAAACATATATTTTTAAAATATATTGACTTGCTTATCAAATTCGTCATATTCTCTCGATTCGAAATCTTCAACATCATTTGAAACAATAGTTGTACTAGTAGAAGCTAATGCTGTTCGATTTGGATTTTCTTCTTCAAAACCAAATTGATAGTACTTAATAGCTTTTTGAAATAAATTAAATTCCTCTTCCGTGGAGACATTTAATCTGGCATATTTTATCGGTAAATTACCAAATTTTTTTATTAACGTGTCCTTTTTAGGAGAATATTTTAAAGACACAAATATCTTGTTGTTACTTAGACTAATATAATTTACCCCAAATCTAAAAACCATAATAAATAATGAACAGAAAATAATACAATAATTTACATTTTAAACATTAACTGGTATTAATTTATATTATGAAAATTACTAGTAAAATTTTTAAACTTACTTGAAAATATTTTTCATTACCACTAAGGCTTCAGCGTATGAAAAATTATTTTCATCACAGATTGTAATTACTATGGTACACGGAACTGCAGTCATATTTGTAATATTTATATGTCTAAAAATTTGTTTTTCTTTCGTTTTTAATTTTGTAAGCAAAAATAAAAATGTATATAACTATAATCATTTAAAGTTGACTGCTCTAACCAAAAATTGTAGTCTTCTATAATTTCATTATATGTGTAATAAATAGGTTTGAAAAATCTAATTTTTCTCATAGATCTTTTATAAATTTTGCGGTATTTAATTTTCTTTTCTTGACTTTGAAATAAATTAAACAATTCCTCAGGAGTATCATATAGTCTTAAACTTTTGATATTAATATAAGTTCTCTAAACAAATATTTTCTAAAAAAATGCTACCAAAAATTAAAATTCAAAAACTTACCCAATTACAGTAAATACAATCGTCTATAAAATTCTTGACGTAATTCATTTACGTTTTAATAATAACACATACTGAGAGCTACTCTATTTATACATCCTAAGTTAAACGTTTAAATTATTTTAATAGCATATTTGATATATTGTGTATAATAAATATTAATAATTGGTATTTTTTCAGAGGTTGGAAATATTTAAAGTAATCTAAAAGGTAATAATTTAGATTAATAGTCGCATTTATCTATGATGCAACAATGTATAAAATTTATTGAGCAATAAAATACATTGTTTCTGATCTTTAAGTAATAAATTATTTTAATTGTTTGTAAAGTACGATTATTAGTTGTCCGACATACTATTTATATATAATTGTTTAAAAGGAAGATTAATACTCATTTACAATTGAAAACTCTACCTGTAAGTTCAATTTTATTATAAGCAGTAATATTTCTGAAACTGTTGATGATATCGTCAGCAAAGTGGTGAAGAAACTTGAGCAGGTACGTCAGTTAGTTAAAACAAAGCAAGAATTTTTGTTTTGGTTAAATTTCGTAAATAAAACGATTAGTATAATTAAATTTTGCCAAAAAAACAAATTAGAGTGTATTACTAATTTAGCTAAAATAGAATCTAGTCTTTCAATTTTAAAGCATTGCAAGGCAAATTTAAAAAATCAAAAAAGGAGATTTTTTAGTAAATCTGAACGTTTTCGAAATATTAGAAAAAATTTGGTGTGGCAAGATATTGAGTCGTGTTTTCAAAGTAGAATACGAACAGGAGTTATTATTAATTTAAATATAAAGGATCCGCATATTTTTTTAAAAAAAGCTTATAAAAGTTTTGCCCTTAAAATTAAACAGGAATTAAAAAAGTCAATGTTAAAAGTTAACGTCATATTTTCAGCAATTTTTATAAAACCACAAAATTTAGAAACTAGTGTTAAACATTTTACAACTAAAAATGAAGTAATTGACAATAATACAAATTTAAAAACTTGGTATACTGAAAATGTACTGGATAAAATTTTTGCTAAATTAGAAGATTATCAAGAAAAGGATTCAGGATATGCTTTATACGAAGTTCTACATTTAAAAGTTAATATAAATACATATACACCAATTTCATGCGGTTTATCCACTTTTATGGATCTACCTCCATTTATTAAAAAATCTAAAGGAGTTATTAACATTATAAATAACGATAAATATTGTTTTTTATGGTCAGTCGTATGTGCATTATTTCCTGTAAATGCTGCGAATTCAAAAGATAATAAATTGAAAAATCCATGCCGTACTTCTTCTTATCCACATTACAGCGAGGTGCTAAAATATGATGGTATTAAATTTCCTATTCAATTAAAGGACATACCAAAATTTAAAAATTTAAACAAGTTATCCATTAATGTATTTACGGTAGAAAAATCTCAGATTTACCCTTTATGTCTAAGTAAACTAAATTTTTCTCCACGTATAAATTTATTAATGCTAGCTTGCCCTCTTAAGAAGTCTTTTAATACGTCTGATTGCTCTGAAGAAGAAATCAGTGATAACGAACATAATGAAACTATTTTTCACTTTGCTTTAATTAAAGACTTATCACGTGTTTTACATGGTCAACTCAAAAATACAAAAAATAAAAAGTGGCTTTGTGAGAGGTGTTTAAATATTTTAGCTCTTCCGAGTATTTGGAAAAACATTTAATACACTGTAGGGATATGAATACAACAAAACTAACATTGCCCTCTGTAGATAAAAATATCTTAAAATTTAAAAATTTTAAATTCAAAGAGAAAGTTCCATTCGCTATTTATGCGGATTTAGAAAGTATCCTCCTTAAAATAACAGATCCTCAATTGAAAGAAAATTCTAATACCATTATTTATCAGAAACATGAACCTTTTAGTATTGGATATTTTTTAAAATGTTCTTATGATAATTCTCTTTCACATTTTAAATTATATACAGGACAAAATTGTATTGACTGGTTCGTAAAGGAACTTGAAATTATTGCTTATCGAATTAACAACATTATGTCTAATTCAATTTCTATGATTCCGTTAACAAAAGAAGAACTTCATAAATTTAATTTAACAACACATTGCCACATTTGCAACAAATTATTTTTACCTAATGAGAGAAAAATTAAAGATCATTGTCATTTTACTGGAAAGTATCGAGGTGCAGCCCATAATTCTTGTAACCTAAATTATAAAAAAGACGGCATGATACCAGTTTTATTTCATAATCTCTCTGATTACGATAGCCATTTTTTAATTAAACTTCTTAGTACAAATATAAAAGGCAGAATTACCTTATTGTCTATTAACAAGGAAAAATATATTTCTTTTACAAAATATATTGCTAATACCAATATTTATCTTAGATTTTTAGATTCTTTTCGTTTTTTGTCAACAAGTATTGATAAATTATCTTTTATTTACCTAATGAGAAAAAAAATATTACTAAAAGTCAGTACAGCAAGGATGAAGAATTTCAATTGGTTACAAAAAAAGGAATTTTTCCTTATGAATATTTAGACCGTTGGGAAAAATTGCAGGAAACTTCGTTACCAGAAAAACAATGCTTTTATAGTTCTATAAAGAAGGAATCAATTTCCCAGCAAGAGTACTAACATGCTCTTACCATATGGAATACGTTTAATATAAAAAATTTACAGGAATACGCAGAATTTTACCTTAAAACTGATATTTTACTTTTAACTGATATTTTTGAAAATTTTAGAGACACTTGTATTTCAACATATAAATTAGATCCTTTGTGGACATATACTCTTCCCGGTTTAACTTATCAAATTGTACTTTCAAGAGGTGTTGAACTTGAATTAATAACCAATGTTGATATGTTTTTATTTATTGAAAGGGGAATAAGAGGAGGTATATCTCAGTGTTCTAATAGGTACGGGAAAGCTAATAATAAATATATGAAAGAAAATTATAATTGTAATGAACCATCTTCTTATCTCATGTATTTTGATGTAAATAATTTATATGGAGCTGCTATGAGTTTACCCTTACCAGAAAAAAATTTTGATTGGGATAAGCCTGAAAATTTTTCTTCAGAGTCAATTTTAAAAATACCTGATGACTGCTCCATTGGTTATATATTTGAAGTTGATTTACATTATCCCAAAGAACTTTTTGAATTACATAAAGATTTACCTTTATGTCCAGAGCATTTATGTCCGCCACTTTCAAGTGGTAAATCTAAAAAATTATTAACTACGTTTTTTGAAAAAAAAAAAAAACTATATTATTCACTATCGCAATTTAAAACAAGCCATTAAATTTGGACTAAAACTTGATAAAATACATAATGTTTTAAAATTTACTCAATCTTCTAGGCTAAAAGATTATATTGAATTAAATACTCAACTAAGAAAACAAAGTAAAAATGATTTTGAAAAGGCCTTTTTTAAGATGATTATTAACGCTTTTTTTGGTAAAACAATTGAAAATGTACGCAAATATAAGGATGTTAAATTAGTAATCCGTTGGAATGGTAGATATGGAGCCAGTTACTATATCTCAAAACCAAATTTTCACAGCTGTACCCGCTTTTCTGACGACATGATTTTAATAGAAATGTCTCGTTTAGAAGTAAAAGTTGATAAACCAATATATGCTGGCTTTAGTATTCTGGACCTTTCTAAAACAATCTTATTTGACTTTCATTATTCGTTTATTAAAAATAAATTTGGATCTAAGGCAAAACTTTTATATACAGACACTGGCTCATTAATTTATCATTTTCATACGGAAGACATTTATGAACACATAAAAGAAAATATTGATAACTATGACACGTCAGATTATCCACCAAATAATATATATGGAATTCCTTTAAAAAATAAAAAAGTAATTGGATTAATGAAGGAAGATAATAAGGGTTCAATTATGACGGAATTTATCGGTTTAAGATCCAAGATGTATGCAATAAAATTATTAAAATCTGATTCTGAAAAGGAAAAGGATATTAAAAAATTAAAAAAAACAAGGTTTTGATGAAGACGAAATTAATATTTTTATCAATAATTATGGGTGTACTAAAAAAGCGAAAGGTATTACAAAAGCAGCACTTAAGACAATTACTTTTGAAGATTATTACCAATGTCTTTTTATTAATTCAATAACAACTGTTAGTCAAAATTTTTTTAAATCAAAAAAACATCAAGTATACACAATCGAGCAAAAGAAAGTTGCATTAAATCCCTACGATGACAAAAGAACTGTTAATTATATTCATACAAATACTCTACCATGGGGTTATTTTAGTGATATTGATAATAAAAAAAAATTGTCTCGTGATAATTTTTTTAAAGATTAATTTTATATTACACTTTGTTTTAATTAATTTTGTATACCTAGCTCTTTTTTCCCTGAGACTGTTATCGAAAGGTAGGTTAAAATTGATTTTTAAATCATTTGAATCATAATCAATTATATAATAATCCTAATAATTTCTTTATTTATTTCCTTTTAGTCTCAGAATCAAAATTTATAAATACACTTAAGGACAACACTATTTGGAATGGAAAAGACTGAAAAAACTGAGGAAGTACAATTCTACGAGAGAAAAATCTGGACAAACTTGAAGATAACTATTAACGAATTAAATTTAGATGCGAGAAATAAACAAATTTTAAATCTTTTACACCATATCTCTATCAATGTTTTACCCGACAAATTATGTTTCATAACAGGTGAGTTTGTTGCTCACCTGTTAAATCGTACCCAGGATTTTTCCTGTGTAAATTTATATGTTGATATTAAACTAAATAAGAAAAATATTTGTCAACACAATAATAAATGCACGAAAGTTTTTAACCACATATTAAATGTGTGCTCTGTTCCAAACAATAAATCTGTGAACAGATCAAACCATAGTATACTTTATGGAACAAGAAATTTTCAATATAATTTTAAAATTTCTCAAAATTTAATTTTAAAATGTATTATTAATAGACACAGAAATTTGAAATTAACAAACGAAGAACAAATATTGGATACTATGAACGGTCTTTCAACCGACATAACAAGATGTGCTATTCTATTTAACAAGAATGGTTTATATGTATTTGGTTTAAATCAAAAAGATTGTACCCCTGATTATGTTCTTAATTTTGAAAAATTAAAACTTACAAATATACACAAAAATAACAAATTAACTCCGGACACCTTAAAGACATTATGTGTCCAAACAATTTTGTTAGAGAAAAATTTATATCCAACTTATTAATAATAGTAGAGCTTCCAATTGTAAAAGAGTATTCAATATATATATACCTATAAAAACTTATTTTCTTTTCCTTTACCTAACCTTGCCTCGCCCCGCCTTGCCTAGCCTTGTCTAGTCTCCGCTCCTCTTTCAAATTTCACACACTCTTCTAGTCGCTTTACAGTGTTGTCAGTCTTACATTTTTATCTTTTTCACTTATGTTTAACTGATATTACTTACTCCTCTTACACTTCATCACACACTTTCCTTTGGGAACATTTAAAAGTCACATGACTTCCAATTTTAACCTATATTTACTACCCAAAAGTCACGTGACTTCTTAGGTTAACTTATATACTACCTTATTAAGTCCTTTTACACTACGTACCCCTAAGTTAAATATATATACATATATATATATATATATATATATATATATATATATATATATATTACCTTTTAGATCACTTTTGCACTATGTACGTCTAAAGTTATATTTACACTAGTCGCCTGTCTTCTTTTTTTTTTTTTTTTTTTTTTCGCGCAGTTGATCAAAAGTGTAATAGAATCCCGGTTGCTATACTACTGATAGTCTTAAGAAAAAGACCATAAAACCCAAAATTATTGAATATGCAAAATAATTCAGAATTCGTATATGCGTCAAAAATATGATATATTTTCCTCGATAAAAACTAAAAGTTCATTAAAAAAACTATGTTAAAAGTATTGAACTAGTTAGAGAAAGTGTTAATACAAATCTATATATATATATATATATATATATATATATATATATATATATATATATATATATATATAATATATAATTTTTCTTTATTATGTCTTTTCTTGGGTTTAGGTTCTATATATAATAAAAATACCAAACAATTGACGTTTTGCTCTTTATTCAAGGCATTTTCAAAACTTTTTTCTCCTAAAAATATTTTTATATAATTAACATTTACAACATCTACAACTTTAAAAAAACAAACAAAAACATTCTAAAACAGTATTACTATTTTTAAAATTCTTAAAAATATTTAATTTTACCAGTACATACCTTGACATTTTGTTATTCTATTACTAAATAAATTTTAATTTTTACATAAAACATAAACAACAAAAATATGTAGCATAACCTTACACTAGTGAGCTGTCAGAAAAAATAAAATACATTTTAAAAAAGCACGATTTTATCGTATGCCACAAGTCACATAATAAATTAAATACATTGTTCACAAATTTAAAAAGTAAAACTCCTCTCATGAGTAAATCAAATCTAATATATTCGATCCCTTGCACAAATTGTCCCAAAAAATATATAGGCATGACGAGCCAATTACTGAAGAGCAGATTAAATGGCCATAAATATACGAAAAACGCCTCAACAGCGTAAAACAAACACACAGGACGAAAAACATACTTTTGATTATAACAGTACCAATATAAAAAACAAAAATATGCATTACCAAAAATTACAGATAAAGGAAATGATTGAAATTAAAAAAGACAAAAACACTGTTAACGACAGAACAGATATGGAAAATTTGAGCCACATTTACACAAGTCTAATTTAAACAAAAATATTAAGTATTCGATCCTGTCAAATAAAAATCAAAAATTGAATATCCTCTTAAACATAAAACTAAATGTATCCCTAATCTGTTTTTTTTTTAATGCATTGTAAAATATAAAAAATATAAAAAAATCAAAACACATTCGCATTCCATGTATCCTCAATAGATGTTGTAAAAATTAAAATTTATTTAGTAATAGAATAACAAAATGTCAAGGTATGTTCTGGTAAAATTAAATATTTTTAAGAATTTCAAAAATTGTAATACTGTTTTAGAATGTTTTGTTTGTTTTTTTTTTTTTAAAGTTGTAGATGTTGTAAATGTTAATTATATAAAAATATTTTTAGGAGAAAAAAGTTTTGAAAATGCCTTGAATAAAGGGCGAAACGTCAATTGTTTGGTGTTTTTAATAAATATAGAACCTAAACCCAAGAAAAGACAAAATAAAGAAAAATGATATAATCTATGGTTCAAGAATCAAGAAAATAAATAAATAAATATATATATATATATATATATATATATATATATATATATATATATATATATATATATATGTATGTATATATTTGAATGAACAAAAAGAGTGTAGATGCTTTTAAAAAACTAATAATAAAGTATTACACATCGTCGTTGGTCCCATTAGACACAAAAGTGCGTGTAGTGAAAAAATTAGTGCAATATACAGACAAAAACACCATGAATAGTGATAAACAAACCTTAATGTACGAAATAAAAGAAGAATATTTTGGTTTTAAGAATTATTAAAAAAATTATGTAGAAATTAAAACCATAATTTATGTAAAACTGTAGATTGTAAGATAGATTTAATTAGTTTATAAGGTAGATTTAAGTTTATTTTAAGCAACTTTGGTACTAATATGTTAAGAGAGTTTTGTTAAATAATAGAGTAACAATATCAAAAGCAACAATAAACATTTTAGAGTTTTTTCGATCAAAACTAGAGTAAAATTGTCATAAATTTCAATGTGCAAAGTCTTAATTTTTTATCAATTTTTATACACAAATAATATGCCAAAGTGGCTCTAATATATATCAAAATATCGAGGAAACTCTAAAGTTTATTTATTGAAAGCTCAATAATGCTCAATGGTCCGATTTAGGTCAATATATTAATAAAAACATGAAAATTCCAGTCAAAATTAGTAAAATTAGAAAACCTTCATAAAATCCATTTTTTCAAGGTATTAAGATTTATCAAGTTGTCAGGTGTCAAAAATCTGACCAATCATATTTTAGAAATTTCTTATGTTTTGGCCGAATATAAAAAGCCAAGGTAGGAATTTCGAAGGAGTTGAATTTATCGGTTTGCTGAAAGCACTGCGTTTCTCAGGCGTTCGAAAATTTACATAACCTTAAATTTTCAATTGTTTAAAAAAAGGGAAACGGAAGTTTTACTACGTCACAAGAAAACAAAAGTAAAATATTTTGTATTTTTTTAAAAAGAGGTTATGTGTTTTGTTGTTGTCAATTAAAAAGAATTTCATAGTTTAATTAAAGTAATTCGTAAAAGTTTCCAAGTTTTGTCCTGTAAAGTAATTGTTCATTTCTCAGACAACAGCAAATACGATATATTGTGATAAGAAGAATATAAGAAAAATTAAATGGAATTGAACTGAGAAGAAAATAGTGGAACGAGACTTTGGATAATATTTTTTCAATTCCTTACTTTATAGGAAACGACAACAAAAAAATATTTTTGGAGATTTGGAAGT
Organism: Diaprepes abbreviatus; assembly: GCA_034092305.1. NCBI lineage: Eukaryota > Metazoa > Arthropoda > Insecta > Coleoptera > Curculionidae > Diaprepes > Diaprepes abbreviatus. The sequence continues at coordinate 3,460,456 of JASJET010000071.1, read as the reverse complement.
TTTCAAAGAAGTAAATAAATAAAAAAACTGGAATTGTGTTTTATAATATATTGCGACCAAGTAAAAGAAAACATAACCAGGCATTTATATTAGATAAGGCAGTCTAAAGCTTTTAATCTTTCTTAGACATTAAAAACTAGCATCCAATAATAACTAAACTTTCCTTAAAATAAAAATAATTAAATTAATAAATAATATTTTGCTCTACTAACCTGTTGGAAGAATAATAATATTTATTATCATCAATATTAGGTGCAAAACTATATTAACTACTTAAATCACAACACAGCATACGATAATTTGTTTAAAATATTATCATTTTTAAGAAATAACGAGGCGATCTATCTAAAACTGCATTATAGCCATCTAGTACACTATTGCGAAACTAAAACGTTGCCAAATTTGTAATACAAGTTGTTAAAAGACAATGCACGGTATATAAAAATAAATAATAAGTAATGAAATAGTATTGATTGAAAGATAAAAATATTGACCATTTAGTTTCATCTAATATTTATTAATTATATTGTGCCTTTTGTTTATATTGTTAAATAAAATTTATATTTTTGTGTTTTAATCATTCTGTGTACTGATTGTTTGCTTGATATCTGATAAAAAACTGAACTCACCTGGGAAGGAATAAATTAACAGGTAGGAACACATCTATATAGATAATTTGAAAGTTGAAAATATTTAAAAATTGTTAAAGAATAGTTATAATTTATTATAATTATTTTTTGCCTGGCGCTCAACAAATAAATACTAATTTTTAATTAAATTTTGACAATAATTTGAAAATTTTAAAAAACAAATAAATAATAACAAAGTTTCCTAAATTTTATTTTAATCGGGCAAACATTTTTGTGCAGGGCGCGCGATATCACCCATAATCAATATATATATATATATATATATATATATATATATATATATATATATATATATATATATATATATATATATATATATATGTATACTTTGGATAATATTTTGTCAATTCCTTACTTTATAGGATATATGTAAGCTGCACAGTGGAGAGCAAACTGGATTTTAATGGGATATATTATGTATGTATATATAAATGTATATATATATATATATATATATATATATATATATATATATATATATATATATTAATATTTTCAGATATTAATGAATTCGAAGAAAAGAAAAATAATCTGGGTAAAATACTTTATAGCTTTTCGGAAGTAGGTAACAATATAACTGTACTAAAAATTTTTTCTTCTATCTTCCAGAAACCACAAGAAACACCACGTTTCTCTTCACAGTCACTGTTACTTCTGGAAAAAACACCGAACGAAGTTATTTCGAATAGTAATAGCTAAAAATATATTTTATGTAATGTATTTTAACTCTTTTTGTACAACTTTTAGCGAAAAAATTACGAAAAACTTGCAATTTCAACGAAAAAGAAAAAATAAGTTTCGTAAGCTTTATCGACTTTCCTATTATTGAAAATGGAATAAATTTTTCTCTTAAAAAACTTTAAACAATTTTTGTAATGTAAAACAAGTGTGAAATAATTCCTAACTAACCCGTTAGTTTTGGTTAGTTCAGGTTCAGCTTGGTTTTAGTTAGTTTAGAAAATTGAAACGATCCTGAACTAACCTAAGCTGACCTAGATATATAAATAAAATATACTATCGTCTACGTGAAAACAAGACCATCTCTACCAGGAAAATATATTGAGAAAAATCTGAGTTAATAGGAAAGCGGTTGATTTAGTATAATTATAAGACCAAGATGTATAAAAATGATAGGACAAAACTTGATAGAAGGAATATATTGCTGAACACCGCAACAATAGAAGAGACAGGAGGCATAAAGTAATATCCAATAAAAGCAAATTATTAATGTTCTTCCTCATTCTCATTAAAAGAAGGAGGTTAATGCTGTACCGTGTATTTAAAAAATCATGGTACATATAGTCGGAATATTTTTTTGGAAATATTTATTCCGCTAAGTAGCCCTAGAAGCGTTTTTTGCATTGAACAAATATGTTTTTCGGGTTCTTTTCTTTACAGCTTTAATAAAACGAAAGTAATATATTTATTTTACCAATATCGTATTTATGTTGTGGCAACCGCGCAAATTATCTCCCTTTCGAGATGGGTGGTGTTGCTGATATGTAACCGGCAATTTTGTTTTAAGAGTTTGTTGGACGTTTTTCCTGATATTTCCGATTAAAAAAGTACAATTTTGTGAAATTTTATAAAATATAGAAGGGTCTATGTGCGTAAAATTTGTTAATGTAACAATCAGCTGCTATTTAAGAAGAATTTTCAAGTATTACTTAAACAAATAGAAAAGAGTCTAGAAAAGTAAATTTTTAAATCAAAAAAATTTTTTGGTTGTCTTAAACGCATCAAAACCAGAAAAAGATAGTTGCTTTCGACTGAGCAGATCCCTTATAGTATTCTCCAAACCAGTTATAAGTTTTAACGTACGAAAGTCGGTTTTTTCATTGTTTTGAAAATATCAAAAAGTGTAAAGTGTAAAACTTTAGTATCTCAATGAGTAATGGTCGAAATGACACATTTTGATACATATCGTTTGAAGATTGGTACTAACAAAAAATTGTATGAATATTGATATCTGATTGTTTTTTAAAGAAAAAATTATTCCATTTTTACGAAACTTATTTTTTCTTTTTACTTGAAAATGCAAGTTTTTCGTAACTTGTTTGCTAAAATTTGTTCAAAAAGAATTGAAATACATTACATAAAATATATTTTCAGCTATTACATACATTAAGTAACAGTGACTGTGAAGTAAGACGTGGTGTTTTTTGTGGTTTCTGGAAGAATGAAGAAAAATTTTTTAGTACAGTTATATCCCGAATTCCGAAAATATGAGAATACAGTTGTTACCTACTTCCGAAAATCTATAAAATAACTTACCGAGATTATTTTTCTTTTCTTCAAATTCATCAATATCTGAAAATATTAATACCAATTCTTCTCAAGATTTCCTTTTCAATTTACCAGTCGTAGGACTTTTCGAACCACCTGTTACACATTCTAAAATATATTTGAATTTAGTCAGAATGTCGCTGCGGTAATGGAGACCATTTGTCGATTGGACCTATAGTTTAATATGTAATCCGAACTGTGAGTGTAGGCAATTAATGAGCCTAGAGTTTCCACTCTTTGTCAATTCGTGCCTAATGACTATAGAGATATCTTTGCCGCACATCATCGCGGCTTTGAGGTTCGTCGTGACATATCGTAGTTTGTGGCATAAATCCATCATGCAGAATCGCTGAACAAAATATCTGTCGAATCCTGCACGAAGTGCCGCTTGTTATCGTGCAGAAACGCAGTCTCTGGGGATTTCTCGACGGCGACCGGCCGATATTCCAGTGTCGCAATTTGAAAAACGAAAACCATGAGCCAAAACAAACAATTTATTGTTGACTTTATCGAATTATATCGAATATTTTCATGTTTGTAGAAAATTAAATCGTAGGAATATAGATATAGGAATATTAAAAGCAAGACCTACGAAATTTTTTTTTACAAAAATATATAGAAATTGATAAGGATGCAAATGTTCAAATCGTAAACAATAAAATCGATTTCATGAGGATTAGTTTCCTTTTTTAACCGACTTCTAAAAGAAGGAGGTTCTCAATTCATTGACTATGTATTTTTTTTTATGTATGTACACCGATTACTCTGGAACGGCCGTACCGATTTGAATCAAATTTTCTACGTTATGTTTAGGAAGTTGCTGCGGTGGTCCCATATTTTTTTGGATGGAATTGGCGCAGTGAAATCCAAGATGGCGCTGAAAATGTGGCGGCGAAAAAAATTAATTTTGTGCGATTTTCTCCAAAATTGGTATGGGGGAATTTTCGGGGTCGTTCACAACGAATCTGAAATTATTTAAAAAAAAAATTCAATATGGCGGACAAGAAAATATAATTTTGTCCGATTTGCACCAAAGTTGGTGTGGGAGAGTTGGGGTTACACATAACGAATCCAAAATATTTAAAAAAAATTCAATATAGCGGATCTAATATGGCAAACGAAAGTAGTGAACATAACCCGATTCTCTCAATCCCCCCACTCCTCGACCTTGACCTTGACCTTGCTTCACCCCTCTTTGGTCCCGCCCACATGTCCTTGTCATTGACCTTGAAAGTGCACGTGTGCTTTGGCCTTGGCCTTGTGTTCAAGGTTGTGTGTGTGACCTTGACCCTGGTCGAGACGACCTTGACTTTGTTGAAGGTCATCTTGGGTGTGTGACCTTGAAGATATGTTGCGTGGTTTGGGGTGACCTTGAATGGTTTTATATAAGGTATGGGGCAGTTATATTCATCAGTTGGCTCTGACTTGTATAGGTAGTACATGTGTTAATATTTGACAAATCATGGCATATGTTTGTGAAAATTGCGGTTCTAAGTTTACTAATATTTATAATATGAGACGTCATCAAAGAGAATCGTGTGCGGCGAGATTTAATGAAGTGCCTGGAGGAAAACGGCTCCGAATTGAAGAGTATACATCGACGATTCCGGTAATTAATTTCGCTACATGTAATGTAGATGTTCCAATAAATCATATGTCAGCGCATAAACGAACACAACAACATAAAAATAATTCATGTTTGCCGGTATGTCATGGTGTGCAACTCGTTGAATGTGCCTTCAAAAGGAGAATTGCAACCTATCGGGTTAGCAGTGATATGGAGCATTCCGATTACGTAATGTTCTCTGCAGACATTAAATCCAAGGTGGTGGAACTTGTTAATAATTTATTGCGTGTGCATCATGCTTTAAAAGTTAACATGACAGCTGTTGGCGAGTACATGCTTCCATCACAAGAAATATTCAGTGAAAAATCCTTCAACACTGCTAATCAAATAATTAGTGTAGAAAGTGATTTGGATGCCGTTTACCATTCTTTCACCGAATTAATAAAAACGCAGGCGACAGAGTTCCAGGAGAAAGATTCAGGTATGGAAAAATCAAAACCCGATATATTAAACTGATTTTTATATATTATTTTTCTTGTTATAGGATGGGCTCTTGTGCGAATTTTATACTTTGAAGTTGGTATCAACAAGTATATGCCTATGGGCGGCTCATCATACATCAAGTTGCCGTGTTCTATTGAAAAGAAAGGAGCTGTCGTCAATGTGATTAACCAGGACGAATTTTGCTTTGCGTGGGCTGTAACATCAGCATTGTTTCCTCCAACAGCAGAGCCTTCACAGAAGACATCCTACCCCCATTTTTCTAGAGTGCTAAATGTAACAGGTATGGATTTTCCAGTAAAATTACGTGACATTAAAAAATTTGAGGAAATGAACAACATATCAATTAACGTATACGGTCTGGAATCTAAATATGAAAATAATGAAGTAATACATGAAGTTATTGGTCCACTGAGGTATGCGTCAAAAAAGTTGGATAGGCATGTAAATTTATTGTTAATTACAAAAGACTGTAGTAGTAAAGATGGCGGTGAACATTTTTGTGATACGACTTGTTCAAAGAGTCATTATTGTTGGATTCGGGATTTATCACGTTTAGTTTCAAGTCAAATTAGTTGTCAACAACATAAAATATATTTCTGTGATGGTTGCCTCATTTATTTTAGTACACCGTCAGCTTTAACTTTACATCAAAGCTACGATTGTAACCACATTTTCACGCAAACACCCTCAGTGGATTTAAAAATCGATAAATTTGGAAAGAGTGTGCCGGAAAATATTTTAAAATTCGAGGGTATAGAAAAGCAAATGCGCGTTCCATTCGTGGTTTATGCAGATTTCGAATCTGTTTTAAAACCCGTTGAAACGGTACAACCAAACCCACAAAATTCTTACACTGTAAAAAGTTTTAAACATGAACCATATTCTTTTGCTTATTTAATTAAATGCTCTTTTGAAGACTCACTTTCGAAATTTGAGCTATTTCGGGGGAATAATGCAGCTCAAGTCTTTGTGGATCGTATCGAGTGTGATTTAAGGGCTCTATACAACACATATTTAAAAGACATTAAGCCTATGAAACCGTTAACGCCTGAAGAAAAAAGGGAGTTTAATGATGCTAAAATATGTGGTATATGTGAACGCCCTTTTGAAGAGGGTGAGATTAAAGTACGAGACCACTGTCACATAACTGGTGCAAAAAGATTTGGTGCTGCACATTCCGTTTGTAATGTAAATTATAAATTACCCTCTTTTATCCCTATCATATTTCATAACTTAAGCGGCTACGACAGCCATTTATTTATAAAAAGTTATGTAAATATGGGGATAAAATTGGTGTTTTGGCTCAAAGTAAGGAAAAGTACATATCATTTACCAAGAGCATTTATGTGCACGATTATTTTGATAGTAAATGTGAAAAAGTCAAGAGGAAATATTTAAAGTTGCGATTTATTGATAGTTTTAAATTTCTGTCAACGTCTTTGGAAAATTTAGGCAGCGGTTTAAACGACGACGATTTTATTGAAACGCGGAAACATTTTTCAAATATCAACCAATTTAATTTAATGCGTCAAAAGGGTGTTTTTCCCTATAGCTTTATTGACTCTATAGAAAAAATGGAAAATACATGTCTTCCAAGTAAAGATGAATTTTATGATAATTTACGGGAAGAACATATTAGCGATGAAAGCTATAGAAGAGCAAAAGAAGTATGGCGCTTGTTTGGGTGTAAATCTTTGGGGGACTATTCGGACGTGTATTTAAAATCAGATGTGTTGCTATTGTGTGATGTTTTTGAGCAATTTCGGAATAATTGTTTAAAATTCGATAAACTTGATCCAGCACATTACTATACCCTTCCAAGTTTATCATTTGATTGTATGCTACGTATGACTAAGGTAGAGTTAGAGCTCTTAACTGATATAGACATGATACATTTTTTTAAGAAAGGTATACGCGGCGGCATAAGCCAGTGTACAGAAAGGAAGCACATCGCTAATAATATTTTTTTACCAGACTATGACCCAACAAAACCTTCTTCATTTATAACATACCTTGATGCTACAAATCTATATGGTCATAGTATGTCACAAGCATTACCATATGGTGGTTTTCGATGGTTAAGCGAGCGCGAAATTCTGGATTTAAATATTATGGCTGTTGGTGATGATAGTTTACATGGCTACGTTTTGGAAGTGGATGTGCATTATCCGACTGAGTTGCATGATGCACATTCTGATCTTCCATTTCTAGTAGAAAATATCATACCGCCAACAGAAAACGCTAAATTACCGAAATTAATTCCTAATTTACAAGATAAAAAAAAATACATTGTACACTATAGAACTTTAAAACAAGCCATCGCCAACGGCTTAGTGGTAATGCAAACCCATCGAGTATTACAGTTTGAGCAATCAAAATGGCTAAAATCGTATATTGATTTTAATACCAATTTACGTAACAAGGCCACCACAAAATTTGCGAAGGACACTTTTAAATTAAAAAATAACGCGATATTTGGTAAAACTATGGAAAATGTGGAAAATCGAAAGGATATAAAATTAGTAACACATTGGGATAACAGTGTAGGCAGAAATGGAGCTAGAGCACTAATATCCCGCCCCAATTTCAATAGTAGCTCGATATTTACCGAGAACTTTGTTGCTATACATATGAATAAAGTTAAAATATTGTACAATAAACCAATTTATATCGGTTTTTCCATATTAGATATATCAAAGACTGTAATATACGATTTGTATTATAATTTTATTAAATCCAAGTTTGGCGATGATGCTTCGTTACTTTACACCGATACCGACTCGCTTATATTAAAAGTGTATACGGAAAACTTTTATCAAACTATATCAGAAAACCCCGAAAAATTCGATACATCAAATTACCCCGAAATTAATAATTTCAACATAATTAAAAGTAATTCTGTAGTTGGTAGAATGAAAGATGAGTTTCCTGGTGATCCGACAATAAGTTTTTATGGTACCGGCGCGAAGGCTTATTATGTAAAGTCCATTAATAATGAATTAAAAAAAGCCAAAGGTATCAAAAAATGTGTTATCGAGAAAGACCTTCATCAGGAAGACTACCAAAGAATTGTTGAACGGGGTGGTTTGATATTAAGAAAGATGAAGACATTTAGAAGTGAATTACATAACATTTATACCAACATAATAAATAAAGTAGCATTGTCACATAGCGATGATAAACGTTATGTAATTCCCAGTTCAACCAAAACTCTACCTTGGGGGCATGCAGACATAGATTTTTACAAAACAGACCCGGAAGAAAACTTAGCAAATTTAGTCACCGTGTTGGAATCATTTCTAAGTCAGGACAGCACGTAATCTCGAAAATCCATATTTCATTATTTGTATTGTTTTTATTATTTCTATTAAACATACAACATTAATATGTAACGATAGTATTGTATTTTTTTTTTAAATAAAAAACATGTATTCATTACTTGATTGCTTTTTTATTGAACCTTTATTTTAAAATTATAAATATAATGAAGTGTCGACAAATAACAAACTGTAAAAGTTATTGTTGAAAAATTTGTCTAATAGTAAATTAAACGCACAGGTCTACGAGTAAGTGTTTAATGTGAAACAGGTTTGCTGACAAGATCCTCCATAGTCTTTTCAATTTTCAACATTCTAGAGTTAAGTTCATCACGCAGTTCGTCTTGCCTAAGTTCATATATTGCAATAACAGTATCATCAATGTATCCTCTAAGTTCTTGACCGGTTTCAATTAATTTCTTGCGTACGTAACCTTCAAGTTGGTTTCTGAATATATCTTTAATAACAATTGTTGAGTCATGTAAAGCTTTCTGCGTATCTTGCACACACTGAGCAAGGTTATTATCAACATAATTTCGTGTGGTCGCATCGTCTCCTTCAAGAGGTTCTGCTAAATAGCACAATCTTTTGCTTCCCATGTCGTAATCTCCATTAGGTGTAAGTTTAAAACCTATTCCTGAAGGACCTCGCATAAAGTTAAAATCCTTAAATTTTCTTTTGCGACCGAACTTATCAATAGTGTTTACTTCTGACATTGTTATGTGAGACTGATTTGAAACCATTAGATTTCACCCTAATATATGGTTCTATTTCATTAATAAACGGACTCTGCAGAAAAATATGGATTGCAAGACGTATTTTAGGTGATGTTTAATAAATACACGTACAGATTCATTTTACTATTGTTTTATTGAAAAAAAAAAATTAAAATATAACAAAAGATTGAGTTTACTTTTTATTAAAAAAAAAATAAAAAATATAACAAACAAAAAAAATTAAAAATTAAGAAATAAAATACATGTTAATTTCTTCTGTACAGGTAAGCTTCTTCTATGACCCAATTTCTTCTCTGGATGGCTCGTTCATTAATGTCCTTGAACTGGTAGTAAACTAGTCCACAAAAGCCGCATTGTACAAATTTAACCCTGAAAAGGTCAATGTAGTTGAAGTCGTACGTAAGATCATTTCGCCAGCAGATACCTAGTCTTTTACAATGATGACAAGTTAAATAAAAAGCTTTTGGTATATGACTGTATCTTTTGGCTGCTTCACTAGGTTGTTCATCAGTTGGCAACATGATGTTTGAATATGTTGTACTTTTCAATCGCGGTACTCTAATTTTGTATTACTTTTTAAAATAACCTTGACAGGACCAAAAAAAAAATCCTTGAAAATTACAACCTCGAAAACGACCCTGACATTGACGGGTACTTTGACCTTGGCCTTGGCCTCGCATCTAACAAGTTTAATACTATATTTATATGCTTCTTTAAAATAACCTTGACAGGGGCAAAAAAAAATCCATGAAAATTACAACCTTGAAAACGACCCTGGTATTGCCGGTTACGTCGGCCTTGGCCTTGGCCTTGCATCTGATAAGTTTAAATATTATACTTAATGCATCGAACAAAAGGAATAAAGGTGGTGTAGTGGGGGAAATGGGCATAAAAGCAGACTTGCTGGCTCGAGCTCTTCACAGTTCGCCAGAACACCAAACAGTACAGTGCTAAGATAAAGTAAATAGTGTGAGTTTTAATATCGAAGATGTCGAGTGTACGGTCTCTTTTAGATGCTCTTGACGTGAGCTGCGGTTCGCAGCAAGGCATGCTGGATAACATGAGTGGTTTGGAAGTGTTAAGTCCGGGGGTATTCGAGAATTGGAATGGCGTGGAGCATAAAGATGCCGAAGACCGAGCCCTCAATGATGGTCGCGACGAAGAGATAGTTCCGTCGGCAGCGCAATTCCTCGAATGCTGGACGGAGGAGAAGGAGCCAAAGATAAATGTGATAAGTGATGTGGTTGTGCGAAAAGCATCGCGGCCTAGGGAATCTTCTCCGAAAGCTTCGAAATTGAAAAAGCTCTTGACTATGCGGAAGTCGGAAATCGCCGATAAAAAAACATTTTATTCGGCGATTAAAGGTGTGGGACAAGGGAAGAAGAAAAAGTTTAACTTTAAGCGTCCCTCCACCCCTGTTCCATTACCCGACTTCCTAAAAACAGCACCAAAAGAGCCATTGTCGGTAGAAGTTGAAATGATAGAAGGCCCCAATGGACCAACACCACCAACGCCACCAACACCGGCCAGCGTAGAGAAGGAAATAGTGTCGGAGGTGAAGTCTTCCCCAGCGCCACTGTCGCCGATATTGGGGTGCCGGAAACCCATGAAGAAGCGGTTTAAGCGGTGTTTTGAAGGCGATAAAGTTTCCGCTGCTTCGTCGTCGTCGTCATCGTCATCGTCATCGTCTTCACCAAATAAAACCGCTTCTTCTTCGTTAATATATTCGGAGCCATCGCAATCGGAGTAGGTCGAAGACTTCACCAACTCTCAGAAGAGCAAATTGACAGACATTTATGAAATGAAAAAACGCTTAGTGAAAGAAGTGAACGAGTGTGACAGTGACATTTTAGAACTTGAAAAACAATTAGAGATAAAAAAGGTGAAATCTGCGCGGTTAAAAAGACAATTAGAGGACTTTAATAAATTATGTAGTAGGTGTTAGGTAGTTGTAGATATTAGCTTTTAATTTATAGTATTAAGTTTGTAAATATATATATATATATATATATATATATATATATATATATATATATATATATATATATATATATATATATATATATATATATATATATATATATATATATATATATTGTAGTTAATAAAAAAAAGTGTTTGAACAAATTTTTATATTTTATAATGAGAATAAAAATGACTTGAAAATTTATTTTTGTGTGTTATTTCATATAGGCCCTGTCCCACATAATATTAGGTAATAAAAAAAAAGAGTGAATAATCCACTAAAACTACGCAATAGCAATAGTTGTAAATATTTTCTGATAATATTTACAAGTATGCTAAAACATGGTTCGGTTTATAAAGTTAAGGTTCTGTCGCCAGAACTTCTAATACTTTGTATCTCAATATTGTATGTTTTTATGAAAAAAACATAAAATATTGGTTACAAAGTATTATAACCAACTAAAACTACGATCAAATTATTTTGTGGTCCTGAAAAGGACCGTTTGGTTGTAAAACATGCGACTCTTTTATTGTGTTGTGGAGTCGCACGGCCCGTCATCATCAGCGGGGGTGGTGGTGCTGTCCTCTGTATATTCGATGATGAACCGCCAAAGTTCATCCCATCTGGGATCGTTCGACTCCCACTCCAGACAATTCTCTGTGGTAGAATCTACCACAGGGCATTGGATGGGTTGTTGTTATTGTTGTTGTTGTTGAGTCGCAGACATGTTGAACTAAAATGATTGTAATAAGTTTTGGTGGTCGTATATATAAAGACAAATTAATGGTGGGGGGTGAAAACAAATGTCGTATTACGTATTGAGACCAAAAGTTGTTTGTGGTCTCAAATAGGAACGAACGATTTAGCTGGGTTCCACCAGCACTTAAAGTTTTAATACTTTGTATCTAATATTGTATATTCTATACATACAATATTAGTAACAAAGTACTAATATGTACTAAAACTACGATCAAAGTATTTTGTGGTCCTGAAAAGGACCGTTGTTGTGTGCCGTTAAAAAGGGCCAGGGAGAGTGTGGGGCTTATGGTGCCCCATCCTCGCTGGTCGACCACCAGCTTGACGAATCGCAGGGGCCCTGCAGGTCGTCGGGTGTTGGTGATGCTGGAATTTCCAGCACCGCATCTTCCGTCGAGTCCGGCTCTGGCTGCGGCGACGGAGTTTCGAGTTTTTGTAAGACCCAATCGCCCGCATCGTCTAATTCCACTAGACCCGGATCATGGTCATATACTAGCGGAATCGGCTCATCCAAGTCGTCCCAACGTAGGACGTCAATTTCAAAATCCACCTCGTCGTCGTCGTCGAAGACTTGCAGGTCTCCAACGTTGTCGGCTACGGTGTCATCACTAAAGATGGATGAGCCTCGGCTGGCGGGTCTTTCTTCCTCCATGTTCATCGTATGAGGGTTGATGAATATATGACTGTGTAACTGGCCCAGTCTCATATATATAGAACTACCCCCACCCCACCAACGGATTCTAAATGTTATGTATTGGTGAGAGCTTATAGAATTATTGATTTTTTCAAAAACTTTAAATAAGGAATTAGATTTGTTTATACAATAAGACTTATTCTTAATATTTTGTGAAGAATACATTACAAAAAAAAAAAAAAAAATAATAGAAACCTTGTTTGAACTGTTAACATTTTCATAGGTTCTCAAGCATATAACTTGGCACTTAAGCTCCGAGACAAATCGTCGTTAAACGAATATCTCGCCCCATAAGTGACGATTACTAAACTACGATCAAAATATAATGTGGTCCTGAAAAGGACCGTTTTTGTGGCCCTAAAAGGGCCTGGGGGGGGGTGCCTACCGTGGAGTAATACCCAACGATATTAACACCGACTTAGAAAAAAAAGAAAAACCCTCCCCTACAACTTCCACATACTCCCGTTCGGCGGCCCTAGCCTCCTAACTCAAGAATTTCAATTTTTCGTCCAAATTTTTTGTAATTTTTAAGATTTTCCAAATTTTTTTTTTCACTATTGTATTCTACTCAAAATTGTAGGTAATTAAAGTTCTTTTATTTTTTCTCTATCTTGAACGGTTCCCGAGCTACAGCGCTTTAAAGAATTCAAATTACTAACTTTCTATAACCCTTTTTTTCAAATTTCATTTTTTCGAATTTTCAAAAATACTACAATATGTAGAAAAAAATTCTCTCTTTAATTTCTTAATACCGTTTTTCTCTAAATCTTCAACTTTAGCGCGTATTCAGCATTTTCAAAAAAAAAAAATGATAATTTTTTTTACACCATCGCATTCTCCTCAAAATTTTGGGCTATCGAAGTGCTTTTATTTTTTTTCTATCTTGAACGATTCCCGAGCTACAGCGCTTTAAAAAATCCAAATTACTAACTTACTATAACCCTTTTCTTAAAATTTCATCTTTCCGAATTTTGAAAAGTACTGCCATATGTAGAAAAAAATTCTCTTTCTAATTTCCTAATATCATTTTGCTCCAAAACTTCAACTTTGGCGTGCATTCACCATTTTTCAATTTTTTTTTGAAATTTTTTTTTTTTACGTTTTTACTATCGACAAAAATGCTTGCTTATAGTACTCGATTTCCTCTATAATTTTTTCTTATAACTTTTTTCCCTATTCCTAACCGTTACTTTCCTACAAATTTTCTAAATCGTTCTTTTCATATTTTGCCTTAAAAATTTTTTCTTGTGTTATTTAAGCTCTTTTTTCCACTTAATAAACCACCATTTTCTAAACTCCCGTACTCCTTTCTTAAAGAACGGGCTTTCCCGCCAGCTTTTTTTTTGGTTGGGTTTCAAATAAATATAAAACTACTACTTCACTCATTACAAATTTATTGATTCAAGAACATTATTTTGTGTTACATATAATAGATACATTAAAATATAGATTTATTGGTCACCGAACCGTTTAATACATTATAACTAAAAAATGAGTCGTGAATAACTAATGCGTACACTTTAGTGTCTTTGGGGAATTTATTCTTTCTCGTTTGGAACTCCAATTTTACATCCACTGTCGATGAGTTAATCGCCTCTGGTTGATGACTGCAATTGATAATAAAAACGGGGTTTTTCATATATTCCGCGAACGTTATCATTGGATCGTTTATCTCGCGCCCGTAGTAGCTGCTTTGGAAGTTTTCGTAATTGTAATAGGCTGCTGCGTACAGTTTCTTGGCGAAATCTAAATTCCATCTTTCGTAGGGATAAACGGTTGAATTCAGATACAGTCTAATGTCGCATACGTCGGCGTGGGTAAACTGGGTTGCGTTTTTTTCTTTCTTGTCGCAATTATTGCTGTCTTGAAACCCGACGATTATATAGCGCGGTCTTTTCAGACTTGTACTCGTTCTCAAGGCCCACACGTCGGAAGATGTTTGCCTTAAAGCTGGTAATTCGTACAGATCCCATTTACGATATGCCATTTGAATACTGGCATTGTTTCCTCCTTTATTAATGCGAGACAGTATTTTCAATTTTTGCTTGTCATCTGGAATGATGTGACGAATTTTCCATTCGATTTTGTCGATACTAATTTCTTCCTCTACTTCGCCGACGTAACAATTGGTAAAAGTGCGAGCTATAATCATAATAAGCTCTTGTTTTACGTTGAAAACACCTTTTGCGTAATCTTCGGCGAATCCCATAAGATATTTTAAGGGTAATTTCCCGGAGAATACGTTACTTGCCGTGTCTACGATATCTTGGTTTGCTTCGTCGAGACCCCATCCGCACGTCATGAGAGATCTTTGTTGCAAACTTCCGAATGAAACCATGGTTTTTAATGTCGTCGTAACTCCAGGTTTACGAACCACGGCGACCTGCTCACCTCCCATCTCGTAGCGAATTTCATCGAACAAAAATGCGAGGGCATTATTTGATAAAAAACATCTTTTCGTTGCGTCTATGGGTTTAAATTTTCCTTCGATATATATGTAACTTTCGGCGATATCCAGTATAATATCTTGAAAATTAATGGGGATACGGACTTCATCCGAATTGTTGAATGATGGAGATCCGTATGGTTTATACGTATGCTCTTCTAGACTAATAATGGAATTGTCCAAGATGGGCTCGGAGAAAACCTCTATTTTATCGCTGGTGGTGGAAATCATTTTCGCACTTTAAGACCGATTGATTTTAAAAATTTATAGTCTTCGGCAGATAACTGTTGAGATGTTTGTGATCTAACGTCTGGACGACGACTAACCTTGACGTTAACTCTTCTTTTACTTTTATTATGTTTCGGCGGTTCCCCCATCTTAGTCGACAGCACACACAATTGACGATTGAAGCAAAAACCCATTTCTATGAAAGTTTCTTCAGTTCCAATTTCACGATTATTTTCTCGCCTTGAAAATTGATTAGATCACCGCTATCGTCCAAGATGCGAAGAGTAATGTTGTCGATAAACTGACGTCCTGCCGGCATTAACGGCATATAAATATTATTTTGTGGTTCTTTACTGATTTTGTAACCGGGCTCCACGTCGATATCGAATTCGAACAAGGTATGACCTTCCACCGAATTCATATATGCTCCGGAAATTATATTACAATCTACGCGTATGATACGTACTTTCATTATTTCCATCATCTCGGTTGATTCGTGCTTTTTGTCTCTTTTTAACACTGTATGATTAAATCCTAACATTTTACCGATACTCGCCTCTCCCCGGAAATCTATAGTATATTGGGATTTCAGTTCACATTTCAGCGTATTATTATTAGCGACCAAGTAAAAGATTCCATCGTTCTTTTCTTCAGTTGAAATCCTCAAAGCCTCCGACATAGCTTTACCTATCTCATCTATTTCATAGGCCCCAGGTGGAATCTGCAATTGTATCGACTCGGTGGTGTAACCCTCCTTCATGTAGGCAAACTTATTGTTGCTTTCGTCTACATTAAAAATTGAATTGTATGTGCAAAATCCCAGCAATGCCAGACCATATTTGTTTTCTCTATTTAATTCGACTGGTGGATAAAAATCGGCGCTTAAGACGCTCGAGTGTCCTGTTAGTGTGAACGTATAAGACATGACTAACCATTAAAACATCACACATCTCGGTTTTATTCTTAGCGGCAACATTTAAAAAGATTCATCTTCACACCTTTTCTCACTGCATTAGATAGTGATGTTTTTATGCTATTTTCTGCTTTTATGCGCACATCGCTGATTTTGCAATAACAACAAAATATTTTTCTAGCCGTAAGATCCTCATCAGTCGTAACCTCGTTTAAATTGCTGCTGCTGCTGCTGCTGAAATAATGTTTGCAACCGCACTGATATTTTAATATATCGATATCGCTTTTGAGGTGCTCGGGCAACTTTTCCCAAACGAATGGAATTTCATTTGGGGCTAATGCAATCATTACTTCCTTGGGCATGTTTTCTAACTGTTTCACGGTCATTTTCCTTAATCCACCGGCTAGATGAAATGCTTTCAGTGATTGCAACATTTTAGTATAGTTATTGCGATCCATTTGCGGTGTTAATGGTGACGATGATGATGATGACATCTTTTACGCTGATGATTCGACAAGAAACTTTAAGCACAAATGTCCACACCAGACTGTTCCAAAATCCTGCTGACGATCGTATGTATAGTAAATAATTTTTGATGGTTCCGATCCCGTTTGTAGATATCGTACCAATTCGATCGGTGGGGGTAAATCGCCGAAGCTGTCATAATATGTTACTTTAGAATTATTTTTTCTATAAGCTACCCAATGAGTCCCTGCACCACGCGTACTATCCAAATTCACTATTGCTGCTTCGTAACGTCGAGGACCTTGTCTAGGTAATAAATCCCTCATATAAACGCCTCGAAATTGTCCTATTCTTTTCTTTTTGGCATATTTTTCTATATCGATGTTAGATAGTGGTCTTCGAGGTAGGGATTCAATTAGTTTTTTGATCTACGATTTAAAAATAATCCCATACCTTTACGATATGGCTTTAGAAACAAACCATTTCCTTTCGATTTTAAATACAGGCCGGCACCGGTTTTATCTTCGCTGCTTTTTTTTACTGCTTTTATGGCGCGCACAATTCCCGCTGCCCCACCGGCTAATGAACCCAAAGCTGATAACCCGGCAAAAATTGGTATTAATGGTAATATTCCACCAGTTTTAGGAATCGGTATTATTCTCGGTGTACGAACCTTCCTTTTGCCACCTGCCGCTTTTACCGATCTACGTGCTGCCGACAGAGCTATTTTAGATGCATTCATGACATTTTTTTCCAACACATTTTTACTTCCGGCTTTTAATAATTCCCTTCGAACTGCTTGTCGAATAGCTGTTCCGAAACTGGCTTTCCGAACATGTCGATTTTTATTAACACCTTTCCTTTTTGTATGACGCGTGCCTTTACTAGATGTTTTTTTTGTTGATAATGATGATGGTACACCCATACCAAAACGTTGTTTTCCTTTCATAATGTTTGTAACTAACCAAGCTGCTGTTTTTTCACCTAAACTGGAATCTTTCGATTTTACTCTATTCCAAGCACTTTGTTCGAGCTCGTAATCCGCTCGATGTCTCGCACTTATGTTGTCTTTATTATGTAAATAGGCTAAATCGTGTTTTTTGCATGCGGCATCCAAAGGATTAATGCCTGGATCACCTCTTGTTACACGTTTTATTACTTTTGTTCCGGGTCCGCAATATTGATAACCAGGAATGTGTACCTCGAATGGTAATTTATTTATTAACGAATTCACAATACCGTATCCAGTTTTGTTGGAAACGTGAGACCGTCCACTTCGTTTGACGCTCGGCATCTGAATGACAGTTTTTGTGAAAAATTGCCTATAAAATATCAAATTTTCCTAAGATGCGCGTTATCGATCTTAAACAAAAACTTCCTATTGACAATCTCGATGAAAAAGTCGGACTTGGATTTGAAAAGAAGATAATGAAGAGACACGGTCCTCTACTTCCTTCCTCTATTCGCGGCCTGTTAATTGGTCCATCCAATTGTGGAAAAACTAATGTCATGATTTCGCTGCTTACACACCCCCTTGGGCTACGTTTCGAAAATGTCTATATTTACTCGAAATCTCTGTATCAACCGAAATATGAGTATTTAAGGAAAATTTTAGCGCCCATCAAAGGTTTAGGCTACTATGCCTTTAGTGATTCCAGTAATATTGTGGAACCGTCCGATGCAAGACCAAACTCTATATTTATCTTTGATGATGTTATATGTGAAAAACAAGATGTTATAAGATCGTACTTTAGCATGGGACGTCATAAAAATATCGACTCCTTTTACCTAGCGCAAACATATTCGCGAGTGCCTAAACAGCTTGTGCGAGACAACGCCAATTTTATTATTATGTTTAAACAAGATGAGTTGAATATGAAACACATATTTTCCGACCACGTTTCACCGGATCTAACTTTTACTCAATTTCAAGAAATGTGCTCAAAATGTTGGGATAATAAGTATGGATTTTTAGTAATTGATAAAGACAGCGATGTGAAATCGGGAAGATACCGCAAAGGATTTGATAGCTATATATTACTGTAATAATAAGAGAAAACGCTCATTTGATTGTTGAAACGTCCTTTGTTAACATCATGAATAACGCGATCGACTTAAAACGTAAACTAGTGGAAGCTACCAATGCAGTCAGAAAAAAATTTAAACAAATTAAAGCGGCTAAAGAGTTTAATGTTGTGGAATTGGAAAAGTTTTACGAACCCATTTCTAAGCCGTTGACAACTATATCTGATGTGGTTAAGCAACGTCAGCAGCAGCAGCAGCAGCAACAACAACAGCAACAACATTATCCAGCTACAAAGTCACATAGTCTCAGTACATCAGTGCAGTCGACTCAAATATCAGGTTTTCCCCAACCTACACATTCCTTTCAAACCTCCACACCTATTCAGCAGCAGCAGCAGCAGCATCACATTTCAAAAGAAGATATTAGCCAATCGGTGTTTGATACACCCTCGACATCAACTAATACATCTCTCGCATCCGCTGACACCACAACTTCCGATACTTTAAACGCACACCTGAAAGGATTACGTTCGAAACCATCTCTATACGATACTGTATATGGTGTACGTTTTGGTTCAAAAACAGATTATAACAAAAATTTTATTGGTAATTTAGAGGTGCGTTTTCGAAATGGAAATATTGTCTTATACAAAAAAGGGAAAAATATTGCAGAATATGGTGGATCACCGGCACTTTATGATTTGTTATTTCTTAAAACACCCCCAAGTGTAGGCAAGGAACAACAACAATTAAGTGATAATGTACTTTCAACGTACAAGGAAATTTTAGAATCAACGAGTGCTGTCTACAACAATTTTAAAAAAAGTGATGGTTTACGGGAGACCAGATGGAACAAATATTTACGAATTATTAAACCTCTGATAATGGGCACAAAATTAGGTGGTACTATTACAAGAAAAAATCTCTCGGAAAAACTACAGTTACCCACAAAAAAGAAATTATCTTCGAAAAAATTTCAATATGTCTACTGGAACAAAGCTAAAGAGTTGGTGGATCGTTTACGTTTGTTGTGGAGTTCCAAAATGGCCGGTCACACTGGACACGAAAATGAAATTATGTCAATCATAGAGGAATTACGAGAAGAAGATATAATATATTAAGCTCAATATTTAATGATATTATTCAGTTCTTCCTTCGATCTGAAACCTTTAGTATTACTAATAATATGGAGCCCAGTCTAGAAAAAATCAAGATTGTTAATGAACTACATAGAACGGCTAGAAAAAATTTTGTAAGACGGCGCACGATAATAAAAGGATACAGAGATTTGTGGCAAATTGATTTGGCTGAAATGCAACAGTATGCTGATGAAAACGATGGTTATCGTTATATTTTGGTCTGTATAAATTGTTACTCGAAATTTGTCTATACCAAAGCCATAAAAAACAAGACTGGTATAGAAGTTACTAATGCGATGAAAAGCATCATTGAAGAGGCATCATATACACCAACAAATCTGCAAAGTGATCAAGGAAAGGAGTTCTATAATACAAACTTTCAAGCCCTGATGAAAAAATATAATATAAATCATTATTCCACTTACAGCACAAAGAAAGCTGCAATTGTTGAGCGAGTCATAAGGACTTTAAAAAATAATTTATATAAACAATTCTCGACAAGAGGATCTTACAAATGGATACATATATTATCGGCAGTAACAAAAACCTATAACCATTCGAAACATCGCACCATTGGAATGAAGCCTGCAGACGTGCAAGATAAAACACATATTAAAGCATATGATTATTTAAAAATTGTACCTAAAAAATTTAAGTTTTCCATGGGTGACATTGTGCGTATTAGCAAGTACAAAAGCTTATTCGAGAAAGGATATACGCCCTCTTGGTCAACCGAATTGTTTAAAGTTGTAAAAGTTAACGTTACAAATCCACCTACTTACTTGTTGGAATCGTTAGAAGGTCAGCCTATAAGAAGGTGTTTTTACGAATCAGAACTACAAAAAACAAGCAGTCCTGACGTTTATCTAGTAGAAAAGGTCCTTAGACAACGTAAGAAAAATCACATCGAACAATTATTTGTCAAATGGCTAGGATTTCCCAACCACTTCAACTCTTGGATAGATAAAGCTAATATTGTTTAAATAACATATTGTATGACTATATTTTTTATTTAAAATGTAAAATAAATAAACAATATATTGTAAAATAAAGTTTTTTATTTCAATCTTCATTATTAAAAACAATGACAATAAAACATCATACACATAAATAACATTTCAATATTCTTGGAGGGAAGGTCCAATTCACCGACGACTACGACGTTATCTTCAATGCTATGCCACTCGGAGTGCGTTCTCCTATTCTTTAACCTGCTTTTTTTAGATTTTTTTTGAAGTCGAGTCGTACGACAGTGCGCTTAATGAGTCATTTAAAGGCTGATGATAGAGTATTTTCTGCATAACTTCAATTTTTGTTTTAAGCTCACTATTATTTTTGTATATCATGGGGAGGACATCCTTGTTAAATATGTCACATATTACAACTGCAAAATTGTAAAACTTACTATTAACAAAGTGTTTTGTCACAGCATCGTCATCATCTTTAGGTTCGCCTAAGTTGGTTATGATTTTTCCACCCATATCATACTGCCCATCCGCTGTAAGTTTAAAACCAATCCCTTGTGGCCCAGATAATATATGATATTTTTCATTATATTTCTGACGACCAAATTTATAAATTGTGTTGTTTCCTCGACTCATTTTCAATCTTTACTAAACTATTTTATTTTTATTTGCCCTACTTATATTAAATATTTCAGCTGAGAAAAAGAAACACTGACTATGATCTACTGGGTTGGTATGTTTATAAAAGAAATAAAATAAAACTGTGATTGTAACAGATATTTATTTACAGTTATTTAATTGCACAAATACAAAAATTATAAAAAATTAATTTTCCATGTCTTCGTTTTCGTTGCTCAAAATTCTATCCCATCGGACACTATTTCGATCGTCAACGTCTTGGGCTGTTGCTGTTGCAGAAACCAATTCATATTTTGCAGCAAGCTCACCTGGTAAATGTGGAATATTGACGAGGTATTCTTTTAATTCTTCTTCAACCATTTCAGCACAAAATGTATCCATGTCTATGGAACCATATAAAAATTTGTCGCACAAGTGTGCCCCAGCCATAAAATTGATTGTATCCCTGATCTCGTTCTTATATTGATCTTTGGTTACATCAATATGCGACCAATCATTTACGCTATCTAACATATCGTGAGCCCTATTTCTTAATTCTCTCCCCAACCAAAATATGTATCTATCTACACATTCGTTGGCGGTCGTCGTCGTCGTCGTCGCATCAGCAGACATCTTTAACAGAAATAATGAACACGCGTAAGTATTCTGACATGTGCAACTATATTTTAAATTTAATTACATCCTTTTTTCAAACAATTTACATACAATTTACTCCAATGAGCCAAAACGTAATAATGTTCGAGTATTGTTTCCAAAAACTCTAGTGCCCTGCCCCAAATAAGTTAGAGTGTATTTATCTTTAGTTTTACTCATAATATCTACAATATCGTCAGATAGTGTTTCGGTCACACGTTTTGGTAAAAAAGTCTCAAATGTGCTATTATCACCGTCATCGTGTAAAGCCACTAAAAGAGTTTTACCAAATCATGTAGTCATTGAAACCATCTTTACAATTTTATACACTTTGCCTACAATCATTTCGGTAACCTTTTTTCTCTCTAAAACCTCGAAATCTTTGCTAAACATTTCATTAATTTCATCTAGAGTTTCTTTTGCAATACTCATTATTGAAAAAAATGGTATATAAATCCAAAAATTACCGTGAATATAAAAGCACTTTCAGAACACTACACGAACACAATATTTGATGTTTATGCCACTGATATCTGCGACTGTTTGAAGTCACTTCTTTTCCCACGAACCTTTATAGCGGGGTTTCAAGGTCGAATTGTAACAATGGTGGGGGTAGCTTAACGATAGAAATAGTGGGAGGAGTATTCAAGGTCAAATGACGTCACACATTTAAATTGGTATAAGGATAACTTCAAGGACAAAATATAATGAAACAAATAACTACATTTTATGTACTTTATTCATTGATTTTTTTCTGCCATTCTTCTATGCGTGTAACATTATCACCTAAACCTAATTTCCTTAATTTGTTCAATAATAATTGTTTGTTTTTATTTCTTAGAAAATTCTTACAAACTATACTAGCTAAAAGACACACTTCGGCATGGTCCATATACTTAAAAAATACACTAAAGTCCTGAGCCTCCGAATCTTGCATTTCATATGCGTAAAATTCCGAACAGGCTGCAGAAATTAGAAATTCTTCGTACATTTCTCGCACTAAACTTTCCATATTAACTACTACTACGTTAAACTTAAGTCCTACACTCTAATTTCATCTAACACAACCGGATCTGCAATGAACCTAATCAGTTTTTCCAAACAGTCACCAAACCCCAACTTTTTTATCTCACGAACAAAGTCTTGTAAATTTATTGTTTTGCTGCAATATTTACGACATGCATTCGCAGCCTTTTCATATTCATAAGCCAAATCACAATAGCGCGACGCCCATTCTGCTAGACTTTTCATTGCATCATTGAAATAATTACTAGCCGTTTCAGTGAACTCATCGCCCAATTTTTTTACTGTCTCTTGCAAAGCACTATTCATATTATTCACTCATTTTTTACATTCACGACACTTTTTTATTGCTGGTGGTGGCCCATCTATATAATGACGATATATTTGTTCATAGTGAATGTAACAGGGTAAGCTTAACTGTAGTTCCTTGTCACACCGATATGGCGCTGGCAGCTTATCCCAAATTTGCCGTAAACTCAGCGTATCAACGCAAGTTTTAAAATATTCGAGAGGAAAAAATGCTAGATCCTTCTCTTCAAAATCACACAAACTTTTTAAATTACTCTGATATAAACAAATTACTCTGCCGACTTGCTCTATAATTTTTTCTTTAGATAGTTCCGTATCTGACATTTCACACTGAATGAATGCAAATAGACTCACACAATTTATAGAACAATTTGCAAGGTCAAAATCATTTCAAGATCATCCCACACTATTACAATGCACAAATAACTACTTCAAGGTCACACACCCAAGATGACCTTCAACAAAGTCAAGGTCGTCTCGACCAAGGTCAAGGTCAAGGTCACACACACAACCTTGAACACAAGGCCAAGGCCAAAGCACACGTGCACTTTCAAGGTCAATGACAAGGACATGTGGGCGGGGCCAAAGAGGGGTGGGGCAAGGTCAAGGTCAAGGTCGAGGAGTGGGGGGATTGAAAGAATCGGGTTATGTTCACTACTAACGAAAAATCAATTTTGTCCGATTTTCTCCAAAAGTGGTACAGGGGAGTTCTCGGGGTCGCACATGACGAATCTAAAATCATTTTAAAAAAAATTCAATGTGACGGATCCAATATAGAGGACGAAAACATCAATTTTGTTCGATTTTCTCCAAAATTGGTATGGGGGAGTTTTCGGGGTCGCATATAACGAATCTGAAATTATTTTTAAAAAATTCAAAATTATTTTTGTGCGTTTTTTTTTCAAAATTGATATGGGGGAGTTTTTGGGATCGCACATTACGAATCTGACATTATTAAAAAAAATAAATATGGCGGATCCTAGATGGCGGATTAAAGATTCTACATCTCTCGATTTTGTCTAAAATCAGTATCGGGGGATTTTTGTTAGTGTTAATTACGAATTTAAAATATTTTTTGAAAAAGTCGATCTGATCGATTCAATATGGCATCCTAAAAATTTTACATTTTTCAATTTTCTCCAAATTTAATATAGGGGGTACTTGAGGGTGTAAATTACGAATTTAATAGTATTTTTCCAGGATTCAATATGGCGGATTAAAAATTTTACATTTTCCGATTTTGTTCAAATGTGGGACTGAATCATAAGGATGTAAATAGCGAATGTAAAGTTATTTTAAGAAAATCTAATAAGTCAGAGGAAATATGACGGTCAAGAAATTTCCAATTTTTGGATTTCATCTAAAATTGGTACTAGGAGGCTTTGAATGGTTTAGATTTAGATTCGATTAAGATGGTAAAAAAGTGAGTTGAAAATTTTACCTTATTCGCATTTTATCAGATTTGGTATTAGGATGTTTTCGGGGACGTGTATCACTAATATGAAGTTAATTTTTTACAACTATTAGGTTGACAAGATACAATATAAGGGACTGCTAATATTACATTTTCCAATTTTGCTTAAAATTAATATTGCGGGGTTCTTGGAACGCATATAAACTCAATATGCAGTATAAAATATATTGAACTAAGAAATTTACGTCTCAAGTATTTTAAATATCGATATTGGAAATTTTTGGGGCCTATATTACCAATCTAAAATTAATTTGAAATTTAAAATAGTGGATTTACTATGACAGACTAAATATTTGTTTGACACAATTTTACTGGCATTTGGAAAACTCTAAGAACCAAAGAATTTTAGTGGTTTCTTGTTAGGGTGATTTACAACTTTGGATAAAATGAATACTTTTTTGCTACCTTGGAGTCATTGCGAGGTACACTAATCTCGATATGTTCTTAGTTCAAATAATTTATGGATATCATAATGAATTCTAAAACTAAAAAGAGAAAAATAAAATTTTTATAAAAAAATTGAACCGACTTCTAAAAGTGCGCTAAAAAGTGAAAAATAACTATAAATTTTTGTATGAAATTGAACTTTTTGAAGTCGGCGCCAAATTATTTCTAAATGAAATAAATAACTACTAATATATACTTATTATGGTAAGAAAGCAATTGCAAATAAAGTATTTTTAATCTGTTTATGCAAATCACATTTTGTCAGGTATTAGTTTGGCGCCGACTTCAAAAAGTTCAATTTCATATAAAAATTTATAGTTATTTTTCACTTTTTAGCACACTTTTAGAAGTCAGTTCATTTTTTTGATAAAAATTTTATTTATACTGAATATATTACGGCACAGGCTTCGGGAATTGTTTGTTCTAAAGATGAGGCAGAGATAGCTCCTTCCAATTATTACAAGTCGCAAACATTTAATCTCCAATGGGGAGAAATAACTACCTTCAAGTGAGTATTTTTTTATTATTAATAAAGTCATACCTTTTATTAGCCTCAAATATGTATATTCGTCCGTTCTTAAGTAGTTAAACTTATGGCACTCTCTTGGCTTCGGGAAAATTTAAAGATTAGAAAATTTTATAGCTTTTGAAAAAAGAGGTTAACTTTGAATTTGATGGCTCAGGGGTACGTGGTTTTGGGAGCTTGGGTTTTTGCACCTCCTTGACATTTGTTATGCCTCCGCCTATAGTTGAACCAGTCCCCTGTTTTTTCTAATAGGCATTATATGATCCAGGTTGAACGTTTTTTTTTCTTTTTTTCCTTTAAACATCAGCAGCCGCTATGAGGGATTGATCGCTAACATTGATGATCGATCGTGTAGTATGTGATCAAAATTTCTAGATGAACAAGCTCGTCGTAATCCAATCAGTAAAATATGCTCGTAGATTGTGACCGGTTTAGTTATAATTTCTTTATGAGTTGTTAGGTACGCTTATACACAATTCTTTACCCTCTTACAATGTTCTGAAATATACATGGCGAGCAGTGTTGCCAACTTTTTGATTTATGAATACCATACTGAGCTCATATAAATTACCATACATTACCGTACCAGCCTTGTAATTGATTGAATAAAAAAAAAGATGGAAAATTTATTGTGTTTATCGGTTTTGGCATTTTAAGCGGGCGATTTTCTATCCTTGCATCTTTCTTTTAAGCCCATCACTAAAAATTTGGTTTCTTTTTCTAAAAATCTTAAAACAATTTATGAAAGATCGTAACAAAGTAAAAATATTTCAGCCAGTTTTAATAAGAAGGTTTAAGAATTGCCATGGAAATTAGATCTTCTAATTGGCCAGTTTCGTTTTGCTTGCGATACTGTTATAATTTGTATTACATACAATATATCAACAAATAAATGCTTTGACCGGAATATTAAAAAAGTATTAGTAAGAAGAATACTCGTCTTCAGAAAATAAACACACTATTCTATTTTTACCAATTTAGTAATAAAAGAAAATAATTTTTTAACCTTGCATTTAAACTTGCTTGACTTATCATTATACTTGTCAATTTAAACTCTCTACTGTCAACTTACACTGGTTTTAAAGTTAGATTATTTAAGTGAATAAGGTGGTCCAACTTTAACATAAATAATATTTTTAATGTGAGAATAGATGACATACTTATTAGAAAAAAAAATTAAATAAAATATTTTTTCAAAAATGTCCTAATAAAAGAGAATTGACCAATTATATCGATTTGCTTTCAGAAATTTCTTTATTAATGAAACTCTCAAATTGGTGAAATTACCGTACTGTTATGGTACGGTAATGGGTTTGGTTCTTGTACTGTACAATGACTGAAATTACCGTACATGTACGGTAATTACCGAACGGTTGGCAACGCTGATGGCGAGGCATGTTGACAATTTAAAACTATTTACTAAGTAAACTTAAGAAACCTTGATTCTACGTATGTGTGTGTATCCATTTTCCCAGGACTCTGTGGTTGTGGCCGTAGATTAGAGCCTAGGTCTTGGGCGTGATTGACCTTGGGTTTCTCAGTTCGTATTATGTAACAACCCGTCTGGATCTGTGCCATCACGAACATCTTCTGTAAGTTTTCATTCGACGATGTGATCGGATTTTTGGGCAAGGCTGCTACAATGCGCCGGGCATTTCGGCCTACGGATTTGTTTGGAGTCTGTGATGTGTCCTGGTATAGAGAATTTCTCGTTAACAAATTACAGTCTTTGGATTCCCTACAGTTTCAAAAGGCAACGCATTAAATTTAAGGTAAATGCTGGAAGCAAATTTCATAAACGTTTATTAAATGCGTTTAATGTAATGCATTAAATTTAATAATTTACAATAATCTAAATTAATTTATTCCATTAAATCTAATTTGACCATTTATTATATTTAACGTTATGATCATTACTTTTTAAGGTGACTATGTATGTAGCCAGTGATCATTGAATTTATCACATATTTAATGCACTAATATTAATGAGGTCACAAAATTCTGCTACCACGAAAGGGAGGAAATTCTTCCCATAAGTAGTGTACCGTCATCTGTAGACCGGTCTCGAACTTGGTTTCCGTCAGTATCGACAGACAGGTACACCTCATTATAAGAAAATTGAGTCCTTTAAGCAACTTATATCATACTAAATAAAAAGTTTAATACAGGTTGCGTCATCTCCCGAAATCTCATGCAGTGAACGATGAATATTAATATAGATTCCTTCAATGTAAATTAATTTTAATATACAGAAAGTTGAAATATCTTTTCAGTTGCTTTATTGAAATTTAAGATGCCATTTAATCAAATTCAATGTATAACGAACTGACATATGAATGAATTGCTTTAGATTTAAAGTAAATATAAATTAATCATGATTCTAAATACAATGTAGAGTGAACATTAAATTTGTATTAAATTTAAGGTTATTTTTAATAGTGCACACTCTGACCAGTGATGGCGTTCTTTACAACAAATACAGTTTGATGGGGCTTTGCAGTTTTGCTCTACATGCTAGTGTAACCACTATAATGGCCTGATAACTTTTAAATATAGTCATTGGCACTAGGATTAAACTTGTGTTATAGCAAGACTGTTGACTATTAGACCAGAGCTAAAAACGGGTGAGCCAACACCACGCCCCAATATATTATTAGAAAATGTTTCAGCCAAGTCGTGCACAATATAGTGTACAATAACTTGATCAAAAATTTGGACTTCTGAGATAATGTCTCGCGATTTTATACAGTTTATGGATATAGAATATATCCATAAACTGTAAAAAATCGCGTATAACAATATGGGAATAAATACAACTATCTGCAATTTATTATTAAATATAAACAACATTCAATTTGGAGAATAAACAGCAGTTCCTGCAGAAAGATAATAAAGCGATTGGTTTCGTTATACTTTTTACCTAAAAGATAAAAAATTATAGGAAGGGAACTCATTCAATTTAACGTTTTTTTTTTCTTTTTAATGGAAAAATTCTGTTTCACTGTTCTTGTTTATGTATATTTTAATAAAAAAAATGATTAAATCTTTTTTCTTTTACCTATGTTTTAATATGGTTATTTTTTGGAATAGTGGACATACCGAACTTTTTGATGATATTCTTCATTCTTCCTATTTTAGGGATGTTGAATGTAAATCCGAAGTTTTCTCCTGGCGATCGCAAATAGTTTTCCCAAAAAAAATTTTTGTTTCATACGTTTTTTTGCACCTTGTAGAGTAATGAGACAAAAGTTTAATTAGTGGACTGTATCTAGGTTGGTTGCGGTGATGAGAAACTATACAAATAATATGAAAACACGAAATATGGCGACAGCGTGACACAAGTGCTAAAATGGCCTATCTTGTAGTCGAAATCACATCAATAATATATTCTAAGTGGCCACCAGGATAATCTCATGCTTCACAATACAGGAACTAGGAGGCGAAAACACTGTCACTATATTTTGGAGTAGTTTTAGAGAAGAAATTTAATACCTGGTCAAAAAGGTGAGAGAAGTGCAATACATCGAGCATAGTATGCTATTGCTCCTATACGACTACTACTGTCCGCCCCTCTCCAAAATGCACCTGGGGGCAATAAAAAATGTCGCATTATTATTCTTCATGCCAAACGCGAATAAAATTTACCAAAAAAGATTTGAACTTAAAGAAACCTGCTCCTTTTAATTTTGCTGCTTTTTCTAAAACACAATTGCACATTTTAAATAAAAGAGTATACTTTTGGTTATAAAATTTAAAAAAAAACATTGACCGGCTTCTAAAAATGCTCCAAAAACTAAAAATAACAATATAACTTTTTATACAAAAATTCCAATTTTTAAAGTCGGCGCCAAACTAATACCTGACAAAAGGTGATTAGCATAAAAAGATTAAAAAGTATTATATTTGTAATTGCTTTCTTATCGTAGTTTGTATATAGTATCTTAGTTAAGAGTTATTTGTTTCATTTCATAATAATTGGGTGCCAACTCCAAAAATTTAAGTTTCATATTAAAAGTTATATTTTTATTTTTCGTTTTTAGCGCATTTTTTGAATACGTTATGATATCCATAAATTATTTCAGTACTGAGCGAGATTAGTGTACCTCGCAATGATTCGAAGGTGGCAAAAAAGTACCCATTTTATCCAAAGTTGTAAACCACATTAAAATGAATAACTAAAAGTTCTTTGATTCTGAGAATTCTCGAGATACCAATTTTGAATTAATATTTATCACACAAATATTTAGTGTGCCCTATCTTCAATTTTAAATTAATTTTAGATAAATAATATAGGCCACCAAAATTTTCCAATATCAATATTTAAAGGACTTTAGACGTAAATTTTTAGGCCAACATAGTTTATTCTGAATATTGAGTTTATATATGCTCCAGGAATCCCTCCCCCCCTCCAGCAAAAATCTAAAATTTCTTGTCCCCCATATTGTATCTGTCGTATTAAGCTGTAAACAGATGAAATTCAAGAAGCACTGAACAGGAAGGAAACTATAATATGTACCTTCTTTGATATAGAAGGGGCTTTTGACAACACCACATGAGGCAGTCACAAGAGTACTCGGCGACAGGAGAGTGGACGGAACGACTCAAATGGCTAGCACGACTTCTCTCCACTAGAATAGCAGAAACAGAGATAGGACAGGACACTATCGCCCTCTGTACCTCAAGAAGATACTCTCAGGGGGGGAGTAGCCTCTCCACTTATATAGAGCTTAATTGTAGACCAGCTCCTCTGCGATCTGACAGACCTCGGCATTTGTTGTCAGGGCTATGCTAATGACGTGGTTGTGATCGCAAGAGGTAAATTCGAGAATACTCTTTGTAACATAGTTCAAAGAGGGCTTCAATACATTAGAGAATAGTGCCAGATGATGGGATAAAACATCAACTCCACCAAAACCACCATAGTAGCTTTCACAAGGAAAAGAAACCTCAATCTGAAAGCCATCAGAATGGATGGGAATATTATTGAGTAGAAATCAGAGGTCAAATATCTGGGACTGACCCTAGATAACAAACTCCACTGGAATAAGCATGAAAAAGAAGTAATCAACAAGGCTACAACAGCCTTGATGGTCAGTAGAAATTTTGCAGAAAAAAAATAGGGTACAAACCCAAAAATCTTGCAGTGGATGTACACTGAAATAGTGCGACCAATCATCACCTATGGGGCAGTGATTTGGAGCAAAAGAACAAGTCTGGCTAATACGAGAGATAATCTCTCAAAGACTGGCCTGTGGATGTATAACCGAGGCAATGGAAACCTGACCAATGGCCGCCATGGAAGTAATCCTAAACCTCATACCTCTACATATATTTCTAGAGAACATGGCGAAGAGGACGATTTAGAGGATGATGAGAGATAAGGTCATAAAACCAAGGCCCAGTCTCTCATCTAGAAGTCAACAAATCTGAGACATGCCCCAGGATGTAACGTAAAAAGAATCAACTTTGTGAAAAACTTCAGCACAAAGTTAAGTAGCAAGAACGAATGGGACAGAAACACCATTAAAAAACTCAGCAAGAAATCCACTATATGGTATACAGATGGCTCAGAAACAATGGAGGGAACTGGATTAGGAGTGTATGGACCCAGCACCATATACTACGAAAGCTGAGGTAAGTCACCAAGCATTTTCCTAGCAGATATACAAGCCATTAGGAGATGTATTCAATTTAACAAGGAGAAAAACTGTCACGATCAAGAGATTATCATCATGATGGATAGTCAAGCAGCCATCAGTGTGTTGAGCTCTCAAGTTATCAGTTCTAAAATAGTCTGGAAATGCTTTGAGGAACTGAATGATTTAAGTAAGAATAATAAAGTCACCCTCATGTGGGTACCCGGACATACCCGGATAGAGGGGAATGAAATAGTAGACAAGCTCGCGAGGAAAGGAGTTGAGATACCATTTCTATGGCCAGAGGCTTTCTGTGGAATCAGTAGCAGCGTAATGCTGGGAGAACTAAAGATAGAAGAAGAAAGCAGGAGATCCAACTATTGGACGGAGCTGCAAGGATTGAGACAAGCTAAGATACTTCTGGGGAACTACGACCAGAAGATATTTAAAGAAGGCATAAGTTTGAGCAAAAACCAGCTCGGACTTCTGATAGGGGTCCTGACTAGGCATTGCCACCTGAAGGGACACCTCAAGAAACTTGGACTGGTAGAAAGAAAAGAGTGCAGATTCTGTGAGGAGGAGGATGAAACCTCTTATCATATCCTTGCAGAGTGCAGCGCTCTAGAAAACCTAGGATGTTGTTCTTGGGAGCACACCAAATCGAAGAAGGGGAGCTCCCACCTTGAAACTGTCCAAAATCCTGAGATTCCTGAGGGAAATAAAACTGGAGGACCTGTTCTAGCCGATAAGGTAACTCTTACGACTTGGCAGCAGTAGAGGGGCACATGGATCTACTAGGTCGCAGTATACAGACTTTACGCACATACATAAACTGAGTTGTAAAAAATTAACTTCAGATTCGTAACCTATGACCCCAAAAACCTTTTAATACCAGACTTGAAAATATGTGAATAACGTAAAAGTTTCAAACCATCATATAAGATCCGCCATATTGGATTTCCAAAAATAATTTTTTAACTTCTTAATCTGATCTAAATCTACACCGTCGGAAACCCCCTAGAACCCATTTTGGAGAAAATCCGGCAATGTAAAATTTTTAGACCCTAAAAACGACCCAATATCAATTTTGAATGAACGGTTGATCGGCGCTCAATAAATTTACATTGAATATTTTCTTGATGCACTGCAAATAATATCCCAACATTATTACGCATTTCGTTAGAATGCTGTGCTGTTCTCGCTAGTAGTTCTCTAGTATTTACTTGTGTTGAAAAAACTAGTTTTTTTTGATGTTCCTAGAAGTAAAATTCTAAGGAATTTAGGTCTGGAGGCCTTGGTGGCCATAAAACAGGCCTACCTTGACCTATCCATCAAGGGTCAAAAATAGTTGGAGTATTGAAGTGTTGCGGGATAATCATCCGGCGACACAGTGTGTATTTTTGCAACTTTTCAACATGGTACGTGTGAAGTAACTGTTATGTTAGAGTTTTATGTGCAATCCATTTTGTAACATTGTGTTACGAGCTTTCTTATGCTGTTTGAAAGGTTGTCAGCAATAACTTGCAGTATTTGTTCCTCTATATGAGAGTCTCGTGCACCCCTGATGGGCCCTCACCGCTACATCGCAGCAAAAATGACCCTAAATAAAACATGTAAAAAATTAATTCGTTAACTCTAATAATTATTTTCTAATCATATTTTACCTGTTTTTCTTTTGCTTTGATCCACCCTTTAAAAGGTTTTTGGACTGGCAATATTCGAGTTGAAAATCTTTCAGCATAAAGTCTTCTTGTCTTCGAAGAATTTGACAGCGCTTCACCATAAATTAAATGCATATCGTTTTTTAAAATTATTTTTACTTGAAGGCTGTCTTGACAAGTTCCGTCAATAGTAATTCATTATATAGATATTAACCATTACAATCTGATTTTTACTTGATTGTGTTTAGCATTAGTAACTTTTGAGTATTTCTCATAAAAACCGATTTATCTCGAAAATAGGCAGTTTTATCCAAACAAATTAAGAGTGTTTTTTTTTAAATGACTTCTGTGAAACGAGTGTGACTGCTAATTTGTTCCTGACTTCTCTGATGATCTAACACATCTACTGTAGTACGATTTAATGAGTCTTTATGGTCTCTACAAAATATTAAAATTTCATTAAATTATACAAGCAGATTGAAAACTTACGGCAGATAAGGTAAATCTCTGGGCACCCCTTTAGGGCTCTGTATCTCCATTAAGTGGCACTTTAGGAAATTTTTTCCTATGATAAAGTAAGGTTATTTTGACTTCCCCCATATGCTCCCGAGAGATACTTACCGGACACCCTGTATAATAAAAAGAAAAACTCTTATATTCAATTTAACTACCATCACTGAAAGCTCAATAAAACAAGTTTTTAAAATTAGAGAAGCTTACTGAAATCGGTTAAAATATTTTGAAATTACATTTATTTGAAACAATGCTAAAGATCTTTTTAGTCGATTCTGTTTGACGAGCCGTTTATTTTGATCGGCAATCTGTTATTGAAAAAATCTTTAAATCAATGTCTGATTATTGGTAATTCCTGATAATTTTTTGCAACGTAGGCAGTGGGAACATAATAATGCTCGATTAATTTTACTTCTATTTCCTTTTTTCAAGCAGCACAAAGATAACACAAATAAAAAAATTAGTTTATCACACTCAATCATACTATCTCGACATAGACACAGAACAACATCGCGCATCGCACAACTTGCGCGAAAATCACGAAGGAATTTCCAAATTTCCCCGACAACTTTACCAAGTTGGCATAGTGCTGTGGCCGCCTCTTTTCAAATCAAAGCTCCGACCTAGAGTGCTGTGGATGTTCGTCGGGAAATTGTACGGAAAATCAACCACCTGTGGTGCTAACTTGATTCATTAATAAAATAAACGGTTTTAAACCTTAATAAATTTAACTGAAAACTTTGAAATAATATATAAATTAATAAATATTTGAATTAAAAAGGGATTCAAAAACTTTTAAAAAGTTATTTATTTATTTGTGAATTTTTTATAAGTTAGAGATTTGTTTGGTGAAATGATGTGACTTTTAAATTGTTTTTGTGTGTTCATTCCTAAATCTGGAATGCCTGAAAAAAATACCAGGGATAATTGTAAGTATTTTCATACCAACTTAAACTGAAATTATTTAGGACCATGTAAAAGATATAAGTCAAATTGTCTAGGTTGGCTAAGCAAGATAATAATTAATGTTAAAGCAGGCGCGGATCCAAGGGGGGCGGTGGGGGGCGACCCCCCAAGAGCTTTGAGCTCGAGAAAATAGACCTGATTTTGCCTCTTATACTATACTTTATTCAAGAACTGGAGAGAGTAATAAATCATTTTTACCATTTTTTTATTTGCAAACTACCTGTGTTCTTTAGTCTTTGACAAAATCCGTTCGATACATATATTTTTCATAGGTTAGAAATTTTATAATCAAAAATACCAGTCTATAATGATGGACTATTTGGGTTGGATAACAATAGATATTTGGAAGTGTGACGTATTAAAAAGGATTTTAATTTTGTTCATAGGCGTCGGAAGGAGGTTTATTATTACTAAGTATTTATGGCATAGAATATTATTTCGGTAATAAACTTAAAATAAAAAGTTTTTATAATATTATATTTTATTTCTTAACAATTCACATACATTACAAAATATAGATAATTTTGACATATTTAATACAAATCACAACTGTACTTTTATTATTTTTAATATTGACATAGAAACCATTTTAGGCACATTCAGATGAAAACGTTATAATTTAAATACTTACAAAATACCCATTGTCAAAAATACAAGAAGTTAAAGATATATAAAAAAAAATAAATCGTCCATTCTTCTTCTTCTTCTTCGAGTGCCATGTGCTATGCCACACATTTGTCCATCTCATGGTCGCATTATAACTAGATATTCGTCCATATAATATTAAATTTTTTTGGGGCTATCGGTTATTTTATTATCAATTAAAAACATTTTTTAGGACATGTGACGTTTCAGTTTATTTATTTCTTAAACAATCTGCAGAATTACAATTAAACACTAAAAAGGAATTCAAATGTAATTAATTTTTATTTGTTATAGACAATTTAAAAATAAATTGTGTTTACGCTGGTAAACATTACGTATCTAATTCGTAATCAAAGTCTGTGAAGCTATCTTCCCTTAAATTAATTATAATTGGTTCCTCTATTTCACCTATCATGAGATCGAGTTTCCACATTTTCTTTATTCTTTTATTAAATGGATTTTTCCCAATTTTCTGTAGTAGCTTTATTCACAAAAATCTTTCAAAAGTTCAGTTAAATTACTAATTTTGTAAGTAGTGATATTTCTAGCAACAACCTTTTACTTGAGAGAGATATTTCCTTCTCCAACGGACATTTTTTGGACGATCTACAAGAACAGATTTCCTATCTGGTTTTTTCCAGCAAAAATTAATTTTCAGAGCTCAGTTCTTTTAATTTTAGGCAAATCCCGATCTTCATTGATTTTAGTTAGAATTTTGTCGACGGTTGGGGTATGCTTCTTATAATAAAAATTATGTACAACTCCTTTTATTGCAGTTTACATCTCTTCTTCCAAGGAGGTTTTTCGTCTGCCTGTGATCGAATGGGGCTTGGAAGTACTACCAATTCCAGTAGTTTTTTTTGTCCTTCAGTATTCGGTACATAGTAGATTTTTCAACTCCTGCCATGTTGGAACACATCTCAACAGAGCTTTTAACATTATTATCTATATATTGATATCTTAAGGCATCATAAACGTTCATTATAATAAGTTTCTCGTTGAAAAAAAATGCCTTGGTTTAACGATTTTGGAATAAATATAGATGGGGAAGCCATATCTTTTGGGTATCTCACTAATCCCAAATAATATATAAAAACAAGCACAAACAAAATAAAACACTAAAGACACACTGTAAGGTGTACTTTGCTCACTGACAGGAATTAAATTGAACTATCAGATATTTTATTATTGCAGTAAACTTATAAAAGCTTATAATATTTGAATATAATTAGATTCACGGCAGTCCGTAGTTACCTGCGGCACTGGAGCAGGTACATTGGAGGTTTCGGTAATACTTTTATTACTTTCTTTAGTTCTTGAATAGAGTAAAGGAATGTGTATGCTTGCGATCGCCCCTCCCCTTCCCAAGAGCTTTGAGTTCAGGAAAATAGAACTGATTCTGCCTTTTATATTAGGAATGTGTATGCTGCTGGCACCCCCCCCCCCCCCAGTTGACAATTTGTTTTTCTTGCGATAGCCCCCCCCCCCCAAAAGCTTTGAGTTCAGGAAAACAGACCCGATTCTGCCTCTTATACTAGGAATGTGTATGCTGCTCGCACCCAACCCCCTATCGGCAACTTGTTTTTTCTTGTGATCGCCCTCACCTCTCCAAGAGCTTTAAACTCAGAAAAATAAACCCGACCCTGCCTTTTACACTAGAAATGGGAATATTGCTGGCGTCTCTCCCCCCCCCCCCCTCCGTCGACAACTTGCTTTCGCTTGCCATACTGTACTTTTGTGATATCACCGGCTCCCCAAAAGAGATAGGCTGGATCCGCTCCTGTGTCAAAGTCTGTGCATGTTAATGTTATATGGGTATTATGGGATTTATTTGTTAATTTACAGTGTCTTTTAAAAATTAAAAATGAATGATACATCATTGCGCACAGACTTCGTCGCTTTCAATTAATAAGTTAATATACACAGTTCATTCAAAAAATTCCGTGACTCATTTTTTTTTACGAATGAAAATAAGAATTTAGAAAAAATATTTTATTTATTTTTCAACATAATCTCCTCTTTGTTCTATACAAATTCTGCTGCGTTCGTATAGCCGCTGGAACGACCTGGAAAACTCCTCTCCTAAAATAGCTGGTAATATTCCTTTGAATCGCCTCAACGTCTTCTAAACGTTCTTCCTTCGTCGTCATTTTCAATTGAGGGAATAAAAAAAAGTCTATCGGAGCCAGATCTGGCAAGTAGGGTGGTGATGAATCATGAAGACCGACTTTTGGGCCAAAAATTGCGTGATGGGTATTGAAAAATCAGCTGGCGCCATGTCGTGTAACAGAAACCAATCACTGGTGCGGTACAATTCCGGTCTCACGCAACGAATCCGCTTCAAAACTCAATCCAGGGCATTTTTGTAGAACCGTGCGTTCACTGTTTAGCCCGGGGGTACGAATTCGCTATGGAAAATCCCGCGAGAATCAAAAAACGAAATGAGCATCGTTTAGATTTTCGACTTTATTGCTCGAACTTTGTTGGGTGCCCTTCATCCTTGCCTCGCCACTCAGCGTTTTGGGGTTTGGTTGATGGATCGTATTGAAAACACCATGATTCGTCACCGGTTACAATTTTATTTAAAAAAATTTCCTTGTGTGTCTGTTTTCTTTCTTCAACAAGTACGGAACGAACTTTACACATATTTTTTTTTCTGTGAATATTGTGCAAAATGGTAAATGCTTCCTACATTGTTGTTGAGTTCCGCTGACAACATTTCAACTGAAATTCGCACACGTCTGGAGGGTGCCTCTCTCGTAAATACTATTCGAAAACCTTGCTACGGCTTAAACAATCATCATCATATGCGGTTTTAAATAATTTTTAATATTTCCGAACCACTTTTTCCTAATTTGAAACAAAATTTGATTGCGCTACGTTGCTCCTTAGCAAGAATTGTGACGCAGTGACAAAAACACGTCTGTTTCAAATGAATACAAACGTTCCAATAAATGAAGTTACAACGCTCACATCTCCACTGTGGGTAATTGAGACATGATATTATATAGTTCTACTGTTGGGTAACAGATAGCGCTAGTTGCAAATTTTTATATAAAATTAGTCCCGGAACTTTTTAAATGAAGTGTACATCACCTTGTCGTGAATTTTTCGTTGAAAACCAATAGTATACTTCTGTAGAATTTATAATAAAGAATAAAATCTCTGAAATCGTTTTCAAAAAAATTACATATTTTTATTTCTTGAAATCAGAGAAACAAAAAAAAACGCAAAGGTTATTTAAAAAAAAAACAGATATGAAAATTGAACGACATATCCCTACAAGATTTATCTGAATTGCTATTTTTTATTTGCAGCAAAACATTTTAAAGGGGTGATAAAGTACATTCCAAAATCATTTTGTTCTATATATCCCAAGTTTTAAATGAGATATGTTTACGAAAAAAAATGGAATATATTTTTAAGAATTAGGAATAGAACCACTTCAGAAGAATTCACTCTTTATTCTTTATAAGAGAAATGTTACATTTTTAACATATTCTTTAAATAAAAATCTATACAACTATTCTTAAACTTGAAAAATATTTTTTTTTATGTAATGGATATCCATGTATACAGTGTAGAGATGGATCCAGCTTCTCTCTTTCGAGAGGGGGGAGGGGTGATATTACAAAAGTACAGTATGGCAAGCGAAAGCAAGTTGTCGATGGGGGGGGGGGGAGATGCCAGCAGCATACACATTCCTAGTAGAAGAGGCAGAATCGGGTCTATTTTCCTGAACTCAAAGTTCATAGGGGGGGGGGGGGGGCGATCGCCCCCACCACTCTTCCCTTAGATCCGCCCTTGATACTATGTATTTCACAACAAGATGCCGCGATTTATTTATCAGAAAATAGAGTTTAGAAACCTTGGTAGTATACTAAAGGCAATGGGAGCAATTCGGTTAAAATATTTTCAAGACGGTGAAATTTTCGGTTATACCAGAATTTAATGCCAACATGCTTACTTTAAATGGAACACCTTATATGTTATTTCGTTTATGGATTTGACGGAAAATTATAGACATAATTCATATATAATGTCCTGTAACTAGGTTTAGCTGTTTTTGACGTAATTTAAATTTAATATCAAAATGGCTTAGCACGTGTAAACATAACTATCAATTGATCCTATTTGAAATCCCTTATTATTTAATTGCGGTTAGTTTCCTTCTAGAAAGGATCTACTTTAGTGAACTGTGTTGATAGATAAATATAGGGTGATCAAAAACTAACATTAAATATTAACTTGAAGAAATCGTTACTTTTTCTTTTGTAAAATGTTAACCCTCTAGTTTCATAATGTTATCTTGTTTAGTATTAAAAATAAGGGTCACTTTGTATATGGTTGTCTGTTTAAAAAAATTGCAGATTTTGAAATATTGGCAATTTAACATTTTTGAATTGTAAAATTGCTAAACGGTTTACCTATACGGGGAAAGAAATTATTTTAATGCATTTTTATGCATTTTTGTCTTAACGGTGCCAAAATTTTTGAACTATTCCAATATTCGTTGAACACTGTTCCATGCAGGGGCGGATCCAGCCTCTCTCTTTGGGGGGGGGCGGTGATATCATAAAAGTGCGAAAGCAGGTTGTCGACCGGGGGAGGGGGGGGGAGAGACACCAGCAACATTCCCATTTCTAATGTAAAAGACAGGATGGGTCGGGTCTATTTTTCTGAATTTTAAGCTCTTGAAGAGTGGAGGGGGGGGGGGCGATCACAAGAAAAAACAGGTTGCTGACAGGGGGAAGGATGCGAGCAGCATACACATTCCTAGTAGAAGAGGCAGAATCTGGTCTATTTTATTGAATTCAAAGCACTTCGTGGGGGGGGGGGGGCTATTGCCAAAAAAACAAGGTTGTCAACGGGGGGCGGGGGGAAGAGTATCAGAAGCATACATATTCCTAATATAAAATGCAGAATCGGTTCTATTTTCTTGAACACAAAGCTCTTGGGAAGGGGAGGGTCGATCGCAAGCATACACATTCCTATACTCTATTCAAGAACTAGAGAGAGTAAGAAAACTGTTACCGAAACCTTCAACGTACCTGTTCCAGTGCACAAGTAACTGAGGACTGCCGTAAATCTAATTATATTTAATTATATTTAAATATTATAAGCTTTTATAAATTTACTGCAGCAGTAAAATTTCTGATAGTTCAATTTAATTTCTGTCAGTGAGAAAAGTACACCTTACAGTGCATCCTTAGTGATTTATCTTGTTTCTACTTGTTTTTATATAATATTTGAGATTAGTGAGATACCCAAAAGATATGGCTTCCACATCTATATTTATTCCAAAATTATTAAACCAGGGCATTTTTTCTTCAACGAAAAACTTATTACGATGAATGTTGATGATGGCTTAAGATAGCAATATCTCGATAATAATGTTAAAAGCTCTATTGAGAAGTATTCCAACATGACAGGAGTTGGAAAATCTAATATGTTCCGAATACTGAAGGAGAAAAAAACGATTGAAATTGTTAGTACTTCCAAGCTACATTCGATCACTTTATTACATTCCCCATAGATAAGAAACAAATTTAAATAATTTTCTCGCATATAATTTAATCTCCCCGCAGGATATTTGTCAGTAGTTGTTAAATGGAAAGAAATATTGTTATTTATGTCTCTGTTGTTTTCCTTCGTCACGTTTCCTCATCAAGGTCAACTA
Organism: Diaprepes abbreviatus; assembly: GCA_034092305.1. Classification (NCBI taxonomy): domain Eukaryota; kingdom Metazoa; phylum Arthropoda; class Insecta; order Coleoptera; family Curculionidae; genus Diaprepes; species Diaprepes abbreviatus. Next base: position 3,419,646 of record JASJET010000071.1, on the reverse strand, counting down.
GTAATAAAACTTAAAGCCGTATAACGTTTTTACAGCACAAAAATATTTAATTGCCAATATTTCAAAAACTGCAAATTTTTGGAATAGACAATCTTATACAAAGGCACCCTTATTTTAAATGCTAAATAAGATAACATTATGAAAATAGAGGATTTAAATTAAAAAAATATATATTTTTAACGATAAGTTAATATTTAATATCATTTTACGATCACCCTGTTCTTATTTATTACCAAAATATTAACACAGACCATCAAAGTAGATTTCTGTCTAGAAGGAAAACGACCCAAATTAATTAATAAAAGCTCTCATAGAGGAGAAATTGATAGTTAGGTTTAGGCGTGCAAAAAATCAACTTCCGGTATCACCGCTCCCCATTTACTTTAGTAAACTGCCAAATTTTAAAAGTTTTCCAAAGTCCATTTTCCCAAAAATCGATCGTGCCATTTCGTTGTGGGACACACTGTATTTCGGGAATAATAAGCCAAAACAAATGTTTATTATTAAAAATGGTTTTATTGTTACTCAAAATATTCTCCATGATGATCAAAATACTTCAGCATGCGTTTGAACCAATCCAAAAAGTGTTGTTATTACTGTGAACACGGCGTCATCAAAAATGGTTTTGAACGCATCAACCGTCTCTTTTGGCGCAAAAAATCGTTGATCTCGCAGTTTTTCTTCATATACAGAAACAAATGGAAATAATAGGAGTCAAATCAGGGGTGTAAGACAGACGATTCGTCAATTCTACATTTTGAGTGCTCAAAAAGGAATGTTGTTTGAGCAGATGTCTGAGAGCTTTCATTATCATTGGGAGAATAATCTCTCGTAATCGCTTTTTCTTCAATTCACCGAAAACTTTTCTATAACAAATGGTTACTTACCATACAGAATTGACCATTCTAGAACTTTCTAAATACACGGTTGAGCAGTTTTTCCGTAAAAAAACAGGCAACCATTTCCTTCCAAGTGCTTCGTGCACGAGCATATTTTATTGGTTTTGGCTCATCATATAAGATCCATATTGTCGACTGTAGTTCACTTTCAAGCTGATACGCATCAATTGTCACCTGTCACGATCTTATAAATATTCTTTGATGCACCATCACTTTATTTCTCGTGCATTTTCTTTGCACCAATCGATACAAGCCTTTTTTGAGAGATTGTCAAAGTAAAGTCAACGTAAATATAGTGTTTCTTCATGGCCTAGTGTTCATATAATATATTATATACGCTGCTGTTGTTATCACGCACAGCATCCATGTTTTCATGCACCTCAACCGATTTTGGACGAGTTTCGGCTACTCGTTCTTGTGCGAACTACGACTACAATTAAATTTACTAAACCAGAGATATCAAGTGAGTTCATTGATACACCCGTTGAAAGTTATGAGAAATAACCTCACGAAAATTTTTTGGACGTGGTTAAATTTTGAAGTTACCGTCAACAAACAAATAGCGCCCGTATGTCAAAACATTGTGAGTAAAAATACCGTCTAAAATGCCAGATTTTACAAAGGATATGTCACGTGGGATCTAGCAATGCCAGTGTTGCCAGTTCCCAGATTATAAACGGCTATCCTCGTATAAAATAGTAATCTAAAGTTGACGTGCTTCGCTTCGAAAAATAATCAAAATAAAAGAGGGATAAAGCAAGACAATACATTTTGCGCTATATATTCTTAACTGTGTGGAATTATCTCTAATTTATCATTACGTAAAATACTGGGCTAAATATTTTACAGTTCTTTTCTTAAATAAAGAATTGTAAAAATTCGGATGATTACAAAATTCATTGTATTCCAAAGAAAAATTTAAAGTATCACAAACGTGCTTGGACATAATCAAGTACAGTCTACTTTGAGTAATAACTTCCCTTAAAATGATAATGTTTCATTTCATCCCTAAAAATAATCCTTCTTACGAGTCGACTTTCCTAAAAAATTTGTTTTAGGGAAATATTCATGTTTAATCATCATAGAACGATGATATTCTGCACAATGCATTAATTATCCAGAATTACATCCCTTACTCTATATAGGAGTAATAATTAGAGATAAGCAGGTTATTCTAGTAGAAGAAAAATGTCGCTAGTATGTAAATAATCGATATTTACAATATGATGCTAAGATTATCATCTAGTAAATCTTAAAATTGAATTTAATTAGTTTAACCACAAATTTTATGATCTGGTGGATGCAACAACTATTGCTGTACCTTTGAAGATGAAGGGAAGTAATTTTGCTACCCTCTATAGTATTCTGGAAAATGTTTTAAAATTAAAAAGAACTCTGATGCATACATGATTGGTTCTTGATATATTTATATCAAATTTGTGGCCAATTCAATTACTTCAGATAAAGTGCGGCGAAAAAAAATCTTTGGAGAAAAAAAGCACCGAAGAAAATCACTCCGCTTACTTTGTCGGCGTAAAAAATCCCTCTAAAAAATTGTGTGGTAAAGAAAATCCTCCTTAAATAGGTGCTGTAAAAATAATCTCTCCTAGACAATAAGCGGCAAAGAAAATCCCTTCGCTTGTTGTGAAAACGAGAAATATCCTTTCTGTTCAATTGACGTGGAATTTAACAACTTCCATTCTAATATATTATTTTCATACTAATACGATGCTATATGTTAGGATATTTTTTTACCAAGAAGTTGAGTTTTTTATTATGAGTATTTTATCCGCAAATGCTTTACTGCAACTCTAATTAGAATGCGATTTGTTCAAACTATTTTTCTATATGCGACTTATAATATTGATAAATACATAGTAACTCACCTTGAGTTGAAGTAATAACACATCACCAGCATAAAAATTTTAAAAATAGCATAAACTTGTCTTTAATATACCGTCTAGCTATGGCCCATTACAACGCAGCTTTCTTAAATATGAATACAACGATAAAAAATGTAAATATTTTTTTCATGTAAATTCTTTTCACTTTATACAGAGCCCGATTAGACTTCTTATCTAATCTAAAAAACAGTATTTTTGCACGTACGTAGGATGTCTGGTAAGTACCTTCTAATTTCTTGGGAACATACAGGGGACGTCAAAATAACCCTACTTTGTCATAGAAAAAAAATCCTAAAGTGTCGATTAACGGAGATGCAGAGCCCGAAAGGGATACCGATAGATTTACACCTTATCGTCTTCATGTTTTGAACCGACTTGCAGCCACACTTGTTCGGCCTAATTTTTGACGGGTGTCATTTTACAGAGCCAAAAACTAATTTCGATAAAACTGGCTGTTTTCGAGATAAATTGGTTTTTATGTGAAAAACTCAAAAGTTACTAATACTAAACACAAACAGGTAAAAATAAAATATGGTGTGCTGATGTGCTTTAATTTATGGAGAAGCGCTGTCTAACTCTTTGAAGGTAAGAAGATGTTATGCTGAAAGATTTCCAGCTCAGACATTGTCAAGTCTAGAAACCTGTCAAAGGGTTGATCGGAGCTTAATTAATTTACCATGTTATTAAAATACAAAAATATTAAAAACTTTTAAATGTTAGTTTGGCAAATGTTGAATAAGGGTTCCACGTACTCCAATATATTTTCTTATTCTTTAAATATTATATAATATATATATATATATATATATATATATATATATATATATATATATATATATATACAGATTATATAATTTTTTTTTATTTTATCTTTTCTTGGGTTTAGGTTCTATATTTAATAAAAACACAAAACAATTGACGTTTCGCCCTTTATTCAAGGCATTTTCAAAATTCTTTCCCCCTAAAAATATTTTTATATAATTAAAATACACCACATAAAAAACATATTTACAATTTCAAAAAACAAACAAGACACTTAAAAACAGTATTCAAAACTCTAAAATTTGTTACTAAATAAAATTCAAATTTTACATCGTCTACTGGGGATACGTGGAATGCGAATCTGTTTTATTTTTTTAATATTTTTTATATTTTACAATGCATAAAAAAACAAATAAGGTATATGTTTGGTTTTATGTTTAAGAGGATATTCAATTTTTAATTCTTATTTGACCGGATCGAATATTTTTGTTTAAATTAGGCTTGCCTAAATGTGGCTCAAATTTCCCATATCTGTTCTGTCGTTCAGTGTTTTTATCTTTTCTAATTTCAATCATTTCCTTTATCTGTAATTTTTGGTAATTCATATCTTTGTTTTTTATAATGGTACTGTTATAATCAAAAGGATGTTTTTCGTCCTGCATGTGTTTGTTTAACGCTGTTGAGGCGTTTTTCGTATATTTATGGCCATTTAATCTGTTCTTCAGCAATTGGCTCGTCATGCCTATATATTTTTTGGGACAATTTGTGCAAGGGATCGAATATATTGTATTTGATTTATTCAAGAGAGGAGTTTTACTTTTTAAATTTGTGAACAATGTATTTAATTTATTATGTGACCTGTGGCATACGATAATATCATGCTTTTTTAAAATGTATTTTATTTTTTCTGACAGCTCACCAGTGTACGGTAATGCAACATATTTTTGCTGTTTATGTTCTATGTTTTCTGTTTTTACGTTATTATAAAACTTATATGTTCGTTTATCAATTATTTTGGTGATAGTCTTTTCGGTGAAATTATTATTTATTAATGTCTCTTTTACTTTTTGCAGTATTTTTGATCGGAATTCTGGAGACGTTAGGGAGATAGCACGATCAGACCGATTATAACGCTATTTTTTTGAGTTTTTGAGTGATTAGAGAAATAGTTTAGATATCTACCTGACCAAGTTGGTTTGGTGTACCATTCAGTTAAAATTTTGTTTTTTCTGCGTGTAAGTGTCATATCTAGAAAATTTATTTTATTATTATTCTCTGTTTCGGACGTGAACTGTAATTTTTCGTTGAAACTGTTATATATATATATATATATATATATATATATATATATATATATATATATATATATATATATATATATATATATATATATATATATAGAAAATGCCCTGAATAAAGGGCGAAACGTCAATTGTTCCGATACATTTTTTTCACAATTTTACTTTCACAGTATAAGAAATGACTAAATTAACTCCCATCGGTAGGCACTGACCCGATTATTCTCTTCTGCTTCAGATATTATTTGTGCCCATATGATGTGACTCCCAGAACAAGAAAATTACATGACACCGACTTCTTTACTAAAGATTGCAACCATAGTTCCAACTTTGATAACTTGCTTGATTTAGACACCATTTATGACTAATTGAACTAACAAATAGATGTTCGAAGTTCGGTCCTGTCGATGGTCACCTGATCATTTTGTAGTGCGCATGCCGACATCTGATCTACGATATTTACATTTTATTGTCGTAAATTTGTCGTTTTTGGGATTAAACATTGCGGATCTAATAGATATTTTATCTATGTATAAACCTGTTGGAGTATTGAAGTCTCGAGGGATAATCATCCAGAGACATAGCGTGTACTTATTCAACGTGGTATGAGTGAAGTAACGGTTCTGTTAGAGTTTCATGTTCAATCTATTTTGTAACATTGTTTTGTGTCGCTGGTTTTCTTATTCTGTTTGAAGGGTTGTCAGAAATATCTTGTAAAATTTCATCCTCTACGTGAAAGTCTTGTACTCTCTTGGGGGAACCCTCATGCCACGTCGTGGCAAAAATGATCCTGAATCAAACATGTAAAAAATTAATTTGTTAACTCTAATAATTATTTTCTAATTATCTTTTATCTATTTCCGTAAGGCTTCAGTCAACTCTCTGAAAGGTTTTTGGACTTGGCAATGTCCGAACTGGATATCTTGCAGCATAAAGTCTTCTTGCTTTCGAAGAATTTGACAGCACTTCACCATACATTAAATGCATATCAGCATACCTTGCGTAAGAATTACCTTCCGTTTTTTTTTAAATTATTTTACTTGAAGGCGGTTTTGACAAGTTCCGTCAGCAGTAATTCATTATGTAGGTATTAACAATAACAACCTGATTTTTACCTGCTTGTGTCTAGCTTTGATAACTTTTGAGTGTTTCGCATAAAATCCAATTTATCTCGAAAATCGCCAGTTTTATCAAAATAAACCAAGAATACTTTTTTGAAGAGGAATGACTAGAGTATTTAAAAAATCGGTTCTCAGGCCCCAACCGTTTTTTGCTGCAAGTCCGGTCCTGACTTTTCTGATGATTTAAAACATCTACTGTAGTATGGTTTAATGAGTCCTTATGGCCTCTATAAGGTATTAAAATTTCATTAAATTATACAAGTCGGTTCAAAACTTAGGTAATAAGATAAATTGCTGTGTACCCCTGTAGTGCTCTGTACCTCCGTTAAGAGGCACTTTTGAAATTTTTTTTTTTGGTGATAAAATAGGATTATTTTGACCTCCCCTGTATGCTTAAGAAGTACTTACCAGGCACCCTGTATAAACTATAATTTATAAACTATAATATAGTATATCATATAAAAGGAAAATATATACCAATAGTTACAGGTACAGATTTGTATATCTTCGCACATCAACGGGTTGAGATAATCCGTCGCCACATTCGCAACAACAAATATTTACTATATTTTTGTTTCACTAATTGAATACCTAGCGTCGCATACTTTCAAAACCCATCAGATAAGCGAATAATGCCAAAAAATTCGAATGGATTATCCTATGCCGCTTAAACCACATACTAAAACACAAACGTATATTGAGAATGTAGAGAGGAGGCCTTTTTAACCTATTGATGTGGGTTTAAGCTTATGCCACTGTGACCATTAATTTAAGGTTATGGATGGTTCTTATAATCTGAACATAATTATCTCGTCAAGTCAGATTTGTATCTAGGTAACTCAAATTACTTTGAATACGCCACAATGCATACTGCAGATGATTTATGCATAGACTAAAACAGATCCTGAGTGTGAAAAAAAATAACCTTATTTTTTTGTTTTATTGGAGGGCGCTACTCAGTTTTGCAAGACAAAAACCTACCGAATTGTTATATGTTGAAGCTTTCAATAAAACAGAAAAATTTATATTAGAGGAATATCCATTTTTGAAAGCCGAAACTGTTATTTTAATTTTATTGTACATAATTTAATTTGAAGTTTCATTCTAACCGGTTCTTCTTCTTCTTCTTCCTCTTTTATTTAAGACGACGTCTTGTTTTTCTGCTATATTAAGCCTCCTGTGATGTTGATGTCCAACATTCGTGGCATCGTTTTGGAGGTCGACCAGTGGGTCTTCTAGTGTTTGGTATCTCGTTCTTAGCCCATTTTGCCCATCGATCGTCGCCCATTCTGTCCACATGGTCCCTCCAATATCTGCGCCTTGACCTTATGAACCGTACCACATCAGGCACCTTGAGCTCTTCCCTTATTTCGGAACTTTTTATTTGATCTCTTAGGGTTACTCCTTTGATTGTTCTTAACGTTTTCATTTCAGCCGTTCGTAGCATACTTTTTGTTTTACATGTTTCGGCTCGAGTTTCTGATGCATAAGTTAGTACTGGTCTTATCACAGTTCTGTAGATGCGTACTTTGCTCTCTGCGGACATATATTTATTTTTCCAGATTATGTCCTTGGCCTTGTTAGCCTGTGCTCTGACTTCCTGGTATAGATTTTTATTGCTTGATACATCAACTCCCAAGTATCTGCAAGATATCCTTTGTCTGATAGGATGGTTCTTCACCACCAGTTTGCATCTGACAGGATCTTTTGAAATTACCATTGCTTCGGTCTTTTCTGTAGATATTTCCATATTTAAATTTTTTGATGTGGTCTGGAATCGGTATAGTAATCGTTGCAGATCGTCTTCATTTTCTGCTAACAGTAAAGCGTCGTCGGCAAAACATGAGATTTTTAAACATTTTCGTCCCATTTTGTATCCTCCATTGATTTCTTTTACGTTTTGTATCATCTTGTCCATAATTTAATTAAAGAGAAATGGACTCATACTGTCGCCTTGTCGTATTCCCGTTATGATAGGTATTTCCTCTGTTACTCTTTGTTGTGTCTTTATGCGTGTCTTATTGTTTTTATATAGCTCTTCAATTACCGTAATATAGTTGTGGTTAACGCCATTTTTCTGAAGTATTTACAAGACGTCTTTAAGTCGAACTCTATCAAACACTTTTTTAAGATCCACTAGGCAGATGAAAAGAGGTTTATTGTATTCTCTCGATTTATCAATAGTTTGTCGGATAATGATAATCGCATCAACTGTCGATCTGTTCTGTATAAACTCGTGTTATTGCAATTTTACTCGTTAGTTTTGAAGTCATGATTTTTGTTAATAATTTGCTTGTACTGTTTAGTAGTGTTATTGTTCTATAATTGTTGGGGTCATTCTTATTTCCCTTTTTGAAGATGGGTATAGTCAAGCTGTTCCTCCACTGTTCTGGAATACTGCAGGTTGATAGAATTTTGTCAAATAGTATTGTTAGTGCTTTTTCTAGTTCAAGGCCCCCATATTTAAGCATTTCATTGGAAATATCATCGGTTCCCGGAGCTTTTCTATTTTTCAGTTTGGTGAGCATTTCGTGTACGTCTTCTATTTTTATGTTCTTGTCTTACATCATCGGTTTTACCTTATCTAAATCTATTTCGATGTCCTCATTATTATACTCCTGGTTATTGTAAATGCTCTGCATGTATTCTCTCCAGTTTTCTGCTGTTATAGAGTTGATTACCACTTCCTCGTTGACTTCTTTTTTCCTATTTCTTATTACGCTCCAAACTTTCCTTTGCTCTCCGTATAAATTCCTTTCCATTTCGATGGAGAACCTTTCCCAGTATGTTTCCTTTAGGTCTTTAATCAGGTTATTAATTCTATTTCTCACGGTTTTATATGCTGAGTATTCTTCTTGCGTCACTAAAGAAAAAGCGTTTGAATTCAAAATAAGTTCTTCAGTCTTTCTCTTTTTTTAGTACTATTTTGAGTACGGACTAATGAGTAAGATTCAGAAATTTGCTACTGACACATATTTTGGAATTTTCAAGAACTAAAAAGTAATAAATTAAATATCCCAAAAATTACACACACACTATGTAGTTCTTAAGGTATTTTATTGATACCTATAATTTGAGTTAATCAATTTATCGAATTGGTTTAAAATAGTTATTTAATTTTAGCGTACAATAATGGAAACTCGGAAACTCGCACGTCTTTCAGAAATTCGGTTTAATAGTCCTCAAATACCTGTGTAAAACATTAATATCCCTTACATAGTTTTGCCATAAATTCAATGTGACATTCCAAGTCATGCTTTGAGAAAAAGGTCTTTCATGACTTCATATCTAATAAGACTTGACGTAAGCTACTCTTGGTAGATATTTTGCAAGTAGTAGTCGAAATGAATTTAAAATTAGAGCTCCTTTTATTTAATATTTATCAATAAATTTTAATATAATTATTTTAAAAGGGTCACATTTAGTTTTACTTTAAATATAACTGGTTATTTATTGTATTTATTGCTTTACATCGTTGATATTTTTAACAATATATAAAATCTCTCATTTAAAATTATCGAGTAGTATTAGTACAGGAGATATTTTCCCATGACAAACTTGTAATCGATTGCGGCCCATTCTAATCAAAAACTGAGGAATAGTGATTTTCAAGAGGGCGGAGGTCAGAAATCAAAAGTTTTTGTTAGAAATCCGGTGATAAAATGTCTAAATGATCGACACATTGTGTTGGTTCTATTTATTGTGGAGTTTTTGTCGTCAAAGCCCACAAATTGCGGGTCAGCTGTTTCACTTTTAATGGTCTTTTTATTAACAATTCGCCAAAAGTTGTTAAAAAAATAATGCCAATAAATGACCAGTATATCTCCACCCTTCAATTCATAGTATTTTGCCGTGATAGAATATATAAAATGCTGACATATACACTTCTGTACTACAAAATTTTTTTTTTAATGAAATTATTCTTGCCTTCGAAGAATTGACAGCGCTTCACCATAAATTAAATGCATATCAGCATACTCTGCTTCAAAAAATATTCTTCCATTTTAAAAAATAATTCTTACTTGAAGGCGGTTTTGACTAGTTCCATCAATAGTAATTCATTATGTAGCTATTAACAATAACAATTTGATTTTTACCTGTCTGTGTTTAGCATTAGTAACTTTTGAAAGTTTCGCATAAAATAAAATTTATCTCGAAAAGCGTCAGTTTTATCGAAATAGATTAGGAGTATCTTTTTTGAAGAGGAATGACAAAAGTATGTAAAGAACTGGTTTTCAGCTCTGTTGAATGACACCTGTCAAAAATTAGGCCCAACGAGTGTGTCTGCAAGTCCATCCATGACTTCCCTGATGATCTAAAACATCTACTATAGTGTGGTTTAATGAGTTTGTATGGCTTCTATAAAATATTAAAATTTCATTAAATTGTACATGTCGGTTCAAGACGGGTGCAAATAATAGTGCACAGTCCAAAATCTGTGGGGGCGCACATACTTTTAGTCGCCACTGAAATTATACAAATCAGTTCAAAACTTAGAGTCAATAAGGGAAATCGACGGGTACCCCTTTGGGGCTCTGTATTTCCGTTAAGAGTGTGACAGAATTTGATTATAGACTCCTGCTAATGACATATTGAGGTAGCGTTAATCATTTCATTTATAATCATTTTTCGCCCCATATTAATTAGTAACTATTTTAATAACCTACAATTAAATTTCACAGCAATAAAGACACTCTGGAAGTCTGGTCGTGCACCTTCTCTCTTGCAGCTTTAGTACCAAACAACTACGGTTATTTAAGCTTACCAATCACAACTCAGAACTTCAGAACTCAGGAAAGGCTGCTAATTAGTTGGTCAGAAGACTTTTCTTTTTTAGTAGGTCTCGCAACAGCGCGCCCGCAATTTAATTCGCATGAAGGTTTTAATTAAATAGAATAAAACAAGTTTCTCGAAACACTTAATCTATTTAATAAAAAATAAATAGAAAAACGAACTATTTACTATGAGAAACTTAAAACTAATAACAATTACAAAAATTAGCATAATTGGTTTTCTCGGCCGTTATTTTAACCAAAAACGTAAAACCCAATTTTGAAAAAACACGTATAAATAGCTTAATAAAATATTAAATAAAAAAGAAATAAAACCTGAAAAAAAAACAGCTATTTATATTACTTTATCAAACTGTATGAAAATCGCGAAATGCCCCACTAAAATAATACACGATAATCTATTAATTTCCCAAATTAAACAAAGATAACCCTCTTTCCCGACGATTATACCCGTGCCGTAATTATTCTACGGCACTGGTACTCACGGTACCGTTCTAACGACATTCAAATTATGACTGACTTTAACTATTTCTTAAAAGAGTGTCTTCGGATCTTACACCCCTCGACACCCCTCTGTTTCCCGTTTGTACCCATATTACTCGATGGAACCCTGAAACGTCAATTTCTTTCCCTTAGAGTTCGAAGGTTTCGATCGTTACGTGCTGAGGCCGTTAGCTATTCTATACCGGATGCTTGATTCCCGAATTTGCCTCTGAGCGTCTTAATAATAATTTTTATATAAACACAATTAATAAAACTATTCTATTTCTTTTTATAACTAAAGGAATAAGATAATATATCGTCTGTGAAAAAACCTGAGTGCCCTTTTATTCCTATTGCTGGTATTCAAAGCATTCTTTCTTGCAATCAGGAAAAACCGACGCTACATACCTCCTTTCACAGATCAACCGTTATATTATAGTATAATGAGTTTATTTTATTTACCTTTTGTTTCCTAATAATGGGACAATCGTTCAATATTTTAATACATTTTAACGATATTTCATATACCTTATGTTAAAAACTACCCTTCACATATCTGGTTTTACTTACATAATCAGAGTAGGATTATTTCGACAGATTTATTGCCAAATCTTAGAACGGGTCTCTTAGTTTTATGTCTTCATAAATTTACTGAGTTTATATATTTTTAAGAAAACATTTAAACGACAAAGATAATAAAAGTTAAGCTCGATAACTGATCTATTTTTCCTTTAGACTTTCGTGGATAGTGATAAAAAAATATAACTACCCTATTCCCACGGGAAATCTATTCACAGAGTGAATATTTAATTATTTATTTTAACAAAATATAGTTGACATTGAACAATGAAAAATAATTAACATTTGTTCCATTACAAGGGCACTTCAGGCTTTTTTTTTCTATGACAAAAAAGGGTTATTTTGACCTCCAGTGTTTAAAAAATTTTTCAGGTTAAAATCCGTCGGCGACAATTTCTCAAGAAATTTAGGCGTATACCCAAGGTCACGATGTATCTTAAGATAAAAAATAACGTATAAAGAAATATGTTTTTAGACCTAGATTTTAATTACGTTTGATGTCTCTCTTTGAATATAGTTAGTTTTTAACTTCACTTAAAAAGCACTTGTGCTTCCTACACGTGGTATTCTTTATGGTATTAAATACGTTGCGTGTCAAGAATAGCGACGTACATAAAACATATTGATAATTTTTAATATTTTTCGTGATACATGATACGTAGGTAAATTTATTTTCCTTCTCAACATCAAAATTTTTTATTATTCTCGATTTCCTAAATTTACACTACTTGTGTCTGCATTTTGGTCATTTACAATCAATTCAAAATAAATTTCGTGATAATTTAAAACTAATCCAATCATCGAAATCATTCACGAAAATAATTATGTCTGTTATTTGTTTTTCTTAACTCAAATAACTCGATATGTTTGTTTAGTTTTGCAGTTTAAATACATTGGAAATTGGCTGAGTATTTTAGTTATAATTAAAAAATCGGTTTAAAAAGTTAAAAAAAATATTTATATTACATTTATGTTTAATTGAGATAATGCTCGAATAAAATAGATAATTTCAATGCTGGATGAAAAAAGTTACCTATTAGAAAAATATTTAAAAAACGTATATCCGCTACGAGAAACGGTTATTTAGCTTTCTGGTTTGTGAAAAGTGAAAATCTTTGTTCTTATAACGTACAGTAAGTTGCAAAAGTCTACAAACACTACACTAATTTTTAGGAATAATTAAGTAATGAGACTTAATTAATAAATATAATTTTGTTTATTAAGGATGGGGCAATGATATTAGATTCTATATTAGCAGTAAAATTTAAAAAAAATTGAACCGACTTCCAAAAGTGCGCTAAAAATTGAAAAAAAAAACTATAAATTTTTATATGAAATTGAAATTTTTGAAGTTGGCGCTAAACTAATACCTGACAAAATGTGATTCGCATAAACAGATTAAAAATACTTTTTTTGTAATTGCTTTCTTACCATAGTTTGTATATATTAGTAGTTATTTATGTCATTTAGAAACAATTTGGCGCCGACATCAAAAATTTCAATTTCATATAAAAATTTATAGTTATTTTTCACTTTTTAGCGCACTTTTAGTAGACGGTGCAATTTTTTTTATAAAAATATTATTTTTCGGTTTTTAGTTTTGAGTTCATTATATCTATAAATTACTATGTACTAATCGAGATTAGTGTACCTCGCAATGACTCCAAGGTAGCAAAAAGTATCCATTTTATCCAAAGTTTTAAATCACCCCAAAATGAACCACTAAAAATTCTTTGATTCTTAGAGTTAAATACCAGTAAAATTGTATCAAACAAATATTTAGTCTGTCATAGTAAATCCACTATCTAAAATTTCACATTAATTTTAGATTCGTAATATAGGTCCCAGAACGTTCCAATATCGACATTTAAAGAATTTAAGACGTTAATTTCTTAGCCCGATATATTTTATACTGCATATTGAGTTTGTATACGCCCCAAGAACCCCGCAATATTAATTTTAGATAAAATCGGAAAATGTAAATTTTCAGTCCCTCATATTGTATCTTATCAACCTAATACTTGTAAAAAATTAACTTCATATTCGTAATACACGACCCCGAAACACCCCAATGCTAAATCTGAAAAAATGCGGATAAGATAAAATTTTCGACTCACTATATTGAATTAAAAAAAAAATTAACGTCTTAATCCCCTACTTTTAGATGAAATCCAGAAATTTAAAATTTCTATACCGTTATATTGTATCTGACATATTAGATTTTCTTGAAATAACTTTGTATTCGCTATTTACATCCTCAAAAACGATTCAGTCCCACATTTGAACAAAATCGAAAAATGTCAAATTTTTAGTCCTCTATATTGGATCCGCCAATTAAGTTTTTCAAAAAGTATTTTAAATTTGTAATTAACACTAAACAAAATTACTCAATACTAATTTTAGAGAAAATCGAGAGAATCTTTAATCCGCCGTCGTGGATCCGCCATATTTAATTTTTTTTTAATAATGTCAAATTTGTAGTGTGCGATTGCAAAAACTCCCCCCATATCCATTTTGAAATAAATCGGACAACATTAACTTTTTATCTGCCATATTGGATACGCTATATCGAATTTTTAAAAAATATTTTGGATTCGTTATGCGCGACCTCAAAAACTCCCTCACACCAATTTTGGAGAAAAAAAAAATTTCTTGTGCACCATATTGAATCCGCCCTATTGAATTTTCTAAAAATAATTTCAGGTTCGTTGTGTACGACCCTGAAAATTCCGCCATACCAATTTTGGAGAAAATCGGACAAAATTAATTTTTTTGGCCGCCATATTGTCAGCGCCATCTTGGATTTTACTGCACCAATTTCATCCAAAAAAATATGCGACCACCGCAACAACTTCCTGAATATAACGTAAAAGAAATTATTCAAATCGGTGCCGCCGTTCCGGGGTAATCGATGTACATACATAAAAAAAATACATAGTCGACGAATTGAAAACCTCCTTCTTTTAGAAGTCGGTTAAAAATACAAAAGGGCAGAACATTTCTCACAAAAGTCTACTAAAAATTGACTAACCAAAAAAAAAACAGAAAGATTTTACCTTACATTTTGTAAGCCTTCCATTTTTATCTAATACATTCTTAAGTTGTTGATAGAATCAAATTTTCGTGACCTATGGAGGTATTTTTATCGTTGCAATTTTTAACATTTTTTTATCGATTCTTTATTGATAATGCTGTGTTTTGTTATTCCTTGTACCAACTCATCTTAAAGATGTTCTATGGGATTAAAATCTGGCCATTGAGGAGGATAATGCAGGCACATTTTAGAGGATCAATTCTCATACAGTCCGTGCCGTATGTTTCAGATAATTATCTTGTGTGAAAATTCTGAACTTGGCAAGTCTAACTGATTCAAATAAATTGCTTTGCATTATTTACAAGTACTGTAGTTGATCCTTTCTCAATAATAACTAATTTTCGTACTCCAACTAACTAAATTTTGGGAAATAATTAGAAAAGCGTAATTTTCACTTTTTAATCTTTTGTTTTCATTAGAATATTGTTCCACATATCTTTCGCTTTTTTAGGACTTAGCGCCCACTCATACTTTTACTCTACCCACAAAGGACTATCAGAGTTCTAAGCGTTTGATCGAGAGTCATTTTCAATGAGAAAAATGCAGAGTTTTATACAATTTTTTCTATTGATTCTATTAATTAAACTTCAAATGCCGACTCGAATTTCTATCCTGGCCATAATTTTAGACGATTGATACACAAAAATCCACCAATAATGAATTTGAGGCTCATACTAAGCAGAAGTAGCATTTTGTTTGCATCTTTTTAGTGAAAAACACGCACTAATATATTTTTCTAGGTTTTTTGATAAAGAATAACAACCACAGTTTTATTCCAACCAACATAGATTCCATATAGAAACGCCATTCTTGATTAGGAAGCATCACCAGTCATTGGTACCAATGTTTACAAAGGTTGGTTCTGGTACCCACAAAGCAGATGACGCAGACATCTTTCTTCAAGTTCCTTTCTCCCTATATTTGAGTATACATACAGATTTGTTTTTAATATTTCTATAAAAAATATGCTATTAAGACTAGTATGTGTTTTTATTTTATTTTATTTAAATTTAATTGAACTGATTAAAAATGGAAAGAAGAGAATCAATTTTTTGTATTTCTTGCCTGAAAGGGTTCAATTAAAAAAATAATTTTATTACCCTTGCGGAAATATTTTTTACATACAAAAATGCATGAGATGGGATGAGAGATTCGTTGTTTAATCTATATATTTTTTTATCATCTATCCAGTTTTTATATTTTGTAATAACAAATAATAAATTATGAATTGATGAGTGTATAGTAACAACAAATTTATTGGATGTATGAAAATATTTCTGACTGATTGTAGGTCATTAATAGGTTTTATAGATATATGATAATGTTGATATGTGGATGAACACAATTCATCAAATTAACATCGGTAGTTTATATAAACATTTTTAGAAAAATTGCTTTGGTGTAATTAAATATTTGAGTATAGATACCAAATAATTATAAGGGTAGCTAACAACAGTGTCTCAAAGAAATGTCACAGGTGCTGAGGAAACCTATCTCTTCTTGAAGGCGAAAGAACGATGATTTTCTCCATTTTAGTAAAGAAATTTTGATCTAGAAAATGGTTTATAAATAGGTTGAGGTCACTAATGACAAAAACCAAGCTGCCAAAAATTTATTAACAAAATACACACTTATAGTCAGATAGAGGAAACACTAAGTTGAGTATACCAGTTGTTCGTGACATTTTTATGAACATTTGGAAATACAGTATTTTGAGTGTCACATTCTACAGCTAACGCATTGAGGGAAGTTAGATTGACGTGGTGCAAATAAATTAAAAATAAAAACTTATTGTCAATCTCATGTTTTACTGAATTCTAGTTCAGCAACTCCTGAAACCTCAAAAGTATAACCTCAAATTCAATCAGCTTAAATTCTGAACGCATATAGTTCTCGAGATGTTTTTAAGAAAATGCATTCTTTGTATTCCAGAACAGTGGAGGAACAGCCTGACTATACCCATCTTCAAAAAGGGAAATAAGAATGACCCCAACAATTATAGAACAATAACACTACTAAACAGTACAAGCAAATTATTAACAAAAATCATGACTTCAAAACTAACAAGTAAAATTGCAATAAGTGAAGAACAACACGAGTTTATACAGAACAGATCGACAGTTGATGCGATTATCATTATCCGACAGACTATTGATAAATCGAGAGAATACAATAAACCTCTTTTCATCTGCCTAGTGGATCTTAAAAAAGCGTTTGATAGAGTTCGACTTAAAGACGTCTTGTAAATACTTCAGAAAAATGGCGTTAACCACAACTATATTACGGTAATTGAAGAGCTATATAAAAACAATAAGACACGCATAAAGACACAACAAGGAGTAACAGAGGAAATACCTATCATGACGGGAATACGACAAGGCGACAGTATGAGTCCATTTCTCTTTAATTTAATTATGGACAAGTTAATTCAAAATGTAAAAGAAGTCAATAGAGGATACAAAATGGGACGAAAATCTTTAAAAATTTCATGTTTTGCCGACGACGCCTTGCTGTTAGCAGACAATGAAGACGATCTGCAACGACTACTATACCGATTCCAGACCACATCAAAAAATTTAAATATGGAAATATATACAGAAAAGACCGAAACGATGGTAATTTCAAAAGATCCTATCAGATGCAAATTGGTGGTGAAGAACCATCCTATCAGACAAAGCATATCTTGCAGATACTTGAGAGTTGATGTATCAAGCAATAAAAATCTATACCAGGAAGTCAGAGCACAGGCTAACAAGGCCTCAAGGATATCAGGATGCCTGAGGCACATAATCTGGAAAAATAAGTATATGTCCACAGAGAGCAAAGTACGCATCTACAGAACTGTGATAAGACCAGTACTAACTTATGCATCGGAAACTCGAACCGAAACATCTAAAACAAAAAGTATGCTACGAACGGCTGAAATGAAAACGTTAAGAACAATCAAAGGAGTAACCCTAAGAGATCAAATAAGAAGTTCCGAAATAAGGGAAGAACTCAAGGTGCCTGATGTGGTACGGTTCATAAGGTCAAGGCGCAGATATTGGAGGGACCATGTGGACAGAATGGGCGACGATCGATGAGCAAAATGGGCTAAGAACGAGATACTAAACACTAGAAGACCCACTGGTCGACCTTCAAAACGATGGTACGAATGTTGAACATCAACATCACAGGAGACTTAATATAGCAGAAAAACAAGATGTCGTCTTAAATAAAAGAGGAAGAAGAAGACGGAGATTACAGGTGAAGATATGTATGTTTCATACATCAACAGGTTAAAAAGTTCTCGTTCCAAATTCGCAACATACTTTTACAATAGCTTCTTCCTAGCTTGACTTTTGTAAAACTAATGAACGTACACAATTGAGGTTACGCGATGGAGACTTTTGAAGGGACAAAACTAGGATTTGGAAAATATTCGTATGAATAATACAGCCTTTAGAACCTGTTGATAAGTAAAAAGTTACGATTGTGCTCCAGCGAACATTTCATTAAGGCTATGTATAGCTTTATCTTAAATGAGTACGAATGTTTAAAAACTTCTTTCTTTAGTAGTTCACATTTATAGATTTCGATATTACAGGTTCGAAATTTTTGGAGGCTTTGGGCTAGAATAATAAAAATATGGCCATAAAGATGTCTTCTATGTGAAAACAGACCTTTATAAGTATGGCAAATTTTTTGATTGCATTTTTATTAAATACTCAATGAGCTAACTACAGCTAACTTCGAGGAGTGTATTTATATTAGAAACGTCGGCAATACTGTATTGATGCAAAAGATAACCACTTTGAAGAAGTAATTTTCGATTGATAGTAATAACTTTTGTTTTTATTTAATAATTTTTGGCATTTTTGGTAGGAATGGGGAGGAATACAAAATGGTGTCATCATCTGACTAGTTCTTGAGATTATTTTGGACATACAGACTCACGTGGCAGTGAACTTTCTTGTATACTGTCTATTAATTTAATTTTAAGACTTATAGTGTTAATAAAATGTATTAATTCTGATTAATTTTACCTAATATTTATTTTTTTAACTACAGATTAATTATCTATTAATATTAAAAGAATAATTGCTCCACATCATCCCAACATTATGTTCCATCAGAAAAACATATTACAATGAAAATTTGGCTGAATTTTTTGCTCAACTGATATAGCTTGGTATTTATTTATCATTAGCGAGGCAAGGAAAGTACGATTTGAGAACGCTAACTTGGAATTTTCAGTCGAGTTAACATTTTAAAAGATGAGATAATAGTAATATTAATATTTACTAATGTTAATAAAATTAAAATACAAGTAATTTTTTTTGGAGATGAAGAGTCGAGTTACTTGAAATTGGTCTGGATTTGTATATAGGTTTCATGTACTGGTTTTTATTGAGTATTTTCTATAGCAAATAAAAAATATTGCAACTTCCCAAAATGTACAAATTTGGTCTCAACAAACTACTTATTCCATCCAGATGAATGATTATTATGCAAAAAAAAGTCCACATGTTATTTACAAGGAGACGAAAGTGTGAGGTTTTTCAAAGAGGTTAAATATCTGGGAGTAATGATAGACAAGGAACTGACCTGGAATAGCCGCATTAAAAACATTCTAAAAAAGACAACAGCGACAAGTTGGATAATCCGTAGAGTCTTTAGATAAAACCTGGGATGTGAGGCCAAAAATAATCTTATGATGGTATGAACGATCATCAAACCTAGTGGCACATATGCCTCTTTTATATGGTGGTTCTAGATATAACAAGTAGCAACTTAAAAAAACTGTAAAAAATAGAGCAATTGGTTTATTCAGGAGTTACAAGAGCCATGCAATCATGCTCCACCGCAGCAATATAAGCAATACTGTACCTTCCATCCCTACATATAGCTGTAATGAGGGCGGAAGCAACAAATGCCTGAAGCTGTTGCAAATTGAAAGATTCAGATCTGGAACTATTATTGGACATATGAAAATTCTGGATATAGTTCCAACAGAATCGCTGACGAGTTTAAGAATGGTAAAAAAAACATGTTGAAACGCAATTTGAGTATCGGTACCCGTCACATGACACCTCTGATATCACATGATAGCAAACAAAGCAAGACTAAACAACAGTTCATTTGATTTCTTGAGATTTTTATTCGTTTGCCGTTTTAAAATAGTTTATAGATAATGCGTATTATTACAACGCATATCGACGTCCATTACCACTTCAGATAAGGTGTTTATTTCGGTTCAATGAATCCTAAAAGGCAAAGCGAGTAGCAAAAACGAGCTCGTAAAAATCCCAGATGCATAATAAGATAATTTTTCTTGATGAAGGTCACTTAATGTGAGTATATTTGAGTTTATATTTTACGGCTGAGCTATTCCAAATTTTGATCAATGTTCTGTAAAAGGTTTAATGGCTGGGGTGGCCATGCTTATGGTAGCATATTTGACCGAGGCTAAAATGTCGTGAGACCAGTAAAAACATTTTACACTATCTTTTTTGTCTTTAATCGAGGACGCCATTCAGTTTTTCAAGGTGAAAGACTGAGAGAACAACTCACCGAATTGTCATATGTTGGAAGTTTCAGTAAAATACAAGTATTTCTGTTACGTAACTAAAACTATATTCATTTTGCAAATTCTTCCGTGATGTTATTCAATGTGAGGTTATGGTAGTAAACAAGTTTTGCATAGAATGTTTTCAAAGCTTCTTTAGATCGAATAATCAATTAAATCATATCGAGATAGCGTCACATATATTAAAATATAAGAATAATAATAAAAATATGAATAGAAATAGGAGTAAGAGAAAAAGATGCAGCTGTACATTGCCACCTGGTAGATCTATTGTGCCTCCCTACTGCTGCCGAGTTGTAAAAGTTACTTTATCGTCTAGAGCAGGTCCTCCAGTTCTATTTCCCTCAGAAATCTTAGGATGTTGGACTGCTTCAAGGTAGCTCCCTTTTTTCGATTTGATGTGTTCCCAAGAATCGCATCCTAGGCTGCAGAGCACTGCACTCTGAAAGGATATGGATGAAGATTTCGTCCTCCTCCCCACAGAATCTTCTCGTTTCTCCTTACATCAGTCCGAGTTCCTTTAAGTATCTCTTCAGGTGGTAATGCCCCGTCAAGACCCCTGTTAGAACTCTGTGCTTATGCACTCTTTGAATCTCTTCTGGTCGTAGTTCCCAAGAAGTATCTTCGCTTGTTTTAATCCTTGCAGCTCCGTCCAATAATTGAATCTCCTGCTTTCTTCTTCTATCTTTAGTTCTTTCAGCATTACGATGCTACTGATTCTACAGAAAGGCTCTGACCCCAGAAATAGTGTCTCAGCCCCTTTCCTCGCGAGTTTATCTACTATTTCATTCCCCTCTATCACGGTGTATCCAGGTACCCATATAAAGGTGACTTTATTATAACGTTAGATGCTATAATAAAAGTTATACAGGCCTGTTCATCGATAATCTTTATCCAGGGCTGCTTTTCTTTTGAAACCTGTTGTTGCGGAAGCCTTACTTCAGGTCTACCATAAAAATTTTATTTATTCAGCCATTGACTGCTCTATAAACAGTACCTAGCTAACCCAATTGAATACCAAAAAAATAAATAATAACCAAACACGACAGCAAGATAAGGCAATGCAGGTCATGAACATTCATAATAAGGGGTCAGCTTCCCAAGAAAGGATATTTCAACGGGACATTCTTACTAATTTGAAGATAGTTGTTAAAAGACAAAACTTGTCTCTTGGCGTTCAAGCCTCTGGGGATTTTGACATTTTTTGATATGAATCTTGTTTATGTATTTTTAAATATCGGGGGTCCTTTATATCCGGACCTTCTGAACTATACTATGATATAAGAGGTTAAGGGCTACTTACCCCAGGTGCATATGGGACAACATTATACTAGAAAAGTTTTTATTTTAACTACCTAAAACCCACAACGGTTTTGTTAAATTTTGACTCCAAATAGGCGCGGGGCGATCGCCCCCTGCTCAACGAGTTACGAATTCAGAAAAAAATCGATGCGCCTTCCTGCTATATTGTGAACGTAGAAGTTCCTCTCCACGGTGACAATTCGCTTATCTTATTGTAATATCTTGTATGCAAACAGGGTGGGGGTAATTTCGATCTTTGTTCTTGGGATATCGCCCCCCAAAAAAAGGCTGGATCTGCTCCTGTTTCCAAGTGGTAAGGATAAAACGAATGTAAAGGTTTTTAAATGGCGACTTAAGAAAATCCTGCTGCAGTAAAATTGTTATTGTTCCAATGATGTTAAATTTCTTGTTTATAAGTGCTGCAACGTAAATGAATCGGTGTTTGCGTCACGTTTGTCAAAATTGATAATGAATCAAAATATTTTTTTGTTTTAAATTTCAAAAAACACCTTTTATTGATCGAACGAATACTTATTCGGAGTAATAACGAGGGTGCATATACTATAAGGCAATGTTCACGCTTTTGTGACGAAACGGATTGAATGAAAGACGAGCAACCAGTGGTCTTTACTACATGTAAAATGAAAATAAATACTTCCCATTAGACACAATATCGTAGCAATAATGTGCGGCAGTAAAAAAATGCTACAGTTAATTTTCTAAAGCTTCATCATGAGTACATATACAGGAAATAATTTGTTCTAGGAAAAAGGCATTATTATTTTCTTATGGATTTGAATGAAAGGTTAAACCCTTGCAGACCTATAAAGCCAAAGAAATTTTTTATAATTATATGCAACCTTATTGCTGATATAACTTATGTCTCGATTTTATACTCAAGTATGACTCTTGAGTACTTTCTTTAAATAAGTAAGTGGTAAGTAATACTTACATTCCCGTTTTCATATTTTTGAGTTCCGCAGCATAAAAAAAGAGAATTATTTCTAAAGAGAACCGCAATTTTAAGTGCATCTACTACGGAAAGATTACTGTTGTTAAAGTACTTAAAATTTATTTCCATTTTGAGATTTATTACAAAGCAATTTAAAAAATAACTAAACTATACAACATTTGTAAGAAATATATCAGTAGTTAACTTGAAAATCGCTTAATAACACCAGAAATTGTTAAAATCATGTATCAGCGAATAAAAATCCAGTTTGTTTACTTATATGTGACGTTATCATAGTTACAACCAATCATGGTTGGTTCTCTATTACGTGATGAAATATAAAAAACATTAACTTAATTTACTTTTTTTTACGGAGTATAAACCTATTTTATTCGGAAATTAAAATACGCTTTTTTACACTGAAATCTACTAGGATGGGATACCCTGTATAGAAGGTAATTCCGCACTATACCTACGCACCAAAAAAAAAAAGGTTTCCCATATTATGAGACTGGAATGAAAACAGAAATTTTATGAAAGCTTAATGTACATTTATTGTTCTTTCATCCCAAAAAATATTTTTTATTGGCGACACGTACTTTGATCCAATAAAAAATTAATAGATGAATGGCTTTATACCCAAAACTTAATTGACAAATACAATAAATTAAGGAAAATAGTAAGATAAAAAAACTATACCTACAATTAATTGATAAACGTAACAAACATTTATAAACAGAAAAGTTATGTTTATATTTTTTTTAGGTTGGATTTGTGGTATACAGGGTGGTGCAATAGTGTGACAAAGTACTCCTTTATGTTTAAAAAATTTGAAATTAGGAAATACTTACCGGACACCCTGTATATACAGGGTTGCGCAATAAATTGACAAAGTACCCTATCTCCCTTGTTTTTCAAAAATTTTAAAATATAAAAGATGTATAATATAAAAATTTCTACAATATAGAAATATTTTCAATTATACATGGTGTTTTTTGACAGTGTGGCGGTAGAAAGATAGTTTTTTTTTAATGGATCACCCTATATATCTTTGTATTATTTTATTCTCTCAAGAACTATCTCTATAATACTATATATGGTTTTGAATATTATTGCGAAATTGCCAACTTTTTCAAAAAATTCACCAAATTTTGAAAAAAATCATATATATTCTACAATATCATATTCAATCTACAGCAATTATAGTACACAAAATTGACATTAAGAAATATAAATGTACTATTCAATGTCAAATGTAGCGCTTAAGCAATTATCTCATACAGGGTGTTTGACAAAATTTTGTCCATATGATGAAATGTAAATAAATTTTTCTTTGATTTTTTTTTAAACGGAACGTCCTGTATATAACTACTTTATCACGTTAAATATCTAGTTACTTAACGAAGGAAGTAAACATCAAAGTAATATTTATCTTTATCTGTCACTACTAATGAGTATTTTTCGACTTGTTTTACAAAAATGCAATTTTAAGGTTTAAATTTTAAATAATGAATTTTTATAAGACGAGATGTTTGATATGATTTTTGTTTGGGAGCTAGTAACAAGAATGCGCCATTAGCAAAAAGATTGTATCAACAGTGATTTTCCGAGAGACGGAAGCCTTAAAGAAGGACTTTTGAAAATCTTAGTGAACATTTTCAAAGAACTGGCAGCGTGGCATACAACAAAAATATTTAAAAAAACGTACCTATATTGAGGAAAATCAGTTAAATGTACTTTTAACAGTCACCGCACATTCCACAGCGCCCGCTTTCTCGACGATTGATGCTGAACAAACGACGGTTCACCGAATAGTTAAGGCTCATAAAATGCACCCCTATCACATTCAATTATTTTGAGAATTGTTCCTCGAAGATTATCGGTGGGTTCAAAAAAAAATAAATGGACAAATAAAATTTACTGATTTGATGCTATTTAGAGATGAGGCTACCTTTCATAGGAATGGAAGTAATAACAGATACAATTTTCATTATTATGCAGTGGAAAATCCAAACTTTGTAATATGTAATTCCCATGAAATGCAATGGACTTTTCTGAGTAAAGAGTAACAGAGGGAGTATAGTAGTAGATATCTGTTTGACTTCCATTGTCTTTAGTAGTTATTTCTAGCCGTTTTCAAGTGAAACTAAATAAATTTCTAAGCTTCAGTACTATTTATACTAAAAGTGAATGCAGTGGAGTGTGACTGAGATGGATTCAGTCATGCGTGCTACGCCAAAGTCCCATTTAGTTTTAATTTACAATTGTTAAGAAGTTATTTCTACACTTCTCTTATATCTAAAGATGGTTTATTAAAGCAACTAGGGTTCTGATGTATCACCGCGGCTTCTTTGAATTTTCGGCTTCTCCAATGTTGTTCTTTGTGTAGAATTTTAGCTTCCGATCATTTTATGTGGTGTCTATGAGTCCAGACATGGTTGGCGGCACCAGGTTTTTCTGTTTCTCCTAGAGATGTATATTTTTAGTGTTCCTTGATCTTTATGTCAAGGGGTCTCTTTGTTTCGCCGCATTCACATGGTATCTGATACACACAGTTCTTCTTGTCCCTTTGAGTTGTTGGTTTAACCCCAGTTATCCGACTTCTCAGAGTCGTTAATTTTATATTGTTTTTCTATTCTTCTAACTTTTTCGGAAATGCCTCTAACTCAAACTACTTACATTTTTCGGCTCTTGAAAACCTGTACGCTATAAAGTTAAATAATTTATTGGAAGACGTACCTCTTGAGAGAAGAATGCAAATGGGGTACATGCATAATGCTGCTCCATCCCATTTTAATCTTATAGAACGTCAACACTTAACTAAAACTTTTGGACCTCGATGGGTAAGTCAAGATGTTTTTTTTTTATGGCCACTAAGGTTTCCAAACCTAAATCCCTTAGACTTTTAGTTCTATGGACATCTAAAAGAACTAGTTTATTCAACACCAGTAAATACTAGAGAAGAACTAGTTGCGAGAATAGCACAGCGAAGTTCGTAATAATGCCGGAATATTATCTGCAGTGCAGCGGGAAATATATATTCGAAGAATAAGAACATTTTCTAAAATAATACTTAAACCTTTCCACTATTTTTGCATTTTAATAACGTAAATTAACTAAGCCCCGATCAACCCTTTGAAAGATTTCTGGACTTGACAATGTCTGAGCCAGAAATCTTTCAGCAAAACATCTTCTTGCCTTCGAAGAGTAGGACGGCGCTTTCTTATAGATTAAAACACATCAGTACACCCCGTGTATTTTATTTTTATCTGTCTGTGTTTAGCATTAGTAACTTTTGCGTTTTTCGCAATCAAGTAGTCCAAAAATAATCGCTAAAATGTTTGCTGACTTCTTTCAATCAGTTTTCACTTGTACTGATACTATAATAACTAAAAGCCCATATTCTTCGTCTATCACCAACTCAAATTTCTCAAACATAAATATTGATAGCTCCATGGTGTTTGAAAAACTGGTTGAGCTCGACGAGAGTAAGGGTTCTGGACCTAATGAAATTCCATCTGTTCTCATAAAGAATTGTAGCCCAACTATGAGATTGCCGCTTAGTTATCTTAGCTCTCATTGAATTCGGGCCAGTTTCCTTGCATATGGAAAACTGCTTATGTCACAGCAATTCATAAGGGTGATAACAGACAGGATATTGGTAACTATCGCCCGATATCTGGTCTTGACTATATAGGCAAGGTTCTGGAATCCATAATCGTTAATCAATTGTTATTAAATTTCCACAGAATTTTATCAGAACATCAACATGGCTTTCTGCCAGGACGTTCGTGCCAAACCAATTTGTCTATATACTCTAATTATCTAACTATAGCTGTGAACTCGGGCGTTCAGGTCAACTAAGTTTACTTTGATTTTAAAAAAGCATTCGACAGAGTAGATCACTTATTGTCGTGGATTTCTAGTTATCTCACCAATCGAATACAAGTAGATAAATTCAATAATATTTTATCTAAACTGATAAATGTAACATCCGGTGTACCTCAAGGGTCGCACCTGGGACCTATTTTCTTTCTCATCTTTCCAAATGATCTTGGCAGTGTATTTTAAAACTATCAATTTCTCTTCTACGCTGAAGACTTGAATTTAAGAGAGTAAACAATACTGATGATTGCCTGCTCCTACAATCTGAAATTAACAAATTAATGGAATGTTATGAGGCAAACCAGATGCAACTCAACAACTCAAAATGTAAGATAATTTCATTTTCTAAGAAGAAATCTCCAATTTTACATCTTTATATCATCTCTAATACCCTCCTGACCAGAGTTTCCTTAATCGATGACTTAGGCGTTATTTTTGACATCGAATTACGATTTAATGACCACATTAGTTATATTTTAGGAAAGTCCTATAAAATAGCAGGATTTATAATGAAAAGCTGCAGGGATTTTTCAAGTTTTAAAATCTTTATATTATCCACTTGTGCGTAGCTAATTAGAATATTGCTGCGTTGTTTGGAGCCTTTGTTACATAACGCATATTAAGCGGATTGAACGCATACAGTTAAAGTTTGTGAATTTCATGCTCTATAAGCTCGGCGTCGACAGAAATCTTCTTTCCCATTCTCAGAGATTGCAGCTAATAGGTATGGAAAGCCTGGAATTGCGTAGAACTTATTTAACCATTCTTTTTGGATTTAATATAATTAGGAATAGCATTGGCTGTTCTGGTAGCCTTGAACTGATTAACTTTCGCGTTCCTTCATACGACACTCGCCTATTCAAAATGTTCTCGGTTAAGAGAAGCCAAACTGATGTTGGTAGAAATAACATAATAAGTTGTATTATGCAACATTTCAACACATATATTGCCCTTAGTTTCGATTTTGAATGCTTCCTGCTGACGGTCAAAAATAAACTAAAATCACTCTTATAATACCTGAATATTTGTGTGTTGCATCTTCGACGGTTTGTTTTATCTTGTATATATAGTGTATTACTGCGGAACTATTTTTGTTTTTTTTTCTTTCCGAGTGTGTATTCTTTGTTAAAGGTTTGTATCACCGTTAGGTATTAGATAAGTTATTTTATTTTATTTGTGTAAGATACTACAGAGAATGTACTACTTGGATTTTATTCTGTGATGTACTGTTTGAGGTAAATAAATAAATAAATAAATAAATAAATAAAGACCGATTTATCTCGGAAACCACCAGTTTTATCGAAATAAATTAAGAAAACCTTTTTTTGAAGAGAAATAACCAAAGTAATAAAAAAATCAGTTTTCTGCTGTGTAAAATGACATCTGTCAAAAATTAGACCTACGAGTGTAGCTGCCAGTCCGTTCCTAGTTTCTCTGATAATCTTAAACATCTACTGTAGTACGGTTTAATAGGTCTTTATAGCGTCTATAATATATTAAAATTTTATTAAATAATACAAGTCGATTTAAAACTGAGAGCCGATAGGGTAAATGGCTGGGTACCTCTTTAGGGCCCTGTATCTCTGTTAAGGGCCACCTTAGGATTTTTTTTCTGTAAAAAAGTAGAATTATTTTGATCTCTCCTGTATCCTCGCGAGAAATTAGGAGGTACTTACCGGACACCTCGTATAAGGTACGGACTCAAAATGCGGGAACATGACTCTCAGAATTTAATTCCTCTACACCTCCATATCGTAATGCAACTCAACTCTAATATATTTTGATATATTTTTATTTTACTACTCAATAAACCACCTTTTTATAACTACACCAATTTTCTAATCGACTTATTAGGATAAAAATAAGCTTTCTTGTTTATATTCCCGACACGTCCTATATTAACGTTCCCTGGTCGAATAAGACAGATATCCTTGTTCACTAGACTGTTGTATTATAGTCCCATTGTTTGAAATCAATTAAAATCTTTAATCAAAAAATACATATATGTTCCGAGCGCAATTTTCGTAAAGAAAAGCGACTTAATTTTCCGCTTTATCTTACTATCACACTTTCCCGAATATTATAAAGTTTTCACAATTGCCTTCTGACGTCAATACGATATCCATGCAGAAAGAAGCAAACAAAAATTTAAATATTTGCCATATAAATTATGATAGATCAATCATCAAATTGACAACCATGTGACATTGATGAAAAGTATCGCATATTAATTTGAATGCGATTCGCTGATATTTTATCGCCGAAATAGGTCACTACAGATATTACTCATTTTTCATAACAAAATTGTTCCAAGCAAACGAAAAATGGGAAATATTTGTTATGAAGCTATAATCCTCAGTTAGCGATTATTTTAGCTTTGTATACGCGGATAAAAAGATAAAGCTTTGCACGCACTTTGATTTTTGGTGACAGATTTGAATAAGGAAATAATTAAAAACGCGTTGTTTTTCATAGAGGAAATAATATCGAGTCTTTTATCCCGCTGTGAAAAATTAAAACACAGAGATTTTAAACTGTATAACAAAAAACATGTTGTATTTGTAATTTAGGCATATAGTAGTAGGAAAATAAATGGAAAGTACAATTTTCTTTCTATTGAGCAGTTTTTTGCTCATTTGTGGGTTTAAATTTCTCTCAAAGTTTTCTAGTCTCTCCCAGCTTAGTCCTTCT
The DNA here is from genome assembly GCA_034092305.1 of Diaprepes abbreviatus. Lineage (NCBI taxonomy): Eukaryota > Metazoa > Arthropoda > Insecta > Coleoptera > Curculionidae > Diaprepes > Diaprepes abbreviatus. The sequence goes on along the minus strand of JASJET010000071.1, from coordinate 3,390,314 downwards.
ATCCTAACCGGCTACAAAAGTTACAAAAAACAACAAACACGACAACCAACGAAACAGAGCAGACAAAACTAAATATAGAAGGAGGGAGAAGATTATACAGAGAAGGTAAATAGGCTACCAATACATCTAGAGACGTTCGAAAAGAAACTCGACAGATGATACAGCAAGACCTAGAAAGATATTATCAATGAAAAGTTCAACATGTTATCGAAAGCAACAAAAATAGGAGATGCTTGAGAAAGAATTATAGAAAAAAAGAAGTCACAAATATAAGGGATATAGAAGGAAAAGTGATCAGAAATAGACAAGAAATAATAAAAATAACTGAGAATTTTTGCAAAGCATTGTACAGCTCTAATGTGAAGAAACGAAATGTCGCAAACCGAGATTGATGAATGTGAAATTAGAGCAGGCGACGATCTAGGGGGGGATCTCCCCCCCCTCCAAGTGCTTTGAGTTCAAGAAAATTGACCCTTTGCTTTCCTTCTTATAGTTTATTCAAGAGCTAGAGAGAGTAATAAATCATTTTTTACCCTTTTTTTCTTCGCAAGCTACCTGTGTTCTGTAGTCCGGTGTCTTTGGCAAAATCTGTTAGACACATATATTTTTCATAGGAATGGGTTAGAAATTTTATAATTAAAAATTCCGGTTTATAATAATGGACTATTTGGATTGGATAACAATAGATATTTGGAAGTGGGAAGTGTGAAAAAGGATTTTAATCCTTGTCACATAGGCGTCGGAAGGAGGTTTATTTTATCACTAAGTATTTATGGCATACAATATTATTTCGGTAATAAACTTAAAATACTTCTGATTTTATAATATTATTTTATTTCTTATGATTTCTTAATAATTCACATACATTATAAAATATAGATAATTTTGTCATATTTAACACAAAACATAACTGTATTTTTATTATTTCTAATTTTGGCATAGAAACCATTATAGGCACATTCAGACTAAAACGTAGTCTTATTCTCTCAAAAAATTTTAAGTTATAATTTAAATACTTACAAAATACCCACTGTCAAAAATACAAGAAGTTAAACATATAAAAAAGATAAATTCGTCCATATAATATTAAAATTTTTTTGGGCTATCGGTCATTTTATTATTAATTAAAAACATTTTTAAGACCTTTGGCGTTTTAGTTAATTTATTTTTTAAACCATCTACAGTATTACAATTAAACAGTAAAAACGGATTCAAATGTAATTAATTTTTATATGTTACAGTTAAAATTAGATTGTTTTTACTTCTATTGCACTTGACATCTTAATTCAATTTACTTTATTATATGGAACTCGATAGCCCCAAAAAATAAAATAAACATGTTAATTCTACACGCTGAAGAAAAAGACGCAAATACAATAATAAAATAATAAAAAAAATTACGGCTAATTGGAATTAAATATATATAAAATTATGTAGTGGAACACACTAAAATAAAAATATATATAAATAACATTAAATAATAAAATAGAACAAAAACAAAAATTTAAATAATAAATTGTGTTTACACTGGTAAACATTAGGTATCTAATTCGTAATCAAAGTCAGTGAAGCCATCTTTGCTCAAATTAATTATAATTGGTTCCCCTATCTCACCGACCATGAAATCGAATATCCACATTTTGTTTTATTTTTTATTATATGGATATTTCCCAATTTTCTGCAGTTGCTTTATTCAAAAAAATCTTTCAAAAGTTCAGTTAAATTACTAATTTTGTAAGTTGTCTTATTTCTAGCGACTCTGAGCAATTTCCAGAGGTCCGTTCTTTTAATTTCATGTAAATCCAGATCTTCATTGATTTTAGTTGGAATTTTGTCGACGGTTGTGATCTGCTTCTCATAATAAAATGTAGGTACAACTCTTTTTATTGCAGTTTTCATCTCTTCTTCCAACGAGGTTTTTCGTCTGCCAGTGAGCGAATGTGGATTGGGAGTACAAACAATTTCAGTGTTTTTTTCTCCTTCAGTATTCGGTATATAGTAGATTTTCCAACTCCTATCATGTTGGAATACATCTCAAAAGAGCTTTTAACAATATTATCTAGATATTGGTATCTTAGGGCATCATAAACATTCATCGTAATAAGGTTTTCGTTGAGAAAAATGCCCTGGTTTAACGATTTTGGAATAAATATTGAGGTGGAAGCCATATCTTTTGGGCATCTCACTAATCTCAAATAATATATAAAAAAAGCGCAAACAAAATAAATAACTAAGAACACACTGTAAGGTGTACTTTGCTCACTAACAGAAATTAAATTCGACTATCAAAAATTTTATTGTTGCAGTAAATTTATAAAAGCTTATAATATTTAAATATAATTAAATATAATTAGATTTACGGCAGTTCTCAACTACCTGCGGCACTGGAGCAGGTGCGTTGAAGGTTTTGGTAACAGTTTTATTACTCTCTCTAGTTCTTGAATAGAGTATAGGAATATGTATGCTCGCGATCGCGCCCCCCCCCCTCCCAAAAGCTCTGAGTTCAGGAAAATAGAACTGATTCTGCCTTTTATATTATGAATGTGTATGCTGCTGGCACTCCCTCCCTCTGTCGGCAACTTGTTTTTTTTGTGATCCCTCCTCTCCAAGAGCTTCAAATTCAGAAAAATAAACCCTGTCTTTTACACTAGAAATGGGGATGTTGCTGGTGTGTCCACCCCCCAGTCGACAACTTGCTTTCGCTTGCCATACTGTACTCTTATGGTATCATCGCCCCTCCCCCCCCCCCCCAAAGAGAGAGGCTGGATTCCGCCCCTGGATTAGAGGACATGCCGGAGACCAGTTAAGATAAAATCCATTACGCCCTAAAGTCAATAAAGAACAACAAGGCACCGGGAAATGACGATATTATTGTAGAAATGATAAAGAAAGCATAATCCCAAAACTGAAAATCACATTCCAACTATGTTTGGAGCTAGAGGACTACCAACCAGTCGAGCAGACAGTGTTCCGAAAGGGGTTTAGTACATATGACCACCTTCTTACGTTCAGTGTTTTAATATAAAGGACCACTGAATATAATGTTCCCTTCTACTGAAAGAGAAATCCTCAAGGGCGATACGCTGTCCCTAAAATTATTTACCTTAGCTCTTGAAGGAATCTTTAAACTTAAAAACTAAACCACCAAAGGTTTGCGGATGTTTTCGTTATCTTTTCCAACAACTACGAAGATCTATAGGTCATGATAAGCCAAAGTATCCAAAAATATAGGTCTACAAATTAATATAAAAAAGATCAAGACAATATGCTTGAAAGACCCACATATAGAGTTAAATGGAATCGCAAGAGACAATGTTACAAAGTACGTATACTTAAGTCAAAGAAGGCTAACAGACAGAAAAAGAACGACAAAGACGCTTAGCATGAGTAGCTTTTAGAAAGCTTTCGAATATTCTGAAAAATGAGAAAATCCCTCAGCATTTAAGATTAAGGGTTTTTCACCATTATTTTCCCTCTATTTTGATATATACAGCTCAATCTTGGACCCTTACAAAAGAAATAATGACAAAATTGAATGTCACACAAAGATCAATGGAAAGATTGATGATAGGTATAATACTGAGAGGTAACAAGAAAAACGAGCGGATCAGGCAGAGAACAAAGGTGACTGATGTAGCGTACAATTAAAATGGGACATGTAGCGAGAACTAGAGACCAAGATGGAATGCCAGAATTATGGGATGAAAGTCATGGAGTAGAAAGAGGAGCCAAGGGAGACCTACAACTTAATGGTACGATGACATCACAAAAGTGGCAAAATTGCCATGGATCAGAACAGCACAAGACATACATAGAAGGAGGAATTTAAGGGAGGCCTTCCAGTTCTAGACTGGCTTTCAGAGTGATTAAATTTATTTTAAATATATATATGATGCAACTCTTTCAACTTCACTATTGTCAATAATAATATCATCGTTGGTGTTCTAGTTAGCAATAAATTAATTTTTGGCTATTAAGACAATATCATCTACAAATCTGAAATTAGTCGTTCATCGTTCCCAATGAGGTTCCCTAAAAACGTCTGCACATCAAAGCGAAGAGTTTAGGCGAGATTAAATTTCCTTTTCTGAACCCTTAAAACTAATTAGAGAAAATATATAATTTTTGCCCTTTTTGCTATTCCTTGGCTTATCTATAATTCCCAGGGCTTCTTTCGCGGCTTGGTGTATTGCATCTTTGATTTTCTTAAGTAGCTCTTCAGTGGTTCGATGTTGTTCTTCTTTGAGGTATTGGTCTAGTCGGGTTTGGTTTAAATATCTTGTACTCTCGTTTAGAAGGCTTTCAATATTATATTTCGGCTCTTCTTCATCATCCATGTTCTTGTGATCCTCTGTACTCTATGTAGTTTTTGTTGTTGGTTTAGATTCGTACAGGACCATTATTTTTGTCTCTATGGGCTCTAACATCGTTTACTTTGACGTTGGAATTTTGCGATAGTACAGTGTAGTCTATTATTGATTTTAATTGTCGGGTAGTTTATATCCATTTATACTTGTAGATAGGTTTGTGCTTCAAGAAGCCATTTATTATTCTAAAATCATCGTTTTGGTATAATTCTATCAGCTTTTCTCCGCTATTGTTTAATTCATTCTCTCTAAAGTTACCGACCACTTAATCTCCAAATTCCTCTTCGACCATTGAAGTCGCCAACTATAATGATTTTCCTATTATTTTCTATTTCGTCAATGAGTTCTTGTAGTTTGCCATAGAATAGATCGTTTTCTATATCGGTGTCACTGTCCGTCGGAGCATGAATTTCCAAAATGGCCATTCTTCTGCCAAACAGATTGACATAAATTTTATCAATACGTTCGTCAATTGGTTCGAAATTTGTCATGTAACTTTTGTACATTTTCTTTGTGAATAACTACACTCCTCTTTTTGTCCTGTCTTCTTTCGATTTTCCGCTATATACTGTATATATTTCTGTAAGTTTTCTATGTCCTTTTTCTTAGCTTTTGGTTGTGCTATTATATCAATATCCATGGTCGTCACCTCTTTAATCACTTCTTTTTATTTTGTTCGAATTTTTTGTATGCTTCAACTTGCTATTTTCATAATCCTTTTCTGTAGCGTAAGTCGTTTTCCAATTTTCCTGTCTTGGTTTGGAGGCTGTAGTCTGGTTCTTTTTGCAGTGTATTATTTCATTTTTTTTATTTCCCCACCATATCTGGCGAGCGTTCCCCAATCCACCATCCGAGGAGGCGCCTGATACAATTTCATTCAAAATTGGTATTTTGAGAATTTTCAGAATAAAAGGAATTTTTGTTATTCAGTTTAGTATGGTTTATAACTTTTTACCACTGCCCAATGCCCCCATGGAAGTAATCGTAAACCTCACACCCCTACATATACTTCTAGAGAACATGGCGAAGAGAACGATTGATAGGATGAGAATTTATAGGACATGAGGTCATAAAACGGAGGCTCGATCTCTTATCCAGAAATCAACAAACCTGTTACATGTCCCAAGATTAAATGAAACAGAAATTCAACTTTGCGGAAAACTTCAGGACAAAGTTGAGGCGCAAGACTGAATGGGACAGAAACACCATTGAAAAATTCAGCAGGAAATCTATTATATGGTATACAAATAGCTCCAAAACAAGAGAGGAAACTGGAATAGAAGTGTATGGACCCGGCATAAGACACTACGAAAGCTTGGGTAAGTCACCAAGGATTCTCCAGGCAAAAACACATGTTAATAGGATATGAATTCAATTTAACAAGGAGAAAACTGTCACGGCCAAGAGATTATCATCACGTTGGATAGTAAAGCAGCCATCAGTGCCCTGAGCTCTCAAGTTATCAGCTCCAAGATAGTCTGGGAATGCCTAGAGGAATTAAATGATTTGAGTGGAGATAGAGGAGAATAAAATAGTAAACAAGCTCGCGAGGAAAGGGACTGAAACACTAGCGTAATGCTGAAAGAACTAAAGATGGAGGAATCCAATTATTGGACGGAGCTGCCAGGCTTGAGACAAGCAAAGATACTTCTAGGGAACTACGACCACAAGAGATTTAAAGGATGTATAAGTTTAAGTAAAAACTAACTCAGAGTACTGACAGGGGTCCCGACTGGGAATTGCCACCTGAAAGGACACCTGAAGAAACTCGAACTCGAACAACATCCTAAGATTCCAGAGGGAAATAGGTTTTTAGGATCTTCTCTATCGATAAGGTAACTCTTACGACTTGGCATCAGTATGGGGACACAATAGATCTACCAGGTCGCATTGTACAGACCCCAACTCTACATACGCATAGTTCATACTGTTTATGGATGTTATTAGGAATTCAAAACTACAAATCGAAAATTTTAATTAAAAAATGAAATTTTTGAAGTAGGCGCCAAATTATTATTAAATAAAACAAATAACTACTAACAGGAATTACATACAAACAATTATAAGATAACAATTACAAACAAAATATTTTTCTATCTTTTTACGCGAATCACATGTACTCAGGGATTTATTTGGCGACGACATAAAAAATTTCAATTTTATATAAAAATTAATATTGTTATTTTTCGCCCTTTTTAAAAAGCCCGTTCAATTTTTTTAACAAAAATTTATGATGTATTTCGATTTCGAAATTAAGTTTCTTTTGATAAAAATATCAAGAATTGAAAACAGTTATTGTTATTTTGTATTTTATGCGATTTTAGCTATAAAAAAGTTTAATTCTAATTGATTTTCTTTCACTCCATTCAGTATATTCATCATTATTAGGAGTTCTGAAATTTAAAACGTTAACTTACGCTTAATGAATACAGTTCCATTTACTTTTACATACCAAAAAAACTCTCAGTCTCCAAATTTTAATATTCGACAAAGTTAAAAACACTTTTTACGGAACATTTAACAACGATTTAGCTGTTAAAGGCTTTTCAGTTTCATATCTTATTAAAATTTAAAGACGAAACTCTCCGACACCTATTGTACTTTGTCACAAGACTTTCGCTTTTTTTAGGGGATTTATTTCAAATTTAACTGAAAACTTTCAAATAATGGCAGGTGTACAATTTCTGTTATTTATTTGTAAAACTGGCTTTTGTTTTTCAAAAGTTTATAAATATATTACCTACTTATACAAAAAAAATTCTAAAACCATAACAAGTTGTTTCTTAACAAAATATATTTGAATACCCTGGAGATTCACAAGTTTTATTTCTAAATATTTCTATAAGATTATTTTGTTGGTGTTGGTTGGTCATCAAAAACAAGTCTTCGTACTGTGTGGAAAGTAGTTAATGTCATATCCATCTTGCAGCTGAGCAATGATCCAAAAAAAAAACGGCTTCATATAGCCTAATCTCTTTTTTCATTATACTTTCCAAGATAGTTGATCACGTGCTGCTGTGTGGGATCAACAGTTTGAATTAAGAAGCCAAGATACTATAGATACTACTGGCTTCAAATGAGGACATGAAACTACGTTATTGGTCACGAAAGTCTAACAAGGAGTAATAAACAACATAAATGAAAAAAAAAGTTCAGTACTGTTAGTCCTCGACAAGCAGCAGACCTTTGATAGATTTGGCATCACGGCCTTGTATATAAGCTACTAATCATGCACGTGTTCCTCTTGTATATGGTCGCATTGATTAAATCGTACGTGTGGCCCTCTACACTGAGAAGTAAAGTCCGCATCATATACGATTATTTTTTATTAATAGCTTTATTCGAAATTTGATTTTGGCAACAATTTCTGCTTCGATCGAGATGAAAATTAACCAAGAAAATAGTAGTCACGTGATCAGCATTATAGAACTATTAAAATTTAATCACATGTGATGCAAAGTTTATTTATTTTTGACCCTACATAAGGTTACTTCATTATATAAATATTTCTGAAAACGTAGTTTGTGTCCAAAAATAATACACATTAATGTTAAGAAAATTATTTGATTAATTGAAAATACTTAAATTTTCTAATAAAAAAATCAATAATATAAAAATTAAACGCATTTAAAATTTCACCTTTGAATATTAAAACTCAAAAACTTAAAATTTAAAATTACATTTCTGTTTGTCTTTACGTAAAGTTAAATAATAATTTATTTTCCACCTAATACAGACTTTACTGATGACACTGTGTAGTTTTTCGTCTTAATTATAATGTGTATTACTTTTAGATACAAACTACATTTTCAAAAATAGTTATTTTATACAGGGTCAAAATTTTACATCACATGTAACCAAATTTTAATAGCCCTATTTGGATTTCACCGAATCATTGTGTACATTAAAATCAACAGCACAGAAATCTTTGTTTAAAAAGTGGTAAAATACTTGAGAATTATAGTTGACTCGTGCTTAAAATTCATGTAGCACACAACCAAGGTAACCCAGAGGGTATTAATTGCATTACAGTATTAAATGCAGTTCTAAAAGCTTAGACGTTCTTATCGCCTCTGAATAAATTCATAATATATGAGCAAATAATTAGATCAGTCATGCTTTATGGAGCGCTTATTTAGTGGCCATATAAACAGACAGATAGATGGCACTGCCATGGTCTTTTCATTATCTGTTTTATGACCTATTTCGAAATCACAGCTTTAGAAGAATTCCACCTCAAACTCAAACTCTGGTGTTGCTTCATGGCTGATGTATTTAGGATATGATCCCATAACAAACAATGGCTTAACTGCTTCAATGATTTTCTTAATTCTATCTACACGAGGATAGAGTTCACTTTGGAATTTTTGAAAAATAATCAGCATTCGTTCCTAGATATTCTTGAGGCCAAGGCAGATGCAACATATAGTACATCGGAGACCAACTTGCAGGGACAAATACCTCAATGCTGATTGTTATCATCACCCTTCACAAATACAGGACGTAGCCAACACCTTAATATTAAGATTCCTTCATTAAACTGACAACCAAGAAAAATAATATAACTGGCGTAAAAGTAAAAACAATTGTTACAAAATTATGCAGCGGTTTTGGAGATTGATCTATAAGTACAGGAAATTTCATATAATAAGATTTACACATCCTAAATTCCTGCGACGTATCAATCTCACATCACTTATTTTAAAAACGGTGGAAAAAGCAGTTAACTACATTAGAACAGAAATTTTTGATCAGGTGTCACTGCACCCTCATCAACCTGCATTTCAAGTAGCCAGATGTATGGAAATGGCACTGATACAGTTAACAGATGAGACTCAAAACGCACTGAACAAGAAGGAGACCGTAGTATATGCCTTTTTTGATATAGAACGGACTTTTGACAAGACTTCACATAAGGCAGGAGCTCGTGATGAGAGGGGAATAGATGAAATGACGTCCAAATGGATGACGAGACTTCTTTCTACTATAATAAGAGATACATGGAGAGAATGCAATCTGTATCACCAGGGGGATGCCCTTAAGGGGGAGTAACTTCTCTACTTGTGAAGGAGCTACTTGTAGATCGACTCGTCTCTGATCTGACTGACCTCGGCATATCTTGTCTAGGCTATGCCGATGACGTGGTCATGGTCGCGAGGGGTAAACTCGAGAATACCCTCTGCGACATAGTCCAGAGTGGACTTTAATACACTAACCTCGCCAATACCACCTTGGTAGTCTTCACAAGGAAAGAAACCGTAACCTGAAAACCATCAAACTGCATAGAAAGTTATTGAGTGGAAGTCAGATCTTAAATATCTGAGCTTGACCCCAGACAATAAACTTCTGTGGACTAAACACGAAAAAAAGTAATCAACAAGGCTACAAAACCTTTTTTTTTTCTTCTTCTTCCGGGTCCGTCCTGAAGCCGGATGCACTGCGGTCAGAGCAGGCCTATTGTGCACACTATAGATTTACAATCACTCTGTTAACCTAAACTCCTGTATTAATTTGCACAAATCTACTAAGGAGTGAGTGTGTACTTCCTTCGGTTCCAAGTTTGTTGGCCATAAGGTTTGTTGTCGCTTTCTCTTTAGTTACTCACAGTCACATATGATATGCTTTACTGTTTCCTCGGCTTAGCCACATAGTCTGCAGCCGGGGTCTCCTCTATACAGGTTCATTTTATTCAGTACTTCGACAGCCATGTGTTCCGTCATTATACCTGTAATAGTCCTTTATTGATTCCTGCTCATTTGGAATAGTTTTTTTGGCTAATTTCGAGTCAGAGTTTCTTATAAATAGCTTGCTATGATTCAATTCTGTCTGGCTATCCAGTGGTTTTGTGTTTTTTTTTGATCCATTGATTGACTGGTCCCGGGCTGCACACCGTGGCCCTCCAAAACCCGGTTCCAAATCAATATATTGAAATGTTTCAGTTTTCACTAGTTCGTCATCTTTTTCATTTCCATGTATGCCTCCGTGTCCTGGTACCCAAATTAATATAACTCTGTTGTCCTTTGCCAGAGTTGTTAGTTCACTCTAATATTTCCAGAGTAGATGATATTTTTTGGCCTCTAAGGGCCTCAGGGCTGCTTGGCTGTCAGCCTTTATGGTTTGTAGAAATTTCGCGAAAAAAAACTGGAGCACAAATTCAAAAATCCTGCAGTGAACGTACACTACAATAATGAGACCAACTGTCACATATGGGACAGTTATCTAGAGTAAAAGAACCAGTCTGGCCAATGCGAGTGCTAACCTCTCGAAAGTGCAAAAAGTGGCCTGTACATCTATAACTGGGGCAATGAAAACTGACCCAGTAGCAGCCATAGAAGTAAACCTAAGCCTTACACTCTTACGTATACTTGTGGAGAGTATGGCGAAGAAGACAATATATAGAATGATGAGAGATGAAATCACAAAACGAAGACCAAAACTTATCCAAAAATCAACTTCAATACAAAGTTGAGCCCTAAAAGTTAATGGGGCAGAAATATCATTGAAAAACTCATCAATTGACACCAGAACAACGAAGGAAACTGGAATAGGAGTATATGGATTCAGTACCAAACACCATGAAAGCTTGGGTAAGTCATCAAGCATCTTCTTAGCGGAAATACACTTTATCAGGAAATGCATACAATTCGATAAAGAGAAAAACTATCGCGGACAAGAGATTATTATCATGTCAAGTCAAGCAGCCATCATTGTCGTAAGGTCTCACTTAATCTGCTCCAATATGCTCTGGGAATGCCCAGATGAACTATGCGCAAGAATAATAAAGTTACTCTTCTGTGGGTATCGAAACACACTGGGGTAGAGGGAAATGAACGAACGTTTTTGAGAATTTAGTAGCAGTGTAATGATGGAAGAACTAAAAATAGAAGAAGAGGGCAGGATACCCAATTACTTGGCGGACAAGCAAATATACTTCTTGAGAACTACAATCAGAAGAGATTGAAGGAATACATAAGCCTAAGCAAAAATCAGGTTAAAGTTCTCACAGGAATCCTGACTGGGTATTGCCACCTGAATGTGTAATGGAACAAATATTAATTATTTTACACTGTTCAATCTGAACTATGTTCTGCTAAAATTAATATTTAAATAATCACTCTGTGAATAGATTTCCCGTGGGAATAGGGTAGTATATATTTTTTATTACTATCCAAGAAAGTTTAAACGAAAAATAAATCAGTTATCAAGCTTAACTTTTATTATCTTTGTCTTTTAAATGTTTTCTTAAAAATACATAAACTCAGTCAATTTATGAAGACACAATAAGACCCTCTCTAAGACTTGCCTATAAATCTGTCGAGATAATCCTACTCTGGTTATGTAAATAAAACCGACGTAATAAGTTCAAGTTTTTTTACAGATTTTATTTTATCTTAGTCCTTTAGTTATAGAAAGAAATAGAATAGTTTTATTAATTGTATTTATATAAAAATTAAGATTAAGATGCTCAGAGGCCAATTCGGGAATTAAGTATCCAGTATAGAAAGGCTGACGCCCTCTGGGACAAACTATTTGAACTACTAGGGAATGAAATTTACAGTTACAGGGATACATGGGGATGCGTGCCGACGGGGTGTAGGGCGTACAAGCTTGGCTTTTTAAGGAGTACTAAACTTCAGTTCCAATCTGGAATTCGTTAGAATCGGTACCGTCGTCCAGTGCCGTGTCAAAATTACGTGGCGTGCATATTCGTCGGGAATGAAGGTTTTCTTTGTTTTGTTTTGTCCTTCATTTAATTTGGGAAATTAAGGGAATATCGTATATTATCTTAGTCGAGCATTTCGCGATTTTTAATACTATTTGGTTAAGAAATATAAATAGCTGTTTTTTTTTTTGCGTTTTATTCTTTTTTCTGTGTAATGTTTATTAAGCTATTTAAGTTTTTTTTTAAATTGGGTTTTACGTTTTTGGTTAAAAGATCGGCCAAGAAGAGCAATTATGTTAGTTTTTTTTCGTAATTGATATTAGTTTTAAGTTTCTCATTGTAAATAATTCGTTTTTTATATTTATTTTTGTTAATAGACTAAGTGTTTTGAGAAACTTGTTTTGTTTAATTTTAATCAGAAACCTTCACTCGGCTAAACTCGCGGACATACTGCTGTATGAGCTGTAAATAATAAATGGCATCTGTCCAGCTAATTAGCAGCCTTGCCTGAGTCCTGAAGTTCTGATTTATGGTTGTAGTAAACTTAAATAAACGTAGTTGTTTGGTACTAAAGCTGCAAGAGAGAAGTTGCACGTCCAGATTTCCAGAGTGTCTTTATTGCTGTAAAATTTAATTATAGGTTATCAAAATAGCTACTAATTAATATGAAGCAGAAAAAATGATTATAAATGAAATGGTTAACGCTACCACAATATATCATTTGCAAGAGTCTATGATCAAATTCTGTCACAAATGAACACCTCAAGAAACTCGGATTGACAGAGACAGAAGAATACAGATTTTGCAAGGAAGAAGGAAACCTCTATCCACATCCTTTCACTTTAGAAAATACAGATCTTGACAGCACACCAAATAAAAGAGGAGTTTCCCATTCTAAAGCCGTCCAACATTCTTAAGTTCCTAAAAGAAATAGGACTGAAGAACCTGCTCTAGTCGGCAAGGTATTCCTAACAACTTAGCATCAAAAGATTAACACCGTAGACCTATTAGGTCGCAGTGTATTTATCTCCATCTTTACATACATACATACATACATACATACATATATATATATATATATATATATATATATATATATATATATATATATATATATATACACATAGAGATTTATGATATAATTTTCTGATTTATTTTAGGATGGCTATTTCTACAACGTTTTACAATATAATTTTCAAATAAAATTAATTATACAAATGATGCGTAGAAAATATACACTCGACACCTGGTGTTGTTCGAAAGTTTTCATCGAAACTGAAAACAGATCACGAGAAAAAGTCGAAAGTCCTGAATATAGGGCTGAAATTTCAGAGATATTGTACAAAAGTTTTAATTGGGTATCAGGTTAAGATGCTTGTAAGAGCCGTGGACAATATTGTTATTTAATATAAGAGAGAAAGTTTTTTTTTGAAACTTTAGTCAAGTATTAGAATTTAATTAGACCATTTTGTGTCGTGTTTGAGAAATCATTTTACCATATACGATTAAGTTCTAAATGAGAGTTAAGCAATAATAATATTTTTGTATTCATGATGTGCTTAAAAACAGTTTTTGAACTCACATTTTTCTGTAAACTTCAGTATATAGGATACCAAGATAAACTGAACCGTTTCACAACCATAGCTCTAAAATTCTGTAAAAGTATCGACAAGAAACTCTCTTCCATGGCAGAGTATCTCACGTTGATTGTTCATTAGAATATCTCGGGATAAAATGTGATTTGAATCACGCAAATTTGTATCTTGTGAATTCCTGTGACCCTTTCTTTAGTAACACCGATCTTGTACGACTTCCGGTTATACCGGAAGTTGGCCGAAACTTACTTATTTTAAATGAATCATCTTGTGTGTTATATTCTTTTCGTATTCCTTTCTTCATTCCCAATATTTTTTTTTCAAAGTTTTTTTTTTGCTTCGCTCTAGACGTTTTTGAGAAAAAGAATGTTTTTTTTTTCAAATTTAGGCAAGGTGTCGTCTAAAATTGAATGTCGCTTCAAAAATAGAATAGTGAAACTCGAAACTCCGGTTGTGGCTTTCGATATTATTGGGCTCGATAATGAATTGGAAAAGTTACAAATTTTGAGCTTTAACACAAAATTTAAAAAAATATATTTTTTTTTCAAATATGATGCTACGTTATGTACGTAGTGCCTTTATGGTTAGTCACCATTTCACTGAAGCCAATCACCAGACTCACTTCTGTGTCGATTCGCCGTCGTCAGAATTTTACCAGGAATCAGTTAGACAATAATTATGACAAAGAAATCACACGTCGTCATGAGTTGACATCACTCGCCCGAAGAGGAATGACGAAACAACATTGCGACCATGTCCTAACTTCGGATACACAAAACTTCTTCGCCATGGGAAAGTTAACGCGAAGCGAAAGTTGTGTAATGCTGCTAGGCAGTTGCCGGCAGCAATCAGCTTTGGCGATGTTGTAGCCTAGGCGATGTTACGCATTGAAGTTTTGTTAAGGATTACGATGACCAGCTTTAACCATAGTCCCTTGTAACGTGGCTATCTCAATTGATGAGATTGAGTGCGCGCGGTCAAGGTCCTCTCTTCTGTCGCCTTTCTCAACTAGTGAGATTGAGCGCGTGCAATGGGAACTGGTATAAGAAGCTCATAATCCGTCGAATACTCATACTCGACGCGGAATACTTCAATCTGGGAGCTACGAGTGCAGCTCGACCCAAATCAAAGAATAGTACGCGGAGTGGGAAGGTGTTTCACGAACGGAAATACAGCTACGTAGGTATTTCCGAGAGACTGGTTGGATTTAAAAAGCGACGCCATGTAATCTGTTTGTGTGGGGAATATTGGACATCTTTTCATCACGTTTTTCCAGACGCCTGAGTAGCCGCCCATTCCAATTCCAAGATGCACCGGGAAACTAAGGCGATAATCAGCCTTCGGGACTTCTTTCTCTCTCTCTCTCTCTATCCATATATGTATATATTATATATATATATATATATATATATATATATATATATATATATATATATATATATATATATATATATATATATATATGTTATGTATAAGTGGACAAAAGGTAGCCCCACTAGGATCTCCAGAGCCCAAGTGGGGGCAGACTTCAGCGCACTCATTATTTACATACAAGCTATTCTTTGAACCTTGTCAAGTTGAAGAAGGTGTTTGCACTTTGTTGTACTACGCCACCATACAGTAGCGGCGTACGTGATCATGAAGCGGATCAACATCGCGATCGTTTATATCCGAATTAACACGTTCAGTGTCAGGCCCTGATGCACTCAAAGGCTCCTTTACAAGCTCAGAAAGCCCATATGGCGTCCTTCGTTGGAGCCTCAATATAATTATTCCAACTCAGTCGTGAGTCCATAATTACTTCCAGGTATTTAACAGTTCCCTTGGATTAAAAGGCCCTTCTAGTTAATGTAATTGTAGGAAGTCTCCCGTTCTTCTCTTTTTTGTAAAGACTTTATTCGGATTTATTTTGAGCCCCGCCCTGTAGGACCATTGTTCTGCGATTCATTGGTCTCCTCAAGTCCCAAATATCGTGACCAGGGGATAAAATGACTTGGTCATCTGTATATACAAAGGCTCCACAACAAAGTTCCGGTTCTTTCCGGATACAAATATTTTCTCAGAGAACGATTTGTTCAAAAGTGGAAAACGTATTAAATTCTGTGTGATATGACAAAAGGACAGTATGGCAAGCGAAAGCAAGTTGTCGACGGAGGGGAGACGCCAGCAACATTCTCATTTCTAGTGTAAAAGTCAGGGTCGGGTCCATTTTTTTGAATTCGAAGATCTTGAGAGGAGTGATCCCAGGAATAAATAAGTTGAAGACGGGGGGAGGGGGGAGGGGAGCTAGCAGCATACACATTCCTAGTATAAGAGCCAGAATCAGGTTTGTTTTCCTACACTAAGAGGTCTTGGAGAGGGCGATCGCAAGAAAATCCAACACCATACACATTCCTAGTGTAATAGGCACAATCGGATATATTTTCCTGAAATCTAAGCTCTTGAGGGGAGGGCGATTCCCCCCCTTGGATTCGCGCCTGCGTACAGGCAGATGAAGCCGTATAACTTTCAGTTATACTATCTAATAATAATGATATCTGGAAAAATCTTTATATCAAGTACACATACTTTCATATTAATGTTAAAAATATTTAAACAAAAATGTAACAGAACATAAATTGTTATTTAGTTCGCAAATACTTCTGTATGCATCCATTTTTTTTGTAGAAATACTTCCAACTCATAAAATATTAGTTTTTTTTTTAATTTTTAGAATCACAAGGCATTTTTCCACTTTTAATTTTCACTTTTGATTAGCTAAAATTATCCATGCAATATACTGGACCTTTCAAAAATTCTTGGCTGATTGTTCCTATGTTTGGTAAATTTTGTCATTTTCCAGTAATAAGAGCAATGAATTTTTCCTTATCCTGCTTCAAGGATAATAAACGAGATAAAGATTAAATCATATAATTAAATGTGGCTTCTTATCTTTCTCCCTCGATTAAAATGACGGCTTTTTATTAGGACATTTTATTTAAATTTGAATGTATATTTCATACGAATTCATACATAAAAAGGCTTTTGAATTTATAAGGGAAAATTAGCATGTTATTTGTGTATAATTAGCTAATGTTCTTGTATTTTATTAAAAGCTTTATTTTTTTTTTAAATTTTAATTGTAATCAAGAATATTTGAAATCTTTTCCATTGGCGATCTGTCTCGATGGTGTAGGGGTACTATGTTGAAATATTACTTTCATCAGAAAATAAAGCATAGCCTAATAAAAATTCACGGCTACACTGCAAACTATAGGGAAATTCCGCTCGTATACTTTGAAGAGAAATTCTATTTGTGAAAACATGAAAAAAAAATACGCAAATATGTCATAAGGGAGCCATGGCTGTTTAAATGTGTTCCTTGAAAACGGTTTATTATTTAATATCTTTTGAATTGCTTGCAGCACCCATATGTTTTCTAGTAGTCCAACAAACATTAATAAATTTTCTTGTTAAGGACAAATGATAAATTTAGTTAGTGGAGTTCCGACAGGGAGCGGTCTTGTTTATTTATCCCTTTTTTACATGGCGCATTTTTAAAATTCTCTCTAAAAATTCTGATTCCGCAGCAATATTACATAAAAAAGTTCTTCATACGTACTGTTTACAAATAGTTCAGATGCTTCATCCTCAAGATTTACTTCTCAGAATTTAGTTTTGTGAATGAATTTAGAGGAAATAGTACCAAGACCAATTTTTTCTTAATAAAATTTTCTTTACTGAAGAAGCAGAGTTTACGCGGAAGACACAGTAAATTTTCATAATAACCATGTGTGGCCAGAAAAAATCCTCACGTAATTTTCGAAGCAGGATTTTGAAACAAATTTTCAATCAATGTGTTTGGTAACTTATCCTGGCAAATAGAATAATAGGGCAGCATGTTATGCTCCAATGTTTAGACGAGCCCGCATATTTAGACTTTTCGAAAAATGTTTTGTCATAATTGCTTGAAGATATGCCTTACGGTCAAAGACTGAAAACATTCTTTATGCATGATGGGCCTTCACGTAATTTGAGTAGTTTAGTTCGAGAACACTTAAATCGAACATATCCAGACCTATGGAAAGACGAGGTAGGCCCATCGCTTGACCATCCCTTTCACCGGATCTAAATCCACTAGACTACTTTTTTGGATTACTTAAAGTCTCTAGTTTATTCAGTACCTGTCAAAAATTTACAACAAATGGAACAATGTGTTGCCAAGAAATTCATAATAAACAAGGAATTTTTGAGAGAGTAAGAACTTCAATAGAAAATCGTCGAGATGAACATAAATCATTTTCAATGTTGGTTGTAACTTTTTTTAGCTAAGACACTTATTTTTCTCTTTATTTTTATTTTTTGTTCAGCCCACAATTACCTTTAATGATTAAATAACAAAAGCAAAATCCCATGTAGTCTTATTATTGACGTTTTTTCTTTTTAAACTTTTTAATTTGGTTTACCTTCAAAGCTAATAAAAAAAATAAGATAATTATGACTCTTTATTATTTTGACATTAACAACAAGCTACTTAACATTGTTTGCTTCAAATTTATAATCACCATAAGTCTATTTTGAAGTTTAGTTTAAACCACAAAACACGAAAAAGGAGAAACGTTATGTACTTACTAATTGGTCGAAATAACTGTGATGTTAGATCGATGGTGTCGGCGCCAACGGTGGTGCTATAACTACGAAAGAAATTATTTTTTATTTTTTAGCAAATATTAATATTTCGACGTTTTTACTTTTATCGTATTAAAAAAGGTAACAAATATAAATACTACAAAAGCACACAACTTCAAAATATTAATGTATCATGTGATAAAAAATACATATTTAGGAAAATAAAGCAAAGTTTGCGTTTTAGCAAACTCTCACTTGAATTGTTTTTGGTTTCACATATTCTTGTTTCGTCATATTGAATTTGAGAGTTATATTGAGAAAATCAAATTCGTCGTTAGATTACAACTATTTAAATTTGTTGGAATTGATAGTTTGAAAGTGTAAGGATTATTATAACGTCGCATTTTTTGTAAGGTTGGGGTATGTTTTATACAATATAAAACTTATTGAAAAAACATGGTACTGTAAATAGAAAAAAACAAAAATTTATAGCTAAAATAATTTGAGTGAAGAGTTTTACAAATTTTAATAAACGTATTCTGTTACATATACAAAATATGTTTATATACAAATACAAAATATTTCTTATAACCATATTAGTACGTGAACAATGAAATAATAAATCATTTAATTACATTGGCAGACAAGTAAAGCGCTTCGCAAATGAATCAACAGTCGCAGATGATCTCTCACATACCCGATACACGTGTGAAATATGACATTAAAAATTTTAGGTTATAAAATTAGTATTGAATATATACGTATAAGTACAGAAATTTATTGTTATTTTTATTTTGTCATTTCATACGTTTAACTGTATGATTTTTATTTTAAATACTCAAAATTCCTAGGCAATGTTTTGTACAAAAAAAGACAGCGTTTCGTTATAATTTAGGCATACAGTATTAGTAAGTAAATACATTCTGAAAAAAAAATCAGGGAATTTATTCATAAATATGAAACAGCATGTTATAACATATGTTTTCAAGTATTAACTTTTTCATTTATTTATAAATTTGCGAAGCGTTGTACTTGTCTACCAATGTAGGTATGAACATTTTATGATACCTCTATTCGAAATACAAAATGGCAGACAAAAATAAATCAGAGAAAATATAAGAAGTTTTTTGTCGACTTTTCCTATGTCTGAAACAATTTTTCCAATTTGTCTGCCAAATTCATAGTCCTCATAAGTTAGTATTATCTTCAAGTACCCACATGGGCAAACAAATTCTGACGGTGAAAACTTGGTCGAAATTTCCTCATAATTACCGGAAAAAAATATTTCGTTATGATCAAACCGTCTGCCATTGTTTTACACACAATTTGTTACTCTAGCTTTCATATTGTTCATTGACAGACAAAAATAAATCAGGATTTTTTTGTAAGTTCACCGCTATTTTTCCACCTTTTCGACCATTGCAACTTGTTTGCCATTTTTTCTATGAATTTAATTTGGATGACTACTCTTTCACTTTAATGGCAGACAATTTGAGATCAGGAAAAAACAGATATTTTTTTGCAAATAAAAATGGTTTTTCTAAATTTTCGAAGGGGTTGCTAGGGTTGACCCCGAGATATCTTTTAGCCCTCCAAAGGGCAGACAAAAAAAAATGAGTCCATTTCACCTTATGGACAGCTAACGGTCTATATAGGGAACTATTTAAACACGGTAGAAAATAGATTTATTTATTTATTTCTTACTGAAATCTTAATATTTACCTAGCTACTTTCTATTGTGACATTTTATTGCAATTATTGTTATAAAGCACTTTTCTTATTACGTTCATCTAATTTTTGTTTTTCCATCAACAAGTTGATTGATGATTTATGTATTAGACAAAGCTATAAAAAAATGTCTCCTTTCTGAAAAAATATAAATGATGAAGTATTTTGTGTGACGCCCACCTAATCCGCTTACTTTCTGAAACTTAATGGAAATATTCGATTCTAGCAGGCAGTGTCAATTATCCAAACCTTAAGTGGGTAATAGGGACCCATGAGAATAAAGAAAAATAAATTTAAGTAAACGTTGAAAAAAATACGCAGCAGCGCAAAGACAGCAGTCGTAGGTTGTGTACACTTTGTAAAATGTCACAATTAATGGTACATTAAACTACGAGAAAATAAATATCAACCTTACGATTTGAAATTGCAGCAGGAAATAGGTGACGATAATTTTGAAAGCTGCTTAAATTTTTACCATAAAATGAATATTCATAGAAGTGAATTTAGAGTTTTTGTGTAGCGTAATGTTCTCTAATGAGGCTATTTATAGAAGTAACAGGCTTTTATCCCTTCTAATTTGTTGGTCAGTATCTAGGCTGGCCCCGACCCAGATTAGATTACTAGAACTATACCAAGTCGAAAAAAGGTATGAGACTGGCGTTCTCGTTCGCGAAGAGGAACTTCACGTTACAGCTCTCGAGAGGGCGGTGGCGGAAAAACCAACCGAGTCAAATGTCAAATGCTAAATAACTTAACATGAAATGCATCGTGCGGAGGGGTGCATTGTACCAGGCGAGTCAACGATTGGATGAAGTAAGTTTGTGCCTTTTCGATGAAATTTACAAAGAAACTATATTTATTGTTTGATACAGTTTATTTTTAGGCAGATTTTAAAAATATTTAGGACTCTACAGGGTGAGCCAAAAAACTAGGACAGCATAAAGTTGTATTTTTTTAAATAGAACACCCTATATACGAATCGTATTTTCGATTTAGCTTATAATTTTAAATCTTTTTTATTAAGAGTTTACTATAACAAAACTTTATAGTTTCTGAGATAATTAAGTTTAAAGAAAAAAAGTCACATTTTCAAGCATCAATTCAATCCTAAATAACATTTTCAATTTTGTAACAAATATATTCAAATTTAGAATTTATCAAGGCCAAGGACAAGTTAACATAATTTTTACCTAATATTTGCAATAAAAGCTACAGGGTGTTGAACACATCGGCTCAAATTTGAACAAGTTTAAATGAATAAATATCTTTTTTTTAATGGTACACCCTGTATATTTTTATGTTATTTAATAGAGTAATAAAAACCCTAAAAGTTTTGTTCAATATATCCTATACCTATTTATAATAGTTTATTGAGATATTTCAGTTTTTCTTATTTTCCATACTTTTTTACAGAAATAGTCTTCATTATCATAGTAGCCATGTAAAATAATAAAAAGTAACTACAGAAACAAACAGAATGTGGTTAAATATGATGAAATACATTATTCGTTATATTACAACGGCAATAGTTTAATTAAACATAATGTGAAAAACTTAACACAACAATAACGACAAGGCAAAGACATATTTACTTTTATACTAAATTGAAACAAAAAAATTACCTATTAAATACTGAGATTAATTATTTCTTTTTAATAAGTGTTCAAATAAACGACCCTCTTGTGCAATGCACAAATTTAGTCTTTTTTGCAGATTTTCTCGGACCCTGGACAAAATTAGTGGCGTTATTGTTCTACAGGTATCCCTAATCCTGTTTCGCATATCTTCCACTGTTGTTGGTGGATTAACATACACCTTATTTTTAATATAACCCCATAGGAAGAAATCTAATGGGGTGGTGTCGCAAGACCTTGGTGGCCACTCAATGAAACCCCCACGTCCAATCCATTTTTGCGGATATCGTTGGTCCAAAAACGCACGAACTTCACGATGGTAATGCGGAGGCGCACCATCGTACTGGAACCACATACTGTCGAGCTCATCCCTATCGAGACCTTGAAGCAGTTGGGGTAGTTCTTCTTGTAGAAAGTTCAGGTAACTATGGCCATTTAGTGGTTCATTAAAAAAGTGGGGTCCAATAATTCGATTATGATGAATACCACACCAAACATTTAATGACCAGTGGTTTTGATGTTGCACCTCTCTAATCCAAAATGAGTTTTCTGTGGCATAATAATGCATGTTGCGTCTATTTACGGCACCGTTACTTCTAAAAGTAGCTTCATCACTAAACATTACCTTGCATAATAAATTTGGATTTAATTGAATCTCCGCATTTATTGTACGACAAAAGTTTACACGACTTTCAAAATCCTGTCCATGCAATTCTTGGTGTAATTCCATATGATATGGATAATACCTATATTTCTTGGTAGTACGATTAGCGGTGGATTGTGATGTTTCACATAATGCTGCTAACTGACGGCTACCAATATAAGGATTTTCCTGAACATTTAACAATACTTGTAGTTCTTTTTCTTCATTAGTTACTGGTTTGTTGACCACCTTACGTTTTGGATAATCAACAGTACCAGAAGAATCAAATCTTTGCATTAAGTTTTGAAAAGTATGGGTATTAGGCTGGCGTCGATCAGGATACTTCATTTTGTAAGTTCTTTGAGCAAGAAGGCAATTTTTTTGAGCCTCTCCTATTGTATAAATCATATCTATTAACTCATTCTTTGGAAAATTCATTTTACAATATAAGATGAATGCAAAAAAACCAAACTACACTACATAAAAACCAAAAGAAGCGATTGCGGTTATAAATTTGACACACAGAAAAATGTTCTTTTACATTGTTTTTGCCATGGCTACTATGATAATGAAGACTATTTCTGTAGAAAAGTATGGAAAATAAGAAAAACTGAAATATCTCAAAAACTATTATAAATAGGTATAGGATATATTGAACAAAACTTTTAGGGTTTTTATTACTCTATTAAATAACATGAAAATATACAGGGTGTACCATTTAAAAAAAAAGATATTTATTCATTTTAACTTGTTTAAATTTGAGGCGATGTGTTCAACACCCTATAGCTTTTATTGCAAAAGTTAGGTAAAAATTATGTTAACTTGTCCTTGGCCTTGCTAAATTCCAAATTTGAATATATTTGTCACAAAATTGAAAACGTTATTTAGGATTGAATTGATGCTTGAAAATGTGACTTTTTTCTTTAAACTTAATTATCTCAGAAACTATAAAGTTTTGTTATAGTAAACCCTTAATAAAAGAGATTTAAAATTATAAGCTAAATCGAAAATACGATTCGTATATAGGGTGTTCTATTTAAAAAAATACAACTTTATGCTGTCCTAGTTTTTTGGCTCACCCTGTAGAGTCCTAAATATTTTTAAGATCTGCGTAAAAATAAACTGTATCAAACAATAAATATAGTTTCTTTGTAAATTTCACCAAAAAGGCACAAACTTACTTCATCCAATCGTTGACTCACCCTGTACATAGAATGATGTATCTGTAATGATCCCTCCAGATTACTGGTCGACCTTCTGAAGTCAGAAGCCTTATTCCAGTAAGTGGCTCTGCGGGGTTAGACCGAACCTTCCAACTAAAATAACACTCTTTCTCATATGTAATTTTGGGAACCCTTAAGGTCTAACCACAGCACAACTGAAGGAAGCACAACCTGAAGGAAGTGATGTAGGTTTTACTTCAATAGATACTGAAATTCAGACAACACTTGTAAGTTTGAGAATAAGACCTGAGGATGGAAAGAAGGTGAGAGCGAGCGAAGTCTATTTATCTTATGGGCACTTCAGGTTAACCTATGCCGCCTCTGCTGCTTTAGGCAAATTGCTAGTCGGTGAGGACATTAAGATCATCCTCATTTAGGAGCCCTAGCTTGCCCAGGGGTGCATAGCTGAACTAGGAGAGATCAAGGGTGTGTTAATCCACAATTCATGCTTTTATAATGTCAGAGTCTGTACTTTAATTAGAGATGAGTGAGCGTGCACTAATGGTGACTGATTTCTATTTCAAGGATCAATCGGTTGTTAGGCTGAATTAACCAAAGGAGGAGAAAACCCAAGTTGTAGTATCATCAAAATAACACTCTTCCTCAAATAATTTAATTTGGGGGACCCACAAGGTCTAACTACAGCACAACTGAAGGAAACACAACCTGGAGAGAGTGATGTAAATTCTACTTCAATGGATCTTGAAATTTAGGCAACACCTGCAAGTTTCAGAATAATGCATCAGGATGGAAAGAAGATGGGAGCGGGTGAAGTTCAATTATCTTACGGGCACTTCAGGTTAACTTATAACACAGTAGGGCTGCGTCTGTTGCTTTAGGCAAATTTCCAGTCAGTGAGGACATTGACATCATCCTCATTCAGGAGCCTTGGTTTGTCCGGGGACTCATAGCTGGACAAGGAGAAATCAAGGGAGTGTTAATCTACAATTCACAATTTGATAATGTCAGAGCCTGTACTTTAGAGATGAACGTGCACTAAAGATGATTTTTGCTTCAAGAATCAACCGGTTGTTTGGCTTAATTAACAGATGATAAAATCCCAAATGGTAGCTATCATTGCCTCGGTATACCTGCCATATGACTTACCAAGCCCACTTCCATCACTGCAAATCATTGGAATGGATGCCAATGCACACCATCTAGCGTGGAATAGCGGCGGCATAAACAAAAGAAGTGAGTATTTTTTTGATTTTATAGTCTCTAATAATGTGGAGATTTGAAATAGCGGGAAAGACCCCACTTTCGTTAACAGTACTTGTAGCGAGATAATTGACATAACCTTGGTGACTTTAGGTATAAGCTTACAGATAGCTTGATGACAGGTTTCATCGGAGCCGTTCTTCTTGAATCATAGATATATTTGCATGGAGGTGGTCGAAGTGGAAAAACTGGTCGCGATGTATCGTGATGCGAGATACATAAATAGGAAGAAATAAAAGGACGACCTAAATTTTATAACTACTTATTAAATGTTCTATAAGTGACTAAACTGGATTAGGTAATGATGTTAAGTTACTCTCGTTGAAAGATCCACATTGCCTAAATCAGCTAGCCCTTATTGTCGTGGCAATTATAAATGGGCAAGAGTTTAATGATTCAGTTGATATATAATGTAAAAACAGCCATTTCTGAAATAACTCTAACCAAAACTTCAAACTTGAGGCGAAATCTGTAAGTTAAATCTAATAAAATTGTAACGCCGAAAAGACGTAGTCTCTAAAGATAGAATTTTCAGATTATTCAAATAAAATTTAACATACCTGTACTATATTTTTAAATTAACTTTAATAGAATACTAATTAATAAAGCAAAAACTGACATAGATATGTTAGCTGTAGCTATAAATAATAAAGCAAAAATGACATAGTTTATCAAAGGAAATTGCAATTTCCTTTATAAAACAATTCTATGTTCCTTGTTCTTACAAATTCGAATAATACAGCTTCTTATCTGTTTGCGAGTACTTGCTATCAAGCGGCAGTCATTAAAAGATGGTATCGGCTAATGGTATATTTGTAGACAGGACAGCTCTTGGATGTTTTAATATCCTCTTGTGAGTAGTTTAATATGTGTAGTCAAAAGAGAATCAACTTAAATTACATTTGCAAGCAGAAGTAGTTGGTTTCGAAGAAATATGAAGTATTTTCTTTAAGGACGGCAATGTTTTAAGAATATGGGAATAGTTTCGCAGAAAACAAGGAACACAAAACTGTCATAAAGCTTTAAACTAGCTTGCAGAACTTGAAGTTAAGCTTGAATAAATATTTTTAATGCTTTAAATGCTGGACAAAATATGAAATTTCTTATATGTGGTTTAAACTACCCTTGTATGGTTTAAAAATCTGGGTTATGATTTAAAAAGCTGGTCCCTACAAGAAAAGAGAGATACCGGAGTTTATGGAAATTTTTTAAGAGGTTATGGCGAGCGTATAATATAAATTATAAGATTTATAGAACTCGAAAAATAAGAATATTGGTACCTGATTTCGGTGTAGATTGATCAAATTAAATAATAAAACTTGCTAATTTTAATCTTTATCAAATATATTCAACAGCTGGAGCGACCAGTCACATAGAGAATGACTAAATTCGTTCAAAGTATCAATATTAGATATGTCAAAATACAAATTTCAAGAGATTTTTAAATCCATGTCCTAATTATTGGAAAAATATCCAGCACGACGAATCCGTAAAATTCAATATTATTCACCCAAAACTGCAACGGAAACAGATAATCAATGTAGAGATTTTAGGTATACCTAAAAATGGCGAGGATATTTATACAGAAAATCTGTTTGAAAGCAGAACTCCATTTAAGAACGATGCCAATAGATGACGAGAGTCATGCAAACTATTGCGAAATTCCAGATCTAAATAAAACATGCGTAAAAGTAAAAAATAGCCTGTTAGAGTGTATACTTGCAAAATGTCATAACAGATGTAAAATATAATGTGGATATTGAGTTGACTTCGGCTCAGTTTCAAGAAGCAATTGTAACCTTTTACCTCAAAAACCCTTCTTCTGTGTGGAAGATTGCCAGCAACAAAGTCAACTGTTGGAATAATGATCTTACAATATTAAGGAAAGAAATATGCAAATTGCTCAACAATGTAAAAAAAAACGATGAGTGGACACAATATTCTGAAACGCTGATTACAACAAAAAATAAGAAAAGTTAAGAGAAACTCCTAGAGGAAGCTCTGTTAGGAGGTTGAAAGCATATGTGAAGCATCATGGTTCTACAAGATTCTGGCTGAGAATTCCCTTGTTCTTATAGGACACTGCGGAAATAGGATTGGATTTCCACAGAAACAGGCGAGTATATCTTGAAGATACTCCTTCGGACGCATTTGCCAGACCTTAATATTATCCAAGATGCTACAATAAATATTGAAAGCAATTTTCTAACCGAGATCAGAAGGACACTAAAAGGAGACGGGCAAACGTAATAAGTCACAACAAATTCCTGTGAGCAATAGCGTCGTTTGAGAGATACGAGGCAGCGGGACTCGATGATGTCATCCCAGTGGTTCTGAAGTAAAGGTCTTATTACTGCTGGGCTCTTAAGGATTCTAAGAACATGCATACAAAAAATGCCATCTGGTTCTTTCAGTACTACTCTAACTTCGAGATGACACACATGATCATCTTTATACTGTTATTTTATGAAAACCATCTTCTCAATATAACATAAAATTAAATTAAAGTGTACATAGTGTACAGTGTTGTTCGTGAATTTTTGTTCAAGATAAATATTCAATATATTCTAAATAATTTAACAGTTACATCAAAAAAATGCTCCATTATTTCTTGTCTCAAAATTATTCCAATTAGAGCTCCTTGACAGTCAATGTTCATCATACAGATCTAAAAAACTAACTCTTAAGTAGTGGGAATAGGGGGCTTCTAGTTGACCCCCCACCACTTTTTTGATTGGTCAGCCAAGAATGACCTTGTTTCTGATTGGCTGCCCAAGTTCGCCCCCTATTCCGATTGGTTTCATAAACTCCGCCTCTTTTTGCTCCACCTCCTACCTCCTTCCTAACCACCACAGTAGTTGGAGGGGAGCTGGTAGCAGTTGGAGGGGAGCTGGTATTTTAAACGATCGAATCTGAGCGAACTTCAGTCATTCGTGCGCGATGTCAAATAGCGACCAACAACAACAACAACAGCAACTCATTGAACGTGTAGGCCAAGTAATAATTTCCTACCAAAATAACGGAAAAAATCTTACCGATTTTGAAGATCAAGACTTGGCCTTCTTTCCCATCAACTACTTGAAAACATTCGTCGATTCACTTAGTTTACAACAAATTTGGAACAGGTTGCCGGAAAATTATAGAAGTGACGAAGAATTGCAGCTAAATTTGCCGTGTTTTAAACACTATCCACTATATCAACACCACATAGACGGCCCACCATTATCAATAAAAAAGTGTTGTAAAATTAAAAAATAGTGTGAACAAGTGAATCGAGTTTCATCGGACAGTCTTCGAAATGGATCAGACACATGTATATTTAGATTCTGCTTGCGATGAAACGATCCAGTCAATGTACAAAGATGAAACAACTCATTTTAACTTGGCTGGAAGAGGAAAGTTTCACGCAAGACAGGATTCTCTGATCACTATTGATCGAAATAATTTCGAAGACGACGATGAAGATGAAGAAGATGATGGGATAGAGGATAATGGCGTTCCAAACGGGTGTGGAGAAGAGGGGCTCGTGAAAGTGGCAAAAATAAATGCAAGTGATACATTGACACCAAATTACCTTACGCGAGAAGTGTGCGTTTTTCAATCTTATGTCGTAATTATTTCATCTTCTGGCGGTGCATATAATTTATGTTGTGAATGTTACTATATACATGCTCTAAATTGCCCAAATGGGAAAAATAATTTTGTTAATAGCCACTTTAAACGATCCTTTATATGTTGCGAAAAAGATCTGCAATGCAACACGTGTGAAAACGATTTATTCATAACAACTCCTTCACAAGCATGTATAATATGTAACAAACCAGAACTAAAGAATATGCAAAACCATCTAATCGAAAAATCAAATTTTAAATAAATTTATTTCACTTGCACTTATTCATGCACTATGGACTATATTAAGTTTAAGTTTAAGTTTAAGTTTAAGTTTAAAATATTTTATAAGAATTTAGATTTTGTTCTGCTAAGTTAAATAAATGTAAAAAACTATGTAAATAAATATAAGGGAATGATGTGAATAGATAAGAATTTGTATTTATTCCCATTGAAAGAATTTATAATTTTGTACTTTCAGCATAGAATAATTCTTTTCAAATAATATGCATAAATTCAAATAAATGAATTTGATACTCCACTTGAATTTATTCCTAGTAGTTTTTATATTAAGTTTAAAATGCCAACTAATTTAAATAAAATTTTATATAAAATATAAGTTGTAAGATATAAGTTATAAGATATAAGGTATAAGTTATAAGATATATATTAAGTTTAAGTTAAATAAATATAAGGGTACCATGTAAATAAATAGAAATTTGTCTATATTTAGATTCCAAGAATTAATGATTTTGTTCTTTCAGTGTAGAATAATTTTTTCTACATAATATGCACCATCAATCCTATTGATAAATTGAATTTTAAATAAATAAATTTGATACTTCACTTGAATTTATTCATGCACCCTAGTAGTTTGTAATATTAAGTTTAAAATGTCAACTAAGATATTTAAATAAGAATTAATATATAAGATAAAGAACAATTAGGTTTGATTAAATAAGATTCTCTGAAAATCGAGCTTATGATTTATTCTTCCATGTAGAATAATTCTGCCAAGTTAAAAAAAAAACTAGTTTTCGTTACTATGCTTGTAAAAAAATAAAAATATATATTATCATCCTATTAATAATAATTCTTTAAAGTTGAAGAAACTTGGTTATTAGGTGTGAAATAGAAAAAAATTTTTCCTCAACGATTTTGTTTTTTATTATTCCTAAATTAAAATACAAATATACATATATACATAAATAGATAAATACATATATACATATATAAATCATAATACCAAGTACCATTTTGGGATGGATCTCTGTTCCAGCTCTGCCATAGGTTGCTGCTGCTGCTCTGCCATAGGTTGCTGCTGCTGCTCTGCCATAGGTTGCTGCTGCTTTACCATCTGCTGCTGCTGCTGCTGCTCTGCCATAGGTTGCTGCGGCTCTGCCATAGGTTGCTGCTGCTGCTGCTTTGCCATAGGTTGCTACTGCTTTGCCATCGGTTGCTGCTGATGCACCAGAGATTGTGGCTGCCCACCAGAGATGTTGTTGCCCACCAGAGATGTTGTTGCCCACCAGAGATTGCCGTAAATTATAAATTATAATTTATAATTTATCGGCCTCTTGCATTTTCGATCGTATCTCTGTCTTTTCATTGCCAAAGGTTGCTCCGGCTCTGCCATAGCTTGCTGCTGCTCTGGTATCGGCCTCTTGCATTTTCGATCGTATCTCTGTCTTTTCGTTGCCAAAGGTTGCTCCGGCTCTGCCATAGCTTGCTGCTGCTCTGGTATCGGCCTCTTGCATTTTCGATCGTATCTCTGTCTTCTCTCCGGTATCGGCCTCTTGCATTTTCGATCGTATCTCTGTTTTGGGGTTGCCAGAGGTTGCTCCGGCTCTGCCATAGCTTGCTGCTGCTCCGGCTCTGCCATAGCTTGCTGCTGCTCCGGCTCTGCCATAGCTTGCTGCTGCTCCGGCTCTGCCATAGCTTGCTGTTGCTCCGGCTCTGCCATAGCTAGCTGCTGCTGCTCTGCCATAGGTTGTGGCCGATCTTCTTCCATAGGCTGTTGTTGCTCCATCATCAAAGGTTGAAGATCCATTGCTCGGTCTGGATCCCACTCAAAGGCGATAGGCTCGGGATCCAGGTCTGGCTCAAACATGTTGATAAATTCTTCATCTAAATAGTCAGCCTCTGATGGTGGCGGCCACATCACCGTGTTCTCGGAATTTGGACTCTGACGATCCATCAGATTAATCTGATTTTCCAAGAATCCCAGAAAGTCTTGTAGTGTTATAATTATGAACGTACTCATTTTGAGACTTTAAACTTAATGAATGCTAAGTCAAGACGCTGTAAATCCTTATATACAATACTGAAATACCACTTTTCCTACCTCCAGCGGCAAAACCAGTCCGAAGAATGAGAAGAAGAAGAAGGCAAAGATAGCGTGAACTCGAGAGAGGTCGTTCAACGGTCGTCAGTTGTTTTGTTCTTAAGAAAAAGACGAGTAAAGAGGAGAAGAAGAAAAAAAAAAAGTTGTTTTATGGAATAATATAAAAAACGAAAAAAAAAAAAAAAAAAAAATTAAAAAAAAAAAAATGTTTTTTATATTATTCCAAAAAACAACTTTTTTTTTTCTTCTTCTCCTCTTTACTCGTCATTTTCTTAAGAACAAAACAACTTACGACCGTTGAACGACCTCTCTCGAGTTCACGGTCTCACGGTTCCCGTCGTACCATGCAGTGCCACGCCGTACCAGCCGGTACCAGGCTCTTGGCTGCTTTAAAAGGCGGCTGGATACGAAGCGTCTCTTCAGTTTACATCTCGCTATTAGCGTACGCTTGTAAAATTATCGAATCGATTTTAATATATCTTGATAGTCGGATTTATTTCGTGTGACGTAGTGACATATTATTAATTTTCATTTGGTTTGTATTGTTGATTTCATATTTTTGATTTAATATTTTTGACTTAATACTTTGGATTTTTAATTCATTTTTATTTCATCTTTTAAAAGCCAATTTTTGATTGATTTTTTCATTTTTGTGGATTTTTTTTATTGATTTTTTATTGATTTTTTGATTTTTTTATTGATTCATAATTTTTTTATTTTTTAATTTATAATTTAAAATGTCATTTTTAAATGTAAAAATTGAAAACATCGACTTAACAGCCTTCGATTTAAACGACGCTTGCCTTGTGCATGATTTGATTGATTGTTCATTTTGTGGGCTAAGCGACGAGGAGCTAGATATTAAATTTAGGGAAATTGATATTAATACATTTAACAATTCATCTGAATCTGGCGATTCTTCCGAAATTGGTGAAAGCGATATTTTGACACAGCTCTTAAAAGTTTTGGATGAATCTATTATCCCTGATATTCCTCAAGAACCTCTTGAAACAATTAATTTCGATGATTTAAATAATGATATATTAAGGAAAAATTTAATTAACAATTCTGAAATAAATGAGGGATATAATTTGGAACAAC
Organism: Diaprepes abbreviatus; assembly: GCA_034092305.1. Taxonomy (NCBI): domain Eukaryota; kingdom Metazoa; phylum Arthropoda; class Insecta; order Coleoptera; family Curculionidae; genus Diaprepes; species Diaprepes abbreviatus. The sequence continues at coordinate 3,358,578 of JASJET010000071.1, read as the reverse complement.
TTTTAGATATATTAGAAGGGGGTGAAATTTGTGAAAATAGCTCAGGGCAAAATTTAATTAAGGGTGATGTGGAATATCAGGAGACTTTTGAGAGCTGTGAGGAACAAAATAATAAGGGGGTTTTAAACAATAATAATAATGGGGTTGGTAACGAGGGAGCTTTAAATAATGATAAGAGGATTGGCATCGGGGGTTTTTCGAAAAATAATATGGAAGAGGTTTATCGCCCCCACTATTCGCCAATTTCAGATGCATCGTCAGATTCATCAGAGGATTCCAACGACAGCGTTGAGACTGTTATAAACGTCTCAGCCAAAGCTCAGCATAATTTTATTAAAGTGTTGGATCAAAATTTAATTGAAGGGTTGGATCAAAATTTTATTCAGGGGTTTGAACAACCATCCAAATTTGGCTATACCAGAAATTCAGTAAATTCGGTAGATGTTTTTGATTTGAGTTGTGGCGAAATTGTGGGGGACATTGAGGTATATACTTATACTGAAAATTTTGAAGATGAGCAGCCTCAATGTCCCTTAATTTCTTCCTGTAATCAAAATCAATTTTTGAAAAATCCTTCTGGCCTAAATTTAGAACAAAGTTCTGAAAATTTAATTGAAAAAAATTTACCCAAAAAACGTTCTTTATCAGAAACAAATGATTGTTCAGATTTAAAAAAGTCAAAATTGGACGGTGATATTTCTAGTTCCCAAACTTTAGGGGCACAAATTTCAAAAAATTCTTTACCAGTCGCTGTAACAACAGCTCCGAAAATCAATCCAACAAATAAAGTCGCTATTGGAGAATTAAATAAGTTTCTACAAACTAAGCCGAGCTTAAATAGGAATGAAACAAGGTGTGCCACATCTAGATTTAAGTCAATGGTTTATTCCTATTTAAACTTAGATAATATATGTAATAATTTATCTAATTCGACTTTAAAAGACGTTAAAAATTGTATTCAACGACAAGGCGATCTTCTTTTAAATTTGGGAAATATATTTTTTAAAAAAAATCCATGTTTTTCTTCAAATTAAAAAGTGAATCCAAAAGTTAATTCAAAAGTAAATCCAAAAGTTTTCTAAATTGCGCGAGCTGAAAAAATTGCTAATTATTCTATGTCATTGGGTCTTGATAGATCGAAATTGTATTTATTTAAAAGCGACACGGCCCTAACCGATTCCATTTTAAAATGACTCTCCTTTGCACACACTGCTTAAGAGAATTTAAAAGAAAATCACATATTGTACGCCACCTTCGAGAAAATGTTGTTAATAACGAAAACACCTTTAACTTGGAAGATTATATAATTAATCGTAAGTATTTTTTTATAACATATTTAGCTATAATTTTCCTTTTAATTTTTCTTTTTATTATTAATAAAGGTTTACAGAGGAATTAAAAAATAATAATTGTTTCAGTTGATGAACTACTTTCAAGACCTCCAATGCGATTTTGCCAAGATTGTGAAGTAAATGTCAAATCTAATTCCTGGAGCACACACTTGAGGACAAATATTCATAAAAACAGGAGCTGCATAAAATATGGAAATGGAATTGACATTATCAGGAGTGCATTTAAATGTCGAATAGCTTCCTACAGAATATATTCGCAGAATTATCACATCGACATCAAAAAGTTTCAGCAAGATGTTGGTAATAAAGTGCAAACATTAATACGCCAGCGTCAACAAGAATTTACATGTGCTAAAGTAAATTTGGAATTATTTGGAATATATTATTTTCCAACTTTAACCTCTACTTCAATTAAGTCATTTAATACACCGTTCTTCATTGTAATCCATACAACTGATCTACAACAGCTTTACGATGATTTATTCAAGATTATTGAAACCAAAGCAGATGAATTGCCGGAAAGAGACTCAGGTAATTATTATTTAATCTCAAGAGCTAAGTTTTCTTAATCTCAAGAGCTAAGTTTTCTTAATATCACTTGTACATCTCTAACAAATATTATTCAGAACTAATTTTTTAATTCCTATTACAGGGTGGGCTCTACAAAGAATTCTGCATTTGGAAGTCAACATCAATAAGTACAACCCATTGAATGCCTCCTCCTACATTAAGATGCATCACTTTTCTAAATCAATAGTGAATGTGATGAATGAGGACAATTGCTGTTTCGCCTGGGCAGTGGTTTCAGCAGCATACCAGCCAACCGGTAATCCTCGAAAGACCTCATCATATCCAGACTTCAGAGACGCTTTCGATTTTACAGGTATTGAATTTCCAGTAAAATTATTAGATATAAAAAAGTTTGAGGAAAAAAATAATTTGTCCATAAATGTATATGGAGTTGAAAAATTTTTAAGGGATAATAAAAAGGTATATGAGATTGTCGGTCCTTTACATTATAATAATGAAAAGAAAAAATTACATATTAATTTGCTTTTAATAAGTTCTGATGATGGAAATAACCACTACTGTTGGATAAAGGATTTAGGTTGCTTGGTATCCAAACAATTATCAAAAAAGAAAATAAAAAAATACTTATGTGATGGATGCCTTCAATATTTTGGAACATATGAAAAACTTAACACACATTTAGAACGTGATTGTAGTTTTGTTCGAATTGAGCTTCCTTCAGATAATTTGATTTTGGATAAATTTGGCAATTATATTCCTGCAAATATATTAAAGTTTCAAAATATTCAGAAACAGTATAAAGCTCCTTTTGTTATTTATGCCGATTTTGAATGTTATTTGAAAAACATTGAGTGCCAACAATCTACACCTGATTCGACAACCTCATATACTATTAAAACTGCTGAACATATACCCTATTCATTTGCTTATTATATTAAATCATCATTTGATGAGAATGTTGTGTGTCTTAAACTTTATAGAGGTACAGATTGTGCTATAAAATTTATTGAATACATTGAAAATGATGTAAAAGAAATTTATAAAAAATATTTAAAATATCAAGTACCATTGAAAGATTTATCATCTGTGGAACAGATTGAATATGAAAATTCTAGCATTTGTTATGTATGTGAAAAACCTTTTTCAAAAGGAAATTTCATAAAGTGTAGGGATAATTGTCATATTACAGGTAAATATCGAGGAGCCGCCCACTCAATATGTAATTTGCATTTTAAACCTCCAAAATATATACCAATAGTATTGCATAATTTAAAAAACTATGATTCTCACCTATTTATTAAATCGCTTTGCTATAATAAAGAAAATATTAGTGTTATAGCTCAAAATAAAGAAAAGTATATTTCTTTTAGTAAGGAAATTTTCGTTGATGTGTCAGAAAAGCGGAAACCAGTTGCTTTGCGACTACGCTTTATAGATTCTTTTCAATTTCTCCCAGAGTCTTTAGAGTCACTATCACAAACTCTACAAGATTCACAATGTTTTGAAATTAAAAAGTTTTTCTCAAATGCTGATGAATTTCGATACATTAGACAAAAAGGGGTATTTCCATACTCTTACATAGATTCCAACGAAAAATTAAATGAGAAATCTCTACCATTGATTGATAAATTTTATAATAACTTAACCGATGAAAATATCTCTCCTCAAGACTACAATCGCGCTGTAGAAGTGTGGAATCTATTTAAGTGTTCTACAATAGGGGCTTATTCCGATATTTACTTAAAATCAGATGTTTTACTTTTGGCTGATGTTTTTGAAAATTATAGATCCACATGTATTAAAACCTATAAGTTAGATCCTGTTAATTATGTCACTAGCCCTTCTATGTGCTGGGATGCAATGATGAAATTAACTAATGTAGAATTAGAATTATTAACGGAACCAGATATGCTTCATTTTTTCAAAAAAGGTGTTCGTGGTGGGGTTAGCACTTGTTCCAAACGCAAATCTGAAGCAAATAATCCATTCTTAGAAAATTTTAATCCTGAAAGACCTACAACATATATCGCTTACTTAGACGCCACAAATTTGTATGGTTATGCTATGAAACAATATTTACCTGAAAAAAATTTTGCTTGGGTACCTAAGCTCGAAATAGAAACTTTAAATATATCCGAACTTTCAGATACATCATCTATAGGATACATATTTGAAGTTGATTTAGAATATTCAAATTATTTACATGATAGTCATAATGATTTCCCATTTTGTCCTGAACAATATACACCACCAATTTCAAACCACTCCAAATTAATTCCAAACTTACATAATAAATATAACTATATCATTCACTACCGATATCTGAAACAATGTCTACAATTTGGACTCAAAATCATAAAAATACACAGAGCAGTTAAGTTTACACAATCACCATGGTTAGCGGAATATATAGATTTAAATACAAATTTACGAAATTTATCTAAAAATAAATTTGATAAAAATTGTTATAAATTGGCAAATAATTCAATTTTCGGTAAAACCATGGAAAATGTTGATAGGCGAGCAGATATTAAATTAGTATCTCAATGGGAAAGACAGGGTAATAAATTTAATGCCGAAAAACTTATTTCTAAACCTCAATTAAAGGATTTTAAAATTTTCTCTGAAAATCTAGTTGCTCTTCAACTTCAACAGGTTTGCATTGAATACAATAAACCAATTTATGTTGGGATGAGTATTCTTGATATTGCAAAAACTGTAATGTATAATTTTTATTATGGGTATTTAAAAGTAAAATATGGTAATAATTTAAATTTATTATATACGGATACTGATTCCTTAATTCTTGAAGTTCAGACCCAAAACTTTTATGAAGATATGAAGTTAAATCTGGATAAATTTGATACTTCTAATTTTTCTGAACAAAATATTCATTGCATGCCTATTACAACATCAGTTGTTGGTAAATTTAAAGATGAGTACAAAGGGATTCCCATTGAAAGTTTTTATGGAACTGGTGCTAAAGCATATTGTATAAAATCCAAAAATAGTGTAGATAAAAAAGCAAAAGGCGTTAGTAGATCATGTATAAAAAATCAATTAACATTATCAGATTATAAAGATGTTGTTGAGAAAGGTGACAAAATATTCTGCACCATGTATGTATTCAAGTCAGATATGCATAATATATACACTAATTTGTTAAATAAATTGGCATTAACAACTCATGATGATAAAAGATATTGTATACCAAATTCCACAAAAACTCTTGCATGGGGACATAAGGATATTTTGGAAACAGATTTTTTTGATAAAGATATGAAAATGATGTATGATACTCTAACTTTTTTAAGTTCTGGAAACGAAAATGGATCTAAAAATAAAAAACCGCGATTAGAATTAACTACTCCTAGTAATTTTTCATCTTTATAAAGACATCATTTTATATGATGATAAATTATGTAAGTCGTTTTTGAAGCTTTAAAAGTTGGAGGGGGAACTGAATCCAAAAACATATATATTGTATAGAAATACCATTATTTGTTAGTAATATTACAACAATGACTGCTGCATCTTTAATAGTTTTAGTTTCCCTTGTTGGAAATGTGATATATGTAAATTACATTCCTAATACAGTTAGGGCTGATATATGTATAAATGCCCTCAAAAATGAAACCGACTGCTACAAACAGATGGAAATGACATATCTTGTTGGAAATTCACACTTTTTTACCTATAATGTAACTGATTCTGCTTTGTGTGAAAATACATACATAAAAATTAAATATTCCATGACAAACAAACCATTACAATATTCAGATTGGATTCCTTTCAATAATAAAAAAGAAGAATCTTGTCATTGTGTCTGTTGTTATATATTTGTTATTATATTTACAGCAGCAATATTTATTTGTACATGTTTAATTTTATTGTATTTCATGAAAAAATATCTATAAAAATATTTAATAAATGTTAAAAAAATAATATAAATTTTGTTTTTTATTGATTCTCGTTAGTATAAAGACATTTAAAGTTTATCCCCTCCTCTTAAATGGAGAGGGAAAATAAGTTTACCCCTCCACTTGAGAGGAGAGGGAAAATGTATAAAATTTAGGAGCAAACGGATTGATAGTTAGTTTTTTGAGAGCAAGCAGATAGCCAGTTAGTTTTTGAAATACATCATTTAAAATGTTCAGTAATCAGAGTAAAAATATATTTGAAAATTCACCATTAAAAAAGAAAATAAAAAAAACAATTATAAATTCTACAAAATATAATTTAAATAATTCTAACTCTAAATATGCTGTGATTGGTTTGTGGGTGGAAAGTGATTTTCTACCATGCATTGAACTTGGTGGTAAAAATGGTCAGTCTGTGATATTAAATGAAGATGATTGGAAGAACTTATTGCAATATCAAGGAGTTATAACAAATTATATGTTTTCACCAAATGTTTTCAATGAACCGATATATTTGCAAAATTTATCTATTCATTTTGAAAAGATTGGTGAATTACCAATAGTGAAGATTGTGAAAAGCTGTGATTTTATTTACTATGGAAATGAAACTGTCTGCAGACTATGGGAACAAATTCCACTTATAGAATATAGACTAAATGTTTTACAAAAACAAAACTTTCGACGTTATTTCAACGTTTTTAGAAATAACAATTTTTACGACGGAGATTCTTTTGACAAAATATATAATGTCCTTTCTCCAAAACAAAATCTAAATAGTGAAAATGTGTGCTCCATGCTGGAACTGCTGTTGAATCATCCCGAAGAACTAGAACAAAAATTAAAGTCTAAGCACTATTATGAAGAAGACAGTATCTATTGATGAATCAAGAAACCAAATTCATCTGATGGTTGCTTGGAACTTCGCCTACAGAAAAGCTCGTATGACTTCTGAAGAGTTTATAAATCAAAAACATTTTAGAAGAAGCATTAAATTGACTGAAGAAATTTTAAATCCCATATTAGACTCTGATTATAGGAATATTGTATTTAAAAAAATGTTTATGTAATAAGCTTATTTTTAAATAAAACAAATATATATAAAAAATCATTTTTTTTTATTACAAACATCAATTATTATTACAGCATTAATTACTATTACATCACATCTCTCTTGAAGATCCAAGAGTTATAAGATTTATCTAATCCTAACCATTTTACAAATACTTTGTTTCCTTTCTTTCTTAACACTTTTTCCACCAGATATACATTTGGGTGTCTTACTTTTTGAAGTTCTTCTTCATAGAAACCTCCTTGAATATCTATCCCATTTCCATCTTGAATCAAATACGTTGTTGGATTAGTAAGCTGGATTTTTTTTATTTGAAAAATTTCGTTTGACCAGTTGGGCGTGTAACCTTTAGAAAATTGTTCGCGAATCTTGCTTATTCGTACTCTATCACTGACACGAAATTTTGGTGATCTGGGATCCACAGTTTTCCTATGAGTATAAGCTGATTTCAAGATTTCCATTTCATTCTTTTTGTTAACTTCGTTTGGTTTTTTTCCGATTGTTGAATGCTTAGTATTATTGTATTCTGTAATTATTTCTTTAAGAAAGCTGATCCATTTATAATTACCTAGTAAACTAAACTTTTTCCACATTTTGTTTTTTATCGTTCTATTTACTCTCTCTACAATACTAGCTTTCATATTAGAAAATGTGTTGTAATGATTAATTTTGAACTGCTCCATAAGTTTCTGAAAGTCTTGATTAAAGAATTCTTTACCCTGATCAGTATTCAGATTTGTTGGGGGAGTTTTTAAAGTTAATAGAATTTTTTTCATTGCAGCTGCTACATCTTTACCAGTTTTGGATTTTACAGGTTCTGCCCATACAAATTTAGAAAACACATTTATTACCATTAAAATATATCTTAAACCCCTATTAAATTTCGCATATGGCTGCATTTCTATCAGATCAGCTTGAAATAGATCATTAAGCCCTTTTACAATTGTTCGTCTCCTTCTATATCGCCTTCTCGCCGGTTTATGTAATTCATTTACAACGTCTTGCTTAATTTTACTCATTATTAATTTATACCTTACTCTCGAAAATAAATCCCACAAATAACTTTACCTCCTTCTAAACCGTTTATAAAAGCCCTTTATCGCTGATGTTGTAAAATATAAAAAAAATCATCTCAGTTTTTTTTAGTAAGTTCTTTAATTTTATTTTCCATTGCTTCAAATGATTTTTTATTTTCATTTATAATTTCTTTTATTGACGAATTTATTTGGGTGATGTTGTTAGTAAGATCAGAAATTTTTACATTAAATTTATTTTCCATTGTTTCAAATGATTTGTTATTTTCATTTCTAATTTCTTTTATTGACGAATTTATTTGGGTGATGTTGTTATTAAGATCAGACATTTTTACATTAAATTTAGTTTCCAAAAGAACATTTGATAACGTATAGTCTTTTTTGAAACCACCTAATGTTGAATTCATTTCTTCTCTTGCATAATTCATTGTATCATTAAATTCTTTTCTAGAAACTTCAGCAGCTCTTTGAACTAATTCGTTTAAAGATTTTATTTCTTTTGTTAATTTATCTTCTAGATTTTTTATATCTTTTCCTAATTGAAATTCTGCATTTGTAATATCTAATGTCATTTTCACAATTTTTTTTTCTATATTTTTTATGTCTGACGCTGTCTTTTCAGCTTTGTGTAGTATATCTGTATAAGATGTTTCAAGTTCTTTTATGAGTAAAGAAGTCTCCTCGATTTTTGAACTATTATTTTTAATTTTAATTAATACATCCTTTTTAGAAACTTCTATTATAGCTTGCACTACTTCTAGTAAGGATTCTAATTCTTTTTGTAATTTCTCATCGATTGCCTTTGTAAAATTTCCCTCGTCAAAAGACGTTTCAGATTTGGTTTTCAGATTGTTTAATTGCTTTAGTATATCCTCGATTTTTTCATTATCTTTTGTAATTTGATCTTTGAATTTTGTTTCAATTTTTTCATTTTCGTTTTGAAAATCCTCCTTCAATTTGTCTTCTAAATATTGTAAATTTGATTTATATGCATTGATTTTAATTTCAAATTCTTTAATTTGTTCTTTAAATTCATTAACTTTGTCGGTATCTTTTTTGTGAATTAGGAAATGAGTGTTCATTGATTTTTCAAGATTTTGTGTATTTTTATCCATAACGTCATGTATTTTCTTAAAATTCCTTACTTCTTCTGCTACTCTATCATTAAGCAAATTAGTAAAATTTTGAAACTTTGATGTAATTTCCTTGGAAATACTGTTCTTGACATTGTCAATTGCTGAAGTATCCTTAATTATTGATTTAATTGATGTAATTTCATTTTTTATTTCATTTTCAAAATCATCAACTTTATCATATTTTAACTTCACTACGTCAAAGTCATTTGCATATTTAGAAACTTTCTGAGAAAATTTTTCTACTACCTCATCATTTCCATCAACAGTATTTTTCAAATTAATTATCTTGTCATTATATTCAGGAATAACTTTATCCTCAAATAACTTAATCTTTTTTGCAATATTTTGTATATTGTTATCATATTCATTTATTCTCTTATTTAAATTATTAACATCGCTTTTCAACCTGGGATCTAAATTTTGAATTAATTTGTTTTCAATATATTTGACATCGCTTTTAAAAATTTTTATTATTTTCTCTTCAACATTTGATAATATTTTATTTTCTAGTGATAATAATGTGTTTAGAGCAGATTTTTTTGAAATATGACGACCAAATTTATCGATGGTCATTTTAGAAATGTTTAAAAGTATCTATTATGTCCTTTTATATAATAATATTCGCTTCTCTTAGTTCTTCAATAATGGAAATAATTTCATTGTTATGACCAGTGTGTCCCGCAAGCATGGATGCTACCAATAGTCGAAGTCTCTCAACAAGTTCGTTTACATTATCCCAATATATGTAATCTGTATTAGGTTTATTAACTTTTAAAGTTATACCAAATCCGGTTTTTTTTGAAGACACTCGACTTTCTCTATATGGAGCTTTGCGTCTTTCAAAAAATCCCTGGACTGCTTGTTGAGATTCGGGATTTAGAGTTTTAGTTTTTGTAATTCCTTTGCTTTGCAAATAAGGTCCTATTATAGAAATATATTTATGTGATCCATTCCCCTGCACCTGCTCATTTGGATCATTATTTCTACGGTATGCATTGGTTCTTTTTAAAATATCCATATAATTTTCCAAATCTTGTTTTTTATACCCTATTGGTTCTTTTTTAAATAATAACTCATATAAACCTGGTGTACCTGTATAGGTTATTCCTTCAATTTTGATGTTTTTACCAATAATTTCGACAGGTTTTTGAGTTAAACCCAAAAAGAATTTCTCGGTTTCCAAATCATGAACTATTCCATATTGGTGATCAAACTCATGTTCAACATCTTTTACACCGCTATCAATATATTGGCGAGGTAATTCATCAAATCCTAATAAATATTCTTTATATAAATCTGTATCAACAAATGTTCTAACTGTTTGCCGTGTTTGTTCCAGTATATCTGAAAGATTTCCTATTGTGGAGTGTGAACCTGAAGAAGGGTTTGTTTCTGCAATAATACTTGTTTGTTGTATAGATGGCATTTGACTTGCTGAAGCTAAACTCGCGTCCCAGTCAATAATCGATGGTATTTCTGTAGGAAGGAGTGGAGTTTTTCCCGTCTTTCTTTTTTCTGGTGTTGATGTTCCATATTGTAATTTTCTCTTTGGTGTTAGTGTTTGAATTGATCTTTTCTGTGGTGTTTCATAAATTTTTTTAATTGGTGTGTGTAGCTCTTCCTTTATTTCAACAGGTTCAATTTTACCAATCGTTGAAATTAATTCTTGTAAGGGTTGAGTTATCGGTTTATATGTTTCCTCCAATCTAGTTTGCGCCTCAAATTCCGCATTTTTTAAACTCAGATATTTTTGTTTAACAGCTTTTCTTGATTTAACTAGCTCTCTTGCTAAACGTTCATCCATGATTGGTATAATTTACCATCAAACGTATATTTTTATAAGTAAATATATGAATCAAATCCTTTTCGATATCGGCCAGATTTCACATTAGAGTCTTTGTCTATTACTAAAAATCCAAATTTATCTTTCCAACATATTAAGCACAACTCATTAAATTGGTTTAATGACATATCAACATTAACATGATCATCATAAATATGTTTTAAGTTTGTTCGATCTTGTTGAAATATAACAATTAAATTTGCATTGTCACGAATTAATTGTTTCGGAATAGAAGAATATGTTTGACATAAATAAAAACAATCAGTATTTTTGTGTCTTCCGAAACAAAAATAGTCCTTTACAACATTCTGATTACAACACACTATATCATCAAATATTATTATAGAGTTTGGTTTAACTTGTTTTGGTGAAACAATTGTTTCTTCATTTTCAGATTCATAGTATCCAATTTTTTTCAAAGGTTTAAAAAGTGTTCTCAAATATTTATACTTTGGTTGATATAAGGATTTTGAATAAACATACAGATTTTCAAATCGCAAACCATTCGGATCTTCAATCAAACTAATAATAACATTGGTTTTGCCACAGCCTGACGGGCCAATAATTAACCCTCTTTTACTATTTCCCTCAAACAGTTTTCCATGTTTTCTAAAACCATTCACTGAACTTTCATGATCCTTAATTGTTATAGAGTATGGTTGTTTCACAACTCTCATTTTATATATAAAACAAACTATTAATATTCAGTATTGTGATGTAACTGGTTAGTTATCACTAGGATTGCAACTATATATAATGTTTCCATCACATAATAAACGAATCATTTACAAGACAAACAGCAAAAGGAAAGGAAGTGGTTTAGTAAACTCATTAATAAATAAATTACCCTTTGAATTGCATATTCCTGGTTATAATTTTTGTGGACCTGGAACAAAATTGGAAAAACGATTGTCAAGAGGTGATAAAGGTATAAATTTATTGGATGAGGCTTGTAAAGAACACGATATTGCTTACTCACAATCAAATGATATAAAAAGAAGGCATTTAGCTGATAAAGTATTAGCTGACAAAGCTTTATCAAGGTTCAAAGCTAAAGATTCTAGTTTTGGGGAAAAAACTGCTGCACTAGGAATTACTGGTGCTATGAAAATTAAAAGAAAATTAGGTATGGGACTTCGAACGAGAAGAAAGTTCAAGCGAAAAACTCGAAAAGGACGAGGACTATCATTATCTCAGGTAATTTCAAAAGCTAGAAAAGGAATTAAGGGGAAACGTTTTAAAGACCTAAATGAAAGTATTCAAACTGCTTTAAAAGCTATTAAAAAAACTGGTAAAGTGTTACCTCCAAAGAAAAGGGTAATTCCAATCCCAAAGACTGGCGGATTTCTTCCACTTATACCTTTATTTGCTGGTTTGTCTGCTCTTGGTGCTCTTGGAGGAGGGGCTGCAGGTATTGCTAAAGCAGTAAATGATGCAAAAGCAGCCAAAGCGAAATTAGAAGAATCTAAACGACACAATCAAATGATGGAGTCCATTGCGGTAGGAAAAAAAGGAAGTGGACTTTATTTAAAACCCTATAAAACAGGATGTGGATTATACTTGAAACCTTATTCAAAAAACTGCTAAAACATATACCTCGAAAAGCACTTACAAATTACGATTTACTTAAATACGCTAAATATTTACAAATTCCCAACTTTCGTGGTATTTTTATGAGGGATAAATTACCAAAAAAGATAAAGTTAATTGAAAGTGCAATTGTCAATCTAGATAATCACAGTGGTGTTGGTACTCACTGGATAGCATATACAAAAAAAGGAAAAAACATAATATATTTTGATAGTTATGGTAATTTGCGACCCCCTTCTGAATTAATTAAATATTTTTATAGCGACCAAAATAATAATATTGTTAATTATAATTATAACAGTTATCAAAACTTTAACAAAACAAATTGTGGTCAATTGTGTCTAAAATTTCTTTATAACCATATGTAACACCTAATTTTAGTTTATTATTAAACATATTTTTAAAGTAAAATGTCATATAGTTTTGTTCTTAGCGGCAATTCCGCTATTTTAACATCAGAGTTACATCCTCCAATATATTTAGATGAAGATGTTGAATATGTTATCGGTCTTGTAAATTTCGAAACACTTAATGCAATTCCCAATATTGATGTTGGGAATAATGTATTAATTCATGATGAAAATTTAGAAATAGCCATACTCCCAGGTAGCTACGAATTAGAAGACATAACAGATTTTTTAAAAAAACACTTGGATGAGGATAAAATTAGTTTTAGTCTTTATGCAAATAATAATACTTTACGTACACATCTTAAATGTTCAGCCCCCATAACTTTTCGTGAAGGAACTATTGGTAAATTATTAGGGTTTAAAAATGGGCGATTGGAAGCCAACATTGAACATATATCAGATTTTCCCGCGGAAATAATTAAAGTAAATTCAATAAATATAGACTGCAGTATTGCAGAGGGATCATATTTAAACGGGAAACCTGTTCATATAATACACCAATTTTTCCCGAGCGTTGCTCCAGGGTTCAAAATAATTGAGTCACCTCAAAACGTCATATATTTCCCAGTCACCGTTAAAGTAATTGATAAAATAGCCATTAAAATAATAGATCAGGAAGGTGATTTGGTTAATTTTAGAGAAGAAACCATAACCATCAGACTACATCTTAAAAAAGTAGATTAAAGATGGTAATATTATATAACAATAAATCTGCAAACTTTACTAGAAAATTTAATAATAAAAACATTAATAAGACAAGAAAGAAACCAACTTCCTTTAGTAGGAAATCAAACTTCCAAAGGTTAACACCTTCTAATAGAAAATTTCTTCAAAGTTTGGGTTTTAAACTTAAATAAAAATAGATTATTTAAATGTAAGAGAAAATGTATTGGTTGATGAATCAATATTAAGCTGGGAAATTCTTTCTTTCGATCCTTTTAATCCTACAAAACTCGGACCAAATGATGAAATCAGAATTGCTTTGCAACAAACAGGAAAATATCCTTTACCTTGCAAAAGTGAAATTTATGTGAAATTGCAAGTAACTAAAGAAGATGATTCCCCTTTAGCTAATACTGTTTTAATTAATAATGCTCCGGCATTTTTATTTAAAGAATTACGCTATATTTTAAATGGTGTTACTATTGACTCCGTTCGGGATATTGGTATAACTTCAACTCTTAAGGGATATATTTCATTTAATCAAAATGAAAGTGCTAAATTGGAAAATGCCGGTTGGTATCCGAAAACAAAATCTAAAGAAAAAATTATGACTGATGACAAAGGTAATGTTTCATTATGTATACCATTAAAGATGTATTCAGGATTTTTTGAAGATTATAATAGGATTATTCTTAATTCACAACAAGAACTTATTCTAATAAGAAGTAATGATGATACAAATGCATTATTATCCAGTAATGAAGATGAAAAACCCAAAGTTAAAATTACCAAGTTGTGTTGGAGAGTTCCTCATCTTACTGTAGCGATTCCGCAAGAATTAGCACTTACCAAAATTATTGACAAAAATAGTGATATACTAATAACCTTCCGAAGCTGGGAATTAGTTGAATATCCAGAGTTATTGGAAACTACGAGGCACAACTGGCCCGTAAAAACATCTACAAAAGTCGAAACGCCACGTCATGTTCTAATTGCTTTTCAGAAAAATAGACGTGGTAATCTAAAAATGGATATGAGTAAATTTGATCATTGTAATTTAAGAAATATGAATGTCTTTTTAAATTCAGAAAGATATCCTTACAATGATCTTCAACTTGACTTTGAAAATAATAAATTTGCTACTCTGTATGAAATGTTTACAGACTTTCGTCAAGGGTATTATAACTCTCCAGTGGAACCAATTTTTAATCCGAAAGAATTTAAAGAAAATGCTCCTATAGTTTACATTAATTGTTCACATCAAAGAGATTTACTACAAACAGGTCCAGTAACCATGAGAATTGAATTTGAAACCAAGGAAAAAATTCCCCCTAAAACAGCGGCATATTGTGTTATAATTCATGATAAAGTTTTCAGTTACAATCCATTAACAAAAATTGTGAAACAGTTGTAATACAATTTCCTTAAGATAAAATACTCTTTTTAAACAAACCGCTACTTACGCTTAAGAGCGCACGCGTCAATTTTGATATTTATTAACGTGGCCAAACCAGAATTCTTCATTTATATAATGTCTTACGAGATTTCAGTTCGAGTATTAGATTTTCAACTTCAGTTGCAGAAATTAAAAAAAAACAAATAAGTGAATATCAATTAAAAGTAGAAATGATCAAGAAATTCAAATATTTGAAAATATGAAACTTATTCTAGATCTTCAAGGATTCAAAATTGAAAATAATAAATTTATTGTAAAGGAATTAGCAGCGTACGATGGGCAAAAGACAAGTCATTTTATTTTCAAAGCTCCATTTCCGATGGGTCATTTACCATCCTATTTACACAAACAAGCTCTGTGGTTAATAAAAAATTACCATTGCATTGAATGGTGTGAAGGATTTACACCATTACACAAATGTGGAGATATCATAAGAGATTTAAGCGCTAAGGTGGACTATGTTTATGTAAAAGGGGAAGAAAAGGCAGATTTCGTAAAGAAGTATTCCATGAAACCAGTTATCGAGATTGATGAACAACCCACCCTAAAGAAAATGGATCCTTGCTGCTTTTATCATCAAAAAATACCATGTGTATGTGCATTATCAAATGTTTATTACCTTTACAACAATTTTTTTATGTAATAAAAGACTTGATTACAAATTATGTGTTTTATTTTCTAACATTGTTTTAATACATGAAATATTATTATTTAATCCTAGTTCTTGAAGTTTACATATTAAAATATCTATATTTTTATTTTTTAAATATTCGCTACAACATTTAGCTGCTAGTAAACATAATTCCGCATGTTCCATATAATTTAAAAACAATATAATATTCTGCGCTTCACTTTCTTGACCTTCATATGCATAAAACTCGGAACAGGCTGCGGACATCAAAAACTCTTCATACATTTCTCTTATTAATAATTCCATAATAAATCCTACACTAAAACCTCCCTGTTTCTCAATATCTCTTTATCTCTCTCTTCCTCTTCCACGATTTCTTTTAATATATCAGGATCTTTTATATAATCCTTCAATATCCTTAAAAAGTAACTGAATCCTATTTTCTTTATTTCATGAAAGAACTTCGGCAAATTTTGGGTTTTTCTATAATTTAAACAGGCTTCTGCAGCTAATTGGTATTGGAAGGCAGTCTCATAATATACCTGTGCCCACTCGGGGTGTGTTTTCCTTAGCATTGCATTCTTTAATTCGGAATTTTGAAGTTTAGTAAACTGTTTACCTAATTTGATTATTTCATTTTGCAAATCACTGTTCATAACTACCACTTATTTTTAATTTAACACTGTTCTTTATTAGTGGTGAATCTTCTATATAAGCTTAAGACTAGTTGTAAATGAATGTAGCTCGCTCAGATTCAGTCCTTTAAAATACCAGCTCCCCTCCAACTGCTACCAGCTCCCCTCCAACTACTGTGGTGGTTAGGAAGGAGGTAGGAGGTGGAGCAAAAAGAGTCGGAGTTTATGAAACCAATCGGAATAGGGGGCGAACTTGGGCAGCCAATCAGAAACAAGGTCATTCTTGGCTGACCAATCAAAAAAGTGGTGGGGGGGGTCAACTAGAAGCCCCCTATTCCCACTACTCTCTTATATAATTCTATATACTTCATGTCTTTTTCATAGGCTTCAAATTTTTCTGAGCTATCACCAAAAGATCTCTATTAATTTAAATTATTTAATTAAATTCAATATTTGGAAGCCTGGTGAGGGTCTCCGTATAATTTCCCTCTATGAGAGAAAAAGAGCCGCATTAATTTTGTCACAAGGGCAATATTTCTTTATCCTATTCCTAAATCTAATATTTAAACTTTCATTTTTGCAACTCTTCTTTTATTTTGAAGTTTCAATATAAATTTAACCCCTTCGGAATCTTTTATTTAACGCATAATATCTAGTAATAATTCATGACTCCGACCCTTCTCGTCGATTAAAATTTACAGTGGCTCCTGATGAAGACAAATGAAAATATTATTCATGACAGATGAAAATATTATTCACGGTAGTAATCCTTTCTTATCCTTATTCCTAAGCTTTATTTCTACTTTTAAAATTATAATTCTCTGGAATTAATCCTTTGTTCGTACAAGATGTAGTGGTTCCTTTAGGGCCCATTTATAAGCAATTTATTTTTCTATTTGTTTTGTAGTATTTCTGTGCGTGTTAAATGACAATCTTTTTTCTGTTGATTTTATGTAGTTCAAGGATAAGTAAGAACGATGATAATAATGAGTTTTCTTTTAATTTGAAACGAAAAACTTGGCAACGTGAAATATACGAAAGCAAATCAATTGTTTTATATTCAAATATTGAAAGAAATGAGTCAGTATTCTCCTTAGTCTGCTATAAACGAATTTCAGTGAATAGGAAGATTGCCAAATCCGTTTCCAAGGGAGGTTCGAGAACTTATTTCCAGCTAGTTGTAATGGAACATTTATCGTTGCGTCACTATTTCCAAAACAGCTCTCCAAATATCCTTTTCAATCGCTTATATGAATAATAATCACAGAGCGATAAATAAGGCTTATTGCAGTTTAAGTTGATTGGTTGCATTTTTGGTTTTACTACGAAACCCCTCCTTGTTAACTTCTTTTCAAGCTCATTTATTTTATCTTCCTGAACTTTAGTTACATTCTTACACTACAAAGTACGGAGTTATGTTATACTGATTATTACTGTTTCATTCTTATTGTGTTTTTTTTTTGCTCGCCATTCACTGAATTGTGAGTGGTTTTATTTATGCTTATTGTTATTTGAATTTACTGTTACCTTTTTTTTCAGTTAAATTTCGATTTTCTTGCCTACTATTCGAACGAAATTTTTCCTTTCATGCTTTTATATGGAGGTTTTTTTAAAATTATAGTTTCGTAGATTTAGCTCAATTTATATTATTTTCAGGTTTGTTACTGTCGAATTTTTGTAGGTGTTACTTTTTGCATATCCATTGTGTGGTAATTGTCATATCCTAATTCATTCATTCATCTCTATGTTCTAGAGTAATTTTCACCCCACCCGTATCAATGCTTTTCTGTTTTACTGCCTTTATAAAGTTCCCCAATATACCACCTCTTGAGTATTTTTATTTTCGGGGATTTATAAATTTCTCTTTTGTAACTTTCTTTGCAAAGTCGGTTCGAAGTGACATTTAGGGAGTCCTTAAACTTTCGGAATTTCAATAATTTTTGAAAAGAAAATTTGGAGAGGTGGCGAGGAATATGTTTTTTTAATATAGAAATAGTTAATGTGTTACTTATCTAATTCCGAGCCGAAAATGTTAATGATTAATAAATTGGTTTATCTAACAAATTTATTTCAGCTAACTATTGTTAACCAAAGTCATATTCGAGATGTTATTTCTTTCAAACACATCAAAATTTTTAATGTGTGAAGGAGGTAGCGTTGCATGCATGGATCTTTGATATCAATAAGACCGAAGTCATTTGATTAACTTTTGGATTTTGGGGTGCAAAATCGTTTAAATTATCCCGGTAATTAACTTACCAGTTTGGTATTTTTGAAATCTTTTTATCGGAATAAACCCGGAGACAGGGATTTTACCAGTTGTGCATATTTCGACGAAGGAACTGCTTTAACCCCAAATACGACCTAAGGGCAATGCTTCTCGATTGTCGTTCCAATATGTTAGCTATTGCTATAGTATTAAATGTATCTGAACCAAGCGTTTTCATAATTAAAGCGCTTCTCTAACTGGGAATACAAGATGTGCAATGCACCCAGACAAAATGTGTCCAACCACACCAGAATCCTAGATCTTTAAATAAGATCCAACTAGAATTCAATATAATTATTAGTCTTCGAAAATACCGGTAAGAAATTTAAATAAAATATTCAAAAAAGAGAGGAAACCATTTATAACCCTGATTATTCACTCTCTTAAGAATTACGAATTATATCAAATAATTAGAGATTTCTTCTAAGGTTCTCTGTCCTCAATAATGAAAAAATATTTCCTTTGTGAATCTTAAGCCATAACTCATATGATCTCTGCATTATTTCATTCAGAATATAGCCCATCATTATTCTTTAAAACCTTTTGTAAAAAATAGCGTATATTGTTCGTGTTAAAAGTGTTTTCATCTCGTTTCCTTTTTACAAGAACATCATAAATATTTTTCATTGTTCCATCACACTGTATAATGTATGAATTATTAAACACGGTATAAAAAATAGATTTTCCTGATGTACAGAAATCAAATCTTTTCACCTAATAAAAGGCTAATAAATTATGATTTTTCCGACGAAGACTTTTACCTAAAGTTGCCTATTCACATTTCAGGTTAAATTTATTCTTTTCATCTCGACCTTTCAAAAGATTTAAAGTTAAAAAAATGGTGAAGCATACCTATAGAAACTTCTTTTCATTTCTTATCTATTCCAGGCGAATGGCAAGTGATTTAATAAATAACGTTTAATATTTTGTCTTTTTTCGTAATAAATAATACAGTTTATTGATGTGCTCTTTAAAATATCAACTATAAGTAAAACTGCCTTAAAATAATTTTTTTGGACATTTTTTACTGTTCCTTTATAATAAATACAAAAACTTTAGGTTGAAATTTGAATCGTATTCATAACTTTAGTATAACTATTCTTTAACCAGGAATTACTAACAAGTTTCTATAGTTAATAACGATAAGTTTTTGAAAAAACATGAGAATCGTAAAAGCAAAAATTATGATAGATAAAATTATAATACCAATTATTGCATTCTTTTCTGTATTTTTACGATTTAGTTTTATCGAATTTTTTATAAATCTCGAATTGTGTGTTTGCTAGACCAATTTAAAAAGCCAAAAACATAAAATACATAAAAGAGCAATATCTACAGCATTTGTACAACCTTTAGAGCACACAAACGATAAAATTATCGGTATAATTTTCGTTTTGGGGATTGACCCCGCCCAGGGCAAGAATGAGACTATAGAAAATTGAATTTATCGCTTGGGTTATCTTTTGTGTATCCTTTCGTTATTATCTTAAACTTATGATAAACGGTACCCAATATCTAGAAGAAAATTGCTTTCTTAAAGATAACAACGCGTTAAATAATAAATACTAAATTTCAAGTGTACTTATTTTATTTTATATTCCATGCAAAGGATATTTCAGAGGCTTATAAAAGTTTATCAGCGTCGGAAGGAAATTGTACAAATCAAGGGAACAAGGAATATTCCCAAAAAGTCTTGTAAGATAATTTTTAGGGAACATATATAATGTAGTCATAAGTTTTATTTTAAATAAAATAATGTAGAAATGAACCAGTCGAAGCATATAAATGTAGAAAGGGAAGATATTTTATTGGCCACTTTCCATAAAATATGAAAATATTGCTACTTTAAATAGGAAAATATGGTTTCTACGCACTTCTTTTTACTCCCAGGTTCATGACTATTATGATATGTATGTTTTTTAATGACAAGCCAATTAATGCATTTACAAAAAAAATTTTTAATGCTTTTATATTTATTGAAATTTAAAGTAAGTTTTCAATGAATGCATGAATGATTAAAAAGTGGTGATACTTGATTTTCGACGTTTAGGGCTTATTCGGCACTTTACACCTCATAATAAGCGCAACTCACTCCAAGCCACCTCGTTAACTGAACTACCCTGGTGGTTTCAAGTGATAATAGGGTATTTCTGAAATGTCTCTGTGTCAGTCCGTTGAGTACTGGGTCTCTATAAGGATATATTCAATCATATTAATAGCCCAAAGCTTTGTGCTAATTTTGTTAATTTGGGTAGAATAAAAAGTTGCAAAAGTTATAAATTGTTTTTAAAATTATGTGCGTGGAACCGCACTGTCTGATTGTGACTTATCCTTTAGGACGTGGAAATAATGTGCCATAAAAACCATAAGCTCTAAACAAAATAAAAACCTGAGCTCCGATGCTGCACCCCAAGACCAAAACAGGGTATTGTCCGCAAAATTCCACAAAACGAAATACTAACAAAACCAGGAACAAGCAATAGGTATTAATACTGAGTCACATATTCCCATCCGTGAAACACTACGCAACAACATATACATATATATATATATATATATATATATATATATATATATATATATATATATATATATATATTATGTTTTTACCAAATAAAAAGCTAGAATCCACAAAATCAAGTAATAAATCTTAATAAAGCTCTAATTAACAGCACTGACAAAACAATAGAATAAAAAAAATTATTAAATAAGTTTGAAACTTTACCTGTTATTTCACAGTAGACCATCGTTGGTTTCTAGAAAATTACAAAAAAACTCTAAATTTAGTTGAATAAAAATATATCGAGCAACAGTTAATTGACTTTCCCTTTCTTAATTTAAGTTTAGATATGTTTTAGATAAATAATATTAATTATTTAGAAATGATAAGTACGATCGACTGTACCCAGAAATAAAATACTAAATATTTAAGTACCACAGCTCCCACAGAAAGAGTTTCTTTACTATTCAATGGACATTGTAAAGATACAATTAAATTTCACCCAAAAAATCTACTATCAGGAAAACTATTTACTGAATATTAAGGCATACTAACTACTCAAGTATTAGGTACTTGATTAACTTTATCATATATATAATAGTACGTATTTTACTCATTTAAAACAATTTAACTATATCAGTAATTGCCACAATATATATATATATATATATATATATATATATATATATATGCCCTTATTTAAGTCATTTTATCCATCCTACAATTTATTACCCTTCCTTCCCCTTTTTACGAGAATGTGCAATTTAAAAGTATTGAACTATTTACCTCTAGCTGAAGGGTTTTCCGTTTTCCCATAAGAAACGGACTATTTAGTAAAATGACCGACGAAACGGCGAGTTACTAAACTCTAGTTTTCACTGCAGTAGGTCCAAAAATCCAACATTGCCAAACTGTATACAGCATCAAAAATCACTTCCCCACACACCTTTTTCAAGTGGAGTACAATCTCCAAAAGTGTCTGTCACATATATCGTTGCTTTTTCAAGGGTCTTGTTAGAAGAAGAACGAACAAGTTAAAATGAAATACAGAAAAAAATAACTTGAAAGCGCATATATCGGGCAAAGTAACTGTTAGCGGTTGAATGATATAGCCATCGAAGGTATGCAGCCAATTATAGGCAAAACTTGAGAAAACAAGTAACCAATTAATGTATTCCTTAAACCAACAAATAGTGTAGAATGATAAATAGTCTACAATGACGAATATTCCCCGATCTAATAGTCCTATATTCTACCATCCTACTGAAATTCCCTAGAAAAGCAATATTCAAGTGGTGACGGCACTGTTATGTTAAACGGCGAGGCAATAAAACACTCTTAACTCGATGAATGACATTCTGACATGTTCGACGTTATAAAATGTCAGAGCTAAGCCGGAAAATAATTCCCATTTTCTTTCAAATAATAATAAATACTAGCTCAAGAAATACAATATTCCAATAATAAATTAAGAACAAGCACCAGGGGAGTATAGGAAAAAGATACAGTGCTGGGATTAGAAATTTAATGTTCTTTAACAGTTGTCTGTTTACAAGTTTTTACATTTTACATTCTACCCTTTCTAAGATTTTAAGGAGATAAAACGTCAAGGACACGGCCTTGAATCATAGAAATATACAACATACAATACCCATAACATGATCACGCTTCCCTAATACCCAGGAAAAAGTTTCAATGCTATAAAATTATCCTAAAGTGGTCTCCATGAAAACAACGATACTTATAAGTTATATCACGCTTTCAAAATCATATAAATTTTATAAAATAACATTAGTTATCAGGAACTAGTGAATGATAAGGTAAACCCCAAATAGTTAAATTATAAACCTAATATTAGCGATAACTTAGGTTGCATGTCTAAAACGGAATCTAAATGTAACATCTGTTATATGCTTAAAAGCAGGATATCGCGGCTTAATTTGCCAGATGGTTTGTTCTGCAATAGTTTGCTCTACCTGTGACCCGCAATCTGATGTAATAGTAATCTTGTTGCATTTTGCCAGAGCGGTAAGGTTTTGAAGACAATCTTAAACATATTTTTATGTGATTTGATGACATGCAAGAGCTTTCAACGTTACCTGATTTTGGAAGAAAATGAGAACGGTCCTGCCCTTGTAAACTTTCGTCAAATTTTCTAGAAGACAGGTATCAATAGCACTTGGAATACCGTAATGTGCTGCCACAGCACTCCTTATGTTGAGTTTGGGTGTTATTCTGAGTATTCCAGCTCCTATACCATGGTCAGTTTTAGGCCCGTCTGTATTCTAAACGAGATTTTCTGGCTGACATAGTAATCAAGCTGCAAAAATTTTTATGTATGTAATCCATTTAAAATTTTCCTATGCACTTATTATTTATTGAGGAGATATTTAATAAGATATTCTCATATGGATTCATTTATGCAACTCTGGATCCTATAAACCTAAAACTTTTTACTACGTACTAAGTAAGCTTTTATGTGGTATATATGAAGCTAAAAAACATTGTGAAATAATAAAATACAGGATACTTTTGACCCTAAGTAATTTTTAGTATACTGCAAAAAAAGGACTTTAGTGCTCCCAGAATACTAAAACACGTTTTTTTTTACTACTCGGTATCATAAAAAATGTATATTTATATTCCATTTGCATACGTGTCCCATATAACCAAAAAGCTCTTTTTTATCTTCGTCATCGTTATTTTGGTTAAAAAATATTTGATGAAGAAAAAATACGCAAAATTATGATATATTTTATTTCTTAATATATAAATGGTATATTCTCCATTTGTGGATTTTTAGGTTTTATTTGTTTTGTCAATAATATTCAAGACTGAGTTACCATTTTTTTATGCCCTTCATAAATCATTAAAATCAGTAAAATATAGCACAATTTTATCAAGTCAGACGTTAAAAAGTATTTCTTTGTTAATCCATTATTATTGGACCAATGAAATATGCTACTCTATGGTAAAAAGACTTTTTACCAAAAGGTAAATTTTGTTCAAAACCAGTACAAAATAAAAAAACTTATAGCGATAATAAGAATTGTATAATTAGCTAAGAAAATATTTTCTTATGGCTCAATAGTCTGTATTGACTCAGTTTCACTCTTCTATAATTACGACTATTAGTTTTTGTAAACCCATGGATGAATTATTTTCTTTTATTTATGTTTTTAAGATATCCCAGAAATGTTCTATCACGTTCGTATCTGACGAGTTCGATGGCCATCTTAAGCAGATTAAATTTTCTTTACATAAATTGCATACTGCAAATGTGCGACGTAGAGGCACATTGTCTTCAACAAATACAAAATTGACACCGACTTCCTCACGGAAAAAAAATGCAATAAAACGTAACACTTCCTGGATGTCAAGCCGCCCTGTGATTGTCCAGTTGCAAATAACTCGAACATTTCTCATTGTTCTACCCCAAAACATCACACTACCCCTTAATTTGCTACTTCACCCATTTGAAAATATGACATTATTCCTGTTTTGGCCAAGAGCTATAATTTCTTCTGCGTACAAGTTATGTACGTTTTTGTTTAACCGACAACTAAGAAATACGTAGATGCCTCGTACGATGTCAATTACTGGACTTTAGGCGACACGATATTGTTTATCTTGATATACGAACTTCCTTAAAGTGCGGAAGTTCTGTACTTAAAATATTTCCAGAGGTTTGTACATTTCTTTGAGGAATTATGATTTCTGACAATTTTATGCTGGAGTTGTATTGCGATACACTCTCCGAGGTTATGGTCAACAGTTTCATCCTACTTCAAATACCATCCGCACATCGGGTCGTCCTCGACACCGATTTTATGAAGATGGCTCCTCTGGTGACAATGTCCTGTCAACAATCCCAACACAATTCCCAGCTCTGTCCTTCCTAAGGAGAGAAACTCCTTAGTACTCCGTGCGCTAGGTCCAGTCATATGTTCCTTAGTACACCTCATTCCAGGAGCTTCCCTCCTTGTATTGCGTTTTCTTCCATTATTTGTTTCCCGAAACTTGCTAACAAATCTTGAAGCAGCATCTTGGTTTACGGCTATGGTTTTTGATATGTCTAATGTCGTAAACTCTTCTGCCACAAAGTTATTATTCGAGTTTTATTAGCGCAAGTTATGACGTTTCTGGGCATTTTGACATGATATCAAAATAAATTTAACTTGAAAGACTTTCAAATTCATTTAAACTGCGATAAACTTTATATAAAACTTTTATTTCACACAATTCTTCAAAATTTATCAACATATACCAGCCAAAAATAACATATATACCATATTTACATCAAGTTGAGATATATACGTATTTGTATTAATTTCGTTTCCTTAGCCTCCTGCTCTAACTTGTATAAATCTGTTGAGGTGTAGGTAAGAGTTTTATTTAGTTCTAAATTTGTTAGCCTAAAGATATGTTGCCTCTTACGATCTAACCACGTAGAGATATGCAAATAGTATTACCGTCTCTCTTTCTCGGCCATATAAACTGCAGTTTATATTTCTGTTATGAAGGTTTTTGACAAGTTTATATCTTGTTTTTATAGCTGTGATTGCCTTTGGTAAATTTCTCTTAATTTTGTCTGGTTTTGCGTCAAGATACCCTGCAAAAAGTTTGCGATGATCCAGTTCCTACCTGGATTCTCAGTCTATAATTTTCCTTGTTTCTTAAATAGCGCTCCTTGACATCCAAAGGACCAGATTCAGGACTAATATATTGAATATACTAAGACTTTTTCGTACACTCGTTGGTTTATTCATTCATATATACCTTTAGGTCCTAACACCCACAAAAGCAGAACTATTTTATACCAGACTAATAAGTTTCTTTAAGGCCATATTCGAATATAAGTGAATCATTTTTTACTGTACGGCCCCCTTTATATATTCAACTACACATTGAAGAATTGTTTATATTCTTGTCTGGAATACTGTCAGGAATTTAACCAAAGCGTAAACATGCAGCATCTTAGCTGTACATCAAATATCTAGTATCTCCTTTGGTTTTTAATCAGTTATTGTGCTCGGAAGACGATTTCGATTTACTTATTTCCATTGATCTCGATCTTCAATTTTTTTATAATCATATATATTCAAATTTTCTTTAAAAACCCACAAAGTAAAGACTTAAAGTAAAATTTTTATCGTGTTTTTCAATATAGATTTCTAATTATGTAGTAGTAACTTTATGCTTTATTGAGCGTTTTCAACCAGACAAATATTCGAGATAAGTTATAGATTAATAAACTTTTACTGCCCTTTCTTTCTGCCCTTTTTCTCTTTTCGCTCATTGTCAATGTATTAGTGATTTGAAATACAATTGACAATAAATTGAAATAGAACTAATACAGAAAATCTCTATTCAGGCTTACACATACTTGTATATAGTTTTAATTTTTGGACAGTTTTGTTGCTATGCTATACTATGACTGGGTGGCATAACCTCACTCTTTTGGATTTTTATTAAAGAGGTTTATTGTTTAACAATGTTGATGTACTAGTATGTTGAATGTTTTGTTTTAATTTTAATTTGTGACAAAGTTTTTTAAAAGTTTTTTAATTGTGTACAATTTGTTCTGTGTGGAGGCTACGGCTGGCGACTGCTCTCATACTGGCAGGGTTAAGGTGTGTCCTTTGACGAGTGAGTATGGTTGGTAAGTACTAAGCTTATTTGCTGACCATATTCTCTTGTTTTTAGGGTCTGAGCCCTGAGGATGGTCTGTTAGACCGAAAGCGCTTGGCCGATTTTAATAAAAACATACACTGAAATACAAAACCCGTCTATTTCTTGAAATATTCGAGAGGTTTTTCTTACTTGGCAAAATGATGATCTGGTGTAAATTTTATCAGGGCTGTTATACAGTAAATATCGTAGCCGATGAAGTCCCATGTTTTCTTAATCCCAAATCGCCAAATGTAGCGCAGAGAGGTCTAAGATGCACATCTTTCTGGCTGAAGTTGGAGTTAATCTGATAACATCTAGCTTAGAAAAAGTTAAAAGCACAAATTAACAAAACGTGGGAAGTATAATTTGCTCTTTAATTTCACTCCGGTCATGCCCAATATGGGTAATTCTGAAAGAAAAAACGGAATGCTTCCGATAAACTAAAATGGCGCATAGCAACTGATTATCATAAGCTAAATGAGTTCAGTGTAGGAGATAAGTTTCCATTAACAAATATTTTCGAGTTCCTAGATCAATTGGGCAATTGCAAGTACTTCACGACACTTGATCTTGCCTCTGGATTTTTGATCCTGCATAGCAAACGTTGTCTAGTTTACATGGATTATATTATAGTATATTTTGCCACTATCTAACGAATAAATACTACGCCTAACATAACTCTGACGTAAAGATTTATTGCAGAGCGGATATTGGTTCAGACTATAACCACCTGATAACAAAATTAACAGTGAGGTTAAAGAAATTCCGACAACTCTTGAAACGAAAAGTTAATATGGCAAATCTAGGAAATAAATAAAAAGAATAAAAATTCAGAAAACGATAAATAATGAAATACCAAAGCTACGACATACAATCGAAACAAATAATATATAAACTTGTAGTAATCAATTCGGAGATACGATTTTCAGCAGCGAAATTAAATTGAGCTAAGCTTGCATGGGCAAGCATCCAGATATGCAGCACATTAAATCTCTGCACCATCTCAGGTCAACATACCGGGGCGGCGTATGGAATCTCTGATTTTGGTACACCCGCAGGTAGATAATTATAACTTGAATTCTTTAACACATTTGTTTAACAATTACAAGAGCTATTTACGATCCTTGTATTATTTATTCCACCCGTTTTTTTCAGAATTATTGATTAACGCCCTCTTTTTTCTTCCGTTTTGTGAAAAACTATGCTATATAATAGGTTCTTTCTGTCTTAACCACCTTTTCACACCCATAAAAGCGCCTGCATTATGACCCTCTTATCATTGTAGTGAATTTATCCTTAATTGAAATTGGCAAGGTTCCCAAAGCAGAATATACCTCCATATTGGATCCTGTCAAGAGCCCATCCTTGACGAAGTTCTTCAAAAAATGGAACAATCTAGTTCCTGATGCTTAGAACTTACCACAGACATAGATATTTATGTTTTAGCCTGCTTTGAAGAAAACTTTGAAAAACGTGATTTAATAAAAGAAAAATTGAACAACATTTTTATATAAACTTTCTCCTATTGGAATAAAAAAAATTACATCGTCTAAGATAATAAAAAGAGTCGTAATAAATGGAACGAAAGCAAAAAATCTAGAGAAATTTTCCAATATTGTAAATCGGAGATAAGAAATAAAATGATGTTTGCCGCTTCGGTTTTTCATATCGTTAGGAATTTAGGAATTTAAATCGATTTTGCCCGATGAGAAAAAAGTAAAAATAGAGGTTACATAGTATTTTTAGTACGCGTTGGTAATTTTTGTGTTTATTATTGATAAACGGGAGGAACATGGCTACATTTATGCAATAAACTACCCGCTATAATCAAATAAAGAATAGGTTTCCCTTTCATTAACTCAGTTTGAGAATATATTGTAAATAAAATACAGTTTAGGTTATTTGGCACTATTATAGCTAGGTTTGTTTCATGGAGCAGAATATGAAAACTACATATATATATATATATATATATATATATATATATATATATATATATATATATACAACGGCATAATGTGGATGTATCCACTGCTATTGCATCTCACACGGAGGAATCCGTGAAAGCCGCATAAACATATATAAATATATATATATATATATATATATATATATATATATATATATATATATATATATATATATATATATATATATATACATATATTGCATCTCACACGGAGGAATCCGTGAAAGCCGCATAAACACACATATATATATATATATATATATATATATATATATATATATATATATATATATATATATATATATATATATATATATATTAAAGAGGAAAATGCGATCAGTAAATGCAAACTTCATTCCCATCATATCCTTTCCGTGTTAGAGGTTGCACAGTTTGAATAAATTGCGATAAAACACAATCCATCCCATACCACCACCATCGAGATGATGGCCCACCTGTACCACCATACCGAGAAGAAAGTCAAAACTTACCCTCCCCGCCGCAGTGATACGGCAGAGGTACATGTTTCGTCTCTACTAGACTCATCAGGGTACCGATATGCACCTGTCTGTGCAAAGGACAGATCGGAAGGAAGGATGCAAAACTGAACGCGGTTTCGCCGACCTCCCGCCGGATAGGCGTATATATGTTTATGCGGCTTTCACGGATTCCTCCGTGTGAGATGCAATAGCAGTGGATACATCCACATTATGCCGTTGTAGTGCTGAAATCACATTCAGCAAACGTACAACTATATGCAACTCCGTGTATAAATGAAGTAAATGCGATCAGTAAATGCAAACTTCATTCCCATCATATCCTTTCCGTGTTAGAGGTTGCACAGTTTGAATAAATTGCGATAAAACACAATCCATCCCATACCACCACCATCGAGATGATGGCCCACCTGTACCACCATACCGAGAAGAAAGTCAAAACTTACCCTCCCCGCCGCAGTGATACGGCAGAGGTACATGTTTCGTCTCTACTAGACTCATCAGGGTACCGACATGCACCTGTCTGTGCAAAGGACAGATCGGAAGGAAGCATGCAAAACTGAACGCGGTTTCGCCGACCTCCCGCCAGATAGGCGTATATATGTTTATGCGGCTTTCACGGATTCCTCCGTGTGAGATGCAATAGCAGTGGATACATCCACATTATGCCGTTGTAGTGCTGAAATCACATTCAGCAAACGTACAACTATATGCAACTCCGTGTATAAATGAAGTAAATGCGATCAGTAAATGCAAACTTCATTCCCATCATATCCTTTCCGTGTTAGAGGTTGCACAGTTTGAATAAATTGCGATAAAACACAATCCATCCCATACCACCACCATCGAGATGATGGCCCACCTGTACAACCATACCGAGAAGAAAGTCAAAACTTACCCTCCCCGCCACAGTGATACGGCAGAGGTACATGTTTCGTCTCTACTAGACTCATCAGGGTACCGACATGCACCTGTCTGTGCAAAGGACAGATCGGAAGGAAGCATGCAAAACTGAACGCGGTTTCGCCGTCCTCCCGCCGGATAGGCGTATATATGTTTATGCGGCTTTCACGGATTCCTCCGTGTGAGATGCAATAGCAGTGGATACATCCACATTATGCCGTTGTAGTGCTGAAATCACATTCAGCAAAACATATATATATATATATATATATATATATATATATATATATATATATATATATATATATATATATATTTTAACTTGACGAAAATTTTTTTCAAGAAGGATTTAGAAAAAAAATCTCTCTGTTCAACACACACCACATTTCATCTGAGATCGTTTACTCTATGTAGATGTTATACATACATTATTGCTAACATAAAACATTTTTGTTCTGAAAACGATTTAAAATAGAAATAAGTAATAATGATGAAATTGACGGCGTAGTAGTGAAAGGAGTTAGTTCAAAAGAGGTATAGAACGACACAAAACAGGTCGGATAAATTTATTTTCTAAATTTATTTTAAAAACTCATACCCATCAGCAGCAAACACACCTTAATATCTATTTTAATTCAAGCCTCACTATTTTATTAAGAGGACATATATGTTTGACTGTTTGCAATGATCTTAAAAATAACTAAACCAATGATCACCAAATGTTAATTGCAGTCTTATTATGTATTTCGAAGTATATAAGCTAAATAAAGATGAAGAATACTTCTAATCCTTGCCCCTAGCTGCTACGTTTTCATGGTCTTTCCTTACGGTAAATCGCTCTCGCAGTTGAGGTGGCTTCTGTTGAGTCTAAATATATATCAATGATTTTAGGCAGTATATCTAATTTTTGAATTATAATAAAAATAATTCATTGCTGTTCTATAGTTATTATCTCTCTGCCACTCATCGATTTTTGTTTTTCATTGAGATTTTTTTTAATTTAGCTATGCTGAAAATTGTAGTGATTTGTTTGGCTACATAGTTGAGCAAAGTTTCCAATTAAAGTTTTTTTTGCTGTTAAAATTTGCAAAGCTCAAGTTAGGACGTTTGAATATATAAGAATTAATTTATGCTTTGATTGTTTTTCACGCAGACAATTATATGTAGTTTTCAAGGGCAGGTAAATCTTAAAAACAACTTACATTATAAGCGCATCGTAAAGAGATTACTAAGAATATTGTTAATTCTGAAGTTTTTTAGAAATGTTACTGTCATCAAAAACACTTACATTTCGAACGGGATTTTAATTGATAAGATTTGTCCGCCATCTTGAAACCATCAATTTAATTAGTACACATTAAAATATCTGACTCCTGTTATATCTGAATAAAGTCATATGTTCGCAAACAAAAAAATTTTCCAATTACTTCAATTTTTAACTCAAACCCAAAGCATTCCTTATAGATTTGATTCATAAATTAGTAACAATCAAGTAGAGTTTAATAAAATGATGGTTACAAGGGAAGCTCTGTTTGGTATGAACATTCTATTGCAGATTTTGAAGAAGCCTTCGACAAAGTACAGCAGTAAGAGCTTCTGGAAATTCTTTCACCAAAATATATCGATACAGTTGATGGCAGGATGTCTGATGCAGAAATTAAGAGATGTGGTTAAATCGATCTGCAGATCAAAGCCAAGAAATTAATTCACTTATAGAGATATCAAGAGTTTTTTTAAAATGAAAGTTTTTCCTTGTAGTAGAGATATAAACAATTGAGAATACATCGATGCTACATTTTTTTCACCTTACTATACGGGCTGAAGCTTGAACATTTTAAAATGTTAAAAGTGATAAATTAGAAGAATTGAAAGATGATGTTATTGCCATATGTTAAGCATATCAGAGTTTAATAGAGTGATCAATGTAGAAGTAAGTACCCCAGCGATGAAAATGAAGATGAAAAAGCTTTTATATTTTGAGTATATTTGTATGTGTGTAGAAATGAGGGTTGATGTACTGTGACTTAATAGATCTTTTGTGTTCCCCTTCTGCTACCAAATCGTTAGGATACCTTGCAGATTAAAGCGGATCCTTCATTCCTATTTCCTTGCAGACCCTTAAGATGTTGGACGACTTTAAAGTGGGTGCCTCTCGTTCTTCTATTTTCCTAAAGCGCTGCACTCTAAAAGGGTGTGGAAACAGGTTTCGTCCACCTCCTCGTAAAATCTGCACTCTTCTCTCTCTGCTAATCAGTTCAGTAATTGGATCTTCTGCTCACTTTCTCTTTTTTCAATTCTTCCAGCACTACACTGCTACTAATTTAACAGAAAGGTTAGGGCCCCAGAAATGCCGTCTCAGCCCCTTTTCTCGCGATTTTCCTCTACACCCTTGTGTTCTGGTACCCATAGAAGGATGACCTTGTTATTCCTACCTAAGTCGTTTAGTTCTTTTAGGTATTCTCAGACAATCTTGAAGCCGATTACCTGAAAACTCAGCGCAATGGTGAATGCTTGACAATCCAACTTGAAAAAATCTCCTGTCTGCAATAGTTTTTCTCTTCACTGAATTGAATGCATTGCCTGATCGCGTGTATTTCCACCTGGAAGATACTTGGTGACTTATTCCAGATTTAATAGTGCCTAGGTCCATATACCTCTATTCCAGTTCCCTCCATTGTTTTGGATCCATCTGTATACCATTTAATGGAATTTCTGTTAAATTTTTCAATGGTATTTCTGTCCCATTCACTTTAACGACTCAACTTTGTGTTGAAGTTCTTTACAAAGTTGAAATTGTTTTTGATATCACCTTGGAGCATGTTCCAGGTTTGTTGATTTCTGGATAAAAGATTGAGTCTTCGTTTTGTGATTTCATCACCCATCATCCTATATATTGTTTTCTTCTCCATACTTTCCACAAGTACATGTAAAGGTGTAAAGTTTAGGATTATTTCTATGGCGGCCATTGGACAGATTCTTATTGCTCCAGTTATTCACGCACAGGCCCGTCTCTGAGCTTTCGAGAGGTTAGTTCTCGTATTGATCATACTGATTCTTTTACTTCAAATCACCGTCCCATATGTGATGTGTGAGTGTACATCCGCTGCCGGATTTGTAGGTTTGCGCCCCAGATTTTTCCCGCGAAGTTTCTACAAATCATCAAAGCTTTTGTAGTCTTGTTGATTATTTATTTTTCGTGTTTATTCCAGAGAAGTTTATTATCTAGAATCAGGCCTCTGATATTTAATCCCATCATTTGACACCATTCTTTTGGATATATAAGACTTCTCTGGATTATGTCGCAGAGGATATTCTCAAATTTGCCCCTCGCGATTATGACCACGTCATCGGTATAGCCTTGACAAGATATGCCAAAGAGTCGATCTACAAATAGGTGGAGAAGCTGCTCCCTCCTGAGGACATCTTCTAGTAGTACAGAGGGTGATAATGTTCTGTTCTATCTCTGTCTCTGCTATTCTAGTAAAGAGAAGGCGAGCCATCTATTTGGATGTCTCTGTCTACACACCTGTTATCCAGTGCTCGATTGATTGCCCCGTGTGGACTATTGTCAAAAGACCTTTCAAGAAAGGCACATATTACTGTATCCTTGTGGTTCAGTGCCTCTTGAATCTCATCTGTTAATTGTATAAGTGCAGTTTTCATTGATCTGCGAGCTTGATACACATGTTGATGAGGGTGCAGTGTCACATGTTCATGAATTTATGTTCTGAAGTAGTTATCAACTGCTTTCCACATTGTTTTTAAAATAAACGATGTGAGACTAATGGGTCGCAGGAATTTATGGTGTATAGTGTTCTTTTTCCCTGTTATTCTGACCCTTCTCCAAATTTCTGTTAAGTAGTCCCAGTTCAGGCTACATAGACCAATATTCACAATATTTTGGATATAGCATAAGGTGACCGAAGTATATATTGTTACATAATATTTTGAAAGAAAAGCTGAAAGAAATAATAAACTTATATAGAAGTAAAACATCCCGATTGAAAAATTTGAGACAATAGTTTGGAATAGAGTTGTTCAGAGCAGCCGCCAATAAAGTTAAAGTAGCTATGATGATCGCTAACGTTCATTAGAAGACAGTATTAGAAAATGAAGAAGAAGAATAATAAACAAATCTTATATGTAATTTTACAGAATTCCTTAGAATAAACAGGAAAATCTCTCAATCCTATTTAAATTTAAATTTAAATTCATAATATCCATTTTTGGAAATCAGTTAACAAGTATCCCGTAGTAAATTAATTAATAGAACGTCCTGTGACCTCTCTTTGTTCTTTTTGTTCAATGATTTTGAATAAATTTGATTGGGACAATCGATATCTAATATGCATCGCGTATTTCGGACAAGTGATTTTCTAGTTGAAGGGAAATGTCTAGATGCAATTTCTGAATTTGCTTTATAGAGTTAAAATGGTTTATTAATTAACTTTCTCCCAGTGGTGTAGGCTCGACTAAATTGGACTCCAGCTCACCTCGGTTGAATTTGTAATTGGATCTAATTGGTCTCATTTTGTTTTATGTCAATTCGATGGCTGGCTTTTGAGTTACAGTTGTTGAAATATTTAATATTTTAAATTATTAGAATCGCGATTCTAGAATTTAGGTACAAGGAATAATAATTTTAAAAGGTGTTTAAAAATAAAATCCTAAAGTTTGAGGAGGTAATAGACGTATGCCAAAATATTTCAAATCTCCGTTATTTCCTAGCTACAGATAATTTGTTTTCATTTAATTAATATTTAATTTAATTCTGGATGTATCAATTTAATATTCGTCCGGTCTAATGAACAATCCTCATTATAGGTTAAACCGTTTCTTGATATTGTCACAAGAAGACAATTTACCTACAAATCAAAGTTAGTTTCTTTCAAAACTTATTATTTTCCGTGGGTGTACCTCCGTGTTAGGCCGTTTATTTTTTTTTATTGTATGTGAATGACCATTTGTCATTAGGCTTGGCAGAAGTTCAGCTTTGGCTGATAACACCATTCTTTGGCATCATAAAGACTTAACAGATCTAAACATTGAGGTGACTCGTAGTATCAATGAATGGTGCAATTGTAACCTGTTGTTCTTTAGTATTTCAAAATCAAATGCTTTGAGCTCCAAATGTAATTTGGGTGGTGTTTCTCTTGATGATAGGGAAATAGGAAGTTTAACACATTGTAGATTCCTAACGCTGATAATAAAGTTAAATTTACCAAACATATTGAACATGTTTCTGCTAAATTGTTATCTGCTAGCTTTGCTTTCAGAATTATAAAATATGAGTTGAGTGGTGCTGTGGCCAGAAAAGCATACTTTTCTCTTTTTGAGTCACAGTTGCATTATGGTATTTGTTTTAAGAGACTCTGGCTTATGTGTTAATCCTAGAGTCTGTCTTGTGCACAAAAAATCCTCTTCCATAATTTACTCTACATCTTCCTCTATAATACATAGTTCTTTTATTATTAACATGCCTATTTCCCACAAGCACTTTTACAAAGAATTTTATTTTATCTAATTATAAAAAACTATTTAATTATCTGTCTTGAAATTAGGTGGACTAAAGAGGGTAGGATTTTTAAGAGAAACATTATTCTGCCTGAAAAGCCTCCCCGATAATTTCTACCTATGTAATCCTTATATCAATCCGTAAATTGCCGTATCACGGAACAAAATGTTTTAATTGATTTTAAAGCAGGTATAAGGACTATGCCATATATAAGTTGTTATAGCATACCGGGGTGCGACGTTGTCAAATTTAATTTTTTTTTATCTAAGTTTAGGGAAAATGTGCATAGTCTAGCAACATTGCATGGATGCGTCTGGGGATGATCCCCCACCAACGAAGTCTCAACCCCCTAGGGTTCAAAATAATTACCCAATAAAACTCATAAAATTCCAAATGTACCATTCGCCATAGTCGTCCAAGGGTCAGCTACTTACCGAAGAGCCCCTGTATACAGGAATTATGTCGTCGCTTCTGATACTCCCGAGACCTGAGGTTTCTAGAAAACACGTGATGTACGAAACTCAGTATTGGATATACGAGCGAAGGGCAAAGAATTAGTGAATAGTGATAGCATTGTAGTAGTGCTATTATTATCGGTGTATGTAAACGATGTCGTCGCGATCTTGTGTGAATAAACCGAACAGTTACTGTTATATATGTGGTGAAGTGACAGTGAAAGCTCAACGAAAGACTTTGAGCCCACTTGTAAGAATTATATTTTGGGTGTAAAGTTGACGATCAAGACAAAATTTGGGCTTCCAAAATTTGCTGCCACGCATGCTCAAGAACTTTAACAAGAAAGCTACTAAGTACTTAAAAGTCTATGAAGTTTGGAGTGCTAAAGATTTGGCGGGAACCTCAGAATCATGTTCATAAAGTTAATTTGGCTTGAAAAAAATCTTAATATCTTCTCTACCACGAGACTTGTACCTAATGATACTTATAGAATATCTGTCCCTAAACCTTCAGAAAAATAAGAAATCGAATCGAAATTGGAAGAACTTCATGATTTCGAATCAAAAGCCGGTCCAAGTTTTCAAGAGAAAGATGATAATGAATATAGTAGTAGTGAAGAGTCCCATTTTATATTTCAGGAAATGCTCAACGATCTTATTCTTTTACTGTAGTGGAACTTCTTACAAAATAAGTGAAAATTTCCATGTCGGCATTATTTTTCTCAGTGGCAAATGACTTAGTTTATTGTCATGATATTTCGGGTTTAATTAACGAACTTATTCTTTCTTATAAACCTACCGAATGGCGACTGTTTGCTGTCTCTTCGAAAACAAGTGTAAGGGCAGTTTTATTTTTTAATGGAAATGAACAACCATATGTTCCTGCGGGTCAGGCTGTATGTAAGGTTGACTAGAATGTCGAATGATCTTAGTTTCAATTAATGACCGGCAATCGGACCATCAGAGGAACCAATAATAATAATAATAATAATAATAAGTATAGTACCAAAGAACCTCCTGCAGAACATCAAGGGACTGGGCCTTAGTGAACATCTGTATAAACCGATTTAGAAAGCGGTTCTCCTTGCAACCGCGCGAACCGTCCGAAAGTTTGTAGGAAGTGCAGAAGACCACGCCACCTAGGACCCGATAACATGGAAAGGGTCCCCACAGAGCTTCATACTTTTGGTGTCTTTGCATACCTGGTATGAGTGAATAATCCCTGGAGGGAGTGCGAAACCGTTTGACTTGTAAGTCTATAAGTATAGGCCGATCACCTGCCTACCCACATTGTATAAGGTGATCACCTCCTGCTTGACCCAATGCATCTATGCACATTGTGAGCAAAATAACATCATTGCAACTCAACAGAAAGGATGCACGAGGGGAGCAATGGGATGCAAGGAACAATTGATTGTTGACTCTGTCATATGTAACCAAGATTGTACCAACCGAAGGAACCTCTTTGCTGCCTACGTGGATTATAAGGCCTTCGACTCAGTGCCACATGAGTGGCTCAAAACTATATTGAAAATGTACAGGGTCGATAATAATTTTGTGTCCTTTTTAGAACGCATCATGTCAATCTGGAAAACTAGGATCCAATTGCAAGTGCCATCCAGCGACATCATCGGAACTAACACCATTGCGATACGAAGAGGAATATTTCAAGGCGATTCACTTAACCCATTGTGGTTTTGCCTTGCAATGAACCCACTATCACGCCGTTTGAACTCCACCAGATACGGCTTTAGTGTTAGAAATAACAACGAAGAGGTAGTCAGAGTGAATCATCTTCTATACGGATGATCTTAACCTGATGGCTGCTACCAGAAACCAGCTGGAACAAATGCTTAAAATTGTAGAGGAGTTCTCCGGGGATATCGGAATGCAATTTGGACTTGACAAGTGCCGTATTTTCAACATCGTTAAAGGGAAGATACAACCGGGGGCTTTTGAAATTCAGAACGGTGAAACTATAGCTGCAATGGAGGCAGACAAAACATACAAATATCTAGGTATGAAACAGGCTAAAAGAATTGACCATGGCACTATGAAAGCTGAATTGACAACCGAATTTGTCAGGAGGGTAAGGCGGGTCCTACGAACTAATTTAAATAGTAGAAATTTGTTTAAGGCGCTCAACACGTATGCTTGCTCAGCGCTGAGCTACTCCTTTGGAATTGTAAAATGGAGCAGGACGGCCATCCAAAACCTGCAAAGAAAAATAAGGACACTCCTAACACAAGCACAAAAACATCACCCTCGGAGAGCCATTGAACGTACAATGCTTCCAAGACACCAAGGAGGAAGAGGATTGGTGGATATTGGTAAACAGCTCGATCAACAAATAATAAACTTACGTTCATATTTCCACAGGTGAACGGACTCTTCCACACTACATCGAGCAATATGCGAGGCAGACGATTCAACGCCGCTACAGTTGAGAGAACAAGATATTACTTCTCACCACCAAACAGACCAAGAGAAGTTACAAACCTGGCTAAGGAAGCCACTTCATGGACGGCATCCAAATGAGGTCAATCAGGATAATGTCGACAACTCAGCGTCGAACTACTGGTTGATTTCAGGACAGATGTTTCCGGAAACGGAGGGTTTCTTGTTGGCTATCCAAGACCAGGTCATTCCGACGAAGAACTATCGGAAGTTCATCATTAGAGATCCCTCAATAGAGAATGACCAGTGCAGATATGGCTGGCGAACATCGGAGACAGTCCAGCACATAACTGGAGGATGCCAAGCGTTTGCCGCAACCGAGTACACGACTCAGCCGCTAAGATACTCCACCAAGAGTTAGCAGAAAAGTTGAACCTATTACAGGTAGGAAAAGTGCCTTATTACAAATACAATCCAGAGAATATTCTTGAAAACAACCAGTTCAAGTTATATTGGGACCGAACGGTTCTGACGGATCAAACAGTTGCTCATAATAGACCAGATATTATACTAATAGATAAAATTTCTAGGCGAACTACACTAATCAACATCGCTGTACCTAACAACAACAACCTAAGACCAAAATACAACGAGAAGATCGCCAAATACAGAGATCTGGAGGTGCAAATCCGAAGACAATGGGCAATGAACAGCGTCCAAACGATTTCCATAATACTCTCAACAACTGGAGTGATACCAAAGAACCTCCTGCAGAACATCAAGGGACTGGGTCTTAGTGAGCATCTGTATAAACCGATGCAGAAAGCAACTCTCCTAGCAACCGCGCGAACCGTCCGAAAGTTCATGGGAAATACAGCAGACCAAGTCACCTAGGACCCGTTAACATGGAAAGGGTTCCCACAGAGCTTCATACTTCTGGTACCTTTGTGTACCTGGTATGAGTGAATATTCCCTGGAGGGAGTGCGAAGCCGTCTGGCTTGTAAATCATAGATAATAATGTGATTATAAAAATGTACTTATTTTCAATTTTTATTCACTTTAACTTATATATTGGGTTTATTTTTATTTTTTAAAATATTTAATTGATACTTTTCTTATCAAAATTCAAAATGCGAATAAACAGTGTTTGCCTTTGACACTCGTGTTAATAATGAACAAATTAAACAAGTCCGTGCAAGTGTGGGCCTCCTTTCTTACAGCTCTACTCGAGTATCGACAGATTTACTATCGTGCGTATGAGTGCCATACGTCGCTATCAAATATGCAAGTTGCGAAGTAGTAGATATCTGTTGGACTACCATTGTCTTTATTTTTGTTGAATATCACGACGTTTCGGCTAGTAGTTATCTCTAGCCGTTTTCAAGTGAAACTAAATAAATCCCTTAGCTACATGATTATTTATACTAAAAGTAAATGCAGTAGTGTGTGACTGAGATGGGTGCAGTCATGCCTGCTTTGGCAAAATCCCATTTTTTTATGCTGTATTTAGTTTTAGTTTACAATTATTAAGAAGTGTTTTCCACACTTCTCTTATATCTATAGATGGTTTACTAAAACAACTCGGGTTCTGATGTATAACCGTGGCTTCTTTGAATTTCCGTTTTCTCCAATGTTGTTCTCGGTGTAGTATTTTAGCTTCGGACCGTTTTATGTGGTGTTCATGAGTCTAGGCATGGTTGTCGGCACCAGATTTTTCTGTTTCTCCTCGAGATGTGCATTTTTGGCGTTCTTTGATCCTTATGTCAAGGGGTCTCTTTGTTTCGCCAACGTAGGAATGCCACATTCACATGGTATCTGATATACACAGTTCTTCATGTCTCTTTGAGTTGTTGGTTTGACCCTAGTGAGCCGACTTCTCAGAGAGTTATTTGAATTGGAAACAACGTTGATTTTATATCGTTCTCCTATCCTTCTAACTTTTTTTGAAATGCCTTTAACATAGGGGATGTTCAATACTGGTTTTCTTTCTTCATTCGTTGTCGATATTGTCCTATTTCTGCGTTGTTCAAGAAATTTGGCTGTTAGATCATTTTTAATGTAATCTATATCTTTCATCAAGTTCTCGTTGGAGTTGCAGAGAGTTAAGACTCTATCTACGAGATTTTTTATAATTCCTTGTTTGGTGTTGTTGGAGTGATTAGATGAATAATTAAGGTATTGTCCTGTGTGCGTGGCTTTTCTGTAAACCGAAGTTCGAATTTGTCAGCCATTTCTTTCAACCAAGACATCTAAGAATGGTAATTTATTTTCTACTTCTTTCTCCATGGTGAGTTTAATAGTTGGGCTGATATTGTTGAGATGAAAAAGAAAGTTTCGAAGTACTTCGTCGTTTCCACTCCAAATAATAAAAGTATTGTCTACGTATCTGAGCCATAAATTTGGTTTCTTGGTTGTAGATTCAATTGCAAACGTCTCGGACCATTCCATGAAAATATTTGCGAACATCGGTGAGAGTGAAGATCCCATCGGTAGTCCATCATCCTGGATGTAGAATTTTTCCTTTTCTTGAAAATAGGAATTAGTCAAACAACTTTCCAACAAGTCCTTAATGGCGTGCGGTGGTAAAGATGTTCTT
This sequence comes from Diaprepes abbreviatus, assembly GCA_034092305.1. Taxonomy (NCBI): domain Eukaryota; kingdom Metazoa; phylum Arthropoda; class Insecta; order Coleoptera; family Curculionidae; genus Diaprepes; species Diaprepes abbreviatus. Next base: position 3,317,533 of record JASJET010000071.1, on the reverse strand, counting down.
TCTGCTAAGGTCTGGTCTTCGTCAAATTTCTTTCTAATGATTTTAGTGAGTCCTTAACTGGAACGTTGGTGTATAGGCTTTCCACGTTAAAGCTAATAAAATGGTTTTCTGTGCAAGTATTTATAAGTTATAAGATGCCACAAAGGATATAACTGCTTACTAACACTTTAATAATATAAAAATGGGTAATTTCTTTGACTCTTGCTAGGTAAGTATACAGGGTGATTCTCTGGGAAATTTATCGATCAATTGTGATAAAACTATAATTAGGAAAAATATGAAAATTTGACAGTGTACTAATGTGAATGGAGGGCAGCTGGCCAAAATATTTGGAAGATGGTTGCACCTCCAGTTATATCGGAAGTAGATCCCAACTTGCTTGTTTTAAATGGAATACCCTATATATTATCGCCTTTTTGATTTCTACGTAAAATTATAGACATTTTTTTTATGTATAATATTCTATACTTAAATCTCACCGTTTTGGACATATTTAAATTTTCATGTCAAAAATGACGTTTGCGGACCAAAACTTAACTATAAATTTTTCCTATACGAAAGTCTTTATTATTTAAATTGGATTAGTTTTCTTATAGACGAAGATCATCTTTAGTAGTTCTTTTATGACATTTTGAAAATTATTAGTAAAGAGTGATCAAATAAGAAGAATAAAAATTATATTTAAAAAATCGTCAAAAGTCAATTTTTTCAAATAGAAAGCACCTATTTTTATAATTTTATTATATTACGCATTAAGAATAAGGGTAACTTTGTATAAGATTGTCTATTCTAAAAATTTGTAGTCTTCAAAATATTGGCAATTCAACATTTTTCTATTATGAAACTGCTATACGGCTTTTAAGTTTTGTTATTAATTGGCCACGACGACGAGGAGTGGCGAAAATAAAAAATCGAACCCTACAGAATTGTCACTATTTCTTGCCATTTGACATTCATTAATAATAATCATGCAGGGGCAATTAAATTACATGCATGAAGATAATTTTAACTTATTTATTATTTATGGAGAATGTGATAGAGTTACTTCAAGAACGATATCCGAAGAAACAGAAATCAACACTACCAACTGTTAAAAAGATTATAAAAAACTTCAAGAACTTTGGATCTATAAAAGTTAAAAGAAATAGAAATAGACCAGTTGCTAATAAAATAAAGTTATAAAAATTATTTGAGTAGATGTTGAAATTGGCGCCCTTGAACTTCTAAACATTTTTCGCACCAAGCAGGAACTACTCACGTGTGGCTCGTCTTATTGACTGAGGATTAAATTCTTCAAATGCTATTCTGGCGTGCTGCATGCAATCTTCCATTGTAATTAATGTGGTGTTGTATAATTTTTTTGTTATTGTTCCCGAAATAAAAAAATTTAGTATTGTTAGATCGGGGGAGCGACGTGGCCAAACATGTGGCCCATTCTTGCCTAGTTTTGCAAATGATTGTTAACTAAATGACTATAATGTGAAGGCACCCCATCATGTTGATAAAGTAGATTTCTATGATCAGCCAGCGGCAAGTTATCTAAATAGTTCACTTCCAAATTTCTTAAGATGTAGAAGTAGCGCTACCTATAAGTTAAAAAACGTACTTTGTTACAAGAAGTCTTTAAAAATGGCTCACTTACCATTCATATTTCTTGGTAAAATTCTAGGGCGATGACGCTGTCATTTTTTATAGCACAATACACGTTAAACTGTTAAGGCTCTTGAAAATTTAATTCTCTAAATGGATGTACGTTTGAGTCGAATTGCGTTGATTAAACAATCCATTTTTTGTGAATTTTGCTCCGTCCGACCAAATAATATTATCCAAAAAAAAAAACCTTTTCTTGAGTCCGAAGTAAAATAAATTGACAGAACTCTACTCTTGATGGAAAATCAGTCTTTTAAATGTTGTACTACGGAATATATGTAGGAATGAAAATCGCGTTTCTATAAAATCCCTAAAACTGATATTTGAGATAACCCAGACCATGCTACTTGCTTAGTAGATATTGTCGAATATGCGGCGCAATATCCTAAAGTCATAGTTTCAATATTTTCATTAATAACAACTGGTTCATTTCTATTTATTTTTGCTTTTATGGATCCACAGTTCCTGAAATAACTTTATCACATTTTCCATAAATATTAAATAAGTTTAAATAATCTTCGTGCGTGTAATTTAATCGCCACAGCATGATTATTATTAATAAATGTCAAATGGCAAGAAATAGTGACAATTGTGTAGGGTTCGATTGTTTTATTTTCGCCACACCTCGCCATCATTGCCAACTAATAACAAAACATAAAAGGCATATAGTATTCTTACAACAGAAAAATGTTGAATTGCCAATATTTTGAAGACTACAAATTTTTAGAATAGACAATCCTATACAAAGTTACCCTTATTCTTAATGCGTAATATGATAAAATTATAAAAATAGGTTCGTTCTATTTGAAAAAATTGACTTCTGACTATTTTTTAATATAATTTTTATTCTTTTTATTTGCCCACTCTGTACAGGGTGAGTCAACGATTGGATGAAGTAGGTTTGCGCCTTTTCGGTGAAATTAACAAAGAAACTATATTTATTGTTTGATACAGTTTATTTTTACGCAGATTTTAAAAATATTTAGGACTCTACAGGGTGAGCCAAAAAACTAGGACAGCATAAAGTTGTATTTTATTAAATAGAACACCCTATATACGAATCATATTTTCGATTTAGCTTATAATTTTAAATCTTTTTTATTAAGGGTTTACTATAACAAAACTTTATAGTTTCTGAGATAATTAAGTTTAAAGAAAAAAAGTCACATTTTCAAGCATCAATTCAATCCTAAATAACGTTTTCAATTTTGTGACAAATATATTCAAATTTGGAATTTAGCAAGGCAAAGGACAAGTTAACATAATTTTTACCTAATATTTGCAATAAAAGCTACAGGGTGTTGAACACATCGGCTAAAATTTGAACAAGTTTAAATGAATAAATTTCTTTTTTTTTTAAATGGTACACCCTGTATATTTTCATGTTATTTAATAGAGTAATAAAATCCCTAAAAGTTTTGTTCAATATATTTTATACCTATTTATAATAGTTTTTGAGATATTTCAGTTTTAGCCATGGCAAAAACAATGTAAAAGAACATTTTTCTGTGTGTCAAATTTATAACCGCAATCGCTTCTTTTGGTTTTTATGTAGTGTAGTTTGTTTTTTTTTTGCATTCATCTTATATTGTAAAATGAATTTTCCAAAGAATGAGTTAATAGATATGATTTATACAATAGGAGAGGCTCAAAATAATTGCCTTCTTGCTCAAAGAATTTACAAAATGAAGTATCCTGATCGACGCCATACTTTTCAAAACTTAATGCAAAGATTTGATTCTTCTGGTACTGTTGATTATCCAAAACGTAAAGTGGTCAACAAACCAGTAACTAATGAAGAAACAGAACTACAAGTATTGTTAAATGTTCAGGAAAATCCTTATATTGGTAGCCGTCAGTTAGCAGCATTATGTGAAACATCACAATCCACCGCTAATCGTACTACCAAGAAATATAGGTATCATCCATATCACATGGAATTACACCAAGAATTGCATGGACAGGATTTTTAAAGTCGTGTAAACTTTTGTCGTACAATAAATGCGGAGATTCAATTAAATCCAAATTTATTATGCAAGGTAATGTTTAGTGATGAAGCTACTTTTAGAAGTAACGGTGCCGTAAATAGACGCAACATGCATTATTATGCCACAGAAAACCCATTTTGGATTAGAGAGGTGCAACATCAAAACCACTGGTCATTAAATGTTTGGTGTGGTATTCATCATAATCGAATTATTGGACCCCACTTTTTTAATGAACCACTAAATGGCCATAGTTACCTGAACTTTCTACAAGAAGAACTACCCCAACTGCTTCAAGGTCTCGATAGGGATGAGCTCGACAGTATGTGGTTCCAGCACGATGGTGCGCCTCCGCATTACCATCGTGAAGTTCGTGCGTTTTGGGACCAGCGATATCCGCAAAAATGGATTGGACGTAGGGGTTTCATTGAGTGGCCACCAAGGTCTTGCGACATCACCCCATTAGATTTCTTTCTATGGGGTTATATTAAAAATAAGGTGTATGTTAATCCACCAACAACAGTGGAAGATATGCAAAACAGGATTTGGGATACCTGTAGAACAATAACGCCACTAATTTTGTCCAGGGTCCGAGAAAATCTGCAAAAAAGACTAAATTTGTGCATTGCACAAGAGGGTCGTTTATTCGAACACTTATTAAAAAGAAATAATTAATCTCAGTATTTAATAGGTAATTTTTTTGTTTCAATTTAGTATAAAAGTAAATACGTATTTGCCTTGTCGTTATTGTTGTATTAATTTTTTCACATTATGTTTAATTAAACTATTGCCGTTGTAATATAACGAATAATGTATTTCATCATATTTAACCACATTCTGTTTGTTTCTGTAGTTTCTTTTTATTATTTTACATGGCTACTATGATAATGAAGACTATTTCTGTAAAAAAATATGGAAAATAAGAAAAACTGAAATATCTCAAAAACTATTATAAATAGGTATTAGATATATTGAACAAAACTTTTAGGGTTTTTATTACTCTATTAAATAACATGAAAATATACAGGGTGTACCATTTAAAAAAAAGATATTTATTCATTTAAACTTGTTCAAATTTGAGCCGATGTGTTCAACACCCTGTAGCTTTTATTGCAAATATTAGGTAAAAATTATGTTAACTTCTCCTTTGCCTTGCTAAATTCCAAATTTGAATATATTTGTCACAAAATTGAAAACGTTATTTAGGATTGAATTGATGCTTGAAAATGTGACTTTTTTTCTTTAAACTTAATTATCTCAGAAACTATAAAGTTTTGTTATAGTAAACCCTTAATAAAAAAGATTTAAAATTATAAGCTAAATCGAAAATACGATTCGTATATAGGGTGTTCTATTTAAAAAAATACAACTTTATGCTGTCCCAGTTTTTTGGCTCACCCTGTAGAGTCCTAAATATTTTTAAAATCTGCATAAAAATAAACTGTATCAAGCAATAAATATAGTTTCTTTGTAAATTTCACCGAAAAGGCACAAACTTACTTCATCCAATCGTTGACTCACCCTGTACAGAACGTTTAAAGTATGATAATGACGCTGAATTTCGTGAACACCAATTTTCATCTCATGTGCCTTAATTTTCTTTCCTTTGACATGGATCTCTTGCTGGTCGCGGTCCTGCGGTCCCATAAAGACTTCTTTGGGAATCAATGCTATAGACTATCCATACTATAAACTTTCATTCATAATACGTTTGAACAAAAGTGGAAGTCTTCATTCATTTAACCTTTAAAATAACCTAAAGATTGTAAATTAAGAAAGTTATGTATTACCTATTTAACTATGATAAATCTGATCTAATTATTCGCATGGTTCCTGACTAGCATTGACGGAAACTCAAAAGTACTCACATTTTTTCCAGCCTCTACATTTTCCCCCCTTTGTAATGCTTTCTTAATGAGTAATAGTATTAAAAACTGAAAACTTTGAGCATTTTAAGCATTACAGTAAACTTATCCCTATACCATCGTAAAACTTTAAATAAAACAACATTTTTATTTTCTTTTCAGATAATGTGTGAACCATAAGTAGAAACTTCTACCTAACCATGAATAACCTAATAACCACCACTACAGACCTCATAGACACCGGTAACGTTACCTATCTTGAAACTACGACATTATGGATGTTGGACTACAATGGATCCTGCGACATAGTCCAAGAGGATTACGTGACGAGAAAACTTATCTTCTCAAGCATAGTTTACACGATGTACGGAACAATATTCGTGATCTCCTTGCTGGGGAATGTGTTCGTATGTTATATTGTGTTGCAGTCTCCTAGAATGAGAACTGTCACGAACTATTTTATAATGAATTTAGCGATGGGTGATATTTTGATCACGTTGTTGTGCGTTCCATTCACTTCGGTCCCGATGCTGTTACAGTATTGGCCCTTTGGGGCTTTTATGTGTCCTATTGTGTGTTATGTTAGTACTTTAAGTGTTTTTGTGAGTGCGTATACTTTGGTAAGTCAATTAGTAACACAATATCTATTTTATTTTAAGTTTTCAAAGATAAATACGATTTTGGTTTAAGTCAAACAGCCCTAGAAATATGACCACACAAAAGTTTTCGTAATTGTTTGAGGTTCGTAGAGTTTTATGATTGATCCTTATATATTTTCAGTTGCCAAATTTGAATTTTCAACATATTAAGTCCTCATGTCTCAGAAGGTTTGTTATTAACAATATTAAGGGCAAGCGCATTTTGTTTTAAAAGAGACCCATTAATTTTGCTGTCGAAAAGAAAAAGATCCGAAAATTTTACGTTCAAAAATGACCTTGGTAACTACCTATATGACGTTGGAGGTCCTTCGGAAGGTCAAATTACAAGCGATTTCAGTACGTACCTGAAAAATTTCAATGGTAGAGGAAAAGTTAAGTGCTAGCAGTTTAGGATTTTTCCTTGGCCATTAGGTCATCACCTTGGATTTAATCTCCACTTCTGCTTAGGTAATTATGGCAAAGCGAGAGACTCCTCACTGTTAAGAGCCAGCCGTACAATTACTTAACTTACCAAGTAACTTTAACAATTTCTCCGACCTCATGCTAAACATCGCGTAGTTTCCCAAACTTCAAAAACTTACATTGTGCGTTGTGTCAACATAAATAGGTTCTTCACGCAATAGCCTTGTACCCTATAATGCATCTCGTGAATTTTGGTAAACTTTAAAACTTATCTCGCGTACTTTAACCAACTAAATGAAGTGATTCATTCCATTGTTCTAAATTCATCACTCACCTCACGTAAAACTAACACTTCTCTAGCACAAATACTTAATTACCAAGGTACTGTTGTAGGAATGGCTATAAATTCATTCTATAAGAAATTTCGCAATTAAATGACATTTGCTTGATGGAATTACGATGGAAGTATATTGTGTCATACTAATCATGGATTGGTCCTCCCATAACGGACTTGGCGTGGCTATAACTTTATAACTATATAATTATATAACGCATACCATTCGTACGACATCAGAGCAGATTCGGATTGTGTGACAAGGTTTCAGAGTCGGTTTGTTCTGAAAGGGCGAAACCGACTGACCAAAAGTTTCAAACCAGCCATTTTATACGGATGCGAAATTCCAGGTCGTTGCTGAGTAGTTTTTCACTTGCACTTTGATAAAGAAATGTATCGAGACATTTCCTTTGGTGGGCTTTTGGCTTGAAGTAGCCAGACAAACACAAAATTGAATAGGTGATTAGGACAGGTAAATTTAAAAAGTAGTCTCTTGGGCTAACCTTGGACTCAATGTGGGATTAAATCTTACTTACGACTACGTCAAGAAATTGAGAAATTCGTTAAAGAAAAGTCAAGAAATTTACTTCTGTTAGATTAAATTCGAAAGTGTGTAGACTCTGTTATCTCAAAGGACTTAGTAACAGAGAAGGAAATAAACTGCTAATAAAGATCGACACTCAGATCTAAACGAAATTAGTCGGTAATACTCGTTTATCATCGGGATAAATGTATGGTGAAAATTTAGAATTCACTCGAACATTATTGTATTATCTCTTTAAATTAATATTTAATAAATTTCTTCTAAATTTTGTCCAATGAGCGTCAGTTATAGTAAATTTAGGAAAAATAATAAATCCTGATCTTGAAAATCTTTTCAAAATTCTGTCAAGTGAACTTAAGTTCTAGAAAATTTTCGAAACAAAATATTTATCCAATGTGACGTGAAAGATACAAATTAACTCAGATTTGACATAAAAATTTCAGTTAGAAAAACAACTAGAAACTTTATAATCTTCTTGCAGCAAGGTTATTGCTCAGCAGATCATCCGGCAAACAGCTTCGAAATTCTGCGTCTAAACAGACAACAAATCAGGCTGGTGATGGGACTTATACCTGGAGGAAACATCATATATTAGAAATCTTTAATAAGAAACCATTATGTAGATGTGATGAAGTAAACGAGGTACCTTCAGGGCTGAGAGCTTATACCCAGAGGACAAACTAGTGAATAGGCTGCTAAACCTGATCAAGAGAACCAACTTTTTCACCTAGAGTAGATATAATAGGTGACACAATAAGTTTTAAGGCGGCCGTGTAAAGGATCCTTAACCCTGAGTTGTTATGTCTAATAATCAGTCAAGATGATCCTGGCGCCTACATTTTTGCAAATTGATGGTGAACCTGATTGGCACCAATAGGGATTTTTTGAATCGTATCGTATTTCCAGATGAAACTACGTTTGAGCTGAATTACAAATAATTTAAGGTACTGGAGCACAGAAAATCCCAGAGGGATGGCTGATTCATGAAAGACTTAACATCCAGAAAAAGGTTTGGGCTGGTAATAGTTGGGTCACTTTTTATTGAAGAAACTCTCACTTCAGTAAAGTGCAAAGAAATATTGAGAAACAAAATTATTCTCGCGACTCAGGAGATTGTAGGTAAGGATGATGCTGTACAGCATTATCGACACAATATATGTGACTACTTAAATATAACGTTTTCTCGCAGGTGGATAGGAAGAAGAGGAGAAATCGAATGACCAGTGAGATTACCCGGTCTTATACCTTTTGTGGGGATCTATTCAAGTTAAAGTGTATCGAACGAAATCGGCTAACCCTGAAGAACTTAGGCAAATAATAATAAATTAAATCACTGCCAGTGATGCCGACACAATTCAGACAGCTGTAGTTACTTTCTACGACTTCATCGCACATTGCCTGACAGTTAATGATGAACTCTTTGAGTAATTGCTGAAATAAATTCATACGAATCAGCTGTCAATCATTCAGTCTTGAACATTTAATTTAGATGGTACCAAATATGACTTTCCTGATTCTAAAATAAAAAAATGGAGTTTACAATTGAAAAAAAATACCGATGACGTCATAGCTTCTTCTTGAGTTACTCTGTATATTTTGGTATCAGGAAAAAAACTTTAAAGGCCTTTTCTCACTTACAGATGCCCACCCCGGGTTTCATGGCATTGGTGAAATACCCGCGACTTTTTCCATTCATACTTGTGCGTCACGAATGTGGGTGAAAAGTTGGGGTGCCGAACCCTGAATAACGAGTTTTTGAAAAAAATCTCGAAAAAATGATTATCAGCCTGATGTCACAGGCAGAGTGATATTAGTGAAATTTCCTTTGTTCTTCAGCTGCAGCCAATAAAACACCAAAAACCACAAATTAAATATAGAAGAGAACGTTGGCGTTTGGGTTTCTACAATGTATATATATATATATATATATATATATATATATATATATATATATTAACAATAAACAATTTCACGGTCTATGTTAAGAAAGGGGACAGAAGGTATATTTTCTTTTCACTCTGGTTCTCTCTCCAGAGAACCATTGTTAGTAATATTGTACCGCTCCGGGGTATATTCAGATGTTCGTTTGTACTGTTTAAGATAACAGTCCGGCATCAAGTTCTGCGGGTAATATCCTGCCGATATTTTATGATATGGGAATTTTAAGTGGAGAGTTATTTTCTGTTCATTTTGCTCTCGGTTCATTATAGCTCCACTGATAAGACCATTAGGTCGTCGAAACTAGTAGGAGAGAGAACCAGAGTGAAATTCGCAGAGAATATACTGTCTGTCCCCTTTCTTAACGATCGTAAGAAGAATAAAATAACTTTTCCATATATATATATATATATATATATATATATATATATATATATATATATATATATATATATATATATATATATATATATATATGTATATATATATATATATATATATATATATATAAATATATATATATATATATATATATATATATATATGTATATATATATATATATATATATATATATACATATATACATATGTATATATATATATATATATATATATATATATATATATATATATATATATATGTATATATATATTTGGTAAAAATTTGCAAAGCGTGAAAAGCGTGGAAATTATGTTTTTTTGAAAAAATTTCGATACTCACCCACTATTTCGAGGTCCTAGAACACTATTCTGGCCTTGATTTTTTACTATTTTTCCTGACTTTCCCGGAAAATTCAAAAAAATAAAAGCGTCACTTCACAAAGCGCTTTCTTTTCAGTTAAAAACCGAATTTACGTATTTATTTTCAATTGAACTGGTTAAAAATTTTGTACGTAATATATTTCAATTATTTTTACACAAATTTTAGTAAACCAATTTAGAAAAACTTATATTTTCAGTGAAAAATCAAAAACACGTCTCGGAAACGTCATCAACGGTCAGACTATCTAAAGTGGCCGCTGAATCACGTAAAAAGGTGCAACGTTGCCAGATGTAAAATTTCTTCATAACATAAACTATAAGATTTGTCCTTCTCAGTCAACAACATAGTTTAATTTTTTTTTAATATTCAGAACAGTTTCTAAGTAAAAATAATCTTAATCCTCCAAAATTTTTGGTTGGTTTTGGTTAAGATAGGTTGGTTCAAGTTTAGCTTGATTTTGGTTAATTTGGAAAACGGAAACTAACCTGAACTAATCTAAATTAACCTAGATTTAAAGTTTCCTGGTATAAACTTTAAAATTTACCCATTACAGTTAACAGCATAGTTTAATGTTTGTAACGTATAAAAAGGGGTAAAATGAATCTTAACCTTCCAAAATTTTTGATTAGTTCTGGTAAGTACTGGTTACTTTAAAAAACTGAAATTAACCTGAACTAACCTAAATTGAACTAACCTGAACTAACCTAAACTAACCTGAACTAACCGGAACTAACCTGAACTAACCTAAATTGACCTAGATTTATTAATTAAAAAATGTCATTTTCCAGCAGAGACCACGTGAAGGTTGGACAAGCTCTGCCACTCGACACTTTCTGCTAACGGACATAAGCAATATGATCAATTCATATTATCCATTTAAAACTACTGGTATTTGGAGGGAAACAAACAAAAGCAACTATAATCCTTAAAACCTTTAATATTTAGAGTCAAAATCGCACATCAAAGTACTGGTATTTGAAGGGAGACAAACAAAAGCAACTATAATCCTTAAAACCTTTATTATTTAGAGTCAAAATCGCACATTGAAGGCAAAGACACAAGAGTAATTAATCAATAATCAAAGGAAAGGAAAACATTCTTTTTGGAACCTTTTCTTTCCAATTGAAACAGAAAAAGAATAATCTTTAGCGAACTATGCAAACTATTATTTTTGATTTTGTTGTGATTTTTGTCGTGGTAATTTTTCGGATTTTTTCGATAAAAAAAGTGCATATTTTTGAATTTTTGTATAATGCAGAAGCTTCTATCACTGTGGAATTCGTTGTTATAACAAAAGTTTAACGATTTAGTGAAAAAAAATTGAACCTAAAGTGAAAAGTTAGTTTCCCTGTTTTCCGCAAAATTGAGGAAAAATTATGGAAAATAGAGGTCAGAATCGTATTCTACGACCTCGAAATAGGGGGTATGTATCAAAATTTTTCCAAAAAAACGTAATTTTCCTATCATTTCACTCTTTACAAATTTTTTCCATATATATATATATATATATATATATATATATATATATATATATATATATATATATATATAATAGACACCAAATACCCCGGAAAGGTCTCGAAAACTGGATAGCGCGTACAATATATATTTTCATTTTCAGGTGGCAATTAGTGCAGATAAATACATGCTTATCATGTATCCATTGAAACCACGGATATCGAAGCGTTTCGCAACGTGCATCATCGGGGTGGTTTGGATATTCGCTGGGATTACCGTGTTGCCAAGTGGACTATTTGCCAGGCTCATGCAACCATTAGATGAGAATGGTACTGAAACTGATTATCATAGATGTAATAAGTAAGTCCAGATTTTTTTATTATAATTTTAATTATAGTGAGAATGGTAAGAAAATAGATTCTGGGAGTATTAAATTTTGCTCAAGCAAAAGAATATAACGCTCGGTACTTAAGGAAGTTCATTGGTTTTACGTTTGAATAAAGAAACCTATAAAACTTCGAAATATGAATATATATAGTATGTTAAAAATAACTTTGAATTTTTTAAAAATTTTTATTGGGGATTCTTGCGAAAAAAACAACTCTACAAATAGACCCGAATAACAATATTCTTACTAGATCAGGGCCTATCTGTTTTTAGGTGGATGTGAAATGGAACATGGAGATTTTTGCATGAGAGCCTTCAGAATAACCTGAGTAACGATAATTTTGATATACGTCATTTCAAAAAGTTGGGCAACAAGGTTTTTTTTTTCAACTTTTCTCTCGTGTAACTTTGAACGTATTCATTTTAGAGGAAAGTTAAAAAGGAAAAATTTTTCATAAGATAAGGTTGGTCGCAAATCTCAAAATATATTTCCCTTATTGCAAAATAGCAATAATTAAAAAAAAAAGGTCAAAAAGCAGTTTTTAATCAATTTTTTTCGACTATTTAAATTTCTCTGACGACCTTCATATTACAGCAAACAAAACTTTATGCTATGATGAAATAATATGCTAAAATTCGTTAGGATCGAATAGATAGTTTTTGCACAATAATTTTTAATCCGCTTTCGTTTACAAAAATTAACCATTTTTCAAGTTTGTCTGAGTTCAAAATATCACATTAACGTATTTAAATTTATTTTTGACATATAGTAGGGAACTCAAGTTTTCCAACACTTTTTTCAGAATCAAAATCGAATGATTTGGATGCCCTCAGGAATTGTTTAAAGGCATTGTTGATATTTTTGCTAATAAAGAAATAGATTATCTCGGCGAATTTTCATTGGATTTTTTTTTGCTATAAATGGTTTGAAAGTACTTGGAAAGACGCTTCTTTTCGTGAAAAAAATATTTCAAATGTTATCAGAAACTTTAATAAAATTCAAAGAAAATCGGCCATGCGCGTGAAAAATTAAAAAGAAAATACATATCTGAAAAAAATTTTCATTTTCTCAGCTTCTAATGGAGCGATTTTCATATTTTTTTTAAACCGATGTATCGCAAATAATGGAGCTCAAATATCATAATGTCATGTACCCATCATGTTTTCATTTTGTTACAAATAAATGACGTTATTTCTGCATAATACTTACAGTATAATGCACCCTACAGTATTGGACTTTCCAAGCGAATTTTTTTTATAAGCATACTATAACGATATATATTTACTTTAATTATCAAAATTGTTTAAACAATTATTGTTTAAACAAATTAAAAAAAATTTCGGTGTTAAATTATTTCAATCGTAAAATACAGACAAAAATAAAATATTTATATATATATATATATATATATATATATATATATATATATATATATATATATATATATATATATATGTGTATATAAAGTTTAAATATTTGTATCAAAAAAGAACTCGACAAGACAAAGTTTTGGGTTCAAAAATCAGGTATGTATTTTTTATAAATTCACCGTAACAGGCTGTCAACTTTGACAGTTTGTATCTCGGAAACCAATTGACGGATTTAAATTTTTTTTTATGGAAAGGAGCGTCTTTCCAAGTACTTTTAAACCATGTATCGCAAAAAAAATCCAATGAAAATCCGCCGAGATAATCTATTTGTTTATAAGCAAAAATATCAACAATGCCTTTAAACAATTCCTGAGGGCATCCAACTCATTCGATTTTGATTCTGAAAAAAGTGTTGGAAAACTTGAGTTCCCTACTATATGTCGAAAATAAATTTAAATACGTTAACGTGATATTTTGGACTCAGACAAACTTGAAAAATGGTCAATTTTTGTAAACGAAATCGGATTGAAAATTATTGTGCAAAAACTATCTATTCGATCCTAATGAATTCTAGCGTGTTAGTTTATCATGGCATAAAGTTTTCTTTGCTCCAATATGAAGATTCTCAGAGAAATTTAAATGGTCGAAAAAAATTGATAAAAAAACTGCTTTCTTTTTACCTTTTTTTTCTTTTAATTATTGCTATTTTGCAATAAGGGAAATACATTTTGAGATTTCCGACTTACCTAATCTTATGTCAAATTTAATTACGAAACTTTTTTTCCTCTTTAACTTTCCTCTAAAATGAATACCTTCAAGAAACGGTATTCTCTCGTTAATTTTACATTTTTATTAATAAATCAATGTTGCCCGACTTTTTGAAATGACGAATATCAAATTTATCGTTATTCAGGTTATTCTGAAGGCTCTCATGCAAAAATCTCTATGTTCCATTTCATATCCACGAAACCCCAATATTTTACAGATAAGCCCTGGTCTATATGGGAGGTTCTAACAAATTAAATGCAATTTTTCAACAGTTTCTTTGCAATTATTTTTCCATAATTTTTTTAGAAATTTGCCTTTTCACCGAACTGTCGACATAATTCTGATAAACCATGCGCTTTAACAAAAGTTCGTAGGCAAAATGTTGATAATACAAAATGTATGCGCTGTTGCTACACCTAATTCAATATTTATGAATAAAATATTATTAATATTCGTATACACACACAAAATATTAATGATCATGTTCTTAATTGAACCCTCTAAACTGATTTCTTAATTTTGTCCTAAATAATTCTATATTCAGGAGAGTATGATTTTTTAAGGATTTTTAAATTTTGCACGTGAAATATTCTTTATTACAAGTAGTTAAGAGTCTTCGATATTACAGGACCTAACGTGAGATCAGATTTTAAAAAATTTAAAATAGTGGATTAAAATAGCAGATCAAAAATTAGACAGTTACTACAAATCGTCAAAAAGGTCAGTATCAGAGTTTTGTAGCCTTTTAGTTTCATCTCTTGTGAAATATATGGTCTATATTAGCCTCAGTCAACTAATTTCAAGATGAAGGATACAATGTTACACATAAAAAGCATAGTAACCTCAAAACTCCTGGAAAATTTTAGGTTGTGGAAAAACTTGTTAAATACAAGTGTGGAATTTATCCGTGGCCATTGATTGGGGACTGAAAACGTTATCTTGAACTTGATATTTAAAATCATGTAGCAGTAAATATAAATTACCAAAAATTCCTGATTCAACCATATTAATTACTTAGGGGTTTAAATGACTCCTGAGAAATATTTCAAAATTAAACATACATTCTTGAATGAATAACTGATGGATCTTTCACAACTCGAGCCTCAAAAGATCTTCACGAGTTATCAAAATAAAAGAAGATCATTATACTTCATAGTTATCATAACAGGAAGAGGTTAAAGATTGTGAAGCTTTCGTTTTCTAAAAATTTTCATTTTAGGTCTGTTTTTTTGATTTTTGAAAATCTCTAATTATTTGTATTAAGATATTTAAGAAGTTAGCGATCGAAAAAACAATGATTTAAGAATATCTCATACACAAATTTTGAAAGTACGAAAAAAATCATACTTTCCTTGAAAGTATAAAATTATGCGTTATACAAAAAGTACACCATTGACAATGACATAACAAACATTCCAAATATCTGCAATCAAGGCTCAGAAGATATAACAGAAATTTCATCATCAGAAATTGAAGTGGCCTTACAAGAAATGAAAAACAACAGAGCCTCAGGAGAAGATGGTATTGTTACTGACAGTATTAAAGCTGGAGGGGAAAAATTAATAAATGCTCTCAAAGTCCTATTTAACAGATGTTTGGAGATCGGACAAATCCCAACTTCGTGGAACAATGCCATAATGATAATCATGCATAAGAGAGGCGATCCCACCGACCTAAAAAACTACCGTCCAATCAGTCTCCTCTCCCACATGTACAAACTATTTATAAAAATAATAACAAGACGATTGACTCCCATATTAGATTTCTACCAACCTAGAGAACAAGCAGGTTTCAGATCCGGTTATGGTACAAACGACCACTTGCTAGTTATGAAAACGCTCATAGAAAAAACAGTGGAGTACAACAAACCACTGGTCTTAATATTTATGGACTACGAGAAAGCGTTCGATTCAGCGGACCAAAACAAAATATTTGCTGCACTAGCTGATTGTAGAGTCGACCACAAATATACAGGTTTAATTAAGAACATATTTAATAGCGCAACAGCAAGTGTGAAAGTCCATCCCAAAATAACATCTACATTTAGAATGGAACGTGGCGTACGACAAGGTGATAATATCTCACCAAAACTATTTACAATGCTGCTAGAATACATGTTTAAAAAAATAGATTGGGGGAACATGGGAGTCAATATAGATGGTGAACGATTAAACCACCTACGCTTTGCTGACAAGATCGTGTTGATTTCTGACAATCTTGAAGAAGCCCAAGAGTTACTAAGGACACTAGGCGCAGCGTCAGATGTGGTAGGTCTAAAAATTAACCGTACAAAAGCTCAATGTTGGACAAACTTAGTTCCAAGTAGCAACATATCCCTAAACGAATCTGAAATCGAGTATGTAACATCTTATAAATATTTGGGCCATGAACTGAGAATAAACCGAGATAACCAGACCTGTGAAATTCAAAGACGCATAACACTAGCATGGGCGGCGTTCGGCAAGCTGAGAAAGGACGTATTTAAAAGCAACATACCGATTTGCTTGAAAAGAAAGATTTATGAACTGTGTGTGCTCCCTGTGCTCACGTACGGTGCAGAAACTTTAACACTCACTAAGAAAAGTTGCGAAAAAATTAGAGTGACTCTGGGAGCCATGGAGAGGTCGATGTTGGGAATAACACTGAGAGATAAAGTTCTAAATGTAATTATTAGAAGTAGAACGGAGATCAAGGATGCTATAGAAAGTATAACACATATGAAATGGAACTAGGCCGGACATGTGGCGAGAATGGAAGACGCTAGGTGGACTAAACGCATTATAGAGTGGCGTCCTAAGTTCCAGGCATTTGGAAGTAGGGGCAGACCTCCAACATGGTTGACTGATGATATCAAAAGAATCGCAACAAACTGGATTCAATCAGCACAAGATCGGGAACATTAGAAACGATTGAGGGAGGTCTATGTTCAGCAGTGGACGCTACAGGCTGGGTGATAATAAAATTATTCACAATCGAATTGAGATATCGACCCTTAATGATCGATTTGCATTACGGTAATGTACATGTTAAGCAACTAACTATTTAGATACAATTTGAGGTCTCTAGACTGATTTGAAAAAATAATATTTGAAATGCTCCACTGCGCGGCTTTGATTTTTAAGTTTGAGGAAAACTTGACTCTTTCATAATTTGCTGAAATATGACTGAAATAATCCACATAATATGTGTTGTCATGATTCTCACAATTTTCAAATTCGTTTTACTGCTCTGCAAAACCATTAATATTGACCATTAATATTTTAAAGTCTGATACTGAGCGCCAGGGTAAATTTTCCTCTTGAAATATCATCAGCGGATTATATTATATTGTATACACAAAATAAATTAGGGTAAATATAAAGGGATTTTATAAATTACGCTGCTTGAAACATGCATACTTATGACATTAAAAACTTAAATAAAAATTCCTTATTATTAATCTTTAAGGTTTTTCAAGTTTATATATTAAAATTTAAGTAAGATTAAAGAAATTTTAATTGACATGGGATTAGTTTATTAATTTACCATATTCATCTCCAGATCTTTAATAGAAAAAAGTAGACAGTTCATTTCCTGCAAATCGAACGCTGTTTTTTTACTTACGTTTTGACTACCTAATTATCTTGTCATAGAGAAATAACGAACTAAGAAGAAAATTCGCAGAAAACCTCTCTCTATATAAAATCTAAATTCCGAGCAATGTTGACAGGATGTTAAACCTGCAGACATGTTTGATTCGAGACTGTAAAATATCAAGTCAAATGGTAACGATACATACACCGGAGAAGTGAAAAGATTAAAATTAGGATTTGATTAAAATTTTAAAGATTTTAGACTGGAACCTCTCCGTGAAATCAGCTTGAAGAACGTCCAAGTATTCGCGGTAAGTAAGGAGTAAGTAAGTAAATCTTCCCATTTTGCAAACGCTGGTGATAATGTTCAAAAGTGGCTGTATTCACCTCTAAGGAGATTCCGCTTCAAGAGAAGAAATTTCTATGTCATTTTCTGTTTTGATTAATTTCAACTAATCACTTTATAATTTTACAGAACTCCGCTCGTGCTCTGTATAACTGGCATATGTTATATTTATCGACCTCTAGATGAAAGTTACCATGGCCACAACCCCCGAAAATCAAAAGCTTCAGAGATATCGAGGAGTTAACGCATCAATAATCAACCTGTACTTTGTAACTACTGTGTAAGGTTTGCGAATATAACTACTTGGAACATGAGACTGGAATTTTCTCACCAAACATAAAATTTATCATTGAAGTATACTCTGGGGTGTAATGTGAGTTGTGATGGCATGGGTAACCTGCGGTTATATTAAACAGAGTGAAAGATCAAGTGCAGTTTAAAATCATGACTAAGAGCTCAATAGTAAGGACCCTCTATTTTTGCGGTAACAGTTTATAATGGTATAATCCTTCATGCATAAGATCCCAAAGTGTCTTCGATACTTGAGGTAACCTTCAAAATGCAAGACAAATACCAGCATAACTTCAAGGACAAGAACAATCCCCATCAATCGAATTCTTGAATAATATTATTGAAATTCCCTCAGATAAATCATAAATGAAGATTACGGCATTAAAGTTGAGCTAACTTGTCAGTCCGTACTTAACGCCAGTACTATCGGTCATGGACAACTTCTGTTGATAAATCCCTTGATGATTTCTCTGAATATTCTCTGTGATATCTTTTTAGATCTTTCAGAATGCCTGGTTGCGATACTTTTTAATTTTTTCAGAGATATCTTAGCTCAAGTTTTCTGTCACAATGGGCCGTACTCTAGTTACTAGATTGAAGTTAATTCAGGATTCATTAACTCCCTCTCATTTCTGAGCTATAGGCAAAAGCAATAGCACTCGGTAAAGGCTGTGAGAAATCCTGTGACAATTATTTATACTAACACCAAGATTAAAAAGTATACCGATGAGTTTACTGTCAGAATGCACCTGCCTTGGTCAAGGATGATATTAACTATATGGTTATAGCAACGGAATGTTGGTCATGGCTATAAGAAATCCAGTGATCATTATCTATAATCTTCTGAACTATTTTGCGGAGACCAGGTTGTACTGACCTTGAAAATGTGTGGTCAAGTTCAAGGTCACCCCAGTATACACTTTTACGATAATCACTATGTTTTGTGGAGAAATTCAAACTTCAATTCGATATTACGAGGAGTTACAGTCTTAAACAGGACATAGTAGTTAGCAGATAATTGATGCGTTAACCCCCTTTTTTAAGCTTTTGATTTTTGGGATTGTTGCCATAGTAATTTTCCATCTGAACGTCGAGAACTATAATTTATCCCAGTTACAAGAAGATTGACTGAGAACTAATTTCTATAAGGTTTCAGCCAGGTTTTTTACTTCATTAAATTTTGGATTCAGATCACAAATGTATTAAATATGCGATGTCTTTCTTGAATGTAGCGAAGTTAAATCGCAGTTCTTCGTATCTATTTTCAATAAAATATAGTACTGAGTCAAATAAACTATAAAAATACCAATTCAGACAAATACTTGTAAAAAGCTAAAGATATTCGGTTTGCAGCAAGTGATTGAAAGCTCCATCATTTTCTCTTCATTGTTGGCTAAATAATCTGTCACTCAGTAAACTGCTTCTAAAAAACGTAATGAAGCGATTTATGCAAGTATCTATTCAGGTTATTCCCAAACAAAGGCTGACGATGAATAAGACAATATATAGTAAGTATATTTGATACTCCTTCTTTCAAATCCGCTATGAAATGCGTATACCACTCCATCATTATGGGAACATCATTAGTAGCCTCTGTCTAAATATTATGAACAGAAATTTCTTTCTTTTAAATAAATACCTTTTGTATTAAATGTCGGTTGTTCCTTTGTATTAGTTTCTAAATTTTTAGCAAATACTAATTCTTGCCAAACATTTTCTTAAATATTTAAATTTTAGTAAGGAACAGGGTGTTTTTAAATGCCATTATTTCTAAAAGTAATAAGCAGTATAGGAAACGGGTACCGTCATTCGAATCAGGAATCATGCGGATTTGTCTGGAACGCAATGGCCGAGAGAGCATCGTGCGTACTCTGTGGAGGAATTTTTCAAAGACGGTGATTCTTACGCGATCTTAGCGATCGTCGACAATTTTTTTTGGAAATTCAATATCCCACAATTGAGCGATGCACGGAGTGTGAATTTAAATCATTTCCGGATGGAGAGGTTCCGCGATACAGCTTCAGCTATGAACAGCTCACACCCGGTGCATAATCGATTTCCAAGAATCCCCGCAAACATCGAACGCATTGAAAGAAGTTTACGAGAAAATCCACTACTTTAGATTCCGTAAAAGGCAGCTTCATTGGGGCTTCCAAGGGTAACTGCCCACGGCTTGACTTTATTTTATGCAAACAGTTTCGTGAAATGATGTTAGAGGGTTTTCGAACATGTAACTCCATTATTTGGAGTGACGAAGTTCATTTTGACTTAAACGGCATGTTAATAAACCAGATTGCCTTTACTGGTCTCCAGCAACCCATAATCAACGACATTATCATCAAAAACCATTACATTGCTTTATTCACAAATGGAATTATTGGACCTTTTTTTTTGAAAATGTCCAGGGTCAGGCAACGAATGTGAATAATGACAGTCGTGGGAGGATAACTATAGATTTTTTATGCCGAATTTGTGAGCTCATACATCGTCCTTATCACACACCTAGTTTCAACATGATGGAACTACCTCACATATCACAGCTTCAATGATTTTGGCAGATATCCCCTGGCGATCGAGGTCGCCTAATTTGACACCGATGGCCTTTTTTTTATGGAGCTAAAAGGAAACGCGAACGGTTGTGTTCTTAAAAGAAATCAACAACATTCAAATAAGCTTATTGAAGTGTGCTGTGCACACAGGACTCCGTTTCTAACAATGTGTGTAACTCGATGAAAAGCATTTAAACGCCATTATCTTTAAAAAAATGAAATCCGCTTCTGTACTCTGTTTAAAAATATTTTTATTAAAAAGATGTGTTTAGTATTTAATTTTCTCTTTATTTTTATTCTTCATGTCGTTCAAAGGAAAAGAGATGAGAGACAATAAATTTCCTACGAGCTCAGTCCTTTTCAGTGGAGAACTAATAGCAAAATTCACAAGAAGCAAGTGTCCATATAAAATCTAAATTCCGAACTATATTAAATTTCTGATAAGTAATGAGACTAATTTATAGATGTCTATTTTTTCTATATATGAAACGGGCACGCACGAGTTACATGCCTTCGTTTGTTTGCGATGTTGGCGCACTCGCTGTGTAAACAAATTATTATAATCTAAACAGCTAGATTGCGTGAATCACGGATAAAACTAAAATGGATTATAATGTAAAATTTCAAAGTATGTATTGTTAATTTCTGTATTTAACTGCCGACTATCCTA
This sequence comes from Diaprepes abbreviatus, assembly GCA_034092305.1. Lineage (NCBI taxonomy): Eukaryota > Metazoa > Arthropoda > Insecta > Coleoptera > Curculionidae > Diaprepes > Diaprepes abbreviatus. Next base: position 3,295,981 of record JASJET010000071.1, on the reverse strand, counting down.
ACCACCGTAACGTCCCTTAGTTGCCGCTGGACCAGCGGTCCCCCCTCGAAAGCCTCAGCGTCCACTAGGAGGCGTTATCAACCCCGTTGGAAATTTATGGTCTGCATCATAGTAAAAGACAACGAAAATGCTTTCAGAGGGATAACAATGGCTAAATTTTTACTGGCTTTTAGTTGCGTTAGTATGACAGTGTACACTGTAAAGATTTTAACTAACACGAGACGAATGGCTAAAATACTTCCCTTATTTACACTCTAAGTCCTTAAATTTATTCCGCTTAGCACTTTGAACATAAACTAAGATCATTTGTTGCAGGAGTTGCACTTAACTTTAAGTAGAGAAGTTAACTTTAACTAAAACAGGTTGTAATTCTCTAAGATTTTATGTTTTAGAGATTGAAGGTCTTAAGAGCGCTGCTAACAAACTAGGTCGGCATTAATAGATAAGTAAGATTTAAACAAAATCTTCTTTTAACTTTCATACCATGAATAAGGCATTCTTTGTTAATTTATTTTAGAACTCTCAAAATATAAATATAAATTCTCATATTTCACATAATTCACATATTTGTATTTTTGTTTTACTACATTTTTTACAGTATATTTTTGGAAAAATTAAAGTTCGTAAGAGGGTGGAGTTTATATTACCCTAAAGCAGCGATTCCCAAGCGGTGGTTTGCGAAACCGCAGGGATACGCGAGCTTCATAAAGGGGGTTCGCGAAAAAATATTGTAATGGCGGAATGCAACTTCTATTTTGGCGAACCAAGATTTTTCCCGAATACGCACGAAAAAACGAGAATAACGTCGGCCGATATAAAAAAAGGCGCAGTTAAGGAAGTAAGTAAATAAATATTAGTAGTGTAAGCCACTTTAGTAATTTCTTCTTGTATAAATAAAAGCAACAAATATCCAAGGTTTATAAATCACACATGCTCACGTCTAACGTGAAAGTAAGTAATTGCTTTGTAAATGTATAATGGATTGTTGGATAAAAATGGCTAGTTTTGTTAAGTTTGATGAAAAGCTGGATGAGCAATCAACTACTTCTTCTACTTCAGTTCCTGATTTGGAACTAATACGGAGTGGCAGTTGTTGTGACCTACAGTCTCATCAATCTGAAAGCAAGGTAGAAATGGGCAAACAGAGTGAGAAAAACGGCGGCAAGAAACGACATTGACTATTTACAAATAAGTTTATATTTTACCGGGAGGAGTCAGAACTTAAACTGCTTTTAATACTGTAATAAGATCCTGGCCAACAGCAGCAACAGCAAAACCATCCCTTTTTTGCAGACACTTTGAAACAAGATATCCGGAAAACAAGGATAAATCTGTTGAGTATTTTAAAAGAAAATTGACAGATAATAAAAAGTCTAGTGTTTCTTAAGATTTAAATGAAAATAGTAAAATAGCTCTCGAGGCATCATTTCGAGTTAGTTACAGAATTCCAAGATCTGGACAAGCGCATACAATGGATAGGAAGGTTCGTTAATTTTTCAGGAGGGTTTTGCAAGAAGAAAAGTGTTAAAAACCGTTGCTCTATAGCATTTTTGAAAAATAATTGGCGAAACTACCCTTCAAAAAGTAATACTGTTGCACTTCAATGCATTAAGATTGACCTTGTTTCTCTGGCATCTTTAGTTGAGTTTACTAAGATTGTTCTGCAGGATTAGAGAATGGTAAGGACCAACAGTTAGCCATCATCAGCAAATAATAAAATTTCATTACCCGAGAATATAAAAAATATGTTGAATAAAATATCTGAAGTAAAATAGATTCAAGGGCGGATCTTGCCTCTTTCTTTGGGGGCGGGGGGCAGTGATATCACAAACGTATTGTATGGCAAGCCAAAGCAAGTTGTCGACGGGGGAAGAAACGCCAGCAACATACCCATTTCTAGTGTAAAAGTCAGGGTCGGGTCTATTTTTCGGAATTCGAAGCTCTTGGGGGAGCGATGGCAAGAAAAAAACAAGTTGTAAATGGAGGGAGGAGATGCTAGCAGTATACATAGCTCTAATATAAGAGGCAGAATCCGGTATATTTTCCAGAATTGGAAACTCTTGGGGGGGGGGGGCGATCGCAAGAAAAGACAAAGTATCTATAGTGGGAGATGCCAGCGGCATACATATATATTCTTAATATAAGAGGCAGAATCGGGTCTTATTTTTCTGTATTCGAAATTCTTGGGGGCGCAATCTTAAGAAAAAACAAGTTATTGACGGAGGGGGGGATGCCATCAGCATACATATTTCTGGTATGAAAGGCAGAATCGGGTCTATTTTTCTGAATGGGAAGCTCTTGGGGGGGTGATCGCAAGAAAAAACAAGTTGTGGGCGAGGGAGAAGATGTCAGCAGCATACATATTCCTCGTATAATAGGCAGAATCAGGTCTATCTTCCTAAACTCAAATCTCTTGGGGCGGGCTATCGCCCCCACCGCCCCCCTTGGATCTGTGCCTGAATAGATTCTGAGAGGGAATACCATTCGTAACTCTTCCAGTAGTATAATTACGGTTCTAAGCAAAATCGGTACTGTGCTTTATTTTTTTTTTAAAGAGTCACCTGATCGATTCTGTCGAATGCCTCAGAAAAGTCTATATAAACCTAGTTGATCTCAGTGTCACCACCCCTGTCCAAAACTTCACAGTTTTATCAGATTGTTATTATTTATGAAATATTTTTGGGGTTTTTATTTTACTTTTTATTTATTTTGCATTTGCAATGGCCTTTCATGATAATTATGAAAAGTATGATATGTTACGATGTTTTATATCAAGAAGCTTCTGAAATATATTTCAATAGATAATGTATTTAAAGAGTTATCATTAGGATATTTTCTCATATCTGGCGATCATTTTTGTTCGTTAGGTATCCAAGAAGAAGGCAACCCTTTCCAGAAATATTGGCTCGTTTAAAAAGAAATCTAGTTGAACACAGATCTTTTATTCAGCCGCGTCTTGCAGCACGTAAATTCCTAGAAATCCTGTAAAAAATTATTCCTGAATTGCTTGAAAATGTTCCATTGGCCCATTAGAGTTCCACTTACCTTCAACAAGACGGTGCCCCGGGCCACAATTCTGGGCTGTTTCTGTACAATAACTTTCCTCAAAGATGGATACGTACTAATGAGTCAGCGAGATGGTCTCCACGATCTCTTTTTTCCATTTTGGATATTTTTGGTGGGTTTCTATGCAAAATCAAGTATATAAGATACGACATGAATCTATAGCGGAGCTTCGTGAGGCAATTGATTTGGCCTTCCAAACTCTTCATATTAGACCGATGATTCTTGTAAATGCATTTAGAAGAATAACAAAACTGCACCGATATTGCATTCGAGAAAACGGCCGTCATTATGAAAACTATCCTTAAAAAAACTCATGGTTATTTATAGTTTCAATGTTTCTTTTTGTTTTTGTTACTTTAGTTTTACGAAATAATGTTGTTATTGTTTGCAATCAAATTTCAATGTTCTGGTTTCATAGTAATAGTGTAAAGTAAAAAATGTAATAATAATTAAGTGTTTACGATTGAAAATATAGAAAAAATATTAAAATTAACTTTTAAAATATCTAGTCTTTGGTATAATTATTTTTGTCAAAATTTTGCATTTATTTCTTATAAATAGGCGATGGCCTACTGTTACAAATAAAGTAAATTATTGAAAATATCGAATTCCGACCCCGTTTTTCAAAATAAAATAAACACATTATATATTTTTGAAATCCTAAATTATACTTAATCAATATTTAAAATAATATACATAAAATCAAAGTTTGGTTAATATCTCAAAAACTAAACTTTTTAGAAAAAAAAAAACTAACTGCGCCACTGAACTTTACGTAAAAAACTCTATAATTGATAAATTAACGCATAACGAAAATACGAGATTTGCTTAAAAAACGAAGATTTTCAAAATCAAAAATAAAGCTCGAATACGCCCTAAAAATGTCGAAAATGGAGCACTCCGTACAATTTTGAGGGTCACAGCGTTGTCACTTTTCATCGAGTAAAATTTTAACACTATATTTTCGAAATGTTTTGCTTCAAGGAAATGTTGCAAAAAAGATTTTTGAGGGTTATAACGAATACGGCTGCAGCAAAGCTCGCATTGCTTTAGTAGCTCCTGAAAAGGCATTGTGTTGCAGTCTTTTTGTAATTTTACATCTTTTACGCAGTAATTGCTTAAAAAGTTTAAAAAAATATTAACATAGTGATCACGTGGACAAAATTTTAAATAAATTTTTATTGAAAATACAGTGCGATGAAATGGAAAAGATACTTTGAGGTATCGGGGACACATTCTCGTACAAGAGTGCTATACATAAAGCTTATTACCTCATAAAAAAATATTCAGCAAGTCCTTACATAGTTCAAAACATAATATCTACCCACTTTGATGTTTCGAAACCTGGTAAAAATCATTTCCTCATCCCTTTCAGCTAAATTAAACGTCTCAAGGCATTAAACGCCTTCGAAATCCCATTTAATATAACACATAACGCGTGTTATATGAACTGCTTCCGTCGTCATGTCTATTCTAAGATTGATTTTTCTTTAATGTCTATACTAAGATTTATTATACAATAAAAGTATTATAAACTTATTGGTTTTTAGTAGTTCGGGTGGTTTATTACTTTTTTTTCAATCTTATTTGTCGGCGTTGAAATTTATGTCATTTTCTTTTATTTCAAAAGTTTAAGTGACGATAAAAAAACTATATTAAGCTTATTTAAGGGAAAAAAGGGTAGGAATAAAAATTGAGACGTTAGGAATAATAAAGTATAAGATTTAGTAGGTTCTTAAGGGTGCCAATCCAAAAGCTGAAAACTTAAACATGAATTAAGAACTTTTAAAGACGGGTATATTAATACCACGGATGTGTAAATAAATGTACTGATCGTGTAATAAACCGAAAATGTCCGGATCATGCTATTCGCCATATTGGGGAAAGTTCACTTATAAAAATAGTGAATACGCTGTCGCCGTAGGAAAGTTATTCGGGCTAAATATAATCGGTTATCTTTAACTAACAAGGGTAGAATCAATTCACACAGCTTTGCGAATTTGTACCCACATAAGTAGGTGAACGAAACGGATCGTAGAAAGAGGTAAAGTGATAGTATTATGTTTTAAACTCACCTGACTAATACAATTCGTGTCAATTGATTATAATCTCTGGATGTCTGCGATACTCTTAGTCGGTCAAAAAAAAAGCATTATGTTGACGAACCGTTTCTTCAAAACGTTTTATTTTTTGAAAAACAGTTGAAATTTTAATTAGGTGATACCCCGTCATTTTCAGTATTTTCTAATTTTTAATTAAAATATCCTTAGAAAGTTGAATGTCTCGAAAATTTCAAGTAAATTTGACATTATAGACATATAAAATTATTACACGAAATTCTATTTATATCTCATAGTATGGGAATGCTGTTTAAAAATGTTTTCCTACGGCTAGTTCTGATTATGGATTTAACATAAACACTTGTGTCTATATATTCTTAACAGCCGAGTATCTTACTTTTAAACATAATTATTTTCATCAACAAAACTTATAAAAAAATTTGAGAAATAACAATTTGTAAGATATTTGAAACTTTTATTTAAATAAGTAACATTAAATTTTATATTCAAATAATGTTAATGTAACATTTTACTTTCTTACGCTGTGTTAAATACTATACTACACTACAATTAAATAAATATTATTATGATTATAATTTATTAGGACATATAAGTTTGAAACCTATAGGCCAACGGACGAGGTCCTTCTAATAAAAACCTTATTTATAGTACATTTGATCTTCAAGCCCCTACAAATCATTACGAAATAACAAAAAAAGGATATTAAAGGTTGAATGTGAGATCTGCCAGTATCATTAATTGACTTCTTCTGGCTGGCCTATGGTTTTGGTCCCTGGTCGTAAACAGTTCTTCTATCACCGGTCAAGTTTCAGGTTTTATTTCAAACTGAGTTGTCAGGACAGGAAGTTTTCAAGTAAGAGGTTGGATGTTTAGTAAATTCATACAATAATTGATCGGATAGTTTATGTAGTGGATTGCTAGGATGATGCATTTTAGTCATACTACATAGAGCTGCGGTTTCCAATGTTTCAAGGTTTAGCAGTGCTGGCTTCCTGCAATTATTGTATGTAGAGGGCATGTATTCGAGTCAAAATCAGTATTTTGCTTTATATATATGAGTTGTTGTTTTTTTTATATGTCTTTTTCTTTGTATATTAGACTCCTAAGGTATTTGTCTCTTTGATACATTTTTGTTTAACAGTTCTAAAGTGCCATTTTAAGATGATTTTGTGGTCTATGTTTACACCTAAATATTTGACTGATGGCTTGGTGCATATTACTTGGTTGTTAAGTAATGTAAAATAAATTTAATCCAGGGAAAAAACAAAGATTTTAATATCAATAACTTCACAACAATAACAACAATGACACTATTTTTTTGACATTCGACGGTTAATTAGACGTGCCAAAACATCACTTTTCCCAATATGGCACCGAGCACACTCCGAACATTATTCGTTTGACAGCTCCATTACACTCTGTCATCCATTTGATTTTTAGTAAATCCGTGATTCTACTCACTATTTTCTATTCATATCGGGATATAACTTTCTTATTGTTTATCTTCCTTGTACTATTGTGAACCTGTATTACGGGTAGCGTCATCTTTTCGATTTTTTCTGCTATTGACCTGTATTAATTGCAGTAGATTTACTTTGTAAAGAATAAAGTGTAGAATATAGAATTTATTTTGTATTATTTTAAATTCCGGACTCAGAAGTTACTTGTGATAGACAATCAGTATCCAACTGGTGTAATGACCACTGTTTTATTGTTTATCTGTTGTAGCTAGCTGCTAGGTTCAAGTTTACCCCATTAAACAGCACTCGAGAATTAATCGATGGATTATTTCAACAGACAGGCAGTGGATTACTTGGAAAAAATAACTGAGAAAATTTCCGAGAAGTGACAACACTGCAAGATGAATGAATGCTATTTTTATAGAAATTTTCATTGTAGATAATGAACTTTTGTACAATAATAAGTGAAGGAGATGCGTTGTAGGCAATGTGGCATTTGTACGTTGAAAACTTAAGATTAGGATTATTGCAGACCCACGTTCAATAAATATATTGTACGAGAAAGACAGCGGACTGTATGTATAAATTCGGTCAAAATTGACGGCGAAAGTAGGACAATGTCGAAAATTAATTATAGCCACCTTGTGGCTATTTCACTGCTTATGGAAACTGTGGTTCCAGTTCTCGAAATGAGTTTCTTGGTTTCGGCACTGTTATATGACTTTAGGAAATAATAAGTTTAATGGGTTTAAATAGGTTTACCCGGTGCAGTGACATTCATCTGGTATATTAGTGTTCGCAACAAGTGAAAGATGAGTTAAATACTATGTATATATAAAGGGGGTCCGGTAAGTACCTCCTAATTTCTCAAGACCATACAAGAGGACATCAAAATAACCGTACTTTGTCATAGAAAAAAATCCTAAAATGCCCATTAACAGAGCCCCAAAAGGGTACCTTTCGATTTACCTTATCGCCTTGATTAATTTAATGAAATTTTAATATTTTATAGAGGCTATAAAGATGCATTAAACCTTACCACAGTAGATATTTTAGATCATCAGAGAAGTCAGGAACGGACTTGCAGCTACACTCGTTGGGCCTAATTTTTGACAGGTGTCATTTAACAGAGCGAAAAACTGACTTTTCATATACGTTGGTCATTTCTCTTCAAAAAAGATGCTCTCAATTTATTTCGATAAAACCGGCAGTTTTCGAGATAAATCGGTTTTATGCGAAACACTCAAAAGTTCAAGTAAAACCAATTTTAAAAAATGGAAGGATATTCTTAGGCAGAGCTTGCTGATATGCATTTAATTTATGGTGAAGTGCTGTCAAATTTTTCGCAGGCAAGAAGACTTTATGCTGAAAGATTTCCAGCTATAATATTGCCAAATCCAAAACCTTTCAAAGGGTTGATCGAAGCCTAAGGGAAACAAGTAGAAGATGATTAGAAAATACTTATTAGAGTTAACGACTTAATGTATTGCATGTTTTATTCAGGGTCGTTTTTGTCGAAACGTGGCGGTGAGGCATGATATTGCTGACAACCCTTCAAACAGTATAAGAAAGCTCGCGACATAAAACAATGTTACAAAATGGATTGTACCTGAAACCCTAACAGAACAGTTACTTGACCAATCCCACATTGAAAGAGTACACTCTATGTTTCCAGATGATTATGCCCCAAGACGTCAATACTGCAACTAGTTTATACAGCAACATAACCTAAATCTAAATTCTTTTAACCTTACTTTGTTTACCGATGAGGCTCGGTTTTACAAGAGATAGCAAAATAAACTCCGACAATTTATATTTTTTGGGCTAATGAAAACTCAAAACAAACACGAACAAAGGTTTATTGTAAATGTATGGGCTGGCATCACTTGTTTTGGAAGGAAGACTGAAAGGTGAGATTTATTTAAAATTTTTATAGGAAAATTTAAATAATTTATTGTAAGATGAATTTCTTGATAGAAGAATGCAAATGTGGTACGTACATCATGGTGCTTCACTACATTTTAACCGTATAGTATGTCAACACTTAACAAACGTTTCTGGCCCTCGATGGATAAATCGAGGCGGCCTGTTTTATGGCCACCAAGGTCTCCAGACCTAAATCCCTTAGACTTCTACTTCTGGTAACATTTAAAACTACTAGCGAGAACAGCACAGTATTCTAACTAAGTCCGTAATAATGCAGGAATATTATTTGCAGTGCAGCGGGAAAATATTTGAAGAATAGGAAAATATAATTAAGTACGTGTAGCCCATATTGCCAAAATAAGATTTAAACATTTTTATTATTTTTGCATTTTAATAACATTATAAATTAATTGTGCCACGATTAACCCTTTGGAAGGTTTCTTGACTTGGCAATGCCTGAGCTGGAAATTTTCCAGCATAACATATTCTTGCCTTCAAAGAATTAGACAGTGCTTCCTAATAAATTCATGAATTACAGGACATCAGCACACCCTGCGTATTTTATTTTTACCTGTCTGTGTTCAGCATCAGTAACTTTTGAGTGTTTCGTATAAAAACCGCCAATTTCATCGAAATAACGTAAAAGTACCTTTTTTTGAAGAGGAATAACCAAGGTATCTAAAAAATTGTCTTTCAGCTCTGTCAAAAATTAGACCTTACTAGTGGGGCTGCAAGTCCGTTCCTGACTTCCATGATGATCTAAAATATCTAATGTTGTATGGTTTAATGAGTCTTTATGGCCTCTATAAAATTTTAAAATTTCATTAAATATGCAAGTCGATTTAAAACTTAGAGCCAATAAGGTAAATCGCTGGGTACCCCTTTAGGGCTCTGTATCTCCGTTACGGGGAACTTCAGAAATTTTTTTTCAATGACAAAATAGGATCATTTTTAATCTCTCCTGTATGCTTCCGAGATTATGTAAGCGAGAGAAAGCCGATGATTTCACATAATATTTTTCTTATATTCATAGATGTATATGGGCTCTTAAGGATAAAAAAAAGCTGAATAAAAAATCTGGATCCTGAGAATAGTAAACTGAAGGATTTAAGAAGGTCCTGAGAGGCTCTATATTTTGTAGCTAACGTTCGTTTTCTTTCTACGTGTTGCTTGCAGTGTAGCCGCAATGATGATTCTCTGCGGAACTTAAACTGAAACATAAATTGTATTTTCGCTGCGACGGGATGTTTTTTTGCGGAAAAGTTTTGTAGAAACATAAAGATAACAAAATATTTTATTTCATGAAAAATTTTTAATAAAAAATTTTAACGTTTGGTAAATTTTCAGGAAATTATTACCGTTTGCTATTACGGTTGATAGAGAGAAAAAAATTTTTTGCACGGATCCGAAAACCTTAAAAATTCTTTATTTGTAACCTTTCCTATTTAATAATGTGTGTATAGAAAGTGCCTTCAAATGACATCAGGGACCTTATGGAGGTGATTCTATAGTGTACTCAAAAAAGTTTTCATTAAATGAGATATTTTTTATAACACTTCTTCTTCTTTTAGTTCTATGACGTAAGGGATCATCGTGACTACCGTATTTATGATGGTTATATTACTATAATTGCTGCTTCGCACAACTGAATAGTAAAATTTCCATATCGTTGCACCAGAGTCCGCAACCAAAAAGTGGTTTATACCTTAACTACATTTACTGAAACTTTCTTCTTGCATTACAAGAAATAGTAAATAATATACTCTATGCCATCGGTTCCCAAACTTTTTCTTCTTGCGATCCGGAATAAACTGGCGAATCTCCTATGTAGTCATTATAAATAGTACAGAGTATCCCATTTTCAACACCTTTATGGGACATTGGATTTATTATCAAAGATATAGTGCTGCGGTTTTCACTTTAGTGTCCTACTTTTTAATGAAATGATAGATTCCGGTGTCAAATTTGTCATGGCTCTCTTAGTTTTTAAACTGCAGAGTGATTTTGAAAATCTTCGTTTTTATAGTCATATCACGAATTTCCGTTATGCGTTAACTTATTAAAAAGAGAAAAACTGATTTTTGTTGAGTTTTTTACGTAGAGTTCAGTGGCGTAGTCAATTTTTTTCTAAAAAGTTTTGTTTTTGGGATTTAACTAAACTTATGATTTTTTAAATAGGACAGAATATTATTTTAGGTATTGGTAACGTATAATTTAGGCTTTGTAACAATATACACATGTGGAAAATCCAAAACCTCTAAAAAAAGATAATGTAACAGAAAGAGACACGGACAACCCAATTAGCCATGTTGAAGAAGTGAAATACAGCATAAGGTTGTATCGTAGCTTGCTTTCTGGTTTCCAGCAAGGATGGTTGGGGGGGTTGTCAAAAAACAGTGATTGTAAGCACGGATTTAATATTAAAAATAAAAATCGGATCCAACATAGCAGACTGAATCTTTAAAATCATGAAAATAAATTCGAAAAACGTCTATTGTGGTTCAATAGCTGTTAAATATGTAATTTAAAAACAAAATAAAAAAAATAATTGTATTTTCATCAATAAAATATTGCGCTTGAGGCCAAGGTTCATTTTAAAAATAATACTATAATAATAAATACGTGGATATCGATAATCGTTAAAAAGGCAAAAGTACTTTTTCACCTATGCTTAGGATTTCTTAACAAATACCAATGCAAAAAATTGGTAAGTAAAATAATATTTATTTATTTACACAAATGAATAAATAATACGACTGTAATAAAAATAATAAAAAAAGCTTTTTAATCATTGCCTTCTTTTTTAACAACTCTTTCCTCATTCTCCAATACGTACGAATTGTTGTCCGAATCCTTACGATGTCAAAAAACAGTGTAAGGATCCATCAATGCCAAAAGTTTTGGAACACATCCTCCATATTTTCTTGGAAAGATTCTCTGGTAAAGTCTAGGCGATAGTTTCTTATTAAGTTGTCCGTTGATTTTTGTGCATCTTTCGATAGTTTACCTATCGGTAATATTGCAAATGCTATGATGGTCAATGGAGTAAGTAATTTATGGATTCCTGTTGGCATGTTGTACCAAGAATATCCTTTGAAGAATAATCTTGGTGTTTGAAGTTTGTATTCCCAAATCTTCTCTATTGCAGTTTAATATCCGCTTCCAATAGTTTGCAAAATGACGGGAAACCGGAGGATCAGTTTTCGCTTTACTTTTGTTATAATGGCTGTAGCTTGAAATACTCTGTATTTACTGGGACACAGTATCAATGTTGTTGAACTAAGATGTTGTTTGGCAGAGGTAACAACATTGAACCAATTTAGCTTCAATCAAAGTATTCACCTAGCCGTCTATCATCATCATAGATACGTTGTGCTATAGTGAAGCTGGGGTGGCAAAGAGAACTCTTTCATATGGTGCAAGTTGTCTAGTTCGAGTTCATAATTTTCTATTTTCCTTAAAGATTTTAGTTCGGTTTTGTTAATAAATTCAAATTTCAGAGGGGCGCAATTCATAGTAGAGGAGGGTTTGGAATTGTACAACACAATGTGTTCTTGTTGAGTTTGCGTGTTAATACCTGCTGATTGAAGTGAAATAAGAGAAGTTAGGAGTAAGTTTGTATTAGAAATATTCGGGTCAGGGAATTTCATTTTGTACTGGCTCTGACGTGACGTTCCATCCAAGCCCCATTTGCAAATGAAACTCGTATCTACAAATTTAATTTATCGATTTCTTCAAGGGCGTCTAATTGAAGCAATATAATTCGATCCACTGTATGATCCAGTAAGCCTTGGAATTTAACTTCGGCTTTTGATTTAGTAAAAGTTAGATACTCGTCATGTGGATAACATGCTTTTTTTGTATTTTACATACTAGAGTACGGCGAATATATATTATTGCCTTTCTGTATAGTCCTATTTTGTAATCGTTGATATTTGTTTCTCGATAATCCAATGTCAAATAGAAGAGCGGTGCACAAATATAACTGGGCGCGACACAACCACAACACTGTTTCCTTTGACCTGAGACGAAACTTTAGAAAGCAAAGACTGGCCGTTCATATTACCGAGGTTTAATTGAAACGTTACTATAGCCAAACTTCTATTTTAAATTTCTTAACTAGAAATTATTTTGGCCGTTTCTCAAATTCTAACCCACTAAGCCCGTCTAACTTATTTCAGATTAGTTCGGACAGAAGATCGTAGGGAACGCCTACCGAAATATTACTCCCGCTAACTTCCGTGCGACACGAATACGAGCAGTACCTTGAAACGAATGAGAGGGTGCGTATTTACTTTTCGTCTAAACTTATAACGCAGTCGACGGAATTTGGAATATTTAATGACTATTTGATACATTGATTGCTTTAAATACATCAAATTGTCAAAATACAAAAAAAAAAGTTTTTGTTGGGCGTTGAGCGTAAAGAAAATTGATATTTCTGTTACAAAATAAACATTTATTCTAATAAAAATACTAGTGAAACGCAACGGTAATTTCTAAGTAAATAAACTAATAGACCACTTTAAAATTAAAAATCATTCTCAAAAATAAACTTTCATTTTGGTAAAAAATAAAAGTAACACGTTGAGTAATTGTAAATAAATAAACAAATAATTTAATTCAATTTAAATCAACAAAAACACCTGAAAGTCTACAAGAGGGGTTCAAACAGGCCTCCACTTTGAGCGAGAGGACAACTCAGTCTATTATAAAATACGATTTGCGTATTTGCCAAAACTTCAGGGGTTATATCCCTATTACCCCTTTCTATCATGTCCTCACAAAACACCATACGTGTTTCCTGATCTTTCGAAAAAATTTCTTGAGTTATTTGCGATTTGTAACAGCGATATTTGTTCCGCTTTAAAATATTCCGAACTGTTCGAGCGTTCATATCAAGTTCTTCGGCAATTACGGAACTATTGCAAAAAAAACTAATTTCTGCTGAACTACAAACGTCAGTCTCCCAATTTGCTCGTTCTTCAGCAACTTGAGGAACTGGTTGCTCCTCATTATTATCAGTGCATTTTTTACAAATTTTTAGACAACCGACTGTCTCAAATTTTTTAATAATTTCCGAAATTCGAAATTTTCAAGGAACAGGATGATTTTCGCACGTAAATGCAAATCTGCCGATTATCTCATCCATACCTTTACCAAAATAGTACCACTTAATAATTTGCTCTTTTTGTTCCGTGGAATAAACTACCATTTCAAATACAAAAAAATTTGGCGCAAAACACGAAAATACCAATACTCGGTATCTACGCTTCGACGACCTGAATGAAAGCAAACAACTTGGAATCCTCTTGTTGTACTAGAGCGTGGCATATTTTATTTTGAAGGGCAAGGTCAGAATTCGATATTTTCAATAATTTACTTTATTTGTATCACTAGGTTATGACTAATTTATAAGAAACAAAAGGCAGATGTCCAGAACTTCACAGTTTTGTCAGACTGTTATTATTTATGAAATATTTTTGTTATGTGTGTGTTTTTATTTTACTTTGGATTTTGCATTTACAGTGGTCCTTTATGATAATTATGAAAATATGATATGTTGGTATGTTTTATACAAAGCAATGATAGTCTCCAAGAAGTTTCTGGATTATTTCTCAATAGGTAACGTATTTAAAACGTTATCATTATGATAACTTCTCATATCTGGCGATCATTTTTGTTCATGTTAGGTATTCAGAAAGAAGGCAACCCTTTTAGCTGCGTTCCAAAACATACAACAAAGAAGACGGAGAGAAAAGAAGGATGTATGAAGGGGGCCTTACAGCATGTAGATTCTTGAGGAAATTATTCCCGAATTGCTTGAAAATGTTCCATTGGCTCATTTCAATTCCATTTATCTTCAACAAGACGGTGCCCCGACCGCAACTCTGAACTATAAAGGTCATTTTTGGCCAAAAATTTTTCTCAAAGATGGATTGGTACCATTGGACTAGTGAGATGGCCCCCACGATCTCCCGATCTTTCCATTTTGGATTTTTTTGTGCAGTTTTATTCAAAATCGAGTGAAGAAGACACAATATGAATCTATTGCGGAATTTCGTAAGGAAATTGATTTAGCCTTACAAACTCTTCATAATAGACCTATGATTCTTTTAATTGCAATTAAAAGAATAATAAAACTGTGCCGATATTGCATTCCAGAAAACGGCCGTAATTTTGAAAACGAACGTTAAAAAACTATTGGTTGTTTTTAGTTTCAGGGTCTCTTTTTGTTTTTGTTACTTTAGTTTTATGAAATAGTGTTGTCCTTGTTTCTTTGCAAACACATTTATATATTCTGATTTTATAATAACAGTGTTGTTTAAAGTAAAAAATGTCATATTAATTAAGTGTTTACAATTGACAATACAGAATAACATTAAAATTAATTTTAAGTGTTTAATCTTTATTCAACGTTACTCTAATCTATATGCCCAGAATATTTAGAGTTTTCATGAAGCTTATTATTTTTCTGGAGGGTAGATGCTTTATTTCTTTGTGTATCAATGTGACAGTTTCCAGAAATTCAAATCTTTTTTTGAATAGTGCATTTGCATAGCAGGTGTTCTGCTGATTCGGCTACACGATAGTAGGCTCTTATTATAGGCCCCTTCCAGCTACAATATTTTTTTTTTCTATTTATCTTCCTGTTTAGCTAATTATGTTGGTCTTGTCATTCCTTATGTGTAGTAAATCCACTTCCATGTATTCTTCCAAATTACGATTTTTATTTCTTCTTATTTTGTTCTCCTCCATTGTGCTCTATTGGGTATTTGTTTGAGCAGTATATTTTCAAAATCTTTCTTAGTGATTTATTTACAAATGATTAATTTCCTGGTAGTTTTTCTATTATACTTCCATGTTTCTGTAACCTATAGTGTTATATCTCACTTATTTGTTTTTCTCAACAAATTACTGTGCCATTGTTGTTTCTACTTTTCTACAGTTGACACTAGGTTTTTTTCATTTATCTTTATTTAATTGGCTTATTCCTTTTGTAGTTTATTATTTTTAGTAATTTAGTTTTCTCTATAGCCATCGGACAATAAAGTTATAAATGGAGCAGTTTTATATCGTACGAATAATAGAGTTATGTGAAAACTTATTTTAAATTTCGTCAATTTTTGGTAATAGAGAGAAATGATAAAATTAGGATAGTCTGATGAAATTATTAATTAAAAAAATATATATTGGAGGTGAAATTGTTACAGAAAAAATATTATAATGGCAAGGATATTTTGATATGTGTTTATAACATCGAGAATAATAATAGAAAGTTAGTGCTCTAAGTAAATACAGTGTATAGCGTGATATATACAAATATTCGGGATTTTACCCTTTTGAAGGAATATAATTTGAGACTCAAGAAATAAATGTGTTCTGTAACTACACAAAACACATTAGTTTGTGTCATTTAAATAGAAAATGTGAAATTCAGGCAGCTCTAAATGAGTTTCGGAGCTGATGCGCTCCAAGGATGACAAGACATCCCGCCTAGAAAAAGAAGTTAATAACCGAGTCAGCATTAATGTAGTTCATACAGTCAGGATCCAGTTTGATGTTAATAATAGAGTGAACAGTATTGTTTAACTTAGTTTGTTATTTTACATAGATAAATAATATCTAACAATATTTACTGATAAAGCTTCTTTCTATATATATATATATGAGTTGAATTATATACGGCACAACTACAACGGATTTTATCCATAGACTGACTGACAATATATTTTTGATAAAGCCCAAAAAAAATGGGCGAAACGTCAAATTTTGATTAGATTGTTTTAAAAACAAAAAACCTCATACCCAAGAAATTTCAGAAAAATAAATATATATATATATATATATATATATATATATATATATATATATGGTTTTCAAAAAGTATGAACCGCCCGGTTCACTTCATAAATGATATCGTCCGGAAAAAATACCAAAATAAAATCGAATAGAGATTGTAAAAATTACCTTACCCGAGACTTTGGCCTTGAATATGAAAGGAATAGGAAATGTTATCATTGGATATGACCTTGACCATGAAATCAAGGTCAAATTTTAAGGCCAGAACAAGATCAAGTAGAATTCCTTCAACGATATCGTTAATAATTGCTTTAGGAATAAATTACCGATCAAAAAACTGTGGGAAATCGAACGTAGATTTTAAAATGACCTGGTTTGTTACTGTCATAGTAATGCCCCTGATGTTAAGGGCATATAACTAACGAACTATTTGCGACCACCTAAAATGTACGAATGTTTCGTTCCGATACCGGTGGTGGATTCATCAGTGGGATCCACCGGCATCTTTCCCAGACATCCTTGTACTTTCTACAAACTTGAAAATCTAATTAGGTCCAGTTTTGCCGGAATGCGGTGGTAAGATGTTGGTTCCACAACATGCCCCCCCCCCTAAAGCATTTACTTTCCGGCTTTAACTGTCGGACAGTCCAAGCTGTTAGAAAGTATAGGCCTGAAAAGGAAATGGAACGGACCTCCTAGGTGGTCTTTCCAAAGTAGGGTACCGGCTTTCGCACAAAGCCACGACTCGACGGCCTTCCGTCTCGTCGTTTCTGCTCGGGCGCCATGTCGTAGTAATGCCCCTGATGTTAAGGGCATATAACTAACGAACTATTTGCGACCATCTATAATGTACGGATGTTTCGTACCGACACCGGTGGTGGATTTATCAGTGGGATCCACCTGTATCTTTCCCAGACATCTTTGTACTTTCTACAAACTTAAACATCCAATTAAGTCCAGTTTTGCCGGAAAGAGGTGGTAAGATGTTGGTTTCACAACATTACATTGACCTTATCCTGAGCATTCTCACCCCTCATCCTAGCACGTGTCAGTTTTTGAAAGTTGCGGTATCATGACTTTACTCATGTTGAATTTGTGATTTTTGCTATTATTTTTTGGAGGAAAGTTCACTGCGCTCAATTCTCTTCAGTCGTTTTATTCTTAGTTAGTTTGACGTGGGCGATGAAATGATTTAGCCTGTGAACAAACATATCATCAATCCGTTGGGATGACATATCGCAATAGTTCCAAGATGTGCACAATCCAACAATTCAGCCTTCATGCTGACTCTTGGGAAAATTAAGAGTGGTGGAACATAGGCACCTGAAGCTGATACACATAAAACAGCCATAGGACCTACTTGTCTCTTGCCTTTTAAAGAAAGATATTTAGATTTCTTTTGGGGACAGTCGTAATCCTGGTTTCATCAACATTAAATACTTTGGCTGGCTGCTGACACATCAAAATTTCTTGCTCATGTGTAAACACTGTTTTAAATGGACCTAGGCCTTTTTTTGAAGCATCTTCGATATTTTTATTTTTTTATACTTCTCCACTCCATCTTCCAAGGTCAATTGTGGGACCAAAAATTTTCGAGCTGCGACGCGATAGCCACTACTATCCTGTATTACTTCTAAAATCGCATTTTTCATAGATTCCTTACTCCGTGATGGCCGATTTAGTAATATTTTATAGTTTCATGCCATTTTGTGTTGAACTGTAACAAACAATAACACAAAATATAATTTAAAACAGAGAAAGAATGTCATTTGATAAATTGTACAAAACCGGATACCACGTGGTTTTACTCCGTACGGTTTTACCCCAAACGCACCTCTGAGAAGAATGGAAAATAAATAACCTAAAAACATGTTGAAAAAAAGATTTTAACTAGTGTTCGTTTAACCTTAATATATAAGTAATCTTTGCTAAAAAAAAACAAATTTTCCTTACCTTGACTTACAAAATTATAGTACATTTATGAAATTCGTCGGATATAAAAACCTTTTTTTAATTACTTTCTATAAACACGCATGAATGTCATTCAACTTTTGTTGACAAACTAATCAAGATCGCTGACTACAGTAGACTAAGCCCTCGTAAATTTGAAATGTTCTAGAAAGCAATAATGTTCCGATTTTACCCCATACCCGGTTCTGAACTAATCTCCTCTACTAACTAAAAATAGTATGGATCTGTTATCAGAGGTGTCATATACGTGCCAGTTTAAGGATTTTTAGAGCCACCTGTTGCCTTTAAGACGTTGAAAAAGAAATTGCTCTTGATTCTTTTATTGCCTTTAGGAAAGTTGGTAAAACAGTTTTATCTCCGGATAAAATTGTTCCTTACGCCCGTGATTAAATATGAATTAAACATAAAATAAATAATTTAACTTTATTTACTTAAGAATTTTTCTTCTATTTGTCTCATTCTGTAATATATCGGATTATTACAACAACTGAATTTTTCGTGTGAAATCAGTTGCATATATCAGGTTTTTGAAGAAGTTGTTACGGTTAAAAATTGATCTTAAATAATAAATATTTTCGTTTATATTTTTCTAGATTAAATTACAGGTTCAGATTACTAAAGTCATAAATAGAATTTTGTTTTGTACGTTTTTCTTTAAAGGTTGTCAGTGATATGTATAACTTGAAATTTAAATTTATCATGAACTACGTTTCCTACTATAAAACTAATGATTACCTTCTGTTTTTCATTCATTACTATTGTTTTCATCTATAATCTGATCCTTCACTATGTTTACATTTTCAAGTTTTGATTGATATCATAACTTAACCTATTTCTCTAATTTGTAAATATTGTTGGGTTCTTCGAAACAATGTATCACAGATTGGGAAAACTGTTTTCATGATGATTGGATAAATATGAACAGTGTTTATTTGTTTTCTTATTGATTTTCCTTTTTTACAAATGTTTATTGATTTTCACATATCAGCTGTTTCAGATAAATAGTCAGGTCCACCTGATTGCATGGAAAGTTTTTATGGTTGCCTATACGGCTCATCTGTTGAATATATCGAAATGCTAAATTCGAAATAAGATAAAATCGACTTTTTCATTATGTTGTTTTTAGTTTATTAGTTGTTTATTTCCTTTTACTTTACTAAATAGAATTTTTTAGTGGTTATAATATTTGAAATTAGACCTTCGAACTAATTCGAACTGATTTGATTTTATTTTAAATATTTCGAATCCGAAAAGTACTTTGTTCATAGGAAATTCATTTTGTAGGACTAGGCAGTTTAGAGTATCCATATATTGTTTGTCTCTGTCTGATCTGACAGTTAAAATTGAGATAGAAGTATTTTTGTATATATTTTCCGGAAGTAGTTCAAATTGTATGGTAAATATAAAGGGTTCTAAATTATTGCCTGGAGAGTAAGGTTATTTTTTTGGATGGATTTTTGATGGACTTTTTTTATTAAGTTTTTTTAGTATCTTCCGTTGGAAGGAATATTCTAGTGATTTGAAAAAATTGTTCTCTTTTGGCTCTCTGACGTAAGAGCGAGAAGAAGTGGTTCGTTTTACTACTTTCCCAAGTTAAGAAATTTGGCCATAAATGGCCGATTTAATAAACCGAAACCAAGCCGGGGTGCAAATATTTTTTGGTGATTTTGTCATTTCACCCTACAGCCAGTTTGGAGATAAATTTTCTTCAGTTAGCCCAGAAACAACGGCTTAACATTTTATCCGATGCCAACATTTTCTTGAGTTCGAGGGTCTTGGGATAACTTCAGTACATCTTGGGATAATTTCAAAATGTCTTTAGATTTTTTCAGTTTTTCTGTTCTTTTTTTGGATTAAATTTTATAATGTACAGCTTGGGAAATAAAGTGCTGTTTGGGTTATCGTGCTGCACTTCTGGGATTGTGGGTCTCTGAATGGGATAATCTCCGTATTGAGCTCGATCAACGTTCTCTCTGGTGAACCCGTCTACTTCATAGGCCCTGTTCAACCACATTTTTTAAAGTTACTCAGCTAAGTGCCTAGTTTTAGCCAAGAACGTGTACACGAGAATATCTAATTATTAAGCCTGATAGGTATTAAACCAGTCTTTATAATTGCTTAGTTCTCTGAGCAAAATTTCTTTTTCGATTACCCAGAGGGCTAACAGGTAAGGGATTCTTTTGTACACGATTCTTTTGTACATGATTTTGTACCTTTTTGATTGAAAGACTTTAAATATTTGGACATTATTATTATTCTGTAAAGATATTTAGCTTTTGTCAAATTTACTAAATCATTTAAAGAAATAGATCTTTGCGACGAACCAATAAACTTTTTAAAGTGTTACGAAGTCGACTACGTGGTGCTACAACCTCGAATATTAAATGTTTTATTTTGCAATACCCTACTGTAATTGAGGTTTTCTTATGGTTCCCTTTTAGAGTCCCAGATTGGTCAATTATCCATTTAATAATTGTTTAAAGTAATGAATATTAAAATGATAAATTTATTGCAAATTTTAATTGCTTAACAATTCAATATTTTGGAAACTAGTTATTTTTACTCAGTCGTTGTGGCGTATTACCTTTTATGATTTGAGATATTTTATTTAAATTGTAACATAATTTTCAGCAAAATTTTAAAGTAAAATTTGGTGGCGCCTTTTTCCTGAATTGGACATTTATAAAACTGACACAGGCAATAACACTGAGGTTAAGATAGAGTTAAAGTATTAAAAATAGTGGAAAAATATAAAAATAACGAGTCCACCCTGAGATGAGCTAGCGTATAGGTATTCTACAGTCAGCATTTGGACAGACATTAGGTAAGTCTGAACTGAGGTACCTTGCAGGGTGTTGCCAGGATTTGGTAAGGTGTTTATGGTTCGAGATATATATTACATTATTCCATCGTAAAATTTATTATTTCATTAGCGCTAAAAATTCAATTTTTCAAAGTGCATGTTATTTTCTCGGTAAACCGTTTTTAGCCATTAATTTTGAGGGTATTTTTTACCTCTAAAAATGCAATTCAGTACGTAAAAAAATGCATGTTTGATAACTTTTGGTATAGTCTAACATATCTTAGAATGAAGAAAAAACGAATTTATACAAGGTAATTTTTAACACAGTCAGCAAGATTATTAAAAAAAAAATGGAGGATTTATTAGCAGTTTCTAAGAGAACTCAAATATTAATAAAATGAGTATCTCTTCTTTAAAATGTCACAATAAAACCCAAGGTAGAAAACGACGCTTTAACTAGAGGGACATTCTGTATAAATAAACGGTCTAAAGAGGGAAATAAAAACATCCCCAAAGTGTCATTTAACCGCTTAGGTATATGCCTCATACCGAAATAATTTTACATGGTTATACGTGACAACGTTACGGAATATAAGGAATATTAAGGCTATTTTCACTGAAGGCGCACCACCGTGACAGAATGTACAAAATTCAAGGAAATGGCTTTATAACTTTCAACCATAAATTCATATTAACCTATGCTTTACTAAAAGTCCGTGAAGTTTGGTGGAAGTTGGTCTAGGCGTCATAGTTAGCTTATCGAATATTAAATAGAAATTATGTAGGAATATGAGAAATAAATAAAACGTCAAGTTTTGAAAATTTAATAAATTGTCTATTTGATTAATGTGATGCCACTAAACGCCTAATAATCATGGATTTCTTAAAATAAAATGGATGACAGATTGTAATGGAGCTGTCAAACGAAAAATTTCCGGAGCATGCTCGGCGCTATTTTGAGGAAAGTGACGTTCTGGCACATTAAATTAACCGTAAATAGTAGTGTCATTGTTGTTATTATTGTAAAGTTATTGATTGTCATTAAAACCTTTTTTTTCTCTGGATTAAATTTATTTATATAACTTAACAACCAAGTAATATGCACCAAGCCATCAGTCAAATATTTAGGTGTAAATATAGACCATAAAAATTGGTACTTTAGAACTGTTAAACAAAAATTTATACAAAGGGCCAAATACCTTAAGAGTCTAATGTACAAAGAAAAAGGCATATGGAGAAAAACAACTCTTATATACAAAGCAATATACTGACTTTCTTAGGGATAGATGCCCCCACATACAGTAATTGCAGGAAGCCAGCACTGATAAACCTTGAAACGGTAGAAACTACAGCTCTATGTAGTATGACTAAAAACCATCGTCCTAGCTATCCACCAATCAATTATTGTATGAATTCACTGAACATCCAGCCTCTTATTGCAAGACTTCCTGTCCTGACAACTAAGTTTGAGAGAAAAGCGAAACTTGACCGATGATAGAGGAACTGTGTACGACCAGGGACTGAAACCATAAGCCAGCCAGAAGACCTCCATTAATGACACTGGCATATCTCACATTCAACCTTTAATATACTTTTTTTATTATTTTGTAACGATTTGTAGGGGCTTGAAGATCAAATGTACTATAAATAAGGTTTTTATTCTGAAGGACCTCGTTCGTTGGTCTGTAGGGTTCATATTTATAGGTACTAATAAATTATAATCATAATAATATTTATTTAATTGCAAGGTAGTATAGTGTTTAACACAGCGTAAGGAAGTAAACTGTTGAATTTAACAGTATTTAAAGATAAAATTTAATGTTATTTATTTCTATAACTTGTTATTTTCCAAATTTTTTATAAGTCGTGTTGATTAAAATAATTATGTTACACTTAACTGTTTAAAAGTAAGATACTCGGCTGTTATGGACATATGGAGACAGTGTTTATGTTAAATCCATAATTAGAACTAATCCAAGGAAAACAATTTTTAAACAGCACGCTCATACCATTGAAATATGAACACAATTTAGTGAATAATTTCGTATGTCTATAATCTCAAATTTACTTGAAATTTGCGAGACATTCAACTTCCTAAGGATATTTTAATTAAAAATTAGAAAATACTGACAATAACGGAGTACCACCTAATTAATATTTTAACTGTTTTTTTCAAAAAATGAAACGTTTTGAAGAAACGGTTCATCAACATATTTCTCCTTTTAATGACTAGGGATTTTTAACAACCAAAAATATAATAAAAACTTTTAATCTATTTTTACGACCGACCAATAGTATCGCAGACATCCACAGATTATAATCAATTGACATGAATTGGATCAGTTGGATGAGGTTATAACGTATGGCTGTCATTTTGTCTGTTTCTACTATTTGATTCTTTCAACTACTTATGTCGATAAAATTTAGGAAAGGTATGCAAATTGCTTAAAACCCTGTCAGTTGGAGGTAAACGATGACGTTTAGTCGGCATAATTTTTCAGTTGCGACAGCGTATTCACTGCTGTTATAACTTCACTTTCCCCAAAATGGCGCATAGCAAGGTCCGGACATTTTCTGTTTATTTGACGATCAGTAGACTTTAATAAGTGCGTGCTAATAATAGAACTTTGTGTTTGTCTTTATTTTTGTCAAATATCACGACGTTTAAACTAGTAGTTATCTCTAGCCGTTTTCAAGTAAACTAAATAAATTTCTAAGCTTCACAACTATTTATACTAAAAGTAAATGCAGTGGATATGACCGAGATGGGTGCAGTCCAGCATGTTACGCCAAAGCTGCATTTAATTTTAATTTACAATTATTAACAAGTGGTCTCCACACTTTTCTTATATCTTCTCATCTCAGACAGTTTTTTGAATTGAAAACGACGTTGACTTTATATCGTTTTCCTATTCGTCTAACTTTTTCCGAAATGCCAGTAACATAGGGAATGTTCAATACTAGTTTTCGTTCGTTGTCGATATTGTCCTATTTCTGCGTTATTCCAGAATATTGGATATCCGTTGGCGGTCAGGTCATTTTTGATGTGATCTATCTCTTTCATCCAGTTCTCGCTGGAGCTGCAGAGAGTTAAGGTTCTATCTACGTGATTTCTTATAATTTCTTGTTTATTGTTGTTGGAGTGATTAGATAGTATTGTCCTGTGTATGCGGACTTTCTGTAAAATGAGGAATTTGTGTGCCATTTCTTTCAGCTAAAACATGTAAGAAAGGTAATGTATTTTGTATTTCTCTCTCCATGGTGAGGTTAATGGTTGGGTTGATATTGTTGAAATGAGAAAGAAAGTTTTGAAGTTCTTCTTCATTTCCATTCCAGATAAAAAAGGTATCGTATACGTACCTAAGTCATACCTTTGGTTTCTCAATCGCAAATTTAATTGCAAAAGTCTCGAATCATTCTATGAAAATATTTGCGAACACCGGTGATAGTGATCGATGGTCATCCTGGATGTAGAATTTTTCTTTTCCTGAAAATAGAAATTAGTAAAACAACTTTCCAACAAGTCCATGGCGGCGTGCGGTAGTAAAATTGTTTTTTCTGCTAAGGTCTGGTTTTCTTCAAGTTTCTTATGATTTCTAGTATCTCCTTAACTGGAACATTGGTGTTTAGGCTTTCCACGTCTAAGCTTATAAAATGATCCTCCACTTGTACTTCTATTTCACATATTTCTACGAATGATGCAAGTTCTTGACCCAGGACGATGTATTTCCTTATAATGTTCTTATGATTGGAAAAAGGGACTTGGCAAGCTGAAAAGACGAAGAGTTCCTGGAACTCGTGATAGGTCGTAAAGGCGTACTAATGTATCTTTGGGAGACCATAAAGATGTTGAGTTTTGCTGTGGTGTAGTGTCAACTTAGTCCGGTTCCCCTCAGGAATATACCGTTCATGTTTCTTAAGAACGCGATAAATTTTTTATCTTTCAGTTGTAGATGAGGGATTTTCAGCAAGAGATGCATAATTTTGTTCCCTTAAAATTTTGTCAATTTTTTACTGTATGTCTCAGCATTCATTACGATTGTGGCATCTTCTTTATTTGCTGGTAGAATTTTGATACTGGATGCGTTTTGTAGGTTAGATAGAACAGTTTTCTCGTATTTAAGTTGGTGTTTCCATATTTCTGCATATGAGTTCAGATGGAAAATAAGAGAGACTTTCGAAAGAAGTTAGAAGAATAGGAAAATGATATAAAATCGACGTTGTTTTCAGTTCAAATAACTCTCTGAGAATTCGGCTCACTAGGGTCAAACCAACAACTCAAAGGGACATGAAGAATTGTGTGTATCAGATACCATGTGAATGTGGTAACTCTTACGTTGGGAAAAAAAAGAGACCCCTTGACGTAAGAATCAAAGAACACCAAAAATAGAAATATTGAGACACAGAAAAATTTGGTGCCGCCAACCATGCTTGGACTCATGGACACCACATAAAATGGTCTGAAGCTAAAATGCTCAACAGAGAACAATACCGGAGAAAAAGGGAATTCAAAGAAGCCACCATTACACATTAAAACCTGAGTTGGTTTAGTAAACCATTTTTAGATATAAGAGAAGAGAATGTGATGTTTGCTACAATGGCTACACATCTGTATGAAAAAAAAATCCTCTAAAGAATAAATTTGGACTTTTGAGAAATTGTTACATTTTTGAAACTCTGTGGAAAATAAAATTAAGAATAAAACGGCATATTTATAAAAAAGAAAGTCACTAAACACTAAACAGTAACAATTTATTACATTTTCACTTCAATAAACGTTTTGGCTAACCATAAACTAAATCAGTTACTGAATTTGTGGCAACCACCAAACAAACATTTAAGGGAATGTTAGCGACTTACTTCAGTGACGCTTACCCATTGTTGTGTAGTTTATATTTCTCCGCGTTCTCCGGTGAACCATTAAGAGATTTATTTAGCAATTTATCTTCAAGTTAATTAAATGTATTTAATGATACGGTTTTTCCTTAAAAGAAAGACTAAAATTGTTCTTAAAAGTTTAAACATTTCCTAAATTACTTTTGAAGTAATAAATTTCTAAAACTGAGGTTGCTTATTTAAACTATCAATATTTAGAATAAATAAATATTAAATTACTTAATAATTATTTATTAAATGTCAATATTTTGCTCTGTTTTTAGATATGTCTGCCAAGAAGATTACTCTCAAGTAGGGATCGAGTATGCAGCAATTTATACTAAAGTGTTAATGATTCTTCAGTACATCATTCCTCTAATTGTGCTGATCTTCACATACACAAGTATTGCTGCTGTCATTTGGTGCCATAGAATACCGGGAGAAGCAGAAAATACCAGAGATAAAAGAATGGCAAGATCCAAAAGAAAGGTTAGTTAATGTATTTTAAAATTTTTATCACGTACATTGGTATACAGGGTGGACCGTAAAAAAATATTTAAGTTTTGATTATTTTCTTTATATTCCGAAATGAAATGTAGTTAATTTTTTCTTATTTTCCAAATATTTAATAATGAATCCCGAAATCAGCTTATGTAGGTTTCAACATAACTGTGGTGCCGGGACATTAGAAATAAATCTAATTTTTTAAGTGATTTTATTTACATATTATCTCCTATATTTATAAATAAAAAAGATACCTTTTTTGTTGTACTTTTACAAGATCTATTAATAAATCTTGGAAATCAGCCTTTACATGAGTTTGTGTTTTCCTGTTCACTGGCCAATATTACAATACCTCATGCTGTCAAATTGGCTGAAAATTTTTTTATTATCATATTTTCCTTATATCATTATATTCCGAAATAAATAAGAGGTAGTTTTTCCTATTTTCGAAATATTACTTAAGTAATTTCGAAATTAGCTTATACGTAGGTCGTAAGTAATCTGTTCACGGTTCAATATGGCGGTTTCAGGTTGCTAAAAATGAACCTACTTTTTTCAGGAGTGTTATTTTCTAATTATCTTTAATATTTCAAAGTAAAAAGCGAAATTTAACCAGTTTGTTTACTAGTTTGTTTGGCGATGATTGTCGTGGCGAATGTTGCTGCATCGATGCGAACTTAATTAAGTTTTTCTTTAATAACATAGTTAATGCCGTTTCACCGGTTTTCGCTGATAATTTTTTTTAATGTATTAAGAAATTAACGTATTCCTTATAGTTTACATTTTGGGTTATCCCGAATTACGAATTAGTTGTGCCCATATAAGTTTAATGGATTTTAATTAATGTGTTCGAAGCACAACATTTCCATGTTCTTCAGCCCATTCGTCTATCACATGTTTCTTAAATTCTCTTTCTTTCTAATTTGCAATTTTTACAAGTTCCTTCTTTAGTAAACCGTTCATAAAGGAAATATGTTTTTTTAATAACCAATTTGTAATATCGCTTTTTCAACTTTTCCACCGGTCTAGAATGATAACTGGCGTTATCCAAATCTACAAGTGACCTCTCCTGAATCAATTGTATCATTTGATAAAAATGTCTTTGAAAGATATCCGGCGTCATTTATTCACGTTAATCTTTGGTAGATTTCGATTCAAACTGCTGCATAACTCCCATAAATTTCCTCCCATGTGAGTTGTAATGAGTTTGTGGCCCTGAGTGGTTTTAAATCTGTCGATAACCTATCTAAGAATGCTTCTCGAAAAATTGCTATATTCTTATCTTCATACATTTCTTGTACTATGTGTCCTGTACTGAAACAAATTACATCCAGATGCCTGACCTGTGGTATTTTCTAATTTCCCGCAAATACCGTTTTCTCTAAAAGTATTTCCTCTGTATCACCTCTATTTTCACTTTCCATACGAGAAATTAATTTTGTTAGCACTTTTTACAGATTGGTTTTTCACATTCTACTCTTGTTTCATAACTTTCAAAACTTTATCGAGACTTGCTTTTTATTTTCTAACTAAAAACTTTCTAATTCGTGAATGTGTCTTCTTAGTATCTTTTTGAAGCATTCGTATAATTTTTTCTTCTAGGGTACGGTTCAGACTAGCACACAATTCCACTTTTCCTTTCCTTAATTCGCCTATAAGTTGTAGATTCGCTAAGTTTTGGAGTAAAAGTAGAAATTTTCAATAGCTAGCACTGAAAGTTGTAAGACAATAACATAGCAAGGCCTTACATTTATACACATCTGAAGTATACTTAAAAATGTCATTACTGTTAATTGCCCAATTGAGATGTATACTTCTAAATCTAATTATCTTTTAAGTATACAACTCTTTCCTCAAATACATACTTCAGACACATACAATATCTACCCCTTGCGTTATCCAGTCATTTTCAAAAGAAAAATATATTATCAGCGGCCCATTTCCATATGACCGACGCACTCGAAATTTTCTTCTCGCTGGTCTCTGCGAATTTTCAGACGCAATTTCATTTCACACATTTACTTCTGTTCTTCTCTAAAATTTTTGTCCATAACTCACAAATTTTGGAATTATTTTCAGGTTCCTCTATTTTCTTCCGATCATTCTATATTCACTTATGAACAACTTTTAATCAATTAATGCCAAGTGATAAATAAATTTCATTTCATTAACAAAAAAATAAGAAAATCTCCTGTCTTCAGTCTCACTGCAAAGTACATTTTTTCGAAAAGCGTGTCATAAACCCGTCTCACTAGATTAAAAAAACCCTTTGAGTTCGCACCAAAAAACCGACAGAAAATGGATCGCTGCGAGTATCAGTCGAGCTACTCGAAAACAATAGAACTATAAAAAATTGACTTCTTGTGACCCAACTGCATTTATTACCTCTTTTCAAATTTGCCGACGATGGCCCTCGGTAACAATAGAAATCGGCAAAATTTCAAAAGAGTCTCGTTGGAAGCTCGAGACATACTCGACTCGCCATATTTATACGCACCTTAAAATGTCTTATATAGTCCCCAGTATATCGACCTGACATTTTGCTAACTCGTGTAAATGGCAAACTTCGTGAGCGCCTTCCTTATGACGAGTCCGACAAACTTGTCCGTTGGAAAAATTTTCGGCGACGGGGCCTTTCGGAGCTGTCAATTCGCGAAATTGTCATTTTGACGGTATATTGCAATGCGATTCATGTAAGTTTCTTTCTCATTGTAATAGACAGATTTTATGACAAAATCGACGAAAAAATGTTTGTCCGACAAAAATTCAATGGCGTGCGTGGTGTCCGACACCCTTAATATGTCGATGTGACGTCATCATGATTCTCGATACATGTAAGTCTGATTTTTGCAACAGTGTTTAATTAATACGCCTCAAACACAGTGGTCAACTTGTCCGACAACAATCATGGGGCGTTAGTGGGGTCCGCCACCCTCAATATGTCAATATGATGTCATAGTGTTTCCTGATACATGTATGTCGGACAAAAATACACATGATATACGAAATGTATTTAGTAGTTTATGATAAAAATGTCAAGTTTGATCGTCAGTCCGACAAGAAAACAGATTAAAAAAATTATCACAAAATCATATACTTCTTATTCCACATGTATAGCTAAATTAGCTGTAGATATTGTGAAAAATGTAAGAAACACATATACTGAATGGATAATTTTTATTTATACAATCACTATATGTTGTCAATATAGTGTAATTTCCATTGAAAAAGCTGAAAAATGAGGAATAATATTTTTTTTGTTAATACGTATTTTTTCAGCACTTCGCGCGGAAAGTGCGTTTTTCCGCATGCAAGCGTGCGAATAATAGCTCCTCGTGACCGTCGTGCTGAAAAATTTTATACGAAACTCGTATGAAAGTATTTTTCTAGAGTGAGATTGTCACTCTCGTCTAGGAAAATAATTTCGCACTCGCACTACGTAATGTACTATTTGAAAATGGGGAAATGTAGATCTTAAAAAATCTTCCAGTTTTCTGCAAAATTGTTAAACATTTTACTTTAATATATGGGTTTAATTATTTGTTCTAATATGTTATCAAATAAAAAAATGCCCATCAACAAGTATTTTTGAATAATAAAAAAATGTTCTATGAAATATCTAAATATAATAATATATATAATTATTCAACAATAGAAAAGTAAAAACATGAATATTTTACCGCTTTTTCCATATTTAGTCAGTAACAAATGAGTATTATAACAATTTTAAAAAATATGTAATGCAAAAAAATGTGTACTCCCAGTAATATTGATCACTTATATAGTCTTCCATGCAGGCATTGTTATTATCAGTCAAATAATCGTCAATTTCTGCAATAAAGTTTAAAAATGCACTTACATAGTAAAAGATATTGAACCGTTATGAGAAATATTAATAGAATATCTGTAGCTTCAGTAATTTCAGATGCAAAAAATTTTTTTAATCCGAGTCATATTCATCACTAATATCGTCTTCCTATCGTCATAAAAAATCTCTCTATTATCGTTAGATTCTCCAATAAAGTAGAAACATACATTAGAAATCACAATAAATAACTTATTATTGAATAAAATATTAATAGAATACCTGTAGCCTCAGCAATTTTAGAAAATAATGAACTTTTTGGGCCGTCAAACCAATAAAATTCATATTTTTCGTCAACTAAAATCCATCCATACTCTTCTGGTATTTTCTTTGTTGGGGTTCGCATGTATGCGTTGCACCAAATGTTGCTGATATACATGGTTCTTTTTACTTGTTGCAACAGTTCTTGCCTACTGGTGGTAATGATGAAGCATCGAAAGAACATATTTTCTTTTTTAAAACTTCTTCATTATCGCTGCAAGATTTATATGTTCTTTTAAACAGCTCAAAACGACCATTAACAACATCATTTTTAGTTTTCAAATTGTATATCCTACAAACGTACTCTTCAATTATTTGAAAGACGTTACTGTAGATGTATATTTGCGAAGACGAAGTTGTTATAAGATTAATAAAAGCCTCTTAAAATTTAGTTTTTTTTCTTAAAATATTTAATGGTTGTTTTTTCCCTTGCGACGGATTGAAGTCATTCCCCGTAAATATACGGTAAACTGCTAAGGATCGAGAAAAAATATTTCCCAGCATGTTATGAATTGCGTTTATGTTCAAATATTTTTTCCGGTGCTCAAATTTATAATAATTTCTGTAGCGGCTTGATAACATAATAACTGGTATGTCAGAATCAGTGCAATACACTTTTACTCCATAATTTCGGTTTAATTGGCAAACATTATAAACAATTTTCATATCAGCCTCTTCGTGGTAGCATGTCAAGTCGTGATCAATTGATAGTTTCATTTTATTGTTGCATACCTCATACTAATAGCATTTGTCATAATTTAAAAGAACTTTTTTATTTTGGCATATGAGAACATATTTGTCGCTAGTCAAATCCTGAATTAAAAATTCTACAATTTTTTTTTTTGAAATTTTTGCCTTTTAATAATTTGCTGAAGTCTACTGGCGGTTTATTTGCCTGTTGTATGTCAAAACATATCTCTTCTTCGCCACACAATTCATGCGCATAATCTTTAATTGTTATAAACAAATAACTTTTCATTATTCATTATCTATGCGTTGCTGTGAGAAAGAATGCTTACAAGCAGGCTTCCACTTATCTTTAGTGATTTTTTACAATTTTTTAATTTAATTTTGGAGCAGTTGCAATTTATAACATCACTAGTAATAAAATTTTGAAAATTATCTAATTCTTATTCGATTGAAATTTTTGAGAAACGTTTTTTAATTCATTATTTATTTGCCCTACGATGCTTGTCGGACAAATATTTATTTGTTATAAATGAAAAAAGTAAAAATCGGACTTACATAAATCAGGAAAGATAATGACGTCATATTGACATATTGAGGTTGGCGGACCCCACGTACGCCCCATGATTTTTGTCGGACAAGTTGACCACTGTGTTTTAGACGTATTAATTAAACATTGTTGCAAAAATAAGACTTACATAAATCGAGAATCATAATGACGTCATATTGACATATTAAGGGTGTCGGACCCCACGCACGCCCTATGATTTTTGACGGACAAACATTTTTTCGTCGATTTTATCATAAAATCTGTCTATTACAATGAAAAAGAAACTTACATGTATCGCATTGTAATATACCGTTAAAATGACAATTTGGCGAATTGACAGCTCCGAAAGGCCCCGTCGCCGAAAATTTTTCCATAGGAAGACTTTGTCGGACTCGTCATACGGAAGGCGCTTACGAAGTTTGGCATTTCCATGAGTTAGCAAAGTGTCAGGTCGCTGTACTGGGGACTAATATTTTATTCGTCAAAGTAACTACGATAAAACTAATAAAGCATTCTTAAGGTAATTTTTTCTATAGAATCCAGCAGCGTAGTCAGATTTTTAATTTATTTTTTAATACTAAATTTTTTAAATAGAACACCCTGTATTTTTTACATCATTTTTTGCATTTTCTTTAAGAATGTATTATTCTGTCAATATAAACTGGCACCAAATAGGCTAAAAACAGTTTTTATTAAATATCTAAAATAAAATATGTATAAATAAAAGAATCAGTTATTCGACTAAAGCCTGTCAGTTTGAAGTTTATTAGCTTGTCAACTTGCAGTTTGTTTGTTTAAAAGCTCAAAGTGGAAAAATTTCATAACTTCGAAAATTTTAATATGGTAGAATGTTATATTGAGTGTAATAAACACAAGCAGAGTGCCTCTGATTTTTATTTTGAACGATATCCGGAGAGCGAACAACCCAAGCCAGCAATTTTTCGGAAACTAGAGGAAAACTTATTCAATTTTGGATCGTTTAAAAAGTCACAGTCAAAGATGTATGAAAAAGAAGGTAAAGAGAAAGAAATTTTAAATGTAATTGCATGTTTACGACAGATCCTTCAACTTCGAGCAGAACTATTGAAATGGATGTTGGGGTTTCTCATAAAAAATCATTAAAAATTTTAAGGGAAATTAAGTTTAAATGTTACAAGTCAAGAAAAACTCACCTTGTTCTCCATGGTGACCTTAAACAAAGACTTAACTTTTGTAATTCGTACATGGATATGTTTGAATATAATGATTTTTTTCTTTAATAATGTTATTTAGACAGATGAGTCAAGAATAACTGTTGATGGTATATATAATTGCCGTAATAATCATCTAATGTTAGATCAGAAGCCTCACCAAAAAACAAATAGGATAACACAAGGACAATTTGGGTATACTGTGTGGGTTGCTTTGTTGGGTAATAGAATAAGGGCTTACGAGATATATAAAGGGAATTTAAATGCTCAAGTCTACCTAGATATTTTAGTAAAACACATCCTCCTATTTATGGATAATTTACCTTTAACGAAAGTAACAGATTGTACTCATAACGCGGAAATTGTTGTCGAATCCCTTAACGCTAATTTTGCACAGAATAGATAGCAAACAATGGACCAGTCATGATATGTTTTATTTTTTTACTGGAAATTTATTTATATTCATTGAGTTTTCTGTCACACGTATCAAAGTCACATTTTATCTGCTATTTTGATTTTTGACACGTAAATTGTCTAATAGTTTAGTTGTTTTTTTTTTCTCAAGAAGTTTAATTCGGAACTCTACCCTATCTATTTCTGCGATAATTTTCATTTTATTTAAGTTTTAGTCACCATATTGAATCAATTATCCTAAATATTGAAATCCAAA
Source organism: Diaprepes abbreviatus (assembly GCA_034092305.1). Lineage (NCBI taxonomy): Eukaryota > Metazoa > Arthropoda > Insecta > Coleoptera > Curculionidae > Diaprepes > Diaprepes abbreviatus. Next base: position 3,262,269 of record JASJET010000071.1, on the reverse strand, counting down.
GTGTAAATCATAAGTTTACATAAATAAGATTACAATTGGAGTGTGCCAGAATAAAAATTCGAAACAATTTTTAAACCATTTCCGAGAAAAGTGCCAGATTTCTGCTGTTTTAGCAGCCATATTGTAGTCAATATCCTGAATCCACACAATCTTGGTATAAACGTGTATAAAAGAGTGCACAGTTTAAGTGAACTAAGAGTTTAATTTGAAAGTGTTTTCAATCTATTTCAGCTAGAAATTTCAATTTGTTTACGTTTTAGCCGACATTTTGAATGCACTATATTTAATTTAAAAAAGCTTCTATTTACAATAACAGCAAATCTGAGGATGCTGAAGTCTCATCTACTCCTCAAAAGATCTGAGTCCTAACTGAAGCCTCACATTCACGCGACTAAAATAATATTTTTGGTACTCCAAAGTCATCCATTTGTCAGAAGATATCACTCGTAAATCTAGAAACAAACTCTTACCCAAAATCTGCATCCAGGGAAATTCCACAGCGTAGTCGTCAACCAGGAGAAACAAAAATTCTAATTCAAATTCCAGAAAAAGGCGCTATAGAAGATTCTATAGCCAGTGGGAGTGGGATATCTAATGAAAAAAAATGTAATAAAAAGAACTAAAAAAAGGAAAAAAGGCTAATATAGGAAAAACGATAAAAAGGATTCTTCAGGATATTAGGAGCGAAACAGAGTGTGAGAATGATCGTACCAAAGATGTTGCAGGCAAAAAGAAAGCAATGAAGACGAAACCCAAAAAGAGAAATTTACAAAGGAAGATGGAAAGTGAAGGTAAAAAATATGTAACACCAAGATCCAGAAACGCACTCAAACTAGTGAAACCGCGTCTAAAGATGACTGTGTCATTCCATATGCTGATACCTTTGGTGATGGGGATTGCGGAGAAGGCCCGGATTTAGATAACTGTTAGTATTGTTTTGTATGTCAAAGAGAATAGGTTTTAGACATGGAATCTTTTTATTCCCTGAAAGAGATATGTTCACGAAATATGTGTTGGGTTGACCAACAAAGATGGCGAAAATTTCATATGCCATGAATGTGAAATTAAATTAAGAAGTGAAATTCGAAAAGTATCTTTTAAAAAATTATAGGCTGATTATTGATCTATTTAGCTAAGATACCTAATTACAGTAACATTTGTTCTTTATATCTTTATTTTTTCCTTAAATGGCTAATAGTGTCTATTGTTTTGCTATGACATTGTTATTTAGAGAGTAATTCGTTTATAGAACTACATTATTAAGTGTTTTCATGACAACTACTGGTCTTTCTACTCAGGGGCGGATCCAGCCTCTCTCCTTTGGGGGGGAGGGCGGTGATATCAGTACAGTATGGCAAGCGAAAGCAAGTTGTCCCCGGGGGGGGGACACCAGCAACATTCCCATTTCTAGTGTAAAAGGCAGAGACGGGGCTATTTTTTTGAATTTGAAGCTCTTGGAGAGGGGGGGGGCGATCACAACAAAAAACAAGTTTCCGACAGGGGGTGGGACGATGCGATCAACATACACATTCCTCGTATAAGAGGCAGAATCGGTACTGCAACATTAAAATTTCTGATCATTCAATTTAATTTATGTCAGTGAGCAAAGTACACCTTACAGTGTGTCCTTAGTGATTTATTTTGTTTGTGCTTGTTTTTATATATTATTTGAGATTAGTGAGATACTCAAAAGATGGAGGGCATTTTTTCCTCAACGAAAAACTTATTACGATGAATGTTTATGATGCCTTAATATCTAGATAATGATGTTAAAAGTTCTGTTGAGATGTGTTCCAATATAACAGGAGTTCGAAAATCTATCATGTACCGAACACTGACGGAGAAAAAAACGACTGGAATTGTTAGTAATTCCAAGCTATATTCGATCACAGGCAGACGAAAAACCTCGTTGGAAGAAGAGATGTAAACTGTAATAAAAGGAGTTGTACATACATTTTATTATGAGAAGCAAATCTCAAATATCGACAAAATTCTAACTAAAATCAATGAAGATCGGGATTTGCCTGAAATTAAAAGAACTGAGCTCTGGAAATTGCTCAGAGAATTTAATTTTTGTTGGGAAAAACCAGATAGGAAATCTGTTCTTATAGATCGTCCGGAAAATGTCCGTTGGTGAAGGAAATATCTCTCTCAAATAAAAGGTAGAGTTGCTGGAAATAACACAAATTACAAAATTAATAATTTAACTGGACTTTTGAAAGATTTTTTTGAATAAAGTTACTGCAGATAATTGCGAAAAATCCATATAATAAAAGAATAAAAGAAAATGTGGAAACTCGATCTCATGATCGGTGAGAGAGGAATCAATTATAATTAATTTGAGCGAAGATAGCTTCACTGACTTTGATGACGAATAAGATACGTAATGTTTACCAGCGTTAACACAATTTATTATTTAAATTTTCTGTAACATAAAAATTAATGACATTTTGTAATTCTGCTGATGATTTAGGAAATAAATAAACTGGAACGTCGAATATCCCAAAAATGTTTTTAAATAATAAAATGACCGATAGCCCCAAAAAAATTTTAATATTATATTGACGAATTAATTTTTTTTATATATGTTTAACTTCTTTTATTTTTGATAATGGGTATTTTGTAAGTATTTAAATTATAACTTAGAATTTTTTGAGAGAAAAAGGCTACGTTTTAGTCTGAATGTGCCTAAAACGGTTTTTATGCCAAAATTAAAAATAATATGTCATAATTATCTATATTTTCTAATATATGTGAATTATTAAAAAATCATAAGAAATAAAATAATATTATAAAACTTTTTTATTTTAAGTTTATTACTGAAATAATACTCTATGCCATAAATATTTAGTGATAAAATAGACCTCCTTTTAACGCCTTCCGATGCCTATGACAAGGATTAAAATCCTTTTTAACACTTCACACATCCAAATATCTATTGCTATCCAACCCAAATAGTCCACTATTATAGACCAGTATTTTTGATTATAAAATTTCTAACCCATTCCTATGAAAAACATATGTGTCTAACAGATTTTGCCAAAGACACCGGACTAAAGAACACAGGTAGTTTGCAAAGAAAAAAAAAGGTAAAAAATGAAAAACTCTCCCTAGTTCTTGAATAAATTATAGTATAAGAGGCAAAATCGGGTCTATTTTCCTGAACTCCAAGCTCTTGGGGGGGGGGGAGCGATCACCCCCACTGCCCCCCCCCCTTGTATCCGCGCCTGTTTCTACTAATAGAGTCAACTCTTCCATGCCTTGAGAATATTTGAACCAAAAATCATTTAAAAAAATATTTATTTATAACTCAAGTTAATGGGTTAATAGAAATTTTGATATGAGAAAATGACACCTATCTACCCATGGTGTGTATAAGTTATTGAGCTATCAAGTTTCATCTCATAATTCAAATTTTATGTATGTTAGAGAAAAATGGGGTTCACTTATTATCAGTGCTATTTCGCTATTTTTTCTACTCTTGAACTTCAAAGACACGGCCAAAGCTGTAGCATCTATAATATAATAAAATCTGTAGCATGACTATGTAGCATGACGATCTCGTAACAAAGCATTTCTAGAAAACAAAAAGATTTGTGAGTTGTCAAAGGCAATAAATATGTCAATGCGCCGTCCGAGTTTCATTTCTTTTTTTTTAAGGTCGGATGTTCAAATAGTATTTTTTAAAGTTATTATGAATAAAAGAGATATCCTTCCTAACATTTTCTTCCATAATCCCTGTATTTGTTTTAATTAGCAAAAATTCGCTAAGTATCTTACAGCTTTTCACTTCTAGGTCAGCTTGCTTTTTTAATTGCTACGTATTATTTTAAATCGACCACAATGATTCACAGAAAGTTCAGAAATTTCCAACTAGAACTAATTAGCAAGCACTTTACGATTACAAATGACCCTAATTAAGCAGGAAAAACAAATTAAAATCTCTTATAATTACTTCAATTAGTGTAGAAATAATTATAGCTTACCGTTTTAAATATAGTTGCATCATCGGCATTTAATCCTCCACAATTTGCAGTCTGCATTTTGAGCCTGACATAGTTATAATGGTGCTGACTTCACGTCAGCTTTAGAAATATTTTTATTATCATTACTTCACATTCTGAATAAAATTGACCTATTTTGTCGCATAAATTCAATATATAACAAGTTCTATCGAGAGCAGGCCGTATCTTTTGAAAAAACAAAATTTAAAAAACCGTTCTTCTTATTGAATAACATCTGTCAAGTGGACCGGGTTCAAAAATATTTAATACAGCGTGTAAAATAAATTCACTTTTGATACTTTAGGGTATAGAAGTTTACGCTTCTTTGAAGCGGATTCTTTTTTTTTTCGTATAAATATAAATAAAAAATATATCATATGAATAGGAAGTTTTGTTGGGAGTTCAGAGTTGAAAAATGTACCTTATAAAAGGTCTCAAATTGGTTCTATTATATTACAATTCTAAATGGAAGTTGAGTAAAATTAAAAATCGTTGTTTAGTTATATATATATATATATATATATATATATATATATATACAGTGAACTCTCTCTTAACGGACACCTCTATTCAATGGACACCTCTTCTATATGGGCAATTTTTGAGACAAAAACCATTCGTATATACCAGTCTGTACTTTTAAACCTCCCTCCAATGGACGCTCTCAACAACGGACACGGACAGTAAATTATTTATAAAAAATAATTCTAACGGACAAATATTTTACTATTTTCCTTTCAATATTTGCCTAAATTTTAAATTTTATTAAAGACACATTTTATTTGCGTAAATACCCACAAAATAGGCGGCAGCCAGGTATATTGGTAGGTAATTAGGGTTTTAGGGTTTTCCAAGGAATTTTATTGGTGCACGTGAATTCTATTAAGCACATTTTACTTTATTATGTACGTATTGTTAAAACTGCTGCGGAAAGGATAATATCATTTTAGTTGCATAAACGTTTTGTGACGCGAATAACATGGCTACCAACAAAAGAAAGTTTTTAAGTTTGGCAGAAAAAGTCGATGTAATCCATTATGCGGATACGAATAAGTTAAGTGTTAGACAGTTAGCAGAAAAGTTTGGAATTGGAAAAAGTCAAGCTAGTGAAATTTTAAAACGTAAGAGTGATATAATTAAGCAGTTTTCTGAGAGCGGAAACACCGAAAAGAAAAGGAAATTTTTGAAAACTGAGGGTGCTGCATTAGATCAAATTGTTTTCGATTGGTTTTGTAAAGTGCGTTCTAAAAACATTCCTGTTTCTGGTAAAATTATTCAAGAAAAAGCATTAGAAGTTGCAACGGAACTAAATTTTGACATGAAGGCTTCCAGCGGATGGCTCGAGAAGTTTTGTAAGCGGCACAATATTTCCTTCAAATCTATATGTGGCGAAGCAGCGGCTGTAGATTTATCAGTGGTTGCTGACTGGAAGAAAAAACTGCTCACTATAATGAAAGAATACTCTCCTCGTGATATTTTTAACGCAGATGAGACGGGACTATTTTTTCGTGCCTTGCCTAACAAAACATATGCTCTGAGAGGAGAAAAATGCACTGGAGGTAAGGCTTCCAAAGACAGACTCACAATTCTGTTTTGCACCAATATGATTGGAAACAAAGAAAAGCCACTGGTAATTGGAAAAAGCAAGAATCCTCGTTGTTTCAAGAACTTCTATGTAGAAAAATTACCTATCGAATGGTATTACAATAAGAAGTCATGGATGACAAGAGAAATCATGACAGATTGGCTAAATAAATTTGACAGAAAAATGCAGAGAGAAAATCGAAAAGTACTTTTGTTCCTAGACAATGCTGCGTCTCATCCACAACTTGTATTATGTAATGTTAAATTGATATTTCTGCCGCCTAATACTACATCTGAATGCCAGCCCTTCGATCAGGGGATTATAAAATGTTTCAAAAGCTACTACAGAAAGTTATTGATCCGAAGACTGCTATCGTCGATAGAAGAGTCTGATTCTATAGGGGAACTTGAGAAGTCTATTAACGTTACCAATGCCTTGATTTGGACTGTAACTGCATGGAAGGAAGTACAACCGAAAACTATCAACAATTGCTTTCTTAAAGCTGGATTCGGTACACAGGACAACGTTGAGCCTGAAGAAGATTCCGAGGACGATCTGCCACTTTCTGAATTATGGAAAAAAAACAAACACTTTTCCATTGATTTATTAAGTTATACGGAAATTGATGGAACTTTGTTGACTGAAAATCCCGATTTAAGTATTCAAGAGTGTGTACGTGAGTTTCAGGTGAATCAGGTTGTTGAAACATTATCTGAAAGTGAAAGTGACGACGAAGAAACGAATACTTCGAATATAAAAGACATTAATGAAGCCTACAAAAAACTAAAAGACATTGAAACATTTTTTGTATTACAGGGAAATTCTAACATTGCACAACAAATCTCCCAAGCTGTAAGTTCAGTAGAAACCCAAATTGTTAAAAATAAATTAAATGGCCTTAAGCAAACCACCCTTGAAAGTTTTTTTTTTAAATAACAAATGATTTATGTGCATATTTTAATTACATATACATAGGTTATATACATATTTAGTATTAAAAACTTGTGTTTTTGCTAACTAACATTTAAACATTGACTACATATACGTAATATACATGTTTAAATATTTGAAGTTTATTTTATTTTCTCCATTCAACGGACACCTCCATTCAAAGGACACTTTATGCTACACAAGTGCTGTCCATTCAAGAGAGAGTTCACTGTATATATATATATATATATATATATATATATATTTGCAATCGAAGGCTTTCGGGCATCCCGTGTATGTGCTGAGTCCCTCTCAGGACTGTAAGGCAGCTGACGTTTCGGTGAAATCTCATTCACCATTTTCAAAGCTCACTGTATGGCGTCTACGAGCGAACTGATACCGCGACTCCGGTGCTGTCGGTACCGTGTGCGCGTCGGATGCGTTCGTTTTCCGAATGGTTCCGGCTCATCAGGTTGCGAGACCTGCTGCGCGTCATCACTGTTGCCAATGTTTGTGGTTGCGTTGCCGAGTTGTAATCTGTTTCGTTACTAAGTGGTACTGATTGATGTTTTGTAAGCGGATTTTTCCAAGTATTAGGCACACGTTGGCTATCATCCCTGCTATTTAAGTTGTTGGGCCTCTTTGCAATTTCAATGGCTTCCCTTATAACTTTTGTGGACAGGTTTTCACATCTCGATAGCATTTTTGTTCTCGAAAAATTTATCTTATGTCCTGTGTTTAATCAGTGTTGGGCCAGAGCAGAAGAAGTCGTTTTTTGTTTGACAGCGTTCATATGTTCGTCTCTTCTGATGCTTATTTTACGGTTGGTTTGGCCCACGTAAGATGAAGGGCATTCTCCGCATGGAATTTCGTACACTCCCTGGTTTTCTTTAGGTGTTGGCAAGAGATCCTTTACTTTACGGTATGTGGTAAAAATAGTTACAATGTTGTGTCTCCTGAAAATTCTTGCGATCTTGTCTGTGGTGCCTCTTACATAAGGAACAAAAACTTTGGAGCTATTCTCTTGGTTTTCGCGATTTTTTGGGGCCAAGTGTTTGTTTTTTTAGAGCCTTGTCTATATGTTCTTTTTTATAACCGTTCTTTGTTGGGGCGTCTTGCAGTATGTTCATCTCTTTGTGATAATTTTCTGGATCTGTAAGGGACTTCGAACGAAACGCAAGTGATTTCACTACTGCAAATAATTGGGCGGGGTGGTGATGTGAATCGGCGTTGAGGTACTTGTTGGTGTGAGTGGGCTTTCGGTAGACAGTGTGCGAAAGCAAGCCATCCTCTTTTCTTTTCAGTAGGATATCAAGAAACGGTAGTTCTCTTTCCTGTTCTGTCTCCATGGTGAATTTAATTTTGGGATGTATACTGTTTATGTGTTCCAGGAAACTATTGAGATTTTCTTCCCCATGTTGCCAGATAACGAATGTGTTATTTAGGACGTAGCCACAGTCTTGGTTTGTGTGAAGAGGTCTCCAAAACTTTTGATTCAAAGTCTTCCATAAATAAGTTTGCGAGTGCAGGAGATAGCGGTGATCCCATCGGGGCTCTCTCGACTTGTTTATATCGTCGGCCTTCATAAGTAAAATGGGTGTTATCAAGACAGTGTGTAGCTAATTCGATGATATATTTTGGCAGATTGTATTTGTTTTCTATTACAGAAAGAGCCTTTTTAATTGGTATTTGTGTGAAAAGTGATGTTACGTCAAAACTAACTGGACATTCTTTTTCGTGTAAACGTATGTTTTTGATTATTTCGCAAAAATGTTGCGAGTTTTTAACGTAGGAGGCCGTTTTTTCGACGAAGGGTTGGAGAATGGTGACTAGATATTTTGCTATATATATATATATATATATATATATATATATATATATATATATATAAACTAGGGGCATTGGAGATGCAATCTGTTAATAACTTTTAGGTTCTGATTGATAACGAAAAACCCTTGTCTGATTTTGTCAATATTTCGAGAATTTATTTTTCTCTTCAGGACATCTCTACAAAATTAATTTCAAAGTTAGAATTTACCTTAATCTATAATTATTAAGAACTCGCCAATGTGGGTTGAACAAGCAAATACATGAAAAACAGTGAAAGACTCTCCATCAAAACTTTTCAATTATTTTTATAGCCACAATACAGTGAGATCGTTCAAAATAAACCGGAAAAATTTCATTATTTTTCCTAAAAATCCACGTAAAGACAATGACATCACATCCGACTATTTCGCTATTTTGTCACGACAAATGTAAATGTCAACTAAGCAGTGGTGAATGTTACTAGAGTACTAAAATAAATGAAAATCAGTACAGTGGCGTAGCCATGTGTGAAGTTCTGCAAAATGCCTTGTTAAATATTTTACATGATATAAGGGCAAAAAAGAAAAATGCTTATTTATCTAGAGATGGACTGTCCACGACACTCAAATACTTTTCTTCTTACAATTTTAGGAAATCACTGCAAATGGCACTCAGATTCGTAGTGTCACTTTTTTTATTCATAGATTTGTCACTTAATTAATATGAGCCATTGCAGGGAAGAGCATTTTATGATATGCAGGGACTATTTCAAAATCTCATGGCTATCCCAGTTCATAGAATGGTCAAAACCAAAGACATGTTTAGCCAGAGCACAAGAGGACAAACCTCTAATAACATCACTACAATGGAGAGTGAGTCTATCTTTGGGGCTTCTGGACGTCTGGCCTATGTAAACTAACTGACAATTGGTACAAAGAACTTTGTAAACGACATAGGACATCTCATTCAACAGTAAAGGTGTTTTCGATTTAGAGAAACTTTTTAAGAGAGGCAATATTTGTCTTTTTACTATCTTAATATCTATATTCTTGAAAATTTTCATCAATGTATCATGAGACCTTCTATGTGAGGTAATGTATGGTTTCTTAAATTTAAAAACTGAGGATTGAGGAGAGGATGTTGAGCAGTTTTAAAAATGTTCTCTGGAATATTATATTTGGTGCTGTATTTTTTTTTTTTAACAATGTTATTCGGATGAAATTTCTTCAGCAATATATCATTAAGCTGACGTAATGCCTCTGCTCTAAAATTAGGATGTGTAAGTTTGATTGCTCTATTTTTCATATCTAAGATGAAATTTACGAATGATAACTTACGAATCTATTAGAATAATATGGTTTTCTGTACCCTTTAGTTTTTAAAGTATCGCATTCGTACGTACCATTCACATATTAAGAAATGGAACTTCAACAACCTTCGCGATAAATGGGATGGCGTATCACAGCAATATGGGATCGATTACAACTTCTTTGAACAACTCGTGGAATTTTGTTTTCGATTCCAATATTCTAGTGCTTAATAATAATTATTACAAAGAGATTTTTGGAACATCAATGGGCTCAAAAATTTCCCCTATTTTAGTTAATTATGTGTTGGGTGATCTGGCTAGGGATTGTCTCCAGTACATGCTTTTTAACATCCCATTCGTCAAGCGATATGTTGGTAACCTATTACTTGCTGTTCCTAATGGCAAGACTGAGATAGCTCTAGAACACTTTTACTTTTTTAATCCACATATTTAATTACCTGCGTTCTTCGAACACCAGGAGCATATCAACTTTTTCGAAGTGCTTGTGGTTGTCCATGTTTGATTGCAAAATAGGCTAAGTATATTACTTTAGTCGACTTCTTAGACAGTGATGACAATTTGTCAATAGTCAAATTATTAAATGCCATAGCAACAAAGCCACTTCAAAAATTATTGTTAAAGGTATTTTTCATTATTACTATTAATTGGTGTATGCATGCAATTGCTGATCCAACGAAAAATTTTCAAGAGGTAAAAAAGGCCCCAAATACATGTGGTTATCACAAATAAATTGTTATAATGTTAATGATATAACAATCAGAAGCGATGTTTACAAGTCACTTTTATAATACTTGTCTACTTTATAGCTGGTCGCTATATAACTAGAAAATGTCATTAAACTCAGTTACCACATTTTCAAGAAATTTGGAAAAAATCAATATTAAATCGGCCTATTTTGGTGTCAAGAATCTGTCATCAAACGTTGTACACGTATTTTGCTGACACCCTGTAGAATAACAAAATGGAGACGTAGGCAGACTAAGTGTGGCATGGCTACAAAAGCGATGGGTGAACGATACCAAATAGCAGGTAAATAATGGATAAATGTGGCATAGGTCTGGGAGACGTTAAAAAGCCTGAGACAGACCTGTGTTAAGGAGTGAACAAATATGAGCTGAGAAAGAAGATTCAAACTCTCAACAACAAATACAGTGATTGTTGATCATCTTTAAGTTGTACCGGACTTATTTATGGAACGTTTTAAGACCTAAAATCAGGTAGGCATTATTTCAATGTTCCTCAAATGGTTTTCTCGACGTAAACCAAAAAAGTACTTGTCTTATTTGGCGCCATGGCATTAAATATCGATTTATTTTGTTTTTCACTTTGAAAACTTTAAAAATTTTAGAGAATTAAGTTTTGTACACGTAAAGTATCATAACGCATGTTGAAAAAAGCCTTATGATGGAAAAAATAAAAACAATATTCTGGATCAATAAAAATTTTGATTAAAAAGGTAATATAAAAATATAAAGAAAAGAAAAATAAACTCCTGAGGAATCTTAACAACAACGTGGTTAAACGACGGCAATGGACAATAACTTTATAATGTATACAGCCTCGCAGTGAAGAATTAAATGTAATTACAAAGTGTCCGCTGTGACAGGGTCCAGAAACGCAGGTGCTCCTGGCATTAAAGCCCTTTAAACTGATCCTAATTACGTCATTTAGGTGTCAGCCATGTTGGTTATTATACGTAATAGCTCATAAAACCCACAAAAATATTGTTAAAGAGAAAAGAATACTTAGCACTTTTCTCTACAATAAATTTTCGTACAATGTGTATGTTTGAAAAATTTTCATGATATCATTCCTGCCCTATTATTTCAAGCGTATTAAATTTTTTTTTCAAAAATATCCCGGAAAAAGGAATTAATTTCACAACAAATATCAACCTATTTATCTTTTTTACTCCCCTACTCTTGCGAGATGAGACATTCAAATATTAGAATAGATTTCTAATCTGCTTGCCGAAGTCCAATCGATTTAAAATTTAGCAATGTGTGTCTGGTGACAATAGTCTATCCAATTTGGAATCCCGCCTACTCCCTTTAACCGCCACAACATCCGGGCACAAAAGTAAAATTTATGCTGTAAGTCAGGAAAGTAATATTGGAAATCATAAGGCGTAAATATATTCTTTTCTTGGTCTTCAAAAGCGCAATATTTTTTTTAATACCGACATATTTGTTTTAAGAGTTCACTTCTTCAAATATTAACTCCATATAGTATTGCAAGTAATTTAATCCCTAAAATAAAAATATAAGGTGTCCCAAAAATGGCATCAGCATTAGGGTGTTTGACTAATGCTATTTCATATTAATTTTTATTGCATTTAACGCACACTACATAAATATTTATTGATTTTGTCGATCGTTACTTGGTGGAAATCCACACTAGTGTAAGTTTAATTTATTCTTACTTAAATTACCACTTATAATTTTTGACGGTACAATTTGTTTCGCTGCGTGGCAGCTTCTTCAGGTACTGTGTACAAGGTGTCCAATTTTCGAAGGTTTTATGGGTTATCTCCCTTATTAGTAAAAATAGAACTGTGTGGTCCATGTCCATGTCCAGCTCTTAAATTTGCTACACATAATTTTGTGTCCAGTCAACGGCGTTTGTGTTACTGGTGTTGAATAGTATAGCCGATGGAGCCTCATTTTTCGTCTCTCCCTGAATCATTAAGTATAGCAGAGGTAGATCCAGAATGCACTCAATAGCTGAAGTGGGAATCGATTTCATGGCCCTCGTAATGTCCAAGCAGGCGACACTCTGTATACCTTCTAGCTTTGTCATGGTTGTTCTTTGCATTACCATGGGCTTTCAGACCAAAGCAGCATATGTGATGGCTAGTCTCACCACACTGGTGAATAACCAATGCACCATCCTCAGTGAAAGACCCCATGTTTTCCCCAAACTCTTTCAATAATTATAAGGTTTGTTTCCGACTTTCTTGTTATATTTTCCATGTGCTTATTACAGGTCAGCCTGGAGTCCAAGATTACCCCAGATATTTTACTTCCCTGGAAAATGGTATTTTGTTTCTTTGTAGGATGATAGGACCGAAGTCTAGCTTTCTCCGTTTTGTGAAGATAATTAGGAGAGTCTTTTGGAATATTAAGTCCTTCCTATCCTGCCCATCTTTTTACAATCCTGAGAGCTCGCTGCATTCTCTCTCTTATAGCTGTATTAAATTTTCCTTGGATTAAGATTACCAAGTCATCTGCATATCCTACTACAGTGTGACCCTCTCTACTCAGGATTTGCAAGAGCCCATCCATCACTAGGGTCAAAAGCAGTGTTGAGAAAACTCCCCGTGCCATCAGTGTTTCTCCAAGCAGTTCTGTGTAGACAACCCTGTCTTTTAACATGTTCTCGATCCATCTGCAACAGGCCTCCTCTAAATTTACGTCCCTTATTGCAGTGATAACTGATTAAAAAGATATATTATCGAATGCACGTTCTATGTCTAGAAAAGCTCCTAGAAGCACTTCTCCATTTTCCTGCTTGTTTTCCACTTTACTGACCAGTTCGTGAAGGGCTGTCTCTGTAGATCTCCTCGTCCTGTACGCATGGTGGTTCTGATAAACCGACTATTTGGCATTAAATCATCCCTAACCTGCCTATCTTCTCGAGAGTTTTCAGGATAAATGACATTAAGCTAATTGGTCTAAATGCTTTTGCTGTTGAATATTTTGGTTTCCCAGGTTTCGGAACAAATATTACCCTAGTTAGCCTCCATACCTTAGGACTAGAATAGCCTTTAATATGAGTTTTCTAGTTAGAAGGTTTGGTCCCTGCTGTACCATTGCCAGATAAATCCCATCCGGTCCCAGCGATTTATATGGTTCAAATGACAATCTTCACAGCGGAAATTTATGATATTCTGCAGTGTGCCCATCTCTGTGGGAGGGACATAGACAGGAATAGAGTAATAAATATATGCTCAGACAGTAAGGCTGCGATATTGGCACTGAAGTCCAGTGTCGTGACTTCGCAACTAGTGTCTGATTGCAAGGATGTACTAAATGGTATGACAAGGAAAGGCTGCATAGTCAGACTCGCATGGGTCCCGGGTTACTCATGTTAACGCGGAAATGAGGAAGCAGACCGTCTGGTAAAGTTGGGTTCGGCAACTGAACCGTATGGACCCCAACCAATACTATCTGTCCCAATTGCTATTGGCAGAAGGGAATTAAAATCGTTGCTTGAAAGCAAATTTATTGAATCGTGGAAAGGAGCTCCTGGAATGAGGTGTGCTAAGGAACATATAAATGGGCCTAGCACACCGCGTACTAAAAAGCTTCTCCACTGGGGAGCTGCGAATTGTGATGGGATTGTTGACAGGACATTGTCACCTCAGAGGCCATCTTCATAGAATCGGTATCGAAGACGACCCGACGTACAGATGGTGTTTGGAGGAGGATAAAACTGTTGACCATGTCCTCAGAGAGTGTTCAGCACTCAACGGACTGAGACAGAGATATTTCGGAGATACTATTTTGTTACTGGAAGCAGTTAGGCAAGTTCAACTAACGAGGCTGCTTGGATTCGCAAAGGCGATCGGCCTCGAATAACCTGCAGATTTGGTGGGATATAAAGGGCCCAATGGAGGCCTAGGCATAGATGATCTAGTTCCACCACTTCCTTTTTCATTCATTCATTCATTCATTCATTTTTCAAATGAGTTTGTAGCCCATTTTATCTTTTCTTAGCTCTGCCTTACTCATTTCAGTAGATTGTTTCTGGTAGAGATCAGTGATGTCATCTCGAATGTGGTTGTTTGGTTATTGTTCGACCTCAGGTTCGATTTCCATTTTTATGATGTCAAGACGCGTTTCCGGGGTTAACTTATTTCGAAGAATAAACCTGTATTGGTCTGCTACTCTCTATTGTGACACTTGTGAGTAGGAATCTCCCCTGCAGAATTCAGCGTGTAGCTATTATCTGTAGCCGATCACCTCTTGTTCTGGATGAGTTACTTTGTAAAATATGCGCATTATTGACTCATTTATAGACACAGTTCATTTCATGGGCTGTCTTGAGTGAATATTGGGTCCCGCGTAGCACCTTCGGTGCATGTAGATCTTGATTTTGTTTGCTTCTCGTGTTGATATAGTTGTTGTTCCTATTGTTTGGATTTTGCATGACATAGCACGCCTCTACAACCTGCTGCTTCTTGAAAATGGAAGGTTGTCTCCCTCAGAATTCACGAGACTGCCCTCGGTAGAGCAGTGGGATTCCCCGGTTTCACCAGTATCAACCTGGAATAAGTGATTCTTTGTTCCTCCATCTTAAAAACATTTTTAAAGTGTGGTTTCATCGGATATTCTTCCCTAGATAGATTGCCTTCTCTACCGCTTTGAGCTCAATTCGCCCGTTGATAACCGCTCGCTCCGGTTTCAGACGCTACGTTGTGGCATTTCTCTTAATCATATGTCTTACTTTCGAGTTGTCCGGCATGACAGACTCTACTAGTAGTAAAACTATCACCGGCATAGCTTTCGGGGTCATCGAAGCATGCAAGCCCACCGGTGCGTCAGTCCGAGAATGCCCTCGGGGGGCTATTGCTATTAAAATTGTTATTACAGTATTTTCTTTTTCATTATTTCAAATATATAATTAATGCAGGTGCAAATAATTAAGCAAATAAGCTAATTTATTTAAATGAAATTTTGTTTAATTAAACGCTTATCTGACCAATAAAAATATTATACAATTTTGTTATTAATTAACTTATAATTAATTAAACCTGAAAGGTTCATTAATTTCAGTCGGGAAATGCATATCTAGTAAATATTGAATTTATTTTCTAGTAAATGTGTTTCAGTGACGTTAAGCACTGTCATTGTTTGTTTCCTTGATGTTCCATTACGGATGATGTAGGCAGCTCTACTTATAACAGAATTGAATAAGCTAAAGGCTTCGAAATGCTACATCTCGAGAAAGTAAAGGCGATATTTCACAGAGACGCCTGAAAGAGTGACTGATGGATCGTTTGTGATCCTTTGCCGTGACAAGACGTAACATATACACTGTTAAAAATAATCTTAAATTTAATGCAAATTTAATATCGGTTCTATATTAAATTTAATTATTTTTTACCTAAAATCATGAATAGTTCACATTTATTTTGAATTTAAAACCATTCATTCAAATATCAGTTTGATTAAATGCTATCTTAAATTTCAATAAAGATATTTCAACTTTCTGTACATTAAAATTAATTCATATGTACCTTAACATTAAAGGAATTTACATTATTATGCATGGTGCATTGCATGAGATTCCAGGAGATGGCGCAACTTGTATTGAACTTTTTATTTAGTATGATATAATTTGCTTAAAAGACTCAATTTTGTTATGCTAAGGTGTACATGTCTGCCGGTACTTACGGAAACCAATGAATTCAAAACCAATCTACAGATGATGGTACACTACCTGTGGGAAAAATTTCCACCTTTTCCTGGTAATGAAATTTTTGGACCTCATATTAAAGTTGGTGTATTCAATATGTGATAACATATTTTAAATTCAATGAACAATGGCTGTATATTTAATATACATAATCATCTTAAAAAGTAATGATCAAAATTTCCTGCTTTATTGCTCTCATGCACAGTGGCCCATGAAAATAAAAATTTACTGAACAAAGAATTAATAATGTATACTATAATTTTAAAAAAGCAAATTTTATGCGCTTATATAAGTATATGTGTGATATTGAGTGGAATTTTTTGTATCAGATTAATGATGCTAATGAGGCTTGTAATTTGTTTTATACTCGAATATACACTGCCCTAAATAAATTGGTACCTAAAACTAAAAAACGCAGAAAAAATTATCCACCTTGGTTTACATTTAAAATAATAAATAATATTAAGAGAGAATTTAAATCTTGGAAAAAATACAAACGTTCACAAAAAAATGAAGATCTGTTAAAATTTCAACAGCAGAGAAGGCAAATTAGGTATGACATAAATGATACATATAAAAAAATTGTGAAAGTGTGGAAAACCGCATTGATTTTAACCCATCAAACTTCTGGCAACTTATAAATAGTAGAATAAATAATAAAGAATTACCTAAAAATATGATTTGTGGGAAAAATACTTATAGTAACCATGCAGATATTGTAAATGCATTTGCTGACTTTTTTAAATCTTCGTATATTTCATCGAACAATGCTTTTCATAAAGGTATTCAAAGTTCTGTTACTCAAACCATTCAAATTTGTAAGGTTAGTGAAAATGAAGTACTATCTTGCTTAAAAGAAATGAAACCAAAGGGAACAGTAGGTCCAGATAAAATTTCATCCTTTTTCCTGCGTGACTGTGCATACGTATTAGCAAAACCTCTTTTCATTATCTTTAATCTCTGCCTAATAATTCACAGTTTTCTGATAAATAGAAAATTTCCAGAGTTTCTCAAGTGTTTAAAAAAGGAGATAAACAAAATATAGAAAACTACACACCAGTCTGTATAGTAAATAATTTTTCTAAATGTTTTGAAATGTTTCGGCACAAACATCAATTTTTCAAGCTGAAACACCTATTTAGGGGTTTCCAACATGGTTTTATAAAGAGTAGATTCACAGCGTCCAATCTTCTCTGTTTTATTCAGTTTGTGGCTAATGTCTTGGACAAGGGAGATCAAGTCGACACAATATATACAGACTTTTCAAAGGCGTCTGATAGGCTTGATCAGGGCATTTTGCTTGATAAACTGAATTGTTTGGAACTTTCGTAAAAATTAATTCTATTTCTTAAAACATATCTCTGTGATAGGTAGCAAATAGTAGAATGCTGTGGTCAGTCCTCGGAACCACTGTATGGGACTTCGGGAGTCCCTCAAGGGTCAATACTCGGTCCTTTATTATTTAATATGTTTATTAATGGAATTGTAGGTGACTGTACAATGCTACTCTATGCGGATGACGCTAAAATTTTTACTTGTGTAAAAAACGATGCTGATTGTCAAAGACTACAAATAGCAATAAATACCGTCACCGATTGGTGTAGCGAAAACAGACTGCCTCTAAAGGTTGGTAAATGCTGAGTCATGACTTTCACATTAAAAAAAAACATGCTAGTGTATAACTAAAATTGATGGAACATCAGTTCCACGAGTGGAATGCTTTAGGGATCTGGGTATGACATTTGATAGCAGACTTTTATTTGTTCCTCATATAAATGATTTTATATAGGTGTGTTTTAAAACATTTGGTTTTATTATCAGAAACTCAAAAACATTTTCTAATCAAAGTACGCTCATTTTACTTTATTACGCTTTGTAAGATCTAAATTGGAATATGCTTCCATAATATGGTCTCCTAATTATCAAAACCCTATTAATGACCTTGAGAGTGTTCAGCGGCGTTTCTTAAAATGCCTAAGCTTTCGGATTGATGGGCATTATCCTGAAACATGATTTGCGCATGAAATCTTACTTCAGCGGCATTCTTTTTGTTCTCTACAACATAGAAGTATCGTCACGGACCTCAAATTTCTTTATAAAGTTTTGCATAACAGAGTGGAATGTAGTGACATACTGAAAAAAATAAGTTTTCTTGTACCTAGGACTTCAGCTCGCCAATCTGCCACATTCTATTGTCCTACACCTCGTACAAATGTGTGTAACTACTCTCCTTTATATAGAATGAGCAGAATCTACAACTAAAATCAAAATAAATTCGACATATTTAGCTGCGGATTGGCACAGATAAAAAATAATTAAGTATGTAATATTTTGTAGTTTTATTTCTGGTAATTTATGTATGCTTATTTTTCCTTTTTTTTTGTTTGTTTTGTCATTGTAAATATTTAAGTTCTTTTTTCTGTTGTACCCATTTGTTAATTGGTTTTTTGTAACATGTGAAATGGGTTTAAATAAATAAATAAATAAAATTTTAAATTTAACATGTGATTACTTTGCATTTATTGGAATAAATTAATTATATTAATGTAAATTATTAAATTTAATACATTACATTAAACGCCTTTAATAAGCATTTAAGAAATTTTTTTCCAACATATTTACCTTAAGTTTAATGCATTCCCTTTTTACAATGTATAAATCACTTTATTAACTGATTTTTTAATGAAGTTACCTCTTTTACATATCTGTAGAAAATCAAGTATTGCAAGAAATAAAATTACTATAACTTGACTTGACAGAAGAAAAAAAAATAATGGTTACTTGGTTCTTCGAGAATTTTTTGCAGTTTTTAAAGTTCTAGTTGAAAAAATGCTAATTGCTTAAATTAAGTGCAATCCCGAAAAATTTATATTCTTGAAAATTCCCTTATTTGGACTTTGAAGGAACCAATTTCGGTTTTGATTTCCCACAATTCTTTCTCATTCTTCGAGAAAAATACTTCTCACTTTTGAGTTAATTTTTTCCAGTTAATCATTAAAATTTTGTTACCTTCACAAATTTCAAGTGTATCGAAGCTCTATGGTATATAAAATGGGAAAATTGCATCGTTTTAATCGAAAAATCAACAAAAACAACTGAAAAATTTATTATACAAAATTGCTGAATACATCTGTCAGGCGAATAATTCGTACTTTTACATTGGCGTAAACATCATTGCTGTGAAATACACATATAGCCTTTTTTTCTATTCAAGCTTTAAATGAAAACATATATTTCATATTTCTAATTCATTTTTATACATCTTAGCTTTTTAATATTTTACTAACACACTTTTCTAAATCATAGTTTTTCCGCTATGCCAGTCCTAAGCCTGGGGTCCCATCATGCAAGAGATGGGAAAGGAGGAAGGGGAGGAGTAACAACCTCGTTAAAAAAACAGGGTTCATCTGGCCCGGATGATAGCACCCTGTAAGGGCTCCTGCCAGGATACGGCGAAAACTGCTGCCTTGTAGTACCGATGTTGGCTCATCAAAGGCTAGAGGAAGAATACCTTGATCAAAAATTACCTGGTCCTCCAGGTTGGGGGTTGAGGCATCAGGCCAACCCCCTGATACTCATAAAAAAGAAGATACGGTTAAAGAAACCAGTCTTCAGCCTCGGAACTCCGGACGGAACAAAAAAAGACGACAAAAGCTCAGGAAACGGACGATGATTTATGGAACATGGAATGTGCAGAGTATCTCCCAGAAATTAAATGAAATTCTATCAGAAGTTAAAGAACAAAACCTGGACCTGGCCGTAATAACGGAAACAAAAAAGAAGGGACAGGGATCAGAGAATCTCGGACAGTATGACCATTTCTTTAGCGGTGTAGCTAGGGATAAACGCGCCCAACAGGGAATATCGATCTTAATTAAAAAGAAATTAAGAAAATTTGTAACTTCATGGGAAGCTATCACTGAGCGCATCATAAGGGTAAACCTAACGATATATGGACACAGAATAGCAATAGTAGGAGTTTACGCCATAAACGATGACTCACTGGGCACAAAGAAGGATGAATTCTTCGAGCAACTCAATACAATTATAACAAAAATTGGTACCGAGAGGGAAGTTATCATACTTGGAGATTTAAACAGTAGAATCGGAAGTAAACAACATGATCAAACAGTAGGCCCATTCGGCGAACAAGTGACCAATGACAACGGAATGCGGTTGATTACAGTATGTGAACAGAATGAACTACGCATCCTCAATGGATTTTACCCGCATAAGATGATACACAAATATACGTGGACCCAGAATACCCGACAATTAAAAACTATTATAGACTATGCTATAGCTCGAGTTAAAACAAAACTTAAAGTACAAGACGTGAGAGTTTTTAGAGGTGCAACCTGTGGAAGTGACCATCACCTACTAAAGATGAAAGTAACGTTCCCAAACCGACACGAAGGAAAAATAATGAACGAAAATAACTATAGGAAAACGGAGGAAATCAGATACAACATAGACAGCCTAGAACATGACAGCACTAAGAAACTGTATAAGGACAGACTAGACTCTAAACTGGGTGACGTAGAGTTTGAAGATACGGAAGAACAGTATCAGCACATCAAGACCTGCATTCAGGAAGCAGCAACAGAAGCACTGGGGTACCAAGAAAGGGGACAGAAACAGAGAGGAAAACCGTATTGGTGGGATGAAGATATTGAACAAGACATTAGGGACAAAAGGGACAAATACAAAACCTATTTAAATACAAAATCCAACGAAGACAAGATAAAATATAAAGAGTTACAAACAAAAGTTAGAAGAAAGATAGTCCTAAAGAAGAACGAAACATGGGAGGCTAAATGTAACAAGATTAACATGTTTCTGGGGGGACAGAGAAGTACGGAAAGCTGGAGAATTATAAAATCCCTGAGACAGGAAAAGAAAAAAGATGTAATTGCACCAATCTCACTCGAACAATGGGATAAGTATTTCTCCGTTCTGCTCCAGGAAGATAGGGTGGAATTTCAGAAGGAGGAAAAACAACAACACATACAGGTAATAGCTTCCCCATGTAGAATATACCTAAACGACGTCATTAAGATATGCAAATCACTGAAAAACGGAAGAGCGCCAGGGCCCGGTAATATTCCAGCAGAGTTGATAAAATACGGAACTAGAAAGCTGTATGAACAGATGACGAATTTATTTCAGAAATGCCTAAATGGAAGCACGGTACCCAGCGAATGGAAAACTTCACTAATATCCGCCATACACAAAAAAGGAAGAAGGGATGAATGTGAAAATTACAGAGGTATAGCCGTTACGAGTACCTTAAGCCGAATATACGGGAAAGTAATAAAGGAAAAGATAGAACTGGAATACCAAGACATGGAGGCCGAGGAACAAGCCGGATTTAGAGCAGGAAGATCCACTATGGACCATCTGTTTTCTATCACCCAAGTAATCGAAAAGAAGCTGGCTTACAATCAGGAAGTTCATCTTTTGTACGTGGATCTTAAAAAAGCTTATGACAGTGTACCACAAAACCGCTTATGGCAAGCCCTCGAGAAAACAAATATAAGTGCGACCCTTATTAAAGCTGTCAAGAACCTTTATGAAAATAGTAATGCACATGTAAAATTGGAAAATCAAATGTCGAACGGATTTAAAGTTAATCGAGGACTTAAGCAGGGATGTTGCCTATCACCCACATTGTTTAAAATATATTTAGAACAAGTACTTAAACATGTGTATTGGAGGGATTCAGCAAGATCTTAAATTGGAGGATGGGCAATGTATTAAAAAATGCGAGAGTTACACATACTTAGGGTTAAAAATAACAAATGATGGTACACTGGATAAAGCAATAAAGGAAAGGAGCACTCAAGGCAGGAGAGCTATAGCTATGATGAACGGAATTCTATGGGACCAGCAGGTATCAAAAACTAATAAACATCGAATATTTAATACGATAGTAAAAAGTATTATCACATATAGCAGCGAAGTGTGGCAAATCAAACAGAGGACGGAGGGTCAACTAAGAGCTACTGAAATGGACTACTGGAGACGTGCGGCAGGTAAATCAAGGATGGATAGAGTGACCAACGAAAGAATTAAGGAGATTATGGGAGTTACACATGACATAGTGGACGACATTAAAATTAAACAACTTACGTGGTATGGACATGTTCAAAGGATGCCTAAAGAACGGCTCCCAAAGCAGATATTAGAATGGAAACCACGAGGAAGACGGAAACCAGGAAGATCAAGAAGAAGTTGGAGAGGAGGAATTGACGAAGAAATCAGGATAAGGCAACTGGATAACGATCTTTGGCAAGATCGGGATCAGTGGCGACTGGAAATCGGAAGACGTAGAAGGACGTTATAAACCGACTATATATATAGTTTTGATTCCACAATAGTAGCTAATAATTGTTATATATGTATTCTCCTTTCAGGCAGAGAAAAGGAAAAAATATATACAAACAGTTTGTGCCCTGCAAATACCACTCTGGTTCTCTCTCCATACGCGTTTCGACCACCTTATGGTCTCGTCAGTGGAGCTGTATCGGGCCGAGAACAACATTCGCAGAAAACAACTGATATATGAAATATAAATTCCAAAGTATGTCGGTAGGATATTGTAAACCTGCCACCTATCGGCCTCGATGTCAGACTGAAAAATATCGCAAGTTGAACGACATCTATGAATCACCAGAGTGGTGAGAAACTTTTTTAAAAAATTACAATTTTCAGTAAGAAATAAAGAAATCTATCTGCCGTATTTAAATAGTTATCATTTATGTATTCTCCTTTCAGGCAGAGAAATGAAAAAAATATGTACTATGTTGCTCTCGGTCTGATACAGCTCCACTGATGAGACCATAAGGTGGTCGAAACGCGTACGGGGAGAGGACCAGAGTGGTATTTGCAGGAAAAAAACTGTTTGTATATATTTTTCCTTTTTTCTGCTTGAAAGCAGAATACATATATAATAACTAGTTAAATACGGCAGATAGACTTCTTTATTTCTTTCTGAAAATTTTGATTTTTTAAGAAATCGCTCACTTTTTAATAACTGAGACCTTTCCCAGCAACCTTCCTAGGATCGAAATTATTTCGTCCCCATGTGACTTTTGCTGGACACATAACATTTTTTAATAATAATCCTAAGTTATTTTTGATTCATTCACGTTTAGTCCGGTTTAAGTTAGCTCACCTGAACTAACTAAAACTAATAAAAATTCATACATATATAAAAAAGAGATCGATGGTCTAATAGAGAGAAAACAGCAAGAGACAACGAAGTAATAATAGCAGCCTTCTTCCTTTAAAGGGCGGAGTGAAGTTTGCATATAATTACCTATCTCTTTCCTGATCCAGGAACTCTACTATCAAACTTACTTGGTGGTATTGTATGTTGCCCTTTGCTCGGCCCCATTGAGGGATACAGGCTGTTCCCCTTATTACTCCTTTCTCTCTTGCCCTCTATCATTTTACTAATCCGAACTAACCAAAAATTTTAATTGATTAATAATCATTTCACAATTTTTTTATATTAAATTAATTGAAATATGTTGTTGGTAGATGAAAGAATTTTTTTAATATATGTAATAAGTAGATTTTTTTCTAGAGATAGATCGTAGAGCTTCTATATACATTTATTATAATATTTCTTGTATTAATATTGATGTTAACGCCTTGACCTAATCAATTTATCTCACTAAAGAGGTTTTCGAGAGATGATAGAAACAGTTTGGGAGAAATACTATCGCTTCGCCTTACAGCTCTCTTCATGGCAACTGGGGACGTGTTCTTGCTATTAGAAATGCTCAGTTGTGTGATAGAGAGGGGTGTAGTAATTAGGGAGACTTGGCGTGAAAACATAGGAAGACTTCAATGCTACCAACTTTAGATAAAAAATGTATTCTTTTCAACTTTTCTCAAATAAATAAAATAATCTTAGATATCTCAAGAAAATGATACTTTCATTAATTTTGAGTAATATTGAATGGCAACAATGCATACAATTTGTATTGTCAAGTTCTTCTTCGCTAAAAAAGTTTAACTATTCTATATGATGCGTCAACCCGTTGTTTATTTGTTTTACTCGCTTCTTCGTTAGTCTAATTAAAGCTCCGTGTATTTTGTCGAGAGCCCGCTAGAAAGGCAAATTTGTAAGAAAAATATTCGAGGAATAATGTTAAAGAGATCCGAAATGGCAGTAGTTCCTAACTTCTCATTCCATCGTAGCAGAGTTTAAAAAGAGTATCAAAACTAAAATGTGCGATAAGGTAAGAAAAGGAACATATTCAACAATTTTGAAAATCTCCTTTATAATTCCATTACCTATTCTTTTCATTTCTGAACATGAAGCATAAAAAAAAATCAAGTTGTAATGGACCAGTATTTGAACTTTTCATTAAAGCAGTGTTATTCGGGGCTACTTTTAGAGCTTTCATTGCAAAAAGCAAATTGTTTTTCACATTCCAAATAATCATATTTCGAAGTTTCATAGTTTCGATACACAAAAAAATCTGAACTATTGAACATCTTTAATTTTATGTTCACAAAGTTCTTCAAGTAGCACAAGTTTAGGCCTACACTCAAATCCAGTGCATAGATATGCAGAGTTTAAAAGAACATCAGATCTGTTCCAGTAAAGGTTGATAAGTAGTGCTAGCTCAACTCTGCGGAAATTCCCAGATTATAAGTAATATTGGAATATCTGAAAACTCCTCGTATAATAACAGTAACACAGTAATATAATTAATATATTACGTGTGTTAAGGTGCATATAAATATTGCGAGATGAGTGTGCGATGAGCGTGTGACGAGCCTATGGCGAGCGTATAACGAGCGTATGACGAGCGTGTGACGAGTATATGACGAGCTTGCAACGAGCTTGCAATGAACATCTTTGATATTTGCCGGTTTGAACCCTTCTTCGATGCTCGGCGCCAAAAGAGATTTATACCGTCTGGGCTGTGTAAACCAATAAAAAGTAAAAAAAATATATTTAAGTTTTCATTAAAGTCCAGCACACCATGCAAATTTTTCAAGAACGTTTTAGTTAATAGAAAGTGAGTGAAGAAAGTAAACCTGCCCTGCCATATGTGACGACGAAGAATAAACGGCAGCTATATTAATTTTATGTAGTGGGGTTTTATTATCATCAAGTTTGTTAAATAAAAAACGAAAAACTCGACGATCCTGCATACGGTCAGAATCGGAACTTTTAGCTGATTTTAATTTCCAATATCGTAGCGGACAATACAAAAATTTTACCAGACTCCTACCAATTTTGACTACTTATTAAACAAAATAGAACCAGTTATATCCAAAGAAGCAACATTTTTCCAGCATAACTTCAATGGATTTTAATTAACAGTGGTATGGTGGTACTTGAAGCACAAAGTTTCCATGTTCTTTAGCCTATTCGTCTATCATATGTTTCTTAAATTGTTATTCTTTTTCCTTCGCAATTTTTAAAAGTCTGCAATATCACTTTTTTCAACTATGTTATTGGCAACTATTCCTCCAGTCTAGAATGAGATCTGGCGTTATTCAAAAGTATAGCAGACCACTCCAAAATAAACTGTATTATTTGAGAAAAATATTTTTGAAAGATATTCGCCGTCATTTATTCGTTATCTTTGGTAGATTTCAATTTGAACTGCAGTAAAACTCCTATAAATCCATTAATACCTCTAATATGAGTTATAATAAATTTGCTGCCCTTAACGAGTAAGGGTTTTAAACGTGTCGACAACCCTTCTAAGAATGCATCACGAAAAATTGTCATATTCTTATCTTCATAAATTTTTTTTAGTATGTATCGTTTACTGAGACAGATTACATACCGATAAAAAATATTTTTGCCTTCTCTGTGATATTTTCTAATGTTCCGCAAATATTCTCTTCTCTAAAATAGTATTTCCTCTATATCATCTCCATTTTGACTTTCCCTAATAGAAATTCATTTTTGACAGCACTTTCTACAGACTGATTTTTCCCATGCCAGGCACATTCTCCTCTTATTTCACAATTTTCAAAACTTTAACAATCCTTTCTTTTACATTCTAAGATATAATTCTTGAACGTGTCTTCTTAGTATGTTTTTAAAGCATTCGCATAATTTTTTTCTTTTCGGAGACAGTTTAGGCTCGCACAGAGTTCCACTTTTCCTATTCGTAATTCACTTGTAAGTTGTAGACTCGCTAAGTCTCGTTATGCCAGCACATTTCGAAAAAAAACTACGCACCCCTCATCAGAGTGCTTGTTTGAACAAGTGAATTTTGCACATTTGAAAGTATTGTCTTGGATTTTAAAGCCACAACACCTATACAAAGTTTTGGAGTAAAAATAGACATTTTCAACAGCTAACACTGAAAGTTGTAAGAGAATAACATAGCAGGACCTTACACTTACATCTCTTATATACTTAAAAATGTCATTACTGTTAACTGGCCAATTAAGATGTATACTTTTAAACCTAATTATCTTATAAGTATACTACTCTCTCCTCAAATACATACTTCAAACATATACAATATCTAACCCTTACTTTGTTGTCCGAATTCGAAAAGCCGAAGTATTTATGAAATATGTTCCGAGAATTGCTTTTGTTTATAGCTCTTCACAGATACATAAATCTCTTGTGCATATAATTGTCTTATTTTGTCTGACAATGGAGAACAAACGAAAGCTTTGTTAGTTTTATACAGTGGGGTTTTACCGTAAAAAAGTATAATAAACAAAAAATGAAAATATGGGTGAAAATAGCGCACTACCTGGTGTAAAAAAATATTCAGGATTCAAATTTCTAGCAAATTCATAGTTCTAACGTATTAGCGGATAGTACAGAAATTTCATCAAAATCTTTTCGTTACGTTTTGAATATATGTAAAAAAAAAGAAAAATATATTTTCAGCAGCCCATTTCCATATGGCAGACGTACTCGAAATTTTTTTCTCGCTGGTCTGTGCAAATTTTCTGATGCAATACCATTTCACACATCCACTTGTTTTCTTTTCTAAAATTTTTGTCCGTAACTGTCAAATTTTGGAATTATTTTTTTCAGACCACTCCATATTCACTTGAACAATTTTTAATCAATGCCATATGCAAAATAAATTTCATTTCAAAATCCTTTGGGTTCACACTAAAAAACCGACAGAAAAAGGATTGCTATGAGTATCGGTCGAGCTACTTGAAAACAATAGAACTATAAATAAATTGACTTCTTGTAACCCAACAGCATTTATTACCTCCTTTGAAAACTGCCGACGATGGTCCTCGATAATAATACAAATCGGTAAAATTCAAATACCTCTAGCTGGAAGTTCGAATCATAATCGTCACGCGCTCGTCACATGCTCGTCACGTGCTCGTCGCGCGCTCGACACGTGCTCATCACGCGCTCGTCAATATTTATATGCATCTTTACGTTCATTCTAAACTGGAAGCATTTTGTCTACTCTAAAAATAGTTTTCTTTATCCACGGAAAGAAGTGTCTTATAAAACGAGTGACTTAGTAACAAATAATTCAGTCGGCTAGAACAGTTCTATCCTGTCTGCAATCAAACTGGTATAAAAGGATTAACGCTGGCAGGAAACTTTAAAACTTATACAACTTTCACTAGCTAGATACTTGTTTTCTGTGGAACACCGCAAAGTTTGAGGCTTAATTTTTACAGATGTTTGTTTTTCTGAGAAATATATTTCACGAAGTTATTCTATACTTAAAGTTTTGTGGTTTTTTTTTGAAAGACTTGATGGAGCTTAAGACGTTGGAACTTGGACAAGAAAAAGTATCCTCTGATAATGTATGGTTAAAAAAATTGATTTATTAAGTGTGTCTCGGTTAGAAGCAAAAAGAGAACAGATAAACAAATATTTTTTTTGAGTCTTGAATAAAAGGATATAGAACCGTTTGTACATTTTAGTTTACTTTGTGTGTTTCATAATGGTAAAAAATGGTTAAAGTCAGTAGCGGCTCGCGACCATAAAAATGATGGATTTTACACTACATTTAAATTTTATAGAGACCAAAAGAGACTTACAAATTTCTGTTAGAAATCCACATAGGGCTTAAATGTTTGAAAAATGGAGCACTTTTTACACTGCACTGCACACTTATCTATGCATAAAAAATTTTTGATAATACTATATACTTACTAACAAACAACATTTTTTCTCTTACGTATGTTGTATTGTATTGATATTAATAAAAATTCACTATTGTACAAAAAATTATTTTTTTGTATATTAAATCGATTCTTCGATTTTTTTTTCGAAGAAAATTTATTTATGACGTATTCATAGGTATGGTAGTCAAAATTTCTAATAGTGTTTTCGTTTCTTGAAACGGCTTTGATAAATTATTATCAATTAAAAATTTCAAAAAAGTATGGCTCCACTTATTTCTCTACAATCTGCCGTTGCACAAACAACAGATAATTCAGTTTTTAGATATTCCTTATCTAAATTTGGGTATGGAAATATATTGAATCTGAGGTAACATCAGGAAAATATCCACAATATTTACCAAATGACGACGCTGATAAGTGATCTTTAAAATTAAAGCGATCTTTTGCACAGTTTATTCAACAACTTCTATTGCAGTAATTCGGTGGTACGATTTACTACCATTTATTCGTTTTTTTTAGCAGCCATCAGTTCAGTGAATAAATTAGAAGCTTCGTTAGCGATATCGTCCAGCGTATTCCTTATTAAAACAATATTTTATTCAAAAATAGCTATTTTTTGGCTTACTTTTAATGTATCCCTTTTCCTTTTTTTGAAATGAAATGAAACGAAATAATTTATTGGCCATAAGACTGATACTTTAGCATTAGTTTCGTCAATCGCATAAATAAAAAATATATAAATAACATATTCGGGAAGTGTTTAAAAAAGGAACTACTATGTTTTATACCACTAAATTTATTAAGAAAACAGTGACTGCAGTTTCAACTCACGGAGTCATTTTCAAACTAAATTACAAAGGTAGACTAAGTATTCAATACAGAAACATGAAAAAATTTAACAATAAATAAAAACTGCCTGAAAAATTACATTATTACAAAGGAGAGGCACTAAATTTTGGGAACTAATTATTATTTAGCGACAACAAATAACGTGGAAAACCCAATTTCTGTCTGGTCATTAAGCAAATTTACATTTTTATTTTTACTATGTTTATATATTTCTAAAGATTCAAGAATATTTAACTTTTGGCCCTTTGTTGACTAATGTAATATGTCAGTGTTGCTTAAATCAGGAAAACTGTGACTGTGTTCTAAGCAATAGTTGGCAAAGCTCGAGTCTGTTTTTTGTAGTCTATATGATCGGTGGTGTTCTGAAAAGCGAGTTTTAAAGCTTCTACCACTTTGTCCAATATACAAGCTATCACACTCTGAATATTTTAACTTATAAGCTCCTGATTTATCAAATTTATTAATTTTATCTTTAGCATTGTAAAGGATAGTGGACAGATTGCGTTGAGATTTTAAAGGCTACTTTTATGTTATATCTGAAAAGAGTATTAGGCTATGTTTTCTGATTTCATTTTTAATTTTGGGATATATTGAATTAAAAGCTAGTTGATGAAAATGAAAAAAAAAATGATAAAGATAGTTCTTCTTATATATCTTTGTCATACTATGGTACCCTATCAGAAAACATAGCTAATACTCTTTCCAAACATAACATAAAAATAGCCTTTAAATCTCAACACAATCTGTCCACTATCCTTTACAATGCTAAAGATAAAATTAATAAATTTGATAAATCAGGAGTTTTTAAGTTAAAATGTTCAGAGTGTGATAGTTTGTATATTGAACAAAGTGGTAGAAGCTTTAAAACTCGCTTTTCAGAACACGACCGATCATATAGACTACAGAAAACAGACTCGAGCTTTGCCAACCATTGCTTAGAACACAGCCACAATTTTCCTGATTTAAGCAACACTGACATATTACATTATTGAACAAAGGGCCAAAAGTTAAATATTCTTGAATCTTTAGAAATATATAAACATAGTAAAAATAAAAATGTAAATTTGCTTAATGTCCAGACCGAACTTGAGTTTTCCCCGTTATTTGTTGTCGCCAAATAATAATTAGTTCCCAAAATTTAGTACCTCCCCTTTGCAATAATGTAATTTTTCAGGGAGTTTTTATTTATTGTTAAATTTTCTCATGTTTCTGTATTAAATACTTAGTTTACCGTTGTAATTCAGTTTGAAAATGACTCTGTGAGTTGAAACTACAGTCACTGTTTTCTTAATAAATTTAGTGGTATAAAACATAGTAGTTCCTTTTTAAACATTTCCCGAAGATGATTAACTACCACATAGTAACGGCTACCAGCATCAACTTTATAAAAACATACCTTAAAGCTAAAAAACTGTTATATTAGTCGGTATTACAAGATACTGCTTGTCATAATATGTAAAATAAACTTAATCTAATATTTTAATATTAAAAGCCACAAATCAGAATCCTAAAGCAACAAACAGAAAAGAAAAAAAAAAGAAAACTTAAGAGAATAATCCGTCGCACTGGTCAGCGAAAGACGCAACGAGATGATCACTCGATACACAGTAAAAGAATCAGTATAACCTACAGACCCAAGTATTCATTAAAATAATAAAATGATCCCTGATCAAGAAATTTTTTTATTTCTGTTTTAAATTTATTACTTTTTGAATGTTTTTCAATTTTGCAGGAAATTTGTTAAACAAAATAATGAAATTAATAATTGGAGATCTCTCAAAGAATGCCGTTCTATGTTTAGGTATACTAAAAATATCAGTATTTCGTGTATTATATCTGTGACCTTGATCGAGAGTTTTAAACTCTGAGTAATTTTGTTTAACATATAAAACACATTTTAGAATATAAATAGAATAAAAAGTTAAAATGCAGTTTTCTTTAAAAATGGGTTTACACGAATCTGTCGGCTTAACACCGAATATCAAACTCAGTATTCTCTCTTCTGAGCCAGAAACACTCGATTCATCTCGCACCTCCTTCCCCAAGATATGACATTGGTTGACAGAAAACTGTATGCCAGAGAATAATACACAATCAGCAGTCCGGCTCGGTCTAGAAATAATTTCATCTGCAAAATGGCAAAAAGGCAGAATTTAACTTTTTTCAAACAAATTTAATATGGGAAAGAAAATGCAATGATTCATCAAGCCATATGCTTAAAAATTTAGCATAAGCTAAGGTTTCAATATTATATGTTACTTTATCCTCTACAAGCAATGTTTTTTTTTTAATAATGAAGTCTACATTCAAAGTCTTTGTCAGGATCAGTATTAACTGATTACGCTGACACCAAACAGCTTCTTCGGGGCATCCGGCACCAAATCTCCTCATGCACCCCTCCCGCTGCACGCAACAGTTTGTTCGGGGCATCCGCAGATATAGCTATCGTGGTATCATCAGCAAACATAACCAACTTTCCCCTACTGATGAATCTAGGTAGGTCGTCAACATAAACAACAAGAAAGGCCCCAAAACCGACCCCTGCGGCACACCCAAAGTGACTTTTTTATGATCTGATTTCCTTTTTCGGTATCGGACAAACATACTCCTATCAGGCATATACGAGTCGATGAGATTTAGGATATTTCCTCTTATACTTGAAGCAAAGAGTTTTCTCAATAAGAACTCTCTACTCACAGTATCAAAGGCACTTGTTAAGTCAAACATTAGACACATCACATATTTGCCTTTGTCGAGTTCTGCATATACAAAATTTCAATTGATGTGTTCCAACAAATTTTTCAACTTCCTCACTCTTAGCGAAAAAGTCTGGATATGCGTTTCTATTATGACCAATATATCTTGCTATCCAGATTAGCATGATTTGTTAAATCTAGACTATTGCGGATTTATTTGCAGAAACTTTTGATGTCTACAAATCATAGCAATATACAGAGTGATCAATAAAAGCCAACGTGTGGCTATATCTCAAAAATTATTTATGCAACGACTTTGAGATAAAAAAAATTACTAACAAATATGGCTAAGAAAATTGCTTAAAAATAGTTTTAAACTCGTAATTCTACCGTAGCGAGAAGTTTTGTAAATGAAGGTCCGAAATCAATTTTATAATTTTCTCTCCAAATATTTTTTAATGTTAAACAAACAATTTAAAATGCTGTTTTTTAAAGTTAGCCCTTATGGTAAACAAAACGGGACGCTATTTACAAAAGTTATCTGCTAGTCTCGCTTTCTTCACAAAATATATGCCAAATTAGAACTATTGTCATCCGTCTTATAGCCCATTAGTTAGCAAAATAAATCTGGAAGGCGGAAGTCGATATCTCCCTTTATTCAAAATTTATCCTATTGTCAGAAAGTCTGCCTTTACTTTTTACTTACAGAGGTTTGCTGTAAATAACTTTAAAAATCTAAATATTTCACTTTTCTACTTTTCAACATCGGAATATTTTTTGCAAATTAGCGTGTAAATTGATTATAAATTATTGTCTTATTTTCAATAAATACATAATCTAGATTATCATTGGATTCATTCCAATTAGTAAAAAGCCTCAAAATAATGAAAAATAGCCAACTATGAATAATTTTTTAAGACACACTCTTTTACAATAATTTGTTATTTCTAAATTAAATTTTGGACAAAAAGAGATCTCGACTTGTGCTTTTCAGATTTATTTTTCCAACTAATGGACTAGAAAATAGAATAAAAATAGCTTTTGGTAATTTTTTAGTAGCGCGTCTTTTAGTTTACTATACAAAGATAATTTAAAATCCTTTATTATAAATATAAACAGGAAATAAGCGGCATATAATATGAAAAGAAACCAAACTGTTTCAGATCTGCACTTTTGCGTTTTATTTAAAATTACATTTTGAATACACACATGTTTTGTAGCACTGCTACTTCATCAGATCACAATTGGCAATCACAAAGTTAAAAAATAAATAATAATCAAGGTGTTCAGATATCTATTTATAAATTGAAGGTTTACCAATTCGTGTTAGTAAATAAATTTAACAATGGTGAATTATTAGCTTCTAATTGGTCATTCAAAATATTATCTGTATTCTTATGTTTGTTAATCTATAACGATTTTAATAAAGTCAATTTTTTACTATTATTTTCGATATGTAGTATTTTGGAATTTTCGTCAAAGCTGTGGTTTTGAAATAAAAGATGTATTGCGCACGTTGAATTGTGTTTATTGTGTAAATAATCTCTTTTGTGCTGATTAATTCTAATAATAAAGGTACGGAGTTTAAATTAAATTGTGGTTCATGCCCTACCCCTAAGCTGAACATTATAAACAAGTTACTAAATCCTAAACGTTTCACATAAGCACTTTATGTGTTAAAATTTCGCGTTTATCTTCACTTCCTTTTTGAAATAAAATTTTGACTATTTTTTAAGCTCGCCTCGGCTTTGTTGATGTGTTATGGTTTTGCTAAATATTTGGACAACTGGAAAATTTACTTGGTACACTGTGATCAATTAATCCTGGCGTATTTAATTTGAAAGAAATAATCTCACTCATTTTGACCTCCTGCTGGGATATCTTCCAGACAAAATCTGCTTTTGTAAAATTACACTACCAATGGACATAACACTTTCACGATGAATCGCTTTTGCCATTTTAATTGGCATCTGTAGTTACTTGAAAGAGGAAATACTGGTATTGTTGGACTATTTGATTAGTTTTCCTTACAACTAGGTATTCAACATCCATACGTTGTCTTAAAAGTGTTTACAATACTATTTAAATTTATAATATACGAATAAATACAAAAAAGAAACTTACACTAAACTGCGATTGTCAAACGTCAAATTCAAAAAAGCAATGCAGATATGATGCAACGTTGCGAAACATATTTTATTGTTCCACTTATCCAGGAAATAATTGCTGTTCATTGCTTCAAAACCTAATAATAAAGCATAAATTATAATTTTCCAAAGCAATCTTCTTCTTTAGGTGCCGTCTTCGTTCCGAAGTTTGGCTATCATCAAAGCTATGCGTATCTTTGACACTGCAGATCTAAACAGTTGGCAGTTGTTGCAATTGTACCATTCTCTTAAGTTCTTTAACCATGAATGCCTTCTTTTTCCTATGGATCTTTTGCCTATTATTTTTCCCTGGATAATTGCAGCAACTGGTATTTATCTCCCCTCATAACATGTCCCAAGTATTGCAGTTTGCGTTCTTTAATAGTAAATACTAATTTTTTCTCTTTTCGCATTCTTCGTAAAACCTCGACATTTGTTACTCTCTCTGTCCCCGATATTCTTAATATTCTATGGTACATTCACATCTCAAATGCTTCCATCCTCTTGATATCAATCTTCTTCAATGTCCACGCTTCCATTCCATAGTAAAGAACTGACAGCACGTAATATCTCACAAGGCGAATTTTAAGTTTAAGGCTTAAATCTCGTCCGCAGAACACCTTCTTCATTTTAATAAACGTAGCTTTTTCCACTCTGATTCTGATTTCTTCAGAGCTATCGTTATTTTCGTTAATAACAGTTCCCAGGTAATTATATTTTCTCACACGTTAAATTCTTTGATCAAGCATGATTTTGTCAGGGAAGTTTTATGGTGATTTAGATACCACCATTATTTTTGTTTTACTGTGATAATCCATATTCTTCACTGCATTCTACTATTCTATTAATTAGTATCTGAAGATCCTCCGAAGTTTCTGCAATTACAACCGTGTCATCGGCATATCTCAAGTTGTTTATTGGGATGCCATTTATTTTAATATCTATATTTTGCTCTGAAAGTGCTCTGTTTACGATGTCTTCTGAGTATAGGTTGAATAAAATTGGTGAAAGTATACATCCCTGTCTTACGCCTTTCTTAATCTCGAGTTCCTCCGTTGTCTCTTGCTCTATTCGAATATTCGCTTTCTGGTTACAGTAAATCTTGGAAATAATCCTGATGTCTCTTTTATCCAAGTTTTTTTCTACCAGCAGTTTCATTAGATGATCGTGACGTACTTTATCGAACGCTTTATTGTAGTCAGTGAAGCACATATACATATCTTGGTTCATATCTAGATATCTTTGGCACATGACGTTAAGTGCAAATAGTGCTTCTCTTGTTCCAAGCCCGTTTCGAAATCCGAATTGAGTAATACTTTTAATGTGTGTCCCATTAGGCTTATTGTGCGATGGTCAGTGTACTGTTTTGCGTTTGCCTTGTTTGGTATGGTGACAAAAGTTGACAGAAGCCATTCTTTTGGTATTTATCCTGTTTTATAAATGCAGTTAAAAAGGTCGACGAGAATATTCGATTCACCTTCCACAAGCTTGAGAAGTTCCGATGCAATCCTATCTGGACCCGGTGATTTACCATTCTTTATTGTTTTTATAGCGTATAGCTACATAATTCTTCCAAGTCATAAGCTTTTCTTGTAGATCGGTTATTATTTCTCCATTTGCGTTGCATAATAGATTGGGATGTTTCCGTTTTTGTATACCTGCCAATTCCTTTATCTTTTTATGTAAATTAAAAGTGTCATGTTTTAGTTGCAGTTGTTCAATTTCCTCGCATTTTCTTCCGTAAAAAGTTTCTTTTGCTGTCCAAGCAATATTATCACCGAAATCAAAGGATACAGTAGAAGGGAAGTAATAGTTTTATACAGTCTTATTATTTTAAGATACTTATTTATAACAGTTCATTACCAAAATTAGTGTGAAGCAATACCCTCAAGAAAATACTGCCGTAGAATTATCCTAGGTATGTATTATTGATTACTTTAACAGAGTAATAAACTCATTATACAAAGAAAATTTTTTCCAAGCTCTTCCATTCTTAGAAATTTCGAGTAGTCTGACAATGTCGCTTTACGATATATTATGAGAGCTATTCCAAGACTGTATTATCGGATTTATTACAAAACTAAAGGCCGCTGAACCATGACGTCGTCGGGAAATTTCATTTCAGTACTTCGTCTTTTTATTATAGGAGTTATTAGATAGACGTGGTTGGGGAACTTTTTATACTGTCGTGATAAAAATATTATTTTTGACTCCAAAATCTTTAATGTAATTGAAAAGTAGAAAACTAAGTGAAAACTGCAACACTCTATCCTTAATAATAACTCCAATACACACTAAAATTGTCGAAAATGGGACACTCTGCACATATATAAATATTTTTGTTCGCGTTCCTCTTGACACATTTTACTATGATGCCCTTGTACCTTAACTTATTTAAATTTAATTAAGTTTACGACAAATTACAAAATAAATCTTTTAATTATTCACAGGAGAATGCTGAGAAATATCAACCAAACAACAATAACTAACGTCGGTGAAGTAAATTGTTTACATTTTCCTCAATCATTTTTGTCGTTCTATCCCATAATGTCGGTAGCTCAGTTATAATGAATTATTATTGTTAACCAAAAACATTTACTAAGATGAGAGTGTCGTTATTTTCTATTGTTGTTTACATTTACTGGATTTTCCTTTTTAACAATTCGTAAGATTAGCTTAAAATGTTGTTTATTTACATTGTATCACCGCGTTCATTTTATTTTGTATTTAAAATCATTAGTTTGTTCAGAATTCGTATTAAAAAGCAGAGTTAGGTACTTAATAATAACAAGTTGTAAATTGAAAACTGAACGGGAAGGCAAAGGGAAGTGTTTGTATAGTGTGTCCAATTTTCGATGGTTTTACGGGTTATATCCGTTACTAGTAAAAATAGAAGGAAAGGGTTTTCGTGAAAATATACTATTTTTTTTACGAAATGAACGATGCCACTAACAGAATTTTCATGAATGAATGAATGAATGAATGAATGAAAAAGGAGTGGTGATAGCAGATCATCGATGCTTATCTTCCATTGGGCCCTTTACATCCCACCATATCTGCAGGTTATTCGAGGCCGATCGCCTTTGCGAATCCAAGCAGCCTCGTTAGTTGAACTTGCTTAACTGCTTCCGGTAACAAAATTGTATCTCCGAAATATCTTTGCCTCGGTCCGTTGAGTGCTGGCACTTTCTGAAAACATGTCCAACAGTTTCATCCTCCTCCAAATACCATCTGCATGTCGAGTCGTCTTCGACACCGATTCTATGAAGATGGCCCCTGAGGTGACAATGTCCTGTCTACCACAATTCGCGGCTCTTTTCTTCCCAAGGAAAGAAGTTCCTTAGTACGCCGTGCACTTGTTCCAGTTATAGGTTCCGTAGCATACCTCATTCCATGAGCTCCCCTCCACGATTCAATAAATTTGCTTTCCAGCAACGGTTTTAATTCCCTTTTGCCAATAGCAATTGGGACAGGTAATATTGGTTGGGATCCATACGGTTCAGTCGCCGAACCCAACTTTGCCAGACGGTCTGCTTCCTCATTCCCGCATATGCCCGAGTGTCTCGGGACCCATACGAGTCTGACTGTGCAGCCTTTCCTTCTCATACTATTTAGTATATCCTTGCAATCAGACACCAGTCGCGAAGTCACCACATTGGACTTCAGTGCCAGTATCGCAGCCTTACTGTCTGAGCATATATTTATTACTCTATTCCCGTCTATGTACCTCTCACAGAGATATTCACACTGTAGAATACCATAAATTTCCGCTGTAAAAATTATCGCACATTGTCCGAGAGGGTAGTACTCTCTGACTCCCGTGCTCCTGCCGAACATTCCGGCTCCAGCTCTTCCATCTTATTGAGATCCATCAGTATACCACCCGGATCACTTTTTCGGAAGATTTTGTTCTCCCTCCCAATCCTCTTTACTTGGCAGAAATATCTCCAGGGAGAGGTTGAGTTTTAAAAGCTGTGTCATGTAATCTGTCCGCATGGGAAGTGATGGACACCTCTCCACCGTGCTTTCCCAGATACCTGAGTAGCTGTCCGTTACAATTCCAAGATGTCCCAGACAACTGAGACGATAAACAGTCTTCAGGGCCTCGTTCTTTATGTATAAGTGAAGAGGAGACAAATTCGACAGGACTTTCAGAGCCCTGGTGGGAGCAATCCTCATCGCACTCAATATTCCCACACAGGCCATTCTCTGAACTTTGTCGAGTTGATGAATGTGTTTGCGCTTTGTCGCACTACGCCATGGGGCAGATCACCATAGTGTATATCCAAAATAGCACTTTAGGTGAAAGCACATATGACTTTCTTGGATTGAGCCATTCCATCTCAGTCGTGAGTCCAGAATTACTCCCAGGTACTTAACTGTCCCCTTAAGTTGAAGTGTCCTTCCCACCAATGTAATACAGAATTTTTATAAAAATCTTTGTTTTGGAATTAGAGAGCGATTGTGAAAATAAACCTTTTGGGGCTCTCCTCATATTTCAGTTATCTTGCAATTTATGGCAAAGTTAAAAATAGAGCTACTGGAGTTTTTCATCTAGAATTTAGCGGTATAGTCAGTTTTTTTTTATTTTTTTTCTTAAATAGGACACCCTATATATTTTTGAATAATGTGATTTAGTTTATTACAAGCTTTTCAAGAATATATAATACTCTATATTTATTATTAGTATAAAGTCTTAAATTTACGTTTTTTTTTTTAAATTATCACATCCTGTTAGTATCTATTATTGGGATCAATAGTCTGTTGATGAACACACAAGGGCTAAGTATATTTTCTTCTTCCTCTTCTTCTTTCTATAGTTCAGGCATAACATGCCTTCTTCTTTCTTCGTTCCCTGCACCAATTCGGACATTAAATTATCGCTCCAGCTCTTTCTAGGTCGTCTACACTAAAGATGATTTGTCACGTGCTTCCCTAACTATCCTTGAGTCGTCCATGCAACTGATGTTGTTGTTCCATTCCATCTTTCTGTTCAATATCCAGTCACTTACATTATCCACTTCACATAGTTCTCTGATGTTCTCGCTTCGTTCTCTGTTCATTAGCATTTTTCCAGGTATCTTCCATAGTACCTTTAATTCCGTTTTCTCCATTATATTTTTCTTCTTCAAGAGCTATCTCCTTTGAGAAGGTTGGCTATCATCACAGCTATTCTTATCTTTGATATTGCAGCTCTAAGCAACTCAATAGAACTGCAGTTGTACCATTTGCTCAAGCTGTTCAACCATTATTTGCTTCGTCTTCCTATGTTCCATATATATATATATATATATATATATATATATATATATATATATATATATATATATATATAAATATATATATATATATATATATATATATATATATATATATATGTTTGTTTGAAAATCAACCTAACCGACGCCGCAAATAAACAACAGGAAATGGAGAAAATCACAAATGCTTTGCGACAAAACGGGTACAAATCACACACAATTAAAAAGGATATGAAATAACACAAAAAATCACGCAAAATACAGGAGCCCAACGACAACACCGCAAAAACCACACTGCCATACTTAAAAGGGGTCACAGATAGAATAGGACGGATTCTAAGAAGAAACAATATCCAAACAGCTTACAAACCTCATCAAACCATAAGATCGACACTTAAAAACTCCAAGGACAAAATTAAGTTAGAGAATCCAGGAGTCTACAGTATATCCTGCGGGTCCTGCCACAAATCATATATAGGACAGACAAACAGAAGAATATCAGCTAGACTCGAAGAACACAAGCTATCCACCAAGTACAAACAAACCACGTCGGCATTATTTCAACACCACATCCAAACAGGACATAAAGTTGATTTTGAGTCATGCAAAGAAATAGCCAATGTTAGTAACCTCAGAACAAGACTTGTTCACGAAGCAATAGAAATCGAAAAAAGTGGCGAACTAAACAAAAGAGAAGACGCACTAAATTTGCCAGTCACATGGAAATCCATCATCAAACGAACAGAAAACACCACATCAACATCGGTAAAACAAGTACAACCGGCAACGTCGGCAAGTACACGCGGCACGAAGGAGGAGTCACCACCGAACAATCTTCGGTGCAACCTACGATCACGAACGACCACGAAAAGTATAAAAAGCCTGCGCAATCTAAGGAACCTCAGTTCACTTTCCAAACTTCGATCAGTAAGCATTGAAAATGCCAAGTGCGTCTGCAAGATCCTTCTACAGGAAACAATAACGAACGGATGAACTCCCGGATAAACAATAAATCATATATATATATATATATATATATATATATATATATATATATATATATATATATATTTATCGTATCTTCAAAATTCTCCTATATGTCCACATTTCAAATGCCTCCAGTCGATTAGTGATGTCCTGTTTTAGCATCCAAGCTTCCATCCCCTAAAGCAATACCGAGAATACATAACACCTTAACATCCTGATTTTGAGATCTAGGCTAATATCTTTATCCTAAAATACCTTTCTCATCTTATTGAATATACTTCTGGCTTGTCCGATCCGTATCCGAATTTCTTCTATATATTCATTGGTTTCATTAACAACTGTGCCCAGATACTTATATTTCTTTACCTTTTCTACTGGTTGCTCTTTGATCCATAGACTCTCTTGGTGTTGGTATGATATTATTATGGTTATGAATTTAGTTCTTTTGCATTGAAATTGGGGCCACATTTCTCACTGCTCACTACTACCTTATCTACTAATTTCTGTAGGTCTTCTAATGACTCTGCAATGAGAATGGCATCATCTGCGTATCTGATGTTATTAATAACTTTTCCGTTCCCTTTTATTCCAATTGTTGTTTCTCCTAGTGCTTTCTGTATAATCTCCTCCGAGTATAAGTTAAATAGTAACGGTGAGAACACGCACCACGCTTTATGTCTACTTAGTCTGAAAGTTCATTTCCTAGTTTAACCCCAGCCGTTTCATTAAAGTACAAATGAGTTATTATCCATATATCCTTGCTGTCTCTATCCTTATTTTTAAGTTACCACATTAGGTTGTTATGTCGCACTTTATCAAAAGCTTTATTATGGTCCAGAAAACAGACATATACAGATTAATTGGCATCCATACATCTCTGAATCAAAACTTTGAATCCAAATAGGGCTTCTCCTGATCCCATTGTGTTCCTGAATCTAAACTGGGAGTCACTAAGGTATCGTTTTATTTTTCTAAATCATCTGCTGAGTTTTTATTGTGTCAGGTCGTGACATCCTTGTATGCGTACATATCTATTTTTTGGATGTTATATTTAAAATTATTGCTTGACGGGATCTACAGGTGAGATGCTCCATCGAAAAGTGGTTGTTCATACAACAGAAGTTAGTGTAAACAACACAAATAGCATCGGTATGTCAAAACGTTCTAAGTGTGTATACCGTCTAAAATGACAAAACTTTACAATATATATATTAAAGGACATTCTTTTTTTGATACACCGTTTATAGTATCCAATATTTTTAAAATGTATATATTTAGAAAATATATATTACAGTGATTACAGTTATTGACAAACTTACTTTTATGTACTATTATAACTGCTATAAATTATATTTGGCAGACAACAACTTACGATCTGTATGTACTTTGTCACTCGGTGAAATGTCCCATAATCTATAAACTTTGATATTTAAATTTTAAATTTCCAGTTATATAAAGGAAAATCCAATTTCGTATAATCTCAACCTAATTACATCTGAGCTTCTTGACTAATTTTTAATCAATCACTGTCGTCCTCTTCTTCTCAAACAGATTCTTGGAATTTCAGGTATTAATTTTAGACTGTGAAAGTGACAACTTTGAAATTAGTTATTTAGCGGTAAACATAAATATTATTATACGGGTTTGAAGGTTTGAAAACATTTTTAGCTCCATGTCTGTGTTGGTCATTTTAAAGAGATGCTGCTCAGCAGATACTCTCTTAAAGCAACAGTATTGGTTATATGGAGAGCGAGATTGAATAAATGAATGAGTAGGAATGTTGATATATGATATTTGATGTTCGGACTTCTCTGGACCTGTCACATCTCAACAAGTAATTTAAAGTTGATTACCTTTACGAATCCAGGCAACTGAATTTACATCCAGGTAGCTGGGCTAGTTCTGGTGATGTCATTGTATACTGAGGTAAATGAATTCTTTCCAATGAGGGCAAAGCTTCATCTTGTTTACTTAAATTGAATGTGCCTGTAAGTACCTCGGCTGGTGCAAAAAGTTTATCACCAAAAGCGAGAGTTTTAAGGCCAAATTCCATGTCGTTAAAACCCATTCACTGCATTTATCACCACTGCAGTTTTGAGAAAAGCTGGTGCTAGAAATCTGGCTATATCCTATTGGTTAATAATACGATTGAGGTAAGTTTTTTGAAAAATGATTACCTCCCTTTCAAAATATGTTTTCAGTGGGCCGTACACAGCAACATTTATAGGTTGTATTTTGTGAGTAGTATACGGTGGTAACGATACTATCGCCACGTTATTCTTGCTGGCTTACTCAAGTACAAGATAATATTTGTGGCTTTCATGATTGTGCAACAACAAAAGGACCTTTTGTCTGGTGTTGGCTGCACTTGTTCCACGAAGAAATGCATCTAGTTCAAGAATATTTCGCCTGATGTCCAACCATTCGAAGTACTTATTTCTTGTCTTGATTGCATCTTCTTTTCTGCAAAAATTAGGATAGGTGGAAGAAAACAACCAGCTTTATTACAGCACCTGATCATTTGACCGCGTTGTGCTCTTGCAATCATACCAACTTATTTTTTTCCCCTATACTGAGAGAACCTTTGGAGCCTTGTTGGAGGTAGTTGATATCCCGGTTTCATCCATATTATATAATCTGGAGCCTTCGATGTTATTTTTCTCAATGGTAGAGTCAAGATTTTTATAAAAATAACTCACTTTGCGGCGACTAAATTCTTTCGCACTCACAACAGATGTTGGAGTTCTTAGCTTCAAGTTGGTATGACATGACAAAAATCTTTATATTATTCCACCTCCATTTCGGTTTCTTGATCTTTCGTGAAAATAGAACGGAATCGACCGAGCTGCGGAGAAGCAACTCCACTTTTGACATATCTGTATATGGTGGCATATGCTAGTCCGTATATTTTGGCTGTCCCTTTGATACATTCTCCAACCCTACATGTTTATTGCAGTCTACATGACATCTTCACGTATCTTGCGCGGCATTTCTTTTGTATTTATACACCATCTGTAACAGAAAAGTTTATTATTGCCATTACTAAACATTTCAGTTCTAGATCCATTTGTAATTCATCAGAATCTATTTTTCAAACTGATATGCTCTTTTATAATGCTCTCTATTTGACAAAATTACCCTAAGAAGGTAGTTAAATTTTAAGACTGGAGTTATGTAGTTTATTTTCAATAGCAGCTACGTGCATTTTCCCAACA
Source organism: Diaprepes abbreviatus (assembly GCA_034092305.1). NCBI lineage: Eukaryota > Metazoa > Arthropoda > Insecta > Coleoptera > Curculionidae > Diaprepes > Diaprepes abbreviatus. The sequence goes on along the minus strand of JASJET010000071.1, from coordinate 3,218,928 downwards.
CTTTCTCCTAGCCACACAGATAACTGCTAGTTCCAGCTTCAAGATATTCTAAGTAATTGAGGCAATGAGCAGACTTAAGTGCCTTATTCGTTATAAGTACTTGGAGGGAAGGAAGGCGCATTAGAATCTTCAATTTTCTCTTACACGAGTTATTCTCATAAAAGCTATTCATTGAATTTTTTTAAGTAAAAGACGTGTTTGAGCTTAGTTAAACTAGGCAATTACACATGTATGTATGTAAGTGCGTAGAGTTGGAAGTCTGTACACCGCGACCTGGTAGATCTATTGTGCCCCCTACTGCTATTCAGTCGTAAGAGTTACCTTATCGGCTAGAACAGGTCCTCCAGACCTATTTCCATAAGAATCTTAGGATGTTGGCCGGCTTCTTCGATTTGTGTGTTTCCAAGACTCGTATCCTAGGGTGTTCTAGAGCGCTGCACTTTGAAAGGATGTGAATAGAGGTTTCGTCCTCCTCCTTACAGAATCTGCACTCTTCTATTTCTACCAGTCTGAACTTCTTGAGGTGTCCCTTCAGGTGGCAATGCCCCGTCAGGACCCTTGTCAGAACCCTGAGTTGGTTTCTACTTAAACTTATGCATTCTTTAAATGTTTTCTGATCGTAGTTCCCCAAAAGTGTCTTCGCTTGTCTCAATCATTACAGTAATTGGATCTCCTGCTTTCTTCTTCTATCTTTAATTCTTCCAGCATTACGCTGCTACTGATTCCACAGAAAAGCTTTGACCCCAGAAATGGTATCTCGGCCCCTTTCCTGGCGAGCCTGTCTACTATTTCATTCCCCTCTATCCCGGTATGTCCCGGTGACTTTATAATTCTTATTCAAATCAGTTAATTTTTCTAGGCATTCTCAGTCTATCTTGGAACTGATAACTTCAGAGCGCAGCGGGGCCTCTCCTTTTAGTACTTTCTTTCCGCGATCCAGAGAGCTCGCACCATTATTATCTTCAAACCCCATACATTTTAATTAGGACACAGAATGAGGTTCTGGTGGCGGTGGCCAATTTCATTTACTTCACTTATCAGACAGCAAGAATGACCCTTTCTTGCTACAGCTTCTGCTTAATAGTGCCCTAACTGTTATATTGTAAAGCTCAGCACATATTGCTTTGACTTGTCTAACTACCGTCAGTTCAGAGTATCTCATTATTCTAAAATATTATCCGTTGAGTGTGAGATGTATTGTTAAACGCATTGACGATGTTAATGAAGGCATATTGACTATTCACCAACGCCTTTCTATTTATTGTCCAGTTGATGCAGTGTCAATTTCTTGGGTTTTTCTGCTTGAGAGGCAAATTGTAAGGGATATCAAGAACTATGCTCTGTTACTTTCCCTTTGTTTGTCGGTGCACCAGCCGTTTCAGTGTCGGCATAATAACTAGTCAGGCTGAAAGAACGGATTGACTTAGGATTAGTGTAAACTGCTCCTTCTAATTAACTTCTCTTCGTATTATCGGCATGTATCCCAAGATCAAGGTAACCTTAACAAGTGGCTCTTTATGTCAGAGAAATTTTATAGGAAAGTTGTAAATATACCATTCATACCAGGTGATATGCAATGGATAAAAAATTCCACATACCATTTTACTACTTCATATATGACTACCATTTTCAATATGCTGTAGTTATGATATGTTACGGGGCACTGTTGTTATTTCGTATATTCATAGTTATATTAATTTTAGTCTAGAAATAACCCTCTTCTGGAGTTCCCGTTTTTCTCAGAGCTCAAAGAGAGACAGTGCTCTAATCGTATCGCCATGATCTCTTGATAGAATCTTAGAAGGGCTTGATGTCTATGGCATATTTTCTATGCTCTCACAGTACTCCCATCTTTTTCCTTTATAAGTCTTTTATTAATCGTTTATTAGTTTTATTTTCTTCTTACTTTATTTCAGTTAATATTTTGATAATAATTTTGATATAAACTGAAAGTAGAGATTCGGATGCTTTTTTGTTGTACAAATAAGTCCACTACAATATATATTTATCTTTAACCTTGGTCCAAGAGTTTTTGACTAGAAAAAGACCCTATTGACTCATTACTCGAATAGTTTTATATCGATGAAAATTAATTATTGAATAATACATTATGTACGTCTAACTTTAAATCAGCGTTTTTTTCTTTAACGAACAAACGAAGAAAAAAAAATCTCTAAATTAACAAACGTAAAGCTGTGTAATAAATAAACTTGTTTCCTGGAGGAAAATAGATTTAAGTCTTCATTTAAAGGAAATAAAACCTTAATTAAGATTAGGTAGGTTGCAAGGATATAGTAAAAATTTTACGATCGTATTTAACGATAGTATTAAAGAGGCTTAACATGGGTATTACTTTAAGAAATGAGATATTTTTCAATCTTTGCGTTCCACTGGTTGTTCTAGTCAACATTCGTTACAGTGGCTACAGGGTTCCATACCACAAAAGGGAAACGGAAAGGGTCTATCAGTATGTGTGCCTGTAATGGTAATTTTCGTAGAAATCGTATGACATCAAAACTATTAACCCGCATATATAGAGGGTGATCCAAGTGAGGTGGGCAATCTTTCGGTAACGTGTAGCAGAGAAGCGGTGTTTTCCCAAAATAACTTTTGACCCGCGTGAATGAATATAATCCATAGTTGGTCAGAGTTGTAATAAATGCACACTGTTAGAATTATTAAACAATTTTTTTTATTACCTGTCATGTAAGCCGGGGGTGCTGTACTCCTCTTATTTTATTTACCAAATTTTTAAGCCGTCCGTTAGATTTTTAAAATTAGTCCGGGAGCCGAGTGGATTTCCGTAGTCGATGAAAAATCATGGCTTTACCAAAGTTTTTATATGTATTTTGATCCTCTGATATTATCGAGGGTGGATTCCCGAAAAATTATCAGGTAATTTGTTATAAACAAAACAATTGCTACTAATTAAAACAATTTTTTTTGTAAACTAAAAATTTCTCTTGTGTTTTTTGGTCGATTATAGAATCATTAAAGATTTTAAAAATGTCGAGAACTACGAGGTGGGATTAATTGTAATGCGAAATTTCATGCTTATATTGCTTTTAATGCTATGAACAAATAGCGTTTAAATCGTTTATAGCGCTCGTTAGTCGTTGCATTAATACTTTAAACACATTTTGATGGACATGTATTGTTATTTATTGATTATAAGTATCTAAACATAAAATAAATAATACGTTAGTACAAAGAACTTTAGTTATTAAAATTATATTTAAGAATGGGCGGGTTAATGTCTGCAGGCGTAGAACCAAAGGGGGGGGGGCAGTCGCCCCCCTCAACACCTTTGAGTTCAGGAAAATAGATCCAATTTTGCCCGTTATACTAGGAACGTGTATGCTGATGGTATCTGCCCCCACGCCACCCGCGTCGACAACTTATAGAAACTTTGTCTTTTATATTAAAAATGAGAATATTGCTGGCATCTCCCCTCACCGTCGACAACTTGCTTTCGTTTGTCATACTGTACTTTTGTGAAATCACTGCCCTCCTTCCCTCCAAAGAGAGGCTGGATTCTCCCCTGAATATCTGTTCAACATAATAATTACAATCCCTGCTGAAACTGTAGCATAATGAATAAAATACAATATCGTGTTTCAGAGAGTTACTTTTATTGACCAGAATGTTTAATAACTTTAAAAATCAAGTATCACGTTCAATATTTCATATGAAATGAAAGAAAATATATAGAAGATATTGCAATTAAAAAAAAACTGAAGTAGTGCACCAACACATGCAAAACTAGTCATATAAAATTGAAATTCTTTATGCTAATGTATTTATTGTTTATTTCATGATTGGGTAGAGTAAGTGCCCCATATATATCACCATAGGGATTTTTTCAAATAAAATTCCCAATTTTAAAGTGTAATAAGTCTCATTTATTTTAAACAGTTCGATAATTATTTGGTATCAAAAAATTCTTGAAAAACATCAACATCTTAGAAATAATCAACATTTTCTAAAATATGACATTTTTATAAACTTGCAAAATGTGAGCATAATATAGACCACATGGTTTTAAATATGTACCATAGTCAATTTGGTCTAAAATAATAAAAAAAAAAGATAGTCGTAATACCTAAAATTAAAACAGTCAATTACTAGGGCTTAGACTAATTACACTAGTCAATAAATACAAAAAAATTGCGACTGATGTTATAATGTCTGTCCGTGGGAGTTTAAAACATCTTAATTGGGAATCCAACAAAGAAAATTTTCTTCCACGTATTGATTTTGAATTATAGAATGTATCAGTTATTTTTATGTAATACAAAAATTTTTATATAATATTTATAAATAAGTTCAAAATAATAAAAAAACAAGATGTTTTTAGAATAACAGGATTTATTTATAAAAATACACATGAAAATATATTTATAATAGGTTTTTTCTACATAACTTTTTTGCAGATGTTGACTTTCGTGTATATTCCTGATCGCTTTCCCTCATAAAAAATCAACCATAATCCTCCTTCATTGCTGGATACCATCTGCCTTGGTAGCGTTGCTCCATTATTAATACGTCTTGGTGGAACCTTTCTCCTTGCTCGTCACAAACCGCACCCAGATTTTCTAGGAAAAAATTTAAATGGGTGTGCAATTAATGTATTTTAAGAAACATGCAATAGCCTATTTTGCAGTAGCTTTCTATTAGTTCTTCTACAAGTTTTTCGTAGTTTTCTACTTTTTTGTTTCCTAAAAACTCTAAAACAATTGTTTTAAAAGAACTCTACGCAGCTAATTCAACATCACTTAATTTTTGGTCAAACTTTTGATCCCTTAGTATTTTTCTAATTTGTGGTGCAACAAATATTCCTTCCTTAACCTTAGCATCACTTAGTTTAGGAAAAATTTGTTTAAGGTATTTAAAGCATATCCTTTTTTAACTTATGCTTTAATGAAATTTTTAATCAATCCCAGTTTAATGCGTAATGGAGGTAACAGTACTTGTTAGGATCAACAGGAGGTATATTCTCTGCGTTAGCTTGACCTGGAATGTATTGGTAATGGTTCTATGTTGCTCTTATGTCCCAAAGACAAAGAAACTAGCAATACTTCGTAAATTCATCCTGAAGCCCTAATGATAGTCCTATGACTTTTAGGTTACCACATATTTATCACTTATATACTTACCATAGCTTATTGCATTTAGAATAAGTAACATATGTTCGTATGTTTCCTTCATGTCAGTTGCATCTGCAAGAGGAATAGGGGGTCTTTTGTTGCCATTAAACAATAGAGCTGCTTTAAAACTTATTTTAGAAGAATCTATATGTAAGCGCCATTCGTCAGGGTTGTGTGCAAATCTTAATTTTTCCATAACACTATTTAGATTAACACAAACACACATTTTATCCTGCTGAGTAAAAGACGAGGATGGCTTCTGGTTACGATTTCTAGATATTGTAACTTTGGTTCCAGTGGCTAGTAAATTCTATTGTTGTAATCTAGACACTAACACTTCAGCATTATCTATGGACATGTAGAGATCTCCAACTAGATCACTTAATTAAAGTTATTCGATTAAATGAGATGTTTTTCCTTCACGTTCGGGAAAATAAGAATCGTTCTTTTCTGATACATTATCGGGCTCTGCCTTGTCATCATACATTTCTAAATCCTCTTCCTATTTTGCCGGGGTCGCTGGAAATGGCTAACCTTTTCCATGAAAAACCAATTTTATTGCAGAGGGTATATCTGGATATTTAATATTTTGTTTGCTCTTTCTTGAAAAACCAGGCACTTTTTTCATGCAAAAGTAACAGTTATTAAAATGATTTGAAGTTCTCGTCAAATCATTGGAACTGCAAAAGACATAGAAGAGCGTTTGCCATTTAACCAGTTACTTAGATTTGCTGCACAGGTTTGGCAACATATGTGAAGAGTTCAGTCCCGATTTTGATCGCAAACAAGACATCCAAAATACATATAATAAACTACTTTGGTCATTTTGTTAATTATCCTTTTCTGCGATTTAGGGGTAAAGTGATCACATATGTAGCAAAAACTATCCGCGGGGTTAACATAGCCACATTTTTGTACTGTAGACATTTTTGTATTGTCGCGCACTACGTTTACAGGTGTCAGCTAACTTAATTCAACACAAAGAAAACATTAATACAAGGCTCTTACCATTGGCTGGTTTGTGCACGTCGCTTCTTTATCTAATACTGGCCACTATTTGTGTAAAATCAATATTGATGATACGACTGCCGGTCAGCTGATATTTTCTAGAAACATCGGATATCGGAAGTTTGAAAAGTGAAATATTCAAATGCATTTTTCTCGAAAATTTCTCATTATTCCCAAATCAAAGAGTACCTCTCTTTCTAAGAAAAGATTAATACATTTAATTAAAAAACAAACAAGATCACAGTACCTCTAGCTTACCTGACACAACTTTGAGCAATATTTGATTATATTTTATCAAGAAAAAGTTATTGTGAGGAGACTACACTTTACAGCATTGGTTTGAGGTCGAATATCTCGGAACGGGGACGATTTGAAAAAAAAATCTAACGTTATTTTCACGGTGCCAAGAGATTCTCTACCCCTTCTAGGTCACCCAACAGTTTAATATTTTTTTGTAAATTACTTGAGAGTCAAAAAATCGATAACGTTGGATGCAGCGGGTGATTCATCCTCTCTCTTTGGGGGAGGGGGAGGCGGTGATATCACAAAAGTATAGTACGGTAAGCGAAAGCAAGTTGACGACGGGGGGGGGGGGGACAGAGACATCTGCAACATTCCCATTTCTAGTGTAAACGCAGGGTCGGGTCTATTTTCTGAATTTGAAGCTCGTGGAGAGGTGGGGGGCAATCACAAGAAAAAATAAGTTGCCGATAATGGGGGAGGATGCGAGCAGCATACACATTCCTAGTATAAGAGGCAAAATCGTATCTATTTTCCTGAACTCAAAACTCCTGGAAGGGGGGGCTATAGCAAGAAAAAAAAAATTGTGAACGGGGAGAAGTGCCAGAAGCATACACATTCCAAATATAAAAGGCAGAATCTATTCTATTTTTCTTAACTCAAAGCTCTTGGGAAGGGGAGGGGCTATCGCAAGCATACAGATTCCTATACTCTATGCAAGAACTATAAAACTGTTACCGAAACCTCTGAGGACTGCCGTAAATCTAATTAGATTTAATTATATTTAAATATTATAAGCTTTTATAAATTTACTGCAACAATAATATTTCTGATTAATTAAGTTCAATTTAATTTCGGTCAGTGAGCAAAGTACACCTTAGAGCGTATGTGATTTATCTTGTTTGTGCTTGTTTTTATATATTATTTGAAATTAGTGAGATACCCAAATGACTTCCACACCTATATTTATTCCAAAATCGTTAAACCAGGGCATTTTTTTCTCAACGAAAAACTTACTACGATGAATATTTATGATGCCTTAAAATATCAATATCTAGATAATAATGTTAAAAGCTCTTTTGAGATGTGTTTCAATATGACAGGAGTTGGAAAATCTACTATGTACCAAATACTGAAGGAGAAGAAAACGACTGGAATTGTTAGTACTCTCAAGCCAGATTCGATCACAGGCAGACGAAAAACCTCGTTGGAAGAAGAGATGTAAACTGCAATAAAAGGATGTACATACATTTTGTTATGAGAAGAAGATCCCAATCGTCAATAAAATTTTAACTAATATCAATGAAGATCGGGATTTACCTGAAACTAAAAGAACTGAGCTCTGGAAATTGTTCAGAGAACTTAATTTTTGCTAGGAAAAACCAGATAGGAAATCTGTTCTTATAGATCGTCCAGGAAAATGTCCGTTGGAGAAGGAAATATCTCTCTCAAGTAAAAAGGAAATAACACAACTTATAAAATTAATAATTTAACTGTACGTTTGAAAGATTTTTTTGAATAAAGTTACTGCAGAAAATTGGGAAAAATTAAAATAATAAAAGAAAATGTGGAAACTCAATCTCATGATCGGTGAGATAGAGGAACCAATTATAATTAATTTGAGCTAAGGTAGCTTCACTGACTCTGATTACGAATTAGGTACGTAATGTTTACCAGTGTAAACACAATTTATTATTTAAATTTTGTGTAACATATAAAAATTAATTACATTTGAAGCCCTTTTTAGTGTTGAATTGTAATTCTGCAGATGGTTTAGGAAATAAATAAACTGAAACGTCAAAGATCCAAAAAATGTTTTTAATTAATAATAAAATGACCGATAGCCACAAAATAATTTTAATATTATATGGACTAATTTTTTTTTTATATTTGTTTAACTTTTTGTATTTTTGACAATGGGTATTTTGTAAGTATTTAAATTATAATTTAGAATTTTTTGAGAGAAAAAGTCTACGTTTTAGTTTGAATGTGCTTAAAACGGTCCCCATGCCAAAATTAAAAATAATAAAAATACAGTTATGATTTGTGTTAAATATGTCAAAATTATCTATATTTTCTAATGTATGTGAATTATTAAGAAATCATAAGAAATAAAATAATGTTATAAAAACTTTTTATTTTAAGTTCATTACCGAAATAATATTCTATGTCATAAATACATAGTGATAATAAACCTCGTTTCGACACCTATGACAAGGATTAAAATCCTTCTTAACACTTCACACATCCAAATAGTCCATTATTATAGACCGGTACTTTGCTTATAAAATTTCTAACCCATTCCTATGAAAAATATATGTGTCCAACAGATTTTGCCAAAGGCACTGAATTAAAGAACACAGGTAGTTTACGAAGAAAAAAAAAAGGTAAAAAATGATTTATTACTCTCTCTAGTTCTTGAATAAACTATAGTATAAGAGGCAAAATCGGGTCTATTTTCCTGAACTCAAAGCTCTTGAAGGGGGGGGGGCGATCGCCCCCACCGCCCCTCCTTGGATCCTCGCCTGGTTGGATGCAAGTCACACTTTCTCTTGACCAGTTTTTTTGATTTATCTCTCTTAAAACATCGTTATAGGTATCACCGTTAGTTGGCAAATATGCACAAAAAGTAAGCCTTTGTTACAACTGAAATAAAGTTGGCAATATGAGAAGCATCATCTTACTTAACAACATGATGTTCAAATAATGTTCACTGCTCTATAAAATACTATATTCCTGTAATGTTAACATAATTGCATTCCAGTTCTCTGCGAAAATTTTTAATCAATCACTGTCGTTTTGCCTGTAAATCTTTTCTATCGAAATTAAAGTTATATTGAAACGGTGGAGAAGCTAGAATAGAAAGATTGCCAGTAGGGGATATATTGGAGTCTGATATTTAAGACGATAAGGCAAGCAAAAGTAGGTTAATCAGTTAATTTCGAAAAATTAGCCAGAAAAAACTATAATAGAAGGGAAATATTTGTTATTCTAAATATATGATAACAAATTGAACAATTATGAATTATTATTTAAAAAATAATTAAATAAAATTATTTTGCTTGCTATTTTGGTATCGATATGCTTTAGAGATCGATCCGATATTATCCACGAAAGCAATCTATTAGGACAGTCTTTTGGGGACTTATATTGAGTCCCTCCTGCCTTACCCATCTTTCTTAAAGTTGTAGAAAGATGGGTAAGGCAGGAGGGACTCAATAGAAGTCCCCAAAAGACTGTCAAGGACCATATGAACTCGAGCTACCGTTATAATATACCGTTTGAAGTCACAATAGAGGATCGAATGGCAAGTAAAAGAGAAAGACCGGAAACATTCTCGGGTGCAAGTATCTGGTACAAAGACGGTTCAAAAACTAGTGAGGGTACTGGAGCTGGGATATATGGGTTACAATCGAGGAAAATACCCAACAGTGTTCCAGGCAGAAATATACGCAATCTTACGGTGCGCAGACGAGATAAACAAGAAAGCTTACAAAGGGAAGCAAATCCTCATTTACTCTGACAGCCAGGCAGCCCTAAGGGCCCCCAAGGGCCAAAAGGTGTCATCGAGGCTGGTTTTGGAATGTCAGAGTGAGCTGGCAATTCTGGCAAAAGACAACAGAGTTATGTTAAAGTGGGTACCAGGACACGAAGGCATCCATGGAAATGAAAAAGCTGATGAGCTAGCTAGAGCAGGGTCAGCATCTCAATACATTGGTCCAGAACCGGCCTTGGGGATGCCGCGGTGCGCGGCCCGAGAAGCAGTCAAAGAATGGATCAAAAGCGAACATAAAAACCACTGGATGATCAGACAGGGTTTATACCACAGCAAGCTATTTATTGGGAATCTGGACCCGAAACTGGCAAAGAAACTACTACAAATGAGTAGAAACAAATTAAGGACTATTACGGGTATAATGACGGGACACATGGCTGTCAAATTACATCTGAATAGAATGAATCTATATAACGGAAACCTCGGCTGCAGACTATGTGGACAAGCCGAGGAAAAGGTGAAGTATATCATATGTGACTGTGAGTCACTGGTGAGATTTAGACAACAAAATTTCGGGTCAGTAAAATTGGAACCGAGAGAAATACTCACTCATTCCTTAGCGGGACTGTACAGATTGAGCCAGGGGGCTAGGTTGACAGAGTGGCTGTAATGTCTAGGGTGAGCACAATAGGCCTACTCTTGTCGCAGTGCATCCGGCTTTAGGCCGGACCCGGTAATATAAAAAAAATCTATTAGGAAAAAAATGGGTCAATTTGATATGTAAATATAAAATATAAATTTTCAGGTTATAAATTGTTAAAAAAAAACACTCAACCAACATAAAAAAATTAAATTAAAAGTATAAAATTAGTTATAAACTACTCTAAATTGTACTCAATTTAATAACTGTAGATATTTTCGTTTACTTGATATTTTTTGAAGTCGAGGCCGTAATAGTTAAAAGAGTTATTTTTAAGTTAATTATAAATATTTTTACAGATTTCACGTCTATTTCATTAATATTTTGTTTACATATCTTTTGATTTGTGCTTTATTTGTTTTTTCGTTAGTTCAGAATTTTTTTACTCAAAGATATTTGCAAAACCGTTAAACTGAGGAAGAAACAACAGGGCGTTCAGAAAAATCAATCATTCATGCATTGTTAAACAAAAAAGTGGAAAATCCATAGAATTTAATGAACCGGCGTATCTGCATTGTGGATATGACTAAAGCATTTGACCGAGTTCGACTCATAGATATTACCAAAATAATGAGAAAAAGAAGCAATAAACCAATAACGTAAAACCAATATAAGCCTAGGATAAATAATATCTGAGTACATAGAAACAAACAGAGTAATAAAATAGGGCGTTTATCTTAAACATAGTTATAAATAAATTCGTAAAAAATTACTCATAATATCGGGATATTAAATGGGAGAAACCCATTTTCACGAAGTGTGCTACGCTGATGACGCAGCATGAGAAAAAAAGCAGTAAACCAACAATTAATTCGATTCATATCAGATGTTAACCAACAACGTAAAATCAATATAAACCTCAGACAAATACTAAATGAGTACATAGAAACAAACAGAGCAATAACACAGAGGAACTACCTTAGTCCTTTTATCACTAAATGTGAATATCAACATTAACAAGACCAAATGCATCATGCAGCTGGAGAGTCCACAAGATGTAAAATAGAAATAGAAACATAATTGAGCGGTTCAACCAATTTACATATCTAGGGGTTGAACCTGTAGCGAGAAATGAAAACACAGGTCATGATGGCGCCCATATCCCAGACTTTCCAAGAGATATCATATTGAAAGGAAATATTTAAATACTGAGTGTAAGACGAGAATTTACCAAACTTTGGCCGAAATAAGAGCCGCGAAAATCATATAAATGATGCATATTGTAGAAATGAAAGCCATAAGAGCCATTTAAGAGAGGAATGGAAATCTTAGAATACAATGTGAGATACAGAGTGTAGCTAAATGGATCAGACAAAGAACAAAATTCTGGAATACACATATGAACAGAAAGTAAACACGAATAAAAATTTCGTGGAGGTAGTATGAAAAAAGCGAAGGCTCAAAACGAAACAATGTATGCTAATCAATAATTTAATTTTTGTTTTCACAGTTGCCAATTTCTCTGCAATAAACCTACTACGGAAATATTTTTACGAGATTTTCTCTACAATATATCAAAAACTGCATCAAAATAGCTCACTTTTATCAGCAGTTTTATGGAAATTAAGTCGATTAAAAAGATCTGTAAATAACAATTGTTTTAGCTTTGAACCTCTTGGTAATAAATCAATATTGGAATATTTTTGTAGGACGATTCCAAAGAATCTCACTCCTATCACAAGTTTTGCCAATAAAAACTTTTTCACAATTTTTAACCCTCTTGCAATGCATCTATCTTGCAAATATTTTAATGGGACCATTATGGAGAATCCCCTATATATATATATATATATATATATATATATATATATATATATATATATATATATATATATATATATATATATATATATATATATATATGTATATATGCAGAAAATTTCTTAAAAATGTCTTGCTCCTATTAATATCTACGATTTAAGTCTCATCAGGTTATTGCATCAGGTACAACCCATCATCTCATACTTATGCGCTATATACTATCTTTAAAATGAAAAAACAGCATACAAGACACGAACAGCGACCTCTTCACGGATCACCCAATAACCCAAGAGCAACATACATCAACAATTGTATAGAAAACCGCCATGGGATGGCGCGACCGTAAAATAAAAATAGAAATATATCAAAACTTAATACACGAAGCATGCCACCCTAAGAATAGATGTCGCATCATTTGGTATCGGCAACCAAATTTACCGCGGGCTTTCGCAGTTCAAACAGGTTTCGCTCGAGAGTGTGTTTTTGAGGACCAACAATTATAAAAAAAGAGATAAGTTATCGTCCGTGTAATTTTAAAATCAATTAGAAAATTCTCGGCAGTGCGGATATAGATTTTTGGTAAACATTATTTGGTTATGGTTAGTTTGGTTGCCAATGCCGAATAATGGGACTTCTATTTTTTGGGTACACTGAAAACTTAAAGTTTTAATTTCAAAGTACATGTAACTTATTTACGATTTAAGGTACAAAATCATTAAATTTGATTAAGGAACGTACATTAAATTTAAAATTATTTTTAATAGTGTAGCACGCTTCTTGTATCGAGTTTTGATATATTTCTATTTTTTTTTACCGTCGCGCCATCACATGGCGGTATTATACTCAATTGTTGATATATGTGGCTTTTGTGTTATTGGGTCATCACTGAAGAGATCGCTGTTCATATTTTGTATGGTGTTTTTTCATTTTAAAAATAGCATATTGGGCAGAAGTGTGAGATAATGAGCTGTACCGGATACAATGACCTAAGGAGACTTTTTTATTCGCAGATATTAATAGGGGCAAGATATTTTGAAGACATTTTCAGCATATAGGTTGGTGTATATTGCTCTCGTTAAATTGAATGATCCATTGAGATGCCGCTGTTCGTGTTTTGTAGGCTGTTTTTTCATTTTAAAAATAGTATATAGAGCAGGACTGCGAGATGATGGGTTGTATCGGATACAATGACCTGATGAGTTCCAGATAAGGAAAAAATTGTAACATAGTATTTTTTGGGACCCAGAGTTTCTTCACTGTAAGAGATAAGTTATAGTCCGTGTAATTTTGAAATAAAATAGAAAATTCTCTTCTATGCGAACATAGATCGTTGGTAATGATTACTCTCGTGTTCAAAAGTAGCGAGAACTTCAAAACAGTGGAGAAGCTGCGGCTCCAAAACATGACGGCAGCGCTCTTTCGTTCTCATCTGGGACTCATCAGGTCATCGCATCAGGAACAACCCATTATCTCGTATTTTTGCCCTATAAACTATTTTTAAAATGAAAAAAATAGCATTCAAGACACGAATAGCGGCATCTCGACGAATCATTAAATAAGATAAGAGCAACAAACATCAACAATATTGTATAAAAATAGAAATGTATCAAAACCTGATACAAGCAAGCTACCCAAAAGATAGCGAGATACGAAAAAAATAAACGAGACGAAAATATCGAGCTTTTAATTGCTAAATCTAGAAAAAAATATTAAACATACAAAAAAACTGTGGCATGCGATTATTTTTCTTATAAATATCAATTAGATTACCTTCCGGGACGCCACTGGAATTAATGATTTTATTCTAATTACATTGAAAAGAGTGCCTTATTATCGCAAATAAGCATGCCAAATTTTATCAAAATCAGCCTAAAGGTTTTTGAGTAATTAATAAAAAAAACAATTTTTCTGTATATGTAGATAGATTTATAGCTTCGCCGTTCCTTAATAGAAGTTCTATAGATTTCTACGATTATAACTATGTTTGCTGGCTAATGTGTTGCATATTTTTTCCTTTTGGTCATATTAAGCAATCTCATTGCAGACAACTGCGTGATACTACGATTGATTCACGAAAATAGAAGCTCGTTCATAGTGCTGTACTGAATTCAGTGTTCTAGTTTCGTAGACTAAACATTCCTGAAGATACCTCGTGTAATTGTAAGTGAAACGTCGGATAATAACTTCAATTTGGCACGGTCTAAACCCGAAAATCATGATTCTCAACTTGACCAACGTCGTGAAAGTTTTCGTTCTTTATTAGAGACATATATATATATATATATATATATATATATATATATATATATATATATATATATATATATATATATATATATGTGTGTAAATAAAAGTATTAGACTTAATAATTAGGATGCATAAGACTTTCCGTCACATTAGGTGTCATTTTTTTATCTTCAAACCTTCAGACTTCTTTTCTTACAAGGTTTTTTATTGGATATCATTTCTTTTATTATTATTGGTTGAGTAAAACCTTTATACAGCTGACGACCGGTCATTAAGTTGCGGAGGCTATAAGGTCATGGTTCCCTTTATTTTTTAAGTTTTAATCTTTAAACTTAAAAAATACAAGGTCTGTCAAGTGGTCTCACTTAGTTTTGTAAAAATAAAAAACTTATCAAATTTTTCTCCAACTAAAATATACTATTGTACTTCCAAACTCTACGGGAGCAGGAGCATATTTTTGTGCTATATTCCCTTATTCGGCACACCATTTTGACGATAGGTTTTTACAGTGAATTATTATTGTCTTGTAGACATGTTTCTCTTCTTTATGTTGCTGTGTAACCTCATTTCCTAAAAAAAAGTATTCATTAAATTCCGAAAGATTTTAGGTTAAGGGATGATTTTAATGATGAAATAAACAAGATAATTCCAAACACGACATACTGAAATCCAGATCTAAAAGAAAATTACAGCTTGATTAACTTAATTGGGTTGCCGAGATATAGGCCAAGTTTTGGGATATATTTTAGGAAAAATATCTGAGAAAATTGGGATTTTGGCTTATTGTAGGAGTTGTATTTTTATCTTATAGAAGGATAATTATCTATTGATACAATAACAATGTAAAGTTACATTTTCTGCGTATGTTAAAAAGTTTTGTTTTAAGTTGTTTACTGTAACCAGTATGTATTTAGTATGAGCAGTTATTTTATTCATTTAATATTAATTTGGCACCATATTGCATCCGTTATGTTTAATTTTTAAAGATAGCGCAGATTCATATTTTGCGCCCCTTTATCAATTTCGGAGAATATTAGACAATATTATTTTTTGTCTTAAATAACTTGAATTTTACTAAATCAATTTTAGTTAAAATTACATGGAACCTTCACAGCAACTTTCTATACGCAACGCACAATATGGTGTATTGGTAGAGTCGTTATATATGTATAAAGTTGTCGAATTCAGAACTCTTCTACGTGATCTGATGTGATCATGATATTTTTTTATAATCAATCAACTAAAAATTAAGTGATTTCTTTAATTCTTCTGTTTTCATAAGTTAAAATAAATTTTCTTTAAACTATGAAGCTAAATTTCATGGAAATATACGTGGTTGTCTTGTGATTGGACTAGTTAAGAAAAAGCCGACTATAACTAAAGGCTTAAGGCTCTTTTGAGGGGCTGTAGTTCTACAAAATTGTCTTTTCCTATATATATATATATATATATATATATATATATATATATATATATATATATATGTATATATAGTAGAAAAAAAATTTCTAGAGTGCTCCCTAACGGGGATACAGGAGTACCCAGCAATTTACCTTATGGACTTAAGTTTTGAACCGACTTGTATAATTTAAGGAAATTTTGATATATTATAGAGGCCATACAGACTCATTAAACCACATTACAGTAGATCTTTTAGATCATCAAAGAAGTCAGGAATGGACTTGCAGCAACACTCGTTGGACCTAATTTTTAACAGGCGTTTTGTTTTTACAAATTTTTAAATAGTTTGTTCATTCCTCTTCAAAAAAGGTACCCTTAATTTATTTCGATTAAACTGGCGGTTTTCGAGATAAATCGTTTTTTATTCAAAACATTCAAAAGCTACTAATGCTAAACCCAAACAGGTAAAAATCAAATTGTTATTGTTAATACCTACGTAATGAAATACTATTAATGGAACTTGTCAAAACTACCTTCAAGTAAAACTAATTTTAAAAAATGGAAGAATATTCTTACGCAGAGTATGCCGATATGCATTTAATTTATGGTGAATCGCTGTCAAATTCTTTGATGGCATGAAAACTTTATGCTGAAAGATTTCCAGCGCGAATATTGCCAAGTCTAAAAACCTTTCCATGCCTAAGGGAAACAGCTGAAAGATGATTAGAAAATAAGTATTAGAGTTAATAAATTCTTTTTTTCATATTTTATTCAGGGTTATTTTTAAAGCGACGTGGCGGTGAGGATTCTTCTATGAGAGCACGAGACTCTCACGTAGAGGAACAAATTTTGCAAAATATTGCTGACAACCCTTCAAACAGCCTAAGAAAGGTCGCGATACAAAACGATGATACAAAATGGATTGTACATGAAACTCTAACAGTTTCTTCACCCGTACCACGTTGAAAAAGTCACGCTATGTCTCCGGATGATTATCCCGCAAGACTTCAATACTTCAAATGATTTATACAGGAAAATAACCTAAATTTAAATTTTTCTAACTTTATTTTTTTTACCGATGAGGCCAGTTTAACAAGAGATGGCATAATAAACTCACACAATTTACATTTTTGGTCTGATGAAAACCCGCATGATATAATTCAAAACAAACACCAAAAAAGGGTTTATTGTTGATCTTATAGGTCCATTTGTTTTGGAAAGAAGACTCAATAGTGAGATTTATTTACAATTTTTGCAACAAGATTTAAATAATTTATTGGAAAACGTACTTCATGATAGAAGAATACAAATGTGGCACATGCATGATGGTGCTCCATCTCATTTTAACCGTATAGTATGTCAACAGTTAACTAACATTTTTGGCCCTCCATGTGGGCGTGTTTTATGACCACCAAGGTTTCCAGATCTAAATCACTTAGACTTTTACTTCTGTAAACATCTAAAAGAACTAGTTTTCATTATTTCCTTTGAAAAATTATACGTTTTGTGGATAAATAAACAGAGCTGGAGCACCACCTGTCAATCTTACGACTTTCCAACTTTGATATATGGATTGCAAATTTTATTTCGCATACTTTTAAATAAATTACCTTTCTATGTCCATTAGCGGTCGTGTGAATATCTACATTGGCTGACGCATTATTTACAAAATAATTTAAGGATTCAGTATATCTGTTTTGTAAGAAACACGTAATACTTTTCTGGAAGCAAGAAGTAAAAAACTAAATTAGTTAAAAAGTCCACGTTATCTTTATCAAATCGATTTATTTCCTAATAGAAAACAAATCACAAATTTGATTTGCTAAATATAATTTACAATGAAATTTTCCCGGGGCCAATAGCTATTCATCGTCAGAGCTTAAAAACAAGTGACCTTTAAGTTGTATATGATTTAAGGCTTTTTTATGATAAAAATGAATGCTATATTTTGGCATACGTATGATTATTAAAAATTCTTGATATGTTGCTACGTCATTTTAATTAGATTTTGGAAGTTTCTTTTTTAATTAAGAAATATATCTTTTAGTTTTTTATTAGATATTTGTAAGTTTATTTTAGCGAGAACTTTAGAGGGACATTTTTTAAAATGATGTTCGTCGATTAAATTTACTACACCCTGCATATATATATATATATATATATATATATATATATATATATATATATATATATATACATTAATTTATTTAATACGTTTTTTCCATTTCTATATGATCCAATGTTGTTCTTCTTCTGAAATTTGTGTCACGCAAAACATATTGTACGACGAATGAAAGACATTTCATTTTAAAGGAAATATTTGCTTTCGATACATTTCGTACAAGTCCCCCACAAAATCTGTTTGTCCAGCATATAACACGTTGAATTCTTTTATTGAATTTCTCGAACACAAAAGAAACTGTTTATGGCATTTGATGTTTTACTCTTTTAAGCTATGTAATGACATAAAGAACTGCTAGTTTGGCTAAAAATTTCAGTTGAAATGTATTTTCTGAATATGGGGCTTTTCTGTGACCCTATATGTAACCCAGATTTAAATTTGAATATTGCCCAGAATTTCTAAAACTAATGGAAATTTGAAACGAACCTCGATACCATAAAAAATCATACAAATGTTTCACTCGTAGCCATTGAATGAAACCTCATTATAATTAAAACGTTTTGTGTTTGACGCCAGATGAGACAAAATTTCCTCATCTGATCTCATTTGGCCGTCACTTACTAAAATTGATGCGGAACAAAAGTTACTGGGACAAGAGGAGAATCTCATCATAGTTTTTTAGAAATAAAAATCATAGTAATCTTATGAAATATCTCTTTATTATTCTGCTCTCTACAACAGCAGCTTAGCACTTCAAAGCACTTTAAAATACAAGAAGGCTTGCTCGTGATTCAACCTTAATAAAAGCCAGGAATTCAATCTTCTTCTTCTTCTTTCTCAGCCCATTGACGTCCACTCCTGGTCCCGATGGTCCTCCACTGGGATCTATCTCTCGCCTTCCGGAGCCAGTCCTTTCCAGCAAACTGTCATATCATCTACCCATCTGCGTTGTGGCCTGCCACGATTTCGGTTCGTTTCTCATGGTCGCCATTGCAGTAATTTACCCGTCCACCTATCGGTTTGTTGTCTAGCTATGTGCCCCGCCCATTGTCACATTAGTCGTGATATGCGTTCAATGACGTCAACTACTTTTGTTCTTGATCTTATTACTTGATTTCGTATTTTATCCCATAACGAGATTCCTAACATTTGTCTTTCCATGGAGCGTTGAGTGACTCGGAGCCTATTTGCATTTTGTTTGGTTAGTGTTATAATTTCCATGCTGTAAGTAGCAACAGACAAGACACACGTGTTATACACTTTCCGTTTAAGGTATATTGATGTGTTTCTATCTCTTAATACGTATTGCAACTTTCCAAAGGCAGCCCATGCCAGCCCTATTCTCCTTAAAATTTCGCCGCTTAATTTTCTTTGCCCAGTTTCATGACGTGGCCTAAATAAATGTACTCTTGGACATTCTCTATGATTTCATTTTGAATCTCTCTTTGTACATTTGCGACAGGGCTCATTAACTTAGTTTTCCCCAAGTTCATCTTAAGTCCCACTTTTCTCGCCTCTTCATTGAAATCTTGAAGCATTTTAGCTCTTCTGGGTTGCTAGACATGACAACAACATCGTCGGCGAAACGAAGATGACTAAGATAAGAACCGTCGACTCTCAAACCTTTCTCATCCCAATTTAGTTTTTTAAAGACATCTTCCAAATCTAGCGTAAATAGTTTCGGAGAGATGACGTGTCCCTGACGCACACCTCTCATAACGTTTATTTTTCCGGTTTTTGTGTCTTTGTCGATTTTAACCTGTATAGTTACGTTTTTATATATATACTCTACGCGAAATCAATTAGTTTCTTAGGAAAGGAAGTGTAAGTGTCTTATCTCCTCAGGCATTAAAGTGATATCTAAACAATAATCTTTTAGAAAAACTTGCCATGCACCCTCGCTGTTATTTTCGCCCATTTTTGGAGATGGTATCTAGAAGAACAGTGTTCTTTGAGGAAACTTTTATTTTTACTAGTAAGAGATTCCTTGTTGTGTACTCTTCACTGTGTTTCAGCCATGCGTTACGCGACTTTTTGGTAGTCGGCAGTGAGGTTTTGGTACAAGAAAGAGAGTTTTTGCTTCCCATTTCACTCTTCATTTCCGATTCTCTTGTGCCCTGCTGCACTGTACTTCTTGTTTTTTGTTATTTGCTTTATAGATGGTTTATAGTCCTAAGCCAACTTAGACTCATAACCTTAATAGAGATAAAATAAGTTTCTCTCCACTCTACAAAAATTAATGCAGAATATTGTTATTACTAAATTTATTACGGACTTTATGAGTAAACAATTATTTGGTGACTAAAAATAAAACGAAACCAATCTAAAATCTCGTATCAGTTGACTGTAATTTGAAGATTCAGTCGAAATAAGACGAGTTTTAAAATTAAAAAAAAGTTATTATACAAAACATTGCCCACCCACATCAAAAATATTCCTTGAGTGTCATTGATCGGCAATTATTTAGAATAGTGGAAATACCAGATTTTTCACTGATTTTCTTTCTTCTATTTTTTGACTGTACAATAAGAATCAGTAGTTTTTTCAACAGTCTTGCACACCTTTTTCCAAATCATTTTTTGCACTTTCGCACATATTACTCATATTTTCCGCTATCCACCTTTAAATCTCGGAACTTCCAGTAAGTTTTAAAAATGTGACAGGATATAATCATACACTCCTGCAAACGGAATATTTTGGGTAGCGTTGGCCGTTCTGTCTACAATCATATTGCTGTCTCATATTAATTTGGAACTATTCTAAAAACCTATAAATAATTATCACAAAGACAAAGGCTCCCTGGAAGTCTGGACGCTCATCTTCGATTTGCAGTTTTAGTTCCAAACAACTTCGCGACTCAGGAAAGGCTGCTAACTAGCTGGACAGATGATGTATCTTGCTTTGAGGCTTTCACAACGGCGTGCCCGCGAAGTTAGTCTCGTGAATTAAATTAAACAAAATGAGTTTCTCAAAACACTTAAATCTATTAATAAAAATAAATAATGTAGGAAAATATCTACAATGAGAAACATAAAATTAGTGAGGAATAACAATATTAAAGTAACTTATATAAATGCAAAACCCAATTTTGAAGATAAAACGTGTAAATAGCTACAGCATATTCCCTTAAACTCCCCAAAAGAAATAACAACAATACAAAGAAAACCTTCATTCCCGACGAATATACGCGTCATGTAATTTTCTAAGACACTGCTCTTAAAATGGTACCGACCTTAACGAATTCCAGATTGTAACTAAAGCTTACAAAACCTCTATAAGAGCATACTCGGTCTTTACACCCCGTACCCCCTTTAGTACCTACCTCGGTCGTACACCCTGTAACCGTTAATTTCATTCCCTTAAAGTTCGAAGGTTTCGGTCTTCTCATCTTGAGGGCGTTAGCTATTCTATACCGTATATTTAATTCGCGAATTGGTTTCTGAGCGTCTCAATATTATTTTTTATATAAAAGAACATTAAAACAAGCTAGTCTATGTTTTTCTATAACTAAAAGAATATACGATAATACCTGTTAAAAAAACATTTCACTCTTCTGAGCTGTTTTGGAAGTAAAAATATAACTCGTTATTTCTTGTGAATAGAAAAAAGCAGTTATTATATAAATTCTTTCTACATATTGTCAAACAATATATTATATTATTGTGAGTTTATTTGATTATACTTTTGTTTCCTAATAATGGAAAAATTGTTCAATGTTTTAATGCTTTTTAACAGTAATTGCATATACCATATGTAAGACCTCCTTCGGCTCTTAACTCTTCAGGGTTATTTACATAACTAGGGTAGGATTTCTTCGACAGATTTATAGACAAATCTTAAAGGAGGAATCCATCTTTTAGTTTATGTAATCATAAATTCTAATTTTATACATTTAAAAAAAAAACATTTAAACGATTCAAAGATAATAAAGTTGAGATTATGCTAAAGTACGATAATTGATTTACTTTCCGTTTAGGCTTTCTTGGGTGGTAATAAAAAATATATACTATCCCGTTCTCACGGATAAAATCTATTCACAAAATTATTATTTAATTACTCATTTAGGCAGAATATACTTCATGGTAAACAGAATAAAATAATAAAATAAATAGTGAGGAAAGATATGAATTTTTTAAAAACTTGAGGAAAATTGCTAGCCTTACTATTTCCTTTATTTTTCTACTTATCTTACTTAGAGAAAGAAACACGTAGTTTTGTTATTTAAATCGTATATGCTGTATTATGCAGCGTTGTAATGTTGATGTAATTTTAAAGTTTATTGGATGAAAAATTTGTTACTTTTATTCATTCCGATACAGTGAAATGAGATGTGACAGCTAAGCGCCGACATAATACTATTAATTTTTTTAAAATGTAAATTGTGTTTTTTATAGAGGTATAGAACTTTAAGTTGGCAACACTTTTTTAACTGGCGGCCATTTTGTCAGCTGTTAAGTGATTTATGTTTAGTTTGGTTTGGCATTTCAACATGAATAGACTGACACCTGAACAACGCTTCCAAATTGTGCAAATTTATTTTGAAAATCATGGTTCTGTTCGAAATACGTATCGCGCACTACGTCCATTTTACGGTCAACATAATCGTCCATCAGAGCAATTAATTCGATTAACTATGGAACGTTTTCGCACCACGTTTACTCTAAATGATAATACGCATCCACAGAGACGTCGTACAATGCGTACAGAAGAAGTCATTGCTGCTGTAGAGCGTAGCGTAGAGGAAGACCCGAATCAATCTATCCGCCATCGTGCACAGGAATTGGATATGTGTCCATTCACTTTATGGAATATTTTGCGGAAAGATCTTTGTTTGCGTGCTTACAAAATCCAACTCGTGTAAGAAATGAAGCCACACGATCACCTAGCAAGGCGTAGATTCGGTGAATGGGCTCAAAACAAGATTGCCGTTGATCCCGATTTTCATAAGGGAATTTTGTTTAGCGATGAAGCTCACTTTTGTTTGAATGGATACGTCAATAAACAAAACTGCCGTATTTGGAGTGATGACAATCCTCAAGTGTATGTTGAGACATCGTTACATCCAGAAAAACTGACTGTTTGGTATGCTTTATGGGCTGGTGGAATCATTGGTCCGTACTTCTTTAAAAACGATGCTGGTCAGAACGTTACAGTCAATGGTGACCGCTATAGAGCCATGATTATTGACTTTTTCGTTCATCAATTGAACAACCATGATGTGCAGGAGCTGTGGTTTCAACAAGACGGCGCAACATGTCACACAGCTCGTGCCATAGTTGATTTATTGAAGGAAACGTTTGGTAACCGCATAGTTTCACGTTTCGGACCCATGAATTGGTCTCCAAGATCGTGCGACTTAACGCCGCTAGACTATTTTCTGTGGGGATATGTGAAGTCGCTAGTCTACGCCGATAAGCCTGAAACGATTGATCACTTGGAGGACAACACTCGCCGTGTTATTGCCGATATACGGCCACAAATGTTGGAAAAAGTCATCGAAAATTGGACCTCCAGATTAGGCTACGTCCGAGCCAGCCGTGGCGGTCATATGCCAGAAGTCATATTTAAATTATAATGCCAGAAGGTTATCTTTCGAATAAAGTAAATTTCATGTCAATTTAAAAAATTCATCTTTGTTTTATTCCATTTAAAAGTTCTATACCTCTATAAAAAACACCCTTTATTTATAGAAACTTCTTTTTCTGTTTTGTCAAGCACTATATGCTGTGAAAGTGTGTTACTTAATTTTTTCCATCCTGTATATCCATCACCAAATCTCATCCGAAAGTTCAGATATAACGTTTTTCTTAATTATCGCAAAAAAAAAGTGTTTTTCCGTTATGGTTTCTTCCTTATTTAAAAAAAAATCACTTGTTGGCATTATATTACAGTTCATTTCCATATAGAAAGGCAAAATATCATAAATTAGTAATAAAACTTCTAAAATAAGGTGCCTTTTAGAGCAAACTTAGGGTGGGTTAACCGAAAGTAATTTGGTACAAAATACCTAAATTTTATGTAGGAGGAATGGGGAACTTTGTGTATTTGAAGAACTTTATTACAGAAAATTGAATTAGGCAAAGTTAATTATTTTTCCCATTTGCTCTAAATTTATTTTTAGTATATTTACCCTTCCCTCGCCTGTTAATCACTCTTAATTAAGGTCATATTTTAAATTTAAAATATTTTAGTCGGTTTCCTAAAAATTAGGTGTAAGTTGAGTAAATAAATTAACAATAGCCCAATTTTAAATTATTATTTGCAAAAAAAAGTTCTAAAGCCAAAGTTTCTTGTCCCGACGTCATGCCAGATTAAAGAAAACTGTTGATATTCATTATTATATTGTAGATACTCTGCAAGTAAAATTGACAACGCTTCATTTGCCATTTTATATTCTTTAGTGTTATATTAATCCATTTTTCTTGCTAAAATGATAAAAATTATACATCTTCTGCCTTGAAGACATTTTTTATCAACATGGTTTAACAGGTTGTAAACGGAAATAATTGTCCATAATATAAATCAAATTTACAGGGATATTTGTCATTTCTCAAAATTCATGTTTTCATGACGGTGAGAAGAAGATGATTGGGTACTTTAGGCAAACTCTTGAGGCTATATGTGGATTGAACTCCGTGACGTTGGCAATTACAATGACAAGTTGATAATGGTTCTCTTCTATTCTAAACAGCTGTTCAGCACTGCGTATTCTTGTCCACTCTCGGATGTTCCTCGACCAAGAGATCTGCTTCCTTCCAACACCTCTACGAGCCTCGATTTTACCCATCATTATCATCTGAAGAATTCTGGGCCAATTTCCTCTGAGAACATGACCAAAATATGCTAGTTTTCTGCATTTTGCAGTTGTCAGCCATTCACGAGTGTCATCTGCCCGATCTAAAACCGCTATTTTAGTCTGCATAGCTACCTAGAACATTTGAAGCATTTGTCTATGCAACCAAGTCTCAAATGCCTTCAAACGCTTGATCGTGACAGCCTTTAGTGTCCACACTTCCGCTTTATACAGTAACACAGACAAGATGTAATATTAACAATCTTTTGGCGAAGTTTTAAATTTAGATTGTCATTGCAGACAAGCAACCTGATTTTTAGAAATTTGTGTGGTTTGATTCGATTCTGTATTTAACTTCTTTATCTGGGTCAAGCCGTTCAGTTATATAACATCCAAGGTACTTAAAGTGGAAGACTCTTTCAACGATTTGTCCATTTATTAGCAACGAAGCGTCTGGATATGGTGGACGACTGAAAATCATAAATTTAGTTTTAGCAATATTTATGTTGAGTTCTATTTCTTTCTCAAACCTATTGACAGAATCTAAGAGTTGTTGTAGACCCCGAAGGCTATAATTTATGATGGCGGTATCATCGGCATAACGAATCGTGTTTATTAGTTCGCCGTTGATTTTAACCCCAATTAATTTGTTATGTAGGGCTTTCTTAAAATCTTTGTCCGAATATAAATTAAACAGCAATGGGGAGAGAATACATTCCTGTCTATTGCCCCGTTAAATTTGGTATTCTTTGGTAAGCTTACCATTAACTCGGACCACTTCCCTCTGACGCCAATATAGATTCTCTATAATCCGTACATCCTTGCCATCCACACCAGCATTCTTAAGTATATCTATCAGCTTCACTTATTGCACTCTGGCATACGCTTTCTCGTAATCGTGTACAAAAATATCTTTACATTGGTCTCGACATTTTTATAGAAGTATATTAGAGTAAATAGCGCTTCTCTTGTACCAAAGGCATTCATAAAGTCAAATTAGGTCTCATTTAGGTTGTTTTCGCATTTATTTCTTATCCTACAGTAAATAATACTCAGGAAAACCTTCAAGATGTGACTCAAATTTCCTATATCTTAGGTATTTACTTTATTGCTACCAATACATTCCGTAACATTTACGTGAAATCTATCCATGAAATCTTAGCTTTTCAAGTACAACTTCATAACTGACACAATCAAATGCCTTGACCAAATCACAAAACACCACCAAAGTGAAGGTTTTGTCAATATTATTATAAACACTCCAAAAAAAAATATAAGCCACATCTCTTGCTCATTTTCCAGCCTAAAAACGAAACTGAGTCCTGAAAATTAAGTTATTGTTTTCAATAAATGATATCATTCTTAAGTACTTTTTCTATTATCTTAGATAAGATCGGTAGTAACGAAAGAGGTCAAAATTTGTTAGGTTGTTTTGGGTCACCACCCTTTGCCATCTAAGATATGACTGACACTATTAAATTATTTGGAAAACTGTAATGGAACAAATATTAATTATTTTACACCATCCAATGTGAACTATATTCTGTTAAAATGGATAATTAAATAATCACTCTGTGAATAGATTTTCCGTGGAAATAGGGTAGTTATATTTTTTATCACTATCCACGAAAGTCTAAAGGAAAAATAAATCAGTTATCGAGCTTAACTTTTATTATCTGTGTCGTTTAAATGTTTTCTTAAAAATATATAAACTCAGTAAATTTATGAAGTCATAAAACTAAGAGACCCTTTCTAAGATTTGGCTATAGATCTGTCGAAATAATCCTACTCTGATTAAGTAAGTAAAACCAGACATGTGAAGGGTAGTTTTTAACATATGGTATATGAACTACCGTTAAAATGTATTAAAATATTGAACGATTTTCCCATTATTTGGAAACAAAATAATAATCAAATAAACTCATTATACTGTAATATAACGTTTGATCCGTGAAAGGTGTGTAGCGTCTGTTTTTCCTGATTGCAAGAAAGAATGATTCAAATACCAAATGAATAAAAGGGCACTCAGGCTTTTTCACAGACGTTATATTATCTTATTCTTTTAGTTATAGAAAGAAATAGAATAGTTTTATTAATTGTGTTTATATACAAATTAAGATTAAGAAGCTTACAAGCCAATTCGTGAATCAAGCATCCGGTATAGAATAGCTAACGCCCTCGGCACGTGACGATCGAAACCTTCGAACGTTAAGGGAAAGAAATTGACGTTTATCGGATTCCATGGGGTAATATGGGTACAAACGGGAATCAGAGGGGGTCGAGGGGTGTAAGTTTCGAAGACATTCTTTTAAGGAATAGAAAATGTCAGTCACAGTTTGAATATCGTTAGAACGGTACCGTAGTACCAGTACCGTAGAATAATTACGTCACGGGTATAATCGTCGGGAAAGAAGGTTATCTTTGTTTAATTTGGGGAATTAAGGGATTATTGTGTGTTATTTTAGTGGGGCATTTCGCGATTTTCATACGGTTCGATTAAGTAATATAAATAGCTGTTTTTCGCGTTTTATTTCTTTTTTTTTGTTTAATATTTGGTTAAGCTATTTTTACGTGTTTTTTTCAAAATTGGGTTTTACGTTTTTGGTTAAAATAACGGCCGAGAAGAGCAACTATGTTAGTTTTTTCGTAATTGTTATTAGTTTTAAGTTTCTCATTGTAAATAGTTCGTTTTTATTCTATTTATTTTGTTAATAGATTAAGTGTTTTGAGAAACTTGTTTTACTCAATCTAATTAACTTTTGTGAGACCTACAAAACAAGAGATGTCTTCTGATGAACTAATTAGCAGCCTTTCTGGAGTCCTGAAGTTCTGAGTTGTGGTTGGTAAGCTTAATTAACCGTAGTTGTTTGGTACTAAAGCTGCAAGAGAGAAGACACACGACCAGACTTCCAGAGTATCTTTATTACTATGAAATTCAATTATAGGTTATTAAAATAGTTACTAATTAGTATAGGGCAGAAAATGATTATAGATGAAAGGGTTAACGCTACCACAATATATCATTTGAAAGAGCCTATGATCAAATTTACAAAACAACCCTCTTGGAACAATTTATTTACTATATTGCCTATAACTTCAAAGCAAATGCTGGGCAGTTCTTTCACAACTTTGGCCGTAACGCCCTGAATACCAGCTGTCAAATTATTGTCCAAACCATTCGCTATATCCGATACCTCAAAAGAATTTTTCGGGACAGAGTAATTAAATGAAATTAAAATTTTTATGAAATTCTTTCTATTAAATATTTTTATGTAAAAATAAATTGAACGTCTGGACTTGGACATATATTATTTTTGAGTATTTCTTTGGAATACAAATACTACGTTCTTTATAAGAATCCTGCATTGTAGGGTTTTGATATTTCTTATATCCTAACTTGAAATGGGAGAGTCACTTTATTTTTTCAATAAACTATATAACATTAGTCGAGCAACATATGTGTACGAGTTAGGATTATGGTTATATTTTACTTATTTTATGTTTGGGATTTATTAAAGTTATGAAGCAGTTTGGCGATACGGGTCAAAAATGAAAGCTTCTAGTTTTGTTTTGTGGATTTACTTTCTTTTTACATAATTATAATTTATTAGAAACTTATACTTAATATCTTAATTTGTAATTAACCTGAACTAAATGATTTATCTACACACTTGACCTTTAAGCATTACAATTTAGATATGTATTTGTAAATTTTGAACCCCACACTCATTACCATTGCCTAACTTTAAAACTGGTCCCAGATAGAGAGACTTAAAAGTGCTAAAATAAGCCAATGAAATTTTAACCCTTAAAAATCCAAGATTAAGAATAATAAAATTTTTTTATTACTAAATCTGTAAACATGGAAAATTTTTTGGAAAATTCTATTCCTCTTATCAATTAATGTGTCTATATAAAGGTTTGTATGTTGACCTATATGGGTATTTCTCTACAAACTGGGAAGTTTTGATAATATTCCCAGCAAATTTTTTAAATTTACATTTAAAAAAATCTTACATACCAAGTAGGTAACAATCTGGGAAATAACAAACAGCAAGGGAACCAAAATTTTGTCTACTATTGTAGGAAATATTGGATATTATAAAAAAAATTGCCACAGGGGACTGTTGCATATGACAGAGGAGTGTTATATTATATACATTAAAACACATTTTAATTCTCTTACTAAATCTTTATTAATCATTTCCATCCATGGAAGTTTTGTATTTAAGTAAAAATTACATAAATACAAATAACTTTCATTGTCTATTCTCAGAAACATACCTATTTTCATAATAATAAAGGCATACATAATTTTATAAGGAACAATAAACTTTAAAAATTAAGTACTGATATGAATTTTGAGAATTTCAGCAACACACGGAGGAATTTGCTGAAAATTGCTAAGTACATTAGAATCTAGCATATTTTTCTTTTTCTTTTTTTGCAAACAAATCAGTTGTGTCTTTAGATAATTTTTTTATCATTATACAATGGTATTTCTACTCCGTCTTTGCTTCTCGGTGTTCTCGCGAAGTCATATTTTTTACAAGTTTTCTAATACCTTTCTCTTTTTCCTTCAGATATTTCAGGTGCTCTTTCTCTCTCATTTGTTTCCTTTTTAACTGACTTCTAAAAGAAGGAGGTTCTCAATTCGTCGACTATATATGTTTTTTTTTATGTATATACACCGATTACTCTGGAATGGCGGCACCGATTTGAAAGAATTTTTTTACGTTATATAAAGGAAGTTGCTGCGGTGGTCCCATATTTTTTTGGACGAAATTGGTACAGTAAAATTCAAGATGGCGCTTACAATATGGCGACAGAAAACTTAATTTTATCCGATTTTCTCCAAAATTGGTATGGAGGAATTCTCGGGGTCATACACAATGAATCCGAAATTATTTTAAAAAAATTCAATATGGCTGATCCAATATGGCGGACAAAAAATTTAATTTTGTCCGATTTTCTCCTAAATTGGTATAAATGAGTTTTCGGGATCGTATATAACGAATCTAAAATTATTTTTAAAAAATTCAATATTTCGGATTTGATATGACGTCGTAAAAATTTTACATTTTTCGATTTTCTCCAAAACTGATATAGGGGGTCTTAAGGGTGTTAAATTATGAATTTAAAAGTATTTTTTTAAGATTTAATATGGCGAATTCAATATAGGAGGCCAAAAATTTGACATTTTTCGGTTTTGTTCAAAAGAGGGACTGAATCATTTTTAAGGATGTAAATAGCGAATATAAAATTATTTTAAGAAAATGTAATATGTCAGATGGAAATAAATTTTAAATTTCCTGATTTCATCCAAAATTGGTATTAGGGGGTTTTGAAGGGTTTAGATTTAAATTAGATTAAGACGTTAAAATTATTTTCTTGAAATTCAATATGGCGGATCCAAGATGGTGAATTAAAAATTTAACCTTATTCGCACATTTTCAGATTTGGTATTATGGGGTTTATGTCCCAAGTTCTTTAAATATCGATATTGGAAGGTTTTGAGGCCTATATTACCAATCTAAAATTAACTTGAAATTTAAGAAAATGGATTTACTATGACAGACGAATTATTTGTTTAATACAATTTCACAGGTATTTGGAGAACTCTAAGAAATTTTAGTGGTTCATTTTAGGGTGATTCATAATCTTGGATAAAATGGATACTTTTTTGCCACCTCATTTCAAGGTACATTAATTTCGTTTAGTACTGAGTTCTAATAATTTATGGATATCATAATGAATTCAAAATCAAAAATCGAAAAATAAAATTTTTATAAAAAAAAATTGAACCGACTTCTAAAAGTGCGCTAAAAAGTGAAAAATAAATATAAATTTTTATATAAAATTGAAATTTTTGAAGTCGGCGCCAAATTATTTCTAAATGAAATAAATAACTACTAATATATGCAAATTATAGTAAGAAAACCATTACAAATGAAACGTTTTTAATCTGTTTATGCGAATCACATTTTCTCAAGTATTAGTTTGGCGCCGACTTCAAAAATTTCAATTTCATATAAAAATTTATATTTATTTTTCACTTTTTAGTACACTTTTAGATGTCAGTCAATTTTTTTTATAAAAATTTTATTTAGAATATTTTTACTACATTCGTATTGCTTTCGTTCAGCCCTCCTTTTTTTTTTAAAAAGTTTCTTCTCTAGAAAGCTTCTTCTTTCTCGGAGCCATGCTCAAAAGAAGTGTTGCACACCTAAAACGAAAGTACACTTACTATCAAGATAGTCCTTTAGAGACTAAAACGGTCCATTGTCTTTTTTATATAGAATGGTACTGTTATCAGGGGATTGTTTAATTTGACTTTATGCCAAGATCTTCAGAAATCTATAAGTATGACGCTATTTTACTGTCCAAAATATTATGGTATTATTCTACTCGACACAGACACTTACCAGGAAACTGTTGACCGTAATGTACCAACACGAACTCCTGAGACTAAATTTCGTTTAGCAAACGAAAGAATGTTGGCCTGCTTTTAGTAGTAACCTGCAATTATCTTTGCTGTCGATAATGTGGTAATTAAAAAAATCAGACAGAGGACTGCTCAAAATTTTTTAGGACAAACTTGATGCTATTTTTGTAATATTCAAACCATAGTTAAATGAGCTTTTATAAGGAACTAAAATCATATCGAAAAAGATAAAAAGAGTAGTAAATAGTGAAGAGGATTTATGTACAAACCTGACTTAAATGTACTATTAATTATTTGAAAAATGAACCAAGCAGCAGTTGTTACCCAAAATCCCACTAATCGTTATGAACAATTCGAGTCTACAAACAAAAATTCCGAATCCTAACACAAAGCAAGCTGATCTCATTAAATCTATAGAAAGTAAAGTTGTGGAAATACCCGAGAAAAACCCAAAAAGGAAATTAAAGGAACTGATCAAAAAGCTAAATTTTTAAACGGAATATTTTTTTCATTTTTTAATAGGACAAAGTCCTGTTAAATATATATAACGCCTCCAGGATATTCGTTTGAAGTTATAATTCAGCTGTATATATCCAGGCAGGCAGGAACATGTTATTAATAAACTTAAATTTCAAAAGTGTAGGGTTTTGGAACTCATTTAACTTTAAATTTGTTTCGTAAAGCAAATGCTATATTTTTGTATTTTTTTAAATTAACAAATCTAATCAACAACTACTTATATGTAGCGGGTTTATTGAGTTAAAAGAGGTAGAAAATTTTCGCTTCAGAACACGCTCTTCTGAAATAAACAATACTGTTGAATATATATATATATATATATATATATATATATATATATATATATATATATATATATATATATATATTGTGACGCGTTTTCGTAGGAGGGGAGCAGGTCGTGCTCTGCGGATCTACTTTGATTACGGCAGCGGAACATCGGTCAGTGGATGTTTCTCGTGCAGACAGTCATCGGTCAAATGCTCAGCGCATGGGTATCGGTTTGACGGTATCTACTTATATTCGGGATATCCCTGCTCTCTGAACTGATCAACGGTTTGACTGCCTGAAGGTCAAAACATCCACTCGGTGGTTGGTTCTCAGGCGCCACCCTCGGGATTCATGTGGTCGAGGGCCCACTTATGCACCTGGAAGTTTGTTACAGTGGAGAAACGGCAAGCCAGGGGTCAATTGCGCGTATTAGTGCTGGCTGCTGGCTGCCAATTGTTATACGTAATGTTAAAAATGGGACTAGGTAATAAAACAAATGGTTATAAAACATCCTGTATCCTATACTCCATCTTTTTGTTATGAAGATATGGCCTAAAACTAACTTACAATCTAAGATGGATAATTATATAAACAAATAAACGGTCTGGAGGGCAAGAGTATGTTTTGAAAGCTGTTTACGGTAGCTCGTACTGGTCGGTGACGCTGAAGACGTTAACCCGGCGGTATCATTCACGACGCTATCTATGTTACCTCGTACTACACGGTTGCGACGCTGTTCACGACGGCTCGTACTCAAATTATCGCGTTTCGTGTCTAAAATCCGCATTCACGGTTCACGGCACTTCGTATTAAAATTCGAACGACGGCGGTATACACGATATGTAACAATAACTCGGCATCGATCGGCGATAGGCGGCGTCTCTACACGCGGTAGTAGCGATAACCGTCGGGACGACAGTTGTTAAGCGCCCTTATCAACGGACATCGGAGGGCACCTGGCGGTAAAACACATTCCTGGTCATTTGCTAGATCAGAGAATGTACTCGTATCGCTAGCGGCGTAGCCACTCGTTGCGTTACAGATTGTTGCCTGTTGAGATGTTTAATATAAAATTTCTCCATTAAAATATGTTTTTTGCGAATCCTCTTTCTAAAGCTCGCAAACCGCCTTGGGAAAAGCTACTTCACATTATCTCGCATCAAGCTATCCATTATTTCAATTGTTTCAGTATTTTTTGTTATAGTGTTACATTTTCTATTGTATTTATATAGGAAAAAATTTTGTCCCTTAATATTTGATGGTCGGAGTTGAATAAAGTTACTCTAAATACATCATTTATCTTAGCTTTTTTCCGTCGTTTGACGATTGGTACTAAAAATTTTTTTCATTCCTCTCACCGGTTATGCTTCATAAGGAAATGTTTGACTAGAAACCTAGTTTTTGATTTTTATGCTGTTCCAACTAACTTCGTAAAAAGAATGCCAAGAATTATCGAGCTAAGAAAATATTTTATCAGTGACATTGTATTTTTTCAGTTAGAATAAAGACAACAGAGTGAAAAAGACTATACTGCATAAGTAATAACTTGAGTCTATTATAGAGCTGACGGCACATTTTCATAAATCCGTATTTTTATAGTTCAGTTTTTAAATTCGTGCAACACGCTTCGCAAAAGCTTTCAAGTACTTTATTAGGAAAACATGCAAACTGTCTACGTGGGCGTTACTAGCTGTCAATATATTAGAGAAAACATAAAATGTGATATTGCGAAGTGAACCGGAAACATTACCGGTGATGAATAAAAAATATAGTAAGAAAATATATGTAAGTAACAAAAATGTTATATCGAAATTTTTGGCCTGTTCACTTTAGCGACTTCAATAATGCGAAAGATTATCATCACTAGTAATCCATGCATTATTTAAAGGCAAAAAATATATTATACTATACTCAACGGCCGCAACGGAAGTAATCCTAAACCTGACACCTCTATATATATTTCTAGAGAACATGGCGAGGAGGACAATTTATAGGATTATGAGAGGTGGGGTCATAAAAAGAAGGCTCAATCTCTTATCCAGAAATCAAAAAATCTGGGACATGTCCCAAGATGAAATGAAAAAGAAATTCAGCTTTGTGAAAAAAGTTTAGTCGCAATAGCGAATGAGACAGAAACACCATCGAAAAACTCAAGCAAAGCAATGGATGGAACTCGAGTAGGAGTATATGGACTGGCACCAGATACTACGAAAGATTGGGTAAGTCACCAAGGATTTCCCAGGCAGAAATACATGCCATTAGGGAACGTATTCAATTTAACAAGGAGAATAACTATCACGGTCAAGAGATTATCATCTTATCGGATAGTCAAGCAGCCATAAGTGCGCTGAGCTTTCAAGTTATCAGTTCCAAGATGGTCCGGGAATGAGCAGAGGAACTAAATGATTTAAGTAAGAATAATAAAGTCACCCATATGTAGGTACTGGAAAATACCGGGATAGAGGGGAATGAAATAGTAGACAGTCTTGCGAGGAAAGAGGCTGAGATAGCATTTCTGGAGCCAGAGCCTTTCTGTGGAACCAATAGCAGCGTAATGCTGGAAGAACTAAAGAAGAAAGCAGAAGATCCAATTATTGGACGGAGCTGTAAAGATTGACACAAGCGAAGATACTCCTGGGGAATTACTTTCAGAAGAAATTCAAAGAATGCAGAAGATTATGTAGAAATTAACTCAGATTTCTGACAAGGCTCCTGACGGGACATTGCCACCTTAAGGGATACCTCAAGAAACTCGGACTGGTAGAAAAAGAAGAGTGCATATTCTGTGAGGAGGAGGACGAAACCTCTATTCATAGCCTTTCAGAGTGCAGCGCTCCAAAAAATCCCAGATAACCGTTCTCGGGAACACACCAAATCGAAGAAGGAGAGCTACCCATCTTGAAGCCTTCCAACATCCTAAGATTCCTGAGGGAAATAGGACTGGAGGACCTGATCTAGCCGATAAGATAATTCTTATGACTGGGCGGCAGTAGGGGGGCACGATAGATCTACCAGGTCGCAGTGTACAGACACCCAACTATATGCACATACATACATACCCACGTCTTCGCTTCTAGTCGGAAACATAGCGCCCCCAAAGCTATTATATGTATTTTGACCCCCTGATTAAGAATATCGAGGGTTAATTCTGGAAAAATGGACAGGTAATTCGATATAAACAAAAAAATTCCAAATAATTAAAAACCTATTTTTGGTAAATCATATTTTTGTGTTCCTGGATCGATTTTAAGGAAAAAGTGCAAATTCGCCCCCCCCCCCTCCCTCGCTAATTTTTAGTTAAATATTTCAAGAATGACATTTTTGCCACTTTCAGTATAAATGTCTTTTAATTAAATATATTTTTTCAAATTCCGCGCCGACAAATGAACAACAGCCAGCTGGGATTATTCGCAATAATATACGTTCCTCTATGTAAGAAGGGAATGCTACATATAGTTTTATGTCCTGTCACCAGCATTTGTGCTGTTGGCATTGAGCGGTGTGGCCGGTGGAACCTCATCCTTGCTTCTCCTTAAATCACTAGCTTGGGCATAGTAGTCGTTTGCATTACCTTGGGCCACCAAACCAAGCCAGAATATGTAATGGCTGATCTCACCACACTGGCGTATAACCATCTTGGGTAAAAGACTCCATGTTTTTCCAAATAATCTTCTAAGAATCATAAGGCTTTCTTTTGATTTTCTTGTAATATTTTCCACGTGTTTGTTCCAGGTCCAAGATTATCTTTGGATATTTTAGTTCCTAAGAAAGTGTTATTGTGTTTCCTTGTAGGATAATGAGGCTCAGGTCAATCTAGTTTCCTCTGTTTTGTAAAAGGAATTAAGGCAGTCTTTTGGGAACTTATTTTGAGTCGTTCCAGTCCTACCCATCCTTCTCCAACACTGAGAGCCTATTGCATTCTCTTTCTCAGAGTTGTATTGAATTTACTTTGGCTTAAGTTTATTAAGTAATCAGTATATATTAGTACCGAGTGTTCGTTTCTGCTCAAAATTCGCAAAAACCCATCCATCACCAAGTTTTAAAGCAGTGAAGAGAGAACTTGCCCCTGTGGACATCCTTCAATCCCCGCGCCATCAATGTTCCTCCAAGCAGTTCTATTTAGACGACCCTCTCTTTTAGCATGTTTTCTATCGATCTGCAACAGGTCTCTTATTGCCGTGGTGACTGATTGAAATGACGTGTTATCGAACGCCCTTGCTATATCTAGAAATGTTCAGAAGTACTTCTCCGTTTTCCAGCGTGTTTTCCACTTTGCTGACCACTTCGTGGAGAACCGTCTTTTCTTTTTCTAAGCTATACTTTGATTGTAATCAGGAAACTGGATCCAAAGAGTTTAGTTACAAGATGGGTTCATATAGGCTGCACCAGATATAGACATCATGACAGCTACTTCTACGATTATTACAGAGAGTAATTGTGAATTATGAAATAACATCCACTTTAGCTGAAAAGCCTGCCTCCACATGAGATCTCACTAATATTTGTGGTGAAACAGTTACGAGATATGGCTTATTTTTTTGCATACAGGTATATCTTTTGATAAAATTAATTATTCATAATAAAATTATTTGTTGACAAATATTTTCCACTTAGAGAATAATTAAAACCACTCACCAAACTCCTTTTAAAACTTTATATTTGACACTAATACCAAGGAGTTGAAATAATCCACTGTTAAATAATTTACAATTAAAATAATTGCAGTGAAAGTTTCTCGGGCATCTTCTTGTTAATGAGTTAGAAGTTAAGTTCACTAAAACTTTTAAAACTAAATTAAACTTCTGAGAAGTTATTAATATGTATTCCCAGTTAAGACCTGCAAATTATTACCATACCAGAGAAATGCTTTTAACTTTGGAATACAGGAAATTGTTGTCATTTTCCTGTTTTTCCGTGGGTTTCTAAAAAATATTGAAAACAATTTAAAATTGCAAGTTGTAGACTTGCATTGCCTCTATTTTTTTTTTGTTAATTTGATGGTTCGAGTAGGTGGTATTTTAAATCGAAATCTAGCATATCTAGTGAATAGATAAACTTGCAGCTGGTATATACACATATACATCTATAAGGGGTGTTGTTCTGACTGACTGACATATCAACGCACAGCTCAAACTATATAAAGACAGAATGAAATTTTGGGAAATGTTCGGCACTCTAAATGGGTGAAAAAGGGCAAGTTGTAATTTGATATATTTACTGATATATCTTGACCTGGATTGATTTTAGTTTCAAGAGATAAATCATCACAATATCTAAAAATGGATTTCTTGATTTTACAATTGTTGCATTTTAAAAGAGGAAAAGCAGGTAAAACGATAAATCACGATAATAATATGATTTTGTTTTCTCATGTTTGAGCTTGAGGTATATGCCTATGGCATGGAGGGAAACAAAATTAATCTAGGACAGGCTACATAAGCTCTAAGTCCATCAGCCTGAATAATTTCTTATTCATGGCACTGGAAATGTTGGTAGATCAACACATCAAGGAGGAGGATATGATGACAGATTCTGCGCTGCATCGACTTGATACAAGAGACGAAAACGCGCTGTCGAATTGTCGAACCTTTTTAGGCACCTTTATCGATATCAAGGGGGCGTTTAACAACACATCTCACGATTCGATAAGAAATGCTCTATAACGACGATGCTCTGAATCGACAGTAGTCACATTGCTCAGAGCAATGTTAACTTAGAGACTAATATATTCTGAACCTGTAACTATCGCCTGTAATGTGGAGCCTTGTGGTGAACAGCCTGCTGAGTGAACTAAATGATGCTGATTTGTATAGACAGATCTACGCCGATGACCTGGTCATTTTGTGCCCTGGTTTCGATATCCTGGACTTGGGGAGACAAATGACGCGGGTCCTGCAGATCGCGTGACGATGGTGCCGCAGGGAAGGGCTTGGTATAAACCCGGACAAGGTCGAGGTGGTACTCGTTAAAAAAAAAGAAGGGAAGGGATCTTCAATACAAGGGAACAGTTAAATTCCTGGTAGTAATTCTGGGCTCACGACTGAGTTACAATGATCATATTGAGGCTCGAACCAAGAAGATCAACGAGTCTTAAAGTGCATCTGAAAGCTGATACCGAGCGTGCTATTTTGGATATATACTATGGTG
Source organism: Diaprepes abbreviatus (assembly GCA_034092305.1). Classification (NCBI taxonomy): domain Eukaryota; kingdom Metazoa; phylum Arthropoda; class Insecta; order Coleoptera; family Curculionidae; genus Diaprepes; species Diaprepes abbreviatus. The sequence goes on along the minus strand of JASJET010000071.1, from coordinate 3,180,632 downwards.
GTCACATGAAATGTACGCCGCTGGCTTAGTAAAGAAAAGCGCAAACATCATCTTCAATTTGACATATTAAACCAACGTCTTGTGTGGGAATAATAAGTGCGATGACGACTGCCCACACTAGTTTTTTTGAAGGTCCTGGCAAACCTATCTCCTCTTCATTTGTACATAGAAAACAAGACCCTGAAGGTTATATACTATCTCAGTTGCCTAGGGCATTTCAGAACTGGGATGGGCGGCTACTCACTTATCTAGGAAATCGTGGTTAAGAGATGCCCATCGCTCTCTATGTAAACAGATTACATGGCGCCACTCTTGAAACCCACCTATTCTCTGAAGATACTTTTTTTCAAGCAGAAAGATTGAGAGGAGGTGTAAAATCTCCTTGTGTAATCTTGATAAGATGAAAGATCTGAAGTCTGAGTATTCGGCTGGAGCACAGGAGCCAGAGAGTTCTACTCTCTTGGAAAACGTGCGGCGATCTATACATCGGAAATTTATGGAATCTTGCAGTGCGGCCATCTCTGTGAGAGGGACATAAACATAAATGGGATAATAAATATAGGCTCAGAGAGTAAGGCGTCGATGATGGCAATGATAACTTCACCACTGATGTCGGAGTGTAAGGATGTACTGAACAGTCTGACAAGAAATGGGTGCTCAATCAGACTCGTGAAGTTCCCGACTCACTCGGGTATACACGGAAATGAGGGAGCAGGTTATCTGGCAGAGATGGTGTCCCCGAATGAACCATATGGATCTGAACTAATTATACCTGTCCCATTTGCAGTTGGTAAAAGGCAACTAAAAATTGTTGCTGGAAAGCAAATTTACTATATCGTTAGAGGAAATCTTGGTATGAGGTGCTTCTTTTCTTACGAAGGCAAAAGCTGCATATTGTGGTGGGACTGTTGACAGGACATTGTTACCTGAGGGACCATCTTCATAAGATTTGTATCGTAGATGGCCCGAAGTGTAAATGGTGTAAAGAGGAGGATAAAATCGCTGACCACCACCTCAGAGGATGCCCAGCACTCAACGGACTGAAGCCAAGATACTTGAGAGATACTATTTTGTTACTGGAAACCGTTAAGCAAATTCAATTAATGAGGCTGCTTGGATTCGCAAAGTCGATCGGCCTTGAACCACCTGCACTACATTTTGTTCATTCACTCAATATGATTTTTTGGCTTCACATATTTTTCATGCGATTATGTGAAAAGTAATTTTTACATTTTTCGAAATTTCTTTTTGATGAAGCTGAAAAATGTGTTTTTACTATTTTGTCAGATAACGCTGTATAAATGTTATTAAAACTTTATTAGTAAGTAGTGGCAATTTATAAGTCTCTGAAGACTTATCATCTGTTACAAGTAGGTGTCTTAATGTCACTTTTATTACCTGTTTTATGTTTCCATTTGTACTAACATTCAACTCCTGTATTTCATTTCCTTAACTTAAACTATTTCTATAACAGAAAATTTCTGGCTAGGCAACTAATGGCCAAGCACAATACAAGGCACGAAATGAATTTTCAAATTTCTTTTATTAAACAAAACTCTACTTTAATCCCGCTGCTTTCTTATCAGAAATCTGCGGCTTAAAGCTGCCAATTTCAAAACTACCTCTTCAACGTGAACGTTCGGAAAACGTTTTTATGTTTATTAATAAAGCACTTTGCAGGAAGTTCGCTTAACCTTGATTTTTTTACCCAATGAATTGAAATAATTATTATAATTGGAGATAAAAATGAAACGTTTTTTTTTATTGAAAAAGAACACCTAAATTGTTATCTGGAGAAATAATAAGACAACTTTTATTACTGAAAAATAGCAACAATATCATTTACAACTTTTTAAAATTTGAGGACATGGCTTCGTCATTAATTTTTTACCAATTTCATGAAATTTACACTATATATCTACAAATTATACACTATACAGGTCAGGCGCGGAGCCAGCCTCTCTCTTTGGGGGGTGGGGGGGGGGCGGGGCGGTGATATCACAAAAGTACAGTATGACAAGCAAGTTGTCAACGAGGGGGGGGGAAACACCAGCAAAATTCCCATTTCTAGTGTAAAAGGCAGGATCGGGTTTATTTTTCTGAATTTGAAGCTCTTAGAGAGGTGGGGGGCGATCACAAAAAAAAACAAGTTGCCAATAGGGGGAGGATGGGAACAGCATACACAGATTCCTAGTATAAGAGTCAGAATCGGGTCTATTTTCCTAAACTCAAAGCTCTTGGAAGGAGGGCTATCGCAAGAAAAATAAATTGTCGACGAGAGGGAGTGGCAGCAGCATACACATTCCTAATATAAAAGGCAGAATCGGTTCTATTTTCCTAAACTCAAAGCTCTTAGGAAGGGGAGGGGCGATTGCAAGCCCTATTCAAGAACTAGAGAGAGTAATAAAACTGTTACCGAGACCTCCAACGCACCTGCTCCAGTGCCGCAGGTAACTGAGGACTGCCGTAAATCTAATCATATTGAAATATATTTAAATATTATAGGCTTTTATAAATTTATTGCAATAAAAAAATTTCTGACAGTTCAATTTAATTTCTGTCAGTGAGCAAAGTACACCTTACAGTGTGTCCTTAGTGGTTTATCTTGTTTGTGCTTGTTTTCATATATTATTTGAGATTAGTTAGATACCCAAAAGATATGGCTTCCACATCTATATTTATTCCAAAATCGTTAAACTAGGGCATTTTTTCCTCAAAGAAAAACTTATTACGATGAATGTTTATGATGCCTTAAGATATCAATATCTCAAAAATGTTAAAAGCTCTGTTGAGATGTGCTGCAATGTAACAGGAGTTGGAAAATCTAGTATGTACCGAATACTGAAGGAGAAAAAAACGTCGGGAATTGTTGGTACTCCCAGGCCACATTCGATCACAGGCAGACGAAAAATCTCATTGAAAGAAGAGATGTAAACTGCAATAAAAGGAGAGATCCCAACCGTCGACAAAATTCTAACTGAAATCAATGAAGATCGGGATTTATCTGAAAATAAATGAATTGAGCTCTGAAAATTGCTGAGAGAACTTAATTTTTGCTAAAAAAAACCAGATAGGAAATCTGTTCTTATAGATCGTCCGGAAAATGTCCGTTGAAGAAGGAAATATCTCTCTCAAGTAAAAAGTAGAGTTGCTGGAAATAACACAACTTATAAAATTAGTAATTTAACTGCACTTCTGAAAGATTTTTTTGAATAAAGTTACTGCAGAAAATTGGGAAAAATCCATATAATAAAAGAATAAAACAAAATGTGGAAATTCGATCTCATAATTGGTGACATAGAGGAACCAATTATAATTAATTTTTGCGAAAATAGCTTCACTGACTTTGATTACGAATTAGATACGTATTGTTTACCAGAGTAAACACAATTTATTATTTAAATTTTCTGTAACATATAAAAACTAATTACATTCGAATCCCTTTTTAGTGTTTAATTGTAATTCTGCTGAGGGTTTAAGAAATAAATAAATGGAAACGTCAAATATCTTAAAGATGTTTTTAATTAATAATAAAATGACCGATAGCCCCAAAAAATCTTTAATATCATGTGGACGAATTTATTTTCTTATATATATTTAGAAATAATATTTTATGCCATAAATTAGTCCATTATTATTGACCGGTATTTTTGATTATAAAACTTCTGATCCATTCTTATGAAAAATATATGTGTCTAACAGATTTTGCCAAAGACACCGGACTAAAGAACACAGATAGTTTGCGAAGAAAAAAAAATAGTAAAAAAAATGAATTATTACTCTCTCTAGTTCTTGAATAAACTATAGTATGAGGCAAAATCAGGCCCATTTTCCTGAACTCAAAGCTCTGGGGGGGGGAGGGGGAGCGATCGCCCCCACCGCCCCCCCTTTGATCCGCGCTTGATACAGGTACACATCAAATTTGGAAAACCAAATATCTTAAGCTGCCATTATGTTTTCTTGGAACAACTACGTCTATAATAGGATTGTAGTTTAATATTCTTTAAGTGCTGTGCGCTTTACAGAGCGTAGGCAACCTCTCACACATATATGTGTTGCAGATTGACTATGTTATAGACAGATATGTAAGATTTTACTTGTTTTCCAAAGCACATGTGAACGGCTTCACTAGGCAGTATAATGCATTGTGGTTTGCCATTGTCTCCTATTAGTTGTGAGAGTGATATGCTAACCATATATATATATATATATATATATATATATATATATATATATATATATATATTTGCTTTTATTTGCATTTAAACACGTAATAATAAGTCTAATATATATATATATATATATATATATATATATATATATATATATATATATATATATATATATATATATATATATATTTGACTTATTATTACGTGTTTAAATGCAAATAAAAGCCCACACTGTTGCTTTTGCCTAATTAAAACTTGACTGAAATTAAAAAAGGTCTAGCACTACTAAACCTTTTGATATTCAAAGAAATAAATGAAGGAGCACAAGTTAATCAGATAGACATGAAAATGAATTAAAATGGATAATATAAATTTATAATAAATTATCAAGAACATTGAAATAAATTTGTGTTTCTTTGCCTGCTAAAGATTGACATGTGTTACTGGTGCTCCATCTGTTCTACAGTACGACAATGGATAAACATTTTGCAACAGTGTTACACTGGAGGTAAAAAACATGTTCCCGGATTTAATAGATCACGGAAAAACAAAATATTATTGAAAATGAAAATTTAATTTTATGTTATTGCTTAACAGTTCTATTTTCTTTTTTATGTTTTAATAAACTTTTATCGATATTAGTAGAAGAAGGAAGGTCGAGAATACTGAAAAATTATTTGAATAATTTAAGGAATTTCATGAACCTTATATAGTTAAAGTTTTACGAAGTTCTTCTTATAGTTTATTGCAAAAAAATGCTAAAGAGATTTTTACCGTAATTTTAAATATTAATTTCTGCACCTGGCTTGAAGCTATATAAAATATACTCGCAATTAAAAGTTTTCTAAAGTTAGTTTAGGTTGCTTCTTGTTGGATTAGTCATAAAACACGTAAGTAAGTCAAACAAACCATTCTTCGTATACTAGTTTGATTCTCTTTTAGAAAATCGTAGTTTTTATTCATTATTGCTTAATTTTGAGATCTATTTATTCAAAAATGAAAGAAAAAATATTTTATAATATAGCACTAAACGTTATTATCAACTCATTTAATTTCTTTTTGTTAAACTAATTTTTATTTTTAGCTCTAAGTTGTTCAGGACCTTTGCAAATCTCCTCGGCCTAACTGACGACTTCAGGTGATAATATTACTTCTCCGAATATTTCAGTCAATTGTGTCCTAGGTACTGATCAAGAGTTTTATCCTCCACCGAGTTTCTCAGTTCTTTCCTCACAAGATCCAATTATATGTTCCTTACCACATCTCGTTCTAGGAGCTTTCCTGCAGAAGTTCATAAATTTGCTTTCCAGCAACAGTGTTAATATTTTTTACCAATTTTGGCTTAAGGTCCGTATGGTTTAGCCGCAAATCCTATCTTTGTCTAACGATCTACTATCTCATTTCTATGAATGCTTGAATGATCTGGGACCCTCATGAGCGTAATTAGGCAACCGTCAGACTATCCAGTACATCTTTGCACCAATCGGGAAGCTACCACATTAGACCTTTGTGCCAATATTGGTCACATTGCAGAATTGCATAAATATCTGCTTGAATGATCGTTACATATTGTCCGAATTTACAAAAAGTGCGAATATCGTAACAAACTGGAAACGAGATAGTCTCTTTTTTCCCTAAATGTACTGACACAGCTATGAAGAGATAAGAATGTGGATATATACGCATGTTTTATAGACTTCCAGAAGGCGTTCGACTGCGTTAACCATCATAAGATGATGGAAATTCTAAGAATAACCGAGGTCGATGAATAAGACCTATGTTTCATTTCAGAATTTTACTGGTACCAAATGGCAACAGTCGAGATGGAGCAGACAATATCGGAAGATACTCTGATTAGACGAGCCCGATAGGGTTGCGTCTTGTCTCCGATCCTGTTTAATTTGTATTCGGAGTCTGTATTTAGAGAAGAATTAGACAAGGTGGAATCAAGATCAACGGAACTTTGATAAAGAATATGAGGTACGCTGATGATACCGTCCTAATAGCAAACAACAGTGCTACAAAATATAATGAATTCCGTGGTTCGTCATAGCGAAATGATCGGCTAACATCTAAATGTTTCCAAGATCAAAACACTTGTCTTCTTAAAGATAAACATACATCTACATGTCAATGAACAAACAATAGAACGGGTAACATCAATAAAATACCTGGGAGCTAATATCAATAACCAGTTGATTCCGAAAACAAGCAAAGGAAACACTCATGAGTGTGAAAACATTTTTTATAAGATCAGACCTTAGTCTAGAGCTCAGAACCCGGATGATCAGATGTTATGTTTTCCCTATCTTACTATATGGGTGCGAATGAACAAACAAACAAAAAAAAGAGTAGAGGCCTTGGAGAAGTATATATACGACGAAGTTCTCCAGCGCATGGGTAAACAAAACGTCTGAACACCATCAAAGAGGGAAATACACAATACCTGGGTCATGTGCTGAGAGGTGAGAGATACGAGTTACTTCGACTTATAATAGAGGGTGAAGTGCAGGGTAAGAGATCAGAAGGAGGACCCCAAAACTCATGGCTAAAGGATCTGAGGAGTTGCTTCGACCGCTCATCTACAGAAATATTTCATGCTGCAGTTTCCAAAACTACATTTGCCATTTGGATCGCCAACCTTCGGAAAAAGGCTTTAACTTTAACCATTGAACAGACGCTCAAACTCGAAATTTCATATTTCATTATTTCATCATCATCGTCATCATCATCATCATCATCTTTTAACCAACTTCGCTCAGTGCTAAATGTAGATGTCCCTGAACTCATTTAGATTAGCACGATGTTAGACTCCTTGAATCTAGTCAAATTCATTTTCACTCCACTATTTGTTTTATTTAGCTGCCATCCACAGTGCTTGCTATCATTTCCACCAAGCCTTGGACTTTTGTTCTCTGTCATATAACATGGTTTTGGAGCGAGATGCCTCTAATAAAAATTTTTTCATTCCGTTACTTACTCTATGTAAAAATTATCAATTTCGCTTAAAATATGTCGCCTATTGTTGGCATACCAGCCTCTATAAATATGCCATTTAATACCATGAAAATTTATAACGGCTGGTTTCACTTTATTCGTGCATGGAGAAGGCATTTCCGGATTATCTGTGAAAGCCAATATAAAAGTTAACGTGTGGGCGAAGCAGAGGCGCAAGGAAATTTTTATTAACTTGGATTAAATCTAGTAGTAAATTTTTTTTGACACTTTTAATGATTTTACGTAGGTTTCTATACAAGACTTACGATAACGCTGATATATGGGTCGGTAATAAAAATACAACTCATGAGAATATTACTAGTAAATATTTTAAGTAAGTATCGCTTTTTAAAAATGATAAAAAAAAAGTTTTCTCAATGTTATCGTGACAATCTTGACCCAGACAATGTTTCAAGTTTCGGCAGACTGCTTGAGGTGACTATGGACAAAAACGTTGAAGCTGCAAAAAATGAATTGATAGTAGATGACATATCGTCAGATAAGCAAGCGTTATTTACTTGAAGTATCAGATGTTATATCTAAGAACAAGTTTGCTTAGAAATCAACGTTGCTCTCTAGAAAATTTACAGGTTCTAAAGCTAGTAAATTTTAGCAAAAAAAATATTACGATAAAGAATAAAATATGGTAAATAAAGCCCTAATCTATTCTAACCCCTTAACTAGATATATACTGAAAAAATAATTAGTCAATTAAATGAAATTAAATGAATATAAATAAGCGACAAAACTGGACTTTGTTACCACCAGATTCCAGCGAGAATACAGTGTAAAAGGGTGTGTTTTAAGATGAGGAACCTTGAACATCGGTCATAGTCGGTGAAGGAAAAGATGGTCACCGTTTATTTATAAAGCTAGATATTTTGACTACTGTTGTCTTCAGGGGCGGATCCAGCCTCTCTCCTTGGGGGGGGGGCGGTGATATCACAAAAGTACAGTATGGCAAAAGAAAGCAAGTTGTCCCCGGGGGGGGGGGACACCAGCAACATTCCCATTTCTAGTGTAAAAGGCAGGGACGGGGCTATTTTTTTGAATTTGAAACTCTTGTAGAGGGGGGGGGACGATCACAAGAAAAAACAAGTTTCCGACAGGGGGTGGGAAGATGCGATCAACATACACGTTCCTCGTATAAGAGGCAGAATCGGGTCTATTTTCCTGAGTTCAAAGCTCCTGCGGGGGGTGCTATCGCCAAAAAAACAAGTTGTCAACGGGGAGGGGGGGGGGTTGCCAGCAGCATACACATTCCTAATGTAAAAGGCAGAATCGGTTCTATGTTCCTGAACTCAAAGCCCTAGGGAAGGACTGCAAGCATACACATTCCTATACTCTATTCGAGAACTAGAGAGAATAATAAAACTGTTACCGAAACCTCCAACGTACCTGCTTCAGTGCCCCCGGTAACTGAGAACTGCTCTAAATCTAATTAGATTTAAATATTATAAGCTTTTATACATTTACTACAACAATAAAATTTCTGATCATTCAATTTAATTTCTGTCAGTGAGCAAAGTACACCTTACAGTGTGTCCTTAGTGATTTATTTTGTTTGTGCTTGTTTTTAAATATTATTTGAGATTAGTGAGATATCCAAAAGATGGAGGGCATTTTTTCCTCAACGAAAAACTTATAACGATGAATGTTTATGATGCCTTAAGATATTAATATCTAGATAATAATGTTAAAAGCTCTGTTGAGATGTATTCCAATATAACAGGAGTTCGAAAATCTATCATGTACCGAACACTGACGGAGAAAAAAACGACTGGAATTGTTAGTAATTCCAAGCTATATTCGATCACAGGCAGACGAAAAACCTCGTTGGAAGAAGAGATGTAAACTGTAATAAAAGGAGTTGTATATACATTTTATTATGAGAAGCAGATCTCAACCGTCGACAAAATTCTAACTAAAATCAATGAAGATAAGGATTTGCCTGAAATTAAAAGAACTGAGCTCTGGAAATTGCTCAGAGAACTTAAATTTTGTTGGGAAAAACCAGATAGGAAATCTGTTTTTATAGATCGTCCGGAAAATGTCCATTGGTGAAGGAAATATCTCTCTCAAATAAAAGATAGAGTTGCTGGAAATAACACAACTTACAAAATTAATAATTTAACTGGACTTTTGAAAGATTTTTTTGAATAAAGTTACTGCAGATAATTGCGAAAGATCCATATACAAAAGAATAAAAGAAAGTGTAAAAACTTGATCTCATGATCGGTGAGATTGAAGAACCAATTATAATTAATTTGAGCGAAGATAGCTTCACTGACTTTGATTACGAAATAGATACGTATTATTTACCAGCGTAAACACAATTTATTATTTAAATTTTCTGTAAGATATAAAAATTAATGACATTTGAATCCCTTTTTAGTGCTTAAATTGTAGTTCTGCAGATGGTTTAAGAAATAAATAAACTGGAATGTCAAATATCCCAAAAATGTTTTTAATTAATAATAAAATGACCGATAGCCCCAAGAAAATTTTAATATTATATTGACAAATTTATTTTTTTATATATGTTTAACTTCTTGTATTTTTGATAATGGGTATTTTGTAAGTATTTAAATTGTAACTTAGATTTTTTTGAGAGAAAAAGGCTACGTTTTAGTCTGAATGTGCCTAAAACGGTTTCTATGCCAAAATTAAAAATAATAAAACTACAGTTGTGATTTGTGTTAAATATGTCAAAATTATCTATATTTTCTAATATATGTGAATTATTAAAAAATCATAAGAAATAAAATAATATTATAAAAACTTTTTATTTTAAGTTTATGACTGAAATAATACTCTATGCCATAAATATTTAGTGATAAAATAGACCTCCTTTTGACGCCTTCCGATGCCTATGACAAGGATTAAAATCTTTTTTAACACTTCACACATCCAAATATCTATTGCTATCCAACTCAAATAGTCCATTATTATAGACCAGTATTTTTGATTATAAAATTTCTAACCCATTCCTATGAAAAATATATGTGTCTAACAGATTTTGCCAAAGACACCGGACTAAAAAACACAGGTAGTTTGCGAAGAAAAAAGGTAAAAAATGAAAAACTCTCGCTAGTTCTTGAATATATTGAATTATATAGTATAAGAGGCAAAATCGGGTCTATTTTCCTGAATTTCAAGCTCTTGGGGGGGGGGGGGCGATCGCCCCCACCGCCCCCCCCCTTGGATCCGCGCCTGGTTGTCTTTGATAAGCAGGTTACTGATATAGCTTTCTGGTATATAGAATGAAAAGAATTGGAGACCCAATACTTGGTTTCTTTATCAAGATTACGCATCGGAACATAGAGTGACGAGATTTGTGAATTAATTAATGATAATCAAAATTAAACTTGACTGAGACTAGTCATGTGACTCTAAAATTTTCTGTTACAACAAGAAGCAAGTAAACGGTCAACGTTTTTTGATTAATCGCAAAGTTCATTTGAAAAGGTAGTGTTATCATTTCAGAAAAGTTTTCGAAGAGCATTTCTAATACCTGATTAGGATGTGTGAGTGGAGGGATTATCTTGAGAAAAATAAATAGTCCGTAATAAAATTTCTTTAATGACCCACGTATTGTCTTAAAATAGTTTAAAATCAGATTACTTATTATTATTCTGCATTTAAATTCACTGCCAGTTGGGAAAATGTGAAGCTTCCAATTTAGAATAAAAAAAAATTAAAAAATTTAGTTATGTAGCCGAGTAGTGACGATTGTTTCAAATTCATTCAGAGATTAAATCTTTTGAAATGCATCAAATTGTGTAAGATAAGATTGTAGATCTAAAAATATTTTAAAAATAAGTCAGCTAGAATATATTCTTTTTCTATTGAGAATGGCCAACAACAAATGTATATATTGATAAAAAAAATATTAAAAGGACATACTAAATAAAGCAGTTTAACTAACTCCACTATAACAGATGCTCAGCAAGGAAAACTGTCACATCAACGAAACTATAATGGACGAATAAGAGCTTCAAACCTTTCAAATTGTTTAGAAAAGATAGAATCGTTCCTGCTCTATTACAAAAGGATTTGAAAATCATAAACTCCCTGTTGGTGGAACTGTTAAATTCCAGTTGTTCCTTTTCTTGTAAATCTCAAGCACAGAGAGAAATGGGGTGAGATTTATATTGAAAATGGGTGGCCCAATAAGCCTCACCTCTTTTTTCCTAAAAGAACGAAGAAATATATTGATTGGATAGTCTACATAAGAACCTAATGGCAAAAGAAGTCTCCTTGACTACTCTCATTGATATAGAGGATGCTTTTGATAACGTCTGAGTCCATGTTACAGCTCTAGATTCACAACATATATAGCGTAATAAGAGGGATTCAATCAATATGAAAATGCAGACTCATCAGTGCATCTGACGATAATGAAGTGGCTATAACAATCACAGTCAAATAATGTCCACAAGGGGATGTGCTATCGCCTTTCCTCTGGTCACTGATCGTGTATAGCTTGCTAAGCTAATCTGAGGTAAGACTGAAGGGACTATCGCAAGCCCTATATAGTCTTAAATCAAATTAGTTATACTAAAAAAGGACTATATGCTGATCCCAATAACACGGTACTCCTTCCAGGAACGGTTCAATATCAAATGAAATGTCATGGAATTTTTTTAAAGAGGTCTACAATTAATAATTGACCGGGAATAGCCATACTGAAAAGATTCTCCAAAAGAAAATGACGGTAAGCTGGATATAATGGGAAATATTTCGGAAAATTTGATGTTTGACACCGAAAATGGTGATAATAAATTATTATTAAGATATAGAATGTTCAAAGAAAGTTGCAAAAAATACAGAGATTAATTTGTTTAAAAATTACGAAGGTTACGCCGTCAGACCCCACAGTGTTAACACAAGCAATGCTAAATCTCCGTTCATTACACAAAGCTGTAATGAGCAAAACTAAATGTCCTTAAACTGTTCTAAATAAAAAACCTCAAACCTGGAAATTTTTTTGGGCATATGAAGATTTTTGATACAATACTGGCAGATTTCAGGTCGATAAAGTTATGACTTTGACGTGCTACAAAGAAAACGAACAGGGAATATTTCAGCTAGAGAATGATGTAATAGTAGAGTTTACTAATGGATCGGAGATGAAAGTGGGAGTATCAGACTCATGTTTCTGACTTACAAAACTTTTAGTAAATATCTCCCCTATCTTTCAAGCAGAAACGCAGTTCAAATCTGTGTTGACGAGCGCCTAAATAGAAATATTGAGAAAGCCAAAACACACACATTGTGGGTTAGCCAAGTAGCGCTTAAGGTTTTCAGTTCAAACATCTATGAATTAGACTTAACTGTAGACAAGCACTACAGCAATTAGCAAGAAACTGATGTACGTCCCAGAGGACAAGAGAATCAAATGCTCATTTTCTGACAGTCTGGTGAAAGAAGTAGTAAAAACTCCTTTTCTTTACCCGAAACCTTTCTTTGAATTTTCAAAAAGTCATATAAAATAAAAGCTGAGGAGTTGGGAACAAAATCGTATGAAATTAAGGTGAGATTGGTCTCAGACAAGGGAAGAATTTTATTAACCCGTCGCAAAAGAAAGTAAAATGCTTCGCTAACTTTCAAAAAGGGATATTCGAGTAACAAGAAATCTCTTCACAGATACCATCTTAAAAATATGGACAAAGTTGACCCTCAGAATATTAATAGACATCGTATAGATCGAGACTCTACAGAGAGCAGGAAGAACCTTAACGACTCAGTCATAATCTACAATTTACAAAACTATACTATTAGCATTTTTAAATGCGATTTCTTCTGCATTAAAAAATTCTAGTTTTATAGAATAAGACAAACTTTTAGTTTAAACAATAAAAAATATTGTCATTTCTTTCAGTGTAAAAATCGCTTTATTTAGATAATGTTTTTTAAACGTTCTAAAAGCTTTTTAGTTTAAAAGCGGCAAGAGGTAAAATAAAGATCGTAATTTTTAAAGATGTCGTTTCTTTTACAGATTTTCTCTTTGAATGTCTAGTTTACATTTTTAAAGGTAAACACACCTTTCAGGCTAGAAGAGATTTAAATTGTATTTATTTTATCCTTTTTATGAAAAATTATGTAGTTTTTTTAGGTTTATTAAACATTTTCTTGAAGGAGTCTAAAAGTATGTTGAAGATAATTATATAAAGTGACTTAAGCCAACACTTTATGGAAAGAGGATTTTAGGTAGACAGTTGTTTTCTGTGCATTCTGCTCTCGGTTTGTTACTGCTCTACTAATGAGACCATTAGGTAGTAGAAACTAGTACAGAGAAGGAACAAGAGTGAAATTCGTAGATAATACGCTGCTGCTGCCTATTTTAATGGTATTAAGGAAAAAAAAACAACTTTTCCAAATACATAGACCGTGTAGTTTTTATTTTTAATAATTTCTTGCTGCTCTGCGGTATATTTAGATGTTTCTTTTTCCTGTTGTTACCCTTATATAATTTAAAGTAACGCACTTGTGGTTATTAATGTGAACTTAATTCCTAGATAATAAAGTTGAGAATCGTGTGAAGAACATTATTTTAAAATTAGCGTTCCCTACAAATTGTTGATAGTAAATCTCAGGGGTGTTCCAACCTAAATTGTGAAATGTTTAGGATGAAAAATTGTGTGCAAAATAAAAGTCAAAAAGAACAATAAACAATTTATTAACAATAGGTGTGGGAAATCATTATACACAATAACATTTAAAAATAATTACATGTAACCAAAAAATTAAAATGACTTACTAAAGGTTAGTACCTTACTTAAATCTATAACACAATAAGTGCAGTCAGAAATTAAAAGTTAAAATTTCTTAATGAAAAAAGAAAACCAAGAATTCTTTTTGTATCAACCCTGTAGTATTATAAAAAATGTAAATCAGTTGACCTTCTATAATTTTTAAAAATTAATAATACATTTAGAAATTAACGTTTATCATATTGACAAGATACTATTAGGGAATACTAATAAACAAGAGAAGAACACTGCAATATTCTGTAACACAACAAGAGAAGAAAGTCAAACATTAGCTAAATTAAAAAATAGTGGTATATTTTAATAGATACACCACACCTGTAGGTAAAAGATATGATAAAATAAATTACATACTTTTTTACTTGAAGACAACATAGCTAAAGGTAATTTAAGATAATTTGTAAAGATACGATAAGAAGAGAATTTGTCTTCTGTATAGACATGATAACATAAGATAAGAATAGTCAAGCTCCTTAAACTGGGAACAGACTAGCAGGTGGAGTCAAAATTCTACAGATCTGCATCAAATAAGCAAAAGGCAAATGATAAAAATTAAGACATCTCCAGTCGTCCTGACGAACTAGGTTGGAACTGAATTATCATTTTTCATATCGCTTTGGCCCCAATGTGCTTCGTAGCGTCTTTGACAGACAAGTTCCCTCAGATAAACATACTACCAGCTCAGGAATCTTAGACGACACAATGGCCAGTAACTTTTAGATACATTTTACCCTGTTGCAGCCCTAAAAAACAAAACTAGGTAGCACAATTCTTAACACAACATTCGGTTGCCAAAAATGCTTTAGAAACAAGTAATTTTAATCAATAAACAACTGAATTAAGATCAGTAACAGGTCTTTAATATAATTTTCATGAACTCGTGTCAAGATGACTAACCATAAATTAAGAAAGAATTGCCGTAAAATGAACGCTATTTTTAAAAGCTAAATAAATTTATGCTCTGTAGATATATTTAAACATACTTAAACAAAAACAAAAGGTAATTTGCATCTCAGAGAAAATAATTTGCTAAATTTTGAAAATAAACTTAAGAGAACAAATAAACGTTCTTTCATAGTTAGCGAAAAAATACCAGGAATTTATGATTCCTGTTCCCCACTACATGGAAAATTTTTCAAACAAAAACGTTTGACAGATCTTTTTTTTAATTTGGCAGAACAAACCAACCGAATTAAAAATGTGACTGAACTAATAAACATAATACGAAACTCTTTTAAAATAAATAAGTTAAAAATATAGTAATTGTCGTTTTTCTTTTCACGAAAACAATTTTCTGGAAACAAAACACTGATAAACACGAAAAATATCTACTGGCGCTCGATAAATTATCACTTGACTTTTTAGCCGATTTAAAAGTTCTCCGAGGGTGTTAGGAAAAATAGAGATAAGAGTCCGAAAGAGGTAAACCATTCTAGAGGTCGAAAAATGGTAATAATTTTTGGAATTTTTTTCAAAGAAACTGCAACACCAGAGCAGTACAAAACAAAATGTTGGCTTCCCAGCATTTTTCCAGTAGCTGCATGATAGGACCCATAACTCCTGCAATTTTAAAGTTATAATTATGAAACAAAAAAATTTCGATATAGTAACAGCTTTGATGATATTTAGGATTTTTTTAAATTGCGCGAAAATAGCCAGCTTTAATATATACTTTCAAGATCAGTTTCATTGTATAAGATTGTCAATAACAACAAGTAAACTTCGTATATGCTGTGACCCAACAGCTGATTTTAGGGTTTTCTACTAGAGTTTTAATTTCTATTAATTCTTTGTTTTGTACTATGAATAAAACATGAATATTTGTCAAATTTTCACTGTATTTAACTAAAAAACTTAATGCGTTTCGCTAACTCTGTGGCTTCATCAGAAGTTCTATTTTAAATGACAAAATATTTGGTTACTTGAGAAACTTATACCTAGATTTACAATAAGGAATAAGTGCAATACCCTAATTTACATTTTATTACCTATTATTTAAATTATTGGGAAATCCACACTGGTTTTTGTTAAAAGATATTTAGCAGGGGAGAGGTGTTGATATCTGTTTGATCATTTAATAGATTACCTGTGTTCTTTAATCGATTTATTTCTATGGCTTCTAAGCAATTCAGTTTATAACCTTTCCTTTCTACATGGAGAATTTCAAAATTATCCTCTAATTGATGATTTTTTTCTATTAAATGATTTGCGTATGAAGAACTGTTTTTATTGTGTAAAAAATTATTTTTGTATTCCTGAATCCTTTTTTTAAACGATCTGCCTGTTTGGCCTATATATACTTTTGAATAACTTCCGCATTTAAGTTTATAGACCCCAGACTTGTTATTTTTATTTGTTTTTGTTTTATAATTTTTTAAACGTTTTCCTATTGTATTATTTGTTTTGAAGACTACCCCAATATCTTTTTATTCAGAATCTTTTTAATTTTAATTGATGATTTACCAAAATATATTAAAGCGGTAAAGTTGCGTTTTTTGTTTTCTTGTGCTATAGGATAAACTTCTTATGTGGCTTTCTTTTTTAATTTTTTTGTTAAAATTGAGTTGACCATTGATGGTAAGTAACCATTGTTAACTGCAACTTGTTTAACCCAATTTAATTCTTTATTAAAATTCTCTTCAGATAAGGGAATGCTAATAAGACGATGAATAAAACTATGGCAATCCTCTAATTTATGTTGTTCTGGGTGAGATGAAGTTCTATGTATGGTTGTATCCGTATGTGTGAGTTCGTTTTGTACTTTTGATATTTTTGACAATATGAAGATGCTGTACGCGTTGGCCAACTAATTGTTTTCTGTCTTTATTTTTGATTAGTTTTAAAAAAACACTAAATAATGTTAATGCTACTTTAAAAATAAATGAAGGTAGAAGAATTAGTACTTCCATCAATGATTTCTGGACTAACAGTTCTTCTTCTACCTAAGCAAAATTTGTGGTGGGTTCGCCCTTTGTTACTGTAGAACAAAGTTAATTTGTCTTTAATAAATAATGAATGAAATGATGGTCCTGATAAATACTTTTAACGAATGAATAATAACTAATTAAAAAAAAAATAATAAAACATTCAATAACATCTTTTTTAGACAAACAATTTCAGCTTGAGAGAGGCCTTGTGTATCTTGCAAAGCCTGCAATATTCATTTTTAGTTAGTCGTTTAACTAACAGCAAGTATCATACATTTTTGAAATCGGGTGTAAAAGGGCTTTCATTTTAGAAGCCAATATACATGATTACATTACATTAAAGAATTTAAATTGCTTTTCAATTTTACAACGTGTAAGTTTTTTAAATAAATCTAAAAAAAAATACCGATAAAAAACCTTTTGTATTTAAAATCTTTTTTTCTCAATTTATAATAAAGCCTCTAGTTACAGTATTAAATAAAAAACCTGTACATGCCAGGGGCTTTTTTAATGTCTATAATGTAGACTAAATGATTTCTCTAACATCTGTATATTGTGATATTGTTAAATTAATAAATAAATTAATGTATGTTTGAGACTGTTTTATTTTTAGAAAAAAATTAACTTACTTCTTCTTCTTTTTGAGCTTCAAACATAGAATTCATTATTACTTGTTTCAATTTTACTAGTTTATTTTTAATTTTTGAAAGTTTAGCCTCGATGAGTCTGAAAAAAAAAAATTTTATATTACCAAACTAATTGTGTATATGAAATAAAAATATATTCATTTTTTATAAAGGTAAAAACAAATTTTATAAAGGTATATTGATGCAACCACAGACGAAAGTGTAACATAACTAACGGTTCAACAGATTGATAACAATACTTTTCTCTAAGTTTTACAAAAAGTCATTTTTCAAATATTTCAGTTTATGTGACCACAGAAATTCAGACTAAAAATTATTATATTGTACATTGAAAATGCACGGTTAGAAATGGTATAACAGTCATAAGAAGGAACATAACAATTAGTCAATTTAAGAACAGTAACCTGAAAATCTATAGAGGTCATCACTATCCATCTTCAGTTCTTCCATTGAGGCATCAACAAGTATTTCTGAGATAGGGTTTTGTCCTGCCTCTTTAACTGCTTGGATTATATCAATACCTTCCTACAAAACTAAATATCTTTATTATATTTTTCATTAAAACAATATAAATATTTTTTAAGTCCCTTAATTTAACAATACTATATCAAATTGTTTCGACAGTATTGATACTTAGAAATTATTTAATAGTCAACTTACCAAATTAAGTAAACTTATACATTAATCATTCTTTAAGAACATCAATAATTCTATTTTTATAACATTTTATTTTGTAACGAATATCTTGCAACTTCAATGATCCACCTTTTTTTTGCTACCGTTGCACACATTTTTAAAATAGAAAAAATACAGGAAACGATATTAAAAAAGGGAGGTAAATAGCGAGATTAGGCCATAGATATAAGGGTATTAATTTTTTATACTCTCGGGTCCGTCCTAAAGCCGGACGCACTGCGGCCACAGTAGGCCTATTGTGCTCACCCTAGACATTACAGCCACTCTGTCAACCTAGCCCTCTGGCTCAACCTGTACAGACCTGCTAAGGAGTGAGTGAGTATTTCTCCCGGTTCCAGACTTACTGACTCCAATGTTTGTTGTCTAAGTCTCTCCAGTGACTCACAGTCACAAATGATATGCTTCACCGTTTCCTCGGCAAGGGTATTAATAATCATAGATGAAAGAGAAATTAATATTACTTGACTGCAGATCTGTAGAAGAAAGATGTCTCACGCTTAGAAAAAGGTAGAGCGTTTTCGATGAGTAGTATCTCTCTGGCATTTGAAGTATTTTTTAGCTCCGCGGTCTGGTATCTTTATATTATATCTATGGATCAGGCCGATCAGCTTATTTTTTAGAAATTTTTTCCAAAAACGGGGCATTCAAGGCTTAGCACCACGACTTTTTCACCCACAGTCGTGTAGCAAAAGTGTGAACATAAAGTTTGGGTCTTCTATAGTCTGTGAAAAACCTAGGATGGGCACTCATAAATGAAAAAGGGCATATAGGCAGCAGTGAAACTAAATAAAATCGTTTAAAAATAATTTAACTTTTAAATCAATCAAAATCAGTTTTGACAATTTGTTAATTATCTCTTTAGACCTAAAATATTCAATTATTTTTTAAAATAATCACAACCTATTCAAGCTTCTAAAAATATTTGTCAGTTTAATTTAGTTTATTGTGCCCAGATTAATCAGTTAAAATGTATCCAATTTTACGGAAAAACTTTCAACAACAAAACTTTCCGCCATTAAAACAATCCCCATTAAAAACCAACATTCTGTCTATGCCGTCCCTAAGCTTTTGATGTTTTTGTTTTTAATACTTTTTGACTAAAACTACTTACTCAAGTTTTTAATGAGTTTTGCTATTTCTTTTTAGTATGATTGCATATAAAAATGATTATTTAATTTAGCGTAAATACAAAATATACATTGAAAAGATATTTGGAAAATAAGATTTGATCAAAAACATTCCCTTAAAAAATGGAGCAAAATCTTATGACTGGTTCGTCATAATAAATTAGTGAGATCTCATGCAGAGCCAAGTTTACAATATAACATTATTAAGGCTGGCACTTTCATTGACTGCGTATATACAGTGGCATAGCTGGAAGCTCGAGGGTTCCCCCGCGAAATCTTAATGGGGCCCCCTTTTTAATTTAGCAATATAATTTAGTTCAAATGCTAAATAAACATAATACAGGTTATTTTCAAAATATCGACTTTTAGATGTCAAGTTTCCAATCCCACATACCCCACGCGTGGCGAGATCGACGTTAGATAAACAGCAGACAGCCAAGCCGAGCGAGTTCTTAAAAGTGTATAGCCAAAACCTGAGCTCCCAAATTCACATACTTCTCAAACAGCGATATCGATTATCGTTACACAGCAGACATGCGAATGAAGCTAGATTTTAGGCTAAAACCCGAGCTCCCAAACGCACATACTTCACTCACTGCGAGATCGATCATCGTTACATCACTGACAGGCGAGCGAAGTAAGATTTTAAACCAAAACCCGAGCTCCCAAACCCACACACTCCACGCGCTGTAACTGGGGTGTGTTTTTGACAACTTATGTTTAATAAAGGTAATACGTCAACTTTCTAAGGGCACATATAAAAATAATGTTGTTTGGTAAAAAAAACAGTTCTACATTGATTTGAATGAAAGTTATTTTATTCATACACATCAAAGCAAGCATCAAATACATCATAAAATATTCAGTTTTAAGTATTATTAAAAAATCTCTTCTAAAGGGTGTTTTTTTATAGAGGTATAGAACTTTAAGTTGGCAACACTTTTTTAACTGGCGGCCATTTTGTCAGTTGTCAAGTGATTTATGTTTAGCTTGGCATTTCAACATGAATAGACTGACGCCTGAACAACGCTTCCAAATTGTGCAAATTTATTTTGAAAATCATGGTTCTGTTCGAAATACGTATCGCGCACTACGTCCATTTTACGGTCAACATAATCGTCCATCAGAGCAATTAATTCGATTAACTATGGAACATTTTCGCACCACGTTTACTCTAAATGATAATACGCATCCACAGAGACGTCGTACAGTGCGTACAGAAGAAGTCATTGCTGCTGTAGAGCGTAGCGTAGAGGAAGACCCGAATCAGTCTATCCGCCATCGTGCACAGAAATTGGATATGTGTCCATTCACTTTATGGAAGATTTTGCGGAAAGATCTTGGTTTGCGTGCTTACAAAATCCAACTCGTGCAAGAATTGAAGCCACACGATCACCTAGCAAGGCGTAGATTCGGTGAATGGGCCCAAAACAAGATTGCCGTTGATCTCGATTTTCATAAGCGAATTTTGTTTAGCGATGAAGCTCACTTTTGTTTGAATGGATACGTCAATAAACAAAACTGCCGTATTTGGAGTGATGATAATCCTCAAGTGTATGTTGAGACACCGTTACATCTAGAAAAACTGACTGTTTTGTGTGCTTTATGGGCTGGTGGAATCATTGGTCCGTACTTCTTTAAAAATGATGCTGGTCAGAACGTTACAGTCAATGGTGACCGCTATAGAGCCATGATTACTGACTTTTTCGTTCATCAATTGAACAACCATGATGTGCAGGAGCTGTGGTTTCAACAAGACGGCGCAACATATCACACAGCTCGTGCCACAATTGATTTATTGAAGGAAACGTTTGGTAACAGCATAGTTTCACGTTTCGGACCCGTGAATTGGCCTCCAAGATCGTGCAACTTAACGCCGCTAGACTATTTTCTGTGGGGATAGGTGAAGTCGCTAGTCTACGCCGATAAGCCCGAAACGATTGACCACTTGGAGGACAACATTCGCCGCGTTATTGCCGATATACGGCCACAAATGTTGGAAAAAGTCATAGAAAATTAGATCTCCAGATTAGACTACGTCCGAGCCAGCCGTGGCGGTCATATGCCAGAAGTCACATTTAAATTCTAATGCCAGAAGGTTATCTTTCGAATAAAGTAAATTTCATGTCAATTTAAAAAATTCATCTTTGTTTTATTCCATTTAAAAGTTCTATACCTCAATAAAAAAACACCCTTTATAAGTAGACTTATATCAAGTTTTTTAGTTCTTTCGGATTCTATAAATAATGTAGCTAAAGCTGCTAATTCAACTTTAAATGATTGTCACTTCGTTAGACGTTCACAAAAAGGAATTACGCGTTTTAAAAATACGCAGAATTTTTTTTTTGAACGTCTAAAAATCTCTAATTCTTAAGATTTAACAAACATTTAAACTTGAAATGAACTAAACTTTTTCGCAACTGCCTGTTGAAGAAAAGCTGACACAACGTCTTCAAAAGACGCATAATTCCTTTTTTTTTAAGAATCCAAAACTTGTAGTTCTACAACAATTGAATTGTGAGTAATCGCTTTATTTCATTTACAATGTTTGTTAAATGGGAAAAATTTTACCCCGCTTTTTAAATATATATATATATATATATATATATATATATATATATATATATATATATATATAGGTTTTCACGGATGATGGAATGTGTACTTGTGTTTTTCCGGTTTTCAATCCGTTCGTCAGTAGAAATATCTTCACGACGTTTCGCCAACATCTCAGCTGGCATTTTCGAGTGATGCTTCCTCGGCGACTGCTCGACTTAGAATGAGCGTGCTGGTCCTCTGACGACCTTTTTATACTTTGGCGGATGCGCAGGTTATATCTTGGTTCTGTCTGGTTGGTTTCTTCGCTTCTCTGGGTTTGTGCCTCTTCTCGGCCGGCTGTGTGTTGTTTTTGGTTTGGTTTTGAGTAGAGTTTTTCATGTATTTGAAATATTTTGCGCATCATCTCTCTTGTTAAAGTTTTTAGTGCTTTCTATTTCAAGAGCTTCTCTGATAATGTGCGTTCTGTAGTGTTTTATGGGTGCGATCTGTTTGGTCTCCTGGAAATTTATAGTGTGTCCTGTCTCCTGATGATGTTGGAATAAAGCTGGTGTTGTTTGCTTATTCTTTATGTTATTTTTATGTTCTTGGACCCTTGTAGATATTCTTCTGTTTGTTTGGCCAATGTATTCTTTTTCACAGTCACATGGGATGCTGTACACTTCCTGGTTTTCCAATGGTATTTTGTCTTTAGGATTGTTTTGTTTTAGAGCTGCTGTGATACTGTTGAGTTCTTCTTGGCGGTTCGTGGTTTAGGTAGTCGCAAGGATCTGGAAATCAGTGTGTTGGCGACCGATTGCAATTGTGATGGATGGTGGTGTGATTCGGTGTTCAGGTATCTGTTGGTATGTGTTGGATCCCTGTATCCAAGCATACCAATTGACGAAGCTCTAAACCAGATTGCTATGAACGAGGAGTTCCCACATCACTTCATCGACTTCTCAGAACACTGTCTCAAAAACACATACTTTTCCTATGAAAATAATTTCTACCGACAGACAGATGGTGCTCCTATGGGATCTTCGCCATCACCAGTCATCCCAAACCTTTAATGAAATATTTTGAAACAGAAGCTTTAAGAAACAAGCAGCTACCTTTCCTTGATCTTCTAGTCACCAGAAACGATGATCTAAGCATCGATTATACGATCTACAGAAAACCCACGCATACCAACAGATACCTGAACGCCGAATCACGCCACCATCCATCACAATTGCAATCGGTCGCTAACACACTGATTTCCAGATCCTTGCGACTAACCAAATCCACGAACTGCCAAGAAGAACTCGACAATATCACAACAGCTCTAAAACAAAACAACTACAAAGAACACAATATCAAAAAGGTCATAAAATAGAACACGAAAGCAGTAGCCGAGAAAAAAGAAGAATATGACAAATCTAAAACAAAAACCACAATGTCATACATAAAAGGTGTAACAGACGTAATTAGAAGAATTCTGAGGAAACATGACATATGCACAATTTACAAGCCGCAAACAATACACAAATTATTGGGCAACCCTAAAGACATAATACCATTGGAAAACCAGGGAGTGTACAGCATCCCATGTAATGACTGAAAAAGAATACATTGGCCAAACAAACAGAAGAATCTCTACAAGGGTCCAAGAACATAAAGATAACATAAAGAATAAGCAAACGACGTCAGCTTTATTCCAACATCATCAGGAGACAGGACACACTATAAATTTCGAGGAGACCAAACAAATCGCACCCATAAAATACTACAGAACGCGCATCATCAGAGAAGCTCTCGAAATAGAAAGCACTAAAATCTTTAACAAGAGAGATGATGCGCAAAATATTTCAAATACATGGAAAACTCTACTCAAAACAAAACCAAAAATAACACACCAGAGAAACAGGACAGTGGGTCGAGAAGAGGCACAAACCCAGAGAAGCGAAGAAACCAACCAGGCAGAACCAAGGTATAACCTGCGCAACCACCAAAGTATAAAAAGGCCGTCAGAGGACTAGCACGCTAAGTCGAGCAGCCGTCGAGGAAACATCACTTTAAAATGCTAGCTGAGATGTTGAGCGTGTTTCAAAGTCAAACAAATATATAAATAAATAGATAAGAAGATAAGAAACACGCTAAACGGTGCTCTCATGGGGGGATCGTTTGGTGCGACACGTGGCTTTGGCTGCTAAAATTAGCAGTGAGCCTGGTTGCCAGTACCGAATAATGCGACCCCAATCTTTTGGGAAGCGCCTTTCCAGTACTCGGTTGTATATATTTCCGTTTTAATTCACCGTCACGCCACCACATGGCAGTTTATACAAGCTTTGTCAATTTGTGTAGTTCTTGTGTTATCAAGTGAACCATCGAGATGTCGCATTTGTCGTCTTGTTTGCTGTTTTTGATGTTAAATTCAGCTTTATAGGATGCAAATGCGAGATGATGTTTTGTACCGAATGCTGTGGCCTGGCATTTTTCGAACCCGGAGTTTTTCCATACTTTGGAGTGCTCCGCACTTTTTAACACGAGAATGATGTGGAATGACAAATTTCACGTCCGCTTAGCCAAGATTTTATTCTATTTTATTTTAAATTACACGAACAATTGCTTTGAATTAAAATTGGTTCCGGCTCGACGTGAATATCACTACATAGTATAAAACAAAGTCGCTTTCTCTGTCCCTATGTCCCTTTGTATGCTTAAATCTTTAAAACTACGCACCGGATTTTGATGCGGTTTTTTTCAATAGATAGAGTGATTCAAGAGAAAGGTTTATATGTATAATAACATCCATTAAATAGTGGAGAAATACTGTTATTTTTGAGGTTTCTAATGTGATGTCGTTAATTATCATATTTTTTTCCGCTTACATTGCAAACGCAGGCTGAACCCTACGAGATTTATCAAAATAATGTACTAATTATTTGTACACATTGAAAAGGTCTACAGAAAACTCCGCGATGGTATATGTCTATCTCTCATGGATATCCCACAATAACATTTTTTTGTCATTTACTTTTTACGACAAATAATGGCAAATTTTGAAGCGATTTTAACCAATACAGCATTAATCCTTATCCAATTAAATAGCTTAAATACATTGTTGATTTAATATAGATCTATATGGTCCTTTACAGCACAAGATTTAAATGAATATTTTCGAAGATATTACAGATTTAAAATTGCGGGAAGTAGCGCTTGCGGCGGTACTGGCCGACCGGGGCGGCGGCAGCGTGCCTATAAATAGCGCGTCGGAGGCCGATGTAATAATTGTTGTAAAAATAAAATAAATAGTCACAGTTTTTCTGTAGTGTATTTAGTATCAGCATTGCACCCGTGCGAAGCCGGGGCGGGTCGCTAGTAGATACTAATATAGACTGTCACAGAGGCCTTGTGTTCAATGGGTTTAATTAGTGAGTCTTAAAGTGATTTCTTAATATATGTACATTTAGTATAAATCTAAACGCCTTGCGTTGCATACGTCTCCATTTATAATAAATAATTCCTGACACCTTGCGTTAAAGAGATTGTAAATTAGCAAGTTTATTGGAGATTGATTAAATTGAATTCCAAAGATTTTTTTGAGTGAGCTGAACCCCACCTAGCCTGGGGCCCCCCGTGCCGCGGGCGCTGCGGAGACTTCGCTACGCCACAGTATGTACACCTTGTGTTGAATAACTTAATGTTTCAAGAGCATTCAAGTCTAGTGTAATTTTTAAGCCACTTAATGTTATTTAATGTAAGATGCAGAAACTAAGAGAAATTTGTTATCGAAAGATTTAATGCGAGCGGCAAGAGAAAATTTTTTCCTTAAGGATGAAACAACATACTTCAGATTTTTGCTAATTTTATTTTGCTGCATAACTATTCACTTAACTTGCATTTGCGCATGTTTTGTTCCCAGTGGCATAGCTGAAAGCTCGGGGGCTCTACAGCGAAAATCTCAATGGGGCCCTTTTTTTACTTTAGCGATATAATAGACTTCAAATGTTAAATAAACTGTAACACAGGTTGTTTCTGATATTCATTAATCATAATATCGACTTTTAGATGGCAAGCTCCCAAACTCACATACACCACGCGTGACGAGGTCGACGTTTATTACACAGAAGACCCTCAAATATATTTTTACAATAATGTTTTTTGTTTTTTTATCGGAATATATTACCAATAAAGATACACAATTTCATTTGTAACTCTCAATAAGTATAAATGGAAAAACTTCCTCAACTAAACCAAAAAATGAAACAATAAATCGGGGCAGATAAAATATAAAATTAGCATCTGTTAAATGTTCTCTAATCCGAATTGTTATTATTACCGTTTAAAATAGACATTTTTTTTGTGTAATTTGCTGTCAATAATCTCTGAAATTGGCCACAGATATAAAAAACTTACTGAAAATAAATAATATCCAGGATCTTGCCATTATATTTATAAAACAATGTGATACTGATGCAGGGGCGGATCCAGCCTCTCTATTGGGAGGGGGGAGGGCGGTGATATCACAAAAGTATAGTATGGCAAGCGAAAGCAAGTTGTCGACGGGGGGGGGGGGACATCAGCAACATTCTCATTTCTAGTGTAAAAGGCAAGGTCGGGTCTATTTTTCTGAATTTGAAGTTCTTAGAGAGGGGGGGCGATCACAAGAAAAAACAAGTTGTCGACAGGGGGGGGGGGAGGATGCGGGCAACATACACATTCCTAGTATAAGAGGCAGAATCGTGTCTATTTTTCTTAACTCAAAACTCTTGGGGGGGAGTCGCTATCGCAAGAAAAACAATTGTCAACAGGAGGGGACTGCTAGCAGCATACACATTCCTAATATAAAAGGCAGAATCGGTTATATTTTCCTGAACTCAAAGCTCTTGGGAAGGGGCGATCGCAAGCATACACATTCCTATATTCTATTCAAGAACTAGAGAGAGTAATAAAACTGTTACCGAAACCTTCAACTTACCTGCTCCAGTACCGCAGGTAACTGAAAACCACCGTGAATCTACTTATATTTAATTATATTTAAACATTATAAGGTTTTATAAATTTTCTGCAACCAGAGAGTTTCTGATTTCTGTCAGTGAGCAAAGTACACCTTACAGTGTCTCCTTAGTGATTTATTTTGGTTGTGGTTGTTTTTATATATTATATGAGATTAGTGAGATACCCAAAAGATATGGCGTCTGCATCTATAATTATTCTAAAATCGTTAAACTAGGGCATTTTTTTCTCAGCGAAAAACTTGTTACTATGAATGTTTATGATGCCTTAAAATATCAATACCTAGATAATATTGTTAAAAGTTCTGTTGAAATGTGTTCCAACATAACAGGAGTTGGAAAATCTACTATGAACCGAATACTGAAAGAGAAAAAAAACGAGTGAAATTGTTAGTACTCCCAAGCTACATTTGATCACAGGCAGACGAAAAACCTTGTTGGAAGAAGAGATGTACACTGCAATAAAAGGAGTTGTACATACATCTTATTATGAGAAGCAGATCTCAACCGTCGACAAAATTCTTACTAAAATCAATAAAGATCGGGATTTACCTGAAATTAAAAGAACTGAGCTTTGGAAATTGCTCAGAGAATTTAATTTTTGCTGGGCAAAACCAAATAGGAAATCTGTTCTTATAGATCATCCGGATAATGCCCCTTGGCGAAGGACATATCTCTCTCAAGTAAAAGGTAGAGTTGTTAGAAATAACACAACTTACAAAATTAGTAATTTAACAGAACTTTAGAACAATTTTTTGAAATGAAGTTACTGCAGAAAATTTTGAAAAATCCATATAATAAAAGAATAAAAGAAAATGTGGAAACTCCATCTCATGATCCGTGAGATAGAGTAACCAATTATAATTAATTTGAGCGAAGATAGCTTCACTGACTTGGATTACGAATTAGATATGTAATATTTACCAGCGTAAACACAATTTATTATTTAAATTTTCTGTAACATATTAAAATTAATTACATTTAAATCCCTTTTTAGTGTTTAATTGTAATTTTGCAGATGGTTTAAGAAATAAATAAACTGAAACGTCAAATGTCCTAAAAATGTTTTTAATTAATAATAAAATGACCGATAGACCAAAAAATTTATTTTCTTATATATGTTTAACTTCTTGTATTTTTGACAATGGGTATTTTTTAAGTATTTAATTATAATTTAGAATTTTTTGAGAAAAAAGGCTACGTCTTATTCTGAATGTACCTAAAACGGTTTCTATGCCAAAATTAAAAATAATAAAAATACAATTGTGATTTGTGTTAAATATGTCAAAATTATCTATATTTTCTAATGTATGTGAATTATTAAAAAAATCATAAGAAATAAAATAATATTATAAAAACTTTTTATTTTAAGTTTATTACCGAAATAATATTCTATGCCATAAATACTTAGTGATAAAATAAACCTCTTTCCGGCGCCTATGACAAGGATTAAAATCCTTTTTAACATTTCACACATCTAAATATCTATTGTTATCCAACTCAAATGGCTTATTATTATAGACCGGTATTTTTGACTATAAAATTTCTAACCTATTCCTATGGAAAATATATATGTCTAACAGACTTTGCCAAAGACACCGGACTAAAGAACGCAGGGAGTTTGCGAAGAAAAAAAGGGTAAAAAATGATTTATTACTCTCTCTAGTTCTTGAATAAACTATAGTATAAGAAGCAAAATCGGGTATATTTTCCTGAACTCAAAGCTCTTGGGGGGGGGATCGCCCCCCCCCCCTTGGATTCGCGCCTGTACTGATGCGTGGTAAAAAATACAAAATCTTGTATTATCCATAATAATGACTAGCATCACAAACAAATACTAATATTAATTTTGACGTTCCTGTAATGTCCTGGAATGGCATAATAAAGGGAAATCAAAATAAGTGTGAGCCACATATGAAAAGCTTACTCTGTTATTTTGCTTGACGTGTAGCCAACCTAATATAATTTTAATAATATATTTACTCGGAAATTCCTTAATGCGTTGATTATTTTCATCATATTATGTTGTTTTTTTATAACAGTAGCCTATTTTTATTTGTTTTCGTTATTCGTGATTATTTTCATCAAATTATGGTGTTTTTTTATATCAATAGCCTATTTTTATTTGTTTTCGTTACCTTGGACAGGTCGAAATTGAATTCTGTGTCTCGTAAACCTTGCTCTTTAATAATTTCTATATTTTTTTCTACTCGTTTTCGTCAAAAGAAAATAAAAGCTTGATCTACTCTGGAATTTATCAGTATATATTTTAGACCAGTGTTTCCCAGGCAATTGTTTGCGAACCGTCAGGGGTTAGTGAGGTTTATAAATGGGATTCGCGTAAAACATATTGAAATGGTGGAATTTTATATTAAACATCGCCACAGGCTACGCGACGGGTCGTTACGTCGTTGGCGATGCGAGTTCATTTTCGAGCCGGCAACTTCTACTTCGGCGTATCAAGATTTTTCCGAATGCGCACGAAAGAACAAGAATAACATTTGTCGATATAAAAATGCCGCAGTCACATACAAGGAAGAGTAGAATCGAACCGAATCATACCGTTGAGTTTAAGAACCTCTATTGATTTGAAAAAAAAAAGATAAGTAGCTAATGCTTAGTGTGTACATAGATATTAGAAGTGTACTCTTTACAAATCGCACGTGCGTAGGTCGAAAGCGAAATTAAATAATTATTGTTCCGTAAATATGCAACCGCATTATTTGAAGACGACAAGCCAAACATGTAGGATAATGTACATCAAGACGAAGGCCCAGAAATTTTAAAATCTGAAGTTCCTCATGCCATAAAATCAGCTAAAACAAAAAAAAATAATATCCCAACAGAACTCCTACAAATGATCCACAAGGACCACATCGGTGCTCTTGTTAAGTTTCTTAACGATATGCATACTTCTGGTGAAATACCCGAGGAATGGCTGAAGAATTAGTCTGATGAGCTTGTGACGCGTTTTTCCAAAGCTTTGTTTACGGCAGCCGAACATCGGTCAGTGGATATTTCGTGCAGATAGTCATCGGTCAAATGCTCAGTGCAGGGGTATCGGTTCAACGGTATCTACTTATAATCGGCATATCCCTGCTCTCTAAACTGATCAACGGTTTGACTGCCCGATGGTCAAAACATCTACTCGGTGGTCGGTTCTCGGGCGCCACCCTCGGGATTCATGTGGTCGAGGGCCCACTTATGCACCGGGCAGCTTGTTACAATGGAGAAACGGCAAGCCAGGGGTCAATTGCGCGTATTAGTTCTGATTGCCAATTATTATCTGTAATGTTAAAAATGAGACTAGGTAATGAAACAAACGGTTATAAAACATCCTGTATCCTGTATTCCATTCTTTTATATAAAAAAGCATGGCCTAAAACTAACTTACAACCTAAAATGGACAATAATATAAAAAATGAACGGTCTGAAGGGCAAGAGGGTGTCATGAGAGCGGTTCCTGGTAGCTTGTTCTGATAGGTAGCGCTGGAGACGGTAACCCGGCGGTATCATTCACGATGTTATTGACATTACCTCGTACTACACGGTTGCGACGCTATTCACGACGGCTCGTATTCAGATTATTGCGCTTCGTGTTTAAAACCTGCGGACGTTGTTCACGGCGCTTCGTACTAAAATTCGAGATACGGTATGTCTAACAGTAAACCCTGCGTCGGTCGACGATAGGCGGCGGCGATAAACGTCGGAGGGCAGTTGTTAAGCGCCTTTATCAACCGACATCGGAGGACACCCGGTGAAACACATTCCTGGTCCATACATTGCTAGACCAGGAAGGCTCGGTCCGGCGGGCGACCCAGGCAGTCCGTTGTTACTGTTGACCCGGGTGGAGATCGTGCAGTTCTCAGTGAAATAATGGCCTGCTTATTGTATTCTCGGATGATTTCGATAAGCTCTTAAAATTCTAATATGCTACCTTAGTTTCCCGAAAAGCACAATTAAAATCGACCAAAAATTTTACGGCGTGTTTTGTTCACGCTGCCAGCGGTTGGATTCATCAGTGGGTCCCCTGACGCTTTTCCCAGACCCCCTGTGTTGACGTACTTATGTATATTTGATTCTAATATTTGAAGTTATTTTCGGGCGGGATGTGTCGGTAAGATATTATTGAAATTTGTATTCCAGCCATTGACCACTCATATTTTTCAGTATTTGCGTGAAAGTGTTTTTCCCGTAGTACTACGACATGCTCGAGCTTAAATAGACGGCCGGAGCCTCTACTACGCTGATGAGTGACGGCGTACGGTGATCGCGCATACAATACTGCTGTACATCGTATTTCCCGGTATGACGCGGCAAATTTTATTATATACCGGTAATATTGAAACTTTAAGTATTCTTTTCCCGCAAGAAACAGATTTTTCGGATATTTAATAGATAAATTAAATCCCGGCGAACATACTCATGCCCAAAAATTAGTAACTTCATTACAAGCTACACACTGAAAGTTTTTCTTCGCATAGTACTTAAAACAATAACAAGTCGATGGAAAAGGAACCTAGATGAAACCCAGTTAGGCTTTAGGAATTCACATGGCACCTGTGAGGCACTTTTTGCCTTAAATATACTTCTTTAAAAGTGTCGTGATCAATGTAAAGATATTTAGGTAGCATTCATCTATTACGAAAAAACTTTTGATAGGGTCCAGCATGGAACGATTTGGAACATATGAAGAACCTCGGGAATCGATGGTAGG
Source organism: Diaprepes abbreviatus (assembly GCA_034092305.1). Classification (NCBI taxonomy): domain Eukaryota; kingdom Metazoa; phylum Arthropoda; class Insecta; order Coleoptera; family Curculionidae; genus Diaprepes; species Diaprepes abbreviatus. The sequence continues at coordinate 3,149,041 of JASJET010000071.1, read as the reverse complement.
GATCTGCGTATCATAGAGAACTTGTATTGGAAGCAGAAAGTAGTGAAAAGCAGGACTAACCGATGAATATTACATTCAACAAGGCGTCAGATACGCATGCATTTTGTCTTCGCTCTTATTCAACATCTACTAGACATAATTTTCAAGCAGACTTTGCAAGATAAAGACCTTGGAGTGAAAATCAATGGTGAACTGATTAAATACCATTGAATATGTCGACACACGGCCATCTTGCGTGATAGTATCCAGGGCCTTCAAGAGTTGTTGGACTGTGTAAACACGACATGACGAGAAATAGGTCTAAAAATGAATGTTACTACAACCTCACGCTGATGCTTCCTTACAGATGGATTAACAAAATAATGAGAGAGTTACCCAACTCAATTATCAGGAATGCTACATCACACAACAGCTAAACTCCAATAAAGAGATTAAGTGCAGAATTGAAACAGCTCTCACAACTTTTCTGAGAATGAAATGATTCTTCTGTAACGACAAATTACACTCAAAATGGCTTCAAAGAACGATTAAATGTTATATTTGGTCTATATTGTTATATAGAGCCGAGACCTGGACTCTGAAGGCTGATGCGATCAACCGCCTAGCAGCGTTCGAGATATGGTTGCATAGAAGAATATTCCGAATACCCTGGACAGCAATGAAGAAGTGTTAAATAGGGCAAGTTCCTTTCGTGAATTATTTAAAACTATTAAGATAAGAAAGATATCTTAACTAGGGCATGTTCTTAGGAGAGACCGATACAAAATCCTTCAGTTTATAATGAAAGGTAAAATCGAGGGCTGTAGAGGAACTGGAAGGAAGCAGATATCATGGCTAAAGAACATCCACGAGATTAAAACACTGAATCTCGTAGATTAAAGATACCTGAAGATACCTCGTGCAATCGTAGGCGAAACATCGGATAATAATTCCAATTTGACATGGTCTAAACCCAAGAATTATGATATTCAACTTGACCAAGGTCGCGAAAGCTTTCGTTCTTTATTAAGTGTTATTCAATGTGGAAAATAAATTTTAATAACCCACTTTTACTGTTTTATTTACAGCTCCTAATAACCACAATGCACCAATTTATTTATTCGAGTTTTTAGAAGGGCTTCGCAAAAAGAAAAAGGTTGGAAACCGCTGATCCAGACAAAGAAATATTTTAAACAATTATTACAGACCAAAGAACTTATCTAATATTTATGAAGCAGGCTATAATTAACCTTGTATAATCAATATTGGGTGTTATAAAACACTTTTCAGCTGGAACACTTTATTTACCCTCCATAACGTAATATTGAAAATGTCAGGATCTTTGATGGGGCCGGAAATACGATTACGCGTCCTTATTAACAAGATATCGACGCAATAATTAGCAAAATTGTTGATTAGATAGGAAGTTAATAATTAGGGTAATTACCGTGTCAGAAAAAATTTATCACTTTGATAGGCCTGAAGTTTCTTGAAAATATTATGAAAATGTTTAGATTTAAATAACATATTGTAGATTGTAGATTGCGGGAGAGTCGTTAAGGCTATCTTTTTCTCTCTACAGCACTTTGACTTATAATATCTTTTAATCGTTACCCTGTTCTAATATAAATTTGGAATATTTAGTCTTTTCTTTTCAATTATTCTTCTGGAGGTAGATGCTTGCTTCTTGAAGTGTCAATTTGATGCTTTCCAGGAATTTAAATCTCTAGCAGAATAGTGCCAGGCATGTACATAGCTACTTGATCGCAGAAAAGGCAAATTGGCTCTCAGTTTTGTGTTTTTTTTTTGAGATGATATCTTGGAGGGTAGTATCCTGCTGTTATTACTCAAACCTGCCTTTTTGGGAGATCAAGCAACATTTTTGCATCTTATTCCGCCATAATTTTATTTAAGTTTGGAGGTCATCTTCTATGTGACTTTTTGGTAGTCTACAGATAGGTTTCTGGCCAAGGAAATGAGTTTTTGCTACTTGTTTTTACAGGATATCCGCTTCCTCGTTCCTCTTGATTCTCTTTTACCCTGGTATCCACATCAGGATTATCTTTTTAATCCTGCAATTGCTTTGGAACTTAGAATCGTAGGCGTTTGACCTGAGAGCTTTTGGCTCTACTTGGCTATGTGACAATATGCATATTTGGCCTTTTTAATGTTTCTATGGGGGGCATTCAGCAACGCAGTTTCCAATTGCATGCATTTATGCTTGGATGTGTACCTTCTAGGGATTCGACAATCCCAAAACTGGGGCTTTCACTTGAACCCCTTTCTTTATCTTGGATACGTCAATAAACCATACAATTGAATCCTTCTCTAGTCGAGTAATCCCTCTGCGTTAGTTATTACTTCATAGTTTATATCAAAATCGTATTTAATGGACATGATATCTTTTAAATTTGTATCCAGAATCTTCATACGTCTAATAAAATTTTCAGGTTTGAGGCTTCTAGTTTGGAACAGTTTGAAGGCACCTTAGAAGACACTTGTTGCTGCTGCTCTCATCATAGCCATATACAGTGAAGGGAGGTTCAGTATTACCTTTATTGCGGTGGTAGGGCATGATGGCATGATCGCATGGCCCCCACGACTTCTACACACACCAACCCTTGTATATTTTGCAGCTTTTTTAAGCTGAGGCACATGTAACCATATATTTGATGATCCTTTCACATGGCCATAAGATTCTTTTCTGCCTTAAACTCCAAGTTTTCACAAAGATTCTATGCTAGGTCCAACTTGCCGCTATTGCTTTTTGTAGAAACTTTTCAGTATGGCTATTCCATGTCAGTTTCTGGTCTATTGTTACTTCCAGATAGTTAACCTCATTGAAAAAGCTCAGTGTTGTTCCATTTAAAGTCGGAGCGGTAATGTCTGCTTTCGATTTCTTGTAAATGGCACGAGGACTCTATTGGTAATTAAGGTGTAGTTCTTAATTTGTACGCCAGTTGCTAAGTTGGCTTAAGGTAGTTTGTAATAGTTCCTTCATTCTTGCCTGTACTAGCGACAACTAGGTCATCAGCAAATCTTGCGTTGTAAACTTTGAGTTGTTCAGGTGACTCAGCATACTGTCCACGACCAAGAACCACAGTAGAGGTGATAAAACATCCCCTTTGGGGCTGTAATGGAACAAATGTTAATTATTTTTCATTGTTCAATGTCAACTATTTTCTGTTAAAATAAATAATTAAATAATCCCTCTGTGAATAGATATTCCGTCGGAACAGGTTAGTTATATTTTTTATCACTATCCACGAAAGTCTAAAGGAAAAATAAATCAGTTATCGAGCTTAACTTTTATGATCTTTGTTGTTTAAATGTTTTCTTAAAAGAATACATAAAGTCAGTTAATTTATGAAGACCTAAAAGACCCTCTCTTAGAATTGCCTATAAATCTGTCTAAGTAATCCTGCCCTGGTTAACTAAATAAAACCAGACGTGATAAGGGTAGTTTTTAACATATGGTATATGAAATACCGTTAAAATGTATTAAAATATTGAACGGTTTTCCCATTATTAGGAAACAAAAGAATAATCAAATAAACTCATTATACGGTAATATAACGTTTGACCTGTGTAAGGGATCTAATGGGCGACTGTTTTTCCTGATTGCAAGAAAGAACGAATTAAATACCAGCAATATGAATAAAAGGGCACTCAGATTTTTTCACAGACGTTATATTATCTTATTCCTTTAGTTATAGAGAGAAATAGAATAGTTTTATCAATTGTGTTTATATAAAAATTAAGCTTAAGATGCTCACAGGTCAATTCGTGAATCAAACATCCGGTATAGAATAGCTAACGCCCTCAGCATGTAACGATCGAAACCTTCGAACTTTAAGGGAAAGAAATTGACGTTTACCAGGTTCCATCTTGTAATTTGGGTACAAACGGGAAACAAAGGGAGAGGGGGTGTAAGATTCGAAGACACTCTTTTAAGGAATAGTAAATTTCAGTCACAATTTGAATGTCGGCTAGAACGGTACCGTAGTACCAGTGCCGTAGAATAATTACGTCACGGGTATAATCGTTGGGAAAGAAGGTTATCTTTGTTTGATTTGTTTTGATTTAATTCGGGAAATTAAGGAATTATCGTTTGTTATTTTAGTGGGGCATTTCGCGATTTTCATACGGTTTGATTAAGTAATATAAATAGCTGTTTTTTCGCATTTTATTTCTTTCTTGTTTAATATTTTATTAAGCTATTTATACGTGTTTCTTCAAAATTGGGTTTTAAGTTTTTGGTTAAATAACGTCCGAGAAGAGCAATTATGTTAGTTTTTCGTAATTGTTATTAGTTTTAAGTTTCTCACTGTAAATAGTTCGTTTTTATTCTATTTATTTTGTTAATAGACTAAGTTGTTTTGAGAAACTTGTTTTATTCAATTTAATTAAAACCTTCACGCGAATTAACTCGTGGTCGCGCTGTTGCGAGACCTACAAAACAAGAGACGTCTATTGACCAACTAATTAGCAGCCTTTCCTGAGGCCTGAAGATCTGAGTCGTGGTTGTGGTAAGCTTTAATAACCGTAGTGTTTGGTACTAAAGGTGTAAGAGAGAAGTTGAACGACCAGACTTCCAGAGTGTCTTTATTACTGTGAAATTTTAATTAGAGGTTATTAAAATAGTTACTAATTAATATGGGGCAAAAAATGATTATAGATAAAATGATTAACTCTACCTTAATATGTCATTGGCCAGAGTCTATAATCAAATTCTGTCACAGGGCATCTTCTGATTGCGATGATTGTCGCCGCTTCCTTGCGGATAGATGCAATAATGATTCTGCTTTTTAGCATTAATTGAATCCATCTTGCTGAAAGAAGCTCCGCTTACCTTACTTTCAGGGCTCTTACTATAAATTTATCTAAATCATTGTTAAAAGCTCCCGATATATCAATGAAAACACTGAAGGTGATCTCTTGTGTCATCTGTGTTTTTTACAGATTATTTACACATTCCTGTGAATTTACTGGCCTAATAAGTAAATTGTCTTTAGTAAAGCCATTTCTGTTTAAGTGTTTCAATTCTTAGATGTCAGTTAAAATAAGATGTTAAAAAAATAAACCTTAAATTTGATTTTTTGACTACCAATTCCTATTTTATGGGCCCCTGCGATTTCAAAGGAAAAATATATAGGTAGATCAGACATCTGTCTTAAAAAATCAGAGTAACAAATGCAAATGATAAGCGGAATTAGGTATGTATTACTTCTTGAAGGATTTAAGGATTTCAAGAAATCCCAATGTTACAGAACAAGAAACGTCTTTTATAAAAAAAAAATATGTTATTTTGAGGATTTTTGTTGAGTAAGATTAAGCCGAGCGATGGTAAAAAATGTTCAAAGGTTTAGAATAAAGTATGATAAATATATAATCTTAGTATTATAACTTTGTAAAAAAATAAAAATGTTTGAATTTTAGGTTCTTCACTACACGAAAAATTTCAATATTTAAAAAAGATTCTTAGCTATTTGTAATAAGATATAACTAGAAAATACATTTATTAGTTATAAGAAATTATTATGCATAGATCAAATTCCTATCAGTCAGGAACATATTAGTTCCACAAAAACATTTAGACAAAATATAACTACCTAAAATATAAAAGCAAAAAAGTTTAACATTATTAGATACACTAATTTTCGGTCTAAAATGCCATCACCTCAATATATGATATTGTGACAGAATCTGATTATAGACTCTTTCCAACGATATATTGTGATAGTATTAACCCTTTCATCTATAATCATTTTCTGCCCCATACTAATTAGTAACTATTTTAATAACCTATAATTGAATTTCATGGTAATAAAAACACTCTGGAAGTCTGGTCGTTCAACTTTTCTCTTGCAGCTTTAGCACCAACACTACGGTTATTAAAGCTTACCACAACCATGACTCAGATATTTAGGACTTAGGAAAGGCTGCTAGTTAATTGGTCAGTAGACATTTCTTGTTTTGTAGGTCTCGCAACAGCGCGCCCGCGAGTTTATTCGCGTGAAGGTTTTAATTAAATTGAATAAAACACGTTTCTCAAAACAACTTAGCCTATTAACAAAAATAAATAGAATAAAAACGAACTATTTACAATGAGAAACTTGAAACTAATAACAATTACGAAAAACTAACATAATTGCTCTTCTCGGCAGGGATTTTAACCAAAAACGTAAAACCCAGTTTTGAAAAAAACACGTATAAATAGCTTAATAAAATATTAAACAAAAAAAATGAAATAAAACGCGAAAAACAGTGATTTATATTACTTAATCGAACCGTATGAGAATCGCGAAATGCCCCACTAAAATAACACACGATAATCCCTTAATTTCCCAAAGTACACAAAGATAACCTTCTTTCTCGACGATTACACCCGTGACATAATTATTCTACAGCACTGGTACTACGGTACCGTTCTAATGACATTCAAACTGTGACTAACTTTAGTATTTTTTAAAAGAGCGTTCACAAATCTTACACCCCCTCTCCCTCTTTTTAGTTGCTTTTTCGGTCGTACGTCCTGTGACCGACAATTTTATTCCCTTAAAGCTCGAAGGTTTGGGAGTTTTCTTACTGATGGCGTTAGCTGTACTATACCGGATATTTGATTCCCGAATTGGCATCTGAGCATCTTAATCCTACTTTTTATATAAAATAATAGTAAAACAAACTAACCTACGTCTTCCTATAATGAAAAGAATACATGTTAAAGACTAAAAAAAACTATTCACTTTTGTTGACTGTTTTGGCAAGAAACATCTTAACTCGTTATTTCTTGTGAATAGAAAAAACAGTGATTACTCAGTATTCTTTTTACAAATGGCCAAATGATATATTTCTATTATAGTGAGTTTATTTGATCATTCTTTTGTTTCCTAATAATAGGAAAATCGTTCAATATTTTAATATATTTTAACGGTATTTCATATACCATATGTTATAAACCTCCCTTTTCTTTCGGTGTTATTTACATAACCAGGGCGGGATTACTTAGACAGATTTATAGGCAATTCTAAGAGAGGGTCCTATTACGTCTTCATAAATTAACTGACTTTATGTATTTTTTTTTAAGAAAACATTTAAACGACAAAGATCATAAAAGTTAAGTTCGATAACAGATTTATTTTTCTTTTAGACTATCGTGGACCGTGATAAAAAATGTAACCACCCTATTCCCACGGAAAATCTATTCACAGAGTGATTATTTAATTATTCATTTTAACAGAATATAGTTCACATTGGATGGTGTAAAATAATTAATATTTGTTCCATTAAAATATAATCGTCATGTTAATATACAGGGTGTCCGGGAAAATGTGAGAAATCTTCCAGATATGAAAGGAATACTACAAGTTCATAAAAATTTGGATATTCATTTCTTTCGTACCTAGCAACGTTTGCCACAACAATAATTTGTTTTTGGTACCGATAAAATAAAACGCATAAATTTTTTGCGAACCTAGGACGAAATGCAATTCACAGAATTAAACGTTTTTAACTAAAGAGGTAAAATCTAATTTTGGATTTAATTTTTTGTTATCATAAGGTTGAAAGTTGAATATTTGATAGGAACAAAAATGTATTTTTTTAGAAGTGCGCTAAATATATGATGTAAATAAAGTGACGTTTTTTCGAAAACGATTAGGGTTAGCGACATGAATGAAGTATTCTTTTTTAGTCAATAGTTAAAGGATTCTATAAACGTTGTTCAAATTTCTTATCATACAGAACTTAAAAAGAATGGGGTCATTAGTATCACAGGACTATCTGTGATACTGCAGCTGTTAGTAATTCACAACACTTTCTTGGATAGCAATTTGAAGAGTCTAACCTGGTGTAAATCATATAAAAAAAATTGAAATATTGCAGCTCTTTGGGAGCACATATCTCCGAAGAGGAGGCCTATACGAAAAAAAAATTATAGGATTTAAGTAATTTAACAATAATAATCTGTAACAATTACAACAGTAAACTAGAAAATGAAACATTCAAGGTAGTTAAGAGTAAAGAAGTATTCACAGTCAATAGGCAGGAATGAATTGTAATGGTCCATAAGCCTATTGGCGAAGCTATTTCTGCCATTTTTAGCCCGGTTAGGACATAGCTTTTGACATGTTGCGTTAGAGACAAGGTCTACGATAATAAATAAGAACTAAATGGTGATTTTCAGTATTTTAAAAATATCTTAGGAACAAATTAAATTTCACCAATTTATGATACAATCTATTAAAAAAGTTCTAAATAGTGAACTCGTTTCTAATTTAATAAACTTTTTACCATTCATGAAATAGCAATACTGTCCTTGTAAAATAGTTGTAATTCTGTATACCAAAACTTCTTTATAAAATAACCTAGTTGTTCGATAGTTTCCATTTGAAGTTTTCGATACTAGACATACAGACAGACCTTCACTTATACCATGTATAATTGTATTAAAAACAGTCTAGCAATGATTTTAGTTATATTAATTCATTTTATTAATCTATATGTATATTTTTCAGATGATAAAAATGATGATCATCGTAGTTTTCGTGTACACCCTATGTTGGCTGCCCTATAATATGTTTTTGGTAAGTATTTTGCTGATAAACCAGTGTCTCAGAGTTGTTAATAATCTTTTTTCAATTTTTGTAAAATTTATGATGATGTGACAGTATTCAATTGTGAACTTCTGCAAACGGAATGTTCTAGGTAGCGTGTGGCCGTTCCGCTCACAATTTACTACTGCCCATATTATTTAGTAACTATTCTTAAACCTGAGAGGGAAAAAAATAAATAGATTAGACGAAACCGCTACGACAAAGGCACTCTTGTAGTCTGGTCGATCTTGAAGTTTAGTTCAAAAGGACTACCGTTAGTTATCGCTTACCAGTCAGCTGGCCAAAGCAGGATTCTTCTTATGCTTCTTGGTAGACAAGTGCACGCCCGTGTGTTTACCTACAAAAAGGTTTTTATCGATAAAAGGAAGACTAGTTTCTCAAAACACTCATCTCTATTTAACAAAAATAAAAGAAAAATAAAACAGTATTTATAAATGAGAAACTTAAGAGTAAATTTGGAGTATAATTAAAAAAAACTTAAAACTACAAGCTCTCTACGCCGTTCTGATATTCCCCTTAATGAAATAAACTCAAATTTGAACTGATAATATTAATAAATCAACCTTTTAGAAATAAAAGAAATATACCAAATTAAATTGTTTAATTAAAAGTTGTAGGGTTGGTGGACTCCCTTCCCCGGTAGAAAATAAAGTAAATTTCCCCTTACTATTTGAAATGCTGTCTGGAAGAATAAAAAAAAAGTATAAGACAAAAAATAGCAGAAAAGACAGCAGAGAAAAACCTTCTTACACTGGTAAAACACTAGAACACAGGCCAAACTGACTTAGACGGGTTCTAAATCGTAACTGCCTCTAATTAATTTGTCAAAATCAAACTCAACTTTCATCCCTTAGAACCTCCCTTCCCCTATTAGATGCGTTGGTTCCGTCATGCGTGCTTTTCCACCAATAGAACGCCCTTACGCGATGTATCCCAGCGCGAAAGGTAGTTTTCGTTCCCGAGCGTCGGTATGTTTTCGGTTCCCTGGTTCATAGATGGCATAAGTCATCCATGCGTCGAATTTAATTTAATTTAATATTAAAACTGACCAGAGCTCAAAACTAATAATTACTTTATATAAATGTGACCAATAACTATTCTACAACTATTCTAAAAGATGCGTGAAAGAACCCATAAAAAAACCCCAAGGTTTTAACCATTTTCTCTCTTTCTTATTCTTATTTTCGTCAATTGGGGAAAAATGGGTAACAGTCGCGAACTTTGTACATAATAACAAATACTAATATTGCATTTCAGCGATTTTATTTAAATATTCTTTTGTGTTCTTATGATGGGAAAATTTGCTCAGTTTAAGTAAAAGAAAGCTCTCTCACGGTCGCCACATGTAGTTAGCACTTTACAACTTAACCTTAGACCCTTAACGATATGGTTTTTAAGATTATTAAGTTACTTTGACAGATTTATATTAAAAACTTCGAGAGGGTGGAATAGTTTAGTTTTTGTGTCACATAAATTCTCTAAGTTTATGTTGTTTTTTTCAGAAAAATTAACTACTCCAAAAGTAATAAAACTAGGCTTAAGTTTGTTAATGGATTTATATTTCCCTGATATGTGACTATTTTTGGCCAGACAAGATATACAATTTAACGGTCCAAATCCTTATACTGAGGGAGACTCAAGTAAATTCTTCCATTTAGTAGAATTTAATTTAGAGTTAATAAATGTTAAAATTAGTAAAAATCACAATAAACTTTTGTTCCCTTACAATGAAATACGTAGTGAAATCCAAAAATTTCCAGCCTATCAACTTTAAAGTAATCAGTGATGAGAAAAGTTATCATAATTTACTTAGTTAATTACTTTCAGACTAACAAATTATTATTAACTGTTACGTGATGATTATTTTGCATAATTTTATTTCTTCCAAAGTTTGTATGTACTTGTATGTATGTGCGTAGAGTTGGCGGTCTGTACTCTGCGACCTGGTAGATCTATTGTGCCCCCCTACTGCTGCCCAGTCGTTAGAGTTACCTTATCGGCTAGAGCAGGTTCTCCGGTCCTATTTCCCTCCGGAATCTTAGGATGTTGGAGGGCTTCAAGGTGGGTAGCTCCCCTTATTTGATTTGGTGTGCTTCCAAGAACCGCATCCTAGGTTTTTCTAGAGCGCAGATATAAATAGAGGTTTCGTCCCCCTCCTCACTGAATCTACACTATTCTCTTTCTACCAGTCCAAGTTTCTTGAGGTGTTCCTTCAGGTAGCTTATGCATTCTTTGAATCTCTTCTGGTCTTAGTTCTCCAGAAGGATCTTCGCTTGTTTCAATCCTTGCAACTCCGTCCAATAATTAAATCTCCTACTTTCTTCTTCTATCTTTAGTTCTTCCAGCATAACACTGCTACTGATTCCACAGAAAGGCTCTTGCACCAGAAAAGGTATCTCAGCCCCTTTCCTCGCGAACTTGTTTTCTATTTCATTCCCCTCTATCCCGGTATGTCCCTGTATTTAGCCTGACTTTCAATGAAAATTAAGAGGTAGACGCATCGACTGCTGGGTCTTTTAGCGTCCAAAATACACCAGAGAACAAAGTTCTGAACTTCGTAAATCTTACGAGGAGTGGATATAAAATAACGAGACTATTGCTGTAAAATATTTTTTTTTTTTGACAATGTAATAAAGAATGGTAAGCAAGTAAAGGAACAGCTAAAGATTTTCTCACGGATGATTTTTTTGGTTAAGGTCATACCTGAATTAATTTTTAACTAGAAATCACACGGTGACCTTGAATTTGACCTTGACAATGACCTTCATGGTTGTTTGAAGGTCAACTTTATTTTTCCAAATTGAAACTCTCTTTTTACCATTTGCAATCGAAAGAGCGGCAATTCTTTAGGTTCGATTATGTTAAAAAATTTGACCTTCAGAATTATTTCAAGGTCATTTTCTCTCTCTCATCAAAATAAGATTTTGGACCATAACCCAGAGAAAACATATATGATTTAAAAGGTATGAAACATCGTATAATTCAAATTTGCCTTTAATTTTTTCAAAATTAAATAATTTGCTTAAACAAATTATTGCAATTTTTTTTTGCATAATTAACACTAAAATCTGGTTCTGCGGAAAAATATGCCCTATATAGTAATATTAAAGTACAATTCGTTACAAATTATCAAATAATTAATTTTGCAATTTTAATGAATCTATTAACGCTCATAAAAAAATTAATAACCTGTACGGCATACGTTGGTTAACAAGTTTTTGAGTGCGCGTAAATAAATTCGAAAAAGTCACATTTGAGAAACAAACTCTAAGAAATACTGGAAACGTGTTGAAGCCACAAAAGCTTTTGGAGGTCCAAAATAAGTCTTATAATTTCTATTGAACCTTTACCATACCTTCTCATCACATAACAAATAGGTTGAAAACCAAAATTTTATAGTTTTCATGTTCTCTACAATTACAAGATTTTTGGTTTGGCGACTGACTACCTGGCATTTGCTTGACTATACTTTATTGGGTTTCCACTTAACCTATAAAAATATGCGCATCGCAAGAATATGTGCTAAAAACTTCTAATTTTTTAACATATATGAACGTAAAATTTACCGCTTTTTCGATTGTAGATGTTAAAAAAGAGGATTTCCATTTGAAAAAATAAAGTTGACCGTCAAACAAACATGAAGGTCATTGTCAAGGTCAAATTTAAGTGTTTTTTTTTCACATCCAGCAGATTTCTCATATTTTCTTCTATATTTTGTATAAATAAAATATAGGCTTTAAACAAAAGCTCATTCATGAGTAAAAAGCTTTTCAAAATACATGAATGGTGTACCATTCAAACAATAAATAAATCAAAAAAAGTATAAAATAATGTAATTATTAATATTATTTTTTCTTCGGAATCCCATATTAATAGTTTTTAAATATGATTATTTTTATCATTAAATACTAACCTGAACTAACTTAAATAATTTGTTTATTGAATAAGGAAAAACTTTCATGCAAAAATATAAAATTACATAATGTGCGAGTAAAAAGTTGAAAATTTTGAGAGGCAATTTCTCAGCTACTATTCATAGTGCAGATTTCAGCTACGGACCATTCTAAGGGAAGTAATGTAAGCTTTCTTTTTAATGGTACAATGTCTATAGCTAAATTGACTTACAAAAAGTTGTAGAACGAAATTTGAAAAGTTTGAGACGCGATATTTCTTTTAATTTTCATCGAACAAACTTTTGCAGGAACTCATTTTAACAGATACAACGTCAGCATTCTTCTTCATGGAGCATGCCTATACCTAACTTCACTTCGAAAAAATTTATGGGGAAAAAATTTAAAAAAAGTTTTTTACATCTTTTCACTTTTTTTTTTATTTTGTTTCTGGGGTGTATTTTTTTTCAAAAATGATTTTTTTGGACTTCATGAGATACCATTTTTATAGAAAATTTCATTACCTACAACTTTTTGTAGATATATAAATACGGAATCCACATTTTTCGAGAAAAACTCAAAAAACTGGGAAGTGGACAAATCTGCCTTATTCTCAGAACTGCATCCCTTAATTTGGTAGCACTAGTGATTTTGTGTATTTAAAGGTCAATTGAATGAATGAAATAATAAAAATACTTTAAAGTTTTAGTTCCTTTTACCCCTCTTTTTTCGACATAGTCATTAGTCTATTATTTCTGTTTTGTGTGTTTTATTAACCGACTTCCAAAAGAAGGAGGTTCTCAATTCGTCGAGTATGTATATATTTTTTTATGTATGTACACCGATTACTTCGGAACGACGTCACCGATTTGAATGAAATTTTTTCCTTATGTTCAGGAAGTTGTTGCGGTAGTCCCATATTTTTTTGGATGAAATTGGTGCAGTAATATCCAAGATAGCGCTGACAATATGGCGGCCAAAAAAATTAATTTTTTCTGATTTTCTCCAAAATTGGTATGCGGGAATTTTTGGTGTCGTACACAACGAATCTGCAATTGTTTTTATAAAATTCAATATGGCGGATCCATATGGACAAAAAAAATTTAATTTTGTCTGATTTTCTCCAAAATTGGTGTGGGGGAGTTTTCGGAGTTGCACATAATGGATCCAAAATATTTTTAAAAAATTTAATATAGCTGATCTAATATGGTGGAAAAAATCAATTGTTTCCAATTTTCTCCAAAATTGGTACGAGGGAGTTTAGATATTCTACATCTCCCAATTTTGTCTAAAATCGGTACTGGAGTATTTTTGTTATGATGTCCTAAAAATTTTACATTTTTCGATTTTCTCCCAAACTGATATTAGGGAGTTCTTGAGGGTGTAAATTATGAATTTAAAAGTATTTTTTCAGTATTCAATATGGCAAATCCAAGCTAGCGCACTAAAAATTTTACATTTTTTGATTTTTTTCAAATCATTTTTGAGGATGTAAATAGCGAATATAAGTCTAGAGATTTTAAATTTCTGGATTTCATCCAAAATTGGTAATAAGGGGCTTTGAAGGGTTTAGATTTAGATTAGATTAAAACTTAAAACAATTTTTTTGAAATTCAATATAGCGGATGTAATATGATGGGTTGAAAATTTTACCTTATTCGCATTTTTTCAGATTTGGTATTAAAGGGTTTTCGGTGTCGTATATTACGAATATGAAGTTAATTTTTTACAACTGTTAGGTTGATAATATACAATATGAGGGAGAGAAAATTGTACATATTCAGATTTTGTCTAAAATTGATATTGTGGGGTTCTTGAGGTGTATACAAACTAAATATGCAGTATAAAATATATTGAGCTAAGAAATTTACATCTCAGGTTCTTCAAATATTGAAAATTGATATTGTGAGGTTCTTGAGGCGTATACAAACTCAATATGCAATATAAAATATATCGAGCTAAGAAATTTACATCTTAGGTTCTTTAAACATCGATATTGGAAGGTTTTGGGGACTATATTACCAATCTAAAATTAATTTGAAATTTAAGATAGTGGACTGTGACAGACTAAATATTTTTTGACATAATTTTACTAGTATTTGGAAAACTCTAAGCACCAAAGAATTTTTAGTGGTTGATTTTTGGGGTGATTTACAACTTTGGATAAAATAGGTACTTTTAGAGTCATTACGAGGCACACTAATCTCGATTAGTACTTAGTTCAAATAATTTATGGATATCATAATGAATTCTAAAATTAAAAAGTGAAAAATAACTATAAAATTTTATATGAAATTGAACTTTTTGAAGTCGGCGCCAAATTATTTGTAAATGAAATAAATAACTACGAATATATACAAATTATGACAGGAAAGCACGTACAAATAAAATATTTTTAATCTGTTTATGCAAATCACATTTTTTCAGGTATTAGTTTGGCGCCGACTTCAAAAACTTCAATTTCATATAAAAATTTATAGTTATTTTTCCCTTTTTAGCGCACTTTGAGAAGTCGGGTCAATTTTTTTATAAAAATTTTATTTAGCCTAATAAGCTCCTCAACGTGTATATTTATGCTTGGTCAAAACAAAGCGAGATAGTTTGGTCCTGTGAATGATCACCTAAACATTTTTCAGTACGTAAGCCCAAAACCACGAGACTGTTTATGTTTTAACATTTTTGATTTTGCGGTTCTAATAAATATTTTGTCTAGGTGTTAGACATACACATATTTCGTAAGGAAACAAACCGGCATATAATTTCTTAATTATTTATGAAAATCGTCTTACAAAACAAAACTCGAATAAGTTTCTATTAGACTGAAATTACTTGACACTGCAGTGTTACTTGTGAATCGGGGGTATAATAATATTGGCCGTGGGTGTTTAGATGGGCTTAGAATATAAATTTTGAGATGCTTGTCCTAAAGCCGCTGTCTGCATAACTTAAGACATAATATGAGTTAGTCTAAACTGTCTGGTCTAGACTTAATGTAATTAATTCTTAGTAATCATACTTACTTGACGGTTTGGTTATTTTGAGACGTCTTGTTTACCCAAAATACTAGTTGTAAACAAGCTATCCACTTTAGATGATTTGGTATTTGACAACCAAACTCTTGATGAGTTGTGAAGTAAGATTACTAAACTTGAGATCCACAAAAACGTATATTACATTTTTTTTTGTTAAAAATCACGATATTTCATCAGTAAAATCATATATTCGTCACTCACGTAAAGTGTTTCTTTTATTTAAATATATATATATATATATATATATATATATATATATATATATATATATATCGGTTTAGATATATCAATAACACTGGATAGTAGAAAAGAGGTATCTGGAATAGAATCGACTAAATTTTAGCATTTTGGGTGTGCTAAATCCGAAACAAAACTTTTTTTTTAAATTTTGCTCCAAGTTTTAGAGATACGTGTGTCATGTCTCCCTATATATAAACAATGTAACCGCAAGAATATACGTGGCATATTTGTATTGTTATAACAATAGGGAGTGCGACGTTGCCAAATCTACTTTTCCCCAGTTAAGGAAATTTTGGTCACATATCTCCAGGGAAAGCTTCAGACAAGTTGACAATGGATGTTTTATTTTTTTTGTAATTTTTTACGTAGTAAGATTTTAGCCGATATACAGGATGTCCTATACAACGTTTGATGGGAGACTCTTGAAGTCAAAATAGACCGATATAAGCCAACTTAGTTATAGCGGATACTGCTTCGTTTAGGTACTAGGAGACGTCAAAGTTTAAGAAAATATTGATTTTTTCCCAAATTTCTTGAATACAAAGTAACTGAATTTAATGATTTTTGGTGTGTCGTCTAATAAGTCTAATAATACAATATAAAGTTTTCTAGTGGTATAGCGACCGGCTATAAAATTGTGTAAGTGTTATAACAGTGAATTTACTTGTAAACATCGCTTCTGATTTTTTATATCATTAACGTTATGTCAAAGTTTTACCTCTTAAACAATTTTGGTTGGATTAACGGTTTCGCCAGGAAAAAAATAATATTTTCAATTACATGCATACACCAATTAACTGTAATAATAAAAATATTTTTAACAATAATTTTTCGGGTGACTTTTTTGCTATGATATTTAAAAATTTTATTATATTGACAAATTTCCATCACTGTCGAAGAAGTCGACTCAAGTAAGATCAACATTCTTAATTTCTAAGCCAGTTTTACTATTAAACACGGACAGTTACACGCACTTCGAGAAGGTTGACAAGCTCCTGATGTATAAGTTTTGTGGAGAAAATGAACGTCGAAGTGTTAGGGTTTACACGAAGAAATTTCCTAACCGCCAAATACTAAACCATCAAACATTTGTAAATATTGAGGGTCATCTTCGAGAAATGGCGAGCTTTGAGAAAAAATTTGAAGGTAGCGGTCGTATTTGAATAACTCGAACAGTCGACAAAGAGAAGAAATTTTCGAAAGAGAAGAATTAAGTGTTAGTACCCGCCGCTTAGAACATGAGTTGAATATCCGTAAAACTATTGTAAACACTATTTTAAAAGAACAGTTGTTACATCCACGTTACGTCCATACGGTTCGGGAATTTTTACCCTTTTATCATTCCATGCGACTTACATTTTGTAAATTTATTTGAAACAAAAGAAATCGTGATCCAAATTTCGGTAGAAATTTTGTTTACCGATGAGACGTACTTTACGTGATCTAGAATCCTCAATCTGCACAAAGAATATGTTCATTCAGATGAAAATCGACATGCTTTAGAGATTGTGAAAACATTTCCCCATGTATATGTTTTGTGCTGTTTATTGTGTAATTATTTTTTTAGATCCCAAAAAACCACTTCCTTATGGTAGAGGGTTGAACACAATGTTATTAATCATCATTTTTCAGTTTAATGTATGTATGTTGTCAGCTTTCTACTGCGTATCTAGACAATTTTCCACCCCTTTCCAACCCCTTGCCAAACTTTAATAGCCTTTAGAAGATAGCAATGCAATTTTCCAGGATATTTCACCCTTCAAATAAGTAATTTTTGAAAGCTCAATAGAGTCCAGAATTCATGTGGTTTTTTTTAAAGGGAGCTAAATATAAACATCATAAAATTATTTAACAGTATCTTAAAGACGGATATTCCAATTTTTAAACCTTCAACGTTTACGACCAAGCTGTTTTCGGCGGCGCAAAGAGGATAAAAAATTTTGCATTCAACCTTTAAAATATTTGAATTTTCGATAAAAAAGTAGAGGGCCAGGAAAATACACATGCAAAAATGTTAATCACAATGTTTAATAAAACGGAGTTACATATTTTCCAAATATTCACCACCCAAAAGTTTTTAATTACTGGTTGGAGAGGGGTTGGAAAATTGTCTAGATAATCTGTAGACAATTCACAATATATATACATTAAACTTCAACCACAAAGTTGGTGACACGGGCGCAAAGAGGATAAATAATATTTTGTTTAACCTCCTACCCTAAAAGGGTGGTTTCTGCGGTCTAAAAAGTTAAAGATTTCTGTACTCACACAATAGACAGCAAGAAAAATATATAGTGTGATAATTTTTTTAACAATCTCCAACGTAACAAAGGTAGAGATTTTTCAAATATTCACACCTCCAAAGGGGCTTTCAGTAAGGGATTGGAGAGGCTTTGACAAATTCTCTAGATATTCTGTAGATAGCTCATAACATACGTGCTGTCTCAAGATAGAGCAGTAAATTTATGAAGTATTCAACCTCCTGAAGGGGTAGTTAGTAGGAAATATTCCCAAGTATACTTGGGGTTGAATAGGTATAGTGCAAAAAAGGATCTTTAAACTTTTAAACTTCTTTCGGTTGTTCAGAAACAAGACTGTATCAAATGTGATTCTATGGAAACATGGCTTCAATAAAATCAATTTTCCATATTAGAGTCCCGATCTATCCCTTAGTAACTATTATCTATTTTCAATATTAAACTTTGACTTGATATAAAAAAGAAGTGAAAATGGTATTTTCTCTTTCTAGCACGATTCTTCCCATCTTGGTACATTTTATGTACGAGCTGTAACTACACCTTTTGTAATATTTCTTTGAAAATTTACTGTGGCAGATTTCACGCACCTCGATGTTCAGGTATTATTAAAGAAACGACAATATATTAAAGAAATCTCAAAATTATTAGAAGAAACTTGTTCATTTCTAAGGACCTATATAAAGATAGTTTTGTGACAGAATTTGATCATAGACTCCTGCAAATGACGTATTGTGGTAGCGTTAGCCATTACATCTATAATCATTTTGCTGCCTCATATTAATTTGTAGCTATTTTAGTAACCCATAATTAAATTCTACAGTAACAAAGACACTCTGGAAGTCCGGTCGTTCATCCTCTCTCTTGCAGCTTTAGTTGCAAACAACTACGGTTATTTTAACTTACCAAACCATAACTCAGAACTTCAGACTCAAGCGAGACTGCTAATTAGCTGGACAGATGACATATATTGTTTACCACTCACACAGTTGTACGTCTGCGAGTTTAATCTCGTGAAGGATGATGATTAAAATTAAACGAAACAAGTTTCTCAAAACACTCAGTCTATTAACATATATAAATAGAAAAAACGAACTATTTACAATGGGAAACTTAATCTAATAACAATTACGAAAAAAAACTAACATCATTGCTCTTATTGGCCGTTCTATTAACCAAAAATGTAAAATCCAATTTACAAAAAAAAAAACACGTATAAATAGCTGACTAAAACACTAAACAGCAAAATAAATAAAACGTGGAAAAACAGCTATTTATCTTTCTTGACCAAACACTATTAAAATCGCAAAACACTCGTCCAAAATAACACGTGATATTCCCTTAATTTCATAAATTAACTGAAAAACAAAACAAAACAAAGATAACCTTCTTTCCCGTTGCGTAATTTTCGACGACATTGGTTTAGAGAACGGTACCGATCTTAACGACTTCCAGGTTGTAACTGAAGTTTACTATTCCTTAAAAGAGTGTTTTCGAATCTTACCTCCTCGACCTCCCTCTGATTCTCGTTCCCCATGGAACCCAGTAAACGTCAAATTGAGTCTCGAAATGTAGAGGGCGTTAGCCCTTCTATACTGGATGCTTAATCAAAATTATATAAAATAATAGTGAAACAAACTAATCTACGTCTTCCTATAACGAAAAGAATATTTGATAAAGATTGTGAAAAAAACTATTTACTTTATTTGGCTGTTTTGGCAATAAACATCTCAACTCGTTATTTCTGGTGAATAGAAAAAACAGTTATTATACAAATTCTTTTTACAAATTGCCAAAAGAGATATTTCTATTATAGTGAGTTTATTTGATCATTCTTTTGTTGCCTAATAATGCGAAAATCGTTTAATATTTTAATACATTTTAACGGTATTCGCATATACCATATGTTAAAAACCACCCTCTTCGGTTTTATTTACATAACCAGGGTAGGATTACTTCGACAGATATATAGACAAATCTTAGAGAAGGTCTTTCAGTTGGTCGTCATAAATTGACTGAGTTTAGGTATTTTAAAGAAAACATTTAAACGACAAAGATAATAAAAGTTAAGCTCGATAACTGATTTATTTTTCCTTTAGATTTTTTTGAGTAGTAATAAAAAGAATATATACTACCCTGTTCCCACGAGGAACTATTCACAGAGTGATTATTTAATTACTCATTTTAACAGAATATGGTTCACATAAAATACAGGACAACGAAGTCTCCGGAAGATTATTAAGAGTACAAAAGAATTAGAAATAGCACCAATACATTAGTGAGACAAGTTAAAAACAAGCACTGAGAAACCTTTTCAAAAAGGATGGAAAGCGACTTCTATGGACTCCAGAAACAGATATGGCGCCTGATCAGAGACCAAAGAAAGGAAACACATGAGTTAATTAGCAGTAACCGCATACCGAAGGGAACTTGGGTGAACTACTTGAAGGAATTATACAAGAAACAACAGACAGAAATCAAATCTAACACACCCAAAATTATAATTAACGACGATATACTTGTAAAGAAGGAAGATGTAGAACTAGCCTTATAAAAACTAAAAAACAGGAAAAGTGCGGGACCTGACGGAATTTTACCAATGAACTACTGAAATACGGAGGAGAGAGCCTGACAGAACAACTGAAAATTCTCATCAATAAAATCATATACCATCACAGAATCCCCGATGAATGGAAGACTAGCACAACAATACTCCTATTCAAAAAAGGCGATAAAAAAGTGCCGGCTAATTACAGAGGAATCAATCTTCTCTCCACCTCATTAAAACTAACCACAAAAATTCTTACAAGCAAAATTAATGAACACACTTCCTTAGCAGACAAACAGCAGGGATTCCGGTCGGGAAGGTCATACACGGATGCCATATTTGTTATAGGACAAATAACTGAAAAGTCAATTGAATATAATCGTCCAGCCTTTATGTGTTTCATCGATCTAGAGAAGGCGTTCGATCGTATACAGCTGGAGGATATAACACAGCCACTTTACGACAGACAAATACCTCAAAACATTATCAAAACGATCGAAAATATATATCAGGCAAATACGATTCAAGCTAGGATAAACGGTGAATTGACCGAAAAAATAGAAGTAAATAATGGCATCCCACAAGGTGACTCTCTTAGCCCCCTACTATTTAACATCATCATGGACGAGTTGATAAAGCAGGTGCGTTGATTGAAAAGGTATGAAATGGGAGAAAATACTGTGCTACGCCGACGATGCAGTGTTAATAGCTGAAAGCTAAGACGATTTGCAAAGACTACTGCACCAATTTAACATAACAGCGAAAAAGTTTAACATGAATATATCAGCGGTAAAGCCATGACTACATCTAGAACACCACTCAGGTGCAAACTAGTAATAGACAACAAAATTATACAGCAGGAAATTAAGTTCAAGTATCTCGGAATATAAATATCCAGATACGGGGATGTTGAAATGGAGGTGATGGGACAAGCCATGAAAGCAGCGGAACAGCCGCATGTCTTAACAGTACCATATGGAGCAATAAACATATAGGAATCGAAGTTAAATCCAGAATTTATAAAACAGCAATAAGACCCATACTAACATATATTGCAGACACCAGACCAGAAACCTCGAAAACAAAACAAATACTGGAAACAACAGAGATGAGAGTGGTGCGCAGGATAGCTGGCAGGACACTTATGGATCGGAATAGGAGCGAGGATATAAGAAAAGTGTGCAAAGTCGATAACATCAAAGACTGGATATTGCAAAGAAAAAGGGAATGGAACGAACACATCAACCACATGACCGACGACAGAATAGTAAAGATCACGAGGGACAAATCACCAATAGGACGTAGGAGCACCGGAAGACCCCGTAAACGATGGAGTGATAACCTCGCAACAGACTGAAACCAGGCAAAGAGATGAAGAATAACAAGCAAATTGCTTATATATAAGAAGGAAGAAGAAGAATGGTTCACATTGAACTGTGTAAAATAATTAATATTTGTTCCATTAAAGTTTTTTCAGTTTCAATTTAAAAATTTTGTCCTGGGGGATGATCTAAGTTCCGGAACGAGAAATCTTCATCATTACTCCAAAAATTACGTTCGATGGCAGAAACGGCGCTTGGCGTTGGTCTTCTTTCAAGTAGAAACACTTTGAGTATTTTTACCTTTGATATACTGAAAACCACGGCAGTTTTCTGGTAATTTGTGAAGGTTTTTTTTTCAGATTTATTGAAGCTCTGAAAAATAAACTTCTTAATTTTAGACTCGATATTTAGAATTAATGAGTTATTCTCTCTATACTAGAGACTTACCACCAAATGACTTTACACTTTTCCCTTATGTCACAGAGCAATTAAGGGGTTGCCGTTTTATAGTCCTTGGTTTTAATGGATTCAAGACTTCCTAGCTGCTAATGGAAAATAGGAAATAAAGGGTGAATAGGGGGAAATCTATAGAGCGACCTATACTTAATATTAAAATATTACATATTGAATTAGCGAAAAGTATAAGTATATAAATAAACATAATATATTAAACTAAAATGGTTTATTTCTGAAACGTATACAACTCCCATAAATCATATTTAAACAATTTATTTATTATATCATTTTGTTTAATATTGTATAATAAGTAAACAACAAACAAACGAAACATAATCAAGTTCTATCATGGAACTTCCGTAGGGAAATAAATTGTTCAAATTTGTCTACGTTTAAACATAATTCCCTCGTTGTTCAAGGAATTCTTCATTTTCTGTACTCACTAAGGCCCTCGAGTCTAGATCTAAATAGCCAAACTACAACATATTACTTAATTTACTAGCAGAAAATACCTTGATGTCAGTGGCGTGTGAAATTACAATTTGCCAAATAGTCCCAGGATATTTTTAATGTAATATTATAAGAGGTTTATAGGGCTAATAAAATTATTAAGGGTGTAAAACAAAAATGTAACAAACTTCTTGTAAAGGGTGTTTTTTTATAGAGGTATAGAACTTTTAAATGGAATAAAACAAAGATAAATTTTTAAACTGACATGAAATTTACTTTATTCGAAAGATAACCTTCTGGCATTATAATTTAAATATGACTTCTGGCATATGACCGCCACGGCTGGCTCGGACGTAGTCTAATCTGGAGGTCCAATTTTCGATGACTTTTTCCAACATTTGTGGCCGTATATCGGCAATAACGCGGCGAATGTTGTCCTCCAAGTGATCAATCGTTTCGGGCTTATCGGCGTAGACTAGCGACTTCACATATCCCCACAGAAAATAGTCTAGCGGCGTTAAGTCGCACAAACTTGGAGGCCAATTCACGGGTCCTAAACGTGAAACTATGCGGTTACCAAACGTTTTCTTCATTAAATCAGTTGTGGCACGAGCTGTGTGACATGTTGCGCCGTCTTGTTGAAACCACAGCTCCTGAACATCATGGTTGTTCAATTGATGAACGAAAAAGTCAGTAATCATCGCTCTATAGCGGTCACCATTGACTGTAACGTTCTGACCAGGATCGTTTTTAAAGAAGTAAGGACCAATGATTCCACCAGCCCATAAAGCACACCAAACAGTCAGTTTTTCTGGATGTAACGGTGTCTCAACATACACTTGAAGATTATCATCACTCCAAATACAGCAGTTTTGTTTATTGACGTATCCATTCAAACAAAAGTGAGCTTCAAAATTCGCTTATGAAAATCGGGATCAACGGCAATCTTGTTTTGGGCCCATTCACCGAATCTACGCCTTGCTAGGTGATCGTGTGGCTTCAATTCTTGCACGAGTTGGATTTTGTAAGCACGCAAACCAAGATCTTTCCGCAAAATCTTCCATAAAGTGAATGGACACATATCCAATTCCTGTGCACGATGGCGGATGAATTGATTCGGGTCTTCCTCTATGCTACGCTCTACAGCAGCAATGACTTCTTCTGTACGCACTGTACGCCATCTCTGTGGATGCGTTTTATCATTTAGAGTAAACATGGTGCGAAAACGTTCCATAGTTAATCGAATTAATTGCTCTGATGGACGATTATGTTAACCGTAAAATGGACGTAGTGCGCGATACGTATTTCGAACAGAACCATGATTTTCCAAATAAATTTGCACAATTTCGAAGCGTTGTTCAGGCGTCAGTCTATTCATGTTGAAATGCCAAACCAAACTAAACATAAATCACTTGAAAGCTGATAAAATGGCCGCCAGTTAAAAAAGTATTGTCAACTTAAAGTTCTATACCTCTATAAAAAACACCCTTTATTAACAAATAAGATGATTTATGTCTTTAAGGGTAGTTTTAATGGAATAAATGGGCCAGGGATGATATGGAAAAAGTCAATATTTTTGCAAATCAGCTCTCGAACACTTCTCAACTATAACCATTATCGGAGATGAAAATAAAATACACGAATGTCTTATTGTTTTTTTTGGAAGTAGAACTTTCCAATTGAGAGTCTACAACAAAAAAGGTTAAAAGCGCTTACTCATATATTTAATATAATAATTAGAACAAACCATTTCTCTTACCAATGAGAACTGGCACAATATCTCAAGACCCTTTCGATTTTGTCTGAAGTCTTCAAAAAATTTCATTTTTACGAGTCTAACATCTAATAACAAAATTATGTTACAAGATTATTTCGCATGGCAAATTTTTGTTTATTTAAATCCTCTCCAGGGTAGATATTTGCCACATTTAGCCCTAATTTAGTTTAAAGTAATCAGAAAAGTTTTGCTTATATAAATTGTTTTTAACCAGTCTAAATTCCAATAAAAAGAGACAAGAGTCTTTGAGGATAACTTTTATTTTATTTATCTTCTAAATGAATATTTTGACGGTCACTTTTAGAATAGATAATTATGTCTGGCAATTATTTGGTTTTAGTCTGAGGTTCGAACAAATACACATAATAAGAATAAGAAAATTGAATAGCATTCAGTAATGAGCCTTAGGTCGAAGTACAGGGTGTAAAATTTTCAAAGGTTTTACGAGTTATCTCAGTTATTAATAAAAATAGCCACTTTTTTGAGGAACGAACGATGCCACTAACAAAATTTTCATAAAATTTTTCGTTTTGGAGATACAGAGCGATTTTGAAAATTATGCATTTTGGGCCACCCTTCATTTCATCGTTTTTTCCAATTTATCGCAAAGTTAAAAAAATAGAACTGTTGGGGTTTTTTTATATAGGGTCAGTTTCTTTTTATCAGTTCAACTGTTTCGGACAAATAAATGAAACTTGCCTTTATTTTAATGGGATACCCTATATATTTTTGAATTGTGTTATTTAATTTCTTAGAAGCTTTTCAAAAATGTATAATAATATACAGGGTATTTAGGGAAATGTAGGAGATTTCCCGGATATGAAAAAAACACGCGAGAGGAATACTACTAGTTCATATTTTTCGTATAGGACTTCTTTTCGGAGTTATGGGCTCCCAAAAAACTGCAATGGAATCAAGTTTTTTATGCATAATTATAAAAGAAACATCTTTGTTCCTATCAAATGTTCAACCATCAATCTTGTGATAAAAAAAATTCGATCCAAAATTAGAATTTACCTCTTTAGTTAAAAAGGTCTACTTCTGTGAATTACAGTTCGACCTAGGCTCGCAAAAAATATGCATTTTATTTTATCAGCACTCAAAACAAAGTATTGTTATTGCAGACGTTGCTAGATACGAAAGTAATAAATATCCTACATTCTAGTCAATTTTCACATCGCTGACACATTGACTCTTTACTTGGATATTAATTTACTGATTTTTGGATTTCTTGGTGAAATTAATTGTGAAATAATTCGAAATATAGAATACATGTTTATTGAGAATGCAGATATGCATCTGATGTATGGTCTTGTATTTTGCAATGCTTTGGAAGCCAGGAGGTTATATCACGACAGATATCGTAATCGTACTTTTCCAGATAAGGAAACATTTCAACGAGTTGACCACGTCTAAGGGAGAATGGTAGGCGATTCCATTTAATAAGGTAATATTATTAAATTTCTTCATAATTTTAGAAAATTTTGAGAAAAGAAGTACTGATGCTGATCGGGGAAGAGCAGTACGTACGCCGCAATAGACGAAAACATTTGAAATTATCTAGATGACACTCCTTCAACGAGCACTCGAAAATTACCAGCACAGTTTAATACGTCGAAAACAACAGTATATGAAGTTTTTCAAGAACAGCTGTTATATATATATATATATATATATATATATATATATATATATATATATATATATATATATATATATATACAGGGTGATTCAAAAATCGATCACGAAACTTAAAGGGGTGATTCTATTTGACAAAATAAGGGTAGAGCTTCATATAATTTTTTTTCAAAATGTCATTCGTTTTCGAGTTACAAGCCGTCCAAGTTCAAGTTTTTATTTTTTGTTTTTTGAATTACTCGCTTACAGGAAAACCGATTTGACTAATATTTGAAAGATAGGCTAAGTCTTCTGCGCTTCATTATTTTAGTAACAATTCACATTGATTGTTTGCCGCTAGAAGGCACTTTACCTACATTGAGAATTGTTTTTTTGTCATAATTTTTTAGTGTTGACAGCTACAGTAGTTTTTGGCATAATTTCTGAAAGACTGATGCCAGGCCTTTAAAAAAGGTGCTCTTTATTTACATCGCTAAACACAACGGTTTAGACGTAAATCACCCTTAAAAATTAAGTGGTAAATTTACTTTCCTCATTTCATTACCACCAGCTACCAGGTAAATAGCTATCAAAGTATACTAGAGCTGTCAGTTTAACATCAAATAAATTCGCTTTTTAAACTATTTAATTTATAATCTTAAAATAACTAATAATGGCTAATCAGTAAATATTCATATTATGGATTATTGCGATATACATTTAATTGATAAAAATTAATGAAACAGTACTAAACAAACTAAAAAAGATTCTCAAAATGTCCCCCATTTTCTTCAATACATTTCCTAACACTCTTCAAAAAATGTCGCCTAACTCGATGAAAAATTTCTGGTGTTTCTTTAATAATTTGGCACTTTTCGATTATCCTGAAGCGAAGATCCTCGACGTTGATTACTGGAATATCGTACACCAATTGTTTCAAATGACCCCAAAAGAAAAAATCCATAGGATTAAGGTCTGGTGACCTCGCTGCCCATGCCAATGGTCCACTTCGTCCTATCCATCGCTCAGGATACGTTGCATTCAAATACTGTCGGACACGTATACTAAAGTGGGGCGGAGCTCCGTCTTGGAGGATCCACATGTTGGCCCTTACTTCCAATGGCACATCTTCCAGATACAATGGGAGACGATTTTGGATAAAATCTAAGTATACGTCACCAGTTAATGGGCCATCAAAGAAATGAGGACCAATAAGGTAATCTCCTATTATCCCTGCCCACACATTTAGTGAAAATCTACGCTGATGTTTCGTTTCTACCACATTGTTTGGGTTCTCGTAAGCATATGTGTGGATGTTGTGTAGATTTGTTATGCCATCACGAGTGAAACCAGCTTCGTCAGTGAATAATATGACGCAAATTAATCGATTATCGTGTTCATACTTAGCTAGGATCTGATTGCACATTTCCAACCGTCTCGGCCGATCATCGTCATAAAGAGCCTGCACCTTTTTTGAATGAAACGGGTAGAGTTGTTCTTCTCTTAGTATCCTCCATGAACTAGCCTGACAGAGCCGCACTTCATTCCCAATTTTTCTAGTACTAATACCTGGATTATCTTCAATAATTTCAAGCACTCTTTCTTCTTGTTGCACGTTTCTTGCAGTTCTAGGTCTTCCCCTATTTCCATTATAACTTTTAAAGGAACCACATTCCGCAAGCCTCCTGTGCACACTGGAAAATGTTTGAGCATGAGGGATATTTCTTTCCGGATAACTCTCCATATAATATCTTCTTGCCAACTCTGCATTACCATTTGCTTTTCCATAACAAAAATGGATATCACAATATTCGATATTTGAATATTGGTGATTAGCCATTATTAGTTATTTTAAGATTATAAATGAAATAGTTTAAAAAGCGAATTTATTTGATGTTAAACTGACAGCTCTAGTATACTTTGATAGCTATTTACCTGGTAGCTGGTGGTAATGAAATGAGGAAAGTAAATTTACCACTTAATTTTTAAGGGTGATTTACGTCTAAACCGTTGTGTTTAGCGATGTAAATAAAGAGCACCTTTTTTAAAGGCCTGGCATCAGTCTTTCAGAAATTATGCCAAAAACTACTGTAGCTGTCAACACTAAAAAATTATGACAAAAAAACAATTCTCAATGTAGGTAAAGTGCCCTCTAGCGGCAAACAATCAATGTGAATTGTTACTAAAATGATGAAGCGCAGAAGACTTAGCCTATCTTTCAAATATTAGTCAAATCGGTTTTCCTGTAAGCGAGTAATTCAAAAAACAAAAAATAAAAACTTGAACTTGGACGGCTTGTAACTCGAAAACGAATGACATTTTGAAAAAAAATTATATGAAGCTCTACCCTTATTTTGTCAAGTAGAATCACCCCCTTAAGTTTCGTGATCGATTTTTGAATCACCCTGTGTGTGTATATATATATATATATATATATATATATATATATATATATATATATATATATATATATATATATATATATATGTATATGAAACCGGGTTTACCAAAAATGGTATCATAGTTTACACAACTCCCATGTATGGGGTGATGATCCTCATGCAACTATTGTTTGGCATCATCAACATCAATTCCAATCAATTGATGATTGGATCATTCGTACCACCGGCACGACTGAATGGAGAAATTTATTTTGGTCTTCCTCCAGAACGCTTTTCACGATTTAGTAGAGCACTTACTACTTGAAACCCGCCAAAACATGTACTACATGCACGATGGGACACCGCCTCAATTCAGCGTTGCTGTGCGGGAGCACCTGAATAACGTCTATTCGAACCGTTGGATAAATAGAGGAGAACCTATTGCCTGTCCTCCTCGATCTCCCGACCTAACGCCGTTAGATTTTTACCTATGAAGACACCTCATAACTTTGATGTATTCCACTCCGGTCGAAAATAGGGAGGAACTTCTATGGAGAATCACGTTTCATTCTGTTCGTATAAGGAACAATGTTGAGTTAATGTGGCTGGTACGGCAGTCCCCAATTCTTCGTGACGGCAAGTGTATCAGACTTCATGAACCCCATGTTGAACTCTCTTGCGAGGCTTTTAACTAAACTGTTAGTTTAAATTTTTATTGAAACTATGGTGACAGAGAAAAAGTTACCTTTTTCCTATTCAACCCGACGGAAGTTAGGGAACTAACAGTGTAAATAAAATGATATTTTTTTAGAAAAGGTTAGAATTAGCGATATGAATGAAGAATACTGAATTTCTAGTCAATAGTTAAAGGGTTTAATTAACAATATATACAGGAATGCAACTATGTCGGTGAAACTACACAGAAACACGGATCATATCCCAATTGGCAGAGGAGTCCGACAGGGTGACACCTTATCGCCTAAACTGTTTACTGCAATACTCGAATACGCCTGTAAAAAACTTATCTGGGAAAAAAGAGGTCTGAATGTAGACGGCCAAAGATTAACAAATTTGAGGTTCGCGGACGACATAGTTTTGTTTTTCGATAATCTCAAGGAGATATGTACAATGTTACATGAACTTCAGCTAGTGTGCGCCAATGTGGATCTTAAAAGAAATATATCAAAAACAAAATTTATGACCAATCTGGTACCTAGTGGAAATATTAATATTGGAGACAACGAAGTGGAGCTTGTGGAAAAATACATATATCTTGGACACGAATTAAAGATCACAAGAGATAATTAAACATGCGAGCTACGGAGAAGAGTAAATCTCGCATGGGCAGCCTATGGAAAACTTAAAGACATCTTTAAAAGCGATATACCAATCTCTTTAAAACGTAAAGTATTTGACCAATGTGTGTTACCGGTTATGACCTACGGTGTCGAGACTTTGACATTGACAACAGCAACTTCCAAAATGCTGCAAATAGCTTAGAGAAAGATGGAAAGGTCAGTGCTAGGTATATCTCTGCGTGACCGAGTTAGAAATGAAGACCTGAGATGAAAGACAGGAGTTACCGACGTCATTTTCCGAATTGACATACACTCAACTGGAACGGGGCCGGATATGTCGTTCGAATCAGTGATGGAAGGTGGACGAAGAGATTACTTGAGTAGAGGCTGAGATTAGACAAGTAGAGGAAGACCCCCTACTCGTTGAACTGACGATCTCAAGAGAATTGCAACAAATTGGATGCAAATCGCTCAAGATAGAGCACAATGGACAAGAATGAGGGAGGCCTATGTCCAGCAGTGGACGCAAAGGGTTGGATCAAGAAGAAGTTAAAGGTATGTAAAAAACGTTGTCCCAAGTTCTTATCATAGAGGGCGTAAAAAAATGGGGTCACGAGTGCTAGTCCGTCCCAGCAGGCGTGAGTAATTTAGAACACCTTCTTGGAACGTAATTTGAAGGTTCTTATCTGGTATACATCATATTAAAAAAATTGAAATATACCTGGTGGTTCAATAATTATGTGTAAAAAGCTTAATTCCATTGACACTCTTTGAGAGCCCATATCTCCAAAGAGGAGGCTCTTACGAAAAAAGTTTATATGAACTTATAATATTGCTTTCACGAGTTTCATATCCGCAAGATTTCTCACATTTTCCCGAACAACTTATATATTTATTATTAGTATTGAGTTTTAAATTTACGTTTTTTTAAAAAATAATCATATCTATTAGTAGTTAATAACGTGTATTTAAAAAAAAATACAACGTCAAAATCATGTCCTCTGGGGTTTCTGTCAGAATATTTAGATGTTCGTTATTCTTTATATGTTTCTATCGAAATTTATATCAGTTTCTTTTTAATAATGGCAGGCTTTGTATCCTTTGAGAACGGCGAAAAATTCGACATGCTCGTGTGTTATATTCAGTGTAATGAAAATGCAGATGAAAAGCTATACATTTATTTGAACAAGTTTGAAAATCTTACTTATTTTATTATTATATTATTTTAAATTTGAACTTTATAAATGTTTGTATTTTTGTAGATATTTAGAGCCAAATAAACGAATGCTTTTGAGGATAAAATCAAATTTAATTCAATACAGTTCATTTTCTAAACAACGGTCTAAAATCTACAACAAGGAGAACCGTGAAACTGATGAAATCAATGTATTAGCTCCCATTGAAGCAAATCCAAGTAGTTCTTGCAGAATAGTAGAAAGTTCTGCAGGAGTTAATAAATCAAGAGTTTTAAACAATCTTAAAAAATACAATTTTAAACCATATAAATATTACCTGGTACAAAATTTACATACTGGTTATGCACAGGACCGAATAGAGTTTTGTAAATGATATTTACAAGATATAAACAGAGAAAAGAATTTTGAAGCAGCCGTTATATAGTCTAATGAGGCTTATTTTACCAACGCCGGTATATTGAATCGACTGAATATTAGGTTTGGGTTTCAGTAAAATCAACTTGTAATATTTCCATGGGAACGACAAGTGAGGTTTAGCTCCAGCGTTTCATGTTTTAACTTTAAACAAAAATCGTTGACATCTAAAATTATAAAACTCATATTTTTCCTGTAATAACGATTATGATAAGAAACCGAGATATTTCTTTAGTAAGAGTTAATGTTTTTCACTCAGGTTGGATATTTCCATTATGTTCTATTACGAAGGCGGTCCGATAAGTACTTAGCCTCACGGCCCGATGGCGCCACTATCGCAAGAAAAATTTACTATCGTAGACGGCTACTGTCAAAATTTCAGCCGAATCGAACTCGCAGTTTTGTTTTGACCGCGTGTGGAAGCAGGCATGTCCGCGGATTTTAGAAAAATAGAAAAAGAGCAATATCGGTCGGTAACTCGATTCTTGTTTTTGGAAGAAAAATCGCGTAGCGAAATTAAAGAGCGCTTGGAAGCCGTGTATGGTGACTCTTCTCCTTCAATGACGACCGTCAAAAATTGGTTTAACGAGTTTCAACGTGGTCGCACGTCGGTTTTTGATGAGCCACGCCCAGGTGACCCGAAAACAGGTACCACTGAGGATAACGTGACAAATATCCACGATCTTGTATTGGCAGACCGCCGATTGAAGGTGAGCGAGATAGCTGAGACAGTAGGCATCTCAAAAGACCGCATGGGTCATATCCTACATGAAATTTTGGGCATGAGAAAGCTGTCTGCAAGATGGGTTCCGCGTTTGCTCACTCCAGACAACAAGCGCAACTGTGAGATCACTTCAGAACAGTGTTTGACGCTGTTTAAGCGCAATCTGAAGGAATTTCTGTATCGTTTGTGAATCGTTTGTGACCGTCGACGAAATATGGATCCACTGGTACACACCAGAGACTAAGGAACAGTCGAAACATTGAACTTCACCCTGCGAACGTGCTCCGAAAAAGGCGAAGACTGTCCAATCGGCCAGAAAGGTGATGGTTACCGTTTTGTGGGATTCACACGGTGTGATCTACATCAACTACCTGGAGAAGGGCAAAACAATCACAGGGCTCTACTATGCCGAATTATTGGGCCGATTCTACGTCGAATTGCAGAAAAAAGGCACCATTTGGTGAAGAAAAAAGTGCTCTTCTACCATGATAACGCACCGTCTCACACCTCCGCCATCGTCACGGCCAAATTGGTCAAATTGGGCTACGAATTGCTGCCCTATCCACTGTATTCTCCAGATTTGACCCCGTGCGACTTCTTTTTGTTTTCAAACTTGAAAAGGTCACTCGCCGGGCAGAAATTTGAGTCGAATGAGGAGGTTATCGCCGCCACAGAGGCCTACTTTATAGACCTCCAGAAAAGGTATTTTTCAGACGGGTTAAAGAAGTTGGAGCATCGCTGGGTCAAGTGTATCGAGCTAAAAGGAGACTATGTTGAGAAATAAATCGCTACGTTTCCAAAATTTTCGTTTTTCTTATGTAGGCTAATTACTTATCAGACTGCCCACGTATATCTGGGTTTTGGGAGATGATACCCACAGGCATTGCTGTTAATAGCAGCTACCTTCTGGGTCTCATTTTTTATGAATAAGTGGAGAGAGAGAAGATTTATTAGAACCTCCAAGGCTTTAGTGAGGACAGTCCTCGTCGCATCATTTCTACACAAGCCATTATTTGAACTCGACTTTGACGGTGTATGCGCTTGATTGTACTTTAAAATAAGTAAAAAAAAAACTTTTATTCACCATTTTTTCAAAAATTAAAAATAATAATTTACTCTTGGCCGATTTTATGTTTTATTAATTTTTGACCACCCAATACGATATAGCGGATATTTTTCTCAACACATCATATTTTTAAATAGGGCAAACACTTTCTTCAAGAATGAGTTTAAAAAATAAAGTTTTTTATATTAAAGAAAAATAATATTTTAGGGTAGTTGTGTTTTTCTATAAGATCTTTTTCAAAAACAGCGCTACAATTCTATTTTTAAAAGACACCTAAAAAAAACAAATTTTTCTTTTTTAAAATATTTTATTTATTATAGACGTTCCACGCCACTGCAATTGAAATATTTCTCCAATCCTAACCGTAACTTACAAAATAAAATTTACCATGTTTACTTATGCAATTCACGTCTATAAAATAAATAACCCAAAAACACTTAATATAATGGCTCTCTGTTTTGTTTACAGAAGTTAACACAACTTCGAGGAGTTTAATAAAATGATAGGTCCTTAATAATAACAGCTAACAGACCCTTTTCTGTATTTCGGGAAATTAAGAGATACAATTTATCTTTTGGCCTCCGAAATATGGAAAAACAAACAAGATCAAGGAAATTTTAATTATATAAAAATATTAGGTAAATTTACCCAATGCTTGTCAATATTACAAGCTTAAAAATAATTTTCGGTAATTATGTAGATTAAGTGAACTCTAGAAATATGACGTATAATATGATAATGGCCTCAGTTTTAAACAGTTTTTCCATATTTTTCCAGAAAATATATAAAAATTACTTTTTCCTCCAAAATAATTTATATTTCTTGGAAAAACACTTTGTTTAATATTAATCGTACTAGTTCAAAAAGATTTTTGAAATAACTCTCAACTATTTTTTCACAAATTTGTACAACTTGTTGCTAGCTCAGAGCATTCAAAGAGCCACGTTTGACGTTGTCAGATGTCCCATATTTTCATAAAACAAACTTTTATTTAAAAAGACTGATATCATTTCTCCTTTTTAATCGACAACATATTTTATTTAATATTGAGACGAGTATAAAATTAATTAGTTAGTTGATTAATTGAAATTTTGGTTAGTTCAGGTTTAGTTCGATTTTAGATAATTCATGGAACTGAACTATCTCAATTTAAAACTAACCTAAACTAGCCTGAATTAACCTAAATTGAACAGAGAGTTTGGTTTGCATAGATTAATTTTACACTTGTTTTACACTAAAGAAAAATAAAATGTTGATCTCAGCTTAGTTTAGGTTAGACTATGTTTAATTTAGTCTTGGATAGTTCAATAAACTGAACTAACTTAAACTGAGTATAAACTGAATTAACTTGAACTAACCAAAAATTCATTTAATCCATGAATTAATTAATTTTACACTTGTTGGTATATTAAAAAAATTAAAATAGTTTGTTGACTAAACTAACCGAAACTAACCTATAGTTTCACTTACCTAGACAAACTAATACTAAATAAAATAATAGGTTTTGGCTAGCTTGGTTTAGTTTTAACCTGAACTAATTAAAGCTTAAAATAGGGATATACAGGGTCCAATTTTTTCGAAAAATATGTTATACAAAAATTATAGGGTGGCAAGGAGGCTAACTAATAGTGTCCTTACAAATCATCTTGAACTTACCCTTCAAGGTTATTTAAAGGTCAACTTTGGAATTTTAAATAGGACTTGCTAATTTCGACCCAAGGAATGGAAAGGGCGGAAAATTCTACCGTCATATGTGACTTTGGCCTCAAGGTAAAGGTCAAATATCAA
The DNA here is from genome assembly GCA_034092305.1 of Diaprepes abbreviatus. NCBI lineage: Eukaryota > Metazoa > Arthropoda > Insecta > Coleoptera > Curculionidae > Diaprepes > Diaprepes abbreviatus. The sequence goes on along the minus strand of JASJET010000071.1, from coordinate 3,113,993 downwards.
GTTCACACTAAAGTTGTAAGATTGCAACTACAATATTACCTTGATCTCCATGTTCAGAATTGTTAGCAAAAATTGAACTTAGTACTTAGTACTAACCTGAACTATGTGCGTGATTTGCCACTTTTAGCACTCCCCAGGAAAAACGAAGTGGACGTAGTAGTTTTTATTCTCTTCGAGGTGCTTGTTTAAGGTAAGTCCCCTCGCCTTTCATCATCGGGGTGCTAGTTTTCGGTGAGTCCTTTCACGTCTCACCATCGAGGTGGTCGTTTTGAGGTGAGTTCCCTCGCCTCTCACCATCGGGTTGTTTCTATGAGTCCCCTCGTCCTTTATCATTTTGTATGTTCATGTTAAAGGTTTCATAAGAATTTATTTCGATAAGTGCTCAAAATGGTTACTTTCTACTTTAAAACACCTATTGACAAGCTCTTCAAAAGATTGAACACAGCTGGGGAGCATTTCAGGTGTTATTTTGGCACAAGCATCTCTGATTTGCTGCTTCATGTTTTCACGAGTTATTGGTACGTCTTTATTAACCTCGTTCTTCAAATAACGCCTTAAGATCCAGGTCAGATTCGATGGGAAAATTTTCCGCCCATTTCTTTTCCGGGATCAAAATGGGGGGGGGGTCCTATTTGAAATTCTAAATATGACTTTTAAATGACCTTGAAAAACATGGTCAGGGTCATTTTCAAGATCATTAGTAGTTAGTCCCCCTACTACCCTATAATTTTTGATTAAAACATTTTAGAAAAAATGTGATCCCACCGAAATATTCCGTTGTCTCAAGATAAATGTCGCATCGTGTACATAGGTTTTTTTTTGACAAAAATTATATTTATACTATGGCAGCAGTGCAAATATTGACAAGTGATTGCTGACAGGTATAAAATGAGCGGTTTTATTTTCAAAGTCTTTTAGTCGTTGTTCGAGTTAAAAAAAAGTGTAAATTTATGATATTTTATGTAAAATAGCGAGAAATTTGTGGACAAAACAAAATTTTAACGATGCATTTAAAAAAAATGAACCCAAAAGTGAAGTTTATCTGTGTTTTCTGTAAAATTGAGGAAAAACTGTGGAAAACTAAGACCATAATCGTATTTTACGATTTCAAAGCAGTGACAATGAAGAGAGATTTTCAAAAAAAAAAACTAATTTTCTAAGGCTTCATAATCTAAAATACTATAGATTTTTCTATGAGCATTTCAATATATTCATTAGAAAAAATATAAAGCAGTATAATAACATCATTAGTAGACTATTATCTGGTCATGATTTCTTTGGTAATTGGCTATGGTTTTTTTGCAAGAATTAGACCTAGATTAGACCTCTTAATTCTACCCTTAATACAAATGTCTCAAAATATTTCAAGGCTTACTATTACCTTTTGTGTTCTTGACACTGAAATTAGTTCTTTGTTGTGAAGAATTAGGGTTAAGCGTAATTCCCGATTGGGACTGTTTTTATGTATTTTTTCGTTGTCGATTAAAGGAAAAGTTCTGGAGCAAATTTGGAATGGATCATTAATATTTTATACAAGGGATACCGGTAAACTTATTTAGCTTTGTTGTGAACATTGAACAATGGAGTAAGGATCCTTAGATTTATAGTTATAAGCGATTATATGTCTATATATAGCGTAAACTAATATACATAAAACCGTGAAATTTTGAGGAAGATTGGTAACACCATATAGGAACCTACTAAGAAAGGATTTTTAAAAATTCATACTCTAAAATGGTACAAAGGGTAAATTGCCATTTGATAAATTTATCCTCATCTCTTAATCATATAGAGATATACTCTTCATTTTGGTTTCAATACATAGCTCATAACAATATCTAAAGATATAAGGCTTTTAACTCAAACCGAAAGTTGGTCAATTTTGGAAAGTTTTTTAATAAATATGTAATCGTGCTCAACTATATATACTACAATACAACTATAGAGGTGAAAATTAACGAAAACAAAATAAATAGGACAGAGGTTCGATAAAGGGTTCGACAAAATTTCCTAGAAATAGTTTCCTTTAGCATTAGAGGACGTATTTCGAGTAATAAACTGAAAGAGCAAGTGTATGTATGGACTGTTTGCACTTGAGTCCGCTGTTTGCTGAATCAGTACAGATGAACTCGTAAGGGTATTAAAAGAAAGATAATTTATTTGTCAATTTTATGTGATAAATAATAACCAAAAGTAAAGTTTAGATATATAAAAATGTAAGAAAAAGTCCAAAATTTACATAAATCATTACTTATTGTCATCAAATAGAATATTTATTTTATAATATCTATAAAATAACAAAATTTTATCATAAATTGACAATTAGGAATCATTTTGATTTCGTGTTTCAAAGCTTAAAATTTCATCTTGTTGCCAGTTCACGTCAGATGGCTGACCAATCAGAAAAAAATTAAAACAAAAATTTATATTACGTGACCACTTACTATAAAAGCTAAAACTCATTTTTTTACAGGAGTACAGGTCCAACATTTGTACAGTAAACATCATTAGTCTGGTTCTTAAAAAGTAATATAACCTGAATATTTTCACTTGTTATTTTGAAAAGTAAAAGGAGTAGTTATTAATCGATTATAGTGTAAAATTCGCTAGTCTTTTTTATTAACAGAACCATAACCTAAAAGTTTTTCGTTTGTTATTTTATAAATAAATTTAAAAGAAGACAGTGTAGATTAATTTGTGGTAAAGGAAACATTGCTGGTCTCATTCATTAAAATTTTTCAAAAAAGGAAAAGGAAGAAACATAGAGCTTGGATATAAAAATATCTGGAGATTGGAAGTCAATTTTAAAGGAAGGAAAAGACTATTAATAAATTAGTAAATAAATTATGTCAATAAGCAAGCAGCTGTGAAAAATATTTAAACAATTTGCAAAGGAGAAAGGATTTGTAAATTTTTCTTTATTAAAAAAAAGGAAGGAGGAAATATAAAATGTGGATAGAAAAAAAATTTTCTGGAGATTTAAAAGGTATTTATTTATTGTGTAAGATATACAAATTTTCGACTTGTCGAAGATAAATTGATAAAATAGATAAATACTAACCTTATTATGAATTGTTAGTTGTTTGTTTGCACCATATCACGATCAGTTTTTAATAATAACGGCACAAACTAAATTATTTTTAGATTGTTTGAACTAAAATTACATTTTAGGACGATACTCATTTGCAATCATTTAGATAATTATGCAATATTGCCAGATTTAATAATTCTAAGTCCCATAAAAGAATGTAGTGCATATTGAATAATATTTATAATTAAATTAGGTTTAGATAAGCTGATTTATAAATTTTATTTAAAAAACTGCACCCACTGATATGATTGTGTTTTTTTTAAATAAAATTTGTTTGTGTTTTTGAATCATAGGTTTGACTTTTTCTGATACTAATTATTTCTTCATCTGAACTCACCTGAGAGAGAGAAAATTGATATCAATGTTTTAAATGTCAAATCATTAAAGACGGAGTACATTCAGAAATACAGCACATGTGTAATTGAGTAATATTTATTGAAAATAAAAAATTTGGTACATATATATATATATATATATATATATATATATATATATATATATATATATATATATATATATATATATATATATAGAGAGAGAGAGAGACAATTTGAGTTGGTACATATATATATATATATATATATATATATATATATATATATATAAATATATATATATATATATATATATATATATATATATATATATAAATATATATATATATATATATATATATATATATATATATATATATATATATAGAGAGAGAGAGAGAGAGAGAGAGACAATTTGAGTTGGTAGCATTTGGAAGCCTAAAACATATCATCCGTAACGTAAATATCCTAAATAATCTAACAACAACATTCGGCGAAACATGCGCCATGGCCATAAAGACGTACGGAATAGAAACAGTAGACATTAATCTAAGAGATAAAGTGCGAAACGAGAAAATTAGGCAAAATTACATATAGTGTGAAAGATAGTCCAAGTGAAATGGAGGTACACAGATTTTAAAATACCCAAGTCCCTCTATTTATGATTACAAGAAAAATCGATGGTGCTAAGTGGTTGGCGTTTGGCCCTTGACCCACGGAGGGCGCCTCCCGATGGCCCACGGAGGAAGAGTGTCGTGGTCGACCTGATTATGAAAGAGGAAGGCGTACCCTCTCCTGAGCGTCGTTTATGATCCGTGGAGGAGGCGGAAGTCATGGTCGACCCAATTATGAGTGAACAGCTCTCACATATTTACCAATTAATAGTTAATAACATATAATACAATGCCATTGTTTCGTTTTTCAAAAAGATTTTTTGTTAATTATTTCCTTCAGGAAGATCGCAATAAATGGACCCTTAAAATATTACAATGGAGGCCATGAATTACAAAAAGACGGCAAACAAAGTTGCTATATGCTGTCAAACAAATGGTTGGAGAAATATATGTCGACCAGTAGATAGATGATGGCTAAAAAGAAAGAAGAAAAGAAGAAATAAAACTGAATCGCATATAATTTCCAAATGTTTTTTGTATCAAAAGCCTAAATAGTCCTCGATAACTTTCAATAACATATCCATTCAAAAGAAAAAGTATTAGTTTATGTAAATAAGCCATTCATAAATTTTGTTGTATAAGCTCTCTGGCCTACGAATAAGTGAAAACGTTTATTTATGCATATCAATCACATAGTTTTTACTTTAAGCATACCAAGTTGGTTTCTGTACAGTCTTCAATGTAATGTTATTTTTATAATAGAAAATTGGAATTCATTAAAATTTTTCTAATTTTACAGTTGAACTTACTGAAAATGTTTAAGTTTAAGGCTTCCTTTATGGATTGCTAATACACAGTGAATTGAAAGAGTTCCTTTCATTGTTTTATATCTTTCATGTCTTAACGAGCTTGTTTTTCGCGTTATAATTAAAGAGCCATTAAAATTTTTTAAATTTACTTGTGTTCACGCAAAAAGTTTCTCTGCTGTAAAATTTACTTCTTTTCTCTCACCTTGTAGACAAAACCATCTAGCTATTCTCTTCAAACTGACCCCAGCCCCAACCACAAGCTCTCCTTTAATATGATGTAATAAAAAATGTCGCTTAGCAGCTATACCATAATAATTTATGGGATAAGCTATATTACTAAAGTTTTCTTTACATTTGTACCTTGTGCGGTGCTTCACAAATAAAATATTTAATCCTGTTCAAAATCGCAAATTTTTCTCTTTGAAATTGAGTCTGGTGTTTTTTTGGAAAATTCAGACGGCAATTGTGTCATAGTTCAGAGAATCTGATATACATACATAAGATAATTACAATCCAAGTCCAATTTTCTGTCATAGAAATAATGTTACATTTAAAATTGTAATGAATCCAACTGAGTATGTTAAAAATAAAAACATTGTGATTGATATGAGTAAATAAATGAGTGGATAAAATAATTTATTAGATAAGATTTACCGTGAATATATATATATATATATATATATATATATATATATATATATATATATATATATATATATATATATATATAGAAATGAAAATTAACCAAAAAAAAAAAAAATAAATTTAATTTTTTTTTCAAAAAAATTTCAATAGTGGGGTTACATCTCAAAATATCAAAAAACGTTATTATAAAAAATTATATTTTTTAGCCCCTATGCAAACTTTAAGCTGTATAAGATAATTTAGATTTTTTGCCCATTTTTTGTAAATTACACCACTGTTGCAAAATATGACTCAACGCAACCCACACAAACTTTTTAGTTCTGACAATGCTTCATGCCAGACAAATTTTGTTTAAAGTAGCGTCATATTAAATTTTTTTTTGGAAGAAAATTAAAATTTAACAGATAATGCTAGCCACGTGACTACTATTTTATTAGTTAATTTTCATCTCGATCGAAGAAGAAATTGTTGTCATAGTCAAAATTCCAATAAAGCTATTAATAAAAAAACCCTATGATGCGGACTTTACTGGTTCCACACGACATATAATGTGACAGTATAACATTGATTACAGGGGTCATCAAAATTCGACTGATTTTTAGTTACAGAAACTTTTTTTGAAGGATTTATGGGCGTTGAATTCGAATTTGGATTCAGAATTGCTCCTCTACGTCAGACTTTCGAGATATCCTGACAAGAAACTGCAAAGAACACAATTTTTTCTACATATTTGAGATTACGTAAAATCACACCTAAAAGTATGATCCTTTGTGTTTAACATAAATATTTTATTGCAAAAAGAGAAGTCTGTATGTTTCAAAACATTAATTTTGAATTTTATTCAACCTCAGTGGTTGTACGATTCAAAGAAAAGTGCCAATATCCTGATTTTCCATCAGACTCTGTACATATTTTTACATTTTTGAAAATTGTATTCTCAAAAATGGCCACAATAAAGTTAATTGAAATTTAGCGATAGAATAGATTACGACTTAAAATATTATAAAAAATCGATTTTACTACGATTTAGTATTTTTTATTTCACATGGGCAGCAATTCGACCTCCTTAAGAAATTATTTTGTCTGTAACTAGAGATCAGAGAAAGGCTTTTTTACAAATCTTAAACTCAAAAAGGTTTACCCGTATTATTCCCAGGCTCACTCCTGCATAATATTGAAGCAGTAACACAAATATAATATTTATCTGTTTGCTTTAAATCCCCATGTGCACAGGACAACAAAAAAATGTAGTACCCTGCCCGGTTTAAAAAACGATAAAAACGACCCTTTTTTACTTTTGTTTATTTAGGTACATGTTTTTCCTTTCTCCATATACTTAAAAAAAGACCCTTTGTTGGCAAATCAAAATGTCAATTTTATATTTTCTGCGGATTAAGCCTTAACTTGAAATACATTTTTCCCATGGGAATTTACCTGTGCGATTTCGAAGGTCAAAAATATATGATAAGAATATTTTAAGTTTTCGGAGTTTGTAGAATTATATTATTTTATAATAAAACTAGCGATATGCGTGAAAATATGTGATGGTGTGGAAGTAGATAAAATCACTTTATTCGGGTAAGTTGTCGACTTGTCTATAGGATTTCGTAGCGAGTTAGGAACTCTTATAATTTCGAATTTTTGCTTTAAATTGAACCTAAGTTGAAATTCATTTTATCGCAGAAACAATAGTAACAAAAAACGTATTTTATTTAAAACAATTAAGATATTTTACATCCTTTCAACATAAAACATCCAAAAAATCACTATCAATGAAGGCGAAGTATAGCTTAAAGGCTATTCTACCACTTAACCTTCAGAGAAGTGATATTAAAAAATGCCTTATTACAATGAATTTCATAATCTAAATTATTCGTCCATTAAAATACAAAAACATAAAAAAATATACACACTGAAAACATTACAGACATGAGCAAACGTCGGTTGTGAAGGGTACCTAAATAATGATGGTAAAATTAGTAACATAATAAATAAAAACTAGTTTAACTTGATTTATCGCTGACCAAGTAGTAGTTTCCTAAATTCCCTCTTAAACAACAATAAGTTGGGGATGCATTTTAGATTTTCTGGTCAAGTGTTATATATGTGAACTGCCTGATATGCAAAACTCCTCCGAAACAAAGCCGTCATATGCCTCGGAGTGACCAGCAATTTTCTCTGGCGAGTATATACATTATGAATGTCACTACGAGACACAAATCCCACAGAAGATATGAGGGGGAGGAGGTCAGCACAATCTTTCTAATAAAAACGACAAAATGCAATTTTTTCTTATTGATCATGTTCAGCCAAACAAGAGAGAGAAATATGGTCTAGTTCCTCAAACTATAAATAAAACGAACACATAAATTTTCGAACTTTTTGAATTCTGTTCTATTTTTCACATTTCAGAAGGCGCCATATACATAGTCGTAATAGTTAAAATTAGATAACACTAATGATTCTTATGGAACTTTGCAAAGCCTCTTCGAGAGAATGTGTCTGTTGCTCTATAGTAGTTTTAAATTAAAATAAGTTTTTTTTTAATAATGTACCTATGTGCTCTTCAAACTTCAGTTGGTTATCGACTATAATGCCAAGCGACAGCCGATTCCATTATGAGTATTCTGATATTATCAATGGTAAGATTCAATCCTCCCTCTAGTCCTTGCACCTCCTAAAAACATTACCGTGGTCTTGTTGGGGTTAAGGATCAAATAGTGCCTTCTTAAAATTGAGTAGACTTCATTTAACTCCTCATTCACAGTATACTCCGCAGCATCATGCTCGTAAGGATTGAAGCAATAATATAATTGTGTATCATCAGTAGGTACAGGATTTAATGGAATTCACAATATCTGCGGTATATATTATGAAAATAAGAGGCCCAATATCGAATCTTGGGGAACTTCAGACACTACTGGCTGCAATCCCGAGGTCACATCACCTACCGCCACCATGTGAGACCTTCCAACTAAATATGACCTTATAAACGTCAAAGTCACATCCAAAAACCCATAATATCCTAACTTTGCACGTATTAAATCATGACTGATTGTATCAAATGCCTTAGAAAAATCAAGCAGCACCATGGTGGACACCATCCTAGAATCCAGACCTCCCACGATGCCATCTAAGATGCTAGAAAGTGTAACTGAGGTGTTATGTTCTTTTCTAAACTCTGACTAATTTTCAAGAATAATCTTTAAGTCATTAACATAGTGGTCTAAAACCATTTTTTACTATATCTTAGACAACACCGAGAGAAGACTGATCGAACGGAGATCACCATAAATATCCAATATAGTTACTTCTGGAATAGGCTGAATTAAAGACACCCTCCAACAAGGGGAAAAATATCCGGTTTCCAAACAAACATTAAGAATATGAGTCAAGTGCGAATTTATAAACGGACTATATAATTTCAACATCAATAGAAAAATCCCATCTGAATTTGAAGAATTAGATTTTATACTATTCAGTGTCCTATTGACCTCATCGACAGAGACTAAACGCAAAAATAGTTTATTACTTGTGATGGGATTCAAACTATCATAGTATGAGATCATTTCTTCACACACGTTATCGTTAAACATAGACATAAAATAATTATTGATTTCATCAGCATTTGAAAGATGTTCTGTTTAGTTTGCCTAACATGTATATCCGATAACATGCTCCACATTTTCTTTGCATTGTTTTCCAATGTAATGTTGTCAATATTGCCTTTTTTAACATTACGTATGATATTTAGAGTAGAATTTCTCAATGGGTTATATGCAGCAAAATCTCCCTATGACCCACTCGTCTGGGATCTCACGAGCGCAAGATCTCTTTGCCTCATTGCCATTTTAATCCCCTCCAAATAGGAGAAGGTCGTAACTATTTAATATTGCTATGCAACATATAGTCAATTGTTTTGTTCATGACTGGGTATATATTTTTTCTAGTATCCCTTGATAGTTTTATCAAAGGTATTGGAATAAATTTCTCTAAAAAAATAATGAATAATTCAAATAAATAACACAAAGCTCAAACAAATCCAATTAACTTTATTAACTGACAAACTGACGAATGAAACTCGGTGTGACGAGATAAAAAACATTTGTTAATAATTGTTTTGTAAGCCTAGTAATTTTAAATTCAATCATCAAATTATCCCTATGATTTTCAGAAAATCGGATTAAAAAGCTTTATATGAATATTTGTTTCTAAATTAGTCGGATCGATAAACGTTTTGTATTTTATGAAATTGTTCATTTCCGGGGATTAATAATATTTTGCATTATTATTTTAAGCCGACTTAATGAAATTTTCGGCCTGTGATTTTTTTATCGAGAGTATGGAAATCAATGTGCACATAAAAATAGCCTTATCAAGTACTAAAAAGATAACTACACAACGACGGATAGCAATAGAAAGGATAAATGACCCAGTGGTAAGAGGCGAAATAAGCAATAAGATCAACATACAAATCCAAACACTAACACCAAAAACTGAGGAAGATCTGACACAATCGTGAGCTAGGTTAACAAATACTATAAGAAATGCCATGAAAAATACACTGGGATATAGATCGGAAGACAAGAAGGAAAAATGGATGACAGACGAGATTTTATTGCTAATGAATGAATGTCGAGAACACAGAAGGGATAGAGATAACATCAAATATGAAAGTATTCAACGATTAATAAGATCAAAGATAAGAATAGCAAAAAACGAATTGGCTTAAGCGTGAATGCGCTGAAATAGAACAACTCCAGAAGCAACACGATGATCGTAACCTACATAAAAATTTAAAAGAAACCGCTGGGATATATAGAAGGAGAAGACCAGGCATATTGGTCAACCAAGATAGTTCTTGACAGCACGGAAAAAAAGAATGTGTGGGAAAAGTATGTAGAAATACTCTTTTATGACGATAGACCTCTGGAAGAGGGTAATAGGAGCGACTATTTAACAGGCCCATCAATGGCCAAAGAAAAGATAGAAAAAGCTATTAAAAATTCAAAAAACAACAAGGTGACTGGCTCAAAGGAAATATCGTCTGAGATATTGAAACTTCTGAATGAAAGAGGCATCGCGACACTTCATAAAATATTTAACATCATTTACGAAACGGGTTGCTACCCCAAACAATGGCTCTACTTTCATTCCCCTACCTTAGAAGACTAACGCAAGAAAATGTGAAGATCATAGACTCATTTGTTTAATGAGTCATACACTAAAAATATTTCTAAAAATAATACATCAAAGAATATATAATAAATGCTAAAGAGACATAAGCGACTCACAGTTTGGGTTTAGGCAGGGCTTAGGTACGAGAGAAGCGATAGTCGCTACACAGAGTCTTGTTCAGAACTGTTACGATAAGAGAAAAATGTATGCCTATGCTTCATAGATTACGAAAAAGCATTCGATCGTGTACAACATCATAAACTAATGCTGCTTCTTAGAGAACTCGACATAGATCAGAAAGACATCCGATGCATTGAAAGCTTATACTGGGGTCAAACCGCGCAGGTAAAATCAGATAATAATGTATCTAACCCGATACAAATCCGAAGAGGAGTGGGACAAGGATCTTTGCTTATCTCTCTCCTGTTTAACCTTTATTCGGAAGCAATTTTCCAGGAGACTTTGGAAGATATTGACATGAGAATTAAAGTTAACAGAATATGGATTAATAACATCCGTTAGGCGGATGACGCAGTCCTGATCGCCGATAAGATAAACGAACTCATCAACTTAATAGGAGAGCGCAGCAAATCAATGAGCTTGAATGTCAATACAAAGAAAACAAAATTCATGATTATCTCAAGAAATCCCAATTTATTCCAAAACGCCAACGCAGTACCCATAGAAAGAGTCACCAAATTTAAATATCTGGGCACATGGATATTCGAAGAATGGACTTCTGACAACGAAGTAAAATGTTGCATTAAACAGGCGCTACAGGCTTTTGTAAAACTCAGGTGAGTGCTTTTTGACTTGAAATTAAGACTGAGGTTAATAAAAGGTTACGTATGATCAATACTACTTTATGGTGTGGAGGGTTGGACATTGAAGTTAAGCGCTATCAATAAATTAGAGGCTTTCGAGATGTGGATATACAGAAGAATCCTTAAGATATCATGGACAGCGAGAATGACCAATGAAGATGTTCTCTCACGTATTGAGAAAGAATGTAAACTATTCAGCATAATCAAGAAAAGAAAGATGGCCTATCTAGGGCACATCATGCGAAATGAGAGATACCAATTCCTACAGTTGATCATTGAAGGCAAGATCGAAGGCAAAAGAGGAATTGAAAGAAAGAAGATGTCCTGGCTCCATAATATCAGACAGTGGACGGGGTTGCTCGATATTCAGACACTGATACACACCGCGAGAAGTATGGGAGAAATGGAAAATGTAATCGTAAACATACATTAGTGGATATGCATTTGAAGAAGAAGAAGATAACGAGGCGTTAGATTTAGATCCTTACTGTCGTATCTTTTATCCGATGTGCTTGTTGTCAACAAGAGAACTTTTAACTAAGCCATGTTCAGTAGTAACTAATAAGGCCCAAATTTTACGAAGGACGACCTTTACTCGAACTTACGCGATAGGTGGGACTGAGTGATAACTGCATAAGTCAAATTCGCGTAAGTCGGGGTATAATTTTGCATATAAATACATACAAATTATTTTTAATTAGCGCCGGAGACTAAAGAAAATAATAATTTAGAAAAATTAGATAACGCGAACACAAAATCGTAAACCGAAGTTATTTTGATATACTTAGAAGGCTTCATAAAATCTAACAAAGTAGTATGCCGGCTCAAAAATTTTTTTCTCTAGCAAAATTTCCTCGTGGTATGCCAATATTTTTTTATTCCTTGTTTTGTTGAAGACATACGCTCTTCGTTGGAGTTCACATTTTTTAAAATTTGTAACCCTTTTTCATTAAACTGACACCTTCTGTCAAATTTCCAATAGTTTCCAATTTATAATATTACGAGCATCCCCCGTCTGGGCTTCGCCCACACTGTTTTCGCCCCTGCACTATGTTTCTCAACAGTCATATTTAAGATCATAGAAGTTAATTCAACTGTGAGAGCGGCTTATCATAGGATTGCCACTTAGAGAATGGAAAACTTTCTTAAATTAAATTAAAATTTTATTCAATCGTGAATTAAAGATACAAGGAATTCTAAGCTTGAAACAAACTATCGCCCATCACGAACGCTGCTGATGGTGGTTTTTCTTCTTTTACATTGAGACATAATTAATTCTATGCAATAAAATATTACAAATAATAAATAATGAAAATATCCTCATACCAATATAATGCTCATTTACTAAATATATGGAACTATTGACTGTCTATTTTTTTCCTAACAATTTCCCATAACTCTCGTTTTTATATTAAAGCTACGGTTGAAATTTATTGACGATTTGTTTAGTTGTTGTTAAGTTATTTGCGAACACACATGTGTACGTTATCTTTTTACCTAAAAATGAGATATCTGTTCATTGCTCTAAAATGTGGTAGAAATTTTTTGCGGAAAAGAGTTTCACCTAAAGGATAAACATTTTTCGAGTACGTACTCTCTCTATACCATTTCTACCTTTTTAAATGTGCATGAAAGATAAAGATAGATATAAAAAAGTCATCATAACGTTATTTTTAATGGAAGTTGAAATTTTTTCGGGATAATGGATAGCTTTAAACCTTCTCATTTTAACATGAATTAAAAGTTGGTTCCGATTGGTTGTTTCAGGTTGATAGGTTTCTGAGTTATCTATAGCAAAAAAAACCCTTTTCGTCTTTATAAAATGGAAGATATTAGATACTATATATAACTATAGTTATTATAGTTACAGTATAACGATCTTTATAAATATAAATATATATATATATATATATATATATATATATATATATATATATATATATATATATATATATATAAAATTACTGTACTAAACCATTCTGGAGATATTTAGGAGGCGCGCTTTTTTCTTGCCGATTCAAGATAGGTATTTTAAATTATATTAGATTTTTAGCAAAATCTATAATTTATTTCAAAATAAAATTATTTCAGTCATACAGAATTCATAAAAAATTATATCTGGTATTTATTATCATTAATGTCAAATAACCTTCTTATTTTAAATGTCTTAATAGCCTTTAAAATTGTATTAAGGATTTTTTAGCAATTTTTCATATTTTTTTAGTAGTTTGGCATTTTCAGTTTTTGACATACACTATTTGCAATTTGTTTTTTATAAGTAGGCAATGACTGAGTTGACGTAATAATTCAAAATATATAATCAATAATATGACACTCTCCGAATGGTTAGTAATTACTTTAATAGCCCTTGCATATATATATATATATATATATATATATATATATATATATATATATATATATATATATATATATATATATATATATTTTCTTACAATCAGACATAAAGATAGCCATAAAAAGACAAGAGAAAATCACAACAAAAACCAAAGACCAAGATCAAATAAGAAACAAAGCCATAATCCCATACATAAAAGGAATAACGGACACAATCGGAAGAATCTTAAGAAAACACGACATACGGCCCATATTTAAACCACAAGAGACAACAGCCAACCTCCTGGGAAATCTCAAAGACAAGACCAACCTTGAAAATCATGGCGTTTATAGCATTCCATGTGAAGATTGTTAGAAAATATATATAGGACAAATAAACAGGCGCATATCAGCAAGAATTCAAGAACACAATAATAGCCTTAAAAATAAACAAACAATCTGAGCTCTATTTCAACATCACCAAACCACCGGACATACCATCGACTTTGAAAAATCAAAAGAAATAGCACCAGTACGGAACTACAAGGTACGCGTCATAACAGAGGCCCTAGAAATCGAAAAAGCGGGACAGCTGAATAAACGAGAAGATGCAATACATATTCCAACAATATGGAAAACATTAATAGAAAAACAAGAAACAAAACAACGAAGATCAACCAATACGCGAGAGACCAGCATACAAGAACCAAATATACCGCACACAGCAGAGGGGAGGAGCCTGCGAAGCCGTTCATTCAATCAGAAAGCGACCCAGCTAAACAAAACTCGACATTCATCAGAGGCCAGCATCAGTTCTCAGCGAGTAAGAAGACGAACCGCACTTGAAAATGCCAAATGAGATTTTGGCGAAACGTCGTGAAAACGATTTTTTGAACGAACGGATTGAAACCCGGAATAACCAAACCATTCATTCGACCATCCATGAAAACTTACGATATAATATATATATATATATATATATATATATATATATATATATATATATATATATATATATATGTACTGGTGCTTTTCCGGTTTTCAATCCGTTCGTCAATAGAAATATCCTCACGACGTTTCGCCAACATCTTAGCTGGCATTTTCAAGTGATGCTTCCTCGACGGCTGCTCGACTTAGAACTTCTTTTTCTTTGTAGATAAGTAGATAATTTTGTAATTCCATCAAATTTTAACTATAATATATTATCGAAATATGCTCAGCAATTTATGTTAATCATTTACCTATATTAACCGTTATCTGCCAAATAGATTTAGGCCTTGTTATACATATATTTCGAAAACATTCGACATTCCACATTTTCCTCTAGAATATTCATATCTGTACTCCCGGTATGCAAAAGTTAATGACATTTAAGAAAACAAGAGTCGATCTATGGGTATTTGTAAATTGTTTGTGTAATGTGTAAGATAAATTTTAATAACTGGGGTTGCGAAGGTCTGTTTCCAAAGAACTAGGTTAAGTATAAATTTTATAAGTTTGAACTAATTTGCATTAAATATTATAGACATTTCAAACAATGCAGGTTTGAAGACAAAGCGATTCTTGTTTACTCATAAAGCTATCAGGAGATGTTCTTTTGTTAATTAAATGTTTAATAATGTTTGGCCAGCTAGAAGCTAGACATGCAATTATTAAACTTCGGTACCAAATAATTAAACAACTTAACAAAGTATATCGAATAAAATTTCACAAATGATGCACACTATTACCTACCGGGGCTAAAACAACACAAACTCTGTATTTTCAATGTTGGTAAGTTGAGTATTACCTTACAAAAAGGAATAGAATCGACTTTACTCAATTTCCAAAATTTATAAATAAAGATTAAAGCTAAAAAAAATAAAGTTTTTCCTGTTTGATGGTGAGACTGCTAGCTAGTTGGTGTCTCCTGCTTAACACAATACTAGTTATAAAGAACCTTAGATAGAATAACAATCAGATAGGTCCCGTGGGTAGAATAATTAGTAGCAGTGATCCATACTTACCAAAAAAACGACCTTCTAGGCCCCTGACAAAAACCAAAGAAAAAATCATGGGAATATAATAATCAACCTTCGCCAATATATCAAGAATTATTTAATTTAAAATTTTAAATTTCTACATATTTAAAAAAAATAACGGTAGTGATCTTTAAGTTAACCGAAAAGGAAATTTTAATCAAAAACGAATTAAAAATAATTAAACATATCATTAATTTAAAGTAATATTTGCTTAAACTGATAATTCAAGTAAAGATAAATGAACGTAGAATAAAAGACCAGTCTGACTTCAGTTGATCACCAATAAATAGGTTAATATAAGATAAAACAAAATAATTAATTACTTAATAAATTAACCAACAGATAATTTAAAATAATAATAAAATAAAATAGATAATATCTAGGATTTGAGACCATTGGAAGATGACAGTACACGCTTGATTTATTCATAGTTATTACTATTAAATAGATCAGCTTAACCTGGAAAAATAAACACAATTTTAATTAAACTCAAAGGCGAAAATAATATATGAAAATATAATCATACCATTGTGTGAAAAGCCAGGATACACATTTTGCTGTTAATTTTTTAATTAAATAAATATAAGTGAACTTCTTGCTGATGATTTTTTGAATTTTAACTTAATTTGGCCAGTCTCAAATTCCTAAACAATGTAAGCGAAAAAAAGTAAACTGGAGACAAACTGAAAGTTATCGAGGTAACACATATATCACGATGCTATTTTATTCAATTTTCATCCTTTTTAAGGCCACAATAGGTCCAAGCCTATAGCTAAAATAGAAAAAGAAATAGGGGTTTCAAAAACAATGTCTCAAAGAACACTGAAGAAGAACCATTATTTTCCTTACGAAGTACATGTGCAACATATATATTCTTGAGATCATGAAAGAAAAATGCTAGCTAGTTGTTTAAATTAAATAAATGTAATGAAATATCTACTTTTAATAATAATTGTTGTATCGTCAGATGAAGTAAGAATTACAAGTAACGGTATAACCGACATAACAAAAAATATTAAAACAATACTAATCTTTACATAGTGCGAGAAGTTCATCAGTAGTACAGATTTTCTTATAAAATAAATGAGTCTTTAAAGTCTCATAAGTTTGTTTAGCACATTTTCGAAGAAAATCTCAATACAAAAATTTATGGGAAGATGAACCATTGGTAGAATAACTTAACATTCATGCTCAATAAGATGGTGCTTCTAGTCATAATGACTTAAGAATAAGGGAAAATTTAAACAGTAATGTCCCTGATACATGATTGGATACATATGCTCCGGTAAGGTGGCCGCCACGCTCTAGAGACCTAAGAGCACGATTTTTTTCTACGGAGATTTCTGAAAAATTAAATATATAAGGAAACCATTAATACTCAGAACAACTTATTGAACTAATTCACAACGCATTTCGAATAGTAAGAAGTATTAATATTCTTAACGCAGTAAGATCTGTAAGAAAGCGTTGTCAAAAGTGTATTGACAAGAATGGGGATCCCTTTGAGTTTTTTCCTGGCTAGATTTTTTTTAAAAGATATAGTTTGTTATTTAGAATAAATTATGTTTCGATGATATTCTTGTTTTTTGAATATTATTTTTGTCGTTGTTTTGTGTTGCCATTAAATAAATAGTAAGTGTATCTGTTAAGTTTAATAAGAATTATCATAACATCTTCTATTGTATTTTATCCATGGCTTACTATGAATTTTAATAAAAACAGGCAAATGCCTGATAGTTCAATACGTTTCCACCAAAAAAAAATTAATAAAAAAGCTATGTGCGAAATAATATTTTTGATAAAACATTAAGACTAATATAGAAAAAATAGAAAAGAAATGAAAGAATATTCGCTAGAGAACCCTGCCATATGGCGAATCCGTCACGCACTTGGCCAGTTTGTTTTTAGGTAAATAAAAATATTTTTAAATATACCGTTCCATGTGCCTAGGGGTATTTGAGTAATCAAAAATACCTTAAAAATTATTTTTAAGTTTCCATTGCTAAATTTTTATGTTTGTATATAATTAGTTTGTACAGAGCTTTTCCAATTTATAAAAAATTAATTAAACATTGTAGGTTAATTTAAAATCTGCCAAAATTTATAGGTAAAAAGAATTTTTAAACGGTAATATATTTTATAGCTTGCTGCGTCGCTGACCATATTTTGATGACAAGTAAAAATGAGGAAACAAAATTACTACCCTTTGTATGTAAATTTTGTTTGTTTTGCTGTAAAAAGGGTAAAAAATAAAAACGAGATTTTTTCGGTTAGGAATGTTTATGAGTTGGGGCTTTTAGCGGAAAAAAGATATAAATTAATTTTGTTATCTTTGCGGTGCACTCGTATACGCAGTGTTATCCATCAATCTCTCTCCCCAAATTTTTAGAATTATTTTTAAGTAGGCTATCAAGTTTCTTACTATATTGTGAAACTTTAGTCGAGTATAGAAAAAACTGATAAAGCTCATGTCTGGAAGGATACACATTCGATTGATACACTGGTATTTCACACCAAAACTTTACAATTAGGTGAGAAGAAATTCAATAATTAATAAATAAAAACTAAAGCAAAGTTACCAGAGTTCAGTTGAACACTACCAGTCGCATCAGCAAGCAAAAATGCCAAGCTAACCCCTATGCAGGGTAGTAGGGATAGTTTATTCAGGGCGCTACTATTACTAGGGTAATATGAAAAATGTAAACGCAAATGATACCCGAAAAAAACATTAGGACGTATACTATAGTAAAAAAACCCTTAGAAAGGATTGGTAGGGAAATATCAGTAGAAAAGACGCTACAAAAAAAGGAGCGTCTAGGACTACTTACAAAAATTAAATCAAAAACAAATGAATTTAATAAACAACCTTCAGCAAAATATCGAGAAATATTAAATTTAAAATTTTAAACTTCCTACATACACAAAAAAAAATTATAGTGATAAGTTAGAGTAATATAAGGAAATAAAATATTAATCAACAACAAACTGGTAATAATTAAACAAATAATTAATTTTAATAATACTACTTAAACTAATGAATTCATGATAGATAATATTAAAAATATATGGACGTAGAATAAAAGTCCAGTTTGACTCCGGATGATCGCCAATATGTAGTTTAATATAAGATAAAACAAAATATTTACAATAGAACACAATTAATTACTCAACAAAATTAATCATTTTTTAATTGGAAATCATAGTAAAATACAATAGACAATATTTAGAATTTGAGACCACTAGAGGACACTACATGTATAGTTTTATTAACAGTACTTACTATTAAATAAATCAACCTAAATCTGGCCAAAATAAATGCAATAAATAATAAATTAAAATATAATCAAAATGTAATAACAATATTCACCATAATACTATGCGAAAAGCCAGTAAAAACATTTTTGCATTAATTTTTAATTAAATAAAAATAATTTTCTGAATTTTAACTTAATTTGGCTAGTTTCAAGTACCTAAACAATGTAATCCAACATAAAAAGAAATATACTGGAGTCGAACTGAAAGTGATCAAACCACAAAACATACCACAATGCTATACAATTTTATTTTTACCAATTTAAACTCAGAATGGAGGCAAGAGATTAAGTACAATGCAGATATAAAATTATTCGATAAATTGGGCTATCGCGATACATCCAGAGAGCTAATACGTAATAAAGTATAGTTAATTTCAGAGTAAACGGCAAAGCTACTATCCAAATTAATTTTCATTAATATAAAAGGTATAGTTAAACCATTACCAAAGTAACAGCTATCAAAAACTAAGAAAATAAAAAAAAAATAATCAGTATCCATAAAAAAATAGCAGAAAACCCAATATAAAACTTAACAATAGACTAATGCAGTCACTTTAGGTAATGATGAGATTTAAAAAAGGATACTATAACCATATTCAAATTAGACATGAGATTTAAAGCCTAAATCTTAATAAATAAAAAATTTAAGTAACAATGTTCTCATAAATAGTAATCAATGGGTCTTACCCGATGTTGTTTAACAGAATTTCTTCGTTGAACTATGCAGAAGTGTAAAAATCCCTGCCTCTATATTTATCCCGGTAAAAATCACCCAAAAAAGGCTAAACAGGAAAAGATAAGGTAAATAATCAATTTAACTTAATTGCTAGGATAATTTAACAAGTTTTACAACCCAAAATCCCAAAGGATGGTCAATAAAAATTGAGATGTAAAACTACACCCTATTTCGTCATTTAAAACAGCAAAAAATGAAAGTCAGTGCAAAAACGACCTCCATTTTATATACTTGCGTACAATGCTATCTCTTTTAGGTGCGATAAACTGAAAGAAATGATAGCTGAAACATGACCCTGAGCACTAACACTCGAGTGATATAAATTTGTTCAATAAGCCAGTTCGTCAATTATTACATTTTTGGCTCAAAATTAAATAAGTAATCCATCAATTATTTTCTTATTAAAGAAATATATTTCAAGTAGAAAATTTGGGAACCTCGTAAAAAAAACGCTAAGGTAAGCCATAGAAATTTACACAACCTCAAAAAATATTAAAATGAGTAACTAGTGTAAAACCATCTGACAATGCAAGTTTAAAAGTGGCATGAGCTTAACCTAAGAATAATATAAGCAAAATCTACGGAGTTATTCAAAATAGTTTCAAAAAAATGCCGTAAGAAAGGAAAAATGGAATAATTTCACTCGAATAGTAGTAGGCAGGAAAACCGAGATCTATCTGAAAAAAAGGTACCAATAAATGTAGCATCAATAAACACAACCATATACAAAGTAGTAAAACATTAATAATAATGGTCAAACTGATAATTAAATATAACTTAAACCGTTCTTTGTAGTGTAAGAATACAGGCAAAATTTAGGAAAACGAAAATAACCGAGCTGAGAAAGAAATTAGTCAGGAAACGGAGCTACGGGGTTCGTAGTACAATCAACCGAACAATAAATGCAAGTTAACAGACAAATGATAATTTTTTACACAAGGAATTTATGACAAATGCTTGAAAAAATTATATTTGCCACAAAATAGTAATATTAATCGACTTAGCCGTAGTAATCTTAAACGGAAATTTGAACTGTGACACCATATTAGTTATTGGCATTGTGATTTTTTCCTGAAATTTCATTGCACGTCCATCCATGTGTCAATTAAAAGCATATGCTTGCAAAATGTTATTAGATAAGTTGGATTATTGTGAAAGCATATTGGACAATAAATTTTAATATATTTTTTTTTTCGATATTTCATATATTAATAAACGTAACTTAATCGCATCTATTTTCACTGAAAGAGGTAAAATCCCATACTCTGCAACCTTTTTAACGAAACACTGACTTGACCCTAAAGATAGCAATACCTTGACTGTGGTACACCATTTTTAAATTTTATAATGCAAAGCAGAAAAACCGTCTAAAACGATTATGACAAAGTTAAAATTTTTGGTACTGAAAAGAAAACTCCTAAGATTGGTGTACAGTCGTTATTATAACCCACAACTCTTCATCGAATTATTGACCTGTTACCTGAGACTGTTCTTTCCCCATAAAAAACCAAATGACGAAATAAATAAAGAATTTATTTTCGATGGACGGAATAAATCACTATATAGTATAATTCAATATACTCTCCCTTTTATTTTTGCAAATATGATGCGACCCTTCGGTCAATATTGAAACGGAAAGTTTTGCTTATCTTGTCCAAGTTTATACCTGATATATTCACCAGAAAAAAGATCGTGTTTGCAGCAATTTTTGATGAACATAAATTAGAAAAACAGGTTATGTGATTTTTCGTTGAAACTTTAAATAACTGTGTTATTTCCTTTTTTGCTATGGCTATGTCACCTTAGACGATTATTTGTCAGCAGCTGGAAAGAGTAATGTGAAAGTTTGCCATACCTATTACAAAAGTGGTAAAAAGTACTTTGCTTACTGGCTAGTGTCGTATTCTGCTAAGGTCCCTGTACCCAGCGAGAAATACGAACAAACTGTAAAGTAAAAGTTTGGGGTGTTTCGTCCCGGTGCCAAACTTAGGACTCCTCAGTGGGTTTCGACTGACACCTTCCCAGACACCCATTGTCGTACTATATAATATTTAATTGTGATATTTGAACTTAAATTGTGGCGGGAATTGACGGTGAGATGTAGTTTACAACAACACTAGCTTCAATGTTCCTGATGATTAATACTTATCTGTATTGAGTTGACCTATACTTGGTGGAACTCCATATCATTAAAGATAACGTAGTAAAACTCCAATTTTACTTTAAAATTCCACTTATGTTGAAACTTGAATAAAAAATATTCGACATGTTTTGG
The DNA here is from genome assembly GCA_034092305.1 of Diaprepes abbreviatus. Classification (NCBI taxonomy): domain Eukaryota; kingdom Metazoa; phylum Arthropoda; class Insecta; order Coleoptera; family Curculionidae; genus Diaprepes; species Diaprepes abbreviatus. The sequence goes on along the minus strand of JASJET010000071.1, from coordinate 3,091,835 downwards.
TACATAGTAGCTTTATCAAGAATAAATACAATTTCTTAGGTCTAGGTAGGATTAACTAACTCTAGATTTTCCAATAAGAAACAGGGAACTGAAATGGGTCATTAAAATAGGTTCAATAAAGGAGAGTTGTTTAGGTCTAATTGTAAGTTTAACAAAGAATTGGTATTTTTAAATCTATTTATTTCTAAGGCTTTCAACAAATCTAATTTAGTGCATAATTTTCTACAAGTAAAATTTGGAAATGTTGATCAAAATTTTGACTGGATTCTATTAGATTATTTGAATAATGAGATTCTGTTTTTTCTTTAATAAAACTATTAAAGTGCTTCTTTATTCTTGTTGAAAAACTTTTGCCTTACTGTCCTATATAAAACTTTAGATAATCTTCATATATTATTTTATATACACCAGATTTATTTGTTTTTTTTTTAAATATTGCCAGTGGTTTTAAAAACCACACTAATATTAAACTTTTTAAGAAATTTTGCAATCTAATTACTTGTTCGACCGAAATATGTTATAGTACACAATTTTTTTGGAGTATTTTTATTACGGGAAACACCAGATTTAACGTTTTCTTATATAATTTTTTATTTAAAATTTTGTTTATTATTTGTGGGGTAATAAGTCTGTGTAGCATACTGTGGAACGTTGACAGTTTATGGTGTACTGGGTGACAAGAAGAATTGTGTATGGCTGTGTCTGTATGCGTGGGTTTATGAAAGATTGAGAAGAGTTGTATGTTATTTTCCCGTGTTATTGTTAAATTTAGAAAGTATATTTTGTTATCTATTTCTTTTTTAGCGTAAATATGATGTTAGAGTGAATGTTATTTATAAAGTTGAGAAACAGTGTCAGTTGTCTATCTGCACCACTAAAGCAAGTTAAGATATCATCAACATATCTATGCCAGTAAAGAAATCTCTTCAAAATAGTGTATTTGCTTATAATATCTTCTAAATAATCCACAAACATTTCGGCTAATAAGGGACTAAGAGGATTACCCATTATCAAACCTTCCTCACTAGAATAGATAGTTCCGTTAAATTCAAAGTAATTTTGTTGCAGACATGTTTTTTTAATGATTGTAGTATTTCTTGTTTTTTAATTATGTTAATATTTTTTAGAGAGAGAAGTTTTTCAACTAGTAAAACCGTGTCTTGGATAGGTACACTAGGAAATAAATTACTGACATCAAATGAAAAAAAATCTAGCTTTATGAAGAAGGTTTATATTTTTTATTTTGTTAATTAGTTCTGAGGAATTTTTTATTTGACATAATATAATAACAATAAACAAAAACACCAACTTTTCGGCAAAATTTCAAACAAAAAATTCCTCAGAATCGATTAACAAAATAAAAAATCATAAACCTTCCTAATAACGCCAGATTTTTTTTAATGTCAGTAATTTATTTCTTAGTGTATCTATCCAAAAGACAGTTTTACTAGTTGAAAAATTTCTCTCTTTAAAAAACATTAACATAATTAAAAAACAAGAAATATTACAATCATTAAAAACATGTCTGCAACAAAATTACTTGTTAATGGAACTCTCTATTCTAGTGAGGAAGGTCTGATAATTGGTAATCCTCTTAGTCCCTTACTAGCCGAAACATTTATGGATTATTTAGAAGATATTGTAAGCAAACACATTATTTTTAAGAAATTTCTTTATGGGCATAGATATGTCGATGATGTCTTAACTTGCTTTACTGGTACTGATAGACAACTGCCACTGTTTTTTAACTTTATAAATAACATTCACCCTAATATCACATTTCGAATAGAAAAAGAAATAGATCACAAAATAAACTTTTTATATTTAACAATATCACGGGAAACTAACATACATGTCTTCTCAATCTTTCATAAACCCACGCATGCTGACACAACCATACATAATTCTTCTTGTCACCAATACAACATAAACTATCAAAGTTCCACAGTATGCTACACAGACCTATTACAGTTCTTTTAATCCAAGTAAATTTTGAAAAAGAATTAAATATTATTAAATAAATTGCTGTCAACAATGGATACACTCCACAAATAATAAACGAAATTTTGAATGAAAAATTATGTATGTTAGCTTTAAATCTGGTGTTTTCCGCAATAAAAAATACTACAAAAAAATGTTGTATTATTACATATTTCGGTCGACCAAGTAATTACATCGCAAAATTTTTAAAAAAGTTCAATATTAGTGTGGTTTTTAAAACCAATAAGAAACACTTTCGTAGTTTTACTAAAAAAAACTAGATTCTCATTATTCATATCATCTAATAGAATCCAATCATAATTTTGTTCTAAATTTCCAAATTTTACATACAGAAAATAAAGGCACTAAATTAGATTTGTTGGAATCCCTAGAAATAAATAAATTTAAAAATACCGATTCTTTGCTAAACTTATAATTAGACCTAAACAACTCTCCTTTATTGAACCTATTTTAATGACTCATTTCAATTACCTGTTTATCATTGGAAAATCCAGAGTTAGTTTATCCTACCTAGACCTAAGAATTTGTATTCATTCTTGATAGAGCTACCGTGTAGCGAAACATGTCGAATATCATTTATTTAAGTTTTAATTAGAGTGGAATTTTCAAGTAAATTTAGAGTTTTACTACTTTATCATTAATTTATACTTATTTTATAAAAGTTCAATATTTTTGTAAAAAATATGTTATAATATTGACCAGCCTATTTTAATCACGAAATCACAAAAAGTAAATAAATAAATGGTTATATTGAAAACATATTTTATCCAACTTGATTTATATTGACGGGAAGCTTGAAAAATATTCTTCGTTTTTATTAACGAGCATATCACGCGAAATATTTCGTAATAGAAGGAGTTCTTTTGATTAAAAATTAATTAGTTAAATATTGGTTTCCCTTTAAATGGGTTTTTGAAATAAAAAGCTTGTCAAGTACTTGTCAGATATATATTATCTTACAGATCTGTAGCTGTTGTTTTATATGATTTTCCTTACATTTTTGTTGGCGCGGTGGTAGTTGTAGTTAAAGGAGTGATTTTAAAATTAATTTAGATGAATAGGTATTTTTCTATATCACATCGTTATATTTATACAGGTTTTGATCAAAACTTTTTTGTATGTGCTGGTATTTTTTGTAAAAGGAGTGCTAAGTTAATGAGTAAATCTGTTAAATTAATTACAAATCAAGACAGTTTATAATTTATTGTCTTCTCTTTAATGCAATTTTCTAAGTTTGTTTAGTTTTTGTAACAACGATTTATTTCATACTTTTAGTTTCAATTGATTTTTGAAATGGTTAATCCTAGCAATATTACACGAATGCAGAAAACACGTTTAAAGTGGAAATGAAATAAAAATAAACACATAAGGATCGCTAACCAACAGATTCGTTTTCTTTTCAGTTTTTAATTTCTATGGGACAAACTTACCACTGAAACATTTTAACGGAACCTCCTTATGGGTATCCTCTAAAATAGCAATTTCCAATCTTTTTCATCTTGCTAACGTCTTCTGGAAACCAAAATATATTGGCAAACCCTCTGTTTAGTTATTAGGGGCAGTAAATGAAACAATTAAATTGAGTTTTTAAAATCCATTTCCCATATTAAAAAAAAAAATTATAATATACAGACAAACATTATTGCAACTAAAGTGATAGTCTGGAAGTTTGTGTATTAGATTGAGTTCTTCATTTAACCTGTTTGGGTAGTTATCTTACAGGCAAGTGTTCTCAGATGGATGAGAGGCCAATAAAATTTTTATGGTATTGTATTGTATATAAAATATTGAATCGACTTCTAAAAGTGCGCTAAAAAGTAAAAAAAAACTGTAAATTTTTATTTGAAATTGAAATTTTTGAAGTCGACGCCAAATAATACCCGACAAAATGCGATTCGCATAGACATATTAAAAATACTGTATTTGCAATTGCTTTCTTACCATAATTTATTTCATTTAGAAATAATTTCGCGCCGATTTAAAAAATTTCAATATCACATAAAAATTTAGAGTTATTTTTTACTTTTTAGCGCATTTTTAGAAGTCGGTTCAATTTTGTTTATAAAAATTTTATGTTTAGGTTTTTAGTTTTGAGTACATTATGATATCCATAAATTATTTGAATTAAGTACTAATCGAGATTAGTGTACCTCGCAATTACTTCAAGGTGGTAGAAAAGTATCCATTTTATCCAAAATTGTAAATCGCCCTAAAATGAATCACTAAAAATTCTTTGATTATTAGAGTTCTCCAAATACCAGTGAAATTGTATCAAACAAATATTTAGTCTGTCATAGCAAATCCACTATCTTAAATTTCAAAGTAATTTTGGATTGGTAATATAGGCGCCAAAACCTTCCAATACCGATATTTAAAAAACTTGAGACGCAAATTTCTTAGCCCGATATATTTTATCCTGCATATTGAGTGTGTGTACGCCCCAAGAATTCCGCAATAACAATTTTAAACAAAATCAGAAAAAAAATGAATTTCAAAAAAAAATTTAACGTCTTTATTTAAATCTAAACCTTTCAAAGCCCCCTTGTACCAATTTTGGATAAAATCTAGAAATCTAAAATTTATAGACCGTCATATTGCATCTGATATATTAGATTTCCTTAAAATAATTTTATATTTGCTATTTATATCCTCAAAAATGATTAAGTCCCACATTTCAGCCGAATCGAAAAATGTAGAATTTTTAGTCCTCCATACTGAATCCAGAAAAAATAATATTAAATTCATAATTTACACCATCAAGGATTCCCTATATCAGTTTTGGAGAAAATCGAAAAATGTAAAATTTTTATGACGCCATATTGAATCCGCCAGATTTAGTTTTTCAAAAAATATTTTAAAATCTTAATTAACACTAACAAAAATCCCCCAATACTGATTTTAGACAAAATCGAGAGATGTAGAATTTTTAATCCGCTATCTTGGATCTGCCATATTTAATTTTTTTTTAAATAATGTCAGATTCCTAATGTGCCATCCGAAAAACTTCCCCATATCAAATTTGGAGAAAATCGAACAAAACTGATTTTTTCGTTCACCATATTGGATCCGCCATATTGAATTTTTTTAAAATAATTTGAAATCGTTATGTGCGACCCCAAAAACTCTTCCACACCAATTTTGGAGAAAATTGGACAATATTAAATTTTCTTGTCAGCCATATTGGATCCGCCATACAGAATTTTTAAAAATAATATCAGATTCGTTGTTTATGATCCCGAAAATTCCCCCATAACAATTTTGGAGAAAATCAGACGAGATTAATTTTTTTGGCTACCATATTGTTAGCGCCATTTTGGATTTTACTGCACAAATTTCTTCCGAAAAAATATAGAACCACCGCAGCAACTTCCTGAATATAACGTAAAAATTTTATTCAAATCGGTGCCTCCGTTTCGGAATAATCGGTGTATATACATAAAAAAAAATAGTCGACGAATTGAGAACCTCCTTCTTTTAGGAGTCGCTTAAAAACAGGTTTTAAGGAATTGTCAGAGGATAAGCCAATGAGCTATTCTTGTTTCAGTAAAGTTAAAGAAGTATTCGTAGTTATATTTCCTTGAAAAAATGACGTATCCAGTATTCTTGAACGTTAACTGCAGTTTCTCGAGATGTCCAGTAATAACCCTTTTAATATTTTCGTTAAGGTGAAATTGATTCTCTAATAAAATGGTGCTTAGAGAATGAAAACATTTATCCTTGTTCACCTGCAGTTGGACGTCTTTAACATGGCTGCTATTATATCATGCACATTGAAATTGGTGATACCTGGGTCTTATAAACACAAATTTAATTTAGAAAAAATGTCGGCCAAATATGCAAGTTTTTGCATCCAAAACATATTAGATACACAAGAGGATAAATAAAATGGATGGTCAAGAAAAAATCCTTGAACTTCAGACTTCAACTAAAATAAACGAGTTAAAAGGTTGCCACGAAGAAGTCATCTAACTTTTACATGAAGCAGTAAAAAATGTAGAGATGTCCAAAGTCCTTACAAGTATACGGAATAGATGAGAATTAGTAGCATGCGGTTTTATGAAATTCACAATTTTTACAGCTTCGCTTAAAGTACTGGATAACTCTGCAGGAATGCGCTTACATACCATGCTTTTCTATGAATACAGCAATCAGTCCATTTATTATTCTCGTTAGATTTCTTTATCCGCACCACAAGATCAGAAAATGTTTCGGTCACTGATTCTGTACCATAAGTCTACACAGCCAAAGAACAAGACCAATTTAGTTCAAAATAATCATTGATCTTATGGAAAATTGCTGCACCTTTTATATAGGTTTTCAGTGGTTTTCTTAAAAATATATTTAACATAGACAAGGTCAATTTTATTTATCTCATTTTCTCCAAGCATACACTTTGTGATGTCTTTAGCATACGGTTCAAATTTTCTGCTACTGTATGTACTTATTCAGATGTAGCAATTCTCTGACTAACTCTAAATGATGCCTCGAGAGCCATGTTTAAATCTGTTAGATAAGAAGAAACACTAGACTATTTGTTATCTAACAATTTTCTTTTAAAATACTCAATAGATCTATCCTTGTAATCTGGATATCTTCTTCATGGTATCTACAAAAAAGAGATGGTTGTAAACTGCTGTTTTCCATGATATCAGTACAGATTGCATAAAGCAATTTAGGTTTTGACTTCCCCAGTGAATTAAAAACCCAATTGTAAATAGTCACTGTTAAATTTTCGTTTCTTTCCCTTTTCTTATTCTGCTAGCCTATTTCTTCGTTGTTTTGTATCCCCTTGCAATAAGTTCATTTTGTAAATATTTTTATGGAACCTTCCAGAAGAAAAATCCGAAAATGTTGATAGAGTATCTCATTTCTATTCAAAGTCATATGCGAATGTTCAAAATTTTGCTCACCCCCAATTTATTTCGGTTTTTTTAGTTTTCAGTACCTATTTATTTATCCTGTCTTGGAAATATTTTTATGAGATCATCCTGGAGAACTCAGAATATTCTGAAAATTTTGTTAAAATATCTCACTTCTATCAATCAATATCACTGAAGTGAAAATTTCTCCAGCCTATAAAAGTTTTTTCAGTTTTTAATCCCTTAGGGGAAATTAACGAGGACATTTTAAAATATCCTGAAAATTTCATCAATATATCTCATTCTTATCAAAAATTATGAGTTAAAAATAATTATAAAAATATATTTAAAGATATCGAACTGATAATCTGTTTTTTAAGTCAGTTGAAAAAAACACGTAACAATGAACTGATAATAAATTTTACATGCAAGTTGAAAGAGATTGTTGCTATTTATCATTGCAGGCAACATGCAGTGTGTTGTTTCTGTTACGGCAAGGTAATTACTTTTTTATATTGCCTCGTAATTTGCTGGTAAAATAATTGATTTATAGTGTTATACTAAAAATTTGAATAACCTGAATTACTACCAAAAATATTACAAATAAATTGTTCTTATAATTTCTGGAAATAAATAAAACCGGAACTGAAACAAATTTTCATTTTTTTTTTTTGTTTTTCGACATTAAAACATAAACTGGATACAATTTGCATATAAATTAATGCTAAAGTACAGCAATTTTTTGCATAACAAACGTTAGTCTACTATTTGTTTCGTAATGAGTTATGCTTTGGTGTTTTTATTCTGACGCAAATCTGATGTAATTAAAATATTCAAGAGTTTATTTATGTAAAATAATGCTGCAGTGTGTAAAAAAAAAGTGGCAACGTCGGTAATCAAGTATCTATAATTCGAGATGAAAAATAATGAAAATAAAATATTATACGAGTATAATCAAGGAGTAGTTTTAAGCACCCCATATTTGTACAGTTGAGTATAAGCCTCGAGTCTCACCATAGAGCCGCTCTAGATTCGCTCTCGATACGCTCTCGGTCCCTTAAAATATTCTTACAGCAAAAATAATGAATTTATTCACACTATCGCTCTTGTGGATATTTCTATATCGTAAGATATTTTTCATTTATCGAGGCGAGAGTCAAGCAGGAACGTATCGAGAGCAGCACTATAGTGTTGATCGACTCCAAACCACAAACTATACTCTTGTTTTTGGCGATTACGATGAGATTATGTTCATGCATTGCTGGATGCCCCCTATTATTCCGACGATGTCTGTCCTGAGCCAAATGTTGCAAATTTACTCCAGCTATCTTCATATCTATCCTGTGTTTATCTACCCATGTTTCCTTTACATATTCTTGTGTTAATCTTTAAGTGACCTCTATAACTTGTTTAGTTTGGTATATTGCTGTTTCTTATGAGATCTATTAGTCGATTTTTTTATGTTATAGTAGCTCTAGATTTGAATATGTTATTAAGTTTTCTAAACGCTTATCGGGCTAGTTTGATTAATCTAGTTACGATGTGTGACTATAATTAATGAGACAGAAGAAGGGCACAAGCGCCAGAGGCGAACAACTGACAGCTGTATAGCGTTAAGCTTTCTCTTTCGAATGCGATGCCTTCAATGTCTATAAATAAATCAATCTGGCCGTAGCCTTAAATTGAATAATGAATTGTCGTGAAATTTTACATGAAACTTGGAAAAATCGTTACTGAAACTTATCTTTTATTAATAGAAGTATATGATATTGAATGTTTGTCAATTGCGCCAGTTTTTGAGGGCTTTAAACATTTCCAAGAAGGCCACGTCAAAAACAGATAAAAATATTAAAAAAGTCGTTAGTCACATTCGACCGGTTAACTATTCGTTCGATTGCTGGACCTGTAGGAATTCTTAAAAAATGAGTAGTGTAAATTTTACATTTTTAACATGCACAAAGTGTGTGCGAAATTGATGCTTTGAATTCTTATAAACGAACAAAATGAGCTCCCTAAAATTTTAGTACTGACACTGTGAATGTGTTATTTGCCTGACCTTGCACCATGTGACTTCCGTCTGTTCATCAAGGTCAAATCTCCATTAAAAAGATGAATACCTCAGTCCTTTGAAACTGTAAGAGAATAAGCAGCTCCCGCTCCAGCACTATTTCAACCAACGAAAAATTTTCATGGGGCGTTTTAAGGATAGAACAGGGGTATATATTGAATGTGATAAACTAAATATGTATAAATTGAAAAGAAAATGTTTTACAGCGATTGTATTATTATTTTATGGCTACACCTCGTACTTCTTCGTTATTACTGTCCTTTGTTGTTATTATCTTCTGCCCCAAATACACATTGTTGTCCATAGTCTCCAGAATTCGGTAGTGTAGTGTAATATTGACGAAATTATCAGTCTTGATAATGATTCTTGTTTTTAAAGCATCCATTTTTAGGTCGATGTTCATGGAGACCCTGTTAAGCTGATTAGTCATCAACAATTCCTCTGGTGATCTACCAAAAGAAACAATATCATCCGCGAATTGCAGATGAATAGGATAGTACCCGTCTATATATATATATATATATATATATATATATATATATCTTATTTTAACAGACTAGTCGAGCTCTCAGAGTACATCTTTGAGGGCCCTTATAAATAAGTTTTGTTGATATTATATCGCCTTGGCGTACTCCTCTGGTGATTGAATTTAATTTTGAATCTTTAAATGTCTTAATATACATTTTTGAGTCTCCATATACGCGTTTAATTAGAGAAATATAGAGGCTGTCTACTGTGCAGTTATCCAAGAAATTCACTACTGTTTATAGCTCTACTGAATCCAAAACTTTTTCATAGTCAACGACGGATATATACAGACCGATATTATACTAGTTGCAACTCTCGATTTTGGTCGCACTTATTAAAATCCGTGACTGGTAGATATCTATCTTTTCTTGTAATTCCATTTGATATTATTTTTGTGAAAAGTTTGTAAATTTGGGAGAGTAGACTTATTGCTTTATAATTGACCAGCTTAGTGATATCTCCCTTTTTGTGTATTAGAACAACCTCTGTTGTCGATATTTCTTCCACATGTAAACATATACCGCCGGATTCACTAATATGATTTATATTGAAAACCATCCTAAACTGACATCATAGGGCTTAAACTGATAAGAGCAACAATAAGTCAAGCAAGTCTTAAACCCTAAAAATACTAGCATAAAGAAGTCATTTTGTTTTATTACTGAACCGGCAGAAATGAAGATTTTTATTTATTCTCTGGATATAACTACTCTTACATATTTCAAGGCTTTGCCGAGTTCTTATCCTTAGTATTCCTATATAAGCGTTTATTTGTTAACATATGAATATAAATTATGACAATATCATAAGAAAAACAAAACTTGCCAACTATAAGATTCAAATTTTATGGCAACTACATCGGGTTTAAATCTTCTTAAGGAATCTGACTGTTGTTTATTAGGAATAGTTAATGCTTCTTCAGTTCGGAGCAACCTTCCTGTACAATTTCCGCCTATATATTGTCGGGTCAAACACTTTTATTCTTTCTTAAGGTTTTTGTTTTTGGTGGAACAGAATTATTCAAAGAAAAAATTAGCGTTAAAAATTAAATGTTGTTCACTTTTTTTTTAATGTAAAAGGCGAATCATATATTTGAAAATTGTGTACAAAGAATAAAAGGAAGTCGCAAGTTACTAAATTGTGAAATGTGCTGCTTAGTAAAATTTTGTATTCTCTAATAAATCATTTACAGTCTAGTTATAATTATTAATAGTCGAAACTATTGAATAATATTAACTTATAAGTAGAATATCGTAAAAAACAACACTAAATGTCACGAAAATTAAGGATATTTATTTTAAACTTAAATGGTTTTGAGATATTAAATACTTTTTTTTTATTAAAATAAAGGCATAGTTTGGAACGACTATTCCCTACACGAGCTCTAATTTCTGTTTACATCTTTCTCGGCGTGTTATTGGGTATATGTATATTCCTGTAATACTGCAAAACAGAAGCAGTCCTGTTGTACTTAGAACTGTATTTTTTCATTGTATGAAGCATTTGATTGATCCCACCGGTGACCTGTTGTAATTTAGTCCCTCCTATAGGATGGTCCCTCTAGTTCTTGCTCCTGAACCTTATCGAGGTAATTAGTAACTGTCAGCTACATGTGTAGAAGCGATATCGTACACTAACATGAATCTTTTCTATCAAATATGGTCGACATAGGATAAAACTAATTTTGCAGGATATTTTGGATATAAAACTCACCAGTCACTTCCACGAGTTTGATGCGTCCTTTCCAACAAATACGTCCCCCAAAACATTATGCTTTCCTTCCCAAAACTAAAGCTTTTGATTAAATTGCTGCTGATTTATTTAGCTTCCATAAATTAACTCCACTTTCATCCTTTGGAGGCATACATTTTCAATTTTCGATATTCCATTAAAAATGTGTTTAAATTTTTTTATGATTAATATCAATTAAACTTAACAATTTTTTGAATAATCGGCCTACTGGATGACTAAAATCAACTAATTTTTTTACGCCACTAATTTAAAATTGTTTTCAAGTAGTAATAATAAAAAAAACTATTCGATGTTCCACTCATTTAAAGACTCACACTTGAGTTTTATGTTTACATAAGATGCAACTAAATACAAAGTAAGTTAAATAAAAGCGATAAAGTTTTTATTATGAATAAGGTGTTGAAACAAAGATTCACATAAAATGATTATTAAAAAAAATTAAAATTTTCCCTTGGAATTATTGGAAAATAAGATTATTTTTAAAAATTGCTTAAGATTCTATAATTCGGCGTATAAGATACGCTTTTTCAATTACTGGGGTACAAAAAACTACACCAGAATTTTTTTAAATTAATGAAACCCCTACGTTCATCGGTATTGGAAAAATATTGAATTTAATTAAATACTACTTATGTAGGTTGAAATAATTTTTTTCCAAATAATCAAAAAGAAAAATAAGGCTTTCGAAAATTTAATTTTATTATATTAAGAAACCCACGTTTTGAATTACATAAACACGTGTCTTAATTAAACATTTTCATTTAATTCATTTGGTTTTAGAAAAATATCTCCAACGAAGCCAACTTTAAAACAAATTATAATTTACTTATACCTTGCCGACGAGGAAATTTCGTGAAATATCAAATTATTAGCGTTATAAATATTTTTGCCAAAGATCGCAAAAAAATGTATAATTATTTCTGCGAATTTCACTGTAGCTCTCTCTTGACTGGTTTCAACCCTTTAATTGTTTCATCTGAGAAAATATATCGAACCGAGAGCTAACTTTACAAAAAACAATTGCTACTTTCATGATTTACCCATAGGGTATTAAAATCTGCGTAAACTTGTAAAGTTGGAGTTGGAATTTTTTTGCAAATACTTGATTGGCTGGGAAGTGGATACGGTCATTTGCAGACATCAAGATCCTTATAGAAAAGTCTATAGAATACAATAATCCTCTCGAATTAATATTTATCTACTTCAAAAATCCTTTAGATTAGATTACAGATATATTCAGTTAATAATATAAATCTAAAACAATGCAATGCCACTTGTAAGACTCCACAGTTTTACAAGTAAAAACGAAGCAGAGCATGGAATTATATAAGGTGATACGATCTCCTTAAAATTTTTACGGCGGTATTAGAATAGGCTTGTAAAGAATTTGATTGAGATAGAAAAGGTATAAACATCGATGGCAAATACCTAAACCGCTTGTGCTTTGCTGATTATTATCATAATAGCCGACAATCTAAGAGATGCACAACAAATGTTTACCAAATTGTAAATAACATCACCAAACATTCGCATAAATATTAATTTTAATCGAAGCCATATCCAATTTAGTTACAAAGAATATCATTAAATTTAATGAAAGCGAAGTGAAGCCAGTTTAAAAGTCAAAGTATTTGCGTCTTAAATTACAACATAGCAAAAGTAATTAAACATGTGAGAAATTCCATGGAGTGGGTTTTGGATGGGTAGCTTTTGGGAGCTGAGAGATACGCTATAGGGTGTTCTGTCAGTGTATTTAAATGAGAAAGTCTATGAAAAATGTATATTCACTCACAATTACAAGACAATCAGCAAACAAATTGAAAGCATTACAATGGACAATGGAGAGGGTCATGCAGGATACCACAGGGAAATATAGGATAACCAAAACAATGAAGCAAAGTGGCGCATATTATCAAAAAAATGACCCAGTCTAAATGAAGATGAATAAATCATATAGACCGAAGAGATAATAATTGATGGTGTAAAATATTAATGGAATGAAGACCCAGAGAACATAGGAGGAGTAAACGAGATGGAGGGATGATATCAAAAGAGTGGTAGAAAACTGGGTCTACACCGCTCAGGACAAAACCAATGAAAGATGTTAGAGGAGATCTTGAGTAGTGGAAGAGATTGGTTGATGTATTTTAATTATTCTGACTTGATTGACTAAGGACTTTTAAATTAGTTATCTCTTTTGATATATTAAGAAGTAAGAATACAACATATGTTGTATCCGCACTGATAACAACGTATGTTATTCTAATTGTACTGGCGACCCTAACCCTTTGTTTTTGGTCTGGCATGTCATTTTAATGCGATAACCGCATATTTCCACTCCATCGCAAGCCTTGACGGCAACTGCTGCATTTTTTTTATCTTTGTAAATAGCAAATCCAAAACAAGAAATAGTATTACTTAACCAGACTTCTTTAAGATCACTATAAGATGCAAGGACTTCCTTCACGTCGCTCGTTCGAACTTGATAATCTACATTAGCAATATGAAGCCGATAGCCATCAGGATCTCTGTCAGGAACAGTACTCCAAGTACAGTGGCTTTATAAATGCCTCTCTTGACCACACTTCCAACAACGATTTCTATTTCTGCTACGAGAGGTTGTGTTTTTGTTGTCATGTATTTTTCGTTTGTTCAAAAATTCTTGCAACTCTATTATTAGCCCCATTAAAATTTTCTCGTTTGTCTTGCGATAAATTTTGACTATTCTTATGATTCTTTCTTGGTTCCTTGAACTGCTTGGCTACCTCAAACGGAAGGGCATAAGCAAGAGACTCAGAAATTTTCTTCAGTCGGGATATTCTTCGAGTTTGACTTGTTTCTGAATCACGTAAAACTTCGATAAAACTATTTACTGCTAACTCTTGCTTTATTTCTTCCGGATATATTGAATAAGTCAAATTTATTAGTCTCATTATATCTGCTTCATATTCTTGCAGACTTTCGTTGTATTTTTGTCTTCTTCCTTGGAGTTGGGGCTTATAAACTTCTTGGAGGTGGGTTTCCCCATAATGCATATCCAGAAAAGTAACAAAAACTCTTGGTCATTCTGTTTTTTCTCAGGAATATTACGTAGAACCTCCATAGTTTCACCTCGTATGTTAGAACAAGAGCACGTGCCTTCTCCAGTGAACTTCATTTATTGCCGGTGGTGGCGGCTTCGAACTGATGGACATAGATACTTTGTCGTCGAAGGTAGGTGGCTTCATTACATTAGTTGCAGGAACACCATCTACCTTTATCATACCTGTACTGGATACCTTCTCGATTTGCAAATGTAATTGTTGCATCTGTTTCTGGATTTTTGTCACCTCATGTTGTACCTCACCATGTATGTTTTCTCTAATTTGCAAATGTAATTGTTGCATCTGTTTATGGATTCCTGTCACCACATAATGTACTTCTTGTTCTATGCGTTTCATATCTTCTTGATTTTTTTAATGTCGTCTTTCAGTTCTTGTTTCATATCTTCTTGACTTGTCTTAATTTCCTGTCTCATGCCCTCAAGGCTTCAGTTTAGTTTTTGTTTCATACTTTCATGATTTTCCTTAATGTCTTCTTTCACTTCTTGTTTCATACCATCTTGGCTTGTCTTTAACTTTTGTTTCATATCATCGTCCCTTGTCTTTAATTCTTGTATCATATGATCTAGATTTTTCGTCACACCTACTTGGCTTTTCTTCATATCTTCTTGGCTTTTCATGTCTCGTATCATCTGATTTAAACTAGTTTGGAGTTACTTTTCTTTCTTAGTTTCCACTGGTATACAATGTCACTTTTTTTTCTGATTTTCTAACCGGAACTAACCTCTTCAGGATGTTATTGCACCCCTGACCAGGCGTGGATCCAAGGGGGGGGGGGCGGTGGGGGCGATCGCCCCCCCCCCCCCCAAGAGCTTTGAGTTTAGGAAAATGGACCCCATTTTTCCTCTTATAATATAGTTTATTCAAGAACTAGAGAGAGTAATAAATCATTTTTTACCCTTTTTCTCTTCGCAAACTACCTGTGTTCTTTAGTCCGGTATTTTTAGCAAAATTTGTTAGACACATATATTTTTCATAGGAATGGGTTAGAAATTTTATAATCAAAAATACCGGTCTATAATAATAGACTAAAACGTAGGATTATTTTCTCAAAAAATTCTAAGTTATAATTTAAATACTTACAAAATATCCATTGTCAAAAATACAAAGAGTTAAACATATATAAAAAAATAAATTCGTCCATATATTAAGAAAATATTTTTGGGGCTATTTGACGTTTCAGTTTATTTATTTCTTAAACCATCTGCAGAATTACAATTAAACACTAAAAAGGGATTCAAATGTATTTACTTTTTTTATGTTGTAATTAAAATTAGACTTACTTATTTTTATTTCTTTTGTACTGATATCTTAATTTAATTTACTTTTATATATGGATATACGATAGCCCCAAAAAAATAAGATAAACATGTTAATTCTACACGCTTAAGAAACGGAAACAAATAAAATAATAAAATAATAAAAAACTTACGGCTAATTAGAATTAAATATATATAAAATTAAAGAGTGGGACACACTAAAATAAAAATATAAAAGAAAATTAAAAAACTTATAAACAACATTAAACAATAAAATATAACAAAGAGAAAAATTTAAATAATAAATTGTGTTTACACTAGTAAACATTACGTATCTAATTCCTAATCAAAGTCAGTGAAACTAAACGCTAAAATTAATTATAATTGGTTCCTCTATCTCACCGATTATGAGATCGAGTTCTCACATTTTGTTTTATTCTTTTATTATACGGATTTTTCCCAATTTTCCGCAGTAACTTTATTCAAAAAATCTTTTAAAAGTTTAGTTAAATTACTAATTTTATTAATTGTGTTATTTCTAGCAACTCTACCTATTACTTGAGAGAAATATTTACGTCTCCAACGGACAGTTTCCGGACGATTTATAAGAACAGATTTTCTATCTGGTTTTTCCCAGCAAAAATTAAGTTCTGTGATCGAATGTGGCTTGGGAGTACTAACAATTCCAGTTGTTTCTTCTCCTTCAGAATTCGGTACATAGTAGATTTTCCCACTCCTGTCATGTTGGAACATATCTCAACAGAGTTTTTAACATTATTATCTAGATATTGATATCTTAAGGCATCATAAACATTCATCGTAATAAGTTTTTCGTTGAGGAAAAAATGCCCTGGTTTAACGATTTTGGAATAAATATAGAGGTGAAAGCCATATCTTTTGGGTATCTCACTAATCTCAAATAATATATAAAAACAAGCGCAAACAAGATAAATCACTAAGAAAAAACTGTAAGTTGTACTTTGCTCACTGGCAGAAATTAAACTAAACTATCAGAAATTCTATGTTGCAGTAAATTTATAAAATATATTTAAATATAATGAAATATAATTAGATTTACGGCAGTTCTCAGTTACCTGCGGCACTGGAGCAGGTACGTTAGAGGTTTTGGTAACAGTTTTATTACTCTCTCTGGTTCTTGAATAGAGTATAGGAGTCTGTATGCTTGCGTTCGCCACCCCCCCCTCCCAAAAGCTTTGAGTTCAGGAAAATAGAACCCATTCTGCCTTTTATATTGGGAATGAGTATGCTGCTTGCTTTTTTTGCCATAATGTACTTTTGTGATATCACCGCCCCCCCCTCCCCAAAGAGAGAGGCTGGATCCGTCCCTGCCCCTGACACCAATTTGTTCCGGACGGTCTATCTTCAAACAAACTGTACACACTGTATTATTTTAATAACTTTTTATTGTCAACCTTAATTCTGACACTTGTCAAACTAATTCAAGTTGCATCGACGCGCTCTCAAACTAAACTGTCCCCGAAAGCAGGTCGGGAGCCTTTATTTACCCTTTTTTCTGATAACAGAAGATTTCGCATGTTTCTAGAACCATTTTCATACTACATGGTGTAATAAAAATAAGGAAAAGGAGTGATCTGGCAATTTCTAGACCTTCTGTTATAGGCGTTCCAAGTGCAAAATAAGGAAATAGAATTTATTAAAAGTTCGAGACCTTCTAGCATCGACGTCTCTTGAGGAAATTAACAAAAGGTAAAATTAAGTAAAAAAATTATGAACTAGTAGAAAATAAACCTAAAACCATACGTAAAAACTAGAAATACAAACTAACAGTATGAAATATATACTGTTCTAAAGTTCGTTAGAATATATACATATTTTGTAAAAAAAGGGATTTTTTATTTAAATCTGATCACTGACTAGATGCTTATGGTTTGGGTTTGTCACATTTTATATTTTCTCTAAAAACTCATGAGTAATAGGTAAAAAAGTAGCTCATTCATATTTAAATTTAGCGCAAACCAAAAAAATATCAGGGAGCGACAAAAAATTTAAAAATGCAGAACAGTATAATTACTAAGTAATTTTACACAAATCTTCGGCTTATTTTACAATAATGAGTTGTTTATCTTTTGGTAACAAGAATTTATTAATAATCCAAGTTATCTTTTTAAATTCTGTTCTGCCTTATAAATTAGAAACCTTGTTATTTATCTCGACTGAAAAACCCACCGAAAAACCTCTCTTCAGCAGGAAAATAAACAAAAACTGATTTATTAGTGCTTCGCGATACCCTACAATTTTTCATTTCTCTGATGTGGTTGCTTAAGCAAAAATTAAATGCCTGAAAATATTCTTGAGTAAGAATTATAATTAAACTTTATAAAAAAATTTGTAGACTTTAATTAGTTTTTAAAAATATGTATTTTTAGTAATATGACTTCTATCTGATGTAAATTTAAAATTAAACCATCTGATAATTGTTCTTTGTAAAAATTATAATTTTTTTTAATAATTTTTGTTAATTTTTATCTTAATAGTAGTTAAATTTACACTTAGTTTGGTACTTTGGGGATTTTTAAAATGCGCTACCATCAGCTCGTAACTTTCTTGTGCCTCAATATAATACATTTTTAATTAAAAGTTCTGATTTCCTGATATCTCTTCTTCAAAAAAGTTATACATAATATCTACTGCTTCGAATAGCCTTTTGTGAAATAATCGAATTTGAATGTTTTATTGCCTACTGAGACTTGTCGTAGCCCTTCTTTTTACTTAATCCGGGTTTAGGACTGGCTCAAGAAATGTGGAGTGTGTTTAAGGGCCATCAGGCCAACAATAATAAAAATTTACATACCATCGAGCTAACATTAAAAAGTATAGTCATTAGTTAGAAAAAAAATATTATCAAATAATTGAATCAGACAAATCTTTATAATCTAATTTCGAAATTAATCATTAAATTTTTCGCTATGACCGAATATTATACTGACGCAGAAATGACCGACATGATGTAAGTTTACGGTTCTTGTCAAGAAAATGGTCGGGAATCGGAAAGAAAATATTTTCCAAATAGACACTTTCGAAACCACGAAAGATTTTCCCCTGTTGAAAGGCGCCTTAGAGCGACCGGTACTTTTACTCTGGAAATGATTGACTGTAGGCGGAATCTTACGACTAGTACATCAGAGGTTGAGGAAGAAATTCTAGGAAGAGAAGAATTGAAAGAAATCCTAAACTAGGTACCAGATATTTAGGTCTGGAACTTAAAGTTTCTAAAAATACAGTAAATACGACTTTAAGAGAACAAGTGTTGCATCCATTTTCCCTCCAAGCGGTACAAGAGCTTTTACGCCTCGACCTCGAATTAAGACTAGGCTTCTATCAATTCAATAATGAATGAAGAAGGGGTATAACAAATTTATATAATGCATATGTTAATGCTGATAAAAAGTCGCATGCAATAAAGATTGTGCATTATCAGCATCAACATAAATTTAAAGTTAACGTATGGGTAGGGATCATTGACAGATTTATTATTGCTGCTGGTATCGTACCATCTCGTTGAAATGGTTTGAATTACCTCGAGCACCTAGTATATTTGCCAAATTTATTGAATCTATCACTAGAGTTGTGAGTTTACTTCTGTGGCCAAGCCTTTTCATGTCTGATGACTGAGGTAAACCAATGCCAGTCACGATTGGTACTTAGGTGACCACATGATCGTGATTAGGAACTCACATTAAGCCATAGGCCCAATCGCCAAATTGTCTCTATTACTTACGCGACCTTAATCCAAATAATTTAATTCAATTTCTTTTACTAGCTACTAAATAAAATATGTTCACTCATAATATGATTTAAGATGGCGTTGAGTAAGGATGCGTTGTTGGGTCGCGAAAAAGTTATCGCGTAAATCATGTGTAAAAACTGCAGTAAAGTTGGTATTTCCTGTAAAGTACATTGAATGCGATGAGCAGTTTCACCCTACATGTTTGGTGCAGGCCGCACAGCTTAAAAAAGTCACTAGCAATAACGTTGCCGATACCTCAAGTAAGATTATGGTTAGTGATGGCAACGACACTATATATCTACTTAAAATCATCAACGAATTGGAAGAAAAGGACTCTTTACTTAAAGAAAATTGCAACCTATGGAAACAAAAAGCCCAATCCTTGGAAAATGTCCTAAAAACTCCAATTCTTCTTTCTCAGCCCATTGACGTCCATTCCTGGACATAAGCCCTTCGATGGTCCTCCACTGGGATCTGTCTCGCGCCTTCTGGAGTCAGTCTTTTCCAGCAAACTGTCTTATATTATCTACCCATCTGCGTTGTGGCCTGCCACGATTTCGGTTCGTTTCTCGCGGTAGCCATTGCAGTAATTTATTCGTCCACCTATCGGGCTGTTGTCTAGCTATGTGCCCCGCCCATTGCCACTTTGGTCGTGATATGCGTTCAATGACATCAACTACTTTAGTTCTTGATCTTATTCCTTGATTTCGTATTTTATTCCGTAACGAGATTCCTAACATTTGTCTGTCCATGGAGCGTTGAGTGACTCGGAGCCTATTTGCGTTTTGTTTGGTTAGTGTTATCGTTTCCATGCTGTAAGTAGCAACAGACAACACACGTGTTATACACTTTCCGTTTAAGGTTGATTGGTGTGTTTCTATCTCTGAATACGTACTGCAACTTTCCAAAGGCAGTCCATGTCAGCCCTATTCTCTTTGTTATTTCCGTCGTTTGATTTTGTTTGCCCAGTTTCATGACATGGCCTTAATAGATGTACTCTTGGACATTCTCTATGATTTCATTTTGAATCTCTATTTGTACATTTGCGTCAGGGCTCACTAACTTAGTTTTCCCCAAGTTCATCTTAAGTCCCACTTTTGTCACCTTTTCATTGAAATCTTGAAGCATTTGTTTTAGCTCTGCTGGGTTGCTAGACATGACAACAACATCGTTCGCGAAACGAAGATGACTAAGATAAGAACTGTCGACTCTCAAACCTTTCTCATCCCAATTTAGTTTTTTAAACTCCAGTCTAAAAAGGTAAATCATGCAGATAAAAATGAGGAAGGTTAAAACACCTCAGATGGTGGTACCACCCATCATGAAGTTAGCAACAACTTCGAATTAATGCTGACAACTACTGCATCAATGATTGGTATAACAACACCAGCAGTTTCGCAAAGTGAGAAGGGAGCAGAAATAAATTTTGAGTTCCCGAAAACCCGAAAATGTCAGCAGGAGGGGATAAATCACATTAGCAAGGAACTTGTAAGAAAAAATATTCATTATAGAATCAAAGAAGACGAAAATTAATTTGATTCCTCAAAACATACAAAGATCTCGCCTGGTGTAATTAAAGTCAAGCTTTGCAAACCTAAAAAGCAAATCTCAAACAATCTCCGGTTTGTGATCAGAATTAAACATGAATTCATGGGTGCTATCCACTGTGAGACCTTCAGGGTAAGCAGAACTGCTTTCGAAAGATTTAAATTTGCTCTTGGGAGAAATTTTTTAAACATGCTGCCCTCCATCTCTGCCAACAGACCTTAATTAACTGTAATCATTATATATCGTTTGTTTGAAGGTTGTAGACATTGTTGAAGAATGACTAAAATTTGGTCGGACTTGCATTGTTTTTATTTTTATTTTTACGACGTTTCGATTAGGTTGTATCTCTAATCGTTATCAAGTATAAACTGAATGTTTTGTCTTAAGACTACGAGCTTCTATAGGGACTGTGTCCATTGAAGCGCAACATTTCGCTTCACTGTAGACAACTCAATGATTTAATGTTACAAAGTAGTGGTTGCCAAAGATTAGGTATCTCAACACTCGGTTTACTGAAGATTCCATTATTGTTTTTAATGTATGCTGTTTCTATAAATTTTCTTTTTTTTTCATATTGGGTTCCATATATATTGCCGCAGCCTCAGACCATTTTATATGGTGTTGTTTATTCCAGGAGTGTTCTGCAATACCTGATCTCGACGTTTCCCCTTTTTGTGTATGAGTTTTATGTTTCTTAATTCTAACTTCTAGCGGTCTTTTGTATACTAATGTACTATTAGGGGAATCACTAGACATAAGCAAAACTAGACTTTTACATGATACTACTTTATCAGATCGAACCACGTTACCATTGGACGGGGTTGCCTACGTAGTGCTTACTTTCAAGTAAAGGACAAGTTCTACGCTCAAGAGGACGGGCTTCTGATGGGTTCTTCACTCTCTCCAGTCGTTTCCAATATATATATATATATATATATATATATATATATATATATATATATATATATATATATATATATTGGAAACGACTGGAGAGAGTGAAGAACCCATCAGAAGCCCGTCCTCTTGAGCGTAGAACTTGTCCTTTACTTGAAAGTAAGCACTACGTATATATATATATATATATATATATATATATATATATATATATATATATATATATATATATATATATATATATATATATATGTATATATATGTATATATATATATATATATATATATATATATATATTCTCACGCCATAGAAACGGCAACAGTAAGACCAAAAGTCTGGTTGAGATATGTCGATGATACTTTCATCGTATAGAAGGGCAATGATCAAGAACTTAATGATTTCCTAAACATCTGAATACCATTCGACCTACAATTAAGTTTCCCATGGAAAAAGAAGTAAATGATGAATTGCACTTCCTAGATGTCATGGTAAACCGTACAAATGAAACTACTAAAACTTCAGTATACAGAAAGCCGACACATACTGGACAATATCTTAATCATAGTTCTAATCATTCTGTTGTAACAAAACGAGGAATTATACGCAACCTCTATAATCGTGCTATATCTATATGCAATAATACCGAATCTTTGGAAAAAGAGGTAGCAAATATTAAATCCGATTTACAACAGAATGGTTATCCTTTAAAACTAATCGACGATGTTATAAATAATTTTAGAACAACGAACACTGGACAGCATGAAACACATTCCTTCTTCACAATTCCGTACACTGAGGGAACGTCGGAAAAAATAAGACGAATTGCCAGTAGTTATAATATAAAAATAGCCTTTAAATCAGGAAATACACTTAGAGCTCATATAACAAAAACAAAACCTAAAACTACCGATAAGAAAGAATGTGTTTACAAAGTTCCATGTGAGTGTGGTGAAATGTATATTGGAGACGACCGCTAGAAGTTAGAATTAAGGGACATAAAACTCATACACAAAAGGGGGAACGTCGAGATCAGGTATTGCAGAACACTCCTGGGATAAACAACACCATATAAAATGGTCTGAGGCTGCGGCAATATATATGGAACCCAATATGAAAAAAAGAAAATTTATAGAAGCAGCATACATTAAAAACAATAATGGAATCTTCAGTAAACCGAATGTTGAGATACCTAATTTTTGGCAACCACTACTTTGTAACATCAAATCATTGAGGTGTGTACAGTGAAGCGAAATTTTGCTCTTCAGTGGACACAGTCCCTATATAAGCTCTCAGTCTGAGACAAAACATTCAGTTTATACTGGATAACGATTAGAGATACAACCTAATCGAACCGTCGTAAAAATAAAAATAAAGACAATGCAAGTTCGACCAAATTCCGGCAAGATTCCATATGATTCATACGACTTGGCAGAGTATTCTATGTTGCTTCATCTCAACACGCAAAGTATAAATAACAAACATTTAGAATTGGAAGTACTTCTTTCTGCGACTGTGCCAAATGTGTTTAGAATCTAAGAACATTGGTAACAGGATATGATATTAGAGATATACACTTGAGTCAATATAATCTAAACAGTTACTTTTTACCGAATATGGTGGAGGTACAGCCTTTTATTCAAAAAATAAAATTATGTATTTTAAATATCACGTTAAAAACATTGCCTATTGAAAAACATTGTAATTTTTGTCTTTTGGAGCTTAAACTAAATAAATTTTTTAACGTATTTATAGCAACTTATCGATCCCCTTCGAGTGATATAGATATATTTTTTTCTAGAATTTCTGATATGCTTGATAAAATATATTCGCCTAGTAAGTGGCAATTTTAATATAAATTTTGATATTGATAATGAAACTTTCTCCTTACTACAACTTTTTTCCAGCTATGGTCTGAAGCCTCACGTAAAGGAAATAACTAGAGTTCTGTTTCTAGCTCCCAGGTCGATAATATATTTAGCAATATAATACATGAAGACCTGCTTGATTGCAGTATTTAGATTACAAACATATCTGATCACTCTGGTCAAATTTTAAAAATGAAAGTTTTTAAGCAAAAACTAAATTACAGTTTATAAAAGAACTCATATACAGGTAAGCAAATATAACTAGATTCATAAACGCTCTTGTAGATGAAAAATGCTATGCTGTTTTTAGGGCTACTAGAGTCAAAGAAAGCGTATGCCATTTTACAATATATTATTCTATTAATTTCACACATTTTCTCTCGTAGAGTAAAAAATCACTGAGAAAACTGGAAAAACACCGAAATTTGGAACTACTCCGACTTTGTTACTGTTACGTATATTACTCATACACATACATCGTCAACGAAAATTAAAGATGCAATTGGAGTTAGTAGACAAAAAAATAAGAAAATTTCGAAAAAATATAAATTTTATCAATATTATTACTTAAAGTTTATAGTTCATATATTCGGTAATGCTGAATGAAGAAGATATATTTGTAATGGTAGCTTCAAAAGACTGATGATGAAGTTATAACATTTTTAGATAAGTTGGGAGGATCGATGAAGTCCTTATATCAAGCTATTTTAATTGCCATAAAAAACTTGTTTGGGTCTATAAAAAATAACTTCTAACAGTTGACCCTATATCACAAGGAAAATTTGAATTCAACTTTTGATTCGCAATATACATTAGTAGAATTTCGGTTTGCTATATTTTTGAAGAAAACCTCTCTACTACTCCCAAATCTATTTATCTTAGATTTAAGTAACATAAATCCAAAATGGTAAAAATTTTCAAAAGCTCTGTAATTCACAAACGATGTAATTCTGATTTGTTTCCATTGTTGGACTTGTTTTAAAAATCTAGCTCGGGAAGGCGATGTTAGTTTTTTGTAGGTCTTTTATTTTTCCCTCTGCAGCGTAAATAAGTCGAATATGAGTTATTCTGTACACAAAGTTTATAAAAATTCTGTTTTGAAAACTTTTCTACCTGAAACTTAGAGAAACCATATTGGACACGAAATGTTATTGAAAGTTAACAATATTGAATTTGTACTTTTAAATAAACGGTTTTTATTTATTCTTAATTTCATATTTTATATTGAAGAAAAATATTTTTCCGTAAATAGGTAGCTTTTAATACTTTCTATATACTTCAAAATCGATAGGAAAACCTGACGATTTCTTGCCACTTCCCGTAAAAGCACCTTTTTGTAGTTGTCGGTCATTTTTTACATTGTTACAGGAGTTTTTTTCCCTTTTCCACTTCTGTATCCGTAACGTACAAGCGGAACTTCTGTCAGCAGTAAAAAAGATTTGATATAAAAACTACATAATGATCATTATTTAACCTTTCGTTGGTCAAATTTATTTTTATTCTTTTTATCATTAGAAATGGGATTTTTATATTAAGGGTAAATAGGATATAAAGACGCAACATGTAATTCTTTCAAAAGAATAAATTACAAAGGAACATGAAAAAAAGATAATAATCGAAAATATTTTACGGAAATGGGAACGATATTCCAGTTAGTCGAATTACATCGCCTTTTTGTTAAAATGATAAATTCTCTTTTTAATCTTATATTCGTTTATTGTTGAGACAATTTTAGGATATTCAATTTCAACATTTTTTTACTTAAGTTTGTCTTTCTCTGTAGGTCTATTTCCCAAAATTATATTTAAAAACTTCTACAAAATATGGAGATTTTTTAGTAGGAACATTAGTAATATTATTTTAGATCGAATAAGGGTTCCACAAACTTTTCTGATAGTTAAAATAGTTTAGTCTTACAAGAAAAGTATCCTAAGTGTTCGGCTTTGATTTTGCTGAAACTTAAGGGACACGAAAATACGAGATACGCATTTTTTATATCAGTGGATATTCATTTTAAGAGAATGTAATGAAGTAAAACTATGATTGTTTCACCTCCACGCATATTATTCCTTTTTAGTGTAAATCTGGCAGTGCCTGCTTTTCCTTAGGTTTGCAGGTTTACGCAACCCCCAAAAAATTGCAAATTAAAATATAATATACTAATAAATATAAGTACAAATATTTTTTTTATTTTTTTTTTTACTGATAATTTAATGATTAAATGTAAATCAATATTTTACCTAGATTAACCGCACTCAATTATTGAAATAATTAAACCTATATGGCCTAAATGGTAAGAAAAATTTATCTGTGTTATATTATTACGCCTGGAAATGTTATCGCTTTGCTGGTGTGCAATTTTAGTGCAATCCAAGCTAATATATTGGAGCGTATATTTAGTTGCCTATCTATGACGTGAAGATTAATTTCATCTCAGTCGACTTGCTTACCTGCCTTTAAGCTGTATTTTTGCTGTCAATTTATTTCAATCAGATTCAAAGAGTTTCTAGCGATGAAATAGTGAGGTCACATTAAAATTATTTACACGTATTTTGAAACAATTATAGATATGTTTTCAAATACGTGAACATACACACTTCTTCATTGTCGTATTCGGGCCATCTGAAATGTGTTTCAAAACAGAGCTAAACCTATATTAAACCGGGTTACCCAGCGAAAAACACCTTTAGTTTGTTGCCTGTCAATTTCGTAGTCGTAGGTTTTTTGTTGTGCGGTACCTTTTGCGTTTTGGTTTTGGCAAAAATAAAAACGAATTCCGTTCAGAGTTTAAATGCAGAATCATTCTGTGGTCGGTTATAAAGTAATAAGACTGAAATAAAAAGGCTTGGAAGGTCTACTCCGAATTTAAAAAGAAAACAATCTCTGTAGCAAGAAAAGGACTCTTATTAGGACGTTTAATCCGGACCTTTATAATAAACGTACGTGGCTATGTGGTTGTGAAATTAAAAACGCTCTCTTTTGTTTTCCTTGTTTATTTGGAGAAGAAACTTCTTGGATAAAAATAGATTTTACTGACTTATATCATTCGGGGGACCGCATTAATATACATACATTTGCGGTAAAATATCTGAAAAATATAGATACATTTTAAACATTATATTTAATTGTGTGCGTTTTTGTGGAGCTTTTGAACTCGCGTTACGAAAATATGATGATCTGAGATTTTCCGAGGCCTAATTGATTTTACTACTGCGTTAAACGGTGCTCTGAAACAACAATTTTGACAAAGCATCGGTATTTAAAGATGCGTCAAAAACCATTCGAAATGAAATTTTTCAAACAATGTTTAATGTATGTCAAGAGGAAATTTCGGGTCTTCTTGTGATTTATGACTATCTTTTGCAAAACATCGAGCTAAGTGAGACATTTAGTGAAGTTATGAAACTTTTAAAAATTTTATTTACTCTTCCGATGACATCGGCTGAAACAGAACGGTGCTTTTCTACCCTCAAAGGATAAAAATGTTTTTACGGAATACTATGAGCTAAGAAAGACTTTCTGTTTAGGCAATGCTTTCTAAAAACAGGGATCTTATCGAAAGCATACTTGATTTCAATCAGCGGGTTATTGATACGTCTGCTAATGCCAAAGATCGCCGTATGGGTTTTTTTTTTATTAATTATTCACACAGTAAGTTATTCGTGCATTTAGTTTTGAATGTTATATTTTTAATATTTACTATCTTCTTTATGTTTAGTTATTTAAAATACATTGCTTGGTTTCATACTAACTCAATTATTAAAGACTTTTATTTTTTCATCCACAGGTGCCTATAGAATACATATCTATGTTTTTATTGTATCACTGGAATTGCAACCCCTATTTTTTCAATGAACCAGCCGCCACTGAAATCTGCACACGTATCTTAATTCTAAAACTTATGAATTCATCAGAATATTTTTTTATGAATAAGATAACGTTGACATGTTTCAAGATTTTTCAAAAAGAAAACCAATAAAAGGGAGTGAGTCACCCCAAATACTTTTCTTTTAATATCTGAAGTTCCAATCCAGATATCTTCATAAAACGAAATGTTTGGTTACTTGTTATTTGAAACTGAGTGAAACTATACTTATCCCCATGGATATCGGCCCCTATTTTTTATAAAGCTAAGCCAGCATTTTATTCATGTAGTTTAATTCTGAAAATTACATATTTTAATAAAAACTAGGATAACGAAACCTGTTGAAAACTTCTGAAAGTATTTTTCATGGATAAAATTATAAAATAACTTAATGCATCTCAGGGTTTTCAAAAAATTGTGAAAAACAAATGCTGCTTTTTAATAACTTAAAATCTAATAGAAAATCATTCACAAAAACAAGATGCAAATTATCTTTAATTTGAAAAGAAGCACAATTATTTGGTATGATAAACGCCCATTTGATTTATAATTTTTATTCTCAAAATGAAATAAAGACATTGAATATTTTTATAAATATAATAAGATATTAATATCAACGAGAATATTAGAACGCTGAATTTATAGCTACACACTATTATTCTTTTAATTAATAATATAGTTAAAAGTCACTATTTGTCGTGAATTACCACAATTCATAAACCTATGTGTTAATACAAAACTTTATTGATAATTCTATTATTTTTATTAGTATTAATAAATTAATACTTATTTACACAATACAATATTTTACAGAAAATATTGCAGTATTTAAGACTGTAAGTTGTACAATAATTAAAAACTTTTTTAGCAAAAATGAAAAAGTTCAGCTTTTTTTACATTTTTTATTGTTTCAAAAAATTCCAATGCTTAGTTAGCGTTAGATTTGTGTTTAAGTCATATATATATATATATATATATATATATATATATATATATATATATATATATATATATATATAAACCACGCTTTAGGTCACAATGCAGGCAATTTGCTGATAAATTGTATTACATCAAAAAATCTCCATCGACTGGGTTGTTATGTAATATGTTTGTGTAAAAACCTTAAAAAATTCTTCTAAAAATTTATTAAAGCAAACACTTATTAATAAATCATTGCATCTTGGGTAATAAAAAACTTAAAGAAAATTTATATATTAGGCTTTCTTGGACCGATTATTTAGGAAATATTTCTTCTTAAATATGATTCCTTTTTCCAGCTTCTGCAAGAAGATATCGCCAATGAACTCAAACCGTACCTCTTTTTCGCTCTTCATGGTTTGGCGATGTCCCATGCCTGCTACAACCCCATCATCTATTGCTACATGAATAGCAGATTTAGAGATGGACTCTTTTTGATACTGCGGACAATGCCTTGTTTTAAGGGATTCTATGTACGAAAGTCCCATGGTTCTATGTCTTCTGGATTCCAACATCATGCAGGTTAGTAAGCTTGATTAATCGTTAATTAATAATATATTTATGTATTGAAATGCTATTATCATATCTTTTTGATTAATCTGTTTTTTATTAATGTCGCAATTGTATAAGTCTCCCCCACATGTGACACCAAAAACTGAGGCATTTGCAATAATTCTTTGCCCCACACCTGACACTAAAAATGACATGTATCAATTTCCTTAAAAAATAAACCGAATTCATAACGATATCCATTTACTAGGTCAATTAAGTGTAATGCAGCCAATTCGTTTCTTTTTTGACATATTAGTGGCGAGTAACAAAGGGTATGATAGGGTTAATGGAGAAAACCTGTTTTCGTTGATGACAAGCCTGTATTTCTCAGCTAACAATGGTTTAAAGTTAAGGGTAAAACGTAGAACACGCGACAGTTATGGGTAAGAAGCTTATTAATAATGCAATCAGGGAAAATGTCTCTTTTCACTTAGGTCTTAATTATAATCGGTCCTGGCTCATCCTAATTTAAACCATCGATAATATTTCCTGAATGCTGTTTTTAAACTGTGATTTCTTCCAGAACTGAATTGATTTGAATAAAATTTACAAAATTTAGAATTTCAATTTATTTTGAAAACGAAAATTATTTGAGATTATTTAAAAGTTATATATGATGTTCTAGATTAACTTAAAGGATTTTTTTCTCTTATATTCCTGATAAGTTTTTATTCTACAATGTTTCGATAAGCAAATTTTCTTGTTGCTAACAATTATTAATAGTTTATATATTTTAATTAATTGAAAGCAGCTTTCTTCTACTATATATTTAATTTATAAAACTATACTTAACCTGCTCGATTTTCCAACCTTTAAAAAACATTTTGACACATCGTTAGTCCTGGTCCGGGCAGGAAAATAAAGATATGAGACCCGAAATGTTTTTGAAATTCCTATACCTTCATAAACCTTACCCCTTGGGATCAGTAGGATACATCCGTCAAAAGCACAGGGCATTTACTTGGGATAGTTAAACGGGAATTAAGAGTAGGGGAACAAAAGTTGAGTTAGTCCCTAAAGAAGGCCATAAACGTTCATAATTGATTTTATAATTACACGGAGGAGGGTTTTAAAATATTTAAGTTAATGAGGGCCTGAGAAATGACATTATTGTAATATACATATATTTACTTGGTAGCGTATGGGAGATGAGTAATGAGTGTTTATTAGAGAGAAAAACGTTTTAAAATATTTTTTGTTAATATTAAAATTGACATTCCTTCTGCACTTACTGTATTTGTTAAAAATAATGGAATAAATATGTAATTATGTAAGATGTTTACAGGATACTGCTAAAACAATAATTTAGATTGATGGATTTCTCGAACTTTAAATTTCAGAAAAATTTTGTTTTCGAGAAAGGGTCTCAAAAATGTTTGTAGCAAATTTGTATTTCTTATTTTTAAACAGAAGTGCGAAAAAGTTTTAAAAATACCCAGTGCTTAAAAATTTCGTCATTTTAATAGGCATATGATTAATTTTTTAAATATACTCTGTAGTAATTTACAATATAACCATCTAAGTTTTGAAAGGGAAGAGATTATTTTATTTATTCTTTTTGCATTTTATGCTGATGATGGATTCTTTTTAAATAATTTTATTTTTCTTTTTAACTCTTTTTCCCTCGAATTCCTTTATACAATACCAACAATATTTTATAAAATAACTTTGGAAATACGAACGCCATCCTACATATCATTTGAATATAAAAAGTATGTTCATTTGAACGTTTTGTTGATTTTGACTGGTAGAATTAGACTTTTACATTTTCAAATATAACAGAATATAGGTTTATTTCTACTTCATTTCGCGGTTCCCTACCTTCTTTCCCTTTTTTTACAAAACAATAATTTAAATTTACACTTGTTCAAACCCTTTTTAACCTTTTCAATAAAAAACTGATTTAGTCCCTACCATAAATGCTCATCCGCTGTGTGCGAGCTTAGAAAATGGCGTTAAAGATAATTAAATTGGCCTTTTTCGTTAAAACTCAGCTTTTGAAGTAACTACGAAGATGATAATTAGGATAATTAAAGTTGGATTTTGAAAGGAAATTTTACACCGACTTTAGTCGTAACTTTTTGGAGTTACCAAAATTAAAATTGCGAGATTTAGTTTTATTGCTGCGTAAGCCCCGCAACGATATAGCGACTAAGACGCCCAGAGTTGGCCAACTAATAGAGATATCGGCCTCGAATAAGTAAAAGAATGGCCAAAATTCTTTCTGTTTGAGGAATAAAATATATTATATCTAACCAATTTCATCTGAAAAATTGTTTTTCTCAAAGCATAATACTATAGTTAATAGAATACAAATATAGGTAAAATGCCATCCAAGCAGATTTGTTATTTCAGACACGTTTCTTTAGCTTACTTTCTATTTATTTTTAATATGTTCGCTCTTATAAGAATGGAAATTATAATTTAGGCAATAAAAAATATTAAACTTTTTTTATATACATATTTTCAAGGACTTACGTTTTTTTTTTTTAATTTCTGTTTAGCGGTGTGGTGTCAAAACGAAATTAAAAATCAGATTACGTCTTAAATTTAATCGGAGAAAATTATCCGGCTTGTTTGGTAAAAATGGATCTCCAAGAATATTAAGGAAATTTTTGTTGAAGCGGTATTATTGACGAAGCACTAATTAATATTTAGAGAAAGAATAGTGGTAAAATAGGGAGTAGCAGGTAGAATTTAAAGCTTAGGAACTAAATAACACAGGCGAAAAGATATTTTACCGTGGGTTTGGTATAAACTACAACTAGAATTGGGTTGATTTTAATTAAATAGTTTATATCATGATTACAATCACGATTTAAATCAGTAGATTTTTTTCAATAAAATCATGGTTTAAATAAAAAATTATTTAACATTTAACACAACTAGAGAAAAAAAAATTCATAAATGACTTAATAGCTACAATTCAATGCCTAATAATATAAAAAAATCAATACTCTAAAATACCTAAATGTCATAAATTTTAAATCAAATAATTTAGTTTCTAAAGTATTTGAAACTTACATAAGCTTTCAGACCTCCTCAGATAGGCTAAGAAGCCTATTATACTTACATTACATAAAGGAGATGCCAAGCAGAGTCGAATGATTGGCAAGCCAGTACTGTGTGCATCTGCTGAAAGCTAGACTTGTAGTCAGCTAAACTCAAGACTCAAAATCATTTACGATTTTCAAAATGACTCTGGGTCATGTGATAATCTCCACGTCTGATAAGTCTAAGTGAGGACGAAACCAGCCCGAAGGGTGAGCTCTGCTCAATACGGACGTGTCCACACCGCTCGACGCCAGGTACACGACAAAAGTCGTGTCATAAGGCAATCAACGCGTGGTGCGCCGTCGAAGGGGTAAACCCAAATTCCTAAATACTTTTTGGTATATCACCGCTGTCGGGGTTGGTACCGCCTTCGAACGAATTCTCGACCATGGTTTCAATTGAGGTATTGGTATGTGAAGGAGTCATCGGCCGAAGTTTGGCCAAGATTGGAATTTAGATATTTTGTTTGATCGTAAATAATACGTTGTTGTCCTGTAGACTGGCGCAATTGGTTCTGGATTACCCAACGTCGATTTTAATTGGAGTGTGTTTGGGGGAATTCGTATTCATTATCAAGGTCGATAAGATTTTCTGCAATTCTCGATGTGGTACATTCCGACGTTTCCGACAAAATCTCGAAGTCGTCGAAGAATATCTGAGTCTGACTGTTGATTGAGTGATGATTGATTAAACATGAAATGTTCAGGATGTTGAAAGAAAGGGTACCGCGCAGGCGGTGCCGGAGAGGACCCACCGTAACCTCCCGACCTAGGGAAAACTCAGGCCTCCTCACCTTTCTTGATTTTGGGGATTGGAGATTTTATTTTATTGGCCAAAATTTAACGACGGGAGCAGTTTTCAATGTACGCGTCTGGAAGGTGAACTGGAATATTCAGCGTATAAATGAGAGTTGTGATTGAATGCGGGTGACAATTTCAGGGCAAAGAAATTGTGTGTGATGCAACGATTTGTGAAATTCAAGATTGTGTTTCTGAAAAAAGTTTTGTGCGAAATGTCAAGCCAAAAAGATTTACGTTTGTCAGTAAAATAAAAAAAATTTTACCGATGAAGTTACCGTAAAATTTCCGTAAATTCGTTCGCTTATTTTTGATGATTTTTTGATAGCGTAAGTGTTTGGGGAATGTTTTGTTAATTTATCGCGTGTTTTTAATTTTGAAAAAAATTCGTGAGTGACCCTTCTTAGAAAAACCAATTTTCTAAGTTATTTGGATCGATTGTTATTGTTTTTGGACTTAATTAAAAGTCCCTTGATTATTGAAGGAATCAGTTTGGGAAACTCAGATATAAAATGGCTCCGCGATCTTTATGACGGTGATCCGAGATTACAACACCAGTTCGCGTATGCAATCCCGAATATCACCCGTTCTTCGAGCTGTAGTGATGGGGGCTCTGTAGTTAAGAAACTTACCATATCCGTAGCACTTTATACAGAGAAAATCCCTAAACACCGCATTTAAAACCGATCTTCGCACTAGTTCTTCGGATCTCCTAGCTGTTGGTTATTATTTAAAACCGCTACTAAACGCCTAGGAAATCCCGTCTTGGTAAAGTTCTAAAAGTTCTGGAAGGTCTAGGCTTAAACCTGAAACAGAAAAATGCGCAGAACGTCTCTTTTCCTGATCCTGATCAGACTAGATGGTATTCTTCGGGAAAAACCGGGATTCGTTATAAAAATAACTTTTTTTTTTCGAAAAATAAGGATAAATCTGTGATATTCGTTGTTTTCTAACTTCTTGCTTCACAACTGATGATTTCTTTCTTCAAAACTATTGAATTTTGTGACTTTCGTGCATTTCTGTTGCAAACACGTGCATACAGAGAGACGACTGCTTACTGGCTGCTCTTGCACTGAAAACAGCGCCTTTTATAGTTTCTGAGAACTCTCTTGTTCAGGGTCAAGCTTCGTTAAATAGACCGATCAGATTCTTTCTGATTGATCCATGTGTTTCCAATGCTATTATATAAGAAATTTCTTTTTGGAATTACAGAATTTCTACTTGACCGGTCGTCAAGATTTTTTCTGTAATCTGTAGATCTTTTTTCTAAGCATCTTTTTAGCAACATTGGAAATATTTATTTATTTGGATATTTACAATACCGTTTAACTTGTACGGAATGAAACAACGCTGAATGAATTAATTATTTTCTACCTCAAAAGAAAAATAAAACAAAATGTAAATTTTTTTCACCAAAAATTTACTTTATTTTTATTTAAACAGTTATGTTTCGAATAAATTTGTCTTTTCTATGTTAAGTAATCTGCATGTCTCGTTCCATACTTCTTCAGTTAATTTAGGATTCGTTGCGGAAGGATAAGGAGTTGTAACTCCACATTCGTCAAAATGTTTACCGCTGTGTTTTTCGATGTCTTGTTCGGTGGCTGTGTAAATGATAGTTTGGGCACCTTCTTCAGGAGTCTAAAAAATAAGTTGAGAGTTGACCACATGTTTACAAAATGCAAAATAATAATATAAAAATTGATCAGTAGATTTATCAATAATTTCAAATCTGCGCGCCTACCAGTTAACTACTCAACCGTAGCAGATTGAATCAGGGTCAAATATGGACATTTAATTCCAAAAAGTAGGAAACAACGTTGTCAAATCTCGCATCTTGCTTACAAACAAAATGTTGTTATTTGTATATTTGTATATAAAGCGACACCTACAGGAAAAAAAACAAAATTAAATTTGTTTAAAATGCATGTCAATTTTCGGAAAACGATTACTACCTAATACTTTGCTTACGGTATTAGGGAACACCGTAGATAGAAAAAAACAGGTCGGAGCCAAGTGAGATTAGGAGATAGGATCTCATATTGTCCTAACTACTGAATTCTCTGCTTTTACGATCTACTCATCTAAATTACTCACTGTTAGTGAGATAATTTGTCTTAACGTACTTTCTATGTTTAAAATTTTATGACAGATACATTAATGAGCTAATAATATATACTTTTTTTTATTTACGTAAAAAAAGGAATCTGGTTCATCATCATCAAATATAAAAAGTTTTAAAACGCATAAATGATAAAAAGATTTAACAAGTTTTCAACAAAATATAACAAGGCAATAATGCGAAAATGAAAATTTATTTTTAATTTTTCATGAAGTGTTTGATGCCATTCTCGTATTTCCATTAATTTAAAAACTTTTAATATTTTTTTGTGAATGTATTTCATTACTTACGGAGTTTTAACGGTTAAAAACTTTATTTCAGAGTATATTTGGTTCAGTGAAATGCTTTAATTGTACTTACTGTATTGTTTCAAAGTTTTTAAGGCTCATTGTTGAGCGAGGTGAAATTCTCCGGGGAACGAAGACAAAAAAGTTAAAAAATCAAATCTCTTTATGATTAATTTAAAAAGCAATATGCGTATTTTATAACTGCATAGACTATAAAAGAAAGTTTTCTTGTCGTATGCCGTACATGTCAGGTCTAATCTTGAAAATTAATGAATAATTGGTGATTCGGTTTTCGCGATCAGTTAATCCATTTACCCTGGGGATTTATCTCATGCTAATGCTGACATTTGGACGTTGTATGAAGACCAAAAGTGAATCAGGCAACATCAATCCAAAAATTTAGCCATATTCAGAGAACAGCATGTTTAAATATTACAGAAGCCATGAGAACTATACCGACTAGAGCCATGGAGGTAATCCCAAGTCTCACTCCTTTGATATTTTTATCAAAGAAATGGAATTGATGATTATTATGCACCTTCACACTC
The DNA here is from genome assembly GCA_034092305.1 of Diaprepes abbreviatus. Taxonomy (NCBI): domain Eukaryota; kingdom Metazoa; phylum Arthropoda; class Insecta; order Coleoptera; family Curculionidae; genus Diaprepes; species Diaprepes abbreviatus. Next base: position 3,055,984 of record JASJET010000071.1, on the reverse strand, counting down.
AAGAAATTGAAAAAAGTAGGATCGGATTGAGTATGATGTCGCTTATGAAAAGAAATGCTGGATACGACTCTTCCAGATAAAGACGAACTCTGATACACCAAGACGTGTCTTCCACAAACCCTACACTATACAATTTTCAGGTACAGATAAGAGGGGTGAAACTAACATCTACATACGTGGATTAAATATAACAGGATCTGGAAGTTATTCTAAATTGCCTATAATGACTATTAGCTGGGCAGTGACTAAATGTGTCAATGTAACGCAAACAAAGTTTACTACCTTAACAGCAAACGAATAAACTTATAAGAATATTGCTAGAAAGAAGCCAAAAATATATACAGACATCAGATCTTCTTCTTCTTCTTCATCCAGCCCTTTGCGTCCACTGTTGGACATAGGCCTTCCTCATTCTTGTCCATTGTGCTCTATCTGCGATTTGCATCCAATTTGTTGCAATTCTCTTGAGATCGTCAGTCCAACGAGTAGGGGGTCTTCCTCTATTTCTTTTGTCTAATCTCGCACCTCCACTCGAGTAATCTCTTCGTCCATCTTCCATCACTGATTCGGGCAACATGTCCGGCCCAGTTCAATTTGAGTGTGGCAATTCGAAAAATTACGTCTGTAACTCCTGTCTTTCGTCTCAGGTCTTCGTTTCTAACTCGGTCACACAACGATATACCTAGCATTGACCTTCCCATCTTTCTCTGAGCTATTTGCAGTGTTTTAAAAGTTGCAGTTGTCGATGTTAAAGTTTCGACACCGTAGATCATAACTATTAATACACATTTGTCAAATGTTTTACGTTTCAAAGAAATTGGTACATCGCTTTTAAAGAAGTCTTTAAGTTTTCCATAGGCTGCCCATGCAAGATTTACTCTTCTCCGTAGCTCGCATGTTTGATTATCTCTTGAGATCTTTATTTCGTGTATATGTATTTTTCCACAAGCTCCACTTCGTTGTTTCCAATATACTACTAGGTACCAGATTGGTCATAAATTTTATTTTTGATATATTTATTTTAAGACCCACATTGGCGCACACTAGCTGAAGTTCATATAACATTGTCCATATCTCCTTGAGATTATCGGAAAACAAAACTATGTCGTCCGCGAACCTCAAATTTGTCTAAGGGCCGTCTACATTCAGGCCTCTTTTTTCCCAGTTAAGTTTTTTACAGGCGTATTCTAGTACTGCAGTAAATAGTTTAGGCCATAAGGTATCACCCTGTCGGACTCCTCTGCCAATTAGGATATGATCCGTGTTTCTGTGTAGTTTCACCGACATATTTGCATTCCTGTATATATTGTAAATTAACTTTGTGTACCGATAGTCGATGCGGCATGCTTGTAATGATTCCATAATTTTGTCAAGCTCTACCGTATCAAAGGTCTTATGGAAATCTACAAAAGCCAGAACGAGTTGTCGATTGTATTCGATAGTTTTTTCTATTACCGTTTTGATGCTCTGTAGGTTGTTCCAAACCCAGTACGAAACCCCGTTTGCTCTATTTGTTGGTAGAGACTTGAGAAAAAAACTTGATTTCTACCAACAAAAAAATAGAGACATCAGCTAGACACTACTAAACCTAAACAACCACGTATTTCTTCTACCATAGGGGTAGAATGCCATGGGGTCATTGACTTGGCTGCAACTGAAAATGTGGGTACCTTCAGCTGGTCCCAAGGACACGATTGGTTCGATGAAAACCGCATTGCTGATTCGCTAGTCAAATAGGCAGTTAAGATCAAAATGCTACAGCCAGAAATACTGGAAGCGCCGACTAAATCAGCAATTACAACACGAATCAAAGATCACTCTCCAGGAAGTTAATAAACTATCCGAAGGTGGAAATAACCAAAATCTGGCAATGTTCGGGGGAAAACTACGGTTAATCACTAAGATTCTCATAGGGTACGGCCAGTTGAGAAAACACCTCTATAATATGAAAGTATGCTACATTTTCGTATGTTGGGATTGTAAAACAGAAGATGGAACTCTAGAATATATATGTGAGTGTCTGGCTCATTCACTGAAAATATTTTCCATGTAAGGCGAGTATTGACTTACTTTGACCGACATAAAGGCCATGCCGCTTGACAACTTCATCGCCTACCTTAATTTTGTACGCTAGACTATGGGCTTAGCCAGGCAGACTCCGATAAGAGCAGCAAAAACGGGTTTAGTGAGGCCTAAACTGAATTAACTCTCCTTACTTTTCAGATCTAAATCCAGAATGAATTTCATGAGGAAAGCTTTGATACATAATTCATTGGCACATAATCTAAAATCGATGATGATTTCAAATTAAGTTTGAGAAAAAACAAAGATCCGGGCGCTTTCTTGGCTTACGCTGACTAAATAATTTGAAATACATCAAAACAATATTCATAGACCTCTTACATGTAATCTGCAGATAAAACTTGTTGGTACTAACTACTGCAGGAAAACGGTTAACATGGTCTTTAAAGGTGTTTTATAATCATAGGTATGTGTTGTAAAACTATGTACAGCTTTCCGATTATGTAAAGATCCCATTCACAACAAAACTATTAATTTTTCCAGCAGAAAGTTTATAAACTTCGAAAATAAAGTATCACGCTCAATGCTTTCATATTGTATGAAAGAAAATATATGGAAAGTATTAAATTTAGAAAAAAAAAACTGAAGCAGCTCACCAACACATGCAAAATAGTTATAATGCTATTGTATTATATGCCTAACTTTGACCATAGACTGTATTACTAAACATACTCTATTATTTTAAAAGCTCCTGCATCAACGAGCTCTCAAACTAAACTGTTCATGAAAGCCGATATGGATCCTTTATACACCATTTTGGACGATATAAAATAAGATAAAGGAGTAATCCGGTGATTTCTAGACATTCTGTCATAAGCGCTACATGTTTCAAATAAGGAAATAAAATTTACTCTTACGGGGAAATTAACAAAAGGTAGAATTAATTAAATAAACTACGAAATCGTATAAAATAATTAAAACCCTACAAACTACAAACACAAACTAATTCTATGCAATTTATAACGTATAAAGTGCATTATATTGCCCCATTCCAAGCCTTTATTGTCTTGATCAAACTTCTTGATCTTGATAATGAGCCATTCTGTCATTTTCGCATGAGGGCTTTTCTGAATTCGGTACACCAGATCGTTTAATCAGGTCACTACGTTGTACGAATGTTCTCATGACTTCTGAAGCTTTGTTGAACGTTCTTTGATTCTTTACAGATTGTACAATCACACTTTTTCACCAGCCATGAATCCACGAGTATTAGCTTTGAGATCATAGCGGGTCTTCATTATGTCGCTTTCGATTTGTAGTCGTCGCTGTACCTTTTCGAGGATAACCTGGAAGACGTTCGTCTTCCGGAGTCTCTTTCATGGTCGCGATCCTTCTCGATGCACCTTCTCGAGGATGACCTGTAGAACGTTCTTCCGTAGCCCCTTTGACGATTACGGTCCCTCTCGTCACGTCCTCGGCGGTCGCAGCGAGTACTCCATTTATGTCTTTCGTGATGGTCCTTTCTTCTATCGCCTCCACCAGCAGTAATTTCCGGGCAATCTCGGTAAAAGTGACCCTTGTATCCGCATTGGTAACAACGTATATTATTCGAATGGTACCGGTGATCCTGACCCCTTCTTCTTGATCTGGCATAAGTTACATGCGACAACCACATACTTCAACTCCATCGCAAGCCTTGATGGCAACTGCGCATTTTTTTTATCTTTGTAGACAGCAAATCCAAAACAGGCGATACTATTACTTAACCAGACTTCTTTAAGTTCACCATAAGGAGCAAAGACTTTCTCCAAGTCTCTCCTTCGAACTTCATCACCTATATTGGCAATATGAAGCTGATAGCCATCAGAATTTCTTCAAAAATTCTTGCAACTCCCTCGCTAGCCTCATGAAAGTTTCTTCGTTAGTCTTGCGGCATTCCATGTTTCAAGTAAGGAGATAAAATTTACAAAAAAGTTCCAGAACTCCTTTTATCGAGATCTCATGAGGAAATTAACAAAAGGTAAAATTAATTAAATAAATTATAAAATCGTATAAAATATACCTAAACCCCTACAAACAACAAACACAAAATAATTCTATGAAATGTATAATGCTATAAAGTGCATTACTATATATATATATATATATATATATATATATATATATATAGAGAGAGAGAGAGAGAGAGAGAGAGTCAAAATAGATATAAAAAGCTCTGGTGGAGTCATGTGGCTTTATCGGCTATGAAACCCCATTGTGTTCTTCGATTAATACCTTCTTGCTTTACCCTGCGCCATCTAGGACAACGAACTTAAGATAAAAGGAGTACACAAATTTGTATCTATGAAACATCTTTTTTCTATCTGATTAAGCATTTTTTCTTCTCTTTGTTTTATCAGTGTTAAATTAATGACTATAAATAAAAAAGTTTTAGTGAAAAGCGGGGATACAAACTGAAAGACTCCAAGAAGAAATGTAAAAACAAATTTAACTTTATTTTTCACATTAGGCAATCGTCCTTGTACCTTTCGGATTTCCTCTAATTAGAAACTTTTAGGGATTCGGCTTAAAATTTGTTTCTGTGTCCGTTTTCGATTTAAAGCCTTAACTTAATTTCAATTTATTTTTTTCGGGTTATTTTTTCGTTTAATTTTCATTTTTTATTTTGGGGGTGTTTGTTCCAGCGACGGAGAAAAGGGTTTAAAATTGGTGTTGTTTGTGGTGCATTGATACAATTTTGTCTCACTTATAATCGCTCACTGGGCCAAATGAAACACAACACTTCACTAATAAATAGTAACTCTTTACTTAGTACTTCCTAACTCCTTAACATTCCAGTACAAATTAAACTTACTCATATCATATTCCTTTTTATATACATATAGAATCTACTAGAATATACGAGAATCCAAGTAAAGAAATTCAAAGAAACATGACTAACCACTGATGATCGATATAATGTTTTTTTATCCTAGTCGTTCGTAACACTACCCCCTTCCTAATTCTGATAGTCTCGATTAGCTTCGATACTTCCATGGTATGGCTTCAACATGAGGAGATGTATTATTTTCATTTTGATCTTGGGACTCTGTTGGATTCTCTAAACAACATCATTGATTCTGTTCAGAACAGTACATGATCCTTTCTATGATGATTTGCCCTTCTTTCTCTGTAGATTCCATAACCGAACTCTACCACCTTGCTGGAACGCTGCCAAGTTTGCTCTAATATCATATCTAGTTTTCATTTTGTTTGTGACCAGATCTATGTATTTTCTAACTAGTTCATGAACTTTCTGCAACTTCTCTTGTAAGGCATCCACCCAGTCTCCAATCTTAATACTTTCATCAGTTAAGGAACTGAACATTATGTCACAAGGCAATTTAAGTTGCTTTCCAAATAAGAGGGTGGCAAGTGTAACTCCGGTAGTTTTATGAATTGCAGATTGATAGATCATTAAGAAGATTGACACATATTTGTCCCAATCTTTCTGATATCTATCCTTTGAGAGATACTCTTAAATGGTCCTATTAAATCGACTGATTAAGGATGTATAGAGTTGTTCTTATTTTATGGATGTTAAGTTGAAAATATTTGGACTCAAATTTACGTCCTTAGTCATAATGTAGCTCCAAAGAAATTCCAAATCGGCTAAACACATGGTTGACTAAGACTGCAGCTACTGTTGAGGTCTCCTGGTTAGGGACTGCAAATATCTCAAGTCATTTACTGAAGCAGTCAATATCAACCAAGATGTATTTGTTGCCTTTATCTATATCTCAGAATGGCTCAGCCATGTCAATAAACACTTAAAAGATATTCTAACATTATACTTCTTTACGTGTCCCTTAGGTCTTGTTTTTGACTTTGATTAGCTACACATTTAAAACACTGTCTACACCATGAGGAGCTAACCCAGTAAAATCGTTCTAGGAATTTGTCTAGAGTCTTGTTCACTCCTAAATTAGTGCCATATTTTTTATAATGAATTTCTTCGAAAACCCCTCAAACCTTGTTTCTGGGTTCCACCCAGGGGCGGATCCAGCCTCTCTCTTTGGGGGGGGCGGTGACATCACAAAAGTACAGTATGGCAAGCAAGGTAAGTTGTCGACGGGGGGGGGGGGACACCAGCAACATTCCCATTTCTAGTGTAAAAGGCAGGATCGGGGCTATTTTTCTGAATTTGAAGCTCTCTAGGAGGGGGGGGGCGATCATAAGAAAAAACAAGTTGTCAGCAGGGGGGGAGGATGCGAGCAGCATACACATTCCTAGTATAAAAGGCAGAATCAGTTCTATTTCCCTGAACTCAAAGCTCTTGGGAAAGGGAGAGACGATAGCAAGCACACACTTTTCTATACTCTATTCAAGAACTAGAGAGAGTAATAAAACTGTTACGGAAACCTCCAATGTACCTGCTCCAGTGCCGCAGGTAACTGAGGACTGCCGTAAATCTAATTATATTTAGTTATATTTAGATATTATAAGCTTTTACAAATTTACTGCAACAATAAAATTTGTGATAGTTCAATTTAATTTCTGTCAGTGAGCAAAGTACACCTTAAAGTGTGTCCTTAGTGATTAATATTGTTTGTGCTTGTTTTCATATATTATTTGAGATTAGTAGGATACCCAAAAGATATGGCTTCCACATCAATATTTATTTCAAAATCGTTAAACCACGGCATTTTTTCCTCAACGAAAAACTTATTACGATGAATTTTTATGATGCCTTAAGATATCAATATCTAGATAATTATGTTAAAAGCTTTGTTAAGATGTGTTCCAACATGACAGGAGTTGGAAAATCTACTATGTATCGAATACTGAAGGAGATAAAAACGACTGGAATTGTTAGTACCCCCAAGCCACATTCGATCACAGGCAGACGAAAAAGCTCGTTGGAAGAAGAGATCTAAACTGCAATAAAAGGAGTTGTACATACATTTTATTGTGAGAAGCAGATCCTAACCGTCGACAAATTTCCAACTAAAATCAATGAAGATCGGGATTTACCACAAATTAAAATAACTGAGCTGTGGAAATTGTTCAGAGAATTTAATTTTTGCTGGGAAAAACCAGATAGGAAATCTGTTCTTATAGGTCGTCCGGAAAATATCCGTTGGAGAAGAAAATATCTCTCTCAAGTAAAAGGTAGAGTTGCTAGAAATAACACAACTTACAAAATTAGTAATTTAACAGACCTTTTGAAATATTTTTTTGAATAAAGTTACTGCCGAAAATTGGGAAAAATCCATATAATAAAAGAATAAAATAGGATATAGAAACTCTATCTCATGATCGGTGAGATAAAGGAACCAATTATAATTAATTTGAGCGAAGATAGCTTCACTGACTTTGATTACGAATTATATACGTAATGTTTACTAGCGTATACACAATTTATTATTTAAATTTTCTGTAATATATAAAAATTAATTACATTTGAATCCCTTTTTAACCGACTTATAAAAGAAGGAGGTTCTCAATTCGTCGACTATGTATTTTTTTTTATGTATGTACACCGATTACTCCGGAACGGCTGCACCGATTTGAATGAATTTTCTTGCGTTATGTAAAGGAAGTTGCTGCAGTGGTTCCATATTTTTTTAGATGAAATTGGTGCAGTAAAATTCAAGATGGCGCTTACAATATGGCGGCCAAAAAAATTAATTTTGTCCGATTTTCTCCAAAATTGGTATGGAGGAATTTTCGGGGTTGTACCCAACGAATCTGAAGTTATTTTTCAAAAATTCAAAATGGCGGATCCAATATGGCGGACAAAAAAATTTAATTTAGTCCGATTTTCTCCAAAATTGGTATGGGGGAGTTTTTAAGATGCCACATAACGAATCTAATATTATTTTTTAAAAATTCAACATGGCGGATCCAATATGGCGGACGAAAAAAATCAATTTTGTCCGATTTTCACCAAAATTAGTACGGGGGAATTTTCGGGGTCGCATATGACGAATTTAAAATAATTTTTTAAAAATTCAATATGGCGGATCCAATATGGCGGACAAAAAAAATCAGTTTTGTTCGATTTTCTCCAAAATTGGTACAGGGGAGTTTTCGGGGTCGCATGTGACGAATCTAAAATAATTTTTAAAAAATCCAATATGGCGGATCCAATATGGCCGACAAAAAAATTAATTTTGTCCGATTTTCTCCAAAATTGGTACGGGGGAGTTTTTGGGGTCGCATATGACGAATCTAAAATAATTTTTAAAAAATTCAATTTGGCGGATCCAATATGGCCGACAAAAAATATCTTTTTTGTTCAATTTTCTCCAAAATTGGTACGGGGGAGTTTTCGGAGTCGTATATGATGAATCTAAAATAATTTTTGAAAAATTCAATATGGCGGACGACAAAATCAATTTTGTTCGATTTTCTCCAAAATTGGTATGGGTAAGTTTTCGGGGCCTCACATAAAGAATTAGAAATTATTTTTAAAAAATTCAATATGGCGGATTCAATATGGCCGACAAAAAAAATCTTTTTTGTTCGATTTTCTCCAAAATTGGTACGGGAGAGTTTTCGGAGTCGCATATGACGAATCTAAAATAATTTTTAAAAAATTCAATATGGCGGACGAAAAAATCAATTTTGTCCGATTTTAACCAAAATTGGTACGGGAGAGTTTTCGGGGTCACACATGACGAATCTAAAATTATTTAAAAAAATTAATATGGCGTATCTAATATGGTGGATAAAAAATTATTTATTTTCTTTAAATATCGATATTGGAAGGTGTTGGGGCCTATATTACCAATCTAAAATTAATTTGAAATTTAAGATAGTGGATTTTCTATGACAGACTAAATATTCGTTTGACCCCATTTGATTGGTATTTGGAAAACTCTAAGAACTAAAGAATTTTTAGTGGTTCATTTTAGGGTGATTTACAACTTTGGATAAAATTTGTACTTTTTTGCCACTTTGGAGTCATTGCGAAGTACACTAATTTCGATTAGTTCTTAGTTCAAATAATTTATGAATATCATAATGAATTCTAAAACTAAAAATAGAAAAATAAAATTTTTATAAAAAAAATTGAACCGACTTCTAAAAGTGCGCTAAAAAGTAAAAAATAACTATAAATTTTTATATGAAATTGAACTTTTTGAAGTCGGCGCCAAATTATTTGTAAATGAAATAAATAACTACTAATATATACAAATTATGGTAAGAAAGCAATTACAAAAAAAGTATTTTAAATCTGTTTATGCAAATCACATTTGGTCAAGTATTAGTTTGGCGCCGACTTCAAAAAGTTCAATTTCATATAAAAATTTATAGTTATTTTTTACTTTTTAGCGCACTTTTAGAAGTCGGTTCAATTTTTTTTATAAAAATTTTTTAGTGTTTAATTGTAATTCTGCAGATGGTTTAAAAAATAAATAAACTGAAACGTTAAATGCCCTAAAAATGTTTTTAATTAATAATAGAATGACCGATAGCCCCAAAAAAAATTTAATATTATATGGACGAATTAATTTTTTTATATATGTTTAACTTCTTGTATTTTTGACAATGGGTATTTTGTAAGTATTTAAATTATAACTTAGAATTTTTTGAGAGAAAAAGGCTACATTTTAGTATGATGGTGCCTAAAACGGTTTCTATGTCAAAATTAAAAATAATATAAATACAGTTGTAATTTGTATTAAATATGTCAAAATTATTTATATTTTCTAATGTATGTGAATTATGTGAAATAAAATAATAATATAAAATCTTTTTATTTTAAGTTTATTACCGAAATAATTTTCTATGCTATAAATACTTAGTGACAAAATAAACCTCCTTCCGACGTTAATGACAAGGATTAAAATCCTTTTTAACACACACTTCCAAATACCTATTGTTATCCAACCCAAATAGTCCATTATTATAGACCGGTATTTTGGATTATAAAATTTCTAACCCATTCCTATGAAAAATATATGTGTCTAACAGATTTTGCCACAGACTATGGTCTAAAAAACATATGTAGTTTGCGAAGAAGAAAAAAGGTAAAAAACGATTTATTACTCTCTCTAGTTCTTGAATAAACTATAGTAAAAGAAGGAAAATCGGATCTATTTTCCTAAACTCAAGGCTCTTGGGGGGGGGGGGCGATCGCCCCCACCGCCCCCCCCTTGGATCCGCGCCTGGTTCCACCTGAGTTTTGCTTTCCTTGCCATCGGCACGTTCCCAGGATCTCTTTAGTAACCGTTCTTAAATTATTAGCGAGTCTCACTGAGCCCAAAGTTCCTTGAATATGAATCCTTTATACTCTTCCCCACCAGAGCGCCTTTTATTATTATTTTTTTTAATTTGAAGAAATGACGCCAGATCATTATCTGATCTTTTCTGACGCTATACGCTAGTCTATAAATATCAAAAGGACTCTTCGGATAGAAGACTCTACTTTTTGTTTCATTTTGCTATAGTGCTTGTATTCTTCCTTATATGGTCTTCTTGATAGGGTATCTACATTGTTATGCAGTCTTCTTGGTATACATTTGATGTTAAAATTGTACTGCTCCAGTTTTTCCTGGTTTCTTTCTGTGTAGCCTCTTAATGGTGAACTAGACCTTAATCCCATGTATTCAGTTCATCCATATCTGCAGCACTTTATCTAGTTTCTTAACTGCATCCCACAGTCTCTTCTCATTGGTCCAATTCATCCACATCTGTAGCACTCCATCTGATTTCTGCAATAATGTGAAGTATCACTTATTCTACGTTTAATTTTAGACTGGCAGTGTAACTTTTCCTGATTCTCTTTTGTGCGGTCTTTAAATGATAAACAAGACATTAATCGCACCTGACAGTCCCTTCTCATGTGTCCATGCGGCAACGTACGCTGAATTTCCTAATCTCTGATTCCATCAATAAAATACTGTATCATAAGCTATTCTTGGAATTCTTCCGTAGCTCCTAGGTAAGCCAGATAAATAGGGCATCGGACATCTGTTTCATATTCTTGCAAATTTCCTCCATTTCTCTGTTGTTTCGGTTTGAGCTGTGACTGATATAATTGCACTGAGGATTTAATAGTTATTTTGTTGGGTTTTAGGAATGGTTTGTATAACCTACAGCTTCAAATTGGCGTTTGTACATTATTCAAGATAGTTAGGGTGGCTATTACTTTATCAGAAGAGCCAAGCTTCTTTATTTTCTTCATTTCTGTCTCAAGGTCACACATTTTAGATTATATAATATCTACTTTTTGTCTCACAATTAATTCGGTACTATTTACTTTTGTTTCAATACTTCTTGGCGTACATCTCCTATGTTTTGTCTCACTGTGTCTATCTCCTTCTTTAATGCGACGTTTTTTTTTCAGGCGACATTTTTCTCCTTTTAAGCGAGATTTTTCTTCTTTTTGACGATGTTCTTCTTCTTCTTGTTTTCCTGAGGCGTCAATCTTCTTTTTTTTTTGGTGACGTTCTTCTATACGTTCCGTAAAATCAGCGGATGTTTTATTTATCTGCTCCATTTCGGTTGTTCGTTGTCTAGTATTTACCATAGAAATTTCTAGACTGTTGTTGAAAACTCGGTCCTAAACTTCTTTCTTGATGTTAAATTTGGTGGTGAACTCCGTTTTTCGCTCTTCTCTAGTTTTCAAATAGAATATTTTAGAATTTGGTTGAAAATTCGGTTTAAACTCCTTTATCGATAGCAAATTAGATGGTGCAGTGAATTTTTTTCTGTCCCTTCTAGTTTTTAAATAGAATGTCCTAGAACTTTGTGAAAAATTCGGTTATAAGCTTATTTGTTGATGATGAATTCAATTGCGAAGTCAATTTTTTGCTATGTTTTCTAATTTCCAAATAGAATGTTCTAGAACTTTGTCCAAAATTCGGTTCTAGGCTTCGTTCTTAATGACAAATCCGACATTGGAGTCTATTTTTTGCTATCCTTTTGGGTTTCAGAATAGAACGTTCTAGAACTTCATCGAAATTTTATCTTATCTTCTTACTTGATAATAAATCCAACAGTAAAATGCATTTTTCTCTATCTCTTCTGATTTTTAATAGAATTTTCTGGAAACCCGATAATAATTCTTATTTCCAGCTCCAACAATTTCAATTTTTTCTCTCTTATAATCACTCACTGGGTCCTAATAAAACTAAACACTTTTAACTGATAAATAACAACTCTTTAATTACTACTTCTTAACCACTTCACTGTTCAAATAAAACTAAACTTGGTACTCATATCCTATCCCTATTTATATACCTATAGAATCTACTAGAATATACGAGAACACAGGTAAAGAAATTATAAGAAACACGAATAACCAATGATCACTCATCGATATAGTATTATTTTCGGAACATTATAATAACGATGATTCATCACATCAAAGTAATATTTCTACAAAGGCGCATCAAAAAGTTCTCCCTGTCCTTCGTTGCAATATATAAATTTCTTTGTAGCATAGCGAATATTTAGTACTATTTTGTAAATAAGAAGGGAGAAAAGAAAAATGAGCTTTTCTACAAGAGCAGAAAATAATATTTTCACCCTTTAATTAACAATCAGTTTTAAAAGATAAAATTTTAAATTAAAGAAATCATATTTTCTATTCACTCTTGTTGAAAATTTGTGCCCAACTTCATTAATAGTTCAAATACAGAAAAAAAATAAGAGAGTACACTAAACTTCAGTCTAGAAAATTAATTAAAAAATTTTTAAGTATTCCCTTGAGCACTCGATTTCCCACTTGTTGAGAAAACAGGCGATTTGGAGTTTAAATGGAAGTTTTCGTGCATAAAACGATGTTTGTTTTAGGAAATTAGGTTTTTCCAATTATCTAATTATACGAAGTTTCACTAAAAATTAATGGTTATGAGAAAAAATTGAAAAAAAAAACTGCCAGACTTGTATTCTTTGTCTTGATGATTAAACAATTGAAGTGTACGGTCACTAATTATTGCAATGTTTCATATTATTACGCTATATGTAGATTATCCTAAATTATTAATTTTAACTATCAGCGGAAAAGTCTATTTGTAGATTTTTAAAAAATATCTATAAGAAGAACAATTTTATTAAAAAAGGTAAACAAATAAAATAAGGAGTAAATCCCCAAAAATACCAATCCTCTTATTATTTTCAATATAAATTTTCTCTCCTCATTTAAATAATTCAAATTTTGTAAAACTAATAAATGTTAACCACATTTATTAGTTTTACAAAATTTCCAGCAGAACTATAAAAAATTTTATAAAGAATTTATAAAGAAATATATTTAAAACCCTTCTAGGTATTAATTCAAAAACTAAGTACATAGAATAAAATCCTAAAAGAAAGGGGAACAACATAATGAACGATTGCAAGTATTAAAAAGTATGCATGTTAAATGCGAAAAAATTACTAATCCATTCATATTCCGAATATCTTGCCAATTCCCAAAATTATAAATAACTATCCCAGCACACACAAATAACAAAGCCTTAAATAAAGCATGGGTTATTAGATTAAAAAATTATATTAGTGAAAATACTTTAATTCTCAACCAACCGAAGAAAACTTGTACTATAAAAGTAAACCTACTCTGTTCTAACAAAGTTAGAGGTAAAGCCCCATCTCAGATTACAAGAATACCAGGAAAGGATGGGCGCCTCTTGCAGGGCAGTGTACCGTCATTTGTAGACGGGTTTAGAACTTATTGGTTCTCGTTAATACAGAGTAAGCAACCGCACCTTATTATAGGAAAAGAAAATCCTTTAAGCAACTTACATCACAGAAAATCTGAAGTTTTATACAATAGCGTCATCTTCCAGCATTACATAAAATTTGAATATTTAATCTCGTAGAGATCTATGCACAACAATAGATACAATATACTTGCCATTGAGCCTATAAATATATTTATATTGGATAAGGCATTTCAGTTCTCAAGTAACTAAAAAATGCGAGACGTACACGGTTCAATTTGCAAGAATACCTATAGCAGTGCATGGCACCAATAAGTTCGAAATCGGTCTACAGATGACGGTAATTAGTAGCAACTATAAAGGCTAATTTCATAATTGATAATAATAAATATGATATGACATAACAAATTGTATTTTTGAATACCCATTCATTACATGAAATAAACCAAAAAGTCGAAATGAAATTTTACACAGTTTGTATTTTATTTGTCATTAATTAGTTTTATGTTATAGAACCTCTTACCAACTTTATGGAAAACGGTTTCCAGTAAAATTAGCTGAAAATGTAGCATAATGACTTCCTATCAAAAGTGTTCATGGAGCTAGAGTCATCCTATGGCTAGTTTTTGAGATACAGATTAATTAAAGTATGGATGATGGTAATAGACTAAGGTTTACGGCACTCACTCGTTGGAAAATAAGCGTTCTTAAAGTTTTAATACAAAGGTTGTAAATGATTTTCCAGGTCCTGCTATGATGACCCTGGCGTTGACTTTAAGGGTGACTCTTACGATATGTATGTATGTAGAAATGAGATCGATGCACTACAACCTACTAGATCTTATGTGTTCCTCCTTCTGTTGACAAGTCGTTAGGTATACCTTGCCAACTAGAGCAAACCTTCTAGTCCTATTGTCCTCAGGAATCTTAGGATTTGGGACGACCAGTGGCTACGAGTGTCCCTTCAGGTAGTAATGCCCCGTGAGGATTCCCGTCAGAATTCCAAGATGGTTTTTGCTTAGGCTTATGCACTCCTTGAATTCCTTCAAGTCGTAATTTCTAAAAATTATCTTCGCTTGTCTCATTCCTTAGATCTCCTGCGCTCTTCCTATCTGTTCAACTCCAGCACTACACTACTACTGATTCCACAGAGAGGTTCAGGCCAAGGAAACGGAGTCTAAGCCCCTTTTCTCGCGAGCTTGTCTGCTACTTTTCATTTCCCTCTACTCCGGTATATCCCGGTACCTACACAAGGCTGACCATTTTATTCTTTCCTAATTAGTTTAGTTCCAGACCATCTTGGAGCTGACTACTCCAGAACTCAGCGCAATGATGGCTACTTGACCAACCGATACGATAATAATCTCTTGTCTGTGATACTTTTTCTCTTTGCTGAATTGAATATATTTCCTGATGACGTGTATTTTTGCCTGAAAGGTGCTTTGTGACTTGCTCAAGCTTGCATGGTATCTGGTTCTGGGATGGACACTCCTATTCCAGTTTCTGCCATTGTTTCGGAGCCATATGTATGCCATTTAACTAAATTTCTGTTAAGGTTTTCTATGGTATTTCTATCCCTTTCATTTTTGCGACTCAGCTTTGCGTTGAAGTTTTTCACAACATTGAACTTCTTCTTCATTTTATCTTGGGGCATGTACCAGATCTATTGATTTCTGGATAAGAGATTGAGCTCTCAATTTGTGATTTTTATCTCTCTTATATATTGTCTTCTTCACAATACTCCCCACACGTATATGTGAGGTGTACGGTTTAAAATTACTTCCATGGCGACACTTGGGCAGGTTTTCATTGTTCCAGTTATACACACACAGGTCAGTGATGGAACTTTCGGGAGGTTTGCTTACTTATTGGTCAGATTTATTTATTTCTTACTGAAATCTTAATTTTTAAGTTTCGCACTACCCTGGTGGATGTATAGATGTCGTTTGACTGGCGATACTTCTCAGTCTGAAATCGAAAAGTCAGCAGGTTGAATATCCTTCCGATATGTGCCAGAATTTAGATTATATAGACAGTTGTTTCCTGCGAATGTTGCGTTGCTCTTGGTTCTAAACAGCTCCACTGGCGCGACCATAAGGTGGTCGAAACGCGTATGGAGAGAAAATCAGAGTTGTATTTACACGAAATGTGTATGTATTCTTTCTTTTCACTGCTTGGAAGGAGAATGAATATAGGTAAGTAAAACGGTGTCTGAAAGTCCCTATTTATACGAAATAAAAAATCGATTTTTGAGAGAAAGGTTTTTGCATACTCTTGATCTTAGATTTTCCTTAAAATACGTAGATTTTGGGGTATAAAAAACGAAAATAATATTGCTATCGACCTACGAGTTTTTAATTATCCAGAGTCACCAATTTTTTCTGCTCTCGAGAAAGGCGATTTGCGCGACACTTCATGAGTAAAGGTTAAAAATTACCTAAAAATATAGTTTTTGTCCAGCAAAAAAAAACACTCTATAGAATCCGAACATTTTAAATAGCCATCTTAATTAGTTCAAAAGCTAAAAGCAGTGAAATATGATATAGGAAATGTGATTTTTTGCTAAAACCGCTGTAGCAAGAAACTCATTGTCTTTTGTAGACCGACATTAAATATGGCATGATTGATAACACATAAAACAGCATTTAAAAGTTGTACATTAATTCTCTGTGGTATACTGAATCATTATTTAATATCATAAGAAGCGTGAGATAATTAATTTTTGTTGGGAAGTCAGAGTCTCGATCAAGAAAAATGTAAACATTATATTTTTGCCAAAAGTAGATAATATAACCTATTAAATTTTAATGGCCCTTTAATGTCTAAAATTTTTCATTCTGAAATTCCATTCCTTCTTTAATAATTTTTTGGCAGTTAAAGTATCTTTGAAGTAAAAAAATTAATTTCGTCTATCTGATCATCCCAGTTCCATCTGAGTGTAAAAATCCATTAACTGACATCTCTTTTACTTTAGATCTTAGTCTGATTTCATAATTGCCTGATGCCACCTGAAGTTTACTAAATATGGTCTTACTTAGTCCCCAAGTTTCTGTACCATATGTTAATACGGGGTAGTACATATTCGTCCAAGCTTTTGATTTCACTCTGCTCAGTTATTTAGTTTAAAAATATTTTGTAGCCGTTTGAATGCTCTCCAGGCTAGGAAAACTCTTTTCACTAGATTTTAATTATTTTTTATTTTTTTGTCCCGAATTCAGTTTTGTCCATTCTTTCGTTTTCTAATATTATTTCGTCATTGTATTCTTCAAGGTCCTTGTCACATATTTTGTTTTTCTCAAGTTTATCTTTATACCGATCTCTTATGATTTTAGATTCAGTTCTGTTAAAATTTCGTTTAGCTCTTTACTTTTGCTCTCAAGATAACATCCTCAGAGAGTCATAAATGCTTCATCTATTGTTACACCTTTGTCTCCCTATCGTGGTGTTCAAAAGTTATCTTCCAAAACCTAAGTTTTGGAGATTTCGAATTTCCCTGACTTACTCATCGATTTAATTTGATTTTTTCTGTCCTTGTTTTTTTTTCGTGTTGTCGGGTTTGAATATATAATGGAAACCAGTGTGTACGTTGATATTGATAAGTATTAAGCTTGATAAGTATCAAGCTTGTTTGGTAGACGTTATATTATAATCGATTTAAAGAGTTTGTCGAAAACTGAAAATAAGCTAACAGGTCTATGGTTTTCTGCTTTGTTTCCTTATTTAAATATAAGGATTACTAAGGCTTTTAACCAAGTTAATGAAATTTTGTTCATTTTCATACATATATTATATATAATTGCAAGTGATCTTATCATTTCTGTAGTTATTTAATCCGCTCCAGAAGCTTTTCTAGTTCTCATGTTATTTATATAGTATAACTCTCTTTGTTTCGTCCTTTCACAGTATTGGTACTATTCTACTGCTATAAAGTTCTTGGTAATAAGTCACTATCATTTTTGTTAGTTCATCTTATTATGTGACTTCTTTATTTCCATCGTTCAACAGTCCTGTTATTTAGTGTCTTTCTTCACTCATTCCTTCTTTAAATTTTTAAACCTTTTTTTCCTAACGTTTTCTTTATATGTGTAGTTTTTGAGCCTTCTGTTTTTCGATGTTTTTGGATATTCTTTGTGATCTCATTAATTGACTGTTTATGTTTTCTAAGTTAGAGGCTTTATCTATTTGTTGAATATGTCCTGAAGGTTCTTGCTCCAATTTGAGCCATGTTTCTTATTTTATTGCTTTTTGTATGACTTTTCTTATCTTACTTGTGTTAATTCTTATTTGAGCTCTGTGTGTTCAATGGACGCCACTTGTATTTATTCTGTTCAGTACTGCTTTATCCTTACTATTACATAATATGCAATATATTTCATTGCATGTGCAAGATATGTATCCAATTTCAGATCACTTTAACTTTTTCCTATAAAATCAACCGAAAAGGCCGAGGTAGTACTCTTCACAAGAAAGAAAAAATGGAAAGACTACCCACAATTAAGCTCTCGATACCGATCCTTTAATATACGGGAATTGTTAAATACCTGGGAGTAATTCTATACTCACGACTAAGCTGAAATTATCATATTGAGGCTCCAGTCAGAAAGGTCATATGTGCTTTCTGGGCTTATAAGCGAGCCTTTGGGTGTATATGTGGGCTGACACTGAAAGTGATATACTAGATATACACCATGGTAATCTGTCCTATGATTGTATGGTGGCTCAGTACATCTAAGCGCAACACCGTCCCCACTAGGGTGCTAGAAGTTCTAATGAATCCCCCTCCTATCCACTTACTTTTAGAAAATGAAGCCTTGAGGGTAGTTTACTGTTTTAGTTGCCTGGAACATCTCGGAGTAAAAATTGACTGCTACCCGTGTAGCTGGGAAAGCGTTGTGGAAAAATGCCTATCACTCTCGATAGAAACCGGCGATTTTGAAACCAAAGAGATACTAGTATCAAGCTTTGAGATTTGAAAGGAAGAAGAAACTCTGCTCAGAAATGGATCCTGGTATTTTACAGAGGATTCTTGATAAGATGAAGAAGCCGGACCTAGAATGCTCGCAAAAAGCCTCAGAGAGTTTTACTTTCTAAGACAGCGCGCAATGATCTTTTAAGCAGAGATCTATACTGTGCTGCAATGTGGCCATCTCTGTGAGAGAAATATAAACAGAAATAGTTCTATTAACATATGTTCAGACAGTAGGGCTGCAATATTGGGCCCGAAGTCCAATGCACTCTCAACACGAATTGTGTGCAAACACGTACTTGACAACTTTATAAGGAACGGCTGCACAATCAGATTCGTGTGGATCTCGGGTCACTCGGGTATACACAGAAACGTGGAAGCCGACCGTTTGACAAAGATAGGGTCCGCAGCTTGGTTTTCATGACCTCCAACCTACTAAACCTGTTCTAATTACTGTTAGTAAGGAAAAACAGAAACTATTGTTAGAAAGCAAATTTATTACACGTTGAAGGGAAATCCTCTGGAATGAGATATGCCAAGCAATATATAATTCGACCTAATGCGCGGCTTACTAGGGAACTTTTTTTCCTTAAGAGGAAAAAAACTAAGAATCGTAGACGGATTACTGACAGGACATTGTTACCTGCGAGGCTATCTTCATAAAATATGCACCGCGGATGATTCGGTATGCTTGGAGGAGGATGAAACTGTCGATCATATTCTCAAGCAGTGTCTGTCAATCACCGGACTGAGACAGAGATATTTCGGAGATGAAAGGCCTAAGCATCTAGACTGGTGTGTCACACACTCATTCATCCATTCATTAATTCGTTCATTCATTCGTTATTCATTCATTCATTCACTCATTCATTCAATCATTCATTCAATAAATAAACACACCAAGGTGATATTAATTTTATGATTTTTTTTTATTTTTCTACACATGTATAATTGAGGTAATGCACTTCATCGACATACATACGTAATTATGATTTTGGCAAAACCATAAGAGATAACAAAAATATTGTTACGAATGACTAGGAGAAACTTATTGGTACGCCCTCGCATACAAATATATCGATGTGATGAGTCATCTTGATTATAATGTGCAGAAAATAATACTATATCGAGTCATCTTTCTAGATAAATCTCAACTTTTATTTTAGTAAGTTGTAGATTTGTATAGGAAACTAAAAGTGGATAATATACTTGCAGTTGGGTGTATAAAATACGATTATATAAGAGAAACTTTGCTCTCGACCAACTGAAAAAACCTTATACTATAAGGACAAACGTACACTGTTCTAACACAGTTAGAGTCTAAGCACTATCTCAGATTGCAAGAATACCAGGAAAGGGTGGAAGCCTTTCCTATTGTAGTGCACCGCCATCTGTAGACCGGTTTCGAACTTGTTAGTTCTCGTCAGTACGTTTGTCCTTATAGTATAAGGTTTTTCCAGTTGATTGAGAGCAAAGTTTCTCTTATATAATTGTATTTTATACATCCAACTGCAAGTATATTAGCCACTTTTAATTTCTATATACAGATTTCTACGAGATTATATATTCAGATTGCGTGGAATGCTGGGAGATGGCGCCGCTTGTATTAGATTTCATATTTTGTCTAATATAAGTTGCTTAAAGGATTTACTTTTCGGATGCTGAAGTGTGCTGGCCTATTCTGTACTGAAGAGAACTAACAAATTCGAAACCGGTCTACAGATGGCGGTGTACTACCATAGGAAAGGCTTCCACCCTTTCCTGGTATTCTTGCAATCTGAGATAGTGCTTTGTCTCTAATTGTGTTAGAACAGAGTATGTTTGTCCTTATAGTATAAAGTTTTTTCAGTTGGTTGAGAGCAAAGTTTCTGGTATATAATTGTATTGTATAGGAAACTCTATAGGTATATAAATAAGAATAGTATAAGAGTTTTAATGGACATATAAATATTGAAAGTATTAGTGAATGGTGTTGTGTTTTATTCTGCGAACCCAGTGAACGATTTGAAAGAGAGAAAACCCTAACAATATAATCCACATATTCGTGCTCGATTTCAAAGACAATTTTGATGACGAACACTGATAGTACCGGGGTTGTTTGGCTCTTTTACATATAAGACTTTTTAAAATTCTGCAATTAAGGAGGTACTTATTGTCACTGACTTTATTCCCCACACAAAATACTGATTGGAAAAATAGATTGGAATCTAAAAAGAGCTGTAATGTTAAAATACTGCATTGTGTATGTACAATCATTTCTATTGTAGTAAATATGGTTTACTGATAAATTATAATTATGTTACAAATCTTTTCCACTAATCTTTAAGTCGCCCAGTATATCAAAAAGCGCCACCCTGTTAGTAATTTGAAACCCATTTCACTTTTTTTAAGGATAAATAGATAAGGTAACGAATATAAATTCTATCATAACTATGCAAACAAGCAAGAAATACAAAAGGATGTATAAATCCAAATAATGAAATTATTAAAATTGATTAGCTCAAAGAATAAGAACGCAACGTAACTTTTCCAGTTAAAGGGACTTAATATTACGGGAAAAGACCTTTATTTCTAATAAAATTACCCTTTATACAATCTGTGGAATACAATTAACCTACAAAAGGGTGTTTGGTTGATAAAGTCTTTGGGAAAATAAATTAAATTCTATACATAGAACTTAACAGATTGGTTTGTCAATACAAATTATAGATTTTATTTCTTACTAGCTATTCGGCTTTAATTCGCACGGGGTTTCAAATGAAAGCTACACTGTAAAATAGAAATGCATTAAATTTAACGTAAATGTGCTGGAAGCAAATTTCACAAATGTTTATTAAATGCGTTTAATGTAATGGATTAAATTTAATAATTTACAATAATCTAAATTAATTTATTTTATTAAATTTAATGTAATCATACTTTAAATTTAAAGTTTGATCATTACTTTTTAAGGTGACTATGTACATTAAATATATGGCTAGTGCTCATTGAATTTGAGATATGTTGTCACATATTTAATGCACCAACATTAATATGAGTTCAAAAAATTCTGAAACTACCAGGAAAAGGTGGACACTTTTCCCATAGGTAGTGTTCGCCATCTAGACCGGTTTTAAGCTCCCCGTTAGTAGGGGGCAAACATGTACGCTTCACTATGAAAATTGATTCATTTAAGCAACTTATATCATACTAAATAAAAAGTTCAATACAAGTAGCGCCATCTCCCGGAATATCATGCAATGTATATTGAATAATAATGTAAATTCCTTTAGCATTAGGATATATGTGAATTAATTTTAATGTACAGAAGTTAAAATATATTTTTAGTTACTTTATTGAAATTTAATACACCATTTAATGAAATTTAATGTACAGTGAACTGAACGAATTGCTTTAAATTCAAAGTAAATGTAGATTATTAACGATTTTTGATACAAAATCATTAAATTTAATGTAGAAAGGGCATTAAATTTAAGGTTATTTTTAACAGTGTATGCAATATTAATATTTTTTACGCTTGGAGGTAACTAAAGTGTATATGAAACAACTATGATCGACTGAGCTCTCGAATTCTTTTTGCTATAAAATTTCATTTTAATCCAAAATTAGCACACATAGGCTTCACAGCCTATTTGATTCAAGCAGTACAAAATTTACTCGCTGTACATTGTAATGTTTATCATTATCATTTGGTTGCGAGAAATCTGAATGAACACCTGCATGTGTTGTTAAAACAATGAATGTGAAATAATTAAGTAAGTGGCAGAATATGTATCAAGTGATTATTTACTATATGGTGAAAATATTGAAGATTTCAATCGCTTCTTGCTTCACACAGCTGCTGGCTTTCCAAAGGTATTTATCTTAATCGTTTTGATAGTATATTTTACAAAGTACGGAATTTCCTTGAATACGGAGAAAGAGAATTGCATGTCAACTTAATTACATTCAAAAATAACATCACCTGTATTAAATATTTAATAAAGTAATTTTACAATTGCAAGGTGATGAGTTGAATTGAATTAAAACAAAGAATGTCGTAGCTAATTCTGAGGGGCAACTTCGTATGTTCAAGCAGTATAAATATAGAGATGACTAAATCCACTTTCTAATAGTATCAGCCCTGTTTGCAAAACGGAAAAATTTGCTTTCTTACTTCCAACATTTTTATGTTCATCGTACTGAGCTTAAGATCCCTTCTTAAATACAGATACAGCAGTATCGTCAAATTTAGATTAATCTTCAATTAGCAAGCACAGAAGATATCAAATGAGATTTTCACAAAACGTCTATAGGTTTCCAGAAGAAACCAAACTAACTAACTAATATTGAACCTTCTTATTATCATAGTTCAAATTTCAATTAAGGTTTACTGTGACTAATTCAGTCAGTTTTACGTTATTTTACAAATGTTTACCTTATGGGCAAACACAATATCTTTTAATTATTCGCATAAAAAAATTGTCGATTGGTTGCATTTCTTAATTTTACTACAGATCCCGGTAGTTCTACTTTCTTGTCGATACTTTTACAGCTCGGTTATTGTACCTTCATGAATTTTGAGTTCATTTTTACCCATCAAAGAATGGTTTTATGTTATATTGGGTGGTTGTATTTATTTCTATTGTTCTGGAATTTGTTCTTACTTTTTTCCAGTTAAATCTCGATTCTCCTGCCTATTATTTCCTTTTATCTTTCTTATGGTAGTTTCTTTGAAATTATTTTGATCAGTTCCGTCGATTTTGCTTTGTTTATATTATTTTTAGGTTAAGTTTACTGCCACTGTCGAAGATATTTTTATAGGTATTTCTTTTTGCATCATCTCATTTCAGGTTGTTTCAATCTTATTATTTGAATGCGTTGTGTGGTAATTGCGATATCTTAATTTACCTTTTTTATGTTCTAGTTTAATTTTTACCCGACTATTCTTTTAAGACATTTTTTTTTGGAGTTTTATAAATTTCTATTTTATACCTTGCCTTAGCAACATCTAAACTATGGGTCCCCAAACTTTCAAGATATCAATAACTAATAAAAGAGAAATATCTTTTTGATTTGTTCTAACTTTTGCAGGAAATTTTTTCATTACCTGTTTTGCATCTGTAATGGCTGGCGGGAAGTATATTTCCTTAATTTAAAAATTCCTAATGGGTAACTTATTTAATTTTAATCCAAAAATTTTGACAATTAATGAATGGCTTATCTAGCTCGCATTTGGAATATTTTTGAGCTGTCCTCGCTTTTAAATTTTTGATGTTTGAAAGAAAGAAATCTTGTAAGCAGGAATCTTTGATAGAAAATCTAAACCACTTTGCCTTGATATTTTACTGTCTTATTGGAACAACGAAAAAAGCTGTGATTTTTACCTTTTAATTTGTTTGATCCATCGTTTGGGATTTTGCTATGTAAAATAATTTAAATTATTCCGATAATTGAATTCAGTTCTTTTGTTGCCTTATCTTTAACCTGTTTCGCAGTTTATTAAGTTATTTGTACCGGAATAAACCTGGAGACGTAGATTCTGCACGTTTAAAGAAAAGAATTCTTTTAGCCCCATATAAGGACTCAGGATGAGACATTGATCAATTTTTCTTAGTATTTCTTGGTATTTAATAGCTGTTATTAGGGCAACTCTTTAATTATTCTTTTTATATTAGTAAAGGTTAATTTTGATAGAGGCTTTGCTATTTATTGTAAAATTTACTATATTTTTATTCACATTTGTTCTCTGGGTGTATCACGATGACTGCAATGTATCTTATACATTTTAAAGGAAATCTGAATTGTTTTCAATCTCTTGGTCCCACTCTGGATTCAAAATTGGTGAAAACAGAATAATATAACATCGTGACATATGTGGTAGCTCAAATATATTCAGTTTAACGCTAGTGTAACTATTTTGCGTTTTATTACAGTGAGCACTAGATACTGTCCAAATTAGTTTTAAATTCAAGAGATTCTTAGCGAAAGGATTGTTTATTTTTGTTTAATTAAAAATGCCTTAATCTGTAACATAGTATTATGTTAATTATTGTGATGTAAAACTAGTTTAGCGTTTATTTTTACCAGGTTTAAGGGGATTTGTTTCTTAGTAATTAATGTTAATAAAACTACGTATTATAGTGTCCATGGATCTCAAATGCTAATTATTATCTATTTTATTTTATTATTATTTCCAATTATGTGATAGTTAATTAGATGACTAATTCATTATTTGGTACAGCAAACCTTTGTTTTATTTTGTTTTAAAATAAATATTGGTGATTACACGGAGTCAGACGAGACTATTGTTGTAAGTTTATATATTTTTACCATTAGTTGTCTTTGAATTCAACTGTTTTAAGCAGCACAGTAATTTAAATTAATAATTTGTTTATTTATTACTAACTAGTTTTTGATTAATATTTCATTTTCTTATGATATTTGCATTTTAGTATCACCTCCAATATCTTTTTTTCTGAATATGTGGAAAGATTGATTAATAATTCATTTGCTTTTCACTTTACTTTTTATAAGCAGTCTTAGGTGCCTTTTTCTCCACCCGTTTTTTCAGTTTTTCTTTTACATTTACGTTTTGATAAAAACTTTCAGTTATCAGTTAATAAGCACCAAAGTTTAACTGGTACTTATACACCACTAAACAATTGAGCAGTGTTGCAGCCTAATTGTAGTTTAATCACAGGAATAACAGGTAAAGTTTTTTTTTTTGTATTTTAAATAATAACAACCGAATTATTTCTGTAAAATTTATTCATTTTTTTTGTAAGGTTTTGGGTAATTTTTCGGTGTTCAATTCCATATATTGGAATATACAGGTTTTGCACTATGTTTAGGCACCAGTAGGTATCAGAATCATTGAATTTTATTTATAGCATATTTAGCTTTATGTCTGAGCTACACAACTAGTCATTCGATTAATATTTATTTATTGCGTATGTATAAGAGTGTAATTGAAAGCTAGATCTTAACTTTGTCGCGGAAGGTTTCTGCATTCAACTTAGCTACAGATGCAGTGGCACCCTAAATAATCCACCCTCACTGTCTAGTTAGCCTGGCATATTTATTAGCTAGTACGGCACTAACTTTCAGATTTTAGCATAAAAGTGATATATATATATATATATATATATATATATATATATATATATATATATATATTTATGATTCAGTATTAATCCGGGAATACATCCGTTCGTTGGTTTGGTTTCCTGTAGAAATTTGCAGACGTTTTGCCAAAATCCCATTTGGCATCTTCTGTGCTTGGTGGTTGTAGATCAACAACCACCAAGCACAGAAGATGCCAAATGGGATTTTGGCGAAACGTCTGCAAATTTCTACAGGAAACCAAACCAACGAACGGATGTATTCCCGGATTAATACTGAATCACATGTTCCCATCCGTGAAACACTACGCAACAACATATATATTTATATCTATATATATATATATATATATATATATATATATATATATATATATATATATATATAATAATAATAATCCATTCTTTACTTTGTATTTTATGCAAAAAAAAATCCGTTGTGAAGTTAATTAAATCCTAAAAGCATCATTAAATTTTAAACAGAAGAACAAAAATTGCTAATACCAAAAAATAATATAATAAAGCCTATTTTTATATTCTACAAACAAACTGCGTGCTTCGTGACAAATCATACAAAATGAAATAAACAATAATAGGCGCAATGACCTTTCTGATTTCTTTATTGATGAAGATAACAACAACAAAATATATGGTAGAAATTTAGCAGCAAAGACTTTTAAGAATTTTCTTATTGACTTTGTGAAAAAACTCACGTGTAACAATGATGTCAACATAAATAACGATTTAGTCAAAACAATAAATAATACCTTGTTTTAGGGCCATATTCTAAAAACATTGAGGAAATCATTTTCAAAGCATTCTCTTGGCTTTGATGAAATTCTTTGTTCATTCATAAAACAAAGAGTCGATTTTATTGCTGATTCTCTGACATATCTGGCAAATCACTCTTTTATAGCTTTTCTCTGTACTTTAAAGGAAATTATAATAAAGCTATTTTAAAAATATACGACATTAATGAAATTTCTAATTATAGAGGCATACCACTTTTTCAGATCTTCTCTTAGATTTTCAAAAAATCTATTTATAAGACCACAGTATTATTTCAATTTATAATAAAATTTTAGATAATCGAGATAGAGGTAATCAAACCGCTTGTGTACTTTTTGATCGAAGATGAGCTTTTGATTCTTTAAATATTAGATTGCATCTTGCTAAGTTAGATAACTACGGAATATGGGGTAATGCCTTTAACTGGCCGAAGAAGTCCAGTCGGGTAATAGTCAACGTGCTGATTTAAAAATAAAAATTTTTCTTTAGATTCTATGACCGTTTCCAGTGGCGATTCTGAAGAAAGCTTACTGGGTCTTTTCTTTTTTATTATATTTAATAACTGCATATTTTCTCAAAAATAACAGAACAGCAGGTCGAGATAATATCTTGGCAGAAAGTCTGAAACATGGAGCGAACCATCTAATCACACAAATACATAACCTCGTGAAACAAATTTGGAATCAATGATGATGAATGGAAAGAAGGGGTAATAATTCCACTCCACAAAAAAGGGGGCCAAATGCAATGTAAAAATTACCGAGGTAAGCCTAAGCCACGCCTATAAATTATTCTCCAGCATTCTCCTTCAACGTCTCTCTCCGTATACCGAGGAGATTATCGGAGACTACTAATGTGGCTTTCGAAGCGGAATATCAACAGTTGACCAGCTTTTGACTACCTGACAGATGCTGGAGAAAAGTTGGGAGTTTAACAAAAACTTACATTCCCTGTTCATAGATTTCGAGCAAGCATATGACAGTGTTATTAGGATAAGATTGTGGGAAGCTATGGAAGAATTTGGAATCCCGCACAAGCTGATTAGAGTGTGTAGAGCGTGCCTGGAGGGGGCAAAAAGCTGTGTCAAAATTGAAGGAGAGTGTAGCCAAACATTTTCTATCAACAGAGGATTAAACCAGGGAGATGCTTTGTCGCCAGTACTGTTTAACCTTGCACTGGAGAAAGCGGTAAGAACAGTATCAGTTGATGCGGAGGTTTTTGGGCCAAGTGGCCCTAAACTTATTTTGGCCTATGCGGATGATATGGGCGCGATAGGAGAAAGCACAGTCAGTGTGAAGGAAAACTTCATAAAGATAGAAAAAGAAGCTCAAAGAATAGGGCTCCAAATAAATGAAGGAAAGACAAAATACATGCATGTTTCCCGCAACCCCGCCCGAGACAGAATCAGGCAGAACGTCACCATGGATGAATATAATTTTGAGTATGTGCGAGTTTTCAAGTACCTGGGCGCAGTGATAACGGCAAATAATTATATATAGGAAGAGGTTAAACAGCGCATCACACAAGCAAATAAATGTACATTTGCGATACAACCCTTGCTGAAGTCAAAATTTATCACTAGAAAGATCAAAAACCGAAATTTATCGAACAATAATACGACCAGTAGCAATCTACGCCAGTGAAACATGGACTCTGACAGTCCACGATACGGAGCTGCTAAGAAGGTTTGAGAGAAAAATTCTGCGCATAATATATGACCCATACCGAGACCTTGAAGCAGGCCGTCACAGAATGAGAAGCAATATAGAGCTTGCGCAAATATATCCAAGCCCTGACATCATTCAAGAAATAAAGTCCAGAAAACTAAGATGGGCAGGTCATATACGAAGGAGTCAAAACGATCGACTAATAAAACGGGTATGGGAGGAAGCACCACAAGGAAAAAGACCACTGGGAAGACCTAGGCTTAGATGGAGAGATAACATCCACAAGGATCTAGCTATCCTTGAAGTTGACCAGCAAGAATGGAGGGAGCTGGCACAAGACCGTTCCAGGTGGAGGCAGATAGTCGAGGCAGCCAAGACCCACCCTGGTTTGTAGTGCTACGGAGTCAGTCAGTCATATTTTTTTGTAACTCATTATCGTCATTTATCGTTATTTTCTGATGAAACATCTGTATTTTTTTCGGATATAGATCTTTCTGACCTTAGCAAATATACTTATAAAATCTTTGATAATATCAAAAATTATTGTCAAAAATATTGTTTGTTATTACGAGTAGGACTCGTGATTATTTATACAGGTAATGCCAATATGCTAAATAAATAACAACTTCACTTATAGTCACGGTAAGAATAACTGAACTGGATTTTCTACCCTTTATGATGAAGATCATATGTTTTGTCGTCACTTCTAAGCAGTTTACATACAAAATAAAACTGTTTATGTGTTTCTTTGCATCCGCACAGCCAATTATTGTTATTAAGCAGATCAAACTCCTGATACTAAAATATGAGAATATAGCCCAATTTACCAAATTAGACAGTTTTCGAAATACAGAGGGCCCATGTTATAATTTTTTAAACTTTTGATAAATATTTATCTTAATAGTAGCTTGATTGAAGCTAAATTTGAAACTGGTTACGATGAAAAATGGGGATCTGAATATAGTTTCGTTGTACACTGCAGAAGGCGCTACCAGCAACATTTTTCCTACATCATAACTTTATTGTGCCTCAGTAATAATAGGATTAACAGATAGAGCACTAAGTTTGACCTCACGAGAATATCGGCCTGAAATATTGAAAAAAGTGAGAAAAATATTTAAAGAAAATAATTTTTTAGATGACCAGATAAATAAAATAGTTAAACAACCTACTTATAGATTTTACAGCAAAAAATCGTCTCCCATAATTTTCTCGACAACTAATAATGTTACAAAACATGCCTTGCGTTCAAGATTTGTCTGGAAAAGTCAAATATATTTTGAAGAAACACGATATTGTTGTATGCCATAAAGCACAAAACTGCCTATCCTCACTCTTCACACCTTTAAGAGGTAAAGTCCCTTCTAAAAATAGATCAACCTTCTAAAAATAGATCAAATGTAATTTACTCCATACCATGTATAAATTGCTCAAAAAAATACATAGGAATGACGACCCAATAGCTAGACAATAATAAATGGACACAAATATACAAAGAATGCATTTACGGCTCTACACAAACATGAAACTAATCTTAAGCATGAGTTTCATTTTGTAAATAATAAAATTTTAACGCAAGATGAAAACTATCATAAACTTCAAGTGAAATAAATGAGTCATATAAGAAGAGAACAACATGTAAATGACAAGACATAAGCAATTTAAACCAAATTTACCACAATTTAATCCGCTAAAAATATTTTTAAACAATTGTCAATACTGCCACTGCCACTGCCACTGCCACTGCAACTGCAGCTGCAGCTGCAACTGCAACTGCCACTACCACTACCACTGCCACTGCAACCGCAACTGCAACTGCCACTGTCACAGCCTTCTTTAGAAAGCGCGCCCCACAGCTTGAGAATTCTTGCCTTAGACTGATTAAATAGATGTTCAGTTTTGATACAAAACATTGTTCCTGTTGATGTTGGATTTAGACGACTTTTATCACACTTACCTTGAAAGAGAAATATGCCACAAAATCGAAAATTAATCTTCTCCAATTCGTTATATGTCTAAAAATATCTGTTTTAACTGCACCAGGATGAAGTGAGAACACGCTGATATTTGTTCCTAAAATGTAAAGAAAATGTTCGGTTCTTTTTAAGTTATATTTGAAAAAAAAGAATTATATTAAAAAATAAAATATATGAAACATTATATCTTCTGTCTTCCAAGCAGAGCTTAATCTAATAAAAAAAAGCAGATATATTTTATTTTTTACTGAAATTTTGGTTTTTAAAAACTTGGCACTGCTCCGGTGAATATAGATGTCGTTTGACTAGCGATATTTTTCAGTCTGACATCGAAGTGGGCAGGTTTTTAATATCCTACCGACATGCTTCGGAATTTATATTTTATACAACAGTTGTTTCCTCCAAATGTTGCTTTCGGTTCGATGCATCTCCACTGACGAGACAATGAGGTGATCGAAACGCATATGGAGAGGAAACTACAGTTATATTTGTAGGAAATAAACTGTTTGCATATATTATTTCCTTTATCTGCTTGAAAGAGAATACATATAGCCAACTATTCAAACAGAGCAGATTTATTTTATTTCTTACTGAAATTTTAATTTTTAAAAATCTGTTGTGTTGTGTTATATTTATATTTTATACTAACATTTTTTGTTTCTTGGTGTGAAAGTATAATTTTATAATGAGTTTTTTCTTTAAAAATGGTAAGAGGAACTTCTTATGCTTCCGTAACTATGCGTTGAAAACTGGAGAACTCTTTTTAAATTCTCTAAAAATTCTGTTGTCAGAAATAATAAAGACAATAAGGAAAATGCGATATGACGTTCATAAATAAAAAAAGAACTTTAGCATTTCCTTTATTTTTGATTAATTAGTATCATTAAAAATTAAATATTTTTTTCGTACAACTTCCTTGCTTTATTTTATTATGTTAGATAACAAACCTTTCAAGATATCCGCCAATTTTTGGGTGAATAGAATATTACACAGTTTTGAATTTGCATACATTCCATATGTTCCTGCATATTTATTTAAATCTTTAATATCCAGTTTTCCCATCTTTGCAAACATCGATGATACATTAATTATTCGGGCTTTCGGAGATTTTTTCAATAATTCTAGAAATGAAATAAAAAATATCATTTATTTTTATATGGTACCTGTTACTACACAGTACACATCTGTGTGTATGTTCAGGATAATCTCGAAACAACGGAAACTTTAAGTTGGCAACACTTTTTTAACTGGCGGCCATTTTGTCAGCTGTCAAGTGATTTATGTTTAGTTTAGTTTGGCATTTCAACATGAATAGACTGACGCCTGAACAACGCTTCCAAATTCTGCAAATTTATTTTGAAAATCATGGTTCTGATCGAAATACGTATCGCGCACTACGTCCATTTTACGGTCAACATAATCGTCCATCAGAGCAATTAATTCGATTAACTATGGAACGTTTTCGCACCACGTTTACTCTAAAAGATAATACGCATCCACAGAGACGTCGTACAGTGCGTACAGAAGAAGTCATTGCTGCTGTAGAGCGTAGCGTAGAGGAAGACCCGAATCAGTCTATCCGCCATCGTGCACAGGAATTAGATATGTGTCCATTCACTTTATGGAAGATTTTGCGGAAAGATCTTGGTTTGCGTGCTTACAAAATCCAACTCGTGCAAGAATTGAAGCCACACATTCACCTAGCAAGGCGTAGATTCGGTGAATGGGCCCAAAACAAGATTGCCGTTGATCCCGATTTTCATAAGCGAATTTTGTTTAGCGATGAAGCTCACTTTTGTTTGAATGGATACGTTAATAAACAAAACTGCCGTATTTGGAGTGTATGTTGAGACACCGTTACATCCAGAAAAACTGACTGTTTGGTGTGCTTTATGGGCTGGTGGAATCATTGGTCCGTACTTCTTTAAAAACGATGCTGGTTAGAACGTTACAGTCAATGGTGACCGCTATAGAGCCATGATTACTGACTTTTTCGTTCATCAATTGAACAACTATGATGTGCAGGAGCTGTGGTTTCAACAAGACAGCGCAACATGTCACACAGCTCGTGCCACAATTGATTAATTGAAGGAAACGTTTGGTAACCGCATAGTTTCACGTTTCGGACTTGTGAATTGGCCTTCAAGATTGTGTGACTTAACGCCGCTAGACTATTTTCTGAGGGGATATTTGAAGTCGCTCGTCTACGCCGATAAGCCCGAAACGATTGATCACTTGGAGGACAACATTCGCCGCGTTATTGCCGATATACGGCCACAAATGTTGGAAAGTCATCGAAAATTGGACCTCCAGATTAGACTACGTCCGAGCCAGCCGTGACGGTCATATGCCAGAAGTCATATTTAAATTATGATGCCAGAAGGTTATTTTTCGAATAAAGTAAATTTCATGTCAATTTAAAAAATTCATCTTTGTTTTATTCCAGTTCCAGTTCTACACCTCTATAAAAACACCCTTTATTTTGTCACAGCGCCCTAGACGAGAAAGGTATATAGTCGTGTTCAACAACGTTTGATCTTTACAATCTGCCGACTACATGGTAGGAAACCACAACACTTCATTGAACATGACTGTACATTGACACTAATGACCAAGCACATAAATGAAGACAACCACAATTTGAGGTTCATATATAGTTATATATTCAACTGATACACAAGAATATATTATTACTAAAGAAAAATAAGAAAAAAAGTCAATGATACGGATGAGCTTGGTCATCTCCACACATTTCTTGCTCCAAGTTGATTTTTGAGTGATATTTGCTCTTTATTTCCACTACAGCTGAAAATTCGGTTTCGTTTAAATAGGATATTGTAAAGGAATGTGAATCCTTATAGCGTTTAAACTTAGCATGGAAAGGATATTATATCCACAAAAATTTCTCGACATTTTCTTCCTCAAATTATTTTGCGAACCATTCAGAGAGTTTCGAAAGGTGTTTCATGAAAAAGAACAGCAAGTCTTGAGAGACGACGAGCTCATGAACGGACGCGTATTTATGCAAATGTGGAAAATTATCTTGATCGCTATCCTAATTAATTTTTCTTATCCACAATTGTAGTTTTCTTCCAAATGCTGCAATCTTCTTCAATAGTTTCAAGATCTGCATGTTACTGCCTTGCAGAGATAGATTTAAGGCATTTTTCAAATATATCGCACAAATACGCCAGTTTTAGTAAAAAGTCTGGTTCAGCAAAGTATCTGGAGTTTGCGTGTCCTTGCTCTTCCAGAAAAGTGTGAATTTTTTGATGTAACTCAAATGGACGGTATAAGATATTTCTTCATGAAAGTTATCATGAAATGCAGTATAGAGCAAGTTGTTCATTATGGAGCAGAATATCAAATGCTTTTGCCACATCTAAAAATAATCTCAAAAGTTTATTATCATCTAAACATTGCTTAATTTTTCATTATAGTTTTTACAATAAGTTGTAAGTTTACAAACTGTACAAAAACAATTTCATAAGCTGGTGCTTTTGTCAAGTTCATTATTTTCGATAAATTAACCTTTTGAATAGGTGTTAAAAAAACATTATAATCCCTGGAAATTATGGAAAATTTCCATGAAAACTAAAACTGGACGTATAATTAAGCAGACCATTATCATTTTAATGAGCATTTTCAACTCTGAGGGTTAAAGCTTTGCTAGACAAATAGTTGGTAATAAATAATAAAAAAAAAAAATAATGAAAGCCAATGAGTATATGATACATATTACATTAGGGTTTCATAGCCGTTAATTTCACTTTTTTTATACCCATATTATCCTAGTACTTTATTTAGAATGTTAACTTACAGCTCTTTTTACTAAAATGTATAATTAAATATTGAAAATTAAATTTTAAACAGTGTTTCTTTAATTCATCAATGCATTCGCTTCGCCAGAGAAAATTATGTAGTCAACTCATTTTCTAAGAGTATCAAATCTATAGAACTTTAAGATATATAATATTTTCTGTAGGGTTTTGATTTTATGATAGCAGACCGTATTGTTTATCTATATCACCAGTTGTGAATATTACTTCTTGCCTATTTCAGCATAATTTTCGTGAAATAACCTAAAAAATCCTGCAAAAATTTAATATTATATTCAAATTTAAGATATATAATCGTTTTGATGCTACATATTGTTCTTATTTAAGTTCCTTCACCAATTTCTGCATAATTTTAATATTCACTCAAATCCCAAAAGTATATTCTTACTTAAGAAACGAATTAAAATTTTTTGATATTCAATATTTCGAAAATAATATCGTCAAATTGATAACTAATCAAACAGGTAATCAGCAGCAAACGCTCTGGTGATTCTAAGTAGACAGAATTGTGAGAAAATTCAAGTTATTT
This sequence comes from Diaprepes abbreviatus, assembly GCA_034092305.1. Taxonomy (NCBI): domain Eukaryota; kingdom Metazoa; phylum Arthropoda; class Insecta; order Coleoptera; family Curculionidae; genus Diaprepes; species Diaprepes abbreviatus. Next base: position 3,021,436 of record JASJET010000071.1, on the reverse strand, counting down.
TGAGACAATATTCCATTCTAAAATGTAATAAAAACAAGATCTCTTTGGTATATGTCACTTCTCATATATATTAAATTTTTTGCTACCACAACAGTCTCTATTGTTTTCGGTCTTCCCTATCCCCTGGAAGTAAGTTTCTTTCGGACATGGCTCGGTTAATGCCCTTAATCCAGGTAACTTTTGGTCTTCCTCTTTTTGTTTTTTCATTCGGTGTCTATTTTAGGATTTGCTTTGGTAGACGTTCGTCCGCCATTCTCTCCACATGTCCATTCCATACCAGCTGACGTTGTTCGATTTCATCGAGAATAGTTTTCTTTACGCCCATAATCTCTCTAATTCTCTCGTTGGTTATCCGTTCGATCCTTGACTTTCCGGCAGATCTTCGCCAAAAGTCCATTTCAAGAACCAGCAGTTTACGTTCTAAAGTTTTATTTATCTGCCATGTTTCACATCCATACAATACAACGCTTTTAAATATTGCATTATATAAAAGATGTCTTCTTTCCTTGGAGATGTTTGTTGACCATAATAGTGAGTTTAGGCAACCGATAGCTTTTTTCCCTTTAGTTATTCGCTCCAAAAGTTTATATATGTGACAAATAAAGTACAATCTTGTTCATATTACTTATGAGAAAGTTGTTGCATGAAGTACACCACAACGTGTCTGCCGTTTAGCGAAGAGCCAGCATACTACATAAACATAACCATGTATACTACACATTGACGTATTATTTATCTAACCTTGTGCTTTTTCATTGTAGTTGATGTTTTTTCGAAATGATATATATCTAGAAACCTTCTCATTTATGTCGAGAAATATAAGTAAAAATTTGTTTGCTATTCATTGACTAGTTTTTTTGTTAACCCTGGACAAACAAAAACACCAGAAAGCTATAGGTCAATAGCCCTTTTCAGTTCGTGTTACAAACTACTGGGAAGGCTAATTTACAAACGGATTGTCAAACACACTAGAGTGGAATAGGCAGGTTTCCAGAAAAATCGAAGCTGCTGACATCAAGTTCTCTCTCTCTAACAATGTTTATAGGAGCCGGTTTCCAAAAATTAAATGAATCATCAGTGGTTTTTATTGGCCTTACAGCAGCATATGACCATAGTCTGGTGACACGACCTTGCATAAAAGTTTCTAAAAACCACTTAGTGCAAAATAATAACCAGACACGCTGAAAGCATGCTAACCGCCGAGTACATATGAATGAATTTACTAGCAAAAAAGGAACCCTGAATACTTGTTTCTTCCAGGGGTTAATACGCGCCCCTTTGCTTTTAAATTTGTATGTGTCTGACTTGCCAGAAACGTCTTGATTATGCTAGCTACATGGCCTTAGGATTTAGTCATCAAAACTTGTCTGTAACGGAGGACTCCCTGAGTTAAAATTTGATAGTCATGTGTAAGTACTTTACGAAATGGAGACTCAAGTCTAGCATATTGCCTTAAGCACAATAAGTTCCCCAATCGTACCAACTTAGCTGCAAAACTAAAAACTTGGAGTAACATTATTTCTAAATTGAGCTATTCCTCCTGGGGATCTATGGGCAATACATTGCGATGCTTTGTCATCGGATTGGTATATTTAGCGGCAGAGTATTGCTCCCTAGTCCACACAGGAGAATGACGGATGCCCAACTAAATAACTCTATACGGATGATAGGTGGAACCATGAAACCCACTCTTACTTACTGGCTGCTCACTTTGAGCAACTTTTCACGCCTCATCTTCGTCGCCTAACCGCTCTGTGCAGAAAATACAGAAAAATTCAGAAAAACTAGCATCTCAAATTAAACAAAGATATTACTCAACTAGGTTACAGACTGCGTCCCAGAAAACAACACATCTAAACGGCTAAACTTCTGATAACCCACAATTTGAACCTGAAACCAAAATGGGAATCAAAGTGGTGAGATAGTGTATTTTTTAACATTCACTGCGTCCTCCCAACCAAATAAACACCACCTGGCTTTACTTTGCCTCGTAAAACTTGGAGCACATTAAACGAAATCCCCACAAATGTGGAGTGTACACCGACTCCCTTTTCAGATGAGGTAAATCCACAACTAGTGCATATGACTGCGATGAAGAAAGTCAGAAAATTCACAATCTTGTCTACGATTGCAACAATCGACCTAGTGTTTGTACAACTGAAGACTGCATATGTAGCCATATGATAAATAAAAAAATAAATATAAAAATAATTTGAACTTCATTATACAGTCGGGCCAATATTTTTTTAGAAACGATGGAGTAATGAGGCCAGCTGGAAGCATGGCGATACCCTTCAAAAATGATATTACTCAAAGTTATAACCCAGATGATGCCCTGGAAGGAACATTCCTCAAGGTGTAACTGAAAAATTGCTCTTTAATACTGGGTTCTTTATACTTGTGTCTGAAAACTTGAATATTGATATTTGTGATGTTTATGCATGTAATACAACAGGGCCAATATTTTTTTTTTTGTAATCCTTTGTAATGTGTAATAACATCACTTAACAATCTTAGCGCCTAGAATGATTTTTTGGCCGATTACTAAGTTGTCTGAACATACTAAGGTTTTTCTTATGTAGACTTAAATTTTAAAGTTATTGAATTGTTTCTCATCCTGCAAAATAAGAAAGAACTAATTTTATATCCAATACTTAAAAGTATAACTTAAATTATACTTTAAAATTACTGGATTATTTTCCCAAGAGATGGTTAATACATTGTTCAGCATTTTGAAACTTTTGTCGCTCTCTGATATTTTTTTGGTTGTTTTTGTGTCTACTGTAATGTGTTGAATCTAAATATAAGCTCAGTTTTTACCTATCACCCATAAGTTTTTAAGGAAGAAAAGAAAAATATAAAATATGAGAAACCGAAAGCATAAGAAATCTATTGAATTTTCAGAGATTTAAAATAAATCAGTTAAGCATAATACAATCAAATAAATTATTTTGTTATCTTTTTCGCGTATATTCATCGGTATTGGTTTCATGTTTGATGGTTTAACAGTAGTCCGCTAACATGTTTGGGATCCATTTCCTCTATACGTTACCCGTTATATTCATCTGGTGTTTTCTAGAAACATCGGGAATCCAAAGTACCAGAAGTGACGACATAATTCCTGTATACAGGGGCCCTTCAATAAACAGCTGATCCTTCGACAATTACCGAGTATGGTGAAATTTGGATTTGCATTGAGTAATTTCCGTTATTTTAAGCCCTAGGAGGTTGAAACTTTGTAGATGCAGAATCATCCCCAGACGCCTTTCGTGCGGTGTTGCTAGATTGTACATAATTTTTCCAAACGTAAAGAAAACGTAGATTTTGCAACGTCGCATCCTGGTATGATATAACAACTTATATATCGCATCGGTACATTCTTATACCTGCTTTGCAATCAATCAAAATATGTTGTTGATGTTCTCTAGGTTTTGCTACTTAATACGCAAATTTACAGATCATTGTAAAGCTTACATAGGTAGAAATTATCAAAATAACATATTGGTTTAGCGAGGAGAATTTTCATGTAGAACAGTATAATTATGCTATTGACCTCAAAGTCATATTATATTGTTTCGAATTTCACGACAAAAAATCACCTTTCTCAAAACTGAAAAAAGTTAGAGTTGAGTTGATTATCTATCAAAGCTAATTTTTGCACTTTTTCTGTCATTGTTATTTGTATACCACCCAGTTTCATGGCTTACGATGATTTATTCGTAAATCTTAACGCCTTGCCGACTTTGAATGGGTTCTCGAATATGTTGTTTTTGGGTGATTTTAATATTTCCGAATATACATCTGCAGACATCAGTTGTACAACGGACAGTCCAATACTACATGTTATTAATAATTTTGTTAAATTCTATAACTTGTATCAGTTCAATAATGTAAAAAATCACAACAATCGGCTTCTTGATTTGGTGTTTGGCCCACTGTTAATAACATGCCCTTATCGAACGTGCAAACAAAACAAATTTAAATTAAAGGAACGATACGCATATAATTTTATAAATGCTGATTTTCCTAAGATGTACCAGCTTCTGCTCGACAATGACTGGTCTTTTTTTCATGAGGGTCTTGCTGTTGAAGAGTGTGACGGTATTTTATCAGCATATAGATGTAATTCTTAATGAGACGGTACCAAAAACCTTGTTCAGGTATAGTAAGTACCCTCCTTGGTTCACTAAGGAGGTAATTTGCTTATTAAAAAATAGAGAGTTGCTATGGCGGAAATATAAAAAATCTAATGAAACTTGGGATTATTTATCTTTCAGCAATGCTAGGACAGTCGTTAAAAATCTTATCCGTACGTCCTACAGTATTTATCTTGCGAATGTTGAAACGAAATTTAAAAATAATCTCCAATCGTTCTGGTCCTACTTATCAAGATCAGGAAGTAACTAATCCCACTGACTTCGTAAATTCATTTGCGAAATTATTCAAAGAGTCCTCTATTGTTTCTGCACCTTATGTACCTACTTCTAGTCATGGTTGCAATTCTTACCCTATCTCATTATCTAAAATAATGCCTAAGGACGTTGAGAAAGCCTATAAAAAAATGAAGACCAAATTCACAGCGGGATCTGATTCTATTCCTTCGTTTGTCGTAAGGGATTGTGTTGGGGCGTTTGCCGAGCCGTTGTCTATAATCTTTAATTTATGCATTCAGGAATGAATTTTTCCTGATCTATGGAAGGAATCAAAAATCTGTCCAGTTTTTAAAAAGGATGATAGAACCAGGGTCAAAAATTACCGCCCCATAGCGATAATGTGCAATTTTGCAAAGGTGTTTGAGCGAGTTTTGCAGGAACAAATATCTTTTTGCATAGCGCATCTTATGATCGATCAGCAGCATGGTTTCGCTTCTGGAAAGTCAACCGTGACTAATCTTTTTACTATTGCGCAGTGTGTCTCAGAGTGTATTGCTTCTGGCACTCAGGTTGATGTCGTTTACACAGATTTTTCCAAAGCGTTTGATCGACTTGATCACGGTGTTTTACTCTCCAAACTGTCGGACCTTGGTTTTAATGACAACCTTATTAGATTTCTCGAAACTTACCTATTAAACCGCTCTCACTATGTTGAATACCTTGGTTATAGATCTAGTAATTTTATAGTAACGTCGGGTGTTCCTCAAGGATCTGTTTTGGGTCCTTTACTTTTTAACATTTTTATTAACGATATCACATGTGGGTTGAGTAACAGCTGCCTACTTTATGCAGACGGTTTAAAGATATTCCGGAACATATAGGATCCTGGCGGTTGTTTGAGCCTTGAACTGGATCTCATGAAATTAAATGCTTGTTGTCTAAAAAACAAACAGCCTTTGAACGTAGACAAGTGTAATGTTATGTCATTCTCAAGAAGTAAAATGCCTCTGCTGCATGATTATGGGATCAGCGTTCTTCTAAGGCGAGTTACCTGCATTAAGGATTTGGGAGTCACGTTTGACTGCAGACTTACGTTTGTCAATCATATTAATGATATAGTATCGAGATCTTACGGAACGCTGGGCTTTCTAGTGAGATCTAGTCATGAATTTCAGTCGTTCCAGGTCATAAGTACGTTATATTATTCTCTCGTACGAAGCAAATTGGAATATGCCCCAGTTATCTGGCATCTGTATTACCATGTACACTCTGATAAATTAGAAAAAATTCAGTGTCGTTTCTTAAGATTCCTAAGCTTTAAATCGGAAGGATTTTATCCACTGCCTACTACATCTCGCGAAAGCCTATTGACAAGATTTGATTTCACAACTCTGGAGAAGCGCAGTAGCGAAGCTCGTGTACTTTTTTGTATAAACTCGTTAACAACAAGATTATAGCAACTGATTTGCTCGCGAGAGTTCATTTTCATGTTCCATGGATAACTAGATCTCCAGTATTTTTCCATTTGCCGAAACCAAGAACTAATGTATTACAATTCTCCCCATTATATGTGATGTGTTCTCTCTATGATCGCCTGAAAGACAAATTGATATATTTTACAACAACTATTCTGTTGTCAAATCGTTTATTTACAATTATCTATGATTGATTTATATGCTATGTTATACTTATTGTACTGTCTATATGTAATTTTAGTATTTATGTAAGTCTCTTCTTTTTCCTGCCTAATAATAGGGACTATGGTCCTGTAGGGCAACGTAAATAAATAAATAAATAAAAATAAATAAAATTTTAAAATGAGTATAAAATTACAACATCTACACGGGCCGTGCTGACTGCACGGTATCTGTTATATCCCGACAACTAACTTGAATTTTGGATTACAAATGATGTTAATTTTGAAGGTTTTTTCTTGTATTTTCATTTGAAATTAATCTAGGAAAATTAAAAGGCAGGAGCAAATTTGGGGGCGTATATTTCACGAAAGAGGATACTATATTAAAAAAAATGTGATATATTACATGTGATAGTTACATTTTAACGATACTTTAGTAGCTGGGGTAAATGAAATAAAAATTTACCCCAATTTTAGATATCAAAATTTTTTTCCACTTTCTATTTACGTCTATCTATGGGTTAATTAAAAACAGAAGTGTAAAATTGTATTGCAATAGCTGACGAAGTCAAAAGGCTGTAATATTCAGACGGCAAACAGACTTATAGAAGGACATTTAGTGGCTAAGGAACCCTAAAAGGGATTTTCTCAACCAATATAGAACTATAAAATCTAAGCTAAAAGCAGTCTTAATAATAATATCATTTTGGTAATTACAAACCGCCCGTTTGATATTATATCGAGTTCTCTAATCTATTATTTTCCGCCACTTGCTTTGATCATAGTGTTTCTGACTGTTCTGATTAGTTGAACAATATATGGAAACCTTGTGATCGAGGATAATTGCTAAAGTTTACTGAGAAAAGTCAGGAAATGGATACGAGCGGACCGATAATTACCATAGTAATGGAGTTAGCCAACTTTAATTTGGCTTTTTTGTCGGGAAATGTGGAACGTGGAAAAATTTTACATGAGTTATTGCTTGCTTTATTTGCGTGATATAATTAATGCCAGGAAAGTTATGGGCAGTTTTATAAGCAAAAAGAAGGAAGAAATTATAGGGGGACAATTATTGGTGCTTTAAAAGGTGATATCAAGTTATTTATGTAAATTTTCTTGGGATTAAAATGGAGCCTTATGAAAGGTAATTCAGGGTTGATGATAAAAACAGTTAAAAATAAAAATACGTACTCTTTATGACATTCTTATGTGTTTCGTTGGATTTTGATGCCTAGAGAATTTTATTAACTCTGCAGTAGTAGCGTAAGGTCTATGGGATCGACGCAAAAGGGGTTTTGGCTGTATAGTCTCGAAACATCACCTACGACTGCACCATTTCAGATATGCCTTCCGCTGCACAAGATAATTCTTCAGTATGCCTACGACTTCAGTGAGACTAAGGCTATTCCAGTTATTTTATGATTTGGTGTGACCGATACGACCATTTATGTGAAAATTAAACAGCGTGCAATATTTAAGCGAGGTAAGTTATTTTAGCAAAATGTTATTTTATTTACTATAATCATGATTATGTCATCATTTGTACGTATATATATATATATATATATATATATATATATATATATATATATATATATATATATATATATATATTATACCAAAATGATTTGCTAAAAACACTTTTTATTGTAGACGAGTCATTTCGACAAAGAACACCTTCGTTTATTGGAATTAATGGAAAACGTGCCAACCGATGATGAGTGTTTAGATTGATCGGATGAAGAACTAAGCTCTGAATAGAAAGTGGCGAATTGGAGTAAGCATTTTCTGAGCAGCAAATATTTTGTGAAGCTATGGAATTGGATTTTTCTGCTACCCCATCCAGAGTTGATAATTGCTTAAGTTTTGTTGGCAAAAATAATACAATAAATGGGTAAAAAGATCGTCCATGCCACAAAAGACGAAAACAAGATCAGACAACCTTGTGAGATGTTTACCAGCACCAAGCAGATTTACAAGAGATTTAAAAACGCCTATTGAAATATGGAAATATTTTTTTAATGATGAAATCATTGATATAATTGTCGAGTGTAAAGCTATTGAAATTTTCGAAGCAAATTTCTCACGCGAAAGGGATGTGAAGTTTACAAATTCTGACGAGATTCATACACTTTAAGGTTTACTGTATTTGGCATGGAAACATCGAGATGATCATTTGATTTTAGAAGACATCTGGCATCCCGGTGGGTCTAGTATTGAAATATTTTGTTTCGTGATGGCACTTAAAAGATCCAGTTTTTTGATGACAACCCTTCGATTTGATGACAAGGCTACTCGAGAAGACTGCCTAAAAACGCGACAAATCGCGTTGTCGGCATGGATACCACCGTTCACCATATGTCACGATAGATGAGATGCTATTATTCCCTCAAAACAAATACAAAATAAAGAACATGGTATCTTCTTTGTATATCTTGAGTCGGGTAGGCCCATATACTCGCTTCTTGTATTGATGGACTTTTTAAGACTTAGAATGATAAGACTGGAAATTTGGTTTTTATGCCAGTTAATTTAGAAGAAAGTGACCCAGGTTAATGGTCAAGTATATAATCTCGAACGTAACGGTAATATGGCCGTGGTGTCGATGTAAGACTGTGCGATCTTTGGATGAGGGCGTTTGTGGAATGTAATGCTCTTTCCAAGTACTTTTCTATTGAGTTTCTAATGAAAATATCAAAGGTGTCAGAGTTTAGGTCCCTGTGTATTATGGTATTTCTTATAAAGTATGGGGCCCCACAAATCATGCGAAGCACCTTACTTTGGAACCTATCTAGTCGTTTAAATCTAGTTCTGCCCGTGGTGATCCAGGTTCGTAGCACCAAAGGACAGAATAGATCGTAAAAAAAGCTTGTAATTGATAAGCTTGTCTTTAAGACTTAATTTGCTGTTTAAAATAGAAAACAACCCTTGCTTTGACCAAAATATAATCAGTAGTTTTTGTCCAATTAAGTCCCTTATCGAAGACTAGTCCCAAGTATTTAGCGCTCTCCTGCCAGGGAACACGAGTATTAAAGATGGATGTGTTGGAGACCTTGATTTGGAGAACATAGCGGCCTAAGATTTGTTTGGGTTTAATTTGATTTTCCAATCGGTCATTAGTCTTTCTAATTTAATAATATGTCTTTGTAATCTCAGTATTACGAGACCTGAGGAAGTCGCAAATACGGTATCATCGACGAATAGATTAAATTTGCTTCTATCGTCAACAGGAATATCTGCTGTGTAGAGATTAAAAACGTTGGAGATAGGGGAGAGCCCTGAGGTACTCCAGCCCTTATTTGTTTACATTGTACCATCTATTGACACTACAAATGACCTGCCTTCTAGAAAACTTGAGATTAGTCTAATGAGATAGCTTAGAATTCCCAGCCTTATAAGTTTGACTACAAGACCTTTATGCCTTTCTTTGTCAAAAGCCTTGCTTATATCAAAGAATATTGCACCTGTATGTTATCATTTGTCAAATCCCTGAATGATCATTAAGGCTAGCCTGGTGGTCTGTTGAATGCTACTATGGCCGCTCCTGAAGCCGAACTGCTCCTGTATCAAGATATTCCTCTCAGTTATGAAATCAGTCAGTTTGTTCAGGATAATGCGTTCTATTATTTTCCCAAGATTGAGAAGCAGGCTAATAGGCATGTAGTTGGTAATGTTTGTAGCCCTTTCACCTCTCTTTCTAATAAAAATTAACTTAGCCACTTTCCCATCTGAAGGAAAATATCCTGATTGTATAACGGCGTTTACTATATTTGTTATAGCAGAGAGGGTCGTGTCTGGTGCACGCCTCAGGGTTGCGTTCGGAGACCATCCAGACTCGGCGCTTTTTTCACTTCAAGACTCGCGGCAATCCCTTTAACTTCAGCAAAACCAAATATTGGTGTGCCTAAGTTATTAAACTGAACGGTTTGTATATCTGGACAGTGTGATTAATCTGGATTTCCAGCACGGGCTCTAAAGGTGTTGGCAATATGTAATGCAAAAATAGTTTTATACCAGCATCATGGAGGTGTATGTGGGTCTTCAGCTTGATGGTCCATTTAAATTATCCAGTAGTTCTAATGAAGTTGTTATGCGACTTTCACAACATATACAATGTTTATCAGTGTGCCGCTTTTTAGGCAACTTTATTTAAAGAAATTGACAGCAGTAGATACTATTCGTAAAAACAAGCAAAAATTGCCAATCATATTTACTGCTTCTGTTGTATTTTTGGTTTTAGTCGTGAATGTACCCTTATATCATATGTTTCCAAGGCAGAAAAAAACGTATTACTGTTATCTACAATGCATCATAATGATGATATAGATAAAGAAATTGGCGATCGGTTCAAATCAGTAATAATGACAGCATACAACAAACCAAAAAGTGGTGTTGACACGGTTGACAAAATGGTGCTCGTAGATGGCCATTCGTAATTTTTTATTCAATGATGAATATTGCTGCAACAAGTTCTCATATAATTCATTGTTCAAACTTTGTCGCATGATCTATTCCAGTCCTATTTACGAAGCAGATCTAATATTCCGAATACTCCACGATCTTTAAGATTGCGATTAAAGGAAATAACGGACCAGGTAGCAGCCGAACCTCCATTTGAATGGGCAGAAATTGGAAGATATGGCTTTTGTGAGTTCAAAAAAATGGAAATATAATTGAGAACAGTGCGAAACTTTTTTGTGTCCAAAATATTTGGCAGGACTTTGTAGTGAGTGTAAAAATGGTTCTTACTAGTTACTTTGCACGGTTACGATTAGAGTTATAAAAATGCGATGAGTAAAGTATGATCAATATTCGCAGAAGTTCGTTAAAAATATTATTGTTGGTGGTGCCAGTATGTAAAATTTTCAAGCAATGACGCGTTGTCACAGATAAAAGTAAAGCTGACGGATCATCAATATGCCACAAATCCTTTATACATAGAGTGAATTAAAAAAATAGAAAATCGTTTCGACAAAACAATATTGAAGCTTTATCGAACTATTTTCTGGAATCATGAGACTCTTTTAAAACTGATTTGTGAAAATTACATCAAAGGCGCTGTGGGATACTTAATTAATAGTTGTCATAATTAATTTGCACCCCTGAAGAAAGTACAAGCATTCAGGAGGATATGGCAGAGAACATTAATCCAACATCTTTTGATAACTTACATTTAACAGAAAATAATTAACTTATACTGACGTTTGTTATATCATGTATTCAAGCATTAATAAAGGTTAAGTAGTTTAAAAACAATCGTTTTCTTATTTAAATTAAGAGAAATAATTTAGGTCAGATTTGGAAAAACTTGGCCGATAAGGTACTGGTGAAAATCAAGTCAATATTCATTCCAGTCCATTTCAGTTTTCAGATTAGCCGGGACAGACGCGGCTGGGAAACTTTCTTTTATAACTAAGCCAATCAACTGCGTTTTTTTTTCGAACTCTCAAATGGGCGTAACTTTTTTTAGTTTTAATTCAATTTTAACAAACTTCTTTTAATTTGTCCTAAAATTTGGAAGCCTACACTCACAAATACCCTATTTGTATTTTACAAGGGGTGGTTAAAAATAGGATTACCATTTTGATAAAACTGAAACGTTTTTATGAGACTGTAAACAATATTTGATCTCTAACCAAATTTTGCTCAAAATTTAGAAAAATGGTTTTAAATATTTTCTCGAGAAAAAGATTGTTATTAAGTTGTAACTTTAAAAAAAAAACTGTATTGCTAGTTTTTTAAGAAGTTACGTTTAGTCGTAAAATCCAGGTGATTTAAAAAATTAATTTCTCCTTCTGAAACTAAAATAATTGTGATGGTTTTAAAATGAATATGAATTCTTAGCAAGATATATTTATTTTGACCATTTACGTTAATGTTAAAAAAATATTTTATGGAAGATTTCAATATACAAACAAGCAAAGAAAAATTCTAACATTTTTAGTGTCAGTCAGTAATGTTCCAAGACAAGACGGGAAGAAGGTACGATCTCATCTCTTCTCGGCTCAGACTAATGTTATCTCCTCTCGATCTCGAAAAATTTGATCTCAGTATGAAAGCAATAGGATATTTTAAAAAAATTTAAAGGACACGTTCCCAGATAAATACACAGGGTGTTTGATACATCGATAGAATGTTTTGAAGAAGTGATAGAGAATGTCATTTTGAATAATTTATGTCATATATGCTTTAGTACAAAAATGTACGGTTGTCGAGTTAAAGTGCATTTTATAATTTTTCGTTTTTCTGGCAATTGGTGAAAATTTAATTTTTATGATACTGGTATAATTTTTCGGTTTCAAATATATTTTTTTTTAATTCTTTGATTCATATATTATAATAACAACAAGAGGACTAAAATTAAAATATCACACAGAAAACTGTGCACTCAAAAATTTTATTTATCTACGAAAATTCAAGTTTCATTCTTAGATTTGAGTGATATTTTTTTCTAACAGTGAAAAAAATCAATGCATTCAATTTATTTTAAAAATAACCTTGTTGAATTACTTTTACAGTGGTGTATCGAAACCCGTATCAGTAAAATATTACATACGTTAAATTCAGGGAAGATATTCATATTAACGAAATTAACAATTTTCTATATTTATTTTTTCTTTCCTAAAATTACCAAAGTCACATTAAGTATTATTTTATATGTTATGTTCGAAATGTGATTATTTCTAATACATTTTCGGGCCCTTTTCTTCACTTGGGTGGTGGTTACGCCTAGTCTCATTTTTTCCTTAAGTGTGAGACCTGCTTCGTTAATTCTTTCAATTAGTTGATTGCGGTTCATTATTTCAACTTTATTGACAAGTTCTTTCGTATGTCTCCAGATGTGAAAATCTATAGGCGTCAAGTCTGGGAGCCTCGCAAGCCACAATATCGGACCATTTCTTCCTATTCAATGATTAAGAAATGTTTCATTTAAAAAATCTCTTACATTAAACCGATAATGTGCTGGACATCCGTCGTTCTGAAAAATTATTCTGTCTATTACGTTCAATGGTATTTTAAAAACTCTAAGTAATTGTCTCCGTTTAAATGGTCAGGAAGGAAATATGGCCCAATGAAAGTTCTTCCGATTACTGCTCCCTATACATTTACACTGAATTTCTGTTGAAAGGATATTTGTTTTTTTTGTTTGCTGATTTTTATCAGCCCAATAATGCAGATTATGGAAGTTGGTGATTCCCTCCCGAGAAAATTTCGATTCATCGGACCATAAAATACTTTTTAAGAAAAGTCCATCTTCCATATCAGCTTTAACAAATAACGCCAGAACAGAATTCTTCATGCTGGATCACCTTCTTCAAGGCCTTGAACCGAGGTGTAATGGAATGGATATTTTCCTTCAACTTTTATAACGTTCCATACTTTCCAAGTAGACAATTAAGCTGATTAGCTACCTTTCTAGTGGTTGGATCTGCATCAAATGAATCCAAAATTTGTTGTTCTACTTCGACAGCATGTCTGTCTGCATGCAATCTTTCTCTGAAAAGAAGATTACCGGTTTCACAAATACGGCGCTATGTGTTAATAAAAACTTGTACATTGGGAACTCTTCTTCCAGGAAATCGATCTATACCGAGATCTTTGATCTGCAGCTGCATTCCCGTCTGCTCTACCATACATGAAAATTATATTAGCGTTTTCTAAACTGGAAAAAGTAGCCATCGTTTTGTCAACAACGCAATTTTAAATTTAGCAAGTGAACACTGAACTGGTATACAACGCAACCGCAAGATGTATGCGACCAGCACTAAAACCGATATCATCTTGGTTGGCTAAAAAAACTGGTTGTTTATATATTAGTGTTTTTATTTTTTTATGTTTATTTTACAAATAACAATTACCGGCCTGGTGATCAGAAACACAAAAATTCATCTTTTAGGCGTTCAAAACATCCAATGCAATACATTAGATATTTTGTTTTCGTTAATATGAATATCTTCCCTGAATTTAATGTATGTAATATTTTTTTTTGATGCGGGTTTCGATAAACAACTGTAAAGGTAATTCAAAGTTATTTTTAAAATAAATTGAATGCATTTATCTGTCTCACTGTTAGAAAAAAACATCACTAAAATCTAAATTGAAACCTGAATTTTCGTAGATAAATAAAATTTTTGAGTGCACAGTTTCCTGTGTGTTATTTTAATTTTATTCCTCGTGTTGTTATTATAGTTTATGAACCAAAGATTAAGAAAAAAATATATTTCAAACCGAAAAATTATACCCGTATAATAAAAATTAAATTTTCAATCACCAATTGCCAGAAACCCGAAAAATTATAAAATGCCCTGTAAATCGACAACCGTGCCTTTTTGTACTAATGCATATATAGCATAAATTATTCAAAATCACATTTTCTATCACCTCTTCCAAACTTTCTATCGATGTACCAAACACCCTGTATAGCTTAATTGAAATTTCCCTAAAATTCAAAAATCTTAGTATTGTCTAATTCTAATTGATTTTTTATTCGCAAAATAAGGATTTACGTTCTCTGTATATGAACCTTTTTCCTCCTCAGCTTATTTTCATCCATTGTGAGATATAGGCTCCCTCTAGTTGTATCTATGTTTCTCAGTCTCAGTTCTCCTTAACGGAAATACAAAGCCTTAAAAGGGTTTTATCCTTATCCTTATCCTTATTCGCTCTTACTTTTGATCCGACTTGTATAGTTTAATGAAATTTAAATATTTTATAGATGCATAAAGACTCATTAAACCATACTACAATAGACGTTTTAGACCATCAGAGAAGTCAGGAACGGACTTGCAGCCAAACTCGTTGGGCCTAATTTTTGACAGCTGCCATTTTACAGAGCTAATATCTAATTTTTTAAATACTTTGGTCATTTCTCTTTAAGAAAGGTACTCAATTTATTTCGATAAGATGGGCGGTTTTCAAGATAAATCGGTTTTTATGTGAAATACTCAAAAGTTACTAATGCTAAATACAAATAGGTAAATATCAAGTTGTTATTGTCAATACCTATATAATGAATTACTATTGACAGAACTTGTCAAAACTGCCTTCAATTAAAAATAATTCTAAAAAAAGGAAGAATATTTTTACGCAGAGTACACTGAAATGCATTTAATTTATGGTGAAGTGCTGTCAAATTCTTTGAAGGCAAGAAGACTTTATTCCAAAAACCTTTCAAAGTGTTGATCGAAGCTTAAGGGAAACAGATAAAACATGATTAGAAACAAATTAT
Organism: Diaprepes abbreviatus; assembly: GCA_034092305.1. Classification (NCBI taxonomy): domain Eukaryota; kingdom Metazoa; phylum Arthropoda; class Insecta; order Coleoptera; family Curculionidae; genus Diaprepes; species Diaprepes abbreviatus. Next base: position 3,006,198 of record JASJET010000071.1, on the reverse strand, counting down.
TAGGGTTAGCGAATTAATTTTTTACATGTTTTATTCAGGGTCATTGTTACTGCGACGTGACGGCGAGGGCCCTCCCAGGAGAGCACGATACCCTCACGTCCTCTATAAAATATCAAAAATTTCACTAAGTTATACAAGTCGGTTCAAAATTTAGAGCCGGTAAGATAAACTGCTGGGTACCCTTTTAGGATTTTGTATCTCCGTTAAGGATCATTTTAGAATTTTTTTTCTATAACAAAGTAGGGTTATTTTGACCTCCCCTGTTTGCTTTTGAGAAATTAGGAGGTACTTACCAGACACCCTGCATATAAATATGTACCTAGAAAACATTTTTGCGTGCTACGCGGGTGAGGTGTAAAAACAATCTTCTTTTGAGTTGGCTTTTCTGAACCTCTCCCAATATGTAACCAATATTGTATTTTTATTTGTAAATTTAGAAACAAAAACCTTTATTATTGTTATTAACAATTTGTACTCGATTAGGTCGAGCATTGAGATAAAGTTCCTTCCAATATTTCGCAAATAGACCAACTATTTTCTATCTTTAGAAATTTATAACTCAATATACATTGTTACCTTGTATAAGTTTTTAAAAAATTCTCCTTGAAAACACCTATAACTTTCGAATTAACTAAGCAGAAAAAACAATGCGAATAATTCACGAATTATCTTATTTACTTAATCTATAACCTTTTTAACAAAGTTGGGGCGATAACTAGAACATTTATTCGTTTAACTACATGTTTTTAAAACTTCCATACCATTAAATTTAATATAACAATTTTTTCTATGTAGATCCATCATAAATTAGGCGGATATGACAGAAGATTTTGTTATTTATTTCAATTTATGTTTGTGGATTTCTCGGGTCGAGGAAAACATCACCTGAAAATGATTTTCCTCGGTTTTCTGACAGTAATTTTTTAAACAAGACTGATGTTTTGAAAAATTCATAATTGGTTATGATAAGATTTTCAGAGGTCATATAAAAAAAACAGGTACAAGAGAAATGTAAAAAATTTATTTATGATTGATTTAGGTAAGACGTTTTAGATTGATTTAAAAATGAATCTTGGCTTTACCCGATTAACTTTTCAATATCTTTTCTGGCCACTTCGAATTTTTTGTCAGGAAACGGACACAGGCTAAAATATCGGTGGTTTATTACTTTAGAGTTAGAGAATTTGAATGTAAAAATTCAGGTAAATAAATTACAAAAATACACTGTTAAAAGTAAATAAAGAACAACTCCTAATAAGCTCTCTTTCTTTCTTGATTATGAGTTCTACAAAATGTTATACTATTTCTTACCAAGCAACAATATTGTCAACAAAACCGGTCCGAAATAGTTAATCTGCATCAGAATTTGTAAACCATCAGCAGTAGTTTTGTTTCCTATTCCAGCAGCCCCAGCATTGTTCACTAAAATGTCTATTTGGTTCTCGGATTTTAAAATATCAGCTGCAGCATCTTTTACTGACTGAAGAGATGTAAAGTTTACCTAAAATACAGAACTACTCTTATGAAAGTGATATTAAGGAAAACGTTGAAAAAATATATTATATATATATATATATATATATATATATATATATATATATATATATATATATATATATATATATATATATGTTTATGCGGCTTTCACGGATTCGTCCGTGTTGGATGCAATAGCAGTGGATATATCCACATTATGCCGTTGTAGTGATGAAATCACATTCAGGAAACGTACAACTATATGCAACTCCGTGAATGAATGAAGTGAAATGCGAACAGTAAATGCAAACTTTGTTCCATCATATCCTTTCCATGTTAGAGGTTGCACAGTTTGAATAAATTGGTACAGAAACCAATTTATCCTAATCCACCACCATCGAGATGATGGCCTACCTGTACCACCATACCGAGAAGAAAGTCAAAACTTACCCTCCCCGCCACAGTGATACGGCAGAGGTATATGTTTCGTCTCTACTAGACTCATCAGGGTACCTACATGCACCTGTCTGTGCAAAAGACAGAACATAGAAAGGATATTATGGAACGAAGTTTGCATTTACTGTTCGCATTTCACTTCATTCATTCACGGAGTTGCATATAGTTGTACGTCTGCTGAATGTGATATCAGCACTACAACGGCATAATGTGGATATATCCACTGCTATTGCATCTCACACGGAGGAATCCGTAAAAGCCGCATAAACATATATACGCCATCCGGCGGGAGGTCGGCGAAGCCGCGTTCAGTGTTGTATACTTCCTTCTGATCTGTCTTTTGCACAGACAGGTGCATGTCGGTACCCTGATGAGTCTAGTAGAGACGAAACATGTACCCCTGCCGTATCACTGTGGCGGGGAGGGTAAGTTTTGAGTTTCTTCTCGGTATAGTGGTACAGGTAGGCCATCATCTCGATGGTGGTGGAATAGGATAAATTGGTTTCTGTACCAATTTATTCAAACTGTGCAACCTCTAACATGGAAAGGATATGATGGAACGAAGTTTGCATTTACGGTTCGCGTTTCACTTCATTCATTCACGGAGTTACATATAGTTGTACGTTTGCAGAATGTGATTTCAGCACTACAACGGCATAATGTGGACACATCCACTGCTATTACATCTAACACGGAGGAATCCGTGAAAGCTATATATATATATATATATATATATATATATATATATATATATATATATATATATATATATATATAATTTTTAGAGTATTCTTCAATAAATAGGCAGTGTTTTGTTTCGAAATACATAATATGGAGCATATAATATTTTAGAATCCAAAATAACGATATTTTCTTTTTAATTTAATAAACAAAACTAATATACAAGCAAAACACGGTACACCATACCCTTATTAAAGAATTTACTCGGATTCCTTAAGGCGTTATATACCCAGTCTAATTAAATTATATAAATTTTCGTCTTCAGCATACACTAATCGCTGTAATCATACCCAGATCCCAAAATTTACTATGTATAATGAACAATATTGTCTTGTCGAACCTCCTCCTTTACAAATATTGTTACGTTATAGTTACGATGTTTAGCAACTAATTTATATTCCGTTTCGAACAGAAATTGTTAGATGTTTTTACAGTGGCTGGCATATAAAGCAGCAGAGCGGCGAAACAACTATATTTTAGGAAAGTAACACAAAAAAATTTATTAATTTTATAAAATATTAAAAATATTAGACAGCCAAGCGAGATAGTATAATACTGAAACATAGTCCAGTCATGATCCATCGTAAATTAAGTGTAAGTGATAAGATATATTCTAGAAAAAGTTGATGCTGGTAGCCGTTACTATGTGGTAGTTAATCATCTTCGGGAAATGTTTAAAAAGGAACTACTATGTTTTATACCATTAAATTTATTAAGAAAACAGAACTTGGGTTTTTCCCGTTATTTGTTGTCGCCAAATAATAATTAGTTCCCAAAATTTAGTGCCTCCCCTTTGTAATAATGTAATTTCTTAGGTAGTTTTTATTTATTGTTAAATTTTCTCATGTTTTTGTATTGAATACTTAGTCTACCTTTGTAATTCAGTTTGAAAATGATTCTGCGAGTTGAAACTGCAGTCACTGTTTTCTTAATAAATTTAGTGGTATAAAACATAGTAGTTCCTTTTTAAACATTACCCGCATATTCTAGAACTTTAATTTAATATACAATGAGACCAATAACTCCTAAAATAAAAAGACACAACGCTGATTCGTGTTTTTGTGTAAATGTACTTATAAGCCGTAGATGATCGTTATTTAAATATTTTATTCCTATATTTAGAGAAATTACGTATTGACAAGCATAACAACATATGTGAGAAGAACGATAACATAATGATTTGAAGAAATACTACTTTGTCTAAAATATTTTACTGTTGTTTTTTTAGATAAATACGCCAGAGTGAGTGTTAATATAAATTATCAAAAGTACCTAATATTAAACAAAAAACCCTGATGATTATGTATATCCTTAGATTGCAAAATTTTTCTTAGGTTTAGGTACTCAAAGATTTACGAGTAACGAGGTACTGAGAAACTTCTCTGGGTTTAATCATTTGTTTACGCATACATTTTTTATTATACAGTAGATAAAACTATGTTGTCGATGTATTTAATTTCCTTTTGTGACCTTTGCCTAATTTATTATTTTTTTACCACATTCATTTTTAGTTAAAATATTCGTACTACTGGTAAGAAAAATGTCAATAACTGTTTCTGCTAAATGTGTATTGCGGTCATCAATTCTTGTTTTAAGCCATATTTAAAAACGAAATTAGCCAGAAATGTTTTTTGGAAAAATATTTTCTAGAATTTATTTCCATGTTTACTCAGTATTTTCTAGAATAGAATATATGAAATAATAATTATTTCAACTACTGAATCTCGAGGATATTGCAGTGCTTCTCTGTAAATATATATATATATATATATATATATATATATATATATATATATATATATATATATATATATATATATTCAAGGGGGGGGCGATCGCCCCCCCCCCTTAAGATCTTTGAGTTCAGGAAAATAGACCCGATTTTGCCTCTTACACTATAGTTTATTCAAAAACTAGAGAGAGTAATAAATCATTTTTTACCCTTTTTTTTCTTCGCAAACTACCTGTGTTCTTTAGTCCGGTGTCTTTGGCAACATCTGTTAGACACATATTTTTTTCATAGGAATGGGTTAGAAATTTTGTAATCAAAAATAGCGATCTATAATAATGGACTATTTGGGTTGGATTGCAATAAATATTTGGATGTGTGAAGTGTTAAAAAGGATTTTAATCCTTGTCATTGGCGTCGTAAGGAGTTTTATGTTATAACTAAGTATTTATGGCATAGAATATTATTTCGGTAATAAACTTAAAATATAAATTTTTTATATTATTTCATTTCTTATGATTTCTTAATAATTCACATACATTAGAAAATATAGATAATTTTAACATATTTAGCATAAATTACAACTGATTTTTGTTATTTTTAATTTCGGCGTAAACCGTTTTCGCCACATTCAAACTAAAACGTAATCTTTTCCTCTCAAAAAATTTTAAGTTATAATTTAAATACTCCCGAAACACCCAATGTCAAAAAACAAGAAGTTAAACATATATAAAAAAATAAATTCGTCCATATAATATTAAAATTTTTTTGGAGCTATTGGTCATTTTTTTATTAATTACAAACATTTTTAGGGCATTTGACGATTCAGTTTATTTTTTAAACTATCTGCAGAATTACAATTAAACACTAAAAAAGGATTCAAATAAAATAAATTTTTATATATTACAGAAAATTTAAATAATAAATTGTGTTTACACTAGTAAACAATACGTATCTAATTCGTAATGAAAGTCAGTGAAGCTATCTTCTCCCAAATTAATTATAATTGGTTCTTTTAGCCGATCATGATATTAAGTTTCCACATGTTCTTTTATTCTTTTATTATATGGATTTTTCCCAATTTTTTGCAGTAACTTTATCCAAAAAAATCATTCAAAAGTTCAGTTAAATTACTAATTTAGTAAGTTGGATTATTTATAGCAACTCTACCTATTACTTGAGGGAGATATTTCCTTCTCCATCGGACATTTTCCGGACGATCGATAAAAACAAATTTCCTATCTGGTTTTTCCCAGCAAAAACTAAGTTACCTGATCAATTTCCAGAGCTCAGTTCTTTTAATTTCAGGTAAATACCGATCTTTGATTTTAGTTAAAATTTTGTCGACGGTTGGGATCTGCTTCTCATAATAAAATGTATGTACAATTCCTTTTATTGCAGTTTACATCTCTTCTTCCAACGAGGTTTTTCGTCTGCCTGTGTTCGAATGTGACAGGGGAGTACTAACAATTCCAGTCGTTTTTTTCTCCTTCAGTATTCGGTACATAATAGATGTTCCAATTCCTGTCATGTTGGAACACATCTAAACAGAGCTTTTAACATTTTAGATATTGATATCTTAAGGCATTATAATTATTCATCATAATAAGTTTTTCGTTGAGGAAAATGACCTGGTTTAACGATTTTGGAATAAATGTAGATGTGGAAGCCATATCGTTTAGGTATCTCACTAATCTCAAATAATATATAAAAACAATCACAAACTAGATAGATCACTAAGAACACTGTAAGGTGTAGTTTGCTCACTGACAGAAATTAAATTAAACTATCAGAAATTTTATTGTTGCAGTAAATTTATAAAAGCTTATAATATTTAAATATAATTAAATATAATTAGATTTACCGCAGTTACTTGTGGTACTGGAGCAGATACGTTGGAGATTTCGATAACAGTTTTATTATTCTCTTTGTTTCTTGAATAGAGTATAGAAATGCGTATGCCTGCGATCGCCCCTCCCCATCCCAAGAGCTTTGAGTTCAGAAAAATAGAACCGATTCTGCCATTTATTTTAGGAATGTGTATGTTGCTGGTGCCCCCCCCCCCCCCCCGTCGATAACTTGCTTTCGCTTGCCATACTGTACTTTTCTGATATCGCCGCCCTCCCCAAAGAGAGAGGCTGGATCCTCCCATATATATGTATATATATATATATATATATATATATATATATATATATATATATATATATATATTTAAACCGCCGTCGACATACGTAGTGCCAGCGTCAAAACCAAAAAGTGCTGCATCTCAAATAGGACTGTTGATAATATATCGAAATATCGATATTATTTTTTGCAAATATGAGTTTTTGTGACTATAATTTTTAGGCGTCGATATTTTTTAAAATAAGTTCTTATTTCCCACTTTTCTCGTTAATTGTTTATTTTTAATTATGGTAAATTATTTAAATTTATATTATGATTTTTTCCACTCTTTGTCAACTACCTAGATATTCTTTTGAAATGAAACGTAACTTTGGTCCACTTCGACAAATTGAATTGTTTATGATAGATTATCGAAGTCAAGACGAGAAGTTATGTTGGTTGATGTTAATCTTATTATTGTGAAAAGCAATTAATTTAGATGGTAAAAAATAAGAAACTGCCATGTATGTTTTCTGCCGGAAATTCTTCAGTTGTTTGGAACCATTTTAAGAAGGTTGTCATGAGAAACAATGCACGTAATTTATATTGCAAAATAATGTAACCCATTTCTTCATATATATATATATATATATATATATATATATATATATCTGTTATCTATTAAAATTGACCAAAAATTTGGACAGTACATTAATCCTCAATAGAGAAGTTTTTAGTAAGACATGAAAAATGCGCCTTGTATTATATAAGGCCATAGTATTGTTATTATGTTAAATAAATTTACAATATAGAACAAAATTATATTTAAATTACATAGATATAAATATTAATGCGTTTTAAAAAGGGCGTGGATGTCCTTGATATATAAAAATATCAGTACAGTCTGGTTTTCAACGATTTTTTAATGGAAGAATAATTGCTTACTTATGAGGCTCATAAACCTCTGGATAACATTATCTGAGACCTAAAACTTTTGTGTTTGCACAACCACGCTAATCGCGAGCAAAAGTTTTTATAACTTTGTTAGTAATAAAGACAGAATCCTCTTTGTTCATTCTCAATCAAGGCTCGTACTTTTACGATTCATGATAGCATAAAATACGTAAAAACATTTTTAACAAATAAAAATAGGGATTTAACTGGATGTTTTCAAAACTTACCAAGCTATTTTTGTATTCATATTAGAAATGTACTCCTTCAATATTTAAGTTATTGTAGTTATCTTAATTTTAATATTCTCACTAAAATCACATATCGAAAGTAGCAGAAGCGATTAATAATTCCATTATACAGGGTGATTTATTGATCAATTTTAAGAAAATTATAATTAGAAAAAACCTGAAATTTCGACAGTGCACTAACGTAAATGGGAGACAGCCGGCTAAAGTATTTTCAAGATGGCGGTACTTCGAGTTATACCGGAAGTAGATGTCAACTTGCCTATTTTAAACGAAATACCCTATATATTATTGCATTTTTGATTTCTACGTAAAAATATAGACATATTTCATGTATAATGATCTATACTTAACTCTCACTGTTTTGGATATATTTAAATCTTTATGTCAAAAATGACGTTTCCGGACCAAAACTCAACTATAAATTTTTTCTATAAGAAAGTCTTTATTATTTAATTTGGGTTAGTTTTCTTGTAGACGACGATCGACTTTAGTGATCTTTTTATAATATTTTGAAAATTATTAGTACAAAGTGGTCAAACAAGAAGAACAAAAACTATATTTAAAAAGTTGTCAAAAGTCAATTTTTTCCAGATAAAAAGCACCTATTTTTATAATTTTATCATATTAAGTATTAAAAATAAGGGTAACTTTGTATAAGGTTATCTATTCCAAAAATTTTAGTTTTCAAAATATTGGCATTTCAACATTTTTCTTTTGTAAAAATGCTATATGACTTATAAGTTTTGTTATTAGTTAGCCATGACGGGGAGGCGTGGGGAAAATAAAACAATCAAACCCTACAGAATTGTCACTATCTCTTGCTATTTGACATTCATAAGTAATAGTCATGTCAGGTCGATTAAATTACACGCACGAAGATTGTTCAAACTTATTTATTATTTATGGAGAATTTGATATGGTTATTTCAAGAACATGGAATACATTCGGGATCCTTTATCCTCAAAAATAGAAACCAACACCACCAACTGTGGATTATAGAAAACTTCAAGAACTTTGGATACATAGAAGCAAAAAGAAATAGAAATAAATCAATTGTTAATAATGAAAATTTTGAAACTACAGTTTTATGATATTTCGTCGCATATCCGACAATATCTACATGGCAAGTCGCATTAGAGTCTGTATTATCTCAAACATCAGTTTTCAGGATTTTATGGAAACGCAGTTTTCATCCCTATGTATATTCTATAGTTCAACATTTAAAAGGCACTGATTTTCCACGTAGAGTAGAGTTCTGTCAGTTTATTTTTCTTCGGTCACAAGAAAATGCGGTTTTTTTAGATAATAATATTTGGTCGGACGAAGTCAAATTCACAGCAAATATATGTTGTTTAGTCGACGCAATTCCCACTATTTCAAGAGTCTTGATAGTTTAACGTGTATTGTGCTATAAGAAATGACGGAGTCGTCGCCCTAGAATTCTACCAAGATAATCGGAATGGTAAGTTAGCCATTTTTGAAGACTTCTAGATATAAAATACTTTTTTTAACTTATAGGTGAGCGCTACTTCGACATCTATCTTGAGAAATTTGGAAGTGAACTATTTAGATAACTTGCCGCTGGCTGATTATAGAAATCTATTTTATCAACATGATGAAGCGCCTCCATATAATAGTCATGTTGTTGATAATCATCTGCAAAACTTGTTTTATGATCAATGGATAGCCAAGAATGGGCCACATCTTTGGCCACCTCGTTCCCCCGATCTAACAGTACTTGATTTTTTTATTTGAGGGACAATTAAAAATAAAATATACAACACCGCATTAACCACTATGGAAGGTTGCATGCAGCGCGCCAGAATAGCATTTGAAGAACTTAATCCTCAGTCAATGAGAAGAGCCACTCATGAAGAATTTTTGCTTGGGTGCGAAAAATGTCTGGAAGTTGTTGCGTCAATTTAAACATTTACTCAAATAATTTTTGTAACTTTATTTTATTAACAACTAATTTATTTCTATTTCTTTTAGCTTTTATAGATCAAAATTCTTGAAGTTTTTCATAATCTTTTTAACAGTTGGTAGTGTTGGTTCCTGTTTATTCGAATATCGGATCGCGAATGTATCGCATGTTCTTGAAATAACTCTCCATAAATAATAAATAAGTTTAAATAATCTTCGTGCGTGCAATTTAATCGCCCCAGCACGATTATTATCAACAAACGGCAAGAAATAATGACAATTCTATAGGGTTCGGTTGTTTTATTTTCGCTACGCCTCGCCGGCATGACGAACTATAACAAAACTTAAAAGCAGTATAGCATTGTTACAATAGAAAAATGTTGAATTACTAATATTTTGAAAACTACCAATTTTTGGAATAGACAACCATCTACAAAGTTACCCTTATTTTTAATATTAAATTTGATTAAATTATAAAAATAGGTGCGTTCTATTTGAAAAAATTGACTTTTAACGATTTTTTAATACAATTTTTATTCTTCTTTTTTGACCACTCTGTACTAATAATTTTCAAAATATCATAAAAAGACTACTAAAGTCGATCTTCGTCTATAAGAAAACTTACTCAAATTAAATAATAAAGACTTCTTATAGGAAAAATTTATGGTTAAGTTGGTCCGCAAGCGTCATTTTTGACATAAAAATTTAATATGTCCAAAACGGTGAGACTTAAGTATAGAATATTATGCATGAAATATGTCTAGAATTTTACGTAGAAATCAAAATTGCAATAATATGTGGGTGTTCTATTGAAATAAGCAAGTTGACATCTCTCTCTTCTCTTTGTCAACCTCTGTCCATCCACTTCTGGATGTAGGTCTCTCTCAATGTTTCCATCTTTCTCTATTCTTCGCCAATCTCATCCACTGTTTGCCCGCTACTATCCTTATGTCGTCTACTCATCTTTTTTGAGGTCTTCCCGTGCTCTTGTTATCTCACTCGGCTCCATTCCAGGATTCTTCTGTTCATCTGTTGTCTACATATCGGGCTATGTGACCAGCCAATCGCCACTTCATCTTTGCAACCTCCTCCACGATGTCCTTGACTTTCGTTTTGCGTCTTATCTCGGTATTCCTTATCCTGTCTCTTAATGATATTCCAAGCATGTTTCTTTCCATCGCTTTTTGGACTGTTTCTAATTTTTTAGCGGACTTTTTGGTGAGCGACATGGTCTCTAATCCATACGTACACACCGGTAATATGCATGTGTCGTATACTTTTCTTTATAGATTTATGGGAATTGAATTATTCTTCAGGATGTATGCAAGTTTTCTTTTTATTTCAGCATCCTGGTTTGATTTCTCTAGTCTGATTTCATGACCCAAGTATACATAGTGTTCGACGTTTTCTATCCTCTGGTTCTGTATTGTTATGTTTGCCTGTTCGTGGCTTAATATTTTTGTTTTGTTGTAGTTCATTTTAAGGCCTACCGATGCGGATACGTCATTTAGCTGTTGTAGCATTTCGTTCAATTCTTGGAGATTACTTTCTATTAAGATTATGTCATCAGCAAATCTGAGATGGTTTAAGTATATTCCATCGATGTTTATACCTTTGATGTCCCATTTAGATTCCTTAAAAATGTCCTCTAAGACTAGGGTGAACAGTTTTGGCGAGATAGTACCCCCTTGTCTCACTTCCCTTTGTAGTTTTATGGGGTTCGTTTTCATCTTGTCGTCTATTTTTATTTGAATGGCTGCATTTTCGTATAATTTCTTTATGATGTTTATGTATCTTGAATCGATTCTTGCGTTTTCTTAAGATTGTAATACTGCCCATATTTCGACGGAGTCGAATCCCTTCTGGAAATCTACAAAACCCATATGGAGCGGTACGTTATTTTCGGTGCACTTTTCAATTAGTATTCTTATGGTGTGTAGGTGATCTATGGTGCTAAAGTGTTTTCTGAATCCAGCTTGTTCGACAGGTTGGTAAAAAAAACATCCACTTCCGGCATAATCGGAAGTGCCGCCATCCTAAAAATATTTTAGCGGCTGTCCCCTATGCATGTTAGTACACTGTTAAATTTTCAGATTTTTCCAGATTATAATTTTCGCACAATCGATTGATAAAATTTCCGGAGGATAGGGGCTTTTCGATAAGTAGCAGACCCTTCGACGACTACGGGGTATGATGAAATTTGGAACTATATGGAATTTAATGGATCGAATCTCCGTTATTTTAGGTCCTAGCTGGTTGAGGCTTATTAGATAGGGGTCATGTCCAAACGCCCCTATGCTAGATTGAGCACAATTTATACAAACTTAGGTAAAGGGTAGATTTGGCAACGTCGCACTCCGGTATGCTGTAACAACTTGTATATAGTATAGATACATCCTTATATCTGCTTTGCATTCAGTTTAAAACATGCTGTTGTTCTCTAGATTTTGCTTCCTGATACGACAATTTACAGGTCAATGCAAGGGTTACATAGATAGAAATTATCGAAGTAACACATTAGTTTGGCGGATAGGATTTCCTTGGAGAACAGTGTTATTATTCACTTTTATACGTTATTTTCCACGCAAATCTTTTGAAAATTTACGACAAATACTCATTTTGTAGGCATGGTTTCACATCTCACTTCGTCTTCGTGAGACCAAAAGTTATTATTTTTTGGCCTCATTTTTGAAATTAATTTTTAGACTCGTCTCGAAATTTCTTGTTGATCGCGTGGTGGTAAGATTAAAGAGCTGAGTTCAACTAAAAATAACTTTTCCGTTAACGTTTTTAGTGTCGTGCTACAAAGTAATATTTCCATAGAAAAGAATTTTGTTATCATATTTGTACGTATCATTAGAAAAATCTTACATTATTTTATTTTAAGAGTCGATATTTTTGCAAGAGAAAAATTAGATATGCAATTTCCAGTCGATAAAAAAAAGTTCCGGACATTGTTACACATTAAAGTCACTTTATTCCTGCTGCAAATAAACGGTTTAATTTCAGAGAATATATATTTGTGGGGATTGCTTTCTTATACCATTTGTATACCATACTCACCAGTTTAACAATGACTTTTTCATTTTCAGTTTTCCTTATAATCTCCTCCTTTGCCGCCTCGGCTTTCCCTTTATCTCGGCATGCCAGAATCACACGCGCTCCCCTTTTGGCAAACTCTAAAGCTGACTGGAAACCTATCCCTAAAATTGGATTATTATTTTTTTATATATACACATAGGAAATTCAGTATTTTTAACATAAAAACCTAATAAATTTTCTTATTTTACAACAACGATACTTTTTCAATTATCCCAAAATTTTATTTTCTATAACATTGTCATAATAGAACTAATATAACCAGCATTTAGGCCCCATTGTATCCAATATTTGTATGCTGATGTAAATTTTATATTTTGTTCGCTTTGTATTTCAAATTAATAAAAAAAAATAGACAGACTGTATGCTACACCGCGTCAAATCAATCAATTTTTTACAATACGTGTTTTTTTTTGAGTAATTTTTATAACACGTTAAAGTGCTTTAAAAGCTAGTCTGTCAATGCTTTATTTCCCATTTGTCTTTTGTTACTCTTATGTAAATCCATTTTATGCTGAAATCAGAAACATCGTCACAATTTCGCGTGGAAAGTTGTAAAACATTTATGACTAGCTTTTAACCGCGACTACGTTCGCGTGAAACTTGGGGAAATAAATAATAAATACAATGGTTATAAATAATAAACAATTAAAAAGGCAGTCTATATTCTTCCTGATAACCTATCTGTAAAGTTATATCGAAATTGGGTTAGCTGTTTCCAATATTAGCCTTTACAAAGCGACAGACAAAAAAACAACAGCTAATGTCATTCCTGATAACCTTATTTTCATGTCTGGAAAGTTTATCGAAATCAGTTCAGATGTTTCGAAGACTAGCCAGTACGGGCAAATAGACAGATGGAAAAAAGCAATCTCTATTTCTTTTGACAATCTTATTTTCATGTCTTTAAAGTTTTATCGGAACCGGTTTAGCCATTCCAAAGATAAACCCCTGCAGACAGATGCACTTCTGACAATCTGACAAGGATTATTCTATTTTAAAATACGGAGTAGGCCTTCCAAGCCTTTTTGTTTTAGCCTTATCACTTAACAGAATGGCTCTGCAATTAAACTCTGAACGGAATTAATTTTTGTTTTTACCAAAACCAAAACGCAAAACGTAAAAAAATACGATAGCGTACCGCACAACAAATTAACGACTACGAAATCAACGGGCAAAGAGTGTTATCACAGACCCATATTTTTCGAGCGAGCCTTCCTGTCAAATACGAGCGCGATTTTAATTAAAGTGAGATTTTTTTTGGTTGAAACTTCGAGCCTATACCACTGGAAACTGCATTCAGAGCGTTGCGCGTGTTACACGGTAGAAAAAGAGAATGCTAATAGCAGTACATGCTATCTTTCGCGCTCTGAACATATGTGAGAAAACTCGTCAAAAACACAAGTTTGAAAGTCGACTTGCAACTTACATGAAGCTTATGAGACGGAATTAATCTCTAAGTCTTAAGATAGACAACTCCATATATGCTCGAATGGATTAGTTTGGATTGCATTAAAATTGCACACCAGTAAAGCGATAACGTTTCCAGGTGTAATACTGTATATACAGACACATTATTCTTGATATTTAGGCGAAGTAAATTAAATTATTTCAATAATTGACGCTATTCGCTTATAATCTAGGCAAAAAATTGATTTAAATTTAAACATCAAATTATTAGAGAAATTAAAAAAATATTTTTGTACTTATATTATATGATTTACAAGCCAGACGGCTTCGCACTCCCTCCAGGGAATATTCACTCATACCAGGTACACAAAGGTACCAAAAGTATGAAGCTCTGAGGGAACCCTTTCCATGTTATCGGATCCTAGGTGACGTGGTCTGCTGTATTTCCCATGAACTTTCGGACGGTTCGCGCTTTTGCTAGGAGATTTTCTTTCTGCATCGGTTTATACAGATGCTCACCAAGACCCAATCCCTTGATGTTCTGCAGGAGGTTCTTTGGTATCACTCCAGTTGTTGAGAGTATTATGGGAATCGTTTGGACGCTGTTCATTGCCCATTGTCTTCGGATTTGCACCTCCAGATCTCTGTATTTGGCGATCTTCTCGTTGTATTTTGGTCTTAGGTTGTTGTTGTTAGGTACAGCGATGTCGATTAGTGTAGTTCGCCTAGAAATTTTATCTATTAGTATAATATCTGGTCTATTATGAGCAACTGTCTGATCCGTCAGAACCGTTCGGTCCCAATATAACTTGAACTGGTTGTTCTCAAGAATAGGCTCAGGATTGTATTTGTAATAAGGCACTTTTCCCACCTGTAATAGGTTTAACTTTTCTGCTAACTCTTGAGGGAGTATCTTAGCGGCTGAGTTGTGTCTTTTCTTATACTCGGTTGCGGCAAACACTTGGCATCCTCCAGTTATGTGCTGAATTGTCTCCGATGTTCGACAGCCATATCAGCACTGGTCATTCTCTATTGAGGGATCTCTAATGATGAACTTCCGATAGTTCTTCGTCGGAATAACCTGGTTTTGAGTAGCTAACAAGAAGCCCTCCGTTTCCAGAAACATTTGTCCTGAAATCAACCAGTAGTTCGACGCTGAGTTGTCGACATTGTCCTGATTGACCTCATTTGGATGCTGTCCATGAAGGGGCTTCTGAAGCCAGGTTTGTAACTTCTCTCGGTCTGTTTGGTGGTGAGAAGTAATATCTTGTTTTCTCAACTGTAGCGGCGTTGAAACGTCTGCCTCGCATATTGCTCGATGTAGTGTGGAAGAGTCCGCTAATCTGTGGAAATATGAACGTAAGTTTATTATTTGTTGGTAGAGCTGCTTACCAATATCCACCAATCCTCTACCTCCTTGATGTCTTGGAAGTATTGTATGTTCAATAGCACTCCGAGGATGATGTTTTTGTGCTTTTGTTAGTAGTGTTCTTATTTTTCTTTGCAGGTTTTGGATGTCCATCCTGCTCCATTTAACAATTCCAAAAGAGTAGCTCAGCGCAAAGCAAGCATACGTGTTGAGCACCTTAAAAAAATTTCTACTATTTAAATTAGTCCGTAATACCCGCCTTACTCTCCTGACAAATTCGGCTGTCAATTCGGCCTTCATAGTGCCATGGTCAATTCTTTTAGCCTGTTTCATACCTAGATATTTGTATGTTTGGTCTGCTTCCATTGCAGATATAGTTTCACCGTTCTGCATTTCAAAAGCCCCCGGTTGTATCTTCCCGTTAACGATGTTCAAAATACGGCACTTGTCAAGTCCAAATTGCATTCCGATATCCCCGGAGAACTCCTCTACAATTTTAAGCATTTGTTCCAGCTGGTTTCTGGTAACAGCCATCAGTTTAAGATCATCCATGTATAGAAGATGATTCACTCTGACTACCTCTTCGTTGTTATTTCTAAGACTAAAGCCGTATCTGGTTGAGTTCAAACAGCGTGATAGTGGGTTCATTGCAAGGCAAAACCACTTTATTTATTAGTATGTTTATTTTAATTTACAATTTTTTTGGGGGTTGCACAAACCTGCAAACCTAAGGAAAAGCTGCCACTGCTAAATAGTCAGATTGAGATTTCAACTTGAAGAGTTCAACCACGATATTAAATCTTTATTCAGAAGCATTATCAAGAATATAAATACTTTTAAAAAAAGAATTATTGATAAATAAATTTAAAAGTCTTGACCAAGGTCACACTGATATATTAAAGTATTTATGCGAAACTTTCCAAACGTATGTAATTAATCAAACAATTGTAAATAACCTTCCACCAATAAATAATTAATATGAAACCGATTATTCACGTTTTATCAGATACAACTCAAAATGAAACTAATAATGAAAAATAAAGATTTTTATCAAACACAAATAAAACCCTCAAAATATTAAATTATAGAAAAACTAATTCAAAAGCCCAGCCCTCTACTTATAACGAGACGACTAACAATGGAATTGAAACATTCTCTTATAGCGTTTTATAGTTCATTATGGGTGCGATCTATTTCGTTTCCTGAAAATTTATAGTAAGTCCTGTTTCCTGATGATGATGAAATAAAGCTAATGTAGTTTGCTTATTCTTTATGCTCTTTTTATGTTCTTGGACTATTGTAGAGATTCTTCTGTTTGTTTGGCCGATGTATTCTTTTTCACAATCTCTACACGGGATACTGTACACTCTCTGGTTTTTCAATGGTGTTTTGTCTTTGGGATTGCCCAATAATTTGTGTATTGTTGGTTGTGGCTTGTAAATTGTACATATGTCATACTTCCTCATCTTTCTTCCAATTACGTCTGTCACACCTCTTATGTATGGCAATGTGGTTTTTGGTCTGAATTTGTCATCTTCATCTTTTTTCTCTGCTATTTGTGTTATGTTTTATGGCCTTTTTGATATCGTAGTCTTTGTAGTTATTTTGTTTTAGGGCTGTTGTAATGTTGTTGAGTTCTTCTTGACGGTTCGTGGGTTTGGTTAGTCGCAAGGATCTGGAGTGTGTTGGTGACTGATTGTAACTGTCGTGGATGGTGGTGAGATCCGGCGTTCAGGTACCTATTTGTATGTGTGGGTTTTCTGTAGACCATATAATCGATTGTTAGGTCGTCTTTTTTGGCGACTAAGAGGTTAAGGAATAATAAGTTGCAGTGTACAAGTCCCTAATTTCACACATATACAATCACTAATACTTTTTATGAGTATTTACAGCCAGAACTCCCTCCATATTTGACGAGAGCCATAAATGATCAACTTTAAGCAAACCTCAATGGTTCATCTCCTAATTATGTGGTAAACGTCGAAATTTTTTCTCTAAGGGCAGAATAATTATGGTACCACACTTCTTCTTATAATGGTAACCTGCAACATGGATCCATATTAAGCAATATGAAGATTCATCATCGATACGCAATTACAATCTTTTATTATAAGTACGTTTAACAATTTATCTTTCACTCTTGGGACTTGGAACTAGTAGCAAGCCCTAAATAATTGGCAAGGAATAACAGGGTCACCCTAATGAAGGTTCCAAGGTTCAAGGGACTTAAATGAAATAGGAAAGCTGACAGTCTCCAAAAATAAGGTACAAAATCTCCTTTTTTTTTGGCTCGGAACTTATTTGTTAACTGCCAAAAAGCCATTTAAAAAAAAAGCTCGGTAGCCGGGAAAATTTAGATAAAATAAAGGTGGGACAATAAGCGTGGTCTTAGACAAGCGAAGAAGTTTATAAATTTACAACGAATGTCTTCCCAGAACATTGTCGTCTGGGATATCATTTGAAAAAGTGGGCAAAGCTGATGACCAGGTCTGTAACTATGCAGCTAAAACAGCTCAACATATGCTATGCGAATATATGGCGCCATTCTACAAGAGACTTAAATTTTTGGAAGGCATCACCTTGACTCCCGAAAAAATTAACTCTTATCTCCCAGAAAATAATAGATTTCGTAAAATGTTTAAATATCCTGGGCTTATATTAGATAAGGGTACGTACAAAAGATCTTATTGTGCGTTTCCATTAAATCTGATATTTTAAAAAGACACACAACTTAAAATTCCCATTTTAATTGTTTAAGATTTTTTTAATACGAATTTTTTCACTTTTAGTGTTCCTTAAAGTAACAATACTAAAACATTTTTTTTCTGTTCGCTAGAAATCAATGTGTAAGTTATTTTTCTTTGAATTCAAATCAGACCTTTGAACATTGCAGAATATATGTATTTTATTGAAATACAGACAGATTCTAATAAAAAATCTATCACAAAAGTATATTTGCTACGAAATATGATAGATACATATACCCAGGAAAATTCATAAATTTTTAATGTAGAAGGAAAAATTTCGAAGAAAATATTTTTCCATTATAAGAAAATTATCAACGTTTTGGTTATAATATTTTCTAAATAAAATTATGATATATTTAGAAAACAATCAAGATTTCGACAGAGTGACACATTTAAGTTTTAAATTGATTTTATTACTAAGATTTATATTTAATAACAACTGTTCATACGCAATTTATTAGTGGTTCTATTGGAAGAGGCATTCTTGAACCAATTTTTTCTCGAATCTCTGAACCTACATTAGTTAGTAATCTCCAGCATTTTTTTCTTACCTATAACTTTTACATTTAACTTTTTTCGATAGATAGTATACGAGGTGTGGCAGAAAAGTAATGAGATTGATTTTTTATTTATCAAAGTTTTTATTTTTTTCAAACATCAATGTAGTTCCCTTGGGCAGCTAAACACCGATGGAGACGTTCTTCCCACTGTTGGTAGCAGCGCTGGAAGTTTTCAACCGGTATGGTCTTCAGCATGTCAATTACACTCTTTTGGATGTTTTCTAAAGTCCCGAAGTGACGTTCTTTGAGAACATTTTTCACTTTAGGAAAAGGAAAAAAGACACAGGGACTGATGTCAGGTGAATAAGGGGGATGGAGAACCACAGTAATGCCTTCTGAGGTCAAAAACTCTGACGGAGAAGACAGTGTTACATGGGGCATTGTCATGATAGAGCATCCATTTGTCTGCAATGTCTGGTCTGACGCGAATCACTCTTCTTCTGAACCTTTCAAGGACGTCTTTATAAAAAAAACTTGGTTGACAGTTTGTCCTGGAGGAACAAATTCTTTGTGGACGATTCCCCTTCTGTCAAAAAAACAAATCGGCATTAATTTGATTTTCGATTTGCTCATTCGGAGAGCTCTGAGTGTGCCACTCCTCACTTTACCTCTTGGTCTCTGGATCGTATTAAAAAATCCATGATTCAACACCTGCAATCACACGACTAAAGAAATCTTGCTCATTGGTGATTCTGTCAAGAAGATTCCATTGTCCTTCTGCTCAATTGTGAGGTTTTTCGGCACCATTTTGACATAGACCTTTCGCATGAGCAATGTTCAGTCCAAATTTGATGTACGGTAAAACTGTTCAAATTGAACTGTTCACTGAACATTCTTAATGTTAAGAGTCTCCACACGTTAGATGTTTTCGTCGGTTTTGGAGGTTAAAGGCCTCCCTGAGCGTTGTTCATCTTCAACGTTTTCTCTGCCTTCCAAAAATGATTTGTGCCAGCGAAAAACTTGAGCTCGGGATAAAGAATATTCCCATAGGCCTGTTTTAACTTTTCAAACGTCACACTTGCCGATTTTTCAAGCTTAACACAAAATTTAATGGCATAACGCAGCTCCAAATTCCGCTTTTCCATTTTGCGTAACGTACAAACAAAACACAACTTCACTAATAGCAGTCGAAAAAATGACGTAGTTAACGGAAGGCGTTGAAACTCGTACTGAGCGATGAGAGGGTACTAATACATGTGCTCTATCAAAAGCACATCGTTGCCAGATCACTTGCAGTGTTGTCAGTCTCATTACTTTTCTGCCACACCTCGTAGTTTCGTCAGAAATCGCAAAAAAAAACAACAACAACAAACCGTTAAATTTCCACCCTATTTTACCCTGACAACTCGCTATTGATTCGGATTTCTTTTCTTTATTTTCACAATATTTTAAAACTTTCCGTCATTTGAATGCTTTGACCATTTTTTTGTCAAATATCATCTCGACTGATCTATGCATATCTGCATACTCAATAAACGTGTGTTACATATTTCGAATTATTTCACAATTAATTTCACCACGAAATCCAAAAATCAGTAAATTAATGTTCAAGGAAAGAATCAATGTGTCAGTGATGTGAAAGTGGACAAGTTTTAAAATACAGGATATTTATTTCTTTCGTATCTAGCAACGTTTGCAACAACAATATTTTGTAGTTGGTGCCGATAAAATAAAACGCACATTTTTTGCGAACCTAGGTCGAACTGCAGTTTACAGAATTAAACATTTTTAACTAAAGAGGTAAACTCTAATTTTGGATCAAATTTTTTTTATCATAAAGTTGAAGGTTGAACATTTGGTAGGAACAAAGATGTATCTTTTATCGAAATATGCCAAATACATAATATAAATAACATGACGTTTTTTCGAAAACGGTTAGAACTAGTGACATGAATAAAGAGTACTTAGTTTTTAGTTAATAGTTAAAGGTATGTAAAAACGTTGTCCAAAGTTTTTATCATACAGGGCGTAAAAAATGGGGGTTATGAGTGTCACAGCTGTCCGTCCATGTAACTGTCAGTAATCACAACACTTTCTTGGATAGTAATTTGAAAGGTCCTGTCTGGTATACATCATATTAAAAAATTTTAAATATACATGGTAGCAGGGGCGGATCCAGCCTCTCTCTTTGTGGGGGGGGGAGCGGTGATATCACAAAAGTGTAGTATGGCAAGCGAAAATAATTTGTCGACGGGGGGGGGGGAGATACTTGCAACTTGCAACATTCCCATTTTTAGTGTAAAAGGCAAGGTCGGGTCTAATTTTTTGAATTTGAAGCTCTTGGAGAGGGAGGGGCGATCACAAGAAGAAACAAGTTGTCGACAGAGGGGGATGCCAGCAGTATATACATTCCTAGTATATATTTTCCTGAAATCAAAGCTCTTGAGGGGGGGGATCGTCCCCACCGCCCCTTCTTGGATCTGCGCTCGCATGGTAGTCAATAATTATGTGTAACACAACTTGATTCCATTGCAGCTCCTTGGGAGCCCATATCTTCGAAGAGGAGGCCTATACGAAAAAAGTTTGCATTAACTTGTAGTATTCCTTTCACGTGTTTTTTTCATATCCGGGAGATTTCTTACATTTTTCGGGACACCTTGTATATCTTATCGAATTAATTTTGAGTTTTTCCTTTTTATAACATATAACTTTATTGATAGAAAAAATAAAACATTCAGACTTTTTTACCTGTGTTCGCCCCAGTAACTAAAACAGTCTTTCCGGCTAAACACACATTATTTTTGCATTTTTTGAAACTATGCACAAAATACGCTTTCACCAAAAATAGACACCCAATCAGGCTTAAAATTATTTTTATGAACATATTTTCCGTTGTTTCCGTTCATAGGTTTCGAATAATGTATGATCTTTACTGAACTGTAGAATTTTAGGAATTTCAAATGTGGCTCATTTTGTCCATTCAAATTGAAACAATAGATTTAATGAGAGCCTTTTGCATAAATGCATGATATATAGATTGTCCTAAAATCGTCACGACAACATTGAAAAGAAAAATTTATCAGCACTCGGTATGAATAAATATGGCGAATTTTATTTTTCTTCTACTTGATATAAATTTAGTAAAGCAAAAATTAACAAATTGTAAGGAGTAATTCTCGAGAAAATTAACTATTTGAGTTTCATCTCAGGAAATTCAAAAATAAATAAATAAATTACATCTTTACCGTCGAATTCTGTCTAGAAAACAGTATTGCCGTTTTGAACACCTATTTTAAGGTCCCCTAGAGACGTTTATACAGTTGGAAATCACCCGCGGATAAAAAAGACAATATAACTCGCAATCAGATTGATTACATCACGGTGAACAAAAGATACAGAAACTCAATAAAATTCGCGAAAACGTATCCCGGTGCCGACGTACCTTGAGGCTACAATTTTCTCGTTGCTGAAATACAGATGCGGTTTAAGAAAATTGTCAGCAGGACACTTTATCAGCGGCCTAATCTTATTCAACTCAAAAACCCCGATATACGAATCACAGTCGCTGCATAGATGGAACTCAATATGGAAACTATAGTGTAAGAGCCGTCACATAATGAAACGACAAACGTTGAAGAACTATGTCAAAGCATTCAAAAGTCTATAAAATAGATCGCCAAAACTTATATATCAAAAAGTATTTACCAAAAGAAGAAGAGTTAGATGACAGATGAAATCCTCGAATTAATGGAGGTAAGGCGTAGCTAACAAAAACAGCAAAAATACAACGATGTGCAGAGAACGATCAGAAATGAAATAAGGAAGGCAAAAACAAACTGGTACACTCTAGAATATTCCATTACTGAAGGCTTAGTAAAACATCTTGACATATTTATTCTGCATAAGAAATTAGGGGAAGCTGCCGAAGTATATGAAACCAAATCGTCGGACAAAGTCATTAATAAACATGGAGTTCATATAGTCGATATCGATAAAAAGTTAACGATCTGGAAGAATTATATTGAAGATTTTCTTAGCAATCAAAGATCACTCAGTCTTGAAATAAGCAAGAGATCATCTTGATCATCCTTTACACTAGAATAAGTAGGAAGAACTTTGTAAAAAGCTAAAAATAGGAAAGTAACCGCTCCGGACGAGATCCCGAAAGAAATTCTAAAATTACTAGGGAAAACGAGAAGAAAGCATTGTGTAAACTTTTCAGTGCTATATATTAAACTGCCATTATTTCAACAGACTGGTTAAAATTAACGTTTGTCATGATGTGCTCCGAAAATATTTTTGAACGAGCGCTACAAGACACAAACGATGGAATCAGAGTTAATGGTCACCTTGTAAATAATTTGCGATATGCTGATGATAACGCAATAACTGCTGACAGCCCCGAAGTCCTACAATGCTTATTGAACAAAATCACGACAGAAGGAATACA
Source organism: Diaprepes abbreviatus (assembly GCA_034092305.1). Taxonomy (NCBI): domain Eukaryota; kingdom Metazoa; phylum Arthropoda; class Insecta; order Coleoptera; family Curculionidae; genus Diaprepes; species Diaprepes abbreviatus. The sequence goes on along the minus strand of JASJET010000071.1, from coordinate 2,982,990 downwards.
GGTGCAGGCCAATATAACAGTGAAAGGTAAATTAATACAACAAGTCGATAAATTTAAATATCTTAGGAGCTGGATAACAGCTCATCTGGAACCAGACGTAGAGATACGTAGCCGAATAGAACAAGCTAGAACAACATTTCTCGACTTGAAAAATCTATTAGACAATCAAAGCCTCAATCTAGAGCTGCGCTATTGTTTTGTTAAGTGTTACTTCCATTCGGTATTGATATATGGCGTGGAGATATGGATACTGAAGGCCGCCACGCTGAACAGATTGGAGGAGTTTGAGATGTGGCTCCTGAGGTTCTAAGATGCATGAATAAAGAAAGAGAAATGCTGCAGATCGTCAAACGCTGGACACGTCTTCCTCAACACCAAGTACCAGTTCCTGCACCTGACAATGCAGGGAAAGATCGAAGGAAAACGGAGAATCGGTGGCAAGAAGCACTCGTGGCTCAAAAACATCAGAAAATGGACTGGTTTAGACGCCCACGCCTTATTTAGAGCAGCCCAAGACTGAACTTAAATTGCCCAAATTGTCATCAAACTTCATTAATGAAAACGGCATTATAAGAAGAAGAAGATGATACCCAAAAAAGCTAACTTCACTCGGTGCAAGGACTTCCGCACAATAAGTCTTATGAGTCATGTCCTGAAAATCTTTCTCAAAATAATACAAACCAGAATTTATTGGAATATCGATGGACATATTGCCGATACTCAGTCTGGATTTAGAAATGGATTGGGTACTAGCAAAGCTCATTTTAATATCGAAGTTTTAATACAAAGATATAGACATGTGAAGTGTGATGTTCACCTATGTTTCATTGATTTCGAAAAAGCTTTTGACTGAATTCAACACAACAAAATGATAAAGATGTTGAAAGAAACTGGAATTGATGGGACTGAAATAAAGATAATAGCCAACCTGTACTCGCAACAAAAAACATTCATCCTAATTGATAATCGAGTTTCAAAAGTGAGTGAACTTGCAAGAGGTGCAAGGCAGGGCTATATATTGTTGCCGCTTGTTTTTAACTTGTACTGGGAAAAGATCCTTGCGGAGGCACTTGATAGTACTGAGGAGGGCATTGTAATGGAGCAATTAAATATTTTACACCATCCAATGTGAATTATATTCTGTTAAAATGAATAATTAAATAAACACTCTGTGAATAGATTTCCCGTGGGAATAGGGTAGTTATATTTTTTATCACTATCCACGAAAGTGTTAAGAAAAAAATAAATCAGTTATCGAACTTACTTTTATTATCTTTGTCGTTTAAATGTTTTTTTTAAATATGTATAAACTCAGTAAATTTATGAAGACAGAAAACTAAAAGATCCTTTCTAAGATTTGGCTATAAATCTGTCGAAATAATCCTACTCTGATTAGGTAAATAAAACCAGACGTTATAAGGGTGGTTTTTAACATATGGTATGTGAAATACCGTTATTAAGAAACAAAAGAATAATCAAATAAACTCATTATACTGTAATATAACGTTTGACCTGTGAAAGGAAATTAATATAGCGATTGTTTTTCCTAATTGCAAGAAAGAATGCTTTAAATACCAGCAATAGGAATAAAAGGGCACTCAGGTTTTTTCACAGACATTATATTATCTTATTCCTTCAGTTATAGAAAGAAATAGAATAGTTTTATTAATTGTGTTTATATAAAAATTAAGATTAAGACGCTCAGAGGCCAATTCGGGAATCAAGCATCCGGTATAGAATAGCTAACGCCCTCAGAACGTAACGATCGAAACCTTCGAACTTTAAGGGAAAGAACTTGACGTTTACAGAGTTCCATCAGGTAATATGGGTACAAACGGGAAACAGAGGGATGTCGAGGGGGTGTAAGATTCGAAGACACTCTTTTAAGGAATAGTAAATTTCAGTCATAATTTGAATGTCGTTAGAACGGTACCGTGAGTATCAGTGCCGTAGAATAATTACGTCACGGGTATAATCGTTGGGGAAGAAGGTTATCTTTGTTGAATTTGGGAAATTAAGGGATTATCGTGTGTTATTTTAGTGGGGCATTTCGCGATTTTCATACGGTTCGATTAAGTTATATAAATAGCTGTTTTTCCGCGTTTTGGACATGACCTTAAACCTGACATGATAAAGGTTATCGAATCTCAGATTTGGATTCAGGGCGTCTAATTACATAAGAATAAAATAGTCTGGTCAAATAGGCACCAACTTTTTTTTGTATACCTGTGTAATCTTTGTTATGCAGACAGTACCGACAATATGGCAAGTAGTGCTGAAGACCTCCAGCTCTTGTCGGAGAGTATCGTAGATTCATGTGCGCAATATGGCCTAACTCTAAATATTAACAAAACCAAATACATGCTTGTGTCAAAACAACAACATCCTAATGCAGCATTTCTGATGAATAACATTCAGCTTGAGGGAGTTGATAGAAGAACATATTTGGGTAGCATAGTCAACAGTGATTGGGACCATTTGGTGGAAATAAAACGTCCAATTAAATGCGCAATAGGTGCTTTTAACCGTTTTAGGTGTGTACTTTGTAGTCAAGTCTAAAAAAAACTTTTAGTGTGACATCACATATATCACATATAACCGAAACTGTTCGATTTGTTCACACAGGATCGCGACGACATCTTTTACACACGGTGAAAATAATAGCATTACTACAACACTAGTTCTATACAATTCGCTCGTATATCCAATACTGATCCTCCGATGATAGACTCGCTGCTTATATACCCATTTCGTACATCCGGTGTTTTCTAAAAATATCGGATTTCGAGAGTGCCAGAAGCGACGACATAATTCCTGTCTATAGGGAACCTTTGATAAGAAGATGACACTTCGACGATCACGGAGTATGGTGATATTTTAAATTACATGGGGTTTAATGGGTATCTTCGTTATTTTAAGTCCTAAGAGGTTCAGACCTCTTAGATGGGAGGTCATCCCTCAGACGTCCCCATTTGGTGTTACTAGATTGTGCATAATTTCCTTAAACTTAGAGGAAACCTGTTGTTTATGTTCTCTAGATTTTGCTGCATGATACGATAATTTACATGTCAGTGAAATGGTTACAGAGGCATAAATTATCGAAATACCACAATAGGGGAGGATTTTCATGCAGACCAGTGTAATTACTGAAACTTATATGAAGAATTTGTAAAATAAAGAAACTTTAGTTAATTTTTTCTTAAACTGTAAAGAACTTTATTATCTTCCGTGATTACGAACCTTAAAGAATTATATTAAATTACTGAAAAGAAAAGCTTGTCAAAAAGGTAATTTTTCTAAAAGTTTTCATGCTATTATCATATTAGTGTCAATTTTATGTAGATAATAAGTCATTTTTAATACTATTAGATAACGAGAAGGAAGCTCTTTAGAATCGAATTAATTGATCAATTAATTTAAGTAGGTTGATCTAATTACTATTCCATTTTCTTAGCTTAGTTGGCGAGGTTTACACAAAAATCTTACTCTATGTTAATTAAAATATTGTTCACTGAGAAGTACATAGATCTAATTATTTATCTATAAATAGACATGTTCTTTAGCGGAGATTAACCTACTTATTCTTAATTTTTTCTCCCTTAATGGAAGTAAATTCCACAAAAAAAATTTAGATAGGGGGGGGGGTACAAAATTTATTTTTCGATGGGAAAGGGGCTCGTTTTTTATTTATAAATAAATTATGGGGAAAATTTAAAACCCTTCTATCAATGATAACATAAATACATCAGTACCAGAAAAAAAATCACAAATTTATTTTATTTTTGTGATCAGTGAGAACTGGCACCACCAACTTGATTGGTTTTCATTTAAACAATTTTACATTTATTGCAAAAAGGAATATACGATATTCTGTAGTTTAAGATCAAGTTAAATTGCAATTCTCAATGTTAAAAAAAACACAACGATGCAGTGATTTTTTGAAAAAATTTCGGCTTCTGCTGATCAGAAAGAATAATTAATTTGGTTGTAGTTTTTGCACAATTTATCTTGCAAAACTTGATAATCTTTTTTAGGAACTACTAATGTTTAGGAACTAAATAATGACCAGTTATTCCAGAAGCTAATGGGCTTCCGGACTAACTAACTGCTGTAGTAGTGCTAAAATCACATTCAGCAAAAGTACAACTATATGCAACTCTGTGTGTAAATGAAGTAAAATGCAAAAAGTATATGTAAACTTCGCTCCATCATACCCTTTTCATGTTAGACGTTGAGCAATTTTAATAAATTGCTACAAAGCACAATTTATTCTATTCCACCACCATCGAGATGATGGTCAACCTCTACCACCATATCGAGAAGAGAGTCAAAACTTACCCTCCCCGCTACAGTGATATGGCAGAGGTAATGTTTCGTCTCTTTCTAGACTCATCAGGATGTCGACATGCACCTGTTTGTGCAAAGGACAGATCAAAAGGAAGTATGCAACACTGAACTCGGCTTCATCGACATCCCGGCTGATTGCGTATATATGTTTATGCGGCTTTCACGGATTCCTCCGTGTAAGATGCAATAGCAACAACATAATGTGGATATAACCACTACTATTGCTTCTTACACGGAAGACCGTGAAAGCCGCATAATCATATATACAGGTTGAAGGTTGGAAAATTTCCATACCGTCGGGAAATAGCCGTAGTCTAATGAGCGTGGGAATAACCTTTGCAGAAGTTGAGCAGTCTTTTAGCATTATAGTAGGAACACCGTCGGAACCCGCTCTTTTAGATATATCAAGCAGATTTAGTTTATCTAAAATTTCCTCAGGGCAGAGGTGGTGCTAGAGAGAACGCCGGCAAAGCCAACCGCGCGAGCACCATCCAATCTAGCATCAATATTACTCTCGGAATATGCCAGCTGGAAATGCGAAGGCTTCAGATATGTCTTCAGGTCTGTCTAAAATTCAACCATTGTACTTCATCTGCGCAGGCAGACCTGAGTTTTTTGTCAGGTTGTTGACAAAGGACCAAAGGTACTTGATATTTTGTGGTATAAGGTGTTCGGTGTTAGTAATATAAAGGAGGTAACACATGTCGGTCTGGATAAACTTAGTCTCGTTTAGGAAAGGAAGATTTGATAATTAAAATGAAATAATAGCCAAGCGTAAGGGACTGTTTTAAACCAATCCATCTTTGAGAAAAGATGACGTTATCGATAATCCAAACAAATTAAAAAATGCCTAGGGATCATTTTAGGTTTAAAGCTGATATACAAACATCAGGTTAATACAATATCTAATAAAATAGCATCAAGGGCATTAGTTCTAAGAAATTTGCGTGGTATTGTTAACGAGTATTAAGTTTTACCATTTATTAGTTCATGTCGCATATATGTAGGAATTGCTTGGGTAGGGTTATCCAGCTCTGGTCTGGTAAGTGTTTGGACTGCAGCGCAGGACTTTCAGAGTCCTGGCTGGAATTGACTACAGGGTTGATGTGAGGCTGGCATTCCCGCAGCTGAGTATTCCTACTTTGCTCTCTCAATATGATCATAAAACACATACAAATATGGCACTCATTTCCACTTACATGATTAAATTACAAAAAATAGAAAGGACTTGAGAGTACTGTTTCTCAGGCTTCAAACATCGTAGAATGCAACTTTGTATTATGCACCGACCTTCTTTAAGAAACAATCATAACATATAAGGCAGATGCCTTTTCTTCTGTTCAAAAAATAATTGAAGAGAGTACCTCATTTTGTTTGTTATGTGATTTTTGTACTATTATGTTTCACATATACTCTTTGTCGATTATAAAAACTATTACTTTTATCATAAATAAATTTATTGTTTGTTATTTTTTTATCATTTTTCAATTGCGTTTCGACCCCTTTATGAGTCGAACTGCATGAATTTAAAGGTAAAATTGACTAAAATATCTATGAGACATTGAACAGTTCTCAGGAGAAAAGACAACTTTTCAAATACACTTAAAATTTGTTTAAAAATTATTTTGGTTTTATAATGTTAAATACAAATTTTCAATTTGTTCTTTCTCTCTTTTTCGCTTTTTTAACGTCCTGTTTAATTTTTTTATAGAACCCAGAATAATTCAATATTTATACCAAGCATTGTCACAGTTAAATTGTAATTTAGACTCCAAAATTGTAACTTTTGTTTTGAAACTATTCATGCCTATAAACGTTGTTTTGCATACTTATGTGGGAACGAAATTTAATTTTAATTAATAATGGTTATATTTTATGGTTTAATTCTACGTATGGAATCCCATTTTTAATAAAAAAATTACCATTAGGAACAACTTAAAATAATAGGTTTCATATACTTTTAGACTGGCTGTCTGGTTGATCGGCCAATGCTAATAAAAAAAAAATACAGGATTGTAATAAAAAAAATGGATCTGCCATTAACATATATGAAAGCCAGCTTAGTTCATGGAAAAATATCTCGAACCCGACAATTTTATTCTTTTGAAGTTCTTTTTTTTTGAAAAGAAAATGTTGTACAAGGTGGATCAAGAGAGTGCTAAGCACATTTTCAACATTTTTTATATCTGTATTCAACTTTTTCTGAAATATTTGTACTTTAAACTTAACCAATTAATGTCAAATCAATGTGATAAATTATTAATCGAATTTGAAATTTTCAGTGATATTATCACATCCAAAATATACTTCGCTGAACATGAACGCATAGAAACTTTGATTATGTTGATTGATATAATAACAGATCCAATAAAAAATATCCAGATCGCCTGCGCATTAGTCAACTGGCGGTATCTAGGGGCAATGAAGTGAAGAATATCCCGCTTTACTGATATTTAAGTGTGCAACACTTCACAATTAAGTGAGAAGGAAAGTTTATTAATAATAATAAATCACCAGAGTACAGCTAAAGGCTACTAACAGCACCAATGAGCAAAAATGGAGACCTAACTCCTATCATGGAAAGTAGTGGTGAGTTATTAAGGGCGCCCCTGCATCTATTGCTAGGCCCAATACAGAAATCTTCCATGATGTCGTTAGGAAGTAGTTTTCAACTTTACCTCTATAGATTAACAAATGCTTAAAAAAAATTATAAACGTCAGTGAACATGTGGGATAAATAAAACTTGGTATAGATAGTAATAAAAAAATTTAATTAAAAGACAAAAAGTGGAGTGGTAGCGTAAGCTAGATTCCTTATTATCAAAAAAAGTCGAACTCACAAATTCACAACAAGAAAAAATAATTTAAATCAATAAGACTTAATCAGTGCATCCTATAACCTACTGTCATTGAAATAAAAATATAAAGTAAATTCATTTATACTATCATATGATAGAATTATTGCGCAACGCCTGACAAAAATAAAAAATTAGATTAGATTAAACAAATTAGAAGAAAAAAGAAATATATGAAGTTTGCTCGTCTAATGATGTGACGGCCCAATAGAAATGATTTCTCTTTCAATGACACAGGCACTAGCGTAGCGTCAACGGATATACATCGAATATAAACCAGTACGGAGGATACTAGTTGTCAAATGATCCATAGGGAAGATTTCAGTAATAATATAACCTGTAGGAAGAATCCTACAAAAAACGAAGTGACTAAGATAACGTTTATGCAAAAATAAAAGAAAGCAAGTGAATTTATTAATCAACCTTCGTTGATGTGTCAAGAATTTTAATTTAAAATTTCAAATTTTTTACATATTTCAAAAAAGAAAAAAATATCGAAGATGATTTTTAAGTTACCACAAAAGGATATATTAATCAAAAACTAACTAGAAAAATTAAACAAATCATTACTCATTATTATAAGCATAAAATAAATCATCAGTCTTTCAGATAATCACTGAAAACAAAGTAGATTAATGTATAACAAAAAGTCCACTATACAAAATCATTTCTTATTTAATTAAATTAGCCAGCCTATAATTTAAAATGATAATAAAAGAAAATATACAATATTTATGATCCGAGACCTGTGTATGATGACGCCAAAATCTTTGGTTTATTGATATTAATTATTTTTAAACCAATCAGCTGAACGTGGCAAAAATACATATAACCTTAAATAAACTTAAAGACATAAACAATGAAAAAAATATATCAAAACATAATCTCAGTACTCTGTGGAGAGCCAGATACACATTCTGGCTTTAACTTTCCATTTAAATAGAAATAAATGAACTACTTGTTGATAATTTCCTGAATATTATCTTAATTTGGTCAGTCTCAAGTATCTAAATATTGTAAGCAAACACAAAAAAAAATATTAAATTGGAGTCAAACTAAAAGTCATCGATGCAACAGGAACACATGCGATGCTATATAACTCTAATTTCATCAATTTCAAATCTAGAATGAGGCTCAGAGATTGCATGCAATATAAAAATATTTCAAAATACATATAATAAATTAATCTAGATAACAATTAGGGACATCCTGATACGTCCAGGAAGCAAATATCTAACAAAATATGTTGAGTTTTACAATATATACTGAAAAGACTGATAAAAAATGTATAATTAAACATTGACAAGGTAACAGCTATCAAGACTAAGAAAATTTCAAGAGAAATTAATCAATAATTAAAAATAAATTGCAACAATCGATCCTAAAACTCAACATACGGCTTTATAGTAGATTAATATGGTCTGCTTAGGTCTCTGTTTCTAGGTTTATCTCGAAAAAAATAGCACAAAACATCAAATAAGCAAAAAATATTGTAACTCAACAACTCAATACAATTACCGGAATAACTCGAACGACTTTTCAGTCCCAAATTTTAGAGGATGATTCAGATCAATCAGGATAGAAATCTTCAATTTTCTTTAGCTGAATTAAACAGGAAAAAGTAAAAGTCAAGGCAAAATTGGCCTCCATTTTATATTCAAGATCCTTTCTTACGCACAACATTACTTTATTTAGGCGCACAAAATTGACATGTTTTAAAAAAATTACAGTTCAAAAATGACCCTTGATAATCACAGTTGATTGAAATAAATCTGTTAAATAAGCGAATTCATTAATTATTAGTATTTTCCGCTCAAAAATTAAATAAGTATTCCGATAGCTATTTTCAAATTAAAGACATACATAGAAATTTAGACTACCCAAAAATACATCCTCGAATATTAGTAGGTAGGAAAATCGACATCTATCTGAAAAAAAATAACAGTAAATTCAGCACTGATGAGAACAAAACTAAGCACAGTGTAGTTAATTACCAGAATAGTGGTCAAACTTGAACTAAAATTAACTAAAACTGAACTTTATGAAATGCTTTTATTCAAAGAATCTATGAGAAATACGTAAGGAGATTGATATTGTGTTGCACATAATGAGAGTATTTGCCAAAATAAAGTAAAATTATATGAACTAGCTATAGTGAACTTTACCGGAAATGTGATAATAAGGGTTAAAAGTCGTCCTCGTATGCTTTAGGTGAAATAAATAAACATATTATTATTACTACAAGAAGATCCTAAGAAGCGCTAACACCCAAGTTGAGTATAAACTTGAGTAGCCTCATATATAAATAATCCTTCTCTGTCTTTCAACAAACAACTTTCAAATATCCCTTGTCTCCTGACAATAATTACAAGCTCTTGTTCAAAGGGTTTACAAGCATTTAAAAATTACCCTTCTTTTTAAATTAGGTTGAAGTTTTAATAACAACTTTTTTTTCTTAAACTAATATTGAACCCGGATTTTTCTCGTTAAAACTTTTTTGCTTAGTCCTATAAAAACATCTCGATTCATAAAACTACTTTTCTTGAGTATTTTAAAAGGGAAATTCATAAAAACCTCGATTTCTTTTAGCTCCATTCTTCCAGGATTTAAAAATATTTGAAAGGATAATTGGTAGTCCAAAGCTATTTTCCTGGTTTTGTACTTTTCGATGTTTCAAAAAGAAAAAAAAATGTCTTTCATAGAACTTTAAATTCTTTTAACAAGAAAATATTTGATTTATATACATACCAACACAACCATTTATTTTTCGTACATGTTGTTTTATTATAAAGATATAAAGAGAGCTCTAGTAAAAAGATATAAAAAAAACTCAGATTCTAGAATGAGCAGACTATATATTCAGTACACTCTGACTTTAAAAACGTGTGGGAATATATGTTATTTCAAGTGAGCATCCTGAATATTCAAACAAACAAACGCGCTCTTTGCAAATATACATGCCTGGATTTTTTTAAGAGAAAATATATATACAGCTAGGGTGGCTAACAAGGAGCACTGCCTGCATAAGGCAGCTCATTCATGTGGAGATAAAAAGGATCGATGTTCTAGTCTTACCTGTTCAAACTCTTTTCTTTTAGCAAGGCAGCACTCTTTCCTGATGTTAAAACAGAGAAAATCAAAGCGTATATTCTCAAATTGAAAACATCTTACATAAAGAGTTAATATGCGCTTACTATAGCAATTTCTCGATAAAATCAGTCCCTCTAGGTAATGAAAGATCTATAGAGAGATATTAACTAATGAAATATTTATATATATCTAGATCTTATACCTAGATAGTTTCATAATGTGAATTCGTGAATTAACTAAAATATCCATACGTAAAAAATTTTAAATAAAATAAATGGTTCTCGCATAGATTTTTTTTTAATTTTATTTCCACTTCTTTTACTAACACTTTAAATCAAGTGTACTGGCCTTATCTCTGATCCTTTCGATGTAGATAAAGCAGTTATATGTAACTAGTCACTCTAGGAGATGCGGCGTCACGCCAACAAGTGGTTAGTTTAGGTTAGTTCAGGTTAGTTCAGGTTAGTTCAGGTTAGTTCAGGTTAGTTTAGGTTAGTTCAGGTTAGTTCAGGTTAGTGGTTAGACGTGCTCTCGGAAAAAAAAGCTTGTAAGAAAATCGACTAAAAGTCTGGATCGGTCACGTTCCTCCAACTCTCTTTCATTAGCAATAAAAGAACAGATAATTGTAGGAAAAACGAGGAAGAACATAAACACAAAGAAACACTGAAGCACGCTAACAGGAAAACCCAGAAACAACCTTGAAATAAAAAAGAGAGAGACGTAAGAAGATAATAGATTAATTTATTAAAAACCTCCCTCAAAAAGGGATTTGGCCTCCAATAGGAGAGTTACACAATAGCACTTTCAAACAGCCAACGGCTAAACGACCAATGTTCGAAGCCACGAATTTTTAAAGTGTCATTTCCTCCCTCCAATTTCGTCACCTCATCGAGCAACGAACGACTAGCATAAGGGTACATCCGGAATAATACAATGCTCTCTCTTTTGCGACGGAACGGATCAAGGGGTGATCCTTGCTGATCAATTTGGATTTATCAGGGGCTTGTCAACTACACATCAAACAATCAGGCTCGTTCATCAGATAGTATCAGCATTCAACAGGAAAACCCACCTAGGCGCGGTCATGTTAGACATGTCCAAAGCTTTTGACAAAGTCTGATGCGACGGTCTAGGAATCAAAATGATCAGACTGGGATTCCCTGAACACTTCACAAAGCTAATACTATCCTTTCTATCAGGAAGATTCTTTTCAGTCAGGGTGGACAAGGCATTATCAAGACCAAAGATAGGAGCTGCAGGCATTCCCCAGGGATTCCTGCTGTCACCACACACATATCTTCAATATCTATACAGCTGACATCCCCATGTCAACTCATACCAGCCTAAGCCTGTATGCCGACGAGACAGCGGTCACTTCATCGCACCGCATCATCCGGGTCATAACACCAAGAATCCAGGAGCATCTTAACAAGCTCGAGGAATGGATGAAGAAATGGAAATTTAAGGCCAACGCCGATAAAACACAGGCCATAGTCTTTACCAAGTTCAGAAAACAGCCTGTCGGCCAACTTCACATCCACAACGAAGCTAATGCCTTGGGCAAACAAAGTCAAATATCTCGGACTCCTATACGACAAGAAGCTGATATGGAAAAAACATGTGATGAAAACCAAAGCCAAAATACAAGGACTCCTGGCATCCCTGTACCCTCTATTAGGAAGAGGCAGTAAACTGTCCCACAGGAACAAAATGACGATATACAAAGCTATCATCCACCCAGCGATGCTGTATGGAATCACATCCTGGATCGACATCCCGAAGATAAGAACACAGATGCTTCAGGTGGTGCAAACAAAGTCTTACGCATCATCGTCAACGCCCCATGGTTCCTGAGGACAGATCAGCTTCACGGGGAACGCCAAATCTCCACCATCCTGGAGTTCGCCAGGATCACATCGGAGAAATTTTTCATTAAAATCCCTGACCATCACAATAATATCATCAGGAATGCCTTCCGCCCCTGACCGTTTCATAAGAGAACATACCCACTTCCAAGTGACCCATTGCAATGAGTCCTAGCCAAGCTGAGGGAAGATATTAAAATATCTTAAGTTAGCTTTAGTTATAATATTACATACTATTTTATAAATTAAGTTTGTTGTATTTGTCAATCCAATGTATCATATTATGTAAAAGAAGTTGAAAGTGTAACACTGACTTAGTGCCAATAAAGAAACTATGAAACTATAGAACGGATCAAGGAAAAACAACCGACTAATGGCATTGCCTACGTTTACTTTGTAAGCTAGCCGAAATATTTGTATCAGAGATCTAGAAGTCAACAGTGAAATCAAAACATGGCAAAATTTTTATTTTGGTATAGATAGCGCGACGATATTCTGGTATGTTTCAAGGGAAATAAAAAAGAACTTGAAGGAACACTCAACCATTTAAACTCCATACATCCCATAAATCAATAAAATTTTTGAATTTAAAAACTTCAAAAAGAACCACAAAAACGATACAATTCAATATCAAAAGAAAACCAACTTACACTGACAGTATAAACCCCTTACAATTCCCTTCACCCTAAAGTACATAAAATGGCAGCCTACAGAGCAATGATACATAGAGCCTTCTCTATAACACTTTCTAAAGAAAATCTGTACAAAGAGCTCGGCATAATCAGAAAATGAGCCAATAAGAATTGTTATCCACTATCCGAAATAAATGTAATCATTTCCAAAAAAAAAAACAAACAAAAAACATTACTTTGAATTTAATATATTCGCAGACCAAAGAACAAAATACTAGAAAATTCCAAACTTTTACATTTTTTTGACAAATTTCCAGGAAAAAAACGACATAGTCTTCAAATCTTCGAACATATAACCCGCCTATTTTTCGGGAATCAACCCTCGATACATGTAGTCAGGGGGTCAAAATACAAATAAAAAATTGGTGGACCCACGTCTCTTCATTGGCCACGATAACTCACTTGGCTCCCAACTAAAAGTAAATTTACAATTGTCTGATAGATTGAATTTATTTAAAACAAGAAATGCCATTGCTGCTTTATCGGGGAAACTTTTTTTTTTAAAGCGGAATCTTGGTAGAGGTGAATACAACCACTTTTCAATATATCAGCAGAATATCCTAAACATGAATATATCAATTTAGGTTTTAGAACCTTTCTAAAATGCAGATGCAGTAGACTAATCAAATTCAAAAGAACTGGCAGAACTCATAACTAACGATAAATCTAATGTAAAATCTGAAATGGAGAATACTAGGAGTTCTAACTTCAATTCACTACCAGAAATCTAACATTGTGGGATTTTAATTGCATTCCCTTCACTATATTTAGCTGAACGTGAATTCAGAGCGGTCGCAAATTTAATTTCAAAAAACAAAAAAAAAATAGATCACCGAGTGTGTCAATTTTCGACTGTTATTATCAAAATTGGAATATCATCAGCCTCATCTATCTTATTAATTTTGTCATTACTTATTCTTTTTTATATCAATTTTCTCATTCGTCTTAATATTAGGTACTATTACTACGAGGGAGGGTAGCGTTGGATTTATTTTTTGTTACAAATGGAACAGTGGTTTACAAGAATTTGGCAAACTATGTAGTACTAGAAGTAAGCAAGAAAGAATCTTGCATCATCTTCAAAGTGATTACTTTCTCAGGTTTTGCAGCATTGACGTGAGACCAGAAGAAACCTAACATCCACTATTTAGTTCAATAATTGAAGAAATTATACTTAAAAATTTATTATAACGGGTTAACTAAAGACAACTGAAAAGTTAAAATTATCGTACTCAAACGTTTTTTTCAATATTTTAAACAAATTATTATAAATTTCTTGTTTGGAAAATGTTCATTTAAAAGAAGTTTATAATTATTACATTTATTTAAACTAAGTAATAACAACACAATTATATGTGTTTAACGTATATCTTCGTTGTATCAAATACTTAGGGCGCAGTTATTCAAAATTCTCCTATTGTGGTTGGTGACATTTCCATACAAATTGGTTTCAATTTAATAACGTACCAATCAATAAATAAGGTGAAACCTACTGGCTTGCAATCCTTTTGCGTGAATTGGCTTCATTGTGATCTCAAACGCTTTTGCTACAACCCTAATTGCTCTATATTGTGTGTTTAGTAGTCGTTATTTATTTGTAAGCCTGGAAATGATAATAATTTTTCCAAAACTTTTAAAACTATTTCATGTTCGAGCATGAATATTCAGTTTCTGGATAAACGTAAAGCAATATTTCGCTTTGGTTTTAAAAATTTTAAAATATATATGTATTTGAGTCTTAAAAATATTTCAAATTCTTATTTTAAAGTGTTAAAAAATTGTCCAAATGGAACAATAATCAAAATCAAGTAAAAAAATTAGTTTTGGTCCAATAGCATATTATTTTTGAAAGAATTATTGCTTACTTAATGAATAAAACGTTCACCCATTAAAAACATATCTATAACCATAGCTAATTCAATTAATTTTACAACTTTTGTTAAAATAATTACGTTATGAGCAAACACAATATCCTTTTCCTTAAGTGTCTCTTACCAGTTCTTTGAATAAAAGCATTCCATTTGTTGCATTTTTGGTTTACTATATTACGAGCCCTCGTAGTTTATTTCTTTATTGCTTTCTTTCCCAGCTCAGTAGATTTTTATCTTTTTGAATTTTGCCTACATTTTTACACTACAAAGGGTGATTTTAAGTTAAATTTTATTATCAGTTTGACCACTCTTACAGATATATTTTACTACACCGCGCGTGGTTGTATTTTATCGATGCGAAATTTACTGTTGCCTTTTTTTCAGATAAATATCGGTTTTCCCGCCTACTATTATTTAAGTGAAATTCTATTTTTCATCTTTTCTTATGGCAGTTTTCTAGAAGTATTTTGAATAATTCCGTAAATTTTGCTTATGTTATTCTTTCGTCAAGGTCATATGGCACTTACGAATTTTATTGGTAAGTTATTTTGCACCGCTAACCGAATATTCTATTGGGTAGTTTTATGTTAATGGGTTGCATCCATTTTTATTTTGTAATTTCTGGGAGAAAATTTGGGCAGGTAACTTATCCTGCATCGGTAATGGCTGAAAAAATATATATTTAATGAATTTAAAAAAATTGATGGGCTGGATTAATGGACTGGTTTATTTAAAATAATTTGCTTCTTTTAATTTTGTTTTTGGGTTTATTTTTTTTTTGAAAAATGATTTTTTTGGACTTTATGAGGTATTATTTTGATAGGAAATTTCATTACCTACAACTTTACTGTAGACATGTACCTATGAGAGATGCATAGTTTTCGAGTAATACTAAACTGAAACGTAGATAAAAACCTATCTTCATTTCAAAAACGCACCACTTAATTCAGTAGCCCTTTGTAATTTTGTCATATTTGGGGGTCAATTGAACGTATAAAATAATGAAAACATTGTAACGTTCCTTTCTCAAATACATAGTCAATAGCCGAAGTTGTAAGTACAATTTGTTAAAATTAATGTTTTAACGTTGAGGATACCCTGTATGAAGTCGCACGAATCATTAGCTATTACAAAAAACTCATAATTTTGTCACAGGAATCTCTTCAAGTAATAATAAAAATATTCTCTTCATTCAATAAAATATTTTTATTCTTGTATCTGCGCTCTTCATCCATTCAATAAATTTAGATTTCATTGAATCAACAGAGTTGCTAAATTATAGTTCTGTTTGCAAACCGGAATTAATATAACACTTAACGTCTTTAACAAGAAAACAATAAGCCTCAAGGCGGCCCTATTCCATTAATTATTCTGTATTAATTACTACTTTCTAAGACGCATGAACAGATGAACAAATATTGCATAGTTTCTTGATAAACTTGATTTAGCTGTACAATTTAACGTTAAGATTTCCCCCTTTTAGAAATGCAAAGATATTGTTTAGGAATTAGTAAAATAATGATGAATAAGCATATAGAAATTGTTTATTTTTGGTTAGCGACAACATCGATTGACTCTTTAAGTTTAGAAGGTTAATATTTTGAGTTGAGAAGTTACTTCGTGAAGTGGGTTAATTGAATGAATGAACGAATAATAGGTTTTGATATTTCATCTTCGATGTATCGATCCTGTTGAACCCATTGCATCTCACTATGGCTGTAAGTTGTTCGAGACCGATCACCTGTGTGAATTCAAGCAGCCTCATTAACTGAACTTGCCTAAAGACTCCCATTAATGAGAACACTCGATCGCATTTGGTGCTTCGATTGCAAATATTTTGAAAATCTAACTGCCTTAATATACCAATACAACATTCAGATTAAATATCCGGGCATTTACTGAAAAGTCCGGGATATTGTCAGGATATCTCATTATTTGATCTAGTAACCATAGGTAAGGGCATGTGTGTGGATTAGCGTTTCGATATCCGAGATTGTCGTTGAATAAAAGTTGTATTATATAAGGGCCTTCATTTCATAAGCTTTAATTTATATAACGAAAAACTGTATTATTATAATTTTTATAAAATTAATAAAAAATGAACAAGAATGATTTTTTTTTGAGGCCCAAGCAATAATGATCTTCGGCAACCCGCATTTTTAATAAATTAAAACAATTTAACATAGTCCATAAATATCCATTACCTCAAAACTCACAAAACAAAAAAATATAAATAAAACAACAAACTTTTGAAAAAAAAACGTAGGTTATATTCATAGAAAATATTAAAAATTAATAGTTTCCGCCATATTTAAAGCAGACCGCTGAAAAGTTAAACATTGTTTTGCGGAATGACCTTGGAAAAGGCGGATTTAGACGAGAAATGTTCGGTCTTTGTGTTTTTTAAATTTAACGAATCACAATGCTTGAAATTTGACATATGTTTTATTACGCTTCGCTTACGCCCAGATTTTGTGTGGACCCACTCTCAAGGGAAGGAAGATTTAGTAGGACTTCCAAGGCTGCTGTTAAAGTGCACCCGTGATACATAGGCAAGCCAGTCTTTGGAATTTCGATAGCTCCGGAGTGGCCAGTCTTGTGGTTTTTGTCCACTATATAACAGAGTCATAGGTTATCATGGGTTTTATCATTGCAGAGTACAGCCAGTGCATAATGTGTGGTTTTAATCTCTACCTCTTGTCCAGTGCCCCTTTTGCTGCCATGACAGACACTTTACTTTTAGATACAATTTTTTGTAGGTGTGAGTTCCAGGGAGCTTTGCATCCAGATATTTAACCCCCTGGCTCATACTTAAGCCATTGTTTTGGAACTATCAAAGTAAAGCTAAGTATTGTCATATTTCTTCCAAAAAACGAGGAAAAAACCTTTGAAACTTAAATTCTATAATAATTATTTTCTAATTATCATTGTAATAAACTACGAACTTTTAAAATAATGATAAGTTTGGATTGTAGATTCTCGGTTCGAAACATTTTTAGTATTCTTCTGACTTAATGGTCCCTTCCTAAAATAATAGCTTCTAGTTAAATGTCAATTACCATAATAACTTCCATTGTTTAACTTGGCAACTATTTTCCATATTGTACTAAATAGAGATTTCATATTCTCTATTAAAATTTATTTGGCATAGATTCATGATAACTTTGCTGTAGGCTTTAATGGAATTAGTTCTTTGCGATGTCTGATTTCCATATTTAAAAAAAAATTATGTTATAGTGTATATCTTATTTTCTCATTCACTAATATGGTATAACTTTAAAACTGATCTAAATTGACAACAAATGATTTACAACAAAGATATTTTACACTAAAATCGGAGTTATCAAGTCTACTCTGTAATATGCAATTGTTTACATTTAAAATTAATCACATGAACACGTGAAGAAAAAACTATACTCCCTTATAGATCACGACGAAGTGTGGTATTCCACGGATAGACGTGCTGTAAAAATTGGGTAGAGCAAAGTTAGATGTTAAAAATAAAAAATAAAATATTTTTATTTGCTAAATAATTTTTTAAATAATTGAATTTTTAATTTTTAGGTTTGATAAAATTTTTTTAATTTAAAAACATTTTGAAACAATGTACATATTTTCTCTTTTAGGTGAATATATTAGCAAATTGTTGGATTTAAAAAATATAAAGTTATTTTTATTTAGCATGTACTTTCATGTGAAAATTAATAAAAAAATCTGTGATTTGAGACTAGGAAAACACGAAAATAAAGAGGGAAAATAAAATCAAAACAAGTATCTAATAGCAATCTTATGTTCTTTTAAACCAGTTACTGCACTTGTACAAATCAATAGAAGGGGTTAATATTGAGTAGCTGACAATAGTTAGCTAAACTGTGCCTTTTAAGAATTGCAGTTTGGTTAATTTTCAATAAAGATTATTCCATAAAGATTATTATTATCCCATATACTTAGTCATACGGCTTTTGCACTCCCTTGAGAGAACATTTGCTCATCCCAGGTACACTCAGGATGGAGCTCTGTGGAGGGCCCTTTGGATGTTGTCAAGACCTAGACGATAATATGGTCTTCTGCATTTTTCACAAACTTAGCCAAGTGGCTTTTGCATTTCCTTCAGAGAATATTCGCTCATCGCAGGTACAGTCAGATATCATAAAGATGAAGCTCTGTGCAGGATCCTTTGCATGTTGTCGGGCCCTAGGCGATGCTATGGTTCTATGCATTTCCCACAAGCTTCCAGACATTATTATCCATAAACTTAGCCAAACGGGTTTTGCACTCCCTTCAGGGAACATTAGCTCATCCCAGGTATACTGAGATATCATAAAGATGGAGTTCTGTGGAGGACTCTTTATCGACTCTATGGTCCTCTGCATTCCTACCAACTTTCCATAAATTTCCGGGCAGTTCGAGCAGTCCCAAGTACCACTGCCTTTTGCGAGGTCTTATATAGGTATTGGCTAAGGTCTAATCCTTTATATTAAGGAGAAGACTTTTCGGTACGACGCCGGTTGTTGATAGAATTATGAAGATCGCCCGAACGCTATTTATTTTCCACAGTCTGCGTATTTGTACCTCTAGGTCTCTGTATTTGAACTCTTTATCCTCCAATTCCAGGTTGTATTGATAAAAGAGCACTTTTTCTATCTGCAACAGTTTCAATTTCTCTGCCAATTCTTAATGGATGATCTTGATGGCTGAATAGTGTCTCTCCTTGTATTCCCATGAGGCAAATGCTTAGCATTCTCCTGTTATGTGCTAGGTTGTTTCTGATGTCCGACATCTAGATCGGTATTCGTCATTCTGGATCGAGAGGTCCCTGATTATGTGCCTCAGATAGTTTTTGTTGGGAATATTTGCTCTGACGCCAACAGTAGTTCGATGCTAATTTGTTGACATTTTCTTGGTTGATTTCTTTTAAGTGTCATCCATGAAGAGGCTTCTGTACCCAGACTTGAAGCTTCTCCTGGCCTGGTTGAGGATGAGAAGTAAGTTCATGGTTTAAATGCACTTTATTCAGAGGAATGGTTTTAAGATTGGTAATAAGATATTTAGATTTTAAATCTATAGTACATTCTTAGTGCTCCAAAAAATCGAGACTAACAATGTCGTCATAATACCATGACCAAATCATAAATTAACATTTTATGAGAATGGCCTATATTAAAGGTATAAGGGTTGATTGTGAGGCGTAAAGTTTCTGTAGTTGCCTATATTTATTCTCTTTTCAAGCAGTTAAAGGAAAAGATATAAACAATTAGTTTATTTTCTGCAAATACAACTCTAGTTCTTTCTCTATACGTGTTTCGACTTCTAATGGTCTCGTTGGTGAAGCTGTGATGTATTTGCAGGAAATAAACTGTTTCTATATAGTCTTTCATTTAATTACCAGAAAACGGAATAAATATAGGCAACTACTTAAACACAGCAGTAAATAGATTTGTTTACTTCTTACTGAAATCTTAATTTTTAAGTAAAAGGATAACTTTGTACTGTTACATTTAAGGAAAAAGGGTTAAGAAAATTGTATACTATTTTCTCTTTAAAAATAGAAATTCCAGCACTAGTACCAAAGTAGGATCGTAAATATAATATAGATTTTTGCGGATTAACTAAAAGTAAAGGTGCTAGATGAAGGTTTGTTTCGGAAAGTTCAAATTTGGGTTCAGATCATCTAAATTCTGGCTTTGTTCCTGGAGAGTGGCATGATCTATCTGTCTATTCATATTGTAGGGCGGTTCATCTGCTAGTGAAAATTTTGATAATCCTGAGAATATATTACCGCATCAGAATTTTCATCAAAATTTTGTGTATTAGGGTCGTATTCGGGGTAATCATAACTATGCTCTGTGTAGTATTCAAAGTAATAGTGGTTTTCATTATAATCTGGATAATCTAAGTTGACGTAATAGGTGTTATTTTGTTGGATTATACAGGGCATATTTTGATTTTGAACTGTATTGGGTCTATATTGTTGATAGGGTTGGTTTGCGCCATTGGAAATTTGCATTATAATTTTGGAAATTCCTTGGATGTGATCGCATTTAGGAACGGCAATCTGCTGCTACATGACCACGTCCCTAATTAATGCTAAGATTAACTTGCATTGGGATTTCTTTACTAGCTGGGGTGGTTTATGAACTGAAGGTTTGGAAAATTGTTGGGTTTCAAAATAGCACAATTGTAGCATTCATCTTGTTCGAGACTGAACATCCTTAGAGTTTCCTGGTAAGGCCAAAACAATAAATGGATTCCTACAACTGCTACCGTTAAATTCTTTGGTATGAATTTGGATTCCTGCTTGAACAGGAAAATCCACATTAAAGGATTGCAGACCAGACTGAGCAGTGCATGTGTTATTGTAAGGAGATTAAGACATTATATTTCTGTGGAATGTTTTCTTATTTATTCTTTTAAATGTATTCAGTCTGTCATAAATTATGGTATTGCCTTTTGGGAGTCTTCAAAGGAAACAATACAGATTTTTAGAGCGCAGAAAAGGATTAAAAGATGCATCTTAAGACTTGGTCTTAGGGAGTCTTGTAGACCTCATTTTTAAATCTAGACATCATAACTGTACCATCAATGAACTTTGTGTATTTGTTTATGTTAATTAGATGCAACCCTAGCTATTTTCAGCTCAACTTTGATAATGACGGTGTCGATATGCATATAACTATACGAAACAGAAATGAGTTGACGATCTCAGCCCATGCCTCAGCATTTTATTAGAAAGGCTCTTATTATATGGCCATAAAGGCCATTATCGATCACTACCCGGAGATATTAAATCTATTTTAAATTTCCATTATTTTAAAAAATCAGTGCTATCTTATGCTAAAGAGAAATGTTTCTATTCTTTTAATTTTGGTTTTGATTGGATGTGGCTTATTTAGAATATTTTGTGATGTCATTGTATATAATTTGATTTCTGTGGATCACTTACAGAACGCGTTGGTCGATATTTGCCATTTTATAACCATAATCGCACGCGCTTAAGAATTTTTTTTTAAATCACCAGTTTGCATTATTGCTACATGCTTTTAGTAATATGACATAATTTGTATATTTTTACCTGATTAAATTTAATTATTTATCCTGTAGTTTAAAATAGTAAACATGAAATTTGTTTTTTTTTTGGTTTACAACTCTTTTGGTCTTATAACTTATCACTCTTTCTTCTTAACAGAGTTTGTAAATTACTGTAGTTTATATATCACATTTTCTGGTTTGAATTTAAAAGTAATAAAATATTTTATTTTTAATAAATTCTCATTTATTTACATTCCATTTCAGTATTAAAAATATAAGGTTATTGTCGGTAATATAGTTCAGTTAGCATTTGTTGTGGATATATACCCGATTCGTTGACACGAGCATGGCATGTCGAGACCGATCATTTTAGGTTGAGTATACAGTATGGAATTTGTAGCAATTTTTTTGAACTTTGTTTTAATCATGATTAGTAACTTCGGACTGTTTGATCATAATTTTCTTTTTGATAATTTTTCATGGCTTGTCAATACTTGATGTATTACCTGGTAATCAGTGCAAGTTCGGAACTAGTTTAGAGTGCTCCAGGTTGAGAATAAGGTTGGCAAAAGTAACTACAAATATCCCTAAAATTTGTCACGTCTGGTTGCAAGAGAGATTTTCATTTTCGTTCCCTTTACTCTTGAACCGTCGAAGGCAGTAGACCAATCCTACCATTAAATTTGGAAGGGCAGACGGTCAAGTGTTTTTTTGTTAAAGTCCACTAATCAATGAGGTAAGATTTTTTCCCTTATTTTTACGAACATGTGGTAAAAATAACATTTTATTTCAGGGCTATCTGACGCAAGTTCTTTTTCATCTTTGGACTTCATCTCATTCCTTTTACTGTGATTTCCATTCTGATTTTCTCGGCTGTTAAGGCTTTCTGATGGTTCCGGCTCTATTTTCCCTGTCCGTGTTACCACAACGATTTTAATCCTCACCCTACGTTTGGTTGGTTAGTTGGGATTGGCCTTGTGAAACCTCCAGTCATCCACAACAAGAATCCTAACAACAGCGCTGGATCAAATAAACAGGAGTGAGAGGTACCATACCATAGGCCAGGTAGGAGAATTGGAACTCTACATCAATTTTTTTACATGCAAATAAAACAATATAAATATATTTTCATTTGACATAATAAAATGTAAGAACCTTTTTGATAACTTTCTTTATGAAAATTACTTTCTTGGCAATTGAAGGTTCTAGAACGTTTACCGCCAAATTTCATATAACCTTTTTAAATGATGTAACACCAGTAGTTATCAAGAAAGAGTAGAAAAAAAATTGTAGGTACCATTCTGACTTATGTGCATAATATTTTTTTTTTTGGAATAAAATGAAATTGTTATTTTGTTTTAATTAAGTCGTTTCATTAGGGAGCTATACACTAGCAGTCAATAAATTAAAATCATTCCTCATACCTATGTGTTTTCCTGTTTAATCACTAGGTAAGTAACACAGATAATGTAAAACAGTTGGCGCCTATTCGGTAATCAAAGCAGAGCACAACTATCTCTAAAAGAGATACGAACCTAGTCTCCGACATATTGAGCTGCTGTACGCATCCGTTGCCGTACCCTGTAAAAAGGGAAACGCTGCAGTACCGGGAGAGATTTGGTCGCCCTAGAGTTTATGGATGATTGAAAATATTTCTGAGGGCCTATAGGGCTTTATCTCAGCATTGTCGTTTTCGCTTTTCTAAACTTGAAATTTAGAATTATATTAATTTAAAAGTATTTAAAAAGGATTTAAGGTTTTGTTTAAGAAATGTACTCTATTTCCTTTCAAAAATCGAAGAGTATAATAAAATTGGCACTAGTAAAAGCACAAAAACAATATTATACTTGTAAGACTAGAAACACAAGCATCGACTGTTGTTCTCTCATTTAGTTGTTATGGGCTTCACCAGGTGTTCCTTACAAAACTTCAACTTCATGTGCCATGTATTATATTGATAATAAAACGGTGTTAACATGTTTTCACACAGTTTAAGAAACGTTCCGTAAACATGCATTTGTGTACTTTTCAATTCTGTTTTTATACATATATTCACGCCGAAATATTAAAAAATGTTAAGTTTTAAAATAGTCTTTAAGACCGAAGCTGAACACTGTTTGTTGACTTCCCATTTCGTTAATACTTAATTTTAAAGTTTGAGCTCACTCTCGTTAGAAAGTTAAAATACTGAGATTGTAAATACATATTAAATTATCCCCTTGGTGATGAAATTGACCAAAACTATGCTTTTGGTCCAATTTGGAAAAGCCTGAATTCCCTTGGAAGCATAAAATCCGTTTCATTAATTTTTCAAAGGGTTCCGTTCAAAGATTTAGTTTTGGAAACTAAAATAAGTATTTTGTACTTTTGTAATTTCTTTTAAACTCAAACCTTAGGAAATACTCCCAAGTTTTTAACTTGATAAAGGAAAGATAGTTTTTCTTTCTGTTGTGAAATGCTATTGTTACATAAAATTAAAAAATCTTTAAATTTCACATCTAAAAATATCTGTTTACCCAATGGAAATTCTATGTTTATGATTTCTTTTGGCTCATCAGAAACAATATACTTTACAATCTTTATATAGTGAAGATTTAATGACTGGAATAAATTCATTTTTTTTTAAAAACACTGTTTAAAAAAAAAGACTCGGTCGAACATGTCGACCTTTTTTTTGTGGTACTTATTTTTCAATATATTAAATCATACAAGGTGACTCTAAAGAAGCTCTGCTATAATCAACTTTGATTTGTGAAAAATTGAAAATAGTACCCTCCCCCCCCATTCAGGGGCGGATCAAGTCTCTCTCTTTGGGGGAGGGAGGGGGCGGTGATATCAGAAAAATACAGTATGGCAAGCGAAAGCAAATTGTCGACAGAGGGGGGACACTAGCAACATTCCCATTTCTAGTGTAAAAGGCAGAATCGGGTCTATTTATTTGAATTTGAAGCTCTTGGAGTGGGAGGGGGGGGGCGATCATAAGAAAAAACAAGCTGCCGATAGAGGGAGGCTGCGAGCAGCATACACATTCTTAGGATAAGAGGCAGAATCGAGTCTATTTTCCTGAACTCAAAGCTCTTGGGAAGGGTAGGGGCGATCGCAAGCATACACATTCCTATACTCTATTCAAGATCTAGAGCGAGTAATAACTATTACTGAAACCTCCAACGTACCTGCTCCAGTACCGCAGGTAACTGAGGACTGCCGTAAATCTAATTATATTTAATTATTATAAGCTTTCATAAATTGACTGCAGCGATAAAATTTCTGATAGTTCAATTTAATTTCTGTCCACCTTACAGTGTGTCCTTAGTAATTTATCCTTTTTGTGCATGTTTTTATATATTATTTGAGATTAGTGAGATACCCAGAAGATATGGCTTCCACATCTATATTTATTCCAAAATCGTAAAACCAGAGCATTTTTTCCTCAACAAAAAACTTATTACGATGAATATTTATGATGCTTTAAGAAATCAATATCTTGATAATAATGTTAAAAGCTCTGCTGAGATGTGTTCCAACATGACAAGGGTTGGAAAATCTACTATGTACCGAATACTGAAGGAGAAGAAAACGACTGGAATTGTTATTACTTCCAAGACACATTCCATCACAGGCAGACGAAAAACCTCATAGGAAGAAGAGATGTAAACTGCAATAAAAGGAGTTATACATACATTTTATTATGAGAAGCAGATCTCAACCGTCGACCAAATTCTAACTAAAATCAATGAAGATCGGAATTTATCTGAAATTAAAAGAACTGAGCTCTGGAAAGTGCTCAAAGAACTTAATTTCCATATAATAAAAGAATAAAAGAAAATGTGGAAACTCGATCTTATGATCGGTGTGATAGAGGAACCAATTATAATTAATTTGAGCGAAGATAGCTTCACTGACTTTAATTACGAATTAGATACATATTGTTTACCCTCTTTAGTGTCTAATTGTTATTCTGCAGATGGTTTAAGAAATAAATAAACTGAAACGTAAAATGTCCTAAAAGTGTTTTAGTTAATAATAAAATGATCGATAGCCCCAAAAAAGTTTTAATATTATATGGATGAATTTATTTTTTTTTTATATATATTTAACTTCTTGTATTTTTGACAATGGATATTTTGTAAGTATTTAAATTATAACTTGAAACTTTTGGAGAGAAAAAGGCTACGTTTTAGTCTGAATGTGCCTAAAACTGTTTCTATGCCAAAATTAAAAATAATAAAAATACGGTTGTTATTGGTGTTAAATATATCAAAATTATTTATATTTTCTAATGTATGTGAATTATTAAGAAATCGTAAGAAATAAAACTTTTTATTTAAGTTTATTACTGGAATAATATTCTATGCCATAAATACTTAGTAATAAAATAAACCTCCTTCCGACGCCTATGACAAGGATTAAAATCCTTTTTAACACTTCACACATCCAAATATCAATTGTTATCCCACCCAAATAGTCCATTATTCTAGACCGGTATTATTAATTATAAAATTTCTACCTCTTTCCTATTTTGCCAAACCTACCGGACTAGAGAACACAGGTAGTTTGCGAAGAAGAAAAGGGTAAAAATGATTTATTACTCTCCCTATTTCTTGAATAAACTATAGTAAAATAGGCAAAATCGGGTCTATTTTCCTGAACTCAAAGCTCTTGGGGGGGGGGGGGGGGCGATCGCCCCCCTTGGATCCGCTTGTGCCCCCATTACTGGAACACATTTAGACTTCCTGCAAAATCCTGGACATCACATAACCTATACCTAAATGTAACCGTTTTTCGATTTATCGACAATTAAAAGTCGAAGTGAAGTACTAACAGCAGTTAATTTATAATTTTATTAAATGTTGAAAATGCCTCTCATTAGTTAATTGACAGTAACCTAAACGAATATACCAACTAAACTACCTTAGTAGCCTTCACAAAAGAAAAAAAACTACAGTCTGAAAATCATCAACATGCGTGGGAATGTTATTGAGTAGAAATCAGAGGTTAAATATCTGAGCCTGACCCCAGATGATAAACTTTTCTGGAACAAGCACGAAAAAGAAGTAATCAGTAAAGCTACAAAAGCCTTAATGATCTGTAAAAATTTTGCGGATAAAAGCTGGAGCACAAACTCAAAAAACCTGCAGTGAATGTACACTGCAATAGTGAGACTAATCATCCTATATGGGGCAGTAATCTGGAGAAAAAGAACAGTCTGGCCAATACGAGAGCAAGCCTCTCTATAAGTTCAAAAACTATCCTGGAGCAGTGAAAACCTGCCAAATGGCAGCCATAGAAGTAATCATAAACCTTCCACTTCTACATATACTTCTGAAGAGTATGGGGAAGAGGACAATTTAGGATGATGAGAAATGAGGTCATCAAATGAATACACAATCTTTCGCCCAGAAATGAACAAATTTAGGACATGTTCCAACTTTGTAAAAAATTTCAACACAAGAATAAGTCGCAGATGGCTTCAAAACAACGGAGGAAACTGGAATAGGAGTTTATGAACCCGGTACTAGACACTACGAAATGTATCCATTTCAGCAAAAAAAAACTATCGTGCACAGGAGATTACCATCATGTCGGATAGTCAAGCAGCAATCAGTGCCGTCACTAAATCAATCAATCAATCAATATTTTTCTTGAAATAACTAACATACGTCTTCTGGGCATCTTTCCCTATCGCCATATTATATCATTATAAGAATTTCCATCTTCGGTACCACAATATGTTTCATGTTCAGTTAAAATTAACTTAATGTGAGAATTTGAAAGAATGTGACAGGAACAGGTCTTTGAATCAGTTATGCTAATAAATAATTACTGTATGGGTGTAGTGTAATAAAGGAATGTTCAGAATTTTGCAGGACGTGTGTGAACGATTTTTGAAGAAACCCTGGGTTTTTTAAATAATGAATTTATTCAAAACTATCCTTATTGTATAATTCTTTATTAGCATAATAATATAAAATACTTTTATTTCTTTAGTGATGCTTTAAAAAGAAAGGAGTAATTTGTTACTATGGTAGATTTTATACAATTAATGATAATTTAGATTTTGCATGTCGAATAGTGTTTTTTAACTTTAATTTTAAAAATGGCACTTTTTCTTTTCAGCTTTAATTTATTTAAAATAAATTACGCTATTGCATGATATACTAAAACCAGTTTCAGCACAACATAAAGGAATATGATTCACATATTTCTATAAATGAACGTAATTAGTATTTTGTCGCAGGCTCGCGAAAAAAAAATACTTCTTAGAAATAGTAAGAAAAATTTAAGGAACAGGGATTTGCAAATTCTTCGTTTTAAATATACAGATTCTTGAATTTTTTAGAAAAATGTACCTTTTTAGAGACTTTGATATTCAAAATTTTATCTAACAAGCCATAATACGATATTCAAGTTACAATATTACCACCTTAAAACAAGTATTGTAAATCAAAGGAGCATTGCAAATAAAGTAATAATATTTAATTTTAAGATATAACTTGGTGTATATTGCAATTATTAGTCTTAGATGGTAATGTTATAATTTGATTTGACTAAATTCAGATATCTAGATTGATAATTTTTAACTTGAAAAATACCGAAAGAGGTATTTTTTTATGAAAAAAAAAAACAAATATTTTTGGCATAGAGATGCTTCATCTAAAAATAGAACGGACCAGAAGTTTATATGAACATCGATCCGTTAAGGCTTCGTTTCAAAGATACAGGATGTTACGATTTGAAATTATTTAAATTTTTTTGAAATAACTTCAAAACAGATTTAATCCATGTAAAAGACGTTTGGGATGCATATTATATTTATGAAAAAGAATATTTCGGATATAAAGATTAAATTAGAACTGCAGCAGGGACGTACCTAAAGGATAACAAATTATTATTTGTTGAGTAAAAATAACTACACCATTAAATTTTCTCCTTTTTAATGTCATTGTAAAACAGATCTCTGGAAAGTAGCTTCTTTATGCGAGTAAAATGATAAAGATAAGGTTATTGTTCATGAAGAGTTTTTAAAACTGAAGAAGCTAAAATATTTTTTAGTTCTTATACAACGTTGCTGGAGCTAATAGACAAGTTGTTTTTAACATGATTTAAAACTTGTTTCTTAAATTGTGATTCAACGATATCTTGCTTTTCCTGAATTTACTTCCTTTCATTTTAAACTTTTGCGTTCTCATAATCACCAAGCAAAACTTTCAT
Source organism: Diaprepes abbreviatus (assembly GCA_034092305.1). Taxonomy (NCBI): domain Eukaryota; kingdom Metazoa; phylum Arthropoda; class Insecta; order Coleoptera; family Curculionidae; genus Diaprepes; species Diaprepes abbreviatus. The sequence continues at coordinate 2,954,029 of JASJET010000071.1, read as the reverse complement.
TATTTTTTTGTTGTTCTGTCTCATCTATTGGGATATTTATTGTAATGTAAACTGACTTCTCGTGAGTTGTGCTTTGCTTCTTCATACACTATTAATATGTCATTTAACTCTCTAATTGAATAGTTTACATAAAAGCATTACAGATTTTACGAAAACTTTGTTAAAATGACGATTTATGCAATTTAAACTATTTAATTCAAGAAACGACTACTTGATTTAGTTTCTTTTTTTTTATTTTTTTGCAAAATATCTTGCTTAGTGTAATAATTTGAAGATGAGTTCATTTATCTCATAAATGCGTAATTTTACAATATTTATTATGGTAATAATCATCAAATATGTCCTTCCTGTTCATGTGTCAAATTTTAGAACTTCTCCTATTTTTTTCCTTTCCCCATCATCTTTCCTCATCCCCATCTCCTCTACTCTTCTTGGCTTTTCAACATCTTTCCACACTTTTCCTGCAACCCATGAATTCCTCTACTAATCCCATATATACATATATGTTATGTCGGATATTCTCACGGGTGTGATGTGTTCGCTCGTACACGCTATTCAGTGAGCTTTGAAAATGGTTAATGAGATTTCACCGAAACGTCCTGAGAGGGACTCAGGACATACACGGGATGCCCGAAAACCTTCGATTACATATATATATATATATATATATATATATATATATATATATATATATATATATATATATATATATATATGTAATGATTTTCTTCAACCGTTAATATTTATTTTTATTTTTGATTTTTTGTTGGGATTAGGTTCATATTTAAAATACAGTTTTCATTGCTCTGACGTTTCCTTCTTTGTTTAGAACATTTTCAAAAATAATTGTATAAAATTTAAAACGAATTATGAATATAATATAAATACACCTATAATACAGACTTAAAATTCAAAATTTAAAACAATAATATTTAAAACACATGAATATGACTCTAATACGCCAGAATGATAAAATTCAAACGCAGTGGTATACAAAACCAACCTGGTCCGGAAGATATTTGAACAATTTTTCAAACCAATCAAAAAACCAAAAAAGGAATGAGACCTTTCAGAAAAATTTAAATACATTTAAAGAAAACACAATATTGTAGCAGGTCACCAGAGTTACAACCAACTAAACTCAATCTTTACAAAATTGAAAAGCAAAACACCAACTATGAAAACTTATAATATTGTATATTCAGTTCCGTGTGCAAACTGCCCAAAACAATATATAGGAATGACAAACCAATTACTAAAAAATCGACTAAATGGACATAAATATACCAAAAATGCTTCTACAGCATTGACAAAACATGACAAGAATGAAAAACATTCTTTTAACTTTGAAAATCCAAAATAGTCGATAGGGACAAAAATTATCATAAATTAATAATAAAAGAAATGGTAGCCATCAAAAAGGAAACACATACAGTAAATGACAGAACTGACATAAACAATCTAAGTCAAATTTACAACAATATAATTTAGACACAGATATTTCCTTAATAACATCAAAAATGTCTATATCACCTTAAAAGTAAAAACCAATTCTTTAATTTTTTATTTATCGTGTCCCCGAATATGAAATAGTCCTTGGTGGTTTGCTGGTGTTAGCGATAGTTTGGATGAAATCTCAAGGTACGTAAAATTTACTAAAAATAATCCTTTAAATAATCATCATTTTAATTTCTGATATTGTTTTTATTATTGTTGTAATCAAAGAACGAAACGTCATAGCAATGAAAACTGTATTTTAAATATGAACCTAATCCCGAGAAATATATATATATATATATATATATATATATATATATATATATATATATATATATATATTTGGGAAGTTTTCTTAGGTTTTTTTATCCTTTTTTATTTTAAAATGTAATAAACACACCTTTCCTTATTTTGGAACATATATTCACATGTCAATATAACGTTTTGACTCGAAATTTCCTAGCCTTTTTAAACATTGTACATTCAAACACGGCAAACAAATATTACGTTGACTACCTGCTATTATAAACATTAATTAAAATTAAGCCTAGCTTAATTTGAACTCTCACAGATTAAAATATTTAAATAAACAGGAATAGGACACAAACACATTAAAATTATAAATTGTAAGCCGGAAGGTTAACTATTCTCAGTTATGTTTTTACCTTTATATATATATATATATATATATATATATATATATATATATATATATATATATATATAAATATATATATATATATAAAGGTGACAAAATGGTGCCTTTTGTTAACATATGCAGAATTTCTATTTAAATAAATTTTCAGATATTTTACTTAATTTCCCAGTATCAAATTTTGAGTTTGTAGCTTTTTTATTTTTTTGGACTTCCATTATTTCATAGAACTATAGTTTTTTAGTATGATTTTCAGTTTTTAAAATTTTTGTTCTTTTAAACTTAAATATATGAGTAGTATCCACCATGTGATTGATTAGGGCTGTATTATTTTCTCGTCAATGTTCGTTGACTATATGTTTTTATAGTGGCTTGTTTATTTTATGTATACCGAACTACAGATGCTGCACAGAATTTCATATATGACATTGTTGTTTTCGTCCTCTGGTATTTTTTTTTTTCATTTGCAAAAGTAATATTCCCATGTTTAAATATGTTTTGTATATTTTCTGAAAGCTTGAAGGTGTATGGAAGCATCAAATTCCTTTGGGTATTATTTTTGATTCTTTTTATGAGATTACGACTCTTATTATAAAATCTGTTTTACTCGTTTGACAAATTGACTCGATTAGGTTATTTTGATAGTTGTTTTTTAGAAATTCTTAATTTCCTTTCTAATAACTTTTGATCTAAATTCAGTATCGGTTGAATCAGTTGCGTGATCCGCAAGAATAAGCATCACAGCTTTTTTAGGATAATGTTGATATCTTAATAACCAAATTTCTTTTGCGTATCATTCTATTCTAGTTATGCTTTTAGTATTGTGAAGAGTGAGATCTAAAAAATTAATTTTGTTTTGATGTTCGATTTGGATGGATATAAATAAAAAACCATGGTTCAAACCAGAGGTGAAGATACTAGCTCAAGAGAAAAAAAAAGCCCACCTAACATACACAGCCAATAAGACCCCAATAAACTACATCAAATACACTGAAACAAGGAACAGAGTAAACAACCGCATAAGGGAAATAAAGCGAGAGCATTGGGAAAACTTTAGTAGAGAAATGGAGAATGACCTTTATGGAACCCAAAAACGTATATGGAAAATGCTCAGAGCAACAAGGAAGGAAATAAATGAGACAGTGCAACTAAACAACATCTCGACAGCCGAATGGACCACCTACTTTCAGGGCCTGTATAAAGACCAGGACAAACAGGAAGAACTAAGGCCCAGGGAGCGAGGGAGGCTGAACCGAGGAGAAGCCATAGACATCGAGGAGGTAGAACAGTGCACGGTGGAGGAAGTAACAGCCGAACTAAAGCACCTGAAAAACGGTAAATCTCCAGGCCCGGACAATGTCCCAAACGAACTGCTGAAGTGCGGAGGAGAGGCTCTGGCTGGACAATTGGCCGAACTATTCAACAAAATATTGAAGGACGAAAACACACCAACGAGATGGAGACACAGCATTACAGTCCCGATATTTAAAAAGGGGACAACCTCAGATCCGGCGAACTACCGAGGAATATCACTCCTAGACACGACCATGAAACTGTTCACCCGTATACTACAGCAGCGTATTCTCAGTTACACCACAATCAGCGAGGAGCAACAAGTCTTTCGGAAAAACCGTTCAACGATTGACGCAGTGTTCGTCGTCAGCCAGGTTGTAGAGAAAGCAATAGAGTATAACAAACCAGCATACCTGTGCTTTATAGATCTGATGAAAGCGTTCGACAGAATAAGGCTGGAGGACGTAATGAACGAGCTGGACCGCAGGGGAGTGCCTCTAAGCATCATAGAGACGGTTAGAAAGCTCAACACAAACAACACCACAATAATACGAACAAAATCAACAACAACAGAAAAAATAGAGCAAAGCACAGGGATACGACAGGGAGAGTCTCAGTCCACTGCTGTTCAACATAATAATGGACAGAATAATAGAGCGAGTGTGTAGGGTGGAGCAAGGATCCAAGATGGGAAACCAAAAAATCAAGATAATATGCTATGCAGACGATGCAACGCTATTCGCGGACACCGAGGACGGACTGCAATGGCTTTTACAGGCATTTAAAAAAGAGGCCGAGAAATTCAACATGGAAATATCTACCATCAAAATAAAAAGTATAGTGATCGCCAGGGAACCACGGAGATGCAAACTAGAACTGAACAACACAATAATAGACCAGGTTTTCGAATTCAACTATTTGGGAACAACAATATCACCATATGGTGAACTCAAGAAGGGCGTACGAGACCAGGTAAACAAGGCAACCAGGATAGCGGGAGCCTTACGAACAACCATATGGAAAAATGCACACATATCAATTCCAGCAAAAGTTAGAATATATAAAGCATGTGTCAGGCCCGTAATGACATACACGGCAGAAACACGAGCTGACACAGCAGAGACTAAGAGGATGATGCGAACCAATGAAATGAGAATATTGAAAACGATCACAGGAAACACACTCTGGGATCAAAGAAGAAGCAGCGAAATAAGGGAAGAATGCAAGACGGAAGACGTGGTAAGATGAACACGCGCTAGGAGACGCTTCTGGAACGAGCACATATCTAGGATGGAGAACCGCAGACTGGTAAAAATCGCCAGAAATGGAAAACCAGCATCCGGCAGACCGCCGGGACGGCCCCCCAAGAGGTGGAAGGATAGCTGGTCGTCGGCATCTCAGGAGAGACAAAGAAATGGGTAGAAACAAGCCTTAGGCTTTCGCAAAGAAGAAGAAGAAGATTTGGATGGAGAATTGTAGTTTGTTATTATAACTATTAAATTGAGTATTAATATTTATATATTCGGTTTCAGGTACAGCAGTTATGCTGTCATCGATATATCTAAAAAAGAATAAAGTGGAAGAACCTAATTTATTTATAATTATTTCTTCAAGGACTTTCATCACTATTTCAGCGATAATACTTGAAATAACACTACCCATTGCACATACCTCGATTTGTCTTTAAAAAAGATTTTATCATATATAAAATTTGTTGAGCTTAAGGCTTTCAAAAACTTATCCAAAGATATTTTTCGTGCAGAGTGGTTTCCCTTATGAACTTTGGGTCTATTGCATGCTGAAAGCTACCTTACTTAAAAATTTCAGCAATATTTACCGAAAGACTTTTTCCTACATATTATTTTTTATTTATTTTTTATTTATTTATTTATTTATTTATTTATCCAATTACATACACTACAGAATGATACATTCTAAATGGTATGACAAATGATACAGAACAATAACAAAAAACCAAAAGAAAACACAAACAGTCAAACAAAATTCACAAGAAAAAAAAAGAAAAATGTACAACAAAGTATATCATTTAAACATTATAATCGTTTTAATCCTTCGCTGTGAGTCCTTGAAAATGTCACAGTCCATATAAAATCGGTTATAATTAACTATTAATCTATTTATGAAGGTGGATTGGCCGTAGTTGGTGCGATGATAGCTTTCCTGGAACAGCCGTGGCAGTCTAGTACGCCTTGATGGGACCCTAAGATTAATCTCGCTCAGCAATTTGTCGCAGTCAATTATGTTATTAAAAATTTTGAACAGGAACAAAAACATAGTTTCTTTTCTTCTGCTCTCCAGACTCTTGAGTCCACACAACATCAGTCTTGTTTCATAAGCTAAGCCGTGTGATGGAAAATGATGTAGTAGATATTTCGTGAATATATTTTTTACTCTCTCGAGTCTGTTTTTGTGGGTGACATAGTTGGGAGGTTATATAATTGAACAGTATTCCAAAATGCTGCGAACAAGCGAGTTGTATAAGCAAGTCAGAGCTCTAGTGTCATTAATATGCCTCGAGTTTCGCTTAATAAAACTCAGCATTCTTAGAGCCTTGATCGTGACGCTGTCAATATGAGCGTTGAATTGCAAATCTTTCGTGAAAATTATTCCCAAGTCATTGATAGATTCGACAGATTCGACGGGTTGACCCAATATTTCATATGAATTAACAATTGGGTGATCGTACTTGAAGAAGCTGATACATTTGCATTTGGAGACGTTGATTTTTAGATGATTTGAAGGACATCAGTCGACGAAACAATCTAGATCAGTTTGTAAGTGGTTATGATCTAAGTTAACAATGCTGTAAAATTTCAGATAATCGGCGTATAATAGGACTTGAGAGGAAACAAAGCAAGAGGTAACGTCGTTGCTGAACAGAAGAAACAGAACCAGTTCAATGTGTGACCCCTGAGGGACACCAGAAGTAGCCATTACTTCACTGGATAGGGACCCGCACACCTCCACGCGCTGTCGTCTATCGCTGAGATAAGATTTGATCCAGTTTAAATAATTTCCCGAGATACCGATCTCAGACAGCTTCTTGAGTAGCAGTGGATGATGAATGCTGTCAAACGCTTTCATATTATGTGCAGGGTCGTTTTGAAATTACTGTAAGAAACACAAATAACCTTTTAAGTACATATACCGTCTACAATGCCAAACTTTTCAGTATATATCAGATCACTCGTAGCAACGCCAGTGTTATAAATGGCTTCCTTCCCGTTCGCATAACAGATAATTGGAATGTCATATATTTTTTTGACATTAGTTAAAAAAGCACACTAAAATATCTATGGAATTTTGTAAAAAATAAGTAAACACCCTTTTAAATGGTAACAGAAAGATAAATCTAATCTTTTTAATCATTTTGATAAAAATCAAATAAAATACTTTATAGCCAACAATGTCATTTGTACAACAATCAAAGTTATTGCTTATAAAAGTTTCTGTTTAATCAGCCGAATAATACCTTCGATAACCATGACTATAAAGTATTTAAACCATAAAACGAGTATTATAAAACTGTATAGCTTTAAAGATGTCAGAGTTTTATAACCTATTACAGTGGTTATATTTGATAATTTATGGTGTTTTTATTGCTACAGCAGATTTAGCAAAAATACTGCACTGGTTAACGAGAGGTTTAAAATTAATGGTTCAATTTTTGAAATTAGACAAAGTTTAATGTTTTCTTTCAGGATTATGGTTTGGCATTTATTTACAACTTTGGATAAAACTTGCGAAATATATCAAAACAGGAAAATTATGCCTCTACAAACAACGGAATTATTTATATTTTATCACTGCAATCTGTGAAAGAGGATTCACTGGCAACATCTGTCTATATATCCGAGTAAGGCCATTTCCAAGAAGGTTTTGTTTTATAACGTAAAGTAGTCAGAGATAAAATAGAGATTTGGGTGGTTTCTTGGCGTGCGATGACTAAAGCAGTTTAGATGTGTCAAAACAGTTTAACCTTCACCTAAAAATTTTGTGCCGGCCATCCAAGCGACAATGCACATTGGGCAAAAGAGTATTTTTTTTTTCAAAAATCTACCGCCAAGTCAAATCTTTATAGATTTGAATGAATCTTTTCTTAAATTACTAAGAATAGTCTATTCTTACATATGAGACAACTTCCTGTATATATTTTCAAAATTCTGAACTAAAGCGTCCAAAATTTTCTAGTCTCTAACCTTAAAACCTATAAATGTGAATATGGGCTGCTCCCAATAACAGTAAGCAATAATTTCAAGAAAATGCGTATTCAAAGTAATTTAAGGTAGCTAAATACAGAACTGTCTTAAAGAGATAACCAATTTAAGGTTACAAGAGTTCAACATAACCTTAAATAAATGTTTGTATAATCGTACTCCTTTATGTACGAAGGTAGTCGTTTATATTTTGGGAACTGGTAATCCTGGTGTTGCGAGGCATTATCTTATATATCTATTATAAAGTTTGACATTTTCGATGGTAGTAGTTAATATATGAGAGAACAAATAAGGAAGAGGAGGATGAAGTGTATATACTCTTCATCCTCCTCCCCATTTGTTCTCTCATATATTAACTACTCATTATGTACGTATTGAATAGGTTTTGATATATGGACGTTATTTGTGTTTATATGTAACTTCAAAATTTCATCTCCCGACGTGAGTTATTTTAACAAGAGTTCATTGATAAACTTAATTCTTTATATGGCAATAAAGTATCTATAAAAACCACTGTATATCGCTGGTTAAGGGAATCGTAGCCGCCGTTTGCTCACGGACGAGTCGCGTAAAGATCGTCCAAATTCGGTGGTAGTGAAAAAATATATCGATTTTTGCGTGAACTGATAATACAAGATCATCACGTTAAATAATGTTAGATTAGGGTCCCCTGGGCATTAGTAATATTGGCGTATATAATGCATTACATGGATATTTGGCCGTAAAGACGCAACGTTTGCGCCTTATTTGGTAATTGTTTAAAAAATGATTCGTATTTTTTCTAGCAGGGAGCTGCTGAAAAATACGATCATGTTGTATGTATAGGGTCAGGTGACGAGTCTCGAATCTATGCGTATAAACCTAGAAGTAAAGAGCAGTCGATCATACATCTTTCACACGATGGGCCAAAACCAACAAAAGTTGCTTCTGCATGAAGCACTTTGAAGCAAATGGTTGTCTGATTTTTCGGAAGAACTGGTCTTGTCGCAACCGTGCCTTTAGAGAATCGTATAACGGTCAACTCTGAATGGTATACACCCATTTGTTTGTCGAAAGTCTTCAGTAAATTTAGGAAAGCAAACTATATGCAACGAATCATTCTTCATCATGACATTGAGTTCTTACACGTCGGCTCAAACAAGTGACTTTTTGAAAACCCAAGACGCAGGAATTCATAAGTCACCGTCGCTAATTTGGCATCTAATGATGTCTTTTTATTCTTATACGTGAAGAATAAACTGCTTTGTCAACGATTTTTTACGAAATCAATGCGTTCAAAAACGGTATTTTAGAGATATCGTCTTTACAGTGGCAAAAATAATTTTCAAATTGATTTTATTTATTATTCCCGAAATATAAACGATATCCTACGTATCAACGGGATAAAATGGACTTCTATTAGATGCGCAACATACTTGTACTACCTGGATTAAATGAATAATATCGATGCTTAGGCCTCGTTGGGCCTATTTTATCTCACCATGACTGCAGATTATTCGAGGCAGGTCGTCTTTGCGAATGCAAGCAGCATCGTTTTTTTTTGTCCTTGCTTGACTACTCTTGGCGATATTTCCGAAATCTCTCAGCATCGGTTCATTAAGTGTCGGGTACTTTCTGAGAACATGGTCAACAGTTTCATTCTACTTCATGCCGGGTCATCCTTGACGCCAATATCCTGTCAGCAATCCCATCACAGTCCGCAGCACTTTCCTCTTTCGAAAAGGAAAATTTCTAGTAAGCGGCGAATTAGTCCAACTATATATTCCTTAGCATCTCATTCCAGGGGCTTCTCTATAGCATTCAATATTTTTTCTTTCCATAAAGGGTTTCAGTTCTCTCTTGCAAAGAGAAATTGATACAGGTATAATAATAACGACTCTCTTCAGAGAGACTGCGCAGTTACAAGACCTCTTACATAAACCCATACACTACATGACATGTAAAAGATGACTGAAAAAAGCCACATAGAACACATTTTCCTAGTATAAAAGATCAGCGGTTGGTGAAGACCATATACATCTCTTAAGAGATAGGTATTTAGTAAGGAAACCCTTATCCGTCGTCAACATCCTAATCGGGCGGCACTTTTGGAAGAAGTAATTGGGTGAAGCACATAGATATAAAAGTAGGTATATAGACTACGAAGAAGAAATTTATCTCTTTGTAATTGCGATCAAGAGAATGGGGTATCCAGTGAAGCTTGACATATCGTGCTTAGCTCCGCCCATAGAAAGAGATGTGCTACTCATTAAAAATTCTATGTCACTATCTAAGCGAGAGCTAACGTACTTCTATGTGATCTATAATCTATATACTTACTTTTATGTCTATGGTGAGCCCCAACATTAAACTTACTGAATTTCAGGTTAGAAGTTCGAGAATCCTGAGAACAGGCACCGAAAGATATCTTATCTATAGTAATAGTCTTTTTCAGCATGCCAAAGCCTAATAACTTTTTATTAAGTTTAAGTACTGATTTTTGAAGGTTATGCGAGACAATGTGTCTCGCACATGAGCGATGATATTTACAATTAATTCGAGCGGAAGATTTGACTTGATGAAAGATTTTTGAGTAAAAAAACTATTCCTTTGCCCCTGTGTACAGGGGTGGGACGGTGGCAATATAATCTGTAAATACTTAAACTTAATGAATATATTTTTTTAAAACAATTTGGAAAACGGTAGTTTGTTGAATTATTAAACTTATCAAATAAATTATATTAATAATTATTCGCAAAGTTGTAGATATAAGAAAGATTAATGAACATTTTTTGAAAGTTTTACTAGTTATATCTTTCTACTATGGTATAATTTCTTTTGTTACAGGCCTGGAAGGTACAGACAGTACATCTCTACATCGAAATAATACTTTTACAACGTATATAACATTAAACAGGAAAAATCGTCTCTCAACTTATCAAACACCAGTGAGGTCCGGATCTTTAATGAAGAGTAGTCAAAATTCCAACGGTACTTCTACGAACAGTAGAAGAAAGAGAAGCTTTAAAGATTTGGCAGATGAATCTATTTAAATTATTTAGAAATGTAATATATACTTTATTAATTTGGAGAAGCATGCTTAGTCAGGTACATGAAGTTAAATTTATTTTTTTTGAAATCACTCGAGGTTCTTAAGCTCATCTTACAATTTAATTCGTCTCTACTCTTCCTTGTTCCGCAAAAGTAGAAGTTACAGGCTCGTTTTTCGTGAACCCCTTGGAATTCGCGGACCACCGTTTGGGAACGCTGTTCGAAAGAAATGCTGATATTCCTTAATAGGCATACTATTTCATATTTGGCAACTCTCTTCTAAAAAAACATGTGTAATCTAAGTTTTGTACAATTGAATCAAAATTTGAAATTTAATTCAGTTTTGAGTTAAAATACAGACTGATCTCAACATTTTAGTTTTTTTTTTAGAATATTATAATTTTTTACCCAATAGTTCAACAATCTAATTTGGTTTTTTTAACCAAACCAGTAACTGTCTTTAAAATATCGATAAACTACTAACTTTTCTCTATTCGAGTGTAGTTTTTTAAATATGATAAAATATTCTAAATTTATGGAAATTTAACTGAAAACTGCTGGATTTTTTAATATCTGACTTGACTAAGCCTGAGTTGTTCAGAATTAGTATCTATTGAAAGTATAACAATTTAACATTATATTATATGTCTATTAGTATTTCTTAATCTATAATATTAATGGACCTTGTATAGTACTTGTTAAGGAGATTCACTTAAGGAAACAATTATTATATTGACAGTTTACTATACCACTATGAAATTATATGAGGATTATTATGGCAGAAGATGATAAAACTTCTTCAAAAATTGAAAACAAAAATATTTCTGTATTCTCTTTAACTTCATTCTGCATTTGTATTCCTTATTTTTCCCTTTAAAACTTAATTATTAATTTTGTAGTTTCTTCATTTCTTTTTTTTTGCATACTTATATTTATTAAGGTAACAATGATGATGACAAGTCATGGTGTGATTATACATAAAAAAAAAGTTCACGTGGACATAGATCTGCAGATGCTTTCATGGGATGCTACAAGTCCTTCAAGAATCTGTCGTAAAAGTGATCTTTAATTAATTTATTATGATGGACGGTACAGAAACGAACTCTTAGGTATAAGTTAATGTTATTGGATGTCAATTTATAAAAATTTCAGAAGACTTATATTGCAACCAGTGCGGTGAGAACAAAGAGGTGGTTAGTTCTTTATGGTCATAATTTTCCTGTATTTTATAAATAAAGTATGGTTCGTATTAGGTCTTATAGTTTGCCAATTATTAGAAAAGAAAAATGAGTGCTTCTGTAATAAAAATACTATTAGTATACCGATTATGCCATCACACTAAAAGCAATCCGTGGTCATATTTTGTTATGTTTTCCACTCCCAACTATGATCCATTAATTTTGTAAAAAATTCACACTAAAAAATTGCTTCTTTTTCATTTTTTGCTTATAAAATCAAAACTAATGAAGCAATCTTGATAGTTTAAACAGATAAATAAAACTACCAATAAAAGAAGCCAAGGATTGATTCAACTGGATCATTAATACCGGGAGAAAAATCGGATAATTCTGAATATTTTCAGGAATTCATATTTCTGTCATTTTCTAGTTGCAGCGCTGGCTCTTAATAGTATTTATATGTATTTTATGCTTGGCAAAACCAGGCGCTGTCGATTCATTAGTTTCTGTCCAATTACCAATTGAAATTCTTACTTCACACATCTTTCAACGCACTTAGATGCATCAAGGACGGTCCGATTTTAATTTTGTAAAAATGCAGAAGTATCATTCTACAAGTCAACATTTTCATTTTGGATCACAAAGTTTGTGAAATACGTGAAAAATGCTAGCAATCATGACCCAAAACGGCCAAGTGCGTGAAAAAGGGCAAGTAGTGGAGACAGTGCGGCTGATAAAGCAACTTTGAGGGACTGGCGGATCAATTTTTGATACAAAATGAAAATTTAGGCTTATAGAATGACTTTAAAATCTTTTTTCAGAATTAAAATTTGATCATTCATGATGCATCTAGGCACATTGAAATATAGTGCACTGAAAAGAACCTCGCACAAAACCAATGGGAAGTTCTAATCTCTTCAATCGGTTCAAATTCCGGGAAAAGGTAGTTTTTGAGCGGCTTCGCAACATGTGTACGAACATTATCATGTAGGGGGATAATTTTGTCGTGTCTGGTGAGTTTTTTCGCATGAATATTCTGTTTGGTTATCGATGTTGAAGCATGGTTACGTGGTCCCTATGACCTCCTCTTCTTGGGGTTATCGTAGTGGATTAATTTTTTATCACCAGTGACTATACAATGCAAGAAACCGGTTCGTTTTTGCCTGGCAAGCTGCAGTTCATATATGGAAAATCGATGTTCAACGTTTTTCGGCTTTAGTTCATATGGAACCTAATTTCCTTGCTTTTGAATCATTTCTAACGATTATAAACAATGTGAAATTACTGTAGTCAAATGTAAGTTCTTCTTGCGTTTAGCACGAATTTTCCTCCAATAGTGTTTACAATCTTCCGTCTTCGTACACTTTCGGCATTCCGACATGTTCTTTGTCTTCGACGTCAAACTCACCATTCTTAATCTTATAAAATCACTCACGACAACTTTTTTCACTTAAACTATGCTTCATCATATGCTTCTGCAGCTGCAGATTTCTTCAAATTAAAGAAGTAAATCAAAAGTTCCCGCAAATGACGCATATTCGGCTCAAAACTCGACATTTTCGCACGAAAAAAATTATGTTATGCTTATACAAAATCGCTAATATTTTAAGGTTATGGTGTTGCTAAATATCCAAGCTTACGATATGATGTTTTATGTCATTAACTTACTGGTAGGGTCATCTTTATTATATGTACACCTTATATATATATATATATATATATATATATATATATATATATATATATATATATATATATATATAACACATATTAGGTGGAGGTTAAGGAGCAGGCTTTAGAGGCGATCGCCCCCCCAAAATCTTCGAATTCAGAAAAAAGATTTCTTCTACCTGCACTAGGAACGTGAATATCGCTAGCACCCACCCCATCATCGTCAACTCGCTTTCATTTACAATACTACGATCGCACCCTCAAGAGCTCCGAATTCAGAAAAATAGACTCGCCCCTGTCTGTTGCATAAGCAACATGAATGTCGCTGGCACCTCTTCCCCGTCAGCAATTCGCTCTCGCTTTTTATACTGTACTGTACTCTTGTGTTAGTAAGTCTGGTTTGTGGTATGGGTATGCTGTATTTGTAATACTCGCCTTCATTTTTCTTTAATGGTTAGTACACACACCCACAAGGTATTAGGTACTCGTTCACGTTCTTTGATCCTGTATATGCAGAGCACGAGTACTCGGTTTAGTTGTCCACCCTCTACGTTCCAAGAGCATTTTGGGGATAAATTGCTGTTCTGCAGGGTTGATATACCTTCATGCAAAACCTGGTTTAGCTTTCTGGAAATATGTGGATTGATTGTTTCCCTCTATAAAGACTTTTACAGCATTTACTAGCCCACATTGAGCTTTTCTTTTCTAGAAGATGTGTAGTTTTTCACCCCCCTTTATTTCGAACAATGTCCATTTCTCACGGTTGTGCCCATGAGAGCTTTTGTTCAGCATCAAAATTTGGACCGTTTTTTTTTGTAGCTTTTTCTTTGGTTTTGTGCGAGGTCCTTTCAAATAGCATTTATGCAAAAGTTAATAAATCAACTGTGCCTGGTTTTGGCACGCATAAAGTACGGATAAATTACTATTATTGCGCAGAAGGCCAGAGCTACAACCTGAAAAAGGACAAAGATACGAATCTTTGAAGAAACCTTGAATTTTCCGATTTTTCCTGCTTTTCTGTCTTACTAATGATCCAACTGGGTGGATGCACTTTGTTGATACAGAATGGAAAACATAACAAAACATCACTAAGGATTATTTTTAGTGTAAGGGCACAATTGGTATCCATATTGTACTTCTTTATCGAAAAAATTTCTACAAAAGGACGATTACGAGGCATATATGCAATAAATAGTTTAGGCAATATAATTACGAAGGCTCATATTTTAAAATGTGTACGGAGTAGGCAAGCACATATAGCCATGGGAAAAGCGAGTCCTTTAAGCAACTTATATTGGACAAAAAATAACGCCCAATACAAGCAGCGCCATCTCCCAGTATTAAATGCAATTTAAATATTTAATCTCGTAGAAGTATATATACTATATACCAACAGTGAATACAATATACTGGCAGTTGAGTGTATAAATACACGTTGCTTTTATTGGACTTATATTTATCTGATATGTGGTGGACCATTTTAATCAATGCACTCAAATTTCTCCGTAATTTACCCAGATACAGCAAAATGGCCCACATAAAAGTTGTTTAAGACAAGTGGGTCATCTATCTGTGCTTGTGACCTTGACTTTGAGACCAATTTACAAGGTCATTCGAAGGTTAAGTTGACTTTCTTAAAGAAAAACCCCATTTACCATTGCAGGGATGGAAAATAGAGAAAATTCCCTATTGAAATATATATATATATATATATATATATATATATATATATATATATATATATATATATATATATCATTTTTCTTAATTTTGTATTTTCTTGGGTTTAGGTTCTATAATTAATAAAACACAAAACGATTGACGTTTCGCCCTTTATTCAAGGCATTTTCCTTGACATTTTGCTGTTCTGTTTCTAAATATATATATATATATATATATATATATATATATATATATATATATATATAAAACATAGGGGAAATTCTTGGTGGTAGTTGATAATTTTTGAAAGTATGAACCGAACATTGTTGGCAGTAGAGGTTTAAGATTTTTTTGTAGTATTTCAATCTTCCAACAGTCTTTATTTTCTGAGGGAACATCAAAACGTCACTTTTTCCATAACCATTCTGAGGCATTTTTAAATAAATTGTTATTTAATGATAATTTTCTAAATATTATAGCTTGTATATATAATGTTTCATTTTTTTTTTTACTAAAGCTAAATTTTTTTATTAATTTCGTTTTGTACATACTAGATTAAAATTGTAAATATGACATTTGGGGAAACATACTATTATCCTGAAAGATAGTTATTAAAAAAAAACAACACAGTGCGCTTTAGAAAAAAAACGCACTTAGTTTAAAAAATGTTTTTATTTCATCTAACACAATCAGTTTGATTTAGATTTAAATTGATAATGTATAAAAGCTTACGGATACGTATGCTGGTAGTTAATTACTATTAAAATACACTAGTTAAGAGCCTAATTTAATCTAGATTTATAAAACAGATTGTAGCTATTATATAAGGCTAAAACACAAAGTACATTATAATTTGTGAGCTGTTGGGTATTACGGTTTACCTAAAATTTATTTTTAAGTTCATTTAATGGCAATTTCGAAAATTTATTAAAAGCTACAGTTTTGGATAAAAACTTTTCCATTTCAGAATTGCAACTCCAACTTTAAGGGCAAAAAAAGTAATATAGAATTCAAAGTGAATTGAAAAGTATATATAAAAATTTTCGTCTGTGCACAGAAGGCCTCCAAATAACCCAAGTCTTTCATTTTTTTGTGTCTAATAACGTAAATTTAGGAACCAAAGAAAGTATCCGCTGAATACTGATTTATTTTGTGAGCTCAGTTCTTTAATTTTGATAAATCTTAATGGTTACAAAATTCTATCAACCTGCAGTATTCCAGAACAGTGGAGGAACAGCCTGACTATACCCATCTTCAAAAAGGAAAATAAGAATGACCCCAACAATTATAGAACAATAACACTACTAAACAGTGCAAGCAAATTATTAACAAAAATCATGACTTCAAAACTAACGAGCAAAATTGCAATAAGTGAAGAACAATACGGGTTTAGATAGAACAGATCGACAGTTGATCGATAGAATACAATAAACCTCTTTTCATCTGCCTAGTGGATCTTAAAAAAAAAGCGTTTGATACAGTTCGACTTAAAGACGTCTTGCAAATAGTTCAGGAAAATGGCGTTAACCACAACTATATTACAGTAATTGAAGAGCTAAATAAAAACAATAAGACACGCATAAAGACACAACAAGGAGTAACAGAGGAAATAACTATCATGACGGGAATACGATAAGGCGACATTATGAGTCCATTTCTCTTTAATTTAATTATGGACAAGACAATACAAAATGTAAAAGAAGTCAATGGAGGATACAAAATGGGACGAAAATCTTTTAAAATCTCATGTTTTGCCGACGACGCCTTACTGTTAGCAGAAAATGAAGATGGTCTGCAACGATTACTATACTGATTCCAGACCATATCATGATGCCTGAGGAACATAATCTGGAAAAATAAGTATATGTCCACAGAGAGCAAAGTACGCATCTACAGAACTGTGATAAGGCCAGTACTAACTTATGCATCGGAAATTCGAGCCGAAACATCTAAAACAAAAAGTATGCTACGAACGGCTGAAATGGAAACGTTAAGAACAATCAAAGGAGTAACCCTAAGAGATCAAATAAGAAGTTCCGAAATAAGGGAAGAGCTCAAGGTGCCTGATGTGGTACGGTTCATAAGGTCAAGGCGCAGATATTGGAGGGAACATGTGAACAGAATAGGTGACGATCGATGGGCAAAATGAGCTAAGAACGAGATACAAAACACTAGAAGACCCACTGGTCGAACTCCAAAACGATGGCACGAATGTTGGACATCAACATCACAGGAGGCTTAATATAGCAGAAAAACAAGACGTCGTCTTAAATAAAAGAGGAAGAAGAAGAAGAAGGTTACCATGATCTGGATTGGGTATATTTATTGATATTGAGGGGGCTATTCACAATAAATCCTACTAATTAATATACAATGCCCCACAACGACGAGGCTCTGAACCCACTGTAGTAGGATGGACCAGAATAATGTCCTATCACTCTTGTTGTGGAACCCTGTAGTAGACAGCTTGTTAAATGAACTAAACGAGGCTCGTTTACATACACGGGTCTACGTCAGCAATCTAGCCATTATGTATCCCGGTCGGGAAATAAGGGATCTGGGAGATTAATGATGGAGGCTCTCCGGCTAGCGCAACGATGGTGCTATAAGGAATGACTCGAAATAAATCTGGACAATGCCCAGTTGGTATTCCTTACAACATAGGGAAAAATGGGGAGACTACCCATAATTACATTAACGGGAACACTTATATATCTGGGGGCAATTCCTAACTCAAGACTGAGCTGAAATATTCATAATGAGGCTCGAACCATAAAGGCCATATTTGTTTTCTGGGCTTGTAAATGAGCCTTTTCATAAACTAACCTGAACTAAACGCAAACGTCGTATTCAATTTGACAAAGTCGCAACAATAGCTTGTGTGATAATCGTGAGTGAGATGAAGATCGTACTGGAGGTCCTAATGAATCTACCTCCTCTCGCCTTATACATAGAGGAGAATGCAT
Organism: Diaprepes abbreviatus; assembly: GCA_034092305.1. Lineage (NCBI taxonomy): Eukaryota > Metazoa > Arthropoda > Insecta > Coleoptera > Curculionidae > Diaprepes > Diaprepes abbreviatus. Next base: position 2,935,839 of record JASJET010000071.1, on the reverse strand, counting down.
TGAAGGCTGTTTATTATCTCACCTATCTAGGACATTTCAGAACTAGTGGATACTCATGTAGCTGGGAAAGCTTGGTGTAGATTTCCATCGTTCCCATGCAAACAGACCTCATGACACTGGTTTTGAAGACCAACTCTTTCTTAAGATACTTCTGCGAAGCAGAGAAAATTGGAAGGTTCCTGACAATTTACAGATGTATTTTGATAAGATGGATGAGCTGGCCCCGAAGTGTTCGTTAGGAGCACATTAGTCAGAGACTTCTACTCTCTCGGCATAAATTTATGCCATTCTGCAATGTAGTCTCCTCTTCGCGAGCGAGATAAACACTTAAGTTTGGTGTTGTAGCTTCACGACTTGTGTCTGAGTAAAAGTATATACTGAATAATCTGACAAAGAACAGCTGCACAATCAGGCGTGTGCGGGGTCTGGATCAACAGGGTATACGCGAGAACGAGAACGCGGTTTATGTGGCAGAGATGGGGTACTAGATTGGCCCATACGGATCCCAACAAATTCTACCTGTTTCAATTGTCACTGGTAAAAGGGCATCAAAATTGTTACTGAAAAGTAAATTTATTTAATTCTGGATGTTGGCCCCTGTAATGAGGTGTGCCAAGGAACATATAACTAAACCTAATGCACCACTAACTAGTGAGCTTCTGTCCTTGGAGGGGAAATAACTGCGAATCGTGACGAGAATACGGACAAGACATTGTCACCTGTGAGGCCAACTTCATAAGATGGGTATCATATATAAACCAATATACATATGACGTCAAGAGGAGGATAAAAATGTTAACCATTGCCTCAGAGAGTATCTAGTACTCAACAGACTAAGGCAGATATATTTTTGAGATAGAATATTAACTCCCGCAGTCGGCAAGTTCAGTTAACGAGGCTGCTAGGATTCGCCTTTTTTTATTTACAAAGCAATTCCAGTGCGAAGGGTTTTAATTAATAAAACGGCTGAATATTTTATTGTGCCCTATATTCCATGTTCTAAAACTCTCCGGTTACTATCTACTGTCGATTTCTAAAGTTGTAACCCTAAGTTGAAAATAGATTAACAAAAAACCAAGAAGGGAAAATAAAATATATAAATAAAGCATTTGTTTTTAGGACATCCAGCAAAATTTTTGAATATAGTAAGTTATATTGAAATTATTCACAATAATTTCTAAAAGAATTAACAAAACGTTTTTGGAAAAAAAAATTTCGTTATAGAGTCTAGCAAAGAAGGTGTCTGAAGTTTTCGGCTTTGATTTCGATGAAACTAGAAAATAATCCCGCAGACATGAAAATAAGGGATGCATATTTTTTTATCGGTGGGGATTCATTTTAAGAGAGTAAAAGCCAGGTCTAAAGTTTCCCTCCAAAAACAATTTTAATATCTATAGTTCAAATCGGGATATCTTCACCTCTACACATGCGTCGCCAGTTTTATTTCGTTTCCAATAACAAACAATTTTCACTTTTTGTTTAGATATTAAAAACAACAAAGTTTACCGTCTTACTGGTGATAAAAAAATTTGTGTCACTTATTTTCATGTTCTCTAAAATATAGTTTCATTTAAATCAGAGCGTGGCACTTTAGGTACTTTCCTTCACAAAACCTGGATAAATTCCAAAGTGCGATCTCAATTTTCTTCCTTATCCTTTCTATGCTCGGAAATTACTTGATTAAACCGCTGGCTTACAAAATAGTAAATTTGACAGTTATTACAAATAAAAGGAGAGTCTTTTCTTATGTGTGTAACAGAATCCCGACCCAAACTGTCTCCTAAAAGCCGCCAAATAGTTTAGCAAACTGAGTTTTGATTGTAACGCTTTGTTGGCAAAATTTGTTTTATAATTGGAGGATGTCTATAGTTCTTTGAATTAAGGCAGCCTTATTAGAAGCTCTGTAATGTAAGATTATTTTATACAGGGTGAGTTGAGGAAACGGATCAAACTCCATGATTGTATTGTATACGAGAAAATGATTTAGAAACAATCCTATGTTCTTATCCGATTCTCCTTTATTTTCTCAAATTATAGCGTAGTTACAAATAAACAAAATATCTTACACTAACTTATTTTAATCACAATATTCACTTAATACATGTTCAAAAATAGCGGCATTAGCTCTTAAACATTTTCTGCTTCGTTCGCGAAGGGCTCCTGTAGCACATCTAAATAATTTTGTAGCATTTTTTGAGCATCCATGACTTTTACTTTATATACCTCGTTTTTGAATCATCTCCGCACCTAAAGGTCCAGTGATGTGAGGTCTGGAGATCTTGGAGACCAACTAACAAGACCACTGCGACCAATTCAAACTCCGGAAACTGTTCATCCAAATGCTGCTTGGCCTGACAAGCAAAATGTGCAGGAGTCTCATCGTGGTGATAATAAATTTTCATTCTGATATTTAAGGAAACATTTTCTAGTAGTCCTGTTAAGACATTTTGTAAAAAATTTACTAGTTGACTCAGGTGAGGTGATTCCCTAAAATGTAAAGGCCAAATAAATAAGAATCGACTATACGATACCCCACGTTTACTGAAAACTTGTACTGAAAATTTGTTTCGACTGTTGCGTGGGAATTTTCGTCTGACCATATATGAGAGTTATATTACTTACTCCGTCCCGGGTGAATGTGTGGAAACAGTATGTGCGATACAATACGATGATTATTAATTACCACCCACAAAATTGTGTACGCCTAATAATCTAGTTTACAAGTGCCATTTTACCGAAAACCTGTCCTCCAAGTTCGAAAATTATGGTTGATGTGTCATTTGATTCCTAATGGTATCTAGAAAGTTTATGAAAATTTTGGAAAGGAACTGGCGAAAATTGTAAAAGTTATAAACAATTTAGTAACAAAAAAGTGGTTTGGTTTTTTGCAAATATCTCAAAAACTATTTAAGATATCTGATATTTCAAAAAAATATCCTTAAAGAGCAGGAAATTTTCTAAAAAAAAGTTCCACCTATCGGAACTGTAGCGATAATACTAATAATTTTAATTTTGTGGTGAAAATTAGGTGTAATTAATTTTTTCTAGTCAAAAATTAAAATAAAAACCCAGATAATTTTTAAACTAAAAGCCTGGAATTTTTTTTGCTTCTTGGAGCGATTTTTTGAAGGCTTTAGAAAAGATTCTCTTAAAGAAATTAGAAAATTTTGATTTTTCACTTTTTTATTAACAATTGAAAACATCAAAAAATTACAAATGTAAATTAAACAATCTAAAAATTTTTTTTACAATTATTTCGATTGTTTTATGGCTAAAAGCTATATAATAATATGTTTTTTTCAATTTTTAACTGCTCTTGTTTACAAAATTGTTATAAACGAATGCATTGTTTGAAAGATTTTTAATTTTTTCCGATTGTTTTATTTAAATTGGTAATTTTTTGCTGCACTCAATTGTTAATAAAAAACTGAAAAATCAAAATTTGTTAATTTTTCCAACAGGAATCTTTTCTAATGCCTTCAAAGAATAGCTCCAAGAAGTGAAAAAAATCCCAGGTTCATAGTTTACAAATTATCTGGGTTTTTATATTAACTTTCAACAAGCAAAAATAACGAGTTAACAAAAGCATGACTGAAAAATTGGGGTAAAATTTTTTTTTCCAACGGATTATTGTTAATTCATGTGTCTAAATAATACCCAATTTTTTTCCCTTAATATTCCGATTTAATCCGTTAAAATAAATTTTATTGTTAGTGTCTGATTCGGTCAACGCGCGCGGGAGCGTCGCTACCTGTTGTAAGCCTAATTTTCACCCCAAAATTAAAATTATTAATATTGTCGGTACAGCTCCGGGGAATGGGACTTTTTTAAGAAATTTCCTGCTCTTTAAGAATCTTTTTTTAATTTCAGATATCTGGAATAGTTTTTGAGATATTTGCAAAAATCAAAGCATTTTTTTTTACTAATTTGTTTGTAACTTTGACAATTCTCTCCGATCCCTCTCCAAAATTGTCATAAACTTTCTAGATGCCATTACGAATCGAACGAGACCTCAACCATAATTTTTGGACTTGGAAGACAGGTTTTCGGTAAAGTAGCACTTGTGAACTACTATAACATAATCTTCTGGTTGTAGGTACTGTACATGCTGTACATAGTACTGATATAGACTTTGCTCGTAGAGTGTGTAGGTTACTTTTTCTGTGGAATATCGAACTGAGTAGCAATTCTTCGTGATTTGGTTGCCGCATCATCTTCCACTAAATCCATAATATTTCGGCTTCTTTTAAATTTTGTCCAGTGACTCGTACAGATTTTATGTTAGCACTGGGAAACGTTCCAGTATCGCACATTTTATTAAAAACTCTGATAAATATATTTATTCCCGGATTTCTCAGATGCCAATAACTCTGATGATATTCTTCAATGGCAGCTGTAGCTTTCCCATTACAAAAACCTAAACAAAATCTTTTGCATATTCTCAATTTAAATAAGTTTGTGGCAGTTTAGAACACTAATCATACGAACTCGAAAATAAACTTTAAATCATTGACACAATATAATGACACATATCAAAAAAACAAAACGGATTGATTCAGATAGCTGGTATCTATAGCATCTCTAATAAGATGAAATTAACTATTTTAATTATTTCGATTACGCTAGAATTTGAAAACAAATGAGAATCGGATAAGAACATATGAGTTTTTTAAACTTATTTTCACGTATTCAACACACTGTTGAAGTTTGATCCATCCCTCCCGACTCACCATATTTATATATATATATATATATATATATATATATATATATATATATATATATATTCTTTAAAGAATGTACTTTGTATTTAAGCTATACTATATGTATAATATACCAATGAAACACCGCATGTTAAAATAAGCTTAGTAATTAAATTTACTTTTAAGTTTTTGTACCATGTAATAAAGTACCTCAGTATATTTCATTAAGTATTCTATGATTTTTAATTTTTAGTAATATTAAGACGATTTTTTATTACGTTAATACTTTTATATTTATATTTTGTTTGTAATCTTTTTTGTATTTTTTTTAAATGTATATAAGATTCATGTTAAATATATCAATGAACTACATCAGAGCATAATAAAATTTTTAATGTATATATTTGTTTTTTTTTTACTTAAAAGTGCAGAAATTCTTTAAAATTCAGTTTAAATAATCTGGAAATTAAAATTAAGAGAAGCATTATTTGTATAATTGTTGGTAACAAAAATTACGTCTCGTTATCGTAAATTAAAAAGTGTTTAATTGCTTGACCTAACTTATGTTTAACAAGGGTTTCTGAAAACGATTTTCAGGGAAATCACGTTACTTTTCAATTTCCGCTATTCGAATTTTGCCTTCAACTTCACTAACATGGTCTAACTTTAAAATTATCTTAAGTTGACGAAAAAGGTTTTAAATTCACAAGAGTTGGGCATAAATAGCCAAATTGACTAAAATGTTGGTTTTAAATTGGATTTACTTGCAATGGAAGTTAGTTCTCTAGTTGATTAGTATGGTTTTTTGCTTAATGTGTTCTTATAATTTGTGTTATATCTGTCAACAAATAAATATTTATATAGAGAAATTGAGGATAAAGACCTAAAAACGATACATTGAAATAGGAAAAACGAATAATTGTCATCTGAATAGAGACAACATTTCTAAATTCTGACATTTTAAAAACTAATCTTAATTAGATTTTACAATATACCAGAAAAAGATAAAAGCACGCTTCGTCAGGAAACAGAATTTTTCAAGCAAAATTTGGATCATCAATTCTATTGTTTCGAAGAAATTCACAAAATGTAAGGCGTATGGGAGGATCAATCGATAAAAGTTCCTGAACCTTTTGGAAGTGATATGAATATAACAACTGTTCTTTTAAAATATAATTTACAATTGTTTTAGGGATATCCAACTCACGTTCGGCAAGTAATAATAATTGGTTCTTCTTCCACACTTTCCAAAATTGCCTGACATTTTTCGACTGTTCAAATTGTTCGATTACGACCCCTACCCTTCAATTTTTTTTCCCAAAGTCACACGTGGTTTGGTGTTCGGCGATTAGGAAATATCTCCATGTAAACCCTAACACTTCCACGTCCATTTCCTTAATAAAAGACATACACCAGAAGCATGTCAACCTTCTCGGAATATGAGTAGTTGTCCATGTGTTCTAGTAAAATAGGCTTAGAAATTTAAAATACTTATCTTACTTTAACCGACTTTTTAGAAATTTGTCAATAGTCAAATTATTAAGTGGCATAGCAACAAAGTTACTCGAAAAATTATTGTTAGAATTATTTTTTATTTTTACAGTTAGTTGGTCTATGCATATGAATGAAAATTTTTTTTTCTGGGAAACCGCTCAACCAATAAAAATTTTTTAAGAAGTTTTCACGGTTAAAATTTCATCTTAAGTTTACTATGGTTAATTTGTTTGATTTTACCTCATATTCGCAAATATTCATATCTTGGGCAACACAATATCAATTTCATTAGGCATTTGTCATATATCCTTCGTATAATAGCATGCTAGTCGCTGTATTTTTGGGTTTTACTATATCCCGAGCCGTTCTAATTTTTCTCCCTTGCAAATTTTATTCCCAACTTGATTATTTTCTTTATCATTCTGTAATTTGCCTAACAATCAAAATTTAATTTTTATTTCTAGCTTGATTCATATGTTGTTGACTCTACGACACTGTACTGGGTTGTTTTTATTTAGATAAGGAATTTGTATTCACTTTTTTTTTTGTTAGATGTCGTTTTCTTGTCTATTATCCGAGTAAATTCTTGCGTTTATCCATTCTTACAGCTGTTTTCCCTGATTTTGATTTTAAATAATTTCGTAGATTTTGTTGACATTTTATTGAAGTTAGGTTATTTGTCACTGTCGAGTTGAAAATAAGCAATTCTCATTCTTTTAGGCAGTAGTGTGTTGGGCTGTGGCTTCTGTTAAGTAATTTAAGTAATTTATGGAGGAAATTTGGACAGGTAACTAATACTGTTTTGCTAATGACTAGCAGGAAATGCGTATTACTTAATTTAAAAATAAAAAATAAACTATGAATACCTATTTGAGTTAGAGCCGAAAATGCTAACGATTAAGTAGTTAGCAAATCTGTTTCAGCCCATGTTTGTTGTTCTGGATCGCTCCAGGTCAATTTTATACTGCTATTTCTGTTAAGTTGGTACCTCTTAGAATTTCCTCTGACTCTTCAAAGGAAGTAGAGTGTCGCGCAAACTTTGGGCTTACATATAAATGGAGGCTAAATTAATTTTATTTTGGCGGTTTCCTCTTAGAATCGACAAAAGATGACAGACTTCCATCCCGCTGGATTTGCAGCAATCTTGCTGGATTTGGGATTGAAGTGTTAGATTGTCTCGGTGTCACCTTAGTATTGTTTAATTTGAGTATTTTTTTACCTTCTTGGATTTTTTTTGGCCGAGATACAACTTAAAAATAGCGATTTGGTCAGTCTTGAGCACGTTTTTAACAAGGAATTCGTCTAGGCTCTAGGAAATTGGGGTTCACCCTGAAGCCATCTACTCTACGAATTTGAGTCGTAACTGCTGTTTACCTATCCACCCTACAGGCATTCACCTATCTGATTGTAATATACTGGTTGGTTCACCTTACCAGTTAGTTAGTACTGGTGCCGTAGTGAATGGAGACCTTCGGGATCGATTATGATTGTAGATTATTCAACCAGGATTTAAAAAGGCAACCTTAATATTTTATTTAATATTTTTAAATTATAATTTAACCCCTTTAATTTAATGTGTTCTTTTTTCTATAAGCCGTTACGAGAGAAAAAAATCTATACTCGTAATATAGACAAAATTATTATATGTTGAGGAAATCAATTGTTTAGTGTATATTCCTTAGTATTTCTTTAACCTGATGTGAACCGTTGGAAATCATCTTCTCTATATTTTGATGTACATATAATTGATGATGTCCTGAATGAATGTTGTTTTATTGATAAATAGTATCTGCGATACAACACAATTATTATTATTTATTCAGCTATAAAATGCCTATTATAATCTTCTGGTTGTGGGTGCTGCATACGCTGGTCATGGTACGAGTATCCAACTGAGTAGTAATTCTTCGTGAGCATCATCTTCTACTAAATCCATAATATTTTCTACTGCTCCTAAACTTTATCCAGTGGCTCGTTCAGATTTTATGTTAGCACAAGGAAACCTTTCATTCTTGCACAGTTTGTTGAAAACTGTTTTTACTCAGATTTCTCAGATATGGACATCATTGATGATATTCTTCGACGGCAGTTGTAGCAATCCCATTACAGGAAACATAAACAAACATAATATTTACGTATTCTAAATCTGCATAAGTGTTTGGCATTTTATAACATTAATCATACAAACTTGAAAATAAGCGTTAAATCATTGTCACAATACACTGATATTGACACATATCAGAACAAAAAAACCAATTGATTCAGATAATCTGTACCTACAACATCTCTGAGAAAAGCGATGAAATATTTTAATTTTTTAAATTACGCTATAATTTGAAAACAAATGACTATCCGATAAGAATATATGATTCTTTTGAACTATTTTCACGTGTACCATACAGCCCTGTAGTTTGGTCCGTCCCTCCCGACTCACCCTATATAAGTGGCATTGAAATATATATTAAAAATGAATGAACAAATAAATAGCGCACCTTTTTATAGTTAGGAAAACACTTTTTCAAACTCGTAAATGTTCTGATATAAATCCAAATAAAATAAGTTAGAATCCAATTATTAAAATTATCTTTCCCTAATTCAACAAAAGTGTAAACTTATAAGACAAGTATGCAAGGCGTAAATGAAAACCGTGAAATTTAGAACCGGGGAATAAAGCTGAATGGGATAAAACTTGTCACCAAAACTCGATAATTTCCACTTTGTCGCTTCGTGATGCGTTTGTGAAATACAATCACAGAACACTGTTCGAATTTGACCCAAATTAAATGAGCCTGAAAATAAAAAACTTGCCCGCCGACGTGACAAAATTTTTTGGTAGAGGTAGTAAATAAAAATGCCATTAAACGAGGAAATACGTGTTGGAATTTTTTACAAAACAACTCAATTACTTGTGAACTAAGACATACTGAGACCATTCTTGCAGTTTTGACGATTTTAGTTAACTAGCGAACAGTTCTAGCTTAGCACAGGTACGATTAGGTTTCTAATTGAAACCTAGATACTTAGTAAAGTCCAAAAATTTGCAGCAAATCTTCTTTACAATAATTAATATTGTGAAAGTCTAACGTTGTTTGATTAGTAAACTATTTATTATTTACCGGCCAGTTAATTATTACTAGCATCCCACATCGCGACTTAACAAGTTCTTTAATATGAATAGAAGGTTAAAACGAAATTCCTCGACGATGTCATGGCCAGCCGTTTATTGGTTTTGTAATAACTCCAGTAAAACGATCTTGGAACAGTTCCCATAACACTGGACAACAGACAAAAATATATCTAAAATAAAATCGACTAAACCTTACCATTTTTGGTGTGCTAAAACAAAAACTAAAGGTGTCTTTTTAAGATTAGTTCAAGTTTTAGAGATACGTGATGTCATGTCTAGGTATGTATATGTACAATGTAACTGCAGGAATGCATGCGGTATATTTGTATTCTTATAAAAATACAAGGGTACGACGTTACTAAATATACGTTTTCCCCAAGTAAAGGAAATTTTGTACAATTTGGCAACACGGTATGGGGGATCTTCAGAAATGACCCCCATATACGAAGTCTTAACCCCCAGGGCTTAAAATAAGGGAGATAGCAATTTAAATCCATGTAAATCGACTTTTTTGTCTACTTCATACTGAACATTAAAGTTAACCTAAAAATAAATTCTCTTCTAGACTTCAATAATTATATACAATGATACATTCGACTTGCAGAGTCAAAAAATGATAATCTAGTTAAAATAATTGACAAAAAATGTGGAAATAACTTATTTTAAAAAATATCGTCTTAAAAAATATTAATCATAAATTCTTATGTTTTTACAAAATAATATCGATATTTCGATATATCGATATTTATCAACAGTCCTATCTTATCTGCAGTAATTCATAGTTTTTACGCTGGTGTTACGTTTGTCGATCGCAGTTGGAAATTATTGACTTATATATATATATATATATATATATATATATATATATATATATATATATATATATATATATATATATACATATATATATGAAGTAAAATGTGAACAGTAAATGCAAAGTTCGTTCCATCATATCCTTTCCGTGTTAGAGGCTGCACAGTTTGATGAGTCTAGTAGAGACGAAACATGTGCCTCTGCCGTATCACTGTAGCGGGGAGGGTAAGTTTTGACTTTCTTCTCGATATGGTGGTACAGGTAGGCCATCATCTCGATGGTGGTCGAAATGGATGGATTGTGTTCTGTAGCAATCTATTCAAACTGTGCAACCTCTAACACGGAAAAGATATGATGGAACGAAGTTTGCATTTACTGTTCGCATTTTACTTCACTTATACGCGGAGTTGCATATAGTTGTACGTTTGCTGAATGTGATTTCAGCACTACAAGGGCATAATGTGGATGTATCCACTGCTATTGCATCTCACACGGAAGAATCCGTGAAAGCCGCATAAACGTATGTACGCCATCTGGCGGGAGGTCGGCGAAGCCGCGTTCAGTATTTGCATGCTTCCTTCCGATCTGTCTTTTGCACAGCCAGGTGCATGTCGGCACCCTGATGAGTCGAGTAGAGACGAAACATGTACCTCTGCCGTATCACTGTGGCAGGAAGAGTAAGTGTTGACTTTCTTCTCGATACGGTGGTACAGGTAGGCCATCATCTCGATGGTGGTGGAAATGGATGGATTGTGTTCTGTAGCAATCTATTCAAACTGTGCAACCTCTAACACGGAAAGGATATGATGGAACGAAGTTTGCATTTACTGTTCGCATTTTACTTCACTTATACGCGGAGTTGCATATAGTTGTACGTTTGCTGAATATGATTTCAGAACTACAACGATAATAGCAGAGTTTGTGAGAGGAATGATTTTATCTGGTATTCTTGCAGGAGTCCAAAATTGGAATTTTCTCAAAATTAAATATACCAGCATTAAATGAATACCGCGTACCAAATAAATTTCTCAGCTGTCCAAAATACATATAAAATTAGTTATGAAAGGCAAAATATAAAACCGGCACTGACATCTTTTAATCTTTTGTGACTGGAGGCTTACAAAGTTTTCAAATATGCTCCTTATTATCCGAATAATACAAACAGGACAATTCTAATGACTATTCTGATTAAACTAGAAACAAAATAAAACATATTTATATTAAAGAACATGATACCTACAGCGTGAAATTAAAAATGACCGAATTGACTGATTTGGGAGGATATTACAGCTACTTTCTTTAAAAAACCTGCGATAAAAAAACTTATTCTTGAAGATTACTATAATCTCACTACCAACGTAACCAAAAGTATACTGCAATATCCTCAAGTTCTTATATGTAAAATAGTTAAAGAGATATGACCAAATATGGAATATTTTCCGCGATATGGAATAGCACCAATTTTCTAGAAAAAAAAATTGTAAAGAAGTTACTAAATTTTTGGGCATATGTTTACCGGAATGTATCTAAGTTATTCTACATCGGAAAAATGTAGTTCTTGTGGGAAAAGATTATTTGAACTTTTCATATTACCATTCTTTAGTTAATGTTTCGCTAGACAATGTAGCTCTGTCAGAGTTAGTTATGCAATCAAACAATTTGTTTCTATATTTAAAAGTTTATGATCTACATTAATCACAGATAGTCTTCTCGGAAATACATCTACTTAGGAAGTCTCTAAAAGCCCTTATTTATACCTGTGTAACGAAGTTACTAATTTTTGGGCATGAGTATGTTCACTGGGATTTAATTTATTTATTTTATATCCGAAAAATCTGATTCTTGAGAGAAAAGAATGCTTAAAGGAGCTTGGGTCGACTACTTAAGCTCAAGCAGACCATTATTTCGCTGAGAACTGCACGTTCTCCACCCGGGTCAACAGTCCCAACGGACTGCCTGGATCGCCTGCCGGACCTGGTCTAGCAAATGACCAATGTGTTTTACCGCCGGGTGCCCTCCGCTGTCCGTTGATAAGGGCGCTTAACAACTGCCGCCCCGACGCCCCCGCTGCCGCCGTTTAGAGACGCCGCTTACCGCTGATAGATGCCGGGTTACTGTCAAGACATACCGTGTATACCGTCATCGGTCGAATTTTAGTACGAAGCGCCGTGAACAGAGTCCGCGATTTTAGATACGAACCGCGATAATTTGCGTACTAGCCATCGTGAATAGCGTCGCAACTGTGTAGTACGAGGTACGTCAATAGCGTCGTAAATGATACCGCCGGATTACCAACTCCAGCGCTACCGACTAGTACGAGCTTCCGTGAACAGCTCTCAAAACATACTTTTGCCCTCCAGACCGTTTATTTGCTTACATTATTGTCCATCTAAGATTGTAAATTAGTTTTAGGCCATGTCTTTTTATAAAAGAATGGAATACAGAATACAGGATGTTTTATAACCGTTTATTTCATTACCTAGTCCCATTTTTAACATTGCATATAATAATTGCCAGCCGGAAGCCCGCACTAATACGCACAATTGACCCCTGGCTTGCCGTTTCTCCACTGTAACAAGCTGCCTGGTGCATAAGTGGACCCTCGACCACATGAATCCCGTGGGTGGACCTTCAGGCAGTCAAACCGTTGATCAATTCAGTAGATCCGTAGAGCATGATCTGCTCCCCTCCTACGAAAACGCGTCACACCTGTTAATAAAAGAGATTTAATAATGGTAACTGTTTTGTTTCTCATTGATCATTCAAAAGTGAACCAGAGACTTTCTAACAAATTAAGTTTCTAGACTTTCTAATAGATTAAATTTAATACCTTCTCCATGTAAGACTTTTCGTTCATTATTAAATATATGATTTCCTGTTAGGATATGGTTGCTTATATTCAATTGGTTTTCCTTTCAAATAGCTATTTTTGTGTTCCGAAAGGCGCGTTTTAAAATATCTACTTGTCTGTCCTATGAATACTTTTGAGCAAGTGCCACAATTCAACTGATTGAGGCCCAACATTTGGTCTTTTTTTTTTAATTTTGAAATTAGTATTTTTTAGCATTTTTCCTATAATGGATTTTAAAGGAAAAATGCTAAAAATGCTAAATCTGAAATAAAAAATGTTGGATATCTATCAGTTGAACTGTGGCACTTGCTCAAAAGTATACATGGGTCAGATAGGTAGATCTTTTAAAACATATCTTTCGAAATATAAAAAAGACTATTTGACGGGTAAAAGGGATTGGGCATATGCAAACTATTGTAACAAAAAGTCATATATTTATTGATGAACTAAAAATCTTACATAGATAAATAAAAGTATTAAACTTAATCTATTAGAAAGTCTAGAAATTAACAAATTAAAAAACTCTTGTACATCTTTTGTTAACAGGTATAAAAAATGGGCTAATGAAGGTTTCCTAAATAGAAGTATTTCCGGGAAGATTGCTATCTGTGGTTAATATTTATCATAAAATTTAAAATATTGAAACAAATTGTTTAGTTTCTTAAGTAAATCTGACGAAGCTACAGTGTCTAGAGAAACGCATCACTACCTAAATTATAAAATTTAAATTATAATATTATAAAAATTTTGACAAATAAAGTTATTTTGTCTATCACTACGAGTTGTAATGAAATTCTGTCAAGTAAAAGCCACCACTGTAAAAAGTTTAAAACAGAAATCTCTCGAAAAATCCTCTTTCTAAAAAAATCATCTAATTTATTTACTCATTCCAGGCAGCAGCGAAACTTTTTATGCTTTGGTCAATTACATTTTCCTGCTAGTGGAATGAAGTAATTTGATTACAAACGTAGATCTCGCTAATGCAAAGGATTTAATTTCACTTGATACCATTTTATCAGATCAAATTAGTACAATTCATTTAATTTAATTTTAAATTTTTTGAATGCGGGAAAAATACATTAATCTTATACTTTATTTATTATTCTGAGTTAGATTTTGACATACGTATAATGCAATTCAATAATGCAAAGTCAAGGACATCGTGGAGGAGGTTGTAAAGATGAAGTGGCGATGGGCTGGTCACATAGCCCGATATGAGGACAACAGATGTACACGAAGAATCCTGAAATGGAGACCGAGGGAGACAACAAGAAGCACGGGAAGACCTCAAAAAAGATGGGTAGACTACATAAGGACAGTGGCGGGCAAAGAGTGCATGAGATTGGCGAAGGATAGAGAAGATGGAAACAATTGAGGGAGACCTACATCCAGAAGTGGATGGACAGAGGTTGACAAAGAGAGAGAGAGAGAGAGAGAGAGAGAGAGAGAGAGAGAGAGAGAGTTAATGCAATAAATAATTGGGTTAAACAGAAACACTTCAACTACTTCAACTCTTTTGGCAACACTTCGGTATTCATCTGTTTAACTGTGTGTCTTATATCACATCAATTTTCTGAAAAAAACACATATACATATGATTGATTTGAAATTTACCTCAGATATAAGTAGAAAACAGAACCAGATATTTTCTAGGCAATATTATATAAAATTTTCATAGGTTTGTTTTGGAATTGATAGGGATATAATCTTGTAGAGCGCTGATGTTTTCCTAGTATTAATTTAAAATGTAAGAGTGGAAATCCATGGATAATGATAAGTTTGGGAGCTTCTTCTAGGAATATGAAATGTTGGTATGCTATTAAAACGTTCGCCACTCACGGTACCACGTATATATGATCGAGTTATTTAGTGGTGGTCAAGGGGAAATATGGAGGATGGTGAATAAGCTGCGTAGCTCGGGTACCGGAAGCTTTTACCGTGAGGTGTTTAGATGAGTTAAAATCTGTATTTAAGTATATCAAAAATAAAAGTGCTCCTTTCGTAATGGAGGTTTCCCTGATAATTTAAAGCAGATTGTTGTGATACCTATTTTCAAGAGTGGAGACAATGAATTGCCACCTAATTACAGATCTTTTTCATTATTACCTACATTGTTGAAAAATTACTTAAAAAAAGGATATAAATTTTTTTGGATGGAAACAATTTAATTTGTACCTTTCAGTTTGGCTTTCAGGCTTTCAAGAATACTGATGACGGAATAATCCATATTCTTCAGGAGTTATACCTCTGGCTTAATGATGGAGAAGGGGCCGCGGCAGTTTTCTGTGATCTGACAAAAGCTTTTAATTTTGTCAGTCGTTAAATATTTCTGGTTTTAGGGGTGTTATCTTGAAATGGTTTAGATTCTAACTTCCTGAGCGAACCCAGAGCGTATGCTTTAGGGAAGGTGCCTCGAGAGGATTGGACATTTCCGTGGGTGCACTTTAGGGTTCAGTTTAGGCTCTGTGTTTTTTTTTTGTTGTATATGAATGACCTTTCATCTATCATTAGACGTGGTAGATGATCAGCTTTTTTTGATAATAATATCATTCTTTGGCGTCATAAAGATTCATTAGATCTTTACAATTTAATAAATATTGATTTTTATCAAGGAAAGATACAATTGTACACAAGGGGCATTTAATATTACGAAAACAAATGTTTTAAGTCCCAAATGTAACTTGGTTAGTATTTCTCTTGACGGTAGCGAAATTGAAAGATTGACACAATGTTAACTCCTAGGGTTATGTATTGATAATAAACTTAAATTTAACAAACATATGGTACATGTTTCTTCTAAATTGTCATCTGTATGCTTTGCTCTTTAGCGAACATGTCGCAGAGGACAATTTATAGGATGTTGAGAAATGAGGTCATAAAACGAAGTCCCGATCTCTTATTCAGAAATCAACAAATCTGGAACTTGCTCAAGATGAAATGAAAAAGAAATTTAATTTTGAAGAACTTCAGCACAAAGTTAAGACGCAAGAGCGAATGGGACAGAAACACCATTGAAAAACTCAGCAAGAAATCCTCTATATGGTATACAGATAGCTCCAAAACAACAAAGGGAACTGGAGTGGGAGTGTATGGACCCGGCACCAGACACTACAAAAGCTTGGGTATCACCAGGCATTTTCCAGGCAAAAATATATGCCATTAGGATGTGTATTTAAGTTAACAAGGAGAAAAATTATCACGTCCAAGAGATTATCATCATGACCAATAGTCAAGCAGCCATCAGTGCTCTGAGCTCTCAAGTTATCAGTTCCAAAATGGTCTGAGAATGGTTAGAGGAACTGAATGATTTGCGTAAGAATAAAAAAGTCACCCTCATGTGGATACCGGGACATACCGGGATAGAGGGGAATGAAATACTAGACAGGCTCGCGAGGAAAGGGGCTGAGATACCATTTCTGGGGCCAAAGCATTTCTGTAGAATCAGTAGCAGCGCAATACTGGAAGAACTAAAGATAGAAGAAAGCAGGAGATCGAATTATTAGACGAAGCTGCAAGGATTGAGACAAGCTAAGATACTTCTGAGGAACCACGACCACAAGAGATTCAAAGAATGCATAAGCTTGAGCAAAAACCAACTCAAAGTTCTGACAGGGGACCTGATGGAGCATTGCCACTTGAAGAGCAACCAACTAAGAAACTCGGACCGGTAGAACGAGAAGAGTGCAAATTATGTGAGGAGGAGCATGAAACCTCTATTCATATCCTTGTAGAGTGCAGCGCTCTAGAAAATCCTAGGATGCGGTTCTTGGGAGCACACCAAGGGAAGCTAACCACCTTGAAGTCGTCCAACATCCTGAGATTCCCGAGGAAAATTGGACTGGAGTAACTGCTCTAGCCGATAAGGTAACTCTTACGACGATGCAGCAGTAGGGGGCACAATAAATCTACCAGGTCGCAACCCAACTCTACGCACATACCCATACATATATGCTCTGCTCTTAGAGTTTTAAGAAATGAGTTGCGTCATATTGTGGCCAGAAGCGCATACTTTTCTCTTATTCAGTCACAGTTGCGCAATGGTATTTGTTTTTTGGGTGCTTGTTATGGTACTCTATTTATGTCGGTTGTTATTTTGCAGAAGCCTGTAGTGAGATGTATATATGGCATTAAACTCCCTGATTCGTATAAACTTTTATAATGGTAAAAAACTACAAAAAAATCTGCCTCTTGGAATCAGCCGAATTAAGGAAGGTAAGAATTTGAAGATAAGGATTAAATTAATATTTTTTCAAAAGATTACGCTGGAAGAGAATTTTTTGGATAGTTTTTCGTAGTCTTCGTATAATTATTTGTTTTTCTTTCCGAAACTTTTTGTCTTTCAGCAATAAAGTATATTTGATTTTTTATTAAGTTTGCTTGTTTGAGTATCGATTTTTATAAATTTGAAATTTACCCCTAATTAAGATTTTTGTGGCACCTAACGCACCTTATCATTTATAACTATAAGCAGCGTTATTCTGACTGAATGACATATTAACGCACAGCCCTAACTATTAATAATATATTCCTTAAATTTTGGGAAAAGGTTGAAAATACCATGTAGGTACTTACTAACAAATAATTTTCCAAAATTTGCACTCCTCCAATAGAGTGAAAAGGAGTAAATTGTCATTTGGTAAATTTATCGTTATCTCTTGATCAGATAAATTAAGGACTCGATTTTAGTATAATGTATCTATTTCTTGATTTTTCGATATTTGCTCGTTGATTTTGTGATTGCTCTTTAAAAATAGTTTTTTCTACAAGCTGAGTAGGGTTAAAACGTGTTTTTATTATTTTGCTAGATAACGCCAAGACTACTGCATAGATTTTGTTCAAACTTGATTAGCACGTACCGGCAGTTCATAAAAATGGTATAAAATTATTTCACATCCATATCATAAATATAAACAAAATAAAAGAAAAAGATTAGATTAATTATTGCGAAGTAATGTGTTCTCTCTCTCTAGCATTAAAACCCGGGGTGAGCCTTTGCTGACTTCACAATCTGCCTCCACTTGCTGCGATCCATCATCAGTTCCTCCGCGCGTTCGAGGTTTAGAGTTTGTAAGTCTGCTGCAATGTTATCTCTTCACCTCATCCTTGGTCTTCCTAGCGGCCGCTTTCCTTCTGGGTTCTCTTCCCATACCAACTTGACGATACGTTGATCTGGTCTCATAACATGGCCGGCCCATCTTAATCTTTCTGCTTTTATTATTTTCACTATATCTGGCTGGTTGTATAGTTCTTCCAATTCCTTGTTTGTTCTCGTTCTATATTGCTGTGTGGTGTTGTCCTTGACCGGTCCGTATATCCCTCTAAGCATTCTTCTTTCTGCGATTTTCAGTCTATTCTCATTTTGTATTGTCAACGTCCATGTTTCACATGCATATGTCATTACCGGTCTTATAACTACTTGATATATTCTCATTATCTTTTGCAGCCCAAACCAGCAGCGGTTGCCTCCTTGTATTCTGTTGTTAATCTCTTGTGTAATGTTGTTGTCAGAGGTGATTGTAGCTTCCAAATATTTAAACTGATGGATCCTTTCAAAATTGTAGTGGTCCATAGTCACGTTCTGTCCTATTCTGTCTCGCCGTTCCGTTCTTGTTGTAGCCATATATTTTGTTTTTTCTTCGTTGATTCGTAGGCCAACTTTCTTTGCGGCATTTTCCAGTTTGAAGAACTCTTCCTTGACACTGGTAGTTGTATTATCTACAATATCGATATCATCAGCGAACGCCAATATGATGCGCGGACCTTGATTTCTAAAGAGGAGCGTTTCGCACGATGCTCTTCAAGGCGACGTTAAAGAGGAGTGGAGATAGCCCATCGCCTTGTTTAAGACCACTGTTGATTGTAAAGAAGGTTGACAATCTTCCTTCAAGTCTTACTGCACTTATAGATCCCTCTACACATGTTTTGGTGAGGTCAATTAGCTTCTTCGGTATGCCCAGTTCTGCCATGGCATTCCACAAATTCACTCTTATAATGCTATCGTATGCTTGTTTAAAATCTATAAATAGCTGATGCAATGCCTTGTTGTATTCCCAACATTTCTCCGTTAATTGCCTAATCGTGAATATCTGATCTACAGTTGAGCGGTTTTTTCTAAATCCACACTGGTAATCTCCTATTTGATACTCCACACACGCAGTCAATCGTTCTAAGATCATTAGAGAGAAGACTTTATATCCTGCGTTAATAAGGGATATACCCCTATAATTAGAGCAGCACGTTTTATCGCTCTTCTTAAGTATTGGTATTATCACTCTTTCCAGGAGGTTGGTATTTTTTCGTCTTTCCATATTTGACAGATGAGTTGATAGAAAGCACGTTTCAAGGTTTCTCCTCCTTTTTTCAAACATTCTCCCGGAATAGTGTCGTTTTCTGGGGCTTTGTTGTTTTTAAGTTTTTGAATAGCTCGTGACACTTCTTTCACTGTAGGTTCTTCTACTATGGGTTCGGCCGTAAGGTATGTATATTTATCTTTATCTGCCTGGACATTCAGTAGCTCGTCAAAGTATCTCCTCCAGGTCTCTATCATTTCAGCCTCATTTGTAATAAGGTGACTTTCGTCATTCTTTATTACTGTTCCAACTCTGGGTCTAAATCCGTTTTTTATATCCTTTACCTCTTGGAAGAAACGTCTAGGTCTGTTGTTCCTTCTATTTGACTCTAGTTCTTCAAGAATACCTTCTTCGTATGCTCTTTTTTTCGCTTATATTGTTTTCTTTGCCTTTTTTCTGGCCTCGCTGTATTTCTGTGCATTTTGCTCATTTGGATCTTGCAGCATTCGTTGTCGGGCCTAGTTCCTTGACTTTAAGACTCCTTCACAATCATTGTCAAACCATTTCTTCTTTTTAGAGCTCTTTCTTTTTCCTATGGTGGTTTCAGTACTATATATAACTGAATTTTTAATTGTTTCCCAAGTTTCGTCTACATTGTTTCGATTCGCTACAGATCCTAGT
The DNA here is from genome assembly GCA_034092305.1 of Diaprepes abbreviatus. Lineage (NCBI taxonomy): Eukaryota > Metazoa > Arthropoda > Insecta > Coleoptera > Curculionidae > Diaprepes > Diaprepes abbreviatus. The sequence goes on along the minus strand of JASJET010000071.1, from coordinate 2,915,880 downwards.
ACACCCTCCAGAGTGGTTTGGTATGCAGTTATTTTTTGTGTGTCTTTGAAAGCTTCAGTGTTCCACCTGGGAATCTGTTCTGGCCTGTTGCTCTTTTGGTTGGAAATTTTTATCCTTAATTTGGCCCTAACCAAAAAATGATCACTGTCTGCATCTAGGGCCCTTAGACTTCTAATGTCGATAATACTACTGCCCCGTCTTGCATTAATAAGAACATGATCAATCTGATTTCTCGTTATTCCGTCATTTGAGACCCAGGTCTGCTTGTGGATATTTTTTTGCTCAAGCATTGTTGATTTGATGAGAAGATTATTTGATGTTGCAAAATCCACGAGTCTGAGTTCATTATCACTACAGTGTTCATGTAGGCTGTGTTTACCGATGTTGGGCCTAAAAGCTTCTTCTCTTCCCACCTTGGCATTAAAATCTCCCGTTATGTATTGGCCTCCCAAAAACATTCTTCACTATTCTCACGTTCGAACCACAATGGGTAACAGCTAATTAATTATAAAACAATCTTGGTTCACTCTGCCATGACTACACATGCAATAGGTATCATCTATTCCACAAAACTTTAATTGGGAATAAAATTTCTCTTATCTCTATATTATTTTCCTCATTGGTATGTAATTTTTCATGCCGTAATATTTTTCAATGATTTTATGTCTATGTCAGCTTAAAGTTCCGTTTTATTTTAGATTCGGATTCTGTAAAGGTAAAGCTTAATTTCAGATGGTGTCATTTTATCGAGCGCATGTGACAAGTTCCATTTCGGTGAACTTTAATTTTCTCCATTTTTACTAAATTATGATTTTTTTTTTCATCGATTTGAGGTCAGCGTCAATGGTGGTAAATTTGTTCTTTTTTTAACTTTGATATAAATGAAGATTGATTAGACTTTCAATGTTTTCTTTTAGAACGATAATAATTTTTTAACCAGTTTACTAAATGATTTGTTTACTTGTCAACTGTGTTTCGTATTTTTTAAAAATTAATTTAGTGGTGGACCATAGACCTCATAAGTATACAATTTAAAAATATTTTAAATGGTATGGCTTTCCAACTCATGAAAACACTCAAAAATATTACGATAATCTGCTAAATTTGACAATCTGACAACACTTGCATATAATAGGGTACGCTATATTCCCTTACCAAAAATAATTTCATTGAGTTCAAATTTAGTTCCAATTGTCAATACTCAGAAGGCAGTATTATAAAATGTCAACCTTAATTTAAAGACTGTAAAATATTACTGTCGAATTGTGTGTCCGGTATTATATAGGTAGGGGAAAGTAGGGTAAAATCGGGATGCTAAGGAAAATATTTAATAAAAAAATATTTTAAAGAATATGAATCAACTTTATTAGCCATCATTTAGTTCACTTATTTAGTCACATATTTGATCAACGAGATTACAGTTTTCCTTATAGTAAGTAACAAAATTTTCAAAACTTAAACTTTTGGGTGGATATGGGAGCTGACATCTGGAGTGCTATTTTGGATATACACAATGGTGATCTGCCCCATACAAACGTACGCCGCTATTGTATGGTGGCGTAGGACAACAAAGCGCCTACAGAACCTTCAACATGACAAATTTCAAAGAATGGCTTATGTGGGAATATTGAGTGCGATGAGGACTGCTCCCACTAGGGCTCTTGAAGTCCTGGTAAACCTGCCTCCTCTTTACTTATACATAGAGAACAAGACCTTAAAGACTGTTTATCGTCTCAGTTTTCTAGGTCATCATAGAATTAGAACAAGCGGCTACTCAGGTGTCTGGGAAAGCGCGGTGGAGAGGTGTTCATCACTCGCCATTTAAATAGATTACATGAGGTCGCTTTTAAAATCCAACCTGTCTTTGAAGGTATTTCTGCCAGCAGCAAAATCTTCCTAGAAATGGATCCTGATGGATCTCGACAAGATGAAAGAGCTTGAGCCGGAGCGTTCGGCAGGAGCACAGGAAACAGAGAGTACTACCTTTTCGGACAATGTGCGACGATCTTCACAGAGGAAATTTATGCTATTCTACAGTATGTCCATCTTTGTTAGAGGGATGTAGGCAGGAATAATGTAATAAATATATGCTCAGAAGTCCAGTGTTGTAACTTCGCGAGTGGTATCTGAGTACAAAGACGTATGGAATAGTATGACAAGGAACGGTTCCTCAATCAGACTCTTGTGGTTCCTGGGCCACTGGCAAAGTTGGGTTCCGCAAGACCATATTCTGTCTTAATGGCTTCGTCAACAGACACAACTGCCCATATTGATCTTACCATAATCCTCATTGGATGATGGAACACCACACTACAATATCCTGAAAAATGAAATATTTGGACTGGCGTCATTGGAAATCACATTATAGAACCTTCCTTCATGAAAATTTGATGGCTAATTTCTATTTAAATTTGCTACAAAATAGGATGAAGTATCAGTGTATTTTGGTATGTTTCATGAAAAGTGGATGACTGGAAGAAGGTCCATTGAATGACCTGCTAGGTCTCCCGATCTAGCCGCTTTAAGTTTCTATTTTTGGAGCCATTTAAAGTCTGTAGTCTATATTGCAAAGTTGAACTCTTTAGTGCTGGAAATCGAAATTAGAATCTCTGCAAGTTCATGACGGAAGCCTGTTTAAAATGATCAGGTGTCTTACCAAAGGCTCTATAATGCCTCTAGCTCACATTAGGACTGACGATGGTGTTCTAACCGAGCCGCAAGATAAAACGAATGAATTAGCAGAAAAATTTCATGAACAATTCAGTCAAATCCTAGCACTGATTTGGCTAAGGAAGCAAGAATTATCAACACTGTTAGAATCTACAAGTCTGTTCATTTTGTCGATCTAGGCATACCAATCATCAGCTTTGCTGAAGTAAAAGAGACCGTCGGAAGTTTGAATGTTAAAAATGCGCCGGGCCTGGATACTCTCCCGAATGCAGCTCTGAAAGGTACTCCGGACAGGACCCTCTCACCTATAGCTAATATAGTTAATGCAGTTATGCAATCAGGGCATTTTCCTTCGGATTGAAAGATGGCTAAGTTAATTCTAATTAAAAAGAAAGGCAAAAGAACCACAAACATAGTTACAGGCCTATTAGCCTACTTTCTAATCTGGAGAGAATAATTAAACGTACCATTTTCAATAAAATCACTGATTTCATAACAGAGAGGAACATCCTGCCTCCGGAGCAACAATAATAGCATTTAGCAGATCACCAGGCTGGCATCGATGATAATTCATGGTTTCAATAGAAGATTCCATACAGGTGCGATCTTCTTTGATATCAGCAAGGCTTTTGATAAAGTATGGCATAACAGACTTGTGATCAAACTTGTTAAACTGGGAATTCCGAGCTACCTAATAAGACTAATCGCCTGTTTTCTAGAAGACAGAACATTTGTGGTGTTAATTGATGGCGCAATGTCCGAGGTTAAAAAGATAAAAGCAGGGGTACCGCAAGGTTCTCCCCTTTCTCCGACGTTGTTTAACCTCTTTGTTGCTGATATACCGACGCATGATTGGAGTAAACTATACTTATTTGCTGACAACACCACATTTGCGACGTCTTCTGGATCCTTTCGCCTAGAAATTCTTAGGCTTCAAGTCACATTAACAAATTAGAAAGATGGATGGCCAATTGGAAAATTAAATTAAATCCAGATAAAACACAAGCAGTAATGTTTTCAAAATCACGAATTTATACGCCTGGCTATCCATCTCTAATGCGCGCATTTTTTGGCGGGACAAAGCAAAGTATCTTTTACGTTCCGTTCTGTCATTTGTTGCTCCCACGTGGATCAGCACTGGTAGGATGATATTCACACGATTAGAGAGGTTTTAGAATAAAGTTATTCGCATTATTTGCAGAGCTCTATACTTTGTTCGTAACACCACAATTCATCGTTACCTTAACTGCGACTTTATTAGAAATTCTATTGAGAAATACCTACCACCCCACTTTTAGACAATGCTCTCATCCAACAGTTTCACAACCTCACATCAATACCTAGACAACAGTACAGATTTGTCCGAGATTGGATACTAGGCCATTAGGGTCGGTATTCAAAATTTTTTCAGAATTAGATTAAAAGCCCAACATTTGTAACTCCGTATCATTGTCATACCTTAAAGTACATCCTAGAACAAACAAGTCTATGAACTCAGCTCGACCTAGAATTGCCAAAGATGACTCAATATATTTAGAGGAAAACAGAATTACAAATGCAGTGCTTGATATCCCTCCTCAACATTTGCAGAATCAGCAATCACGTCGCTGAAGGAAAAAATGAAAACATTTAACTAAATATTTTTTAGTTTAAATTATAGGTTTTCATTATTTTTCTCTTAAATGGTGTGCATCCTTATTGTCCATATTTTTAATACTCATGAGCTATATTATAAAAAAATATTCTAAATTTGTTGGAGATCTAAGATAACTGATAACATAGAGCATATTTCATTTAAAAAAATTATAAGTGACACCGTTTTTTGACAGTTTTTGAAATCACTTGCATACAAAATTCATAGTCAAATAGACGCACTGTAGTTCTCAAGGTTGAAGACAACCCCGACTCACTATTTCTTTTCATTCTTCTTTAAGTCCACCGTTCTGAAACATTTGCCCAATCCTGTATATCGTATTTTTTTTGTTATTTTCTGTTTGTTTTACTTTTAATAAAAATCTAATTTGCAAACCTGTCTAAAGTTATCTTTAAAAATTCTTTTCAGAACAAAAATAGAAATGACCCTCCTGGTCCGTCGGTCCTTTTATCTAAATCGCCCACTTTTCTTTGAAGAATTGAAAAATTATACGAAACGAAACACAAAGTGAGGGTGAATCTTGTAATAAGTTCGTCTTTTACGTATTTTATAAAAGTTGCACAGTTTTTTAAATTAAAATACCTTATCACAAAAAGACGGCAAATGTAATAGAAAATACAAAAAAAAAATCAGATATCTGAAAGTTAATATCTAATTTATCTGAAAGTAACATAAGCTACATTGTGGCAGACTACGATATCTCGTAGATTAGTATACGTAACTTACCTGCGATCATTTTATTCTTTTCGTCACATTTAACTATATAATTCTATTGACTGACTAAATATTTCGATTGTTGTCATCCCAGTGTCCACTGTCCGATATTTTTTAGCTAAGATGTCCCTCTGCCCTCAATCTCTGGAGAATCTGTCGAAGCAACCTGTATTTGTTGTTGCGTGTGCACTACATACACCAGTAACGTCACACTACAAAGGTTTTCAAGGGTTTCATTGAAGCCTCCGTCAGAATCCGAGCCTCCACGCTCTATAGTAGATTAAAGAAAATATGACATTTCAGGAAACATGTTCTTACCTCCAGCTTTGAGCTCATATTACGCAATACCTTCCTGAGATGGTCAGAACTAGATCTGGCCTTTTCTATGCGGCATGTGATTTTTTGCGAGTAATCCCAATTTCTACTTAGTGTACGTCTCAAATATGTTATTCGATCCGCCAATTCTAGGTCTTTGACTTTAAATTGATATGTGTGTGGTCATTTTTGTTCATTATAAGGATCTTTGTCTTTTTACAGTTAAGCGTCATGCTGTACCTTTCGCATGTTTGTACGACGCGTTTATAAGGACAGTATCATCAGCATGTCTATTTCTTATTTCTCTATTAATACCTCTTCCACGTCATTAAGAGCTTCATTAAATGCCATCTTTAAGCATGCATTAAATAAGAGCGGCGATAGTATACAGCCTTGGCGTTCTCCACTTTTTACCAAGAATTCTTGAGACTTTTTGTTCTCCATTCCAAGAGTCGCTGTTTGGTATATATACAGATTCGTAATTATGTGCAAGTCTCAGTCATCAATTTTGAGTTTTTTGAGAATCTAGATGAGTTTATGATGTCGTACTTTGTTTTAAAAGCCTTTTTCCAAGTCAATGAACGTGAATCATATACGTTATATCTTTTACTCTCTGTATAAGTATTTATACGCCGAACAAGATTTTACGTATACCATTTCATTTCTGAAGCCAAATTGAACATCGCTAATATTTTCTGTGTTTAAGCTGATGATTCTGTAATCTGTGCACTAAGTGGCATTTCTCTTTTTCAGCAGTGGTATAAAAGTCGAATTCTGCCGGTTTATCGGCAAAATATCGCTTTTGTAACTTTTTTTAGTTAATATGTAAAAAGTTTATATTATGAGTTTTCCGTTATTATTTCTGGTTCTAAAAATCCCTGGTTATTAGAATCTACTAATACATCATCGTTGAAAAGCTCTTATATGTATTCGCACCACTTTTCAAGTTTTTTTGTTGGTTTTAGTGGTAGGAGATTCATTTCTGCCCATTAATTTATTATTATTGTATGATCCTTAATCCTACTGTTGTTTTAATTTTCTTATGTAAATAAATATCATGCTTCTCTTGTAAATGTTCTATTTCGACTCATTTTCTCTGTAACCACGCAGTTTTTTGCCTTCTTGATCTTGTTTTTTATTATGCTTTTGTATTTTCTTCATTTTTATTTCCAATATTGTCTGCGCTTTTTCATGAGGTCTAATATCGATCCTGCCATCCACTCTCTTTTCTGTTAAATTTTTTCTAGTTAATTTATTTTCTACCATGGTTACGCAGATATTTTTCATGTTTCTTCTATCCTTGTATCTTCGATGATTCATTCTGAGATTACTTCGTTAAATTTTTTGATTTTACTATGCTGTTTAAGTTATCGTTCTTTTGATATTTCTTTCTCTGTATTCGTTTAATATGCAATTAGATTCGGACTAACAGAAGGTTATGGTCAGAAGGGACATCGGCTTCAGGATGGGTTTTGAAATAGCCATTTGACGGTAATAGGATCTATCTGATTTCTTATGCAAAAAGTCTTCGAGGAGGAAATTCAAAATATGTGTTTATAATCACCATGTCTTCCTCCTGACAGAAATGAATAAGGCCATCTCTTCTGTCATTTCTCGATATCAAACCAAAATTTTCAACCACGTTTTCCACAGCTCCTTTGCTAACTCTCCCGTTAAAGTCCCCTAATATGATATTAATATCATTTTTTGTTGTAAATTTTAGAGTTGTAGTGACGTGTTCATAAAACTTTTCTATTTTGTTATCCGGACTGTTTTTGGGGCATAAATCTGGACTTTATTTTGAGGATAGCTACTCTGTCGGATAAGCCAGATAAAATCGTTAATGAAGTATTAATGTCTTAATTGGTTTTTATGGCTAATCTATATTTATTGATTGATTTTGATGTTATGTCTCCAGAGTGGAATATGTGATAGCTGTGTCCAGAATTCCAGAATCGGGTCATATAACTTTTCTACAGCCTAATATATCAATCTTTAGATCCTGCATTTCTTTAATAACATTGGTAGCTTTACCTGGTTGAGCAGGCTTCGTACATTCCGTGTACCATTTATTTTCTCTCAACCTTTCATTTTAAGTGCTTTGAACGACCGGGAGAGTCTTAGAATCCTCTCCCCACGAGGGAGTTTACGGGACTGAGGGCCTTTTCTAAATTAATCACGTTTATTGGATATTCTGGGAGGTCCTTAGCTAGGTAGCTTTCCCTTGCTTCCCTAGCTTTTTTATCTCAAACATCCCTAACATGACGCTGTTTGCTAGTTTTGATCTGTTCCGGGTATTTTATTTCTCCGGTGAAAAATTTCCGAAAAATCTTGCAAGCTATTCAAAATTATTATACAATTTTTTGGAAATTTTCTCAGTTTGTCCAACTTGGGGAGTATGCCAAATTTTTTCAGAGTGTTATTTTGATTAAAACTTTAATTCTTCACATTTTATATGACCTTTTGACCCCTTTCGGCTACTTGGACATGCATGCATTCTACTACTAGTCCTTACATTCGTTTGAACTACGTTATATTACGAAGTCATGCAATAAAGTATCACGGAAAAACACAGCTTTTCCAAAATGGAAAGACAATTTTCATTTTTCTATCTCTTCCATCCTCCTTAATTTAGTGTTAATTATCAACCCTTAAAAAGGCATGCAGTATCTCCCGATCTATACGTATCGATGCTTTACTGTCCTAAATATAAGACCTTTGCATATTTCTACGACCGAAGTGCCTTCACTAAGTTATTAATATGCAATTCATTTTATTTGACATTCAAATTCTGTTACTAAAATCTTCTAAAATTAATTTCAAAATATAAAATTATTGTAAAATTCTGTTTACCATAAAATATTTTTTTCGAATTGCTTGAATGAATGCATGAAACAAAGGGTGGTGATAGTAGATCATCGTTGCTTAGGCCTCTATTGGGCCTTTTACATCCCACCATAGCTGCAGGTCATTCGAGCCCGATCACCTTCGCGAAGGTAAGCAGCCTCGTTAGTTGAACTTGTCTAACTGCTTCTGATAACAAAATTGTATTTCCGAAATATCTCCGTCTCAGTCCGTTGAGTGCTGGGCACTCTCTGAAGACATGCTCAACTGTTTTATCCTCCTCCAAACACCATCTGCACCTAGGATCGTCTTCGACACCAATCTTTTGAAGATAGCCCTTCAGGTAACAATGTCCTGTCAACAATCCCACCAGAATTTGCAGTTTTTTTTTGAGATCGCTGATCACGAATCTAAAGTTCGATTTTCTAAATCCAAGATTGCGGACTTAATATAGAGGATTTGGTTATTAAGTTTCCGTCATATTGGGTCTACCTTCTTAAATTTTGAAAAACTGACTTCAGATTCGCAATCAGCTACCCCAAAAACTCCCACATATAACAAATTTTGTACAAATCGTTTAATTTTCAAAACTGGTGTTCACTATCTTGGTGCCACCATCTTGAATTTGGCAAATCTGACCTCGGATTCGTAATCATCGACCCCCATGATGCAAATCAGTGGATTTTCAAAAATTCAGCCACTATATTGGATTTTTGATCACCATATTGGAACCGCTATGTTGGATTTTGTCAACCTATCACACTAACTTCTTAGAGACATCCATCAGCTACAATTTCAACCAAAAACGACTCGATGGGTTCCAAATTTTTATTTTTATAAGCTTTTATTGTTCGGCACTCGATTTTCTCCTGCTTCGGCCGCCATATTGAAGCCGCCATACTGGATTTTTCAAAGGCGCACTCAGCATTTGAAAGTAGACGCTCTAAGCTTTAAAATGAGCTCTTGGTCGATTTTTGGTTGCTTCTAATCTTGGTCATAGCTATGATCCAGTTGACGTGAATTTTTGTATATATATATATATATATATATATATATATATATATATATATATATATATATATGAAGTAAAATACGAACAGTAAATGCAAACTTCTCCCCATCTCATTGCATTTACTGTTCGTATTTTACTTCATTCTATACACGGAGCTGCATATAGTTCTATGTTTGCTGAATGTGATTTCAGCACTACAACGGCATAATGTGGATATATCCACTGCTATTGCATCTCACACGGGTGAATCCGTGAAAGCCGCATAAACATATATATATATATATATATATATATATACATATATATATATATATATATATATATATATATATATATATATATATATATATATATATATATATATATATATATATATATAAAGGGTTTTTTTTATAGAGGTATAAAACTTTTAAGTGGAATAAAACAAAGATGAATTTTTTAAATTGACATGAAATTTACTTTATTCGAAAGATAACCTTCTGGCATTATAATTTAAATATGACTTCTGGCATATGACCGCCATGGCTGGCTCGGACGTAGTCTAATCTGGAGGTCCAATTTTCGATGACTTTTTTCAACATTTGTGGCCGTATATCGGCAATAACGCGGCGAATGTTGTCCTCCAAGTGATCAATCGTTTCGGGCTTATCGGCGTAGACTAGCGACTTCCCATATCCCCACAGAAAATAGTCTAGCGGCGTTAAGTCGCACGATCTTGGAGGCCAATTCACCGCTACGAAACGTGAAACTATGCGGTTACCAAGCATTTCCTTCAATTGTGGAACGAGCTGTGTGATATGTTGCGCCCTCTTGTTGAAACCACAGCTCCTGCACATCATGGTTGTTCAATTGATGAACGAAAAAGTCAGTAATGATGGCTCTATAGCGGTCACCATTGACTGTAACTTTCTGACCAGCATCGTTTTTAAAGAAGTACGGATCAATGATTCCATCAGCCCATAAAGCACACCAAACAGTCAGTTTTTCTGGATGTAACGATGTCTCAACATACACTTGGGGATTATCATCACTCCAAATACGGCAGTTTTGTTTATTGACGTATCCATTCAAACAAAAGTGAGCTTCATCGCTAAACAAAATTCGCTTATGAAAATCGAGATCAACGGCAGTCTTGTTTTGGGCCCATTCACCGGGCCTTGCTAGGTGATCGTGTGGCTTCAATTCTTGCACGAGTTGGATTTTGTAAGCACGCAAACCAAGATCTTTCCGCAAAATCTTCCATAAAGTGAATGGACACATATCCAATTCCTGTGCACGATGGCGGATAGACTGATTCGGGTCTTCCTCTACGCTACGCTCTACAGCAGCAATGACTTCTTCTGTACGCACTGTACGACATCTTTGTGGATGCGTATTATCATTTAGAGTAAACGTGTTGCAAAAACGTTCCATAGTTAATCGAATTAATTGCTCTGATGGACGATTATGTTGACCATAAAATGGACGTAGTGAGCGATACGTATTTCGAACAGGACCATGATTTTCAAAATAAATTTGCACAATTTGGAAGCGTTGTTCAGGCGTCAGTCTATTCATGTTGAAATGCCAAACCAAACTAAACATAAATCACTTGAAAGCTGACAAAATGGCCGCCAGTTAAAAAATTGTTGCCAACTTAAAATTTTATACCTCTATAAAAAATACCCTTTATATATATATATATATATATATATATATATATATATATATATATATTATATATATATATATATATATATATATATTAATTTATTGGATTACGAATTTGTGTACAAATGCCCTTAAATACCTAAAACCTTTGTAATAATGATCTAAAAAAAAATATCTCCTCATTTTCCCATTTGGTAATTTATATTCATCCAAAGGGCAAAAAGTCTACGCCTAATTGGATAAGAAGACCTTAAATTAAATTGAATCGAACATTCCCTTATTAATGTCCGATTTGAGATCGAAATTTTCATCTTTAAATTCCGGAAATTTAATACATTTTATCTTTTTAGTAAGGGTTTTAATTATGTAATACGAGATTATTTTTTCAAAAATAATAATGTTATGCTAATAATATTTATTTTTCTATTTGGAAAATTGATATTATTACTAATATAATTAAGGACAAGCACTCTCTGAAGCGTAAATAAATAAAAAAATTTGCTCAGTTAACAAATTTACTGTTATTTTTATATTCTCGTCTAATTTACTCGAAATTCTTTAATTTTAAAGTTATTACTTATGAATCAAGCGAGGATGATATTAAAGCATTTGTGCTAGTTATATGTATCAGAAATGGTTATTTCAACAATTAAAGGTCATCAGATTTAACACATTTAGCCTTCATAATAGGATAATGTGGACAAAGCTTTCTCCTGGAGAAAAGAAACCGACAGGAACCACAAAATTAACAAGCAAAAGAATAAATTTGCCCAATTACAACAAAAAGCTTCTCCCCAAACTAAACCGATAGACATCATAAAGGTCGTTCATAATATCTCCAATTATCAGCTTTCGGAAGACGAAAAACAAGTTCTAAGTAAATGTTTCAACTACGCAGTAACTTCGAAGACCATACCAAATGAGAACATTATCGCCAATATTGTAGCTACGCTACACCAGAAGTCAGAAGACGGAGCAGAAATAATATGACAGGAATTAGTTCGCGTGTTAAGAACCAGCAAACTACCAAACCAAACATAAAACGCTCATAAATAAAAGCCCTAAATGATCTTAAAAACAACAAAAACATCATAATCCTTCCAGCAGACAAAGGGAACGCCACTGTAGTCAAAAAGAGAAAAAAATACTAAACCAAGATGACTGAAATTCTCTAAGACCACCCCTACAAGCAAGTTAGAGATCCAACTACATACTTCGAACGACAAAAAACATAATCAAAACCTCCAAACTAGGATATGAAATCGAAAAGCGGATCGTTTCTCTGGAAAAAATGAGCAGCTATATAAACTACCAAAAATTAATAAAGAAGGAACACTGATAAGGCAGTATATTCCCCTACTCAACAACTTGAAAAATACCTGGCACAAAATATGCAACCGGGGACCGAAATTGCAGACTCATTCCTGAAAAATTCGGATCACCTGGTTAGCATACTTCAAGGGCTAAAACTGCGAAAAGATAACATCAAATCCCTGTCTTTAAGCATATCACTTGACGAAGCTCTAGACCAGATTGCTATGAACGAGGAGTTCCTCCATCTGTTCATCGAACTTTCCGAATACTGTCTCAAAAACACATATTAGACAGATGGTGCTCCTATAGGATCTTCGCTATCACCAGTCATCGCAAACTTTTTATTAAATATTTAGAAACAGAAGCTCTAAGGAAAACAAAAAAAACATTCCTCTGGAAATCTTACGTGGGTGACATCTTCATCATATGGCCACACGGACGATTCAATCAAGACATATTTTTAGAGGAACTAAAGAGTATTCATTACTGCATACAGTTCACACTGGAGTTGCAGCTACCTTTCTTTGACCTTCTTATCACAAGAAAAGACGACCAATGCATCGATTATACGGTATACAGAAAACTCACACACAAATAGATACCTAAATGCCAAATCTCACCACCATCCTTCATCAGTCGCTAACACAATGATCTCCAGATCTTTGCGACTAACCAAACCGACAAACTGCCAAGAAGAACTCTAACAACATCATAACACCTCTAAAATAAAACATCTACAAAGAATACAATATCAAAAGAGCCATAAAACAGAACACAAATGCCATAACAGAGAAAAAAGAAGAAGATAACAAATCCAAACCAAAAACCACACTGCCATACATAAAAGTTATAACAGGCGTAATTGAAAGAACTCTGAGGAAGTATGATACATAAACAATTTACAAGCCACAAATACACAAACTATTGGGCAATCCTAAAGACAAAATACCATTGTACATCATTCCATGTAGAGACTCCGAAAAGGAATACATCGGCGAAACAAACAGAAGAATCTCTACCAGAGTCCAAGAAAGTAAAAATAGCATAAAAAATAAGCTAACCACATCAGCTTTATTTCAAGATCATCAGAAGACAGGACATACTATAAATTTCAAGGAATTCAAGCATATCGCACCCATAAAGCCCTACAAAACGCGCACCATCAGAGAAGTTATCGAAATAGAAAAAATTGAAAACCCTAATAAGAAAGATGATGCACAAAATATCTCAAATACATAGAAAACTTTAACTAAAACCCAATCAAAAACAACACACCAGGTAAAGAGGACATCGAGACGAGAGGAGACAAAGATTCAGGGAAGTAGGGCAACCAAGCAGGCAGAACCAAGGTATAACCTACGCCAGCAGCCGCCGAGGAAGCGTCACCAAAATGCCAGCTGAGATGTTGGCGAGACGTTGTGACGAATTTTCTACTGACGAATATATATATATATATATATATATATATATATATATATATATATATATATATATATATATATTTATATATATATATATATATATATATATATATATATATTTATATATATATGTTATGTCAGATATTCTCACGGGTGTGATATGTAATAGAAGATTTTCGGGCATCCCGTGTATGTGCTGAGTTCCTCTTAGGACTGCAAGGCAGCTGACGTTTCAGTGAAATCTCATTCACCATTTTCAAAGCTCACTGTATGGCGTCTACGACCGAACTGATGCCTGCGACTCCGGTGCACGAAATAATCAAAAACATACGTTTACAAGAAAAAGAATGTCTAGTTAGTTTTGACGTAACATCACTTTTCACACAAATACCAGTTAAAGAGGCTCTTTCTGTAATAGGAAACAAATACAATCTGCCAAAATATATCATCGAATTAGCTAGATACTGTCTTGATAACACCTATTTTACTTATGAGGGCCGACGATATAAACAAGTCGAGGGAGCCCCGATGGGATCGCCGCTATCTCCTGCACTCGCTAACTTATTTATGGAAGACTTTGAATCAAAACCTTTGGAGACCTCTTCACACAAACCAAGACTGTGGCTACGTTACGTAGATGACACATTCGTTATCTGGCAACATGGGGAAGAAAATCTCAAAAGTTTCCTGGGACACATAAACAGTATACATCCCAAAATTAAATTCACCATGGAGACAGAACAGGAAAGAGAACTACCGTTTCTGGATATCCTACTGAAAAGAAAAGAGGATGGCTTGCTTTCGCACACTGTTTACAGGTACCTCAACGCCGATTCACATCACCACCCCGCCCAGTTATTTGCAGTAGTGAAATCACTTGCGTTTCGATCGCAGTTCCCTTATAGATCCAGAAAATTATCACAAAGAGATGAACATACTGCAAGACGCCCTAACAAAGAACGGTTTAAAAAAAAGAACATATAGTCAAGGCTCTAAAAAACAAACACCAAACTCCAAAAAATCGCGAAAACCAAGAGAATAGCTCCAAAGCTTTTGTTTCTTATGTCAGAGGCAGCAAAGACAGGATCGCAAGAATTCTCAGGAGACACAACATTGAAACCATTTTCACCACAGACCGTAAAGTAAAAGATCTCTTGCCAGCACCTAAAGAAAGAATCCCTCTAGAAAACCAGGAAGTGTACGAAATTCCATGCGGAGAATGCAGCTCATCTTACGTAGGCCAAACCAACCGTAAAATAAACGCCAGAAGAGACGAACATATGAACGCTATCAAGCAAAAAACAACTTCTTCTGCTCTGGCCCAACACTGGTTAAACACAGGACATAAGATAAATTTCTCGAGAACAAAAATGCTATCGATATGTGAAAACCTGTCCACAAGAGTTATAAGGGAAGCTATTGAAATTGCAAATAGGCCCAACAACTTAAATAACAGAGATGATAGCCAACGTGTGCCTAATACTTGGAAAAATCTGCTTACAAAACATCAACCAGTACCACTTAGTAACGGAACAGATCACAACTCGGCAACGCAACAGCCCGAAAACCTTCGATTACACATATATATATATATATATATATATATATATATATATATATATATATATATATGTATATATATATATATATATATATATATATATATATATATATATATATATATATATATATATATACCATGAAAACATCTGCGTCCGAAACAAGACACTTTTACGTCTAATACCATAGATGAGCAAGTCAGGGCTACGAAGAAACAAATTTTGCGAAAATATAGTAATTAACTATTCCAGACAGTTACTTCCACAAATTTGGAGATATTTGTGGCGGTTGGTAAAGATTCAACTGAACAATAATAGCACCGTCGCCAGTAAGAAATCAACACTTTTCAGGCTGAACTGTACGAAACAGTTTTTTTCTCCTGTTTGTTATTTAGGTAATTTTTATTTAATCCTGGTATTATGGATAAAAGCCACATGCTTGGTAAATTGAAGTAGTCTGTTTAAAGTTATTAATACCCAATAAACTTCCGACAGTTAACGCACATTGTAGCAATTAATTAAAACGTCTAGGCAAGCTAGAAACTTTGAAGTTCCCAACCACTCAGGAACAACTTGTGAGTGACAAGAAACCCAGCTGTTAAGCCATTGGTGCAAGTTAATTTGTCTCAACAACAACCTTTGGGATATACTTTTTATTTTCCAGAATTTTTAAGGTTGTGATACGCCAACACTTACAACGAGTTATTTCGAGTTTATTAGAGCCTCTTTAAGAATATACCGGTAATAAATTATTTCTATAGCTCTTATCAACATTACTACACCTATACTCAACCAAAAAATCTCTCAGCCAATGCCTAAATTAATATATTTTTTGGTTTTATATCAAATAAAATATTATTCCTTTTAAACATTTTTGAAGTTTTTACGTTGAACTTAAATTTTGAACTCTCCTGTTCAATGATAGACCTATTTGTGATATTAGCGTAATAAATAATTACCTTAAAATTGTCACAACTGTTTTATTTATATTCTATTAAAAGATAACATTACTGTTTAACTTATTTTGCGTGAAAAAACTTTATACATCATTAAATATTATCCCTATGTTTAAAGAACTTTATATACAAACAATTTTAACCATTAACTAACATAAAATAAATGATTCATACCTACCAAAACGTAATTAAAAAATCTCATTAGCAATTTCTATCATGTTTTCTTACCATAACGCGAACAAATTGTTGAAAAAATTGAATAGAACTTTCCTAACTACTACATAACTAACGTGGCTCCACGAATGCGACAATCTTCAAGCTAGATTGCAACGACTTGATGAGAGTACCCCGAGAGCAGACTTGGAAACCCTACTAAACCTCCCCCCACCTTGATATAATAATAAGGCTTGGACGAGGGTAGGAGCTTACAGGCTGGAACTACATAAGATCTGGTAGACTGGCCATGACCTTATCATCATCATCATCACATATCAGGATCAAAAGCATGGTGATGAACTCATTGTTGATGAGCAGTGACACCATATCAAGAGCCTGTAACTTTAATAGGCCCTACACTATTCAGACTGACTGAAAGGTACGATCTAATCCATCACCAAGTCAGCGAGAACACCTCGTTTGGTATACAGACGGATTCAAAACTGATAATGGTTCATGAGCCAGAATATACTGATCCATACCTAGATTCAACATGAGTGAGAATTTGCGAGCTTTTTTATGACTGTATAGTAGAATTGATTAAAAACATTGACATTAATTGGATACTGTTTAGTATAGATGTCGTTTGACTTTCAGATATTGACTTGCAACAGCAACATTGAAAATATTTTCTAGAAAGAACTAATGGTAAGCTATACATGTTGCAGAATCTTGAGGTTTGAGATCGAAAATGATCTTATGATAATATAAAACGATCAGCAAAATAAACTAAGCAGTAGTTGAAAGAATGCTGCAAGAAATACATAGGTTACCTTGCATAGAAGGTACTAGGCCGAAGCCATCATGCTCCACAGTGGCCATAGAGGTAATGCTGAACCTCTCTTCACTGTCCATAGCTATGAAGGGCGGCAGCAACAAATTGCCTTTAAGCTCTTCTGAACAGAAAACTTCAAATTTGTCAAACTTTGTAGTTCTTATGCGATTCCAGCAGAATCATATCGAAATCAACAGACTTCATGTTCATAAGGTGTGAGTTTAACATAAACTATCAAATAATAACTAACTGTTATTAAACGAACTGATGAATCCAATATGAAACAGGCATTTGAAATAACAGTATCAACCTCAGGCATGGGCTTGTTAAGGAAACATTGTTCTAATTTCGAATCTATACCGACGAGTACCTAAATAGAAGAATTAAGAAGACCAAAATTAACATACTGTCAGATATCCAAGTAGCGCTAAATAGTCGCAAGTTAAATATCTATGAGCGTAACTCACCTTCAGATTGTAGCAAAGTCCTTAAGTAAGTGGAAATGAACAACAAAGTAACCTTTAATGTGGATGTCAGGGTACCAAGAGAAAGGAAATAAAAAAGTGGACAGCTCCGCACAAGGAGTGGCAAAAACCCCTTTTCTCGGTCTGGAATTTTTCTGTGAATCAAAACCAACAGAAATAGGGACTCCGAAGCTAAGAAGAAAATCAGATCAAATTAAGGTGGAACAATACTTTTGGTCTCGGAAAAGCGAAGAAATTTATTAATCCATCGCAAAAACATGCAAAAATCAAAAGATATCCGAGTAATAACAAATATTTTCATAGGACATTGTTCTACTAGATACTTTTTCAAAAAAAATGGACAAAGTTGGAAATGAAATGTGCGACTTTGTAGCCGAAATAGCAAAAGACCTGCGATACATATAAATGCTTGGCACTGTTCTGCTCCGTGTTAAAATCATAATAAAAAATAATACATTTAAAACACCATATGTTTCTATACGTTCACCCATATTGTACCACGAATAAAATAATCATAACGAAGAAAAAAACCGTCGAAATCAGTTAGCATTACTGTTACATCATGTATGGAGATTTTGGTCATATTTTTAGACATTAAAATTTGGCGAAACGTTATTAGCCATTTTTGATGACCATGACGGCAAAAGTTAATTTCCTTAAGAGCCCCAAAAAGATATATAAAATAATCGACTTCGTGAAAAGCGAAAATATCTCTGGGTATATAAAATTAGGGTAATTTGCCAGAGATCTTATAGGTTAATGTGTTGTAGAGATGCGAAGAAAGCCTTAATGACCTACTCGCAATCTATAATCTACACTATTTTATTCAAAGTATAATATAAATATGAACATTAGCATTACTGTTACATCATGTATGGAGATTTTGGTCATATTTTTAGACATTAAAATTTGGCGAAACGTTATTAGCCATTTTTGATGACCATGACGGCAAAAGTTAATTTCCTTAAGAGCCCCAAAAAGATATATAAAATAATCGACTTCGTGAAAAGCGAAAATATCTCTGGGTATATAAAATTAGGGTAATTTGCCAGAGATCTTATAGGTTAATGTGTTGTAGAGATGCGAAGAAAGCCTTAATGACCTACTCACAATCTATAATCTACACTATTTTATTCAAAGTATAATATAAATATGAAAAAATACGACCTATATGTGCTAAAGTGAAAAAATAAAAATTTTTGAAAAAATATGTTAAATCGCGATAATCAAATGAATGTGAAAAAAAGAAACCATGCAAAAAATATGCGAAAAATTCGGTGTTCCCACTTTTCTAAATAATTAGCATATTGGACACTAATTAGACCCAGGTTCACAATCGATCGTAACATGAAGTTGTTAAATAACCAACACTTGCAAGTTAACCATGAGTTTTCAAAGGTAGGTATTTCACAAACAAGAATTGAGGGCTGGTTACGAAACCATTGGTGAAATTTTATTTGTCAATATTGGTACCTGACTTTTAAGAAAATGTCACGCACATTTTATGAAATTCGTGGGAATTAGGTTTAATGCCGTAATTAAAAAATAAACAAGAATGATTGGTTTGACAACTAACCTCTATTTTTAAGACGGTATTTCAAAAAAAAATCCTCGAAAATAATTTTATTATTAAAAAGCTAATATTTGTGAAAATTTTATAACCATAGAGAAGAGAGAAGAAAGAGCTGTAAATTTTTGTAAAGAAGAAGAAATACTTCTTATATCTCTGGTAGACAAATATAAGAATATTATTGAAGGCAAAAAGAGTGATTCTCACACTTCTGTTGGAAAATTTTACAAAATGAGTTGAAAGTCAGTTGTACAGTAAATGGCACAAGAAATATTAAAGTTTTGAAAGAAAAAATGTAGAAATTTAAAAATAAAAACCAAAGAAAAGTTTTCAAAAAATAAAATTGAAATTAACACAACGAAACGAGGAACCTTTACAGCCCCTATAATAACCGAAATAGATGAAGCCCTTAAAAATATACTTAGGGAAGAACAAATTTCAAGCTTACACAGTGATCATTGTTGAAGAAAATGTTGACGAGAGCAATGAAAATGATCATGTAAAACAATTAAATATCTCATCAAAAGAAAATCTTATTGTAGCATTAATCTAAATCTGCAAAAAAATCGTATTCATCATATTCTTCAAAATAGTCAACTCGTGGTCTAAATATTCCGGGTCTTCTAGCTTCTTCATCACTACTATAAACATTGATATCGTAATTATCCACCTTTCTTATTTTGGGTTATTCAACAAAAAACAAATGATTTTTATTCTATCCGAACCGTTAACAAATAAAAAGCGTAAGCATAGTAATGAGGTTATGTTCTTTTGGTTAAGTAAGTAACCACATGATTGCTACTGGTAAAATTAACTCATGGTTAACTTCCGGTAAAACGTAAATCATCAATTGTGAAACAATTTTTTTAATTAACCATCAGCTTTTTTAACCTTTTGGTGACCACACATTGTGAAACTGGGCCTTAAAGAATACAACTAAAGGTTGTAGTAAGTAGTTTCTTTATTTTCTCTACGAAAACTGGCCTAAAACAGTTGAAACCTCGAGCGTTCTATCAATAAAAACATATATGATTACACTAGTTTACAAAAACATACATTTTTTTATCACGTCAGAGACAGAAGGTATCAATACAGTTTGTTTTCGAATACCCACTAGTTTGTTTTCAATTCATTCTGAAATTTTGATACTGTATAGTGTTCAAATAAGTGAATATTTGTTTTTAAAATGTCAAAAAGATTCTGTAAAGTAAATCTTAATCGTTCTCTTTATGATTATGGAGAACTTACTATATCTAAGAAAGGTGGGATATCCTTAAAGCCGCATATTTTTCTTTTTTTTAAATCTCGGTATCTCACCAAGATAAAAAGTGGGCTCTTCATGTATTTTGTGAACGATGTAGATGAACGTTAAGCTCCTGAGCTGCAGGTGAAAATAGATTTTTGAATTTTAGCGAGCCAATGATGTGAAGGGAACCATCTAACCACGAAAATGATTGTTACTTCTGTCTCACTAAAATATTTAGTTTTAATTACAAATAAAAGGATAAAATTATATATGCAGATGTTCTATCGGTTTCTAAACCCATCTGCTGTTTATACAAGCAGCAAGTTAAAACTCCTGGCGGTTTTTCCAGCAAAACTTCGAAGCCTAACACGGAATCCGAAGAAGCTCAGATTCAAAGTGACACAAGTTCAGATGAATTTGTTGATGTCTATGAGGAACCACACATAATAACTCACTCCGAACTGAGAGATTTAACCCCATCTAAATACAAAGCTGAATTACTAGGTTCACGACTACAACAATGGAAGTTACTTACTCTTGGCATAAGAGTTACCTTATATCGTACGCGAACTAAATGTTTTTCGAGATATTTTAAAAAAGAAAACGATTTTGTTACTGTTATAGTCTAATTGGACCTTTTCAAGAAATGTAATCTAGTATCGTTTATTAATTGATTCATGGAAGCCTAGTTTAAACGCAGCACTTCTACATAATGATAATAACAAGACACTCATTCCGATAGGTTACGTAGTAAATATCAAAGAAACTTATGAAACAACGTTCACACTAATTAAACTCATTAAATACAGAGATTACAATTGGATTGTCTGTGGTGATTTAAAAATAGTTGGTTTACTTTTGGGCTTGCAAGGCGGCTACCCAAAATATTGTTGCTTTTTGTGTGGAATTCAAGAGCTAAACAAGACCATTTTAAATAAAAGACTGGCCAGTTAGAAAAGAATGTGTTCCTGGTAAACTGAATATAAAGCATAGATGTCTGACGCGGAAAATTAGGTTTAGTGAAAAATTTTGTCAAGGCTTTAGAGAAAACTAGCGTAGCCTTTAGGTACCTTTTCTCTACTTTTCTTTGTCTTTCTGAGGCCAAACTAAAGGAAGGTGTTTTCATCGGACCACAAATTTAAAAAAATTTAAGCGATGAAATACTTGTAATCCAAGAGTTCTTAGGAAACAAAAAAAAAAAAGAAAATTACCGATAGTTAGTTGCAGACTTATTACATAATTTTGAACGAATGGGTGTCAACATGTCAATGAAAGTTTATTTCGTTCACTTGCATCTCGATTTCTTTCCTGAAAATCTCGGACACCTGAGCGACGAGCATGGGGAACGTTTTCACCAGGACTTGAAATTTTTGAGTAAAATTATCAGGGATACTGGGACGAAGCCCATGTTAGGTGATTATTGTTGGTCTATTGTATGAGATAAGGATACGAATAAATACACGAAAAAAGCTAAAGTAGATAATTTTTTTTTATATTTTTGTATATACTTTCTTTGTAAATAAAAAAAAAAATAATATTATGGAAATGTGACGTATTGGATTTTATATATATATATATATATATATATATATATATATATATATATATATATATATATATATATATATATATATATATATATATATTTAAACTTAGGACATCTCAATTGTAAAGGAGAAACACTTTTCATTTCAAAGACAAAAACTATGTGAACTAGTGTTATTAGATTCCATAAAAAAGTTAATAATAAACATTACAAAAGGTAAAAAATAAAATTTGGGTAATTTGTACAATAAATTTTCAATCTGTTGTTTCATATTTTTTTAAATATTTCATTAATGTTGGAAGGGTTCCAAGTAATACAAAGGCAAATATTTTTAGCTCAAAAGTATGATCATTAATCAAAGAAATCAGATTTCACAAAAGATAAAGCGGAGGCGTTTTTACTAATGAGGGAGGTGTAGCAAGAAATTTTCTAAGAAACAAAATAAAGTATGCTTATTATTGGCTTATTAAACTAAATTATAGCGAGAACAACTTTTTGTGTTATGGAAAATTGCTTGGAAATGTTTCATTTGTATGGCGGTTATCAAGACGAACGTATAATTTTACTAGTATATAAAAATACTTTGTTTAATTTGGGTAAGAAATAATAAGTGTGGAAGATTCTGGCATTAAATTAAAAGTGAAAAATATGATACCTTTCGAAATTACAACGTAAGCATATAAGTAATAACTTAAAAAGTTTTCCGAGACAGCTGTAGAGGCATTGACTGATTGATTGATTGATTGAATGATACAACAGAGTAGAATTGATTTAACGTATTGCTTGTTATATCTGTTTTATGCGAGTAGGTTTGTTTTTCAAGATTTCTGCATTATTTAAGAAAATGTACAACTGACCCACATTTTCATCATTACATTAATATTTATAGAAGAATTTATAAGCTGGTTATAAGAAATGTGAAACAAAATTATTATAGTGATAGAGAGATTAAAGTGGGCATGTTTTTTAATATCCTACCGACATACTTTTAAATTTTTATTTTATGTAGCAGTTCTTTCTTGCGAATGTTGCACTAGGTTCGATACAACTCCACTGACGAGATCATAATGTGATCGAAACGCCTATGGAGAGAGGACCACAGTTGAATTTGCAGGAAAAAAAATGTTTGTATATTTTCTTTCCTTTTCTCTGCCTGAAAGAATAATATATATAAACAACTAGTTTCTATTGTTAATTATGCTGACGATATAGATACTTTAATGAGAAATGAAAACATTGATACCTTATGTCGCAATTAGCAATGCCCCTGGTAGTAGGGACATGTAGCTAGCGATCTATTTTTGACTACCGTACTAAATGTATGGATGTTTCGTCCCAATACCGGTGGTGGACTCATCAGTGGGATCCACCGGTATCTTTCCCAGACATCCTTATACTTTCCACAAACTTGAACCTCTATTTAAGTCCAGATTTGCCGGAAAGCGGTAGTAAGATATTGGTTCCACAACACTTACTAAATGGTTCTAAAGAACAAGTCCTAATTTTAAAAGAAATGGTTTATAATACTAATTATAAATTTTTAATTAATAATTATCTCAAATATTCACTGGCCTAAACTTTAATTGTGGACCTTATCTTTGCCTGATTCTCATTCCTACGTATACCTGAGTGACTCAGGACCCACACGAGTCTAGTTGTGCAACCGTTCCTTGTCAAACTGTTCAGTACATCCTTGTACTGGCCTTCAGTAGCATTACTGCGTAGCCATACTGTCTGAGCATATGTTGATTACGCTATTCCTGTTTATGTCCCTCTTGCAGAGCTTCAGCTCTTCTATCTTGTCGTGATCTATCTGTAAACTACCAAGATACCTTTCTCAATTTTGCTCCTCCTTCCAATCCTCTTTACTTGGATAAAGTACCTCAAGAGAGTACCGGAGAGCGACGTAATGTAATGTTTTTGCATGGGGAGTGATAGACATCTCTCCACCACGGTTTCCCGGATACTTGAGTAGCCGCTCGTTCCAGTTTTGAGATGACCTAGGCAACTGAGACGATATGTAGCGTTCAGGGCCTCGTTCTCTATGATTAAGTGAAGAGGAAGTAGGTTCACCAGAACCGCCAAAGCCCTAGTGGGACAGTCCTCATCGCACTCATTATTCTCATTAAAACCATCATTTAAGCTTCGTGAAGTTGCTCTTTGTTCTACAAAGCTACCATACGATAGCAAGGGGCGGATCATCATATTGTATATCCAAAATAACTTTCTCGATGTCAGCCCCATGTGCACCCAAAGGCTCGTTTACCAACCCAGAAAGTACACCAGGCCTTTTCGGTTGGAGCTTGAATTTGATCACTTCAGTTCAGTCGTGAATCCAGAATTATTCACAGGTATTTAACTCTTCCTTTTAATTGAACGATTCTTTCCATCACTGTAACTGTGAGGAGTCTTCGTTTTCCTGTTTTTTTTTTCTAAAGAATATCACTTCAGCCTTGCCCGATTTATTTCAAGCTTTTCACTGGGACACCACCGTTTTGCGATCTGGAAGGCCAGCATCATTGGTCCTCAGGTCCCGGATATCGTGATCAGGTCGTCGGCATAGGCTTGTGTATACAAATGAGCCTCATTTAGTTCACTCAGCAGGCTGTCCACTATAAGGCTTCACAATAAAGGCGATAGAACTCCTCCCTGAAGACATCTCCTTCTTGACAGTGCTTTAACAGTAACAATATTAAACTAAGCATATATTAGTATCGTAGTCAACATTGCTCTGATCCATGCGACTACTGTCTCTTCAGAACCTCATCTTTGTAGAGTATTAGATATCGAATCAGAAGACGTGTTGTCAAATACCCCTTCGATAACGATATAGTTAAGGCGGATCGACCATTCGACAGTGCGTTTTAGACACTTGTGACGAGTCGTTGAAGAGCCGTGTCTGTGGAATATTCTGCAAATTGGAAAGGCTGTATGGAACATTGCATCGTTATCCTTTTCTTGATGTGTTGATCCACTTACCTTTCCAATGTCTTTAATAAGAAACTGGTCAGACTGAGAGGACGAAAAGACTTAGGGTTTATGTAGTCCGTCCTTCCTGCCTTGGGAAGAAATACTACTTTTTTTTCCCCATCATGCCATCGGGATGTACCGCAAGCTTAAACAGGACGAAATAATTTTTCCAGAAGACTGGGATTATACCATCCTGACTAGAAGGGGGCTAAATGTTTCAAATGACCATTTTTCTATTTCGTATGTCACTATCATTCTAACTAACTTGTAGTCATGATGTACTAAGAGGAATTTATGTTATTCTTTGCTCTTATATTGATTTAAGTCTGGAAAGTGCATTCTTATTAGCTCCCCTAGGGTTCCCGCTATTGTCGTTCTTTGAACTCCTTCAGGAAGAGCCAGTGTTCCAATCAAGACATCAGGATCTCTAGACAATATTTTGCAGAGGGAGTGTGCCAAGGGCATACTTTTTATGCCCTCACAGTTCCTCTGTGAGTTTTATTTATTTCTTGTATTCTCTCTTATCAGTTTTATATTCTTCCCAGTAAAATTCTGTTCGGTGTTTTAGCATCTTTTTATAGAACTTCCAAACATTTTTCCGGTGGTTCTCAATTTGAGAGTTCCACCAGGATATCTTGGAAATCATGAGCCTTCGTCTTATTTGACAGCTAGCCTCAAAAGAATCCCAAAGTGCATCACGGAATTGTTTGGTAGCGATCTCCACATCAGCTTCGTCACGGCATCTCAATATGAACCCTGTGACTGTGCTTCTCAATTCATTAGTATTGAACCTAATATGATTCAATAATATCTTTCTGGTAATAATAAAATAATTAATGAGATGTATGCATGTTAAATACTCTTCTTGAGTAACTGCTACCATGTGTAATATGTATTTTTTAACGACGTATTTCAAACTTTGTAAATTTTTACAAATATGTTTTGAAATAAATACTTATCTTCTCTAGATGAATTACATTTTCAAGTTTGTTATAGCTGCATTGTATGTAAATTCTATTCGTTTAAGTGGTGAATGCCTAAAATTATGTGGCTTTTTAAATAGAACTTTCATATTAAACTCCTCGGGATTTCTATTTACCATTTCTTCAATCATCAGATGGATTTCATTTTTAAACATGGTAATTTTCCTTACAAAAATGTTGGTCGTATTATAATTTCCCAGTGTTCTTTATAAATTTAGATTCATTTTTAAAGTGCATTCATCACTGAAATAGATATAGAATCCCTATGATTATTTAATGCCATTCCAGTATTTTAATACTGTTCTAAAATCAATAATATCATTAAGATACAATTTCTCTTTTTTATATGAAACATATTTTAAAACTCTAAATGTTATGTGTATAAAAAACGCCATTTTATCTAAATACGCTACTTATCAACTCTTCTTTCATCTCTCCTCCTCATTTCCCATTACCTCGAAAAAAGAACCAATTATCTGTTAATAGGATCTTTTGTAATGTGGTAAAGCAGCGACGGCTCGTAAAAAAAGTCTATAAATGTTTAACTAATCCCATATAGGTATATGAATAAAAATATTTTCTCAAATATAGAAAAAATAAGTAGACAAGTATTTAAATTAAGAGTTTATATTTGTTTAAAAAAGTATATTGTATCTTAGTTGGAGAAACTTTCTCTTCATTCAAAAGAGAATATTCTTATTCTTGAGTAATAAATCTCTTCCTTCCGCTTTTTATTAGCTTTAACTGTTTGCCCAAGTTATCAACATCGAAAAAAAATTGTTTTAATATCACACTCGGTAATTTAAGATGGAGTTAGTATTTGGGATTACTAAAACTGTTGTTTGTTGGTGGCTATCCTACTAGATAAACCATCAACATCAGGACCAATGAAAACTCATTGCGAGTCACATGTACAGCAAACTGTTGCTGAACAAATCAATCAGCAAATTAAGTCCCGAAATTCTGCATTTAGAAAGATTACATACTAGGATGGTGATAGGATTAATAAGCGGCTACGGCAGCTTAAGGAAACATCTACACACAATACGCATCTTTGATGAAGAACTAACATGTAGACTATGTAATGGAGAGAACAAAACAGCCTCACAGTTTATCTTCGAATGCGAAGCTCCAACCTACTGGCAACATGTTTAAGTATCGATGAATCCTAAAGGCTTGTACCCAGAGAAAAATCTAGTGAACAGGCTACTACACCTAATTAAAGCAACCAACCTATTCACATACAATAGATATAACTGGAAGTACAATAAATCGCAAGGCTGTAGTGTAAGGGTATCTCAACCATGCAAAGACGGGTCACTCTGGAGATCTCCAAACTCCAAAGATTATCCTGTCTATGCGTCAGGGGTGCCATTAGAAGCACCCCAACAGCGGCCATGGAAACCCTATTAAACCTCCCTCCCCTTGATATAATAATCAAGTCTATCACGAGAATGGGGGCTTATAGACCTGAAAAGAAACAACGTCGGGTAGACTGGACCTGCCCTCAGCCATACCAGCATCAATAGCGTGGCAACGAACTCATTGCTAGAAATGAGCAGTGATATACTATGCCAACAACATATAACTTTGGCAAACCCTGCAACATTTTGCTTGACTGGAAACTTCGTCTGGTACAGGGACGAGTTAAAAACGGACCATGGTACAGGCGCCTGAAAACACGGAAATATATCCAGACTCAATCTGTAGCACTGGGGAAGCATATCGCTGTATTTCGGGTAGAAATTTACGCTACTAATGTCTGTCTTCAGGAGAATTTGAAAAGGTGTTATTGGGGCACGACCGTTCTCATCTTCTTTAATAGTCAGTCAGCTCTGAAGAGCCAGCATTTGGTATTATAAAGATAGCTATTTGTGGATGGCTATTCTGGTGGATAAATTAACAACACCAGACGCACCCAAACTAGATTGCGAGTCACATACGCAACAAGCTATTACTGTGCAGACTATCCGGCAAACTAACTCGTGAAGTTCTGTGTCTAAGAAGACAACAAATCAGGCTGGTGACAGGACCTATAACTGGTCACTGCAGCTTGAGGAAACACTTACATACAATGGAGATTTTCAATGAAGAACCAATACGTGGATTATGTGATGAAGAGGACGAGACAGTCTCACATATTAGTGAAACTTTGGCCTACTGGAGACACCTTCAGGGATCAATCTATCCGGAAGGTTTATACCCAGAAGACAAAACAGTGAGCAGGCTCTTAAATCTGATCAAGGCAATCAACCTGTTCACCTTGAATGGATATGGCAGCCAATACAATAAGTCTGAAGGCTGCAGTGTAAGAACTTTTCAGCTCTAGCCTGCTACGTCATATAATTAATGAATCAATCAATCAACCAATCAATCAATGTCATTTAAATTATCGTCTATCTAGCTTTTGATTAGTGTTCCATGTCGTTTCATTAGGAGTGCAGTTTATAGGTACTTTTGAAACATTATATATTGGCGTCGATTGGAAACCATTTTTTTAAACTCGTTTAATAATAAAGTTTTGTAGTTTTTACCGTATAACAGCATCCTTTAATCATTTTGTTGATACTATACTTTTCTATTCTTATACGCCCCAACTCTATACATCTACAAACATAAAGTAAGCATCCTAAAAATGTTATCAAAATTCGCTTACAATGTTATTGGCGTCGCTTCTCGAGCCGCGATGTGAATACAAAGACGCCTTAAAGTTGTCCCAAAAATGTTATACACATCCAATGTTTACGAGCTTATTTTGGATTAAAATGTTACCGGGAATATGAGAATCTTCTTTTATCTGTCCCGAGTGTTTTTAAGAATTTCTTGACAGTATTGGAACTGGAACATTTTGAAGCAATGTATTTAAAACTGTTATATTAACAAAAAAACTAGTCAAGGAGGTATGTGATTCACCTGCCGAGGTGTCCCTACCGTAAACCATATTATTGTACTGGAAAAAAACATAATTATTTCCATTAAGTGAAATTTATAATGAATGAATGAATGAATGAATGAAACAAAGGGTGGTGATATTAGATTATCGATACATAAGCCTTTTGAGCCCTTTACATCCCATCATAGCTGCAGGTCATTCGAGGCCGATCGCCTTTGCGGATACGTAGCGATGTTTTACTGTCCTAAATATCCAGACCATCGCATATTTCTACGACCGAAGCACTTTCATCAAGTGATTAATATGAAATCCATTTTATTTGACATTCAAATTTTGCTGCTAAAAATCTATTAAATTTAATTTGAAAATATAAAATTATTCTAATATTTTGTTTAAAATATTTTTTGAATTGCTTGCTTAGCCCTCTATCGGGCATTCTACATCCCACCATAGCAGCAAGTAATTCGAGGCCGATCGCCTTTGCGAATCCAAGCAGCCTCGTTAGTTGAACTTGCCTAACTGCTTCTGGTAACGTAATCTTCGAAATATCTCTGTCTGAGTCTGTTGAGTGCTGGACACTCTCTGAGGACTTGATCAACAGTTTCATCCTCATTCAAACACCATCCTCACGTCGGGTTGTCTTTGACGCCGATCTTATCAAGGCGGCCCATCAGGTGACAATGTCCTGTCAATAATTCCACCACAATTCACAGCTCTTTTCTTCCTAAGGAGAGAAGCTTCTTAGTACGCAGTGTTGTGGGTTCAGCTATATGTTCCTTAGCTCACCTCATTCCAGAAGCTCCCCTCCACGATTCAATAAATTTGCTTTAGCAAAGATTTTAATCCCTTTTGCCAACGGCAATTAGGACAGGTAGAATTGGTTGGAGTCTATATCGTTAAGTTGCCAAACTCAACTTTGTCAGATGGTCTGCTTCCTCATTCCTGCGTATGCTCGAGTGGATCGGCACCCACACGAGTCTGATTTTGTGCAAAAGTTTTGTCACACCATTCAGTACGTCCTTGCACTCAGACACCAGTCGCAAAGTTACGACACTGGACTCCAATGCCATTATCGCAGCCTTATTGTCTGAGCATATATTTATTACCCTATTCCTGTTTATATATATTTCACAGAGACGCAGAATAGCATAAATTTCCGCTGTGAAAATCATCACACGTTTTCCGCTCAGAGTCTTGTGCTCCTGTCGAACACTCCGGCTCCATCCCTTTCATCTCGTCGATATCCATCACAAGGATCCATTTCTCGGAAGATTTTGTTCTCCCTCTTAATTCTCTGTACTTGGTCGTCTTGGCAATCTATCTGCATTGGGAGTGATGGACACCTTTCCACCGCACTTTGCCAGATACCCGAGCAGCCGCCAGTTCCAATTCCAAGATGCCATCAGGATATTTTGAAGTTTATGGACCTTCGTCTCAAATGAACCCAGAAGTGCATCACTGATTTCTTTTGTAGCGATTTCCACATCAGCTTCATCACAGTATCTCTATAAGAACTCTATCTTTGCTCCCCAACTCCTCCCAAAAGAGGTCCCAGTTTGTAGTCCTAGGGTTTCGTTATTCCGCTACTGCTGCATTTTGTTCAACGTCAATTTCAAATAGAATGTGTTGGTGATCTGACAACGAAACATCCGAACCAAATTCCCACATTTTCACCAAATTCTGCATATTTGAAGAACAAATCTGGGACAGACTCTTCTCTACTTGTAATAAAAGCAGACGTGTTCCCTCTATTATTAAATTTCAGGTTGTTAATACAAAGGCAGTCCAGTAAATCCCCTCCCCTGTGATTGATATCCCTGCACTTCAATAAAATGTAATGCACATTGGAATCGCCGCCTGGAAGAAGCGGGGGCCTTTCTGCTTCCGTGGAAAAGTGAAATCTGGAAAACCGACTTTTTTTCTTTGAAAAAATGTTTATGCTTCTTATTTAGAAATCGTAGAACACGATTATGTTCTCAATTTACCACTATTTTTCCTCACTTTTCTGAAAAACTCGAAAAATATCACGTTTCACTTCACCAGGCATTTTTATTTCGAAAGAAAACACCGAACTCTCCTATTTATTTTAAATGATACTAGTTAAAGTACTTTTAATGTAATATATTTCACCAGTTTTAGACAAATTTTAGAGACTAACTAGTAACCGTATTTGACAGTATTTTTTTGTCAATACCGCCATATTAATCTTATAGTTCCAATTTGAATTTACGAAATGGATTCTGAAAGTAGAAATTATGAGCTACAATTCGTCTATCACAAATTTTCGTATAAATTTGTTGAAATATGCTAAAATTGCATCCGAACGTAGCATGATACACGTAAACTCACATCCTAAGCAGAGGTAGTGAAAGGTTACAAGCAGCGGAGGACAGAGTCGCGGGCTGCTCATGCCAGGTGCTACTAATATATTTCATGTTTGGAGATTCATCATATAATGGACAGAAATTTTCTTATTTTCAATATTTAAACGAATAAGTATTTTAGCAACAACGTAGCATTTATTTGTCATAGACTTAGCCAAACCACTCTCGCACTCCTTCAAGGCCAACATTCACTCACCCATAATATACTCAAATATCGTAAACATGGAGCATCTCCCATAATTTTTTGGACATTTCGCGCCGTCTCAAGTAGCACTGCTTATTGCATAGCTTTATGCAGGGGTTTGCTAAGGCTAAATCTCTTGATAGAAAGCAGAAGACTCTTCGATAGTACGTCCGTTGTTAATATAATTATTGGGATCTTTCAAATGCTACTCATCCCCACTGCCTGCGTATTTGTACCTCCAGGTCTTTGTATTTGATGATCTTCTGATTATGCGTGTCCCTTACATTATTGTTGTTGGGGATGGCGGCTTCTATTGGTGCTCTATTGGTTGTTTTATCGGTAAGGGAACAAAAGTTTATTGTGATTTTTAATTATTTTAACATTTATTATAAATAAAATTCTACTAAATGGAAAAATTTATTTGAGCCCCTCTATATAAAGATTTGGACCGTTGAAATGTATATCTTATGTCTGGCCAAAAATAGTCACATATCAGGAAAATATAAATCCATTAACAGATTTAAATTCAAGCTCAGTTTTATTAATTTTGGGCTAGTTAATTTTTCTGGAAAAAAACAACATAAACTTAGTGAATTTATGGGACACAAAATCTATACGGTTCTACCCTCTCGAAGTTTTTAATATAAATCTGTCAAAGTAATTTAATAGTCTTAAAAACCACATCATTAAAGGTGTAAGTTCAAGTACCAAAGTGATAACCACATGTGGCCGACCGTGAGAGAACTTTCTTTTACTTAAACTGAACAATTTTTCCCATCATAAGAATACAAAAGAATATTTAAATCAAGTCACTAAAATGCAATATTAGTATTTCTTATTTTGTACAAAATTTGCATCTGTTACCCATTTTTCCCCAATTGACGAAAATAAGAGTAACAAAATGTGAAAATGGTTAAAACCTTGGGGTTTTTTTGTATGGACTCTTTCACGATCTTTTAGTATAATTGTAGAATAGTTACCGATCACATTTGTATAAAATAATTATTAGTTTTGAGCTCTGGTCAGTTTTAATATTAAATTAAATTAAATTCGACGCATGGATGACTTATGTCATCTATGAGCCAAGGGACCGAAAACGTACAGACGCTCGGAAACGAAAACTACCCTTCACGCGCGGGAATGCATCGCATAAGTACGTTTTATTGGTGGAAAAGCACGCATGTCGGAACCAACGCATCTAATAGGAGGATAGGGGAGATTCCAAGGGATGAAAGTTGAATTTGATTTTTGGAAATTAATTAAAGTTAGTCCCAATCTGGAATTCGTTAAATTCGGTAACACCGTCCAGTGCCGTAAAGAAATTACGTAACGGGTATATTTGTCGGGAACGAAGGTTTTCTTTGTTTGATTTGTTTTTCAGTTAATTTGGGAAATTAAGGGAATAATCTGTGTTATTTTATTGAGCTATTTATACGTGTTTTTTTTTAAATTAGGTTTTACGTTTTTGGTTTAAAGAACGGCCAAGAAGAACAATTATGTTAGTTTTTCGTAATTATTATTAGTTTTAAGTTTCTCATTGTAAACAGTTCGTTTTTATTCTATTTATTTTTGTTAATAGACTAAATGTTGTGAGAAACTAGTTTTATTTAACTTAATTAAAAAACCTTTACGCGAATTAACGTGCGGACGTACTGCTGTGTGAGCTGTAAACAAGAGATGTCAACTGACCAGCTAATTAGCAGCACCGCCTGAGTCCTGAAGTTCTGAGTTATGGTTTTGTTAAGCTTAAATAACCGTAGTTGTTCGGTACTAAAGCTGCAAGAGAGAAGTTGAACGACCAGACTTCCAGAGTGTCTTTATTACTGTGAAATTTAATTGAAGGTTATTAAAATAGCTACAAATTAATGTATGGCAGCAAGTTGGTTATAGATAGAATGGTTGACGCTACCGCAAAACATCATTAGCAGTAGTCTATGATCAAATTCTGTCACATATCCACTAAAATGAAGACTGGCCTGTTATGTGCAATTGTAAGATATGTGAACACAGTTTCATTCCAGTACAGCTTGAAGTCATGGTTCTTCCATATATTTTTTTGGCTCCGTTCGTAGGATGTAATTTTTTTTAGCTACACCAGTTTGAATTCCTCTACCAATTCTTAGCGGCTGAATCGTGTGTCTCCTTGTACATCGATGCAGCAAATACATATTAATAGTTATAACATACATGTACTTATTTTGTACATATCAAATAAAGCATTATATTTTGCTGCAGATTTGTGAAAATAAAAATTAACAATAATTTTTAACTTCGGCCAGATTAAAGCCAATTTAAACTAGCTCTTACTTAGCTAGGAGTGAAGGAAAGCCTTTGACATCGTCAGCTGAAACCGGCGTCATAACATCGCAACGCCTCTCTATATAAACGTTATAGTATGTATTATTGCTATATCAAACTCTAATCCTATATCTTAATCAATCCAGAGAAATACAATAGCGACAAACAAGCAAACGGATGATCGAGTGATCCTATAGGGGTTCGTATTTTTTTTCTCTTTAAAATACAAAACTCTAAAAGCAGATTATATAATTTCAAATAATATTTGATTAGTTAAAAAACATTCTATTTTTATAAAACCATATTTCATAACGTTAAACCGATTAAAATAAATTTTCATCTAAAGACGAGTAAACCTAGATTTTATTTTCTGCGGAACCTTTTTTTTAAGCGTCATAACAGAGGTAAGCCTCTTAAACATAGAATTACGACATCTGAAGTTTCGCAGAATTAAGATACTTCAGGAAAGTACTTAAATTTAATATTAGAATTTATTTTTGGTAAAATATTTTTAGGATTACACTTCACCAAAATATAAACGAATATATGGTTCAAGAGTGTAATGTCTTTATAAAGCACTAAGGTGTTCTTTTATCATCAAGCGATATTATTTTTTAGATATGAATTCAAAGGATGAATTGTCCTAGAACAATGTACTCCAGCGAATCTCAAATGTGTAATCTTTGTTCCATGTCAACGGTGTAAGTATTGACGATTTATATTACTGAAGAAAAGTAACACAAGTTTACGAAAAAAAATGACGCATATTTGAACAGACCATTTTATTCTTATATAATCTGACGCCGTAAATCCAAATCTGAGGTCCCCTAAACTCTTTCACGTCAGGATCAAGGTCATTTCAAGTTCAAATGGAGTAAAATTCGCTAAATAAATCTAAAGAATACGTAGGTCTTTGATGTCGTTGAATCCGAATTGATAATTTGTTTAATCCCCACGGTCAGCCAAGGATCCTTTCGGTATCAATACAAGGTCAAATTGAGAAAAAAATCTTAAAAAAATCTGAAAAAAAAATATGCAGATTCTTGGTGTCGCTGAATCCCAATGTGTGATTTGTCTAATCTCTGAAAGTCAGCCAGAGGTCACTCCAGCATCATTTCAAGGTCACATAGAAAAAAGCTACTAAATATAGCTGTAAAAGAAGATATGTAGATTTTTGAGGGCGCTGAACTTGAATTCATGGTTGTATACCTCAGGGTTAGCGAGAGGTCATTTCAAGGTGAAATTTAAAAAAAAGTGCACAAAATAAATCTATAAAAGAAGAGATCCCAGGCGCAGTTAGATTGCTACACTGGTATTTAATAAAAAAGGCACTAGTACAGAATAACTCATAAGAGCAGAGCAGAGATGAAACATAGAGGCAGCACCAGCAAGCAAGGTGTCAAGCTAGCCCCTATGCCGTAGTTCAGGGGTGGGTATTTTTAAAGCGTACCACTGAATTTTACCGGATAAACACAGAAACCCCCCCACGTTGTTGCTTGAGCCTAGCGTTCAACTCAGCCCTCAAATCGCCACACAAAATATTATAAGTAAAGCTAATTTGCTGCACAAAATATTAAAAATTTAAAAAGGTAACGCACTGAAAAATTTTTTTAAAAAACTGACAAGAAGTTGTGGGACAAATGAAACTCAACAATTTTAATATTAATTCTACTCTTTATTTATGGATGAAAAAGAGTTTTTTGTCCCTAAGGGTGCACTGATGTTCTGTCCCTAAGGGTAGACTTATTTGTATCCCTAAAGGTGAACTGATGTTCTGTCCCAGAGGGTGGATATAGGTTGTTTTTTGACCCAGAGGATGAACCCTATTTTAAATAAAATTTAAAAAAAATAGCATTGCCTAGTTCATGTTATCCTTATAATATATATGATAGACAGAGCAAGCGATTATCTATCAGCAAAATGGCAAAAAATAAATAAATAAACCTAAAATTTCAGATACTCACTGCAACCCAATATACAGACAATCCCATCGAATGTAAATATAAATGGTAGGGAAAAAAACAAGCTCTATCTGAATACAAAAAAAGGATAGCAATTCATTTGATATTGATAAGAAAATACCTAAGCACAGTGTTGTGAAATACCAAAGTTGGACAAAATAATGGCAAATAAAATTAATTGAAATAGTACTTAATGAAATGCTTGTCCTCAAAGAATCTCTGGGAAATACTTAAGGAAAATGATACTATGTTCCCGATAACGACAGTATTTGCAAAATAAGGTTAAATTTAATAAATTACCTATAGTGAGCTTAAGCGCAAAATTGAAACGTAACAAAATTGATATCCGTTACACAATAGGCAGGCAAGCGGATCGAGTTTTTGGGTCAAAACTCAAGCTCTCAAAACCACGTACCATACGCACAGCTAGATGGATGTCTGCTACACAACAGAGAGGCGAGCGGATCGAGTTTTTAAGGCAAAACCCAAACTCCCGATACCATATACTCCACGTGCAGCTAGATTGATGGTCACTTCCAATAGACAGGTAAGCGGATCAAGTTTTTATAAGTAAGCAAAGACATAAGCTCTCATAACCCTATATCCAACGCACAGCTAGATCGATGCTCGTTAGTTTTTGAGATACAAAAGCTTAATGGTGGGATATTGGTTATAGGTGATGGTCATTGACATTAAATAACCCAGAAACTAATCATTCTGGAGGAAAAATTGTAATACAAAAGTTGTAAATAATTAGGCGCTGCATGTCACGTTAATATTGACGTTGACCTTGAGAATGAGTCTTATGGAAATTTCAAGGACGATTTGATTTTTTCATGGTAATCGATATATTTTATTGTAGACAGAAAATCTGGGAAATGTCGTATTTAACGGTATAAATAATTAGGGTAATCAAAGGTCATATGAAGGTTATTTGAAAGTCGAATCTAGTCTGCAACAAATCAGCGAACAAATCTGTAACCAAAGGTTATCAAGAACCACGTTACATATAAAAGTAGCAGTAAGTTATACGTAGTGTCCTTGAGTTAGAACTTGAAAGTAAATTTTTATGCAAAAAAATTGTAGAAAATTGAACGAAGCACTGACATTTTATGCCATTTCGAGGCCGATTTGGTAATTTAAAATTGAAACTTTTATATTTATTGTAAAAATAAAAGTTAAGGAAATTCCCCATCTAATGGTATAAATTGCTTAAAAGAAGGTTATTTAAAAGTCAAATTAAAAATTTTACTTGACCTTGAAATGCCGTTAAATCTCAACTTCAAGGTCACTGTGGAATGCCACGTCAAATTTCCAGCAACTTTTGTCTGTAAAATTTTTCCATATCTACTATAAAATATATGGAATTCCGTTTAAATGCAACTTGTGACAGTATTTGATTGCGGACTCCTGCAAACGGAATATTTTGGTACCGTATGATTGTTTTGTGCACGATTTACTGCTATTCTATTAGTTAGTAGCTATTGTTAAACCTCTATATAGAACCCACTATGACAGAGGCACTATAGAAATCGGATTGATCTTGTTAGGCTCTTGCAGTTTTAGTACTAAACAATTGCAGGTAATCAGAGCTTACCATTATCACAAACCCAACTTCAAGATTCGGAAAAAGCTACTGTCCAGCTGGTCAAGTCAGGCCTCTTGTGTTTCAGCTCTCGCATAAGTGCGATCGCAAGGTTAATTGCGTGAAAGTTCTTGCTTACATATAAACACCGTTAGATCTTTGTCTTTCCATTATGCCGTGTCAATAAATGGCATCCTCTTATGTTGCTGATTATAGAAAATTCGGCTCCTATTAGTCACATGTTGAAATAAATAATATGGAAAAAGAATAATTATTCCGAAAAGTTTAAAGTAAAAACAATAGTACAAGAATGCTTTAAGAAAAAATTCAGTAGTCTACGATGCGCCATTGTATACCCGTCTATTCGAGAATACCACGGATAGTTGTCCAAACTGGAGATTGTGTAATTTATCCATACGACTCACTTTGGCTCTAAATAAGCACAGAACGTGGGATGAGCAAAAGCCAAACTTGGAGGAAGAAAGACAAAGTTAGACTTTAATATTTGTTAAGTAGAATAATCTCCTAAAACTAATACAATAGGTTCCATACTTCACATTTTTTATTAATTGGTTTGTGATTTTTCTTTACACCTTATATTAGCTGACAGCAAGATATTTTTATAGGTCGAAGTAAGTAAAAATGTCCATATATTTATAAGTTAGCAGACACTTCCTTCGCCAAATTCAAAATATCAAGAAATAAATAAAATCGTTTTTTTTTAAGCAGCGCGCCTACTGGTTCGGCTCGGTTCAGACCGCTCGGCTCCACGCAATCGGCCCGTTCTGGTTTACACGTAAATAAATGAGAGCCCGCTCACTGGTTCCGACCGGTCAGAACGCTTCCGCGCTTTCAGCATCGGCGTGTTCGACTATTCTCAAGAGGGCAAAAATTGCCGAAAGGTCTGAAAGCGTTCTACTATTTTAAAAATAGAAAGAGGTAGTTTAATCTGTGGTATAGACGTAGTGTTTGTATTGTTACTATGTCGGACGAAGAACTGATAGAAAACGTGAGAGCATACAGAATATATAATAATAATAATATTCTCTATACATAGTTGTTGCCTAATAAACTTGAAGTAAATTGTCTAGACGTTCACGTCACAGTCAAAAAACATTAGTTATGTCTCAAAAATCTGTGATGTAAATGTCAAATTTAATTAATTCGACCATATAATACACTTACTAACTGCTAAACGTTCCTCTGGTGGAATCGATTTTCGGAGGTTAGTGTTTTGTTTCCTGAGCGGCAACATATTTAAAATTTCATAAAATTTTATACTAGACATTCTAAAATATTTGAAAAACTTTTCATTGTCGGTCATCAACTCTGGAAATAAATGATAAAATTCCCCGTGAACTTTTCTTTTAAGGTAAATATCATGAACCCAATATCTTCTTCTCCGCTTTTCCTCAACTTCCGCTTCAACACAACCTACAACAGCCACAACAATATCCTCCTCAGAGTCGGAAGAACTACTCATTTTATTCACTTTTCATCAAAAATAACAGCTCTAGAAACTCTAATGGTTAAAGCAGTTTTAATCACTGTTTAGTCTGAATTGTGCGGAGCCAGTGAGCGGGGGCCATCGGCGTTCTGACTGAAGCGGACGGAACGGACGGAGCCGAGCCGATTCAGTGGGCGCGCTGCGTTAAAAGTCTCGGTAAGAATCTAAAATATTTCATGGAATTTTAATGTATCTCAGAGTGGTCGAAAAAGAAATTTTCAAATAAAAATATTTTTGACACTTCCATCAGTGGTGTGAAACATATAATTTAGGATATTTTCAAGATAAAATTATTGTTTTTTTTTACGTTATACATAGCATGGTACGTTATAAATATCTATATAATTTCTAAAATATCGATTACCTTCAAATTCTGATAAAATTATATGTTTTGTAATGTATGGTAACTAATAAACATTCAATAAAACTTCGTCTTTATATTTAAAACATAATTTAAATATAATAAACATCACTATAACCTAACATTTTATTTACAAAATCCATAGCGTCAAAACAATTTAGAGTGAAATAAAGCCCCGTGTTTTCATTGAATAGAAATATTTGACCGAAATTAATAGCGCTTTTCTGTCTCTTAGTTGCGCACCAATTACCTTGGGAACCAGGAGATGGGGATTTATATTCATCTGTTCTTAAATATTGATATCAAACATTGTTCAAGATGTTCGGTATTTATTTCATATGAATACTGAGCATATGAATATGATTTATACCCAGTCATTTAGCGCCTAGTACAAATTTCAACACGACACCATACGGAAAACATTAAAATATAGTTCCATCATTCTTGCTCATATATAAGAACAGTTAGATCTTTGTCTTTCCACTAAGACGTATCAATAAATGGTATTTTCCTATGTTGTTGATTATAGAAAATTTGGCGTATGTTAAGCTGCGGCTTTGTTGCCAGATAACAATAAAATACTATAGAAAAGAAATAATTTTCCGGAATAATTTAAAGTAAAAATAATGGTAAAAAAAAATGTTTTAAGAAAAAATTCAATATTCTACGAGCCGCCATTGTATGCCCGTGAGTGCTACGGATAGTTGTCCAAACCGGAGATTGTGTAATTTATCCACACGGGTCACTTTGGCTCTAAATAAATACCGGACGTGGCACGAGTAGAAGTCAGACTTGAAGAAGAAAAACAGAGTTTTACTTTATTATTTGTAAAGTAGAATAAGCTTCCAAAATTAATAAAATCAGTTTTATATTTCACATTGTTTATTAGTTATATTGTGATTTTTCCATACACCTTATGTTAGTGGATAGCAAGATATTTTTGTAAGTTAAAAGAAGCAAAAAAATCCATATAATTATAAGTCAGGAAACACTGCCTTTGTGAGATTCAAAATATCAAAAAATAAATAAAATCGTTTTTTAAGTTTAAGTAAGAATCTAAGATATTTTGTTAAATTTTATTGTATATCAAAGTGGAAAAAATATATATTTTCAAATTACAAGATTTTTTCACTTCTACCAGTGGCGTGGATATCTTGAAAAAAAAAAAGATTTTTTCACGTTGTTTGATTTTTATTAATCTTCGGTTAACTTAACCTTTGTCTTCTAGTTTTTTATTAAAAAGAATATTTTATTACTTAAAAATAGTTTGTTAGGCCAAAAAGCACGTTTTTTTCCATAAAACTGACCAACTCTTAAGAAAAATAACAATCACAAACATAGTATTGGTGTATAATTTTTTTCATTAAAAATATCTTAATTTATGTTTTGTGTTTGACACCTTGTATCTCGCAAAACAAGCGTTTGCGGATCCATAATCACACGAATTATTATTTTTTTGTGATCTATAAAACTCGTCCTTAACCTAACTTGATTAATGACTATTTTGAAACAACCGACTGGGATATTTTGGGATAAGCTGGATTATGTATCGACACTAACAGAGAAATTCTGTACTCTATCATATATTCTGCTGTCAACCTAAAGGTCTGTGCCATAGATAAAATATTTATAGATCCGCAAAGTTTAATCCCAAAAACGGCAAATTTACGACAATAAAATGTAAACATCGTAGATCAGATGTCGGCATGCGCAATACAAAATGATCAGGTGACCATCGACAAGACCGAACTTCGAAAATCTATTTAGTTAGTTCAATTAGTTATAAATGATGTCTAAATCAAGCAAGTTATCAAAGTGGCAACCATGGTTGCAATCTTTAGTAAATAAGTTGGTGTCATGTAACTTTCTTGTTCTGGGAGTCACATCATATGGGCACAAATAATATCTGAAGCAGAAGGGAATAATCCGGTCTGTGTCTACCGATGGGAGTTAGTTTAGTCATTTCTTATACTGTGAAAGTAAAATTGTGTAGAAAATGTATCTTACTATTTCTCTAACCTATTGTTTCCGTCTGTGTGCGTTAACTTTCTTGTTGTAGGATGGGAGTGAATAATTAACATTTTTAAGGTCCGGCAATTTATTCTCTAATTATTAAAAAATAATGACCTTCTTTTCCTTATCTTTTTTTTTCATTTTTTAAAAAAATATTGATACGAAATTGGTTTGTCAACGGATATGCAGGATTTAAAAATAATTTTATATAACAATATTTTTCTGCCGTAACGGTGAACGGAGCATATATTTTCTTACCGCATTAATTTTTTCGACAAAATGATGAAAATGTTATTTCAAATAAAATAAGTGAACAAGGTCATTGCTGGGGGTGAATAAAAAAAATGTACCAACAAAAGAAATTCACATTTGTCTAACTTATTTCGTAATATTTTGTTTTTGTTTATATATTAATGAATTTTTAATTTGACGATTTCAAAGTGGGGATTGCCATGACAACATGAATCATGACAATTTTATAAAATGAGTACGGACATAACTAATCTGAATTTACTTCCAAAACCAGTATTAATAATGAACAATGCTTTTTAACGTCATGTCCTCAATCTTCAGACATAATAAATCATAGAATGGCTGCAGAACAAAAAAAAACATTTGAACTGGGTGGAAACATCGGTTAAATATAAGGTGGATGAAGTTATGCAAGAATATGGACATTGTATAAATTAGTAATTGGAAAAAACCCGTCGACAATTTGAAAAAATAATTCAAACAGAGCTTAGAAATTATAGAGCCAATAGCCGATTCTGGCTAAAATATAAACCTTGTACTAAAATATTTTATGTATATAACAAAATAATAATGCATTATAATTATTGTTAGTTATATATGTATGTTTTAAAATATTCCAACTTCATTTTGAGGATGTATGTTTTTATTTATGTAAGTAATGTAATAGATGGAAAAATTGTAGCATTTCTTGACATATTAATGAATGTACTTTTTTCATATGATAGAATAAACTATTCTACGGTTTGGGGCGAATTTTCATTTTTTTTTTAAGAATGGATTGCTTAAAAGTTCAGTTTATCTTTTGGTAATCATTTGGAAAGTGCTAAAAATATATCATACTACATGTTTTGGAAATTTAGTGTTATACGAAAACACTATAAATCCAAAAACGTTGTAAAGCAACACTATTATTTACCCTATAGAGAAAAAGGAAAATAAAACAAATAAAATATGTACACATTCCATTATATTACATAAAAACACAAAAACAAATAAAATAAATCACTTAAAACGTTATAAATCCGTTTAAATCGCACTCAACTTACAAAGCAAAAATAAACACAAAAATGGTGTTGAGCCGATACTGTGCTGTTTACGGATGGCGCTACGAAACAACCGATCGATAATAGGAAGTCACTTATGCGCATGCCCTTACCTGATCACCGTCCAAAAATATGACTGGCGCCCGATGTGCAGAAACGCATTTTTTCGCCCATGGTTTGCCATTTTTTGGCTTTAGCAGCCGACAAGAGTAGGGGTCTATAGTAGAGGTCAGTGGTCTGTGCCTAATAAATTAAATAACAACCTAAAGTTTCCTACGTACTATTCGCAGAACTATCAAGTTGATTAAGGATTAGAACAGGGTTCTTAGTGAACTACGAAAAAGTGATGTTTGTTAGACAGAATTTAAAAACC
The DNA here is from genome assembly GCA_034092305.1 of Diaprepes abbreviatus. NCBI lineage: Eukaryota > Metazoa > Arthropoda > Insecta > Coleoptera > Curculionidae > Diaprepes > Diaprepes abbreviatus. Next base: position 2,873,126 of record JASJET010000071.1, on the reverse strand, counting down.
GTTTTAAACCTTAAATACTATAATACTATAGTCAAGTCTCCCAGACACAAAATACGAAATATAAGGAACGTTATGTACGTGCTTATTGGTCGAAACGGCTATGACGTAAAAATCGATGGTGTCGGCCCCAACGGCGGTGCTGTAACTAATGCACACGAGGGAAATTATTATTTATTTTTTAAGGAATATTAGTATTTTGACGTTTTTTACTTTTGTCGTATTAAAAAAGTTTGTTAACAGAAATAAATACAACAAAAGCATAAAACGTCAAAATATTAATATACCACATAAAAAAATTACATATTCAGGAAAATAACACAAAATGATTTTTTATTAAAGTTATATTTTCTGAAAATTTAGAATTAACAGTCCTGATAAATTGGCCAAAACTTGCAAAAATTATAATTCCAATTATTATAAACAAAATATTTTTTCTATGTACATTTTATCAAACTCTCTCTTGAATTGTTTTCGATTTCATATATTTTTGTTTCGTTATATTGCATTTTGAAGTTATATTAAGAAAATCAAAATCATCTTAATATTAAAACTATTTAAATTGATAGTTTGAAAGCATAAAGAGTATCATACCATCATATTTTTGTAAAAGTTAGGGTATGTTTTATAAAATTTATTGAGAAAATGTGATATGTTAAACAGAAAAAAAAACAAAAAAAAAATATACAGCAGAAACAAATCGTAAGAGGGTTCTATAAATTTCAACAAGTATATTTTGTTACATATACAAAATGTGTCTATATACAAATACAAAATATTCTTTATAACGATGTTAGTATGTGAACAAAGAAATAATAATTTGAATCTAGTTTTGGTAAAAACATAAGGCAAAAATAACATATTAGGTTTTATTAATAAATGACAAAAAATAATAAATGTTAATGCCTTGCTATTTTGCAAAAAATGAAAAACTGAATGTCTTTAAATAAAAAATGACATTATATGTGTTTCGAGTCATAAATACAGTCAGAGCAAAGCGAAGTATTTCAAAACTTTGTCTTAAATTCCCCAAATGTCCTCATTTAAAATCATATATAAATACAACAAAATTAAATAATATTTCTAAATATATTCATTAAAGAAAAAATTATTTTTCCCAAAAAAACAAAAAATATGTATAATTAATATAAGCTTTTCAGGTTTCTTATAAATAATAACAGAAAATAAAAATACAAATTTTAAGACACATATTGTTTCATATTAAAGAGAAAAAACAGAATAATTATATAAGGTCTACGGCTTAATACACATATATTCATCGTTGATCCTAAATACAGAAACTCAAAAAAGCCAGAGCAAAGCAACTAATTTTCACAACTTTCCTCTAATTGTCTCAAATCTCCACATTTAAAAGTAAAATAAAAAAAAGTTCTTTAAAAACATAATAATAATTTCTAGTTGCCTTTAGCAAAAATACATAAATAATAATAGTACAAAATATATTTTAAATAACTATATAGAAAAAATAAAATATTTTTAAAAACAAAAAGGAACTTGAATTCTTTGACACCGTACAAATGTAAAGTCATTGTGGGTGTCGCAATCAACGTACAGGTAAAGATCTTCATTAGCGGGAGAACTAATTCAGGTGCAGGTTTTTAGATCATGGTGGACTTCAGTCGACATTTAACATGACACAAAAGAAAAATTGGGCAGAATTATCTTATACGTTAACAAAATGAATAAAGATCACAAATCGGGTACCAAAGTCAATATATAAATACCTAAAACAAATAAAAAACTAAAGCTGAATTAACTATATAGCGTAATGGAGGAAGTGCCACATATCCCTTTAAATTTTTACGTTTTTTAATTCTATAATATAATAAAAAAATAGTATATTTATTTTAAAAATCGGCAAATTGTGGCTATAGCTCTTATAAATATTACTATTCTTATACTTTATTAGGCATAGCCCCAATCACTAAATCCTCCCAGTAAGTATCTATATTAATATTTTTTATGGTTTTATATAAAATAAACTATTATTCTTCATAAACAATTTTGTAGTTTTTTACACTAAGCTTAAAGTTTCAACTCTCTTGTTCAATGATATTGGTGTAGTAACTACCTTAAAATTGACACTACTATATTAAAATTATGTTGTGTTAAAATATAACAATATTATTTGACTGATTTTTCCTGAAAAAAATTTATAATCCATAAAATATTATCGCCATGTTTAAGAAACTTCATAAGCGAACACGGTTCACCACGAATACACAAAATAAATGATTCATACTTGCCAAAACTTAATTAAAATATCTTATTAGCAGTTTTTACCATATTTTTTTTTTATCACAATACAAATAAATTCCAGAAAAAAACAATAAAACTTTCCCAACTACGACATAACAAACGCGGCTTCGCGAAATGGAAAAAAGGGTTGCCATCTTTGAGCTAGAATGCAACGACGTGATTGGTTAAACAAATTGACAATTTAAATTTTACTTGAATTTTCTGATTGGCCAGATATTTCGGTGGATGACAATCTTGACAGCTGCGATTATTTCATTTAATTTTGCATAGGCCTGCTCCCAGACTCATTAAACATTTCTATCTCAAATATTATCTGTTCCAATAGGCCGATCTCCACCACCAACCCGCATGTATGTTTTGCCAAATGGTATATGCATCTTTCCGAGGCCGCAATGCAGTGAAAGTAGTTTTGAGTGAGATATCATGTTTTAAATTCTAAGAGGAGTCCCGTAGACTCATATATATATATATATATATATATATATATATATATATATATATATATATATATATATATATATATATATATATATATATAGTGTAAGTATAGCAATTTTAGAATTTTATGAAATATTACTTAGGTTCTTTTTTCTATTAATTTTATCTGTTTAAAATGTCTCAGTTGCCCTCTACATCAAAATGAGTTACACTGGGATATAAAATTATGAAAAAAAACTATTAAACAATGGTCGATGAAGTTGAAGAAAACTTTGCGGTTCACTCAGACCCCGACACGGATAGCCAGCAATCAATATTGGAGGAGGAAGACAATTTAGAAAATACAGATTTAGAATTAGAGCAAGATAGTAATAATGGCACTGACAAAAAATTTAGAATTAAATGATACTGGAAAGCAACAAAACATACATTATTATTATAGCAAAAATCGTTATAAATTGGCAGCAAATACACCTTTCAAGAAAAACAGTAGGACTCCTAGTCATAATATCGTGTTAAATCTACCAGGTGTACCTAGATGAGGTTTATCTTATCACAGCCTATTTAATGCTATGTACGATATCTTTAGGAGGAGAAATCGAATGGCCACGTTTGGTCGATATCGGCCGCTCGTGGCATACTGATCCTGATTATAAAAATCAAAATTCTAGTAAGAAATAAAATATATCTATCTGCCGTGCTTAAATAGTGGCCTATATGTTTAGTTCTTTTAAGGAGAGAATAAGTAAAGAATATATAGAAATAGTTTATCTCCTACAAATACAACTCTGGTCTTCTCTCCATACGCGTTTCGACCACCTTTTGGTCTCGCCAGTGGAGCTATTTCTATATATTCTTTCCTTTTTTTCTGCTTGAAAAGAGAATCGCAGATCCTAAAATATAACGGAACTTTCAATTTACTGTCTAGTTCCGTTCAACGGTGCTATAACCATGTCTTCATGAACATAAACGTTGAATTCACTACTAAGAGACATATATCAAATTTCAAGCATTGTGATTTGTTAAATTTAAAAAAAGACAAAGACCGTAGATTTCCTGCCTATATTCGCCTTTTCCAAGGTAATTACGCAAAATAAAGTTTAACTTTTCAGCGGACTGCTTTAAGTATGTAAGTAAGTGCTTATTTTTAAAATTTTCTATGAACATAACCTATGTTTTTTTTTTTCAGAAGTTTGTTGTTGTATTTATATTTTTTTATTTTGTGAGTGTTGAGATAATGGATATTGGATATAGTTGGCTTACAACAATATATTCTGTTAAGGTTCTACTCTAGACACAATTTAAGTTAAAGAACATATCATGTGAAAAATGTCATAAAATGGTTATAAAAAACAGCAATTGCCAAAAGAAACATCAAGCAATAAAAAGTACGAAAATAAATTTATTAATATACTAAATTAACAATTCATTTATTTTGTTAACGTTTAATTAATTAATTTTTTTCTTACTAGAATGAATAATAAATATTTTTTTAAACCTTATATTTTCCTCTTTTAATTTCAAAAAAATACTGACAATTGCAGTATTTTTCCTGTTTCTCTAATAGGGAGCTAAAATTTCAGACGTCAGGAAAATTCCTGTCGTCTGGTAATCCTACCCTTCAAACTTTATATAAACCTATTATAAACAATTAAAAAGTGAAAATTAATATTGATGGAAATTTAATAACAGAAATCCAGTTGTAGTGTATTCTTCTAAAAACTATAAACAATTATAATTATTCAAACGTATGTTAAAATTACACTGTTATATTGAAATTCTCGTCTTTGGACTCCTTGGCAATTCTTTACCCGGTAGAAGTGGTAAACTTTGGAAATAAAACTTCTTTTAAAGAATTCTATATTACCGCACAAGTAATCTGAATAATTTCAGAAACACTGTTTACCGACTCGCAATTCGTACTGTTTTTTTCACATGCTGATTTCATCAGCTCAATATCACAATGTTATTTCTAAACTAGTAATAAGGGTATAGCTGTACACATTTCCATATCGTTAATATTCTCCTTACATTTTGTAACTTTTTTTCTAGATTAAAATACTACCGCAATTAATGTTTTATTTTGCTTCATTTTAATTTTTAGATAAAAAATAAACAAAAAACCTGATAGAAGTTAGGTTAAGACAAAAAAACCACACCCCCCTTATGACCGCGTAACGAAATGTCCCGTATGGACGATATATTTTTGAACATAAAAGCGCGTAATACGCCTACGCTCAATTTTTTTGTCGTGTGGACTCACCCTAACTGATTTTGTTTAGTTCAGATGAATATTATTGACGACCCGTTGGTATTTACTGCCCTCGATTCAAGAGTTTTAAGCTTGGGTGCATCAAACCCTGAGTAGCTCCGAGCAAATCTGAATAAAGCGGTAAAAGTATTAAATGGAACAGTAAATAACCTACAAATTATTTTTTTCGGAATTTGTGTTTTTAATATACGTAGCGAAACATATTGAAGACAAAAAGGTAAAAATATTATATTATTACTTATTAGTTTTGAATTTTGTCTGGTGTCATGGCATTTTCGGCCATAAATATTTCGCAATTCGTTAAAAAACTATAAAGGTAAGTTAGATATCTTATGAAATAATCTTATTTTTGTGTCTCCATTTCATGTATAAAATGTTTTTTTTTACCCCAAAAATAGCATCTAAAAATGATAACTGATAGCTGTTAGGGCTTTATACACCAAATATTTTTTTTGGTGCTTGAGGGGTAAGGGGAAGGCAGATCTGACAAGCGCCGAGGCATAATGCACTACTTGAATAAAGCGAGGGTTTCTTGCACCTGTTCAGCTCCGAGCTGTTCATGCTAATGAATCGAGGGCAGGAATTTTCTCGCTAGATCAGCTGTAGTTCGTGTAAATCGCGTATAGTTCTCATTCATTACTTACAAACTTGAAAAAACTTGTTACGAATAAAAATATTGCTTGTTATAGATTATATTTTTAAAAACTGGTGCTACCACAAGAGGAAAACCACTTTATCGCCCACCTTTACCACCTTATCGTGCTTCATTTGCCCCTGAACCATCTGCCGCTCCTTTAAAACGCTTCGGCAATCTGTGGGAGGTTTTACGGCTGATAAATTATTTCAAAATTCCTAATTTATTTTTAAAATGAAATTTAGAAAACTAAATTATATTATTTATTGACGCTCTTAAAAATCTCTGAAAATTTGGATGTCTCTAATGAAATGTGTTTCTTGTAGAATCCTGAAATTCCTTGACTTTTAAGGAGAGCTCGAACGATTACAAAATCTTGAAAATTAACGCAGAATAGAGCAATGCCAATCACAATGACAAGTTGAATCTAAGAACTGGGAGACCAAAAAGAGGAAAATTTTCTGTGTTAGTTATATTGATGTTTTGCTTTAAATCACGATGTTGAATAACATCAAAATATGTCAATTTTAACACTAATTATAATACTAAAGTGTGTTAATGGAACAGTTACCAGTGTATGTTAAAAAGGTCCAATTATCTTAATAACTTTTAAGAAATTAAGATTTTTTTTCTGGTAACACAATTTATCTTTGTAGCAAGCATTTATCCATGCGAAAAAATATCAGAATAATTTGAAATATTTTCCAATATAAATCTTGGATATAGAAAATCTAAAAGTATTCGAAAAGGTCAGGCATGAAAAATGGCTTACACAAGTAAATGCAAAATCATCATAAATCTTATAAAATCATAATAAATCTACCATACTATTGTATACCTCATTTATCCAAAAGATTATCCAATAATAGAGATGGAAATCAGCAAGATGTAAAAATTTCACTTAATCTTAGAATGGCCCATTCGAATATGCTCTTATCAATCAAATATAGAAGTATCATTTGTTATTATAAGTTAGTATTTATTGAGTAGAAATAATCTTAGTTATTCGAATTTTCTTATGTGTATTATTTTTTAACGTTATTTGCCTAAAATATTATTTTTTTGTTGGAAAAACGTTCCAGAAAGGCTTAATTTGGGATTTTCTGCAACACTCATTTATATTTTTTTAATGAAAAATCCTATAAGTCATTAGTTGTTTTAAATCTTCAACGAATTTTTTATAATTTTCGTATAGCTTACCCTATGGTGTCTATTATTACTCCCAGATATCTCTGTCTCCTTTAAACGGCACTAGGACTGTTTTGTTAGGATTACCATGTAGTTTTTCCTTTATACACTATTTGCTAATTTGGCTTAAAGCAGTTTTTCATAAGTCTTATACTAGTTCCTTCATTCTAGCCTCTGATAGTGAAATCTGGGTTACCAGCGTAACCTTTCGTTGTGAATCCTGAGTAGTTTAGTTGGCTCAGCAGACTGTCCATGGCCCAGGACCACAGTAGAGATGACAAAAATTCTCCTTTGAGGCATCCGCTGACTGTGTGACTGTGTAGAGAAACTCCCTCTGTATCAACGAAAGCATTCAAAGAGATCTCTTTTGTTAGCAGTGTGTTTTCCAGATTACCCACTAGGAAGTGTAGGGCATTGACGTCCTGAGAGAAAGCGGTTTCTGTTTCACATCTCAGAGGTGAATCGATAGGTTTCTCTATTGTTTTTAGGAGAAAAAATGTGATGATTATTGGTTGGTATAATTTTGGTTCATCCGATGAATGTCTTCCCTTTTCTGCATGAATGCCATCTAAATCTTCCTCCATATTTGAGGTATATAACTGAAAGAGCAGCTGGACTTGAACAGAGCCTTCAGCATGGCATGTTTTATTTCCAGACCCCTTTATATTAGGGCTGGAAAGATTCCGATTTCCCGGCGATTGGAAGGATTTAAAGCTTTTAATCGCCTTTTTTGTTTTGTTACAGTTAAAAATTTTTCCTGCTAGGCGTTTACTTGCAATTGCTAGAGCTGTAAATTGCCTTTTTGCAGTCCATTTCAAGGTTGGATTCTGGGAAGGGGGTCTATAGAAAGAGTCTTAATTTTTTTCCTGGTTCTCTGCATACCCTTCATTCGTCTTTTTAAGAGGCATGATGTCCTTTGAGTGTTCTTTTGAGAAGATATTTTAAAAGCCTTGTGCTGGGGCAAGTTTTGTTATCCTCTTGCACATTTGCCTTCACATCCTTCTTTTGGAATTTCTAGGTTCTTTATTATGTTCAGTAAGGGCTACTTCATATTCCACCCAATTCTCAAAGAAAATAAAATGTACTCTTATAGACTAATACGATCCTGATAGACAAATGCAATTTTGTCATGAAATACTAGATATTATAGATCTAAAAGCCGATTTCGTAAAGCATATATTATTTTTTGATGAGGCTACATTCTGTCTTAACGGCTTCATCAACAAGCACAATGCCGGTATTGGTCTGATCATATCGTCAATAGATGATGGAGCACTACACGCAACATTCTTCAAAATTAAATATTTTGGCAGGCGTTATAGGAAATCACATTATATAAATTTGCTATATAATTGAATCACACCCGATTTAATTAATTTATTTCATGACCAACACAACGACCTAATATTAAGAAACGACTTTTTATTTCAACAAAACGGAATTCCAGCGCATTTTGGTAGACATGTCAGAGGCTATTTATATGAACAGCTGAACGAAAAGTGAATAAGTAAAAGAGGACCTATTGAATGACCTCCTGGATAACCCGATCTAATTCCATTAAATTTCTTTCCTTGGGGCCATTTTAAAACTGTAAACTCTAGTACAAAGTTTCTCTAGAGGATCTTGAAAAAAATAGAGTTTTAAATGCAGTGCATGATGTCATTTATCAACGTTTGCGGAACGTGCTTTCCGAGATTGTAGAAAGGATAGCACACTGTTATGTGGCTGAAGGAAAACAATTCGAACATTTAAATAAATAGTTCTTAATTTAAAATATTGTTTTTTATTATTCTTCTAATAAAAGGACACGCTAATAAAAAATATTCTCGTCGTCGATATCGCTGGCATATAAAATGCACTGTTAAATGTAATAATTGTAATCCCCTATCACTTCGCCTTAGCTAATTAAGCAGTCCTTAGAGTCCTTACATATTTGCCCAATTCTGTGTAGTGTTTTCTAATAAAAGAAATATCTACCTAGTATTTATTTAATTTAAATATTGTGTTTAGTCACTTAAGGTAAATTTTATTAATTGCTATAGTACTAATTATTGTTTCACAATTAGTTAGTTACCGCATGTTTAATTAAATAATAAAAAAGTGATGAATTCGTCCGTTACTTTGTGACAATATTGAATTCTAAATGTAATATAAACAAAATTATAGTGTATTTGTCGCATACTTATATTGCCGTAGTGGCAAAAAAAAAAGATTTTTGTGACAAATAACAAAGTATAATCTTATTTATATTACATTCAAATTATAACAGCCAATTAGAGTTTAAAGCTTAATTACAAATAAATTTTGATTCTTGACAAAATGGCGACAGTTATATATATTATTGTTTTTCGAAACAAAAATTTTCTACCTGTTTATTCAATTTGATTTTAATTCGTTCAATATTTTGTATTCTATGAAGTATATTCCAAACATTGAGTTTTGTAAATTTTAGAATATCACTGTCAGACAGATTCAAACCCTGACTTTTTCTCCGACAGAAACAAATTTATAGTCCATATCATAGATTCGCCGCCGTGAAAATAACCTGCATACAATCCTTAGCTGGTAAGGTCATAGTCATCATGATGTCCGGTAAGTACCTCCTAATTTCTCGGAAGTATACAGGGAAGGATAAAATAACCCTACTTTGTCATAGAAAAAAAATTCCTAAAGTGCCCCTTAACGGAGATACAGAGAGCCCTAAAGGGGTAGCCAGCAATTTATCTTATCCGCTCTAAGTTTTGAACCGATTTGTATAATTTATTGAAATTTTAATATTTTATAGAGGCCATAAAGACTCATTAAACCATACTACAGTAGATGTTTTAGATCATTAGAGAAGTAAGGAACCGACTTGCAGCCACACTCCTTGGACCTAATTTTTGGCAGGTGTAATTTTTTAAATACCTTGGTCATTCCTCGTCTAAAAAGGGAATTTATTTCGATAAAACTGGCGGTATTCAAGATAAATCGGTTTTTACGCGAAAAACACAAACAGATAAAAATAAAATACACAGGGTGTGCTGATGTGCTTTAACTTAAGGGGAAGCGCTGGCTCACTCTTCGAAGACAAGAAGATATTATGCTGAAATATTTCCATCTCAGACATTGTCAAGTTCAGAAACCTTTCAAAGGGTTGATAAGGGCTTAATTAAATTACAATGCTATTAAAATGCAAAAATAGTGAAAACGTCGTCGTCTTATAATAACTCATATTGAAAGTATGTCTGGTTTCTTAGATGGCGACCTTAACGTTTTTGAATCTCGAAAAACAAGAGACTAATATGAAGACGTGAACGTCTATGTTTTTGAGCTGTGGTTTTCTTCGATTTTAAACATTGCGAAACCCGATTCAATAGTTGTAATGGACAATGCCCCGTTTCGTAGTCGATACTTAGAGAATATTTCGTTTTCTGCATCTAAAATGGCGGAGATATACTAATGGCTCCTCTCAAAATACATTGAATTTGACCAAAGAATGGTTTAAATGCAGTTGGTAGGTTTTACTGAGGGTACATAAAAAAAAATATATCAAATATGCTATTGATGAAATGGTTCGGAAAAAAAATATAACAGTGTTGAAACTGCCACTTTACCATTGCAAGCTTAACCCAATCGAATTAATATGGGCGTAAATAAATTGTGAAGTGGCACGGAAAAACAAAATATTCAAATTAGCAGATGTCAAAATATTATTGGACGAGGCAGTTACGGCTAATGATTGGAAAAAGTGTGTCGACCATGTTAAAACAGAAGAACAAAGGATATGGAACACTTTGAGGAAGTGGTTGAACTATTAATAATTATCCTAACGCTGATAATTTCTCAGTTTCAGGTATGGCTCTTGACAGCAATTCTGCTTATGAATCAATGTGAGCTAAGTAATCTACGTTACCCATATCACAATCCTGCGAATGATACTAGACGCACCCTGGTTGATCCGAAATAAAGAAATGAGAAGGAAAATGCACTGGACATCACTCAGTGAAGCAGCCAAGCAATACGCTTTCTATTAATATGCAAAAAATGCCTTAAGCGCAGATAAAGTGCATATAAAATATCTTTAAATTACATCCCTACTTTTTAAGCAATATATAGGAAGAATGCGAAGCAATGGGTACAACCGGCACCTGGAGCAGCTGAGGTTCGTTAAGGCTTAATTATCTGGAAACCGGAGGCCTCTCTCAAGAAATTTGGACTATCAGTAGCCACAGCTAACGACAGACCAAGGAAAATCGGTAAAACCTTCAGTCTGGGGGGTTTCAGTTTGGTAAGAATCCGACCATCTATCATATTTTGTGAAGATGCTTATGTAAAGTTTTCCCACTAGTAAAAAAATTGTAAGGATTGACAAAAATGCGAGGAAACAAATTTAACTTAAAAAAAAAGTATTTTGATATTCCCACGAAATTTCATAATTTATTAATTTCTTAAATTCACATGCCATTGGAATTGATTCCCTGATTCCCCTGATGGCGCACAACCCGGAGCACTTTATATGCCACCGATTAGTCACTGACAGAAATTATGGACTTTAGGTATAGCTTATAAATTATTTGACATACACCAGAACAATATATGACGAGAAGACAAAAATGTGTTTAAGCAAATTCATGGAAAAAAAATACTTTACGATAACTTATCGTCAGAAAATGAGTTAAATTCTATAGCATGGCATTAGTATTCATGCATTTATTGTTAAATACAGGCTGTGTATAAATACCTACCTTTATCTTGAATTGTTAAACATCTTTTTGATATTTTAATATTTTTATTTTTCCTACATGCTTCATTTTCAATATTTCAATTATTTTTGCAGAAATTTTAGCAAACAAATTATGAAAAACTTGCATTTTGGACGAGAAAGAAAAAATAAATTTCATAAGCCTCGTTGGCACTTTTGCTACTCAAAAAAGCGAAATATTTTTTGCAACGATGCCAGATATAAAATATTTTCATATGATAAACTTTTTTTCAATCTGTAAAATTTGTCCATACCAGTCAATGAGAAATTTTAATTTTTTAATCCAAAATCAAGTGTAAAATTGATCCTAAGTAAAAATTTTGGTTGGTTCAAGTTAATTCTAGTTAGTTCATGCTTAACTTGGTTTTTGTTACTTCAGGAAACTCATCTAATTGAAACTGAAAATCACCTAAACTAATCGGAACTAACCTTGATTTTTTATTTATTTATTTACACTGCGCTACAGGACCATAGTCCTGAGTGTACACGATAATACGGATGCCAGATAACTGAGGCATATTCCAATCTGCTTCATACAAGAGAATAATATAACGTGCTTACGACCTCGAGTGGCTGAAATTTATGACTAAATCTCACTAGAAAGTCCAGGGTCCAGTAAGATCTCGATAATGTATCATTAATATGATTGACAAATGTGAGTCTGCAGTCAAACGTGACTCCCAGGTTCATAACGTAGTTAACTCGCCTTAGAAAAGCACCTTTTATCCCATAATCATGCAGCAAAGGCATCCTACTTTTTGAGAATAACATAACATTGCACTTGTTTACGTTCAGGATTTCGTATGTCCCGGAATATCTTTACAGCGTCTGCATAAAGTAGGGAGCTGTTATTTAACCTGCACGTGATATCGTTAATAAAAACGTTAATAAGTAAGGAACTCAAAATAAATCCTTGAGAAACACCCGACGTTACTATAAAAGTACTAGATCTATGACCACGGTATTCAACATAGTGAGAGCGGTTGAATATGTAACTTTTGAAAAATCTAATAAGATTATCATTAAAAGCAAAATCCGACAATTTGGAAAGTAAAACACCGTAATCAAGTCGATAAAACGCTTTGGAAAAATCGACTTGAGTGCAAGAATCAATACGCTCTGAGATATTTGAGACGTACTGAGCAATAGTACAAAGATTGGTTACAGTTGACTTTCCAGAAGCAAAACCATGCTGCTGATCGATCATAAGATACACAATGTAAAAGGATATTTATTCCTGAAGAACCCGCTCAAATACCTTTGCAAAATTGCACATTATCACTATGAGGCAATAAATTTCAACCCTGGTTCTATCATCCTTTTTAAAAACAGGACAGATTTTTTATTCAACCCATAGACCAGGAAAAATATATTTTTGAATGCATAAATTAAAAATTATAGATATGTTAATATCCATTGTCCGGCAAATACCACGTGTAAGCGGGACAATCTCTACTGGAGAAGCATATGGGGAAGAGAGTGGTTTAGTATCAGCTGCAAAAAATATTATGCTTTGTAAAATTATTAGGCCAGGATGTATAAAAATTAATTAGGATTTTAAATTCGGTAGAAGAACGTTATGTTTGATAGCAAAACGATGGATCCATCGAGGCTCAATCATTCTACTCCTATTGTCCTTTCTCCTGCATAATATGCACCCATTTTTTCAACAGTTTTTCAGAATTTTCTACAAGTGCTATTAGTCAAAGTTATCTGCAAAAATTTGCCTAATTAGCAACCATCGCTGAGCCTAGAAGATGAGAATATAAAAAGATATAAAAAAAGTCGTTTTTCTAAATTTCATCGAATCAAAATAATAACACGGGTTTACAAAAAATAAGTGAATGCTTATTTGATCAGACTATTTTATTCTTATGTAATTAGACATCCTAAACTCAAATCTGAGGTGCGATAACCTCTATCACGTCATGTTCAAGGTCATTTCAAGATCAAACGGAGTAAAATTCAATAAATAAATCTGTAAAAGTAGAAACGTACGGTTTTGAGGTTGCTGAATCCAAATTAGTGATTTTTTAATCCCCCAAGTTCAGGAAGAGGTTATTTCAGGGTCATTTCAAGTTCAAATTGAGAAAAATATACTATATAGATCTGTAAAAGAAGATATATAGACTTTTAGGGGCGCTAAATCTAAATTCTTAGTTTTTTTATCACTTCAAGGTTAACCGGAGGTCATTTTAAAGTCATTTCAAAGTCGAATTAAAAGAATCCGCTAAATAAATTTGTAAAAAAAAGAGAACACACTCGCAGCTAGATCGATATTCGTCACATAGTAGACAGGTAAGCAGATCGAGTTTTTGAGCCGAAACTCAAACTCCTTAAACTACGTACCCCATTCACGTGAACACAGCTAGTTTTCAAGGCGAGACCCAAGCTTTTAAAACCACATACCCTTCGCGCAGCTAGATCGATATCCGTTGCATAACAGCTACGCTATCGAAGCGAGTTTTTGTAACTGCATAACACAAACCCCAAACTATCGTACGTGCTGTGCTTGGGCTATATGGTTTTCGGAGAGCTTCGGTTTTATTTCATACTCTCACAAATCCTGGTATTTCACCTATGCTGCGTAACGGTGATTGATTTCGCTGCGCGTGGGATATGTGGTTATGAGAGCTTATGTTTTGCTTTAAAAACTCGATCCGCTTCCCGGTCTGCTGTGTAATAGATATCAATCTAGCTGTGCGTGGGCTATGTGAGCTTGGGAGCTTGGGTTTTGGCTTACTATTTCATAATAACTAACTCCGCTTGCATATTTGCTGTGTAATGGACATGAATCTAGCTGAGCGTGGATTCTCTTCTTGTACAGATTTATTTAGTGGATTTTTTTCAATTTAGCCTTGAAATGACATTGAAATGACCTCTGGTTAACCTTGAAGTATTAAATAAACCATGAATTCAGACTCAGCGCCTTCAAAAGTCTACCTATTTCCTTTTACAGATCTATTTAGTACATTTTTCTCAATTTTAACTTGAAATGACGCTGAAATGACCTCTGACTGACCTTGGGGGATTAAACAAACCACGAATTTGGATTCAGCGATACCAAAAACCTACGCATTTTCTTTTTCAAATTTATTTAGTGGATTTTTCTCAATTTGACCTTGAAATGACCCTGTAATGTAATGTAATGTAGTGAACAACTAGCCCTTCCGTACCACAACAACACAAATTATTTAAACATTCATAGTTAATTGAGTAAAATTTGACATTTTTTTATCCAATCAATTTAATTGCTAGAATAATGGTTTTAGTTCGGTTTTTTATGATGTGGTACAAACTGAAAATTACAAATTCATCATTCTACTTAGCAATGAAGTTAATAATACTTTTGAAAATTATCAAATTGAATTTTTGATTTTTGGTGGTATATATTGTATTATGTTGAGAGAATTACTAACGCCATCTATACAATTTCTGCTGATACACTTCGAATATCGGAAATATATGTAGCATTGATCTTGTTTTTCTGGCAGAATCCTAAGTTTCAAATTTATAAGGCTTTATATATTAATTATCAAAGCTAAAGATAGAGCTAATATACACGTTTGAGTTTTTAGTAAATTCCATAATAACAAAATGTGCATTTTTATAGAAGCATATATTACAAAACTATCTAAATAGAAAATAGAGCGAGCATTGTAAATGCATGTAATTCCTTGATTGTTTTTCAAAATTGATCATTGAAATGATCTTTTTATTTGGATACTTATAAACAAACTTATCGAGTATTTTCTAAATTAATTAAGAATAATGCGACCGAGCATTATTATGCATTTTTACGAGAATACACATCATCAGGCAAAAATGGGAGCTGTATGGTTTCACCGCGGACCAATCAATTGAATCTGTCCCAGTAATCAGTAAAAGAGACTTAAAAACGTTTTTGGAAATTAAATTTGTAGACTTTAGAATAAGGTGTACTAAGGAATTATAACTTGAACTCAAAGCGCAGCTTACTAAAAAGCAGGCGCGGATCCAAGGGGGGGGGGGGCGATGGGGGCGATCCCCCCCCTCAAGAGCTTTGACTTTAGGAAAATGGACCCGATTTTTCCTCTTATACTACCGTTTATTTAAGAACTAGAGACAGTAATAAATTATTTTTTACCCTTTTTCTCTTCGCAAACTACCTGTGTTCTTTAGTTCGGTGTCTTTAGCAAAAAAAAGACATATATTTTTTATAAGAATGGATTAGAAATTTTATAATCAAAAATACCGGTCTATAATAATGGACTAAAACGTAGCCTTATTCTCTCAAAAAATTCGAAGTTATAATTTAAATACTTACAAAATATCCATTGTCAAAAATACAAAAAGGTAAACATATATAAAAAAATAAATTCGTCCATATAATATTAAAATATGTTTGGGGTTATCGGTCATTTCATTATCAATTAAAAACATTTTTAGGGTATTTGACGTTTCAGTTTATTTATTTCTTAAACCATCTGCAGAGTTACAATTAAACACTAAAAAAGGATTCAAATGTAATTACTTTTTTTATGTTGTAATTAAAATTAGACCTACTTATTTTTATTTCTATTGTACTGATATTTTAATTTAATTTACTTTATTATATGGAAATACGATAGCCCCAAAAAAATAAGATAAACATGTTAATTCTACACGCTTAAGAAAAAGACACAAATACAATAATAAAATAATAAAAAACTAATTAGAATTAAATATATACAAAATTAAAGAATGGGACACACTAAAATAAAAATATATAAAAAAATTAAAAAAACATAAACAATATTAAATAATAAAATACAACAAAAACAAAAATTTAAATTATAAATTGTGTTCACATTAGTAAACATAACGTATCTAATTCCTAATCAAAGTCAGTGAAACTATCTTCGCTCAAATTAATTATAATTGGTTCCTCTATCTCACCGATCATTATATCGAGTTTCCATATTTTGTTTTATTCTTTTATTATATGGATTTTCCTCAATTTTCCGCAGTAACTTTATTCAAAAGAATCTTTCAAAAGTTTAGTTAAATTACTAATTTTGTTAATTGTGTTATTTCTAGCAACTCTACCTTTTACTTGAGAGAGATATTGACTTCTCCAACGGACAATTTCAGGACGATCTACAGATTTTCTATCTGGTTTTTCCCAACAAAAATTAAGTTCTCTGAGCAATTTCCAGAGATCAGTTCTTTTAATTTCAGGATCTTCATTGATTTTAGTTAGAATTTTGTAGACGGTTGGGATCTGCTTCTCATAATAAAACGTATATACAACCCCCTTTAATTGCAGTGTTCATCTCTTCTTGCAACGAGGTTTTTCATCTGTCTGTGATCGAATGTGGCTTGGGAGTACTAACAATTCCAGTAGTTTGTTCTCCTTCAGTATTCGGTATATAGTAGATTTTCCAACTCCTGTCATGTTGGAACAAATCTCAATAGAGCTTTTAACATTATTATCTAGATATTGATATCTTAAGGCATCACAAACATTCATCGTAATAAGTTTTTCGTTGAGGAAAAAAGGCCTTGGTTTAACGATTTTCGAATAAATATAGAGGTGAAAGCCATATCTTTTGGGTATCTTACTAATCTCAAATAATATATAAAAACAAGCACAAACAAGATAAATCACTAAGGACACACTGTAAGGTGTACTTTGCCCACTGACAGAAATTAAATTATACTATCAGAATTTTTATGTTGAAGTAAATCAATAAAATATATTTAAATATAATGAAATATAATTAGATTTACGGCAGTTCTCAGTTACCAGCGGCACTGGAGCAGGTACGTTGGAGGTTTCGGTAACCGTTTTAATACTCTCTCTAGTTCTTGAATAGAGTATAGGAATGTGTATACTTGCGATCACCCCCTCCCCTCCCACGAGCTTGGAGTTCAGAAAAATAGAACTCATTCTGCCTTTTATATTAGGAATGAGCATGCACCCCCCCCCTTGACAACTTGTTTTTCTTGCCATACTGTACATTTGTGATATCACCGCCCCCCCCCCCCAAGAGAGAGGCTGGATCCGCCCATGCTAGAAAGCTTCTCTCCTTAACTAAGAAAGAATTGCGAATCGTGGTGAGATTACTGACAGGAAATCGTCATCTGGAAGTCATTTTCATAAAAGTGACATCATGAATGATTTAATGCGCAGATGGTGTCTGAAGGAGTGCGAAACTGTTAACTGAGGCTGAGATAAGTCGGAGATGCAATACTATCACCTAAAGCCTTTAGTTAAGTTCAGTTAATTGGCCTCGAATGTTATTTCTTTAAACATATCAAGCAAGGAGATGAAAATAGTGAGCAGAATTGCTGGGAAAACGCTGTTAGAAAAAGGAGTGAGGATATCAGATGAGCTTATAAGATAGACAAAATCAAGGACTGGGTACTCAAAAGGAAGAAAGAATGGAACCCACATTTTAATCGCATATCAGTACAAAGAATTATAAAAATGAGTAGAGATTAGGAAAAAGATCCATCAGAAGATGACACAAAAGATGGAGTAACAATCTGTGAAATGAATAAAACGAGGTAAAGAGACAAAGAAAAGACAACCGAATGCCTACATAAAAGAAAGAAGAAAAAGAAAAGAAAAAGTGAGAAAAATCTTGCCGGCGTTGAGAGAGGTATTACAAATTGTTCTTTATCATAAAAATACATCAGACTTCATTAGAAAAATTCCCATTACTTGTATCAGAGTATACCTGACCTCCCTTATTCCAAGTATCAATCAAATTACTTCTATCAAAGTAACTCTATACTTGGACTCGCATACTCCTATGTTTTCAGATGCACGGAATCTGGGATATAAACATGAGAGCTAACTGTTGTTAGACATTAAAACTTAAGCACGTTTCAAAAGGAGTCAAATGGAGACGGAACTCTTTTTCCCGATTCTTTGAAAATGAATTGGTCCACCGCCGCCGAAAAAAATAAATAAGAATTTTTTTTAAATCATAGTTTTTGTAAGCGTTGTAATTTTACATCATAGCGTATAGAGAAGGTTTAAGTTCGCCCATAATGGATTTAGAGCACGAAATCTCGAAAATTATAGCATAAAATTATAAGTTTTTTCGAAAGTTTCTAAAAAAAATCATTATGTTACCGCTTGTAAAGTTTAAAGACAAAAATCGCCGTCTTCAAATACTTGTGGAATCAGGCGCGGATCCAAGGGGGAGCGATCCCCCCCCCCTTCCAAGAGCTTGAAGATCAGGAAAATAGACCCAATTTTCCCTCTATGTGAAAACTACGGAGAGTTTTTCATTTTTTATCTTTTTTTTTCTTCGCAAACTATCTGTGTTCTTTAGTCTGGTGTCTGTGGCAAAATCTGTTAGACACATATATTTTTCATAGGAATGGGTTAGAAATTTTATAATCAAAAATACTGGTCTATTAAAATGGACTATTTGGGTTGGATAGCAATAGTTATTTGGATGTGTGAAGTATTGAAAAGGATTTTAATTCTTGTCATAGGCATCGGAAGACGTCAAAAGGAGGTCTATCACTAAATATTTATGGCATAGAGTATTATTTCAGTAATAAACTTAAAATAAAAAGTTTTTATAACATTATTTTATTTCTTACGATTATTTAATAATTCACATATATTAGAAAATATAGATAATTTTGGCATATTTAACACAAATCACAACTGTAGTTTTATTATTTTTAATTTTGGCATAGAAATCGTTTTAGGCACATTCAGATTAAAACGTGGCCTTTTTCTCTCAAAAAATTTATTTTTAAAAGTTATAATTTAAATACTTACAAAATACCCATTATCAAAAATACAAGAAGTTAAACATATAAAAAAAAATAAATTCGTCAATATAATATTAAAATTTTTTTGGGGCTATCGGTCAGTTTATTATTAATTAAAAACATTTTTGGGATATTTGACGTTCTATTTTATTTATTTCTTAAACCATCTGCAGAATTACAATATTAAAAAGGGATTCAAATGTCATTAATTTTTATATGTTACAGAAAATTTAAATAATAAATTGTGTTAACGCTGGTAAACATTACGTATCTTATTCGTCATCAAAGTCAGTGAAGCTATCTTCGCTCAAATTAATTATAATTGATTCCTCTCTCACCGATCATGAGATCGAGTTTCCACATCTTCTTTTATTCTTTTATTATATGGATTTTTCGTAATTATCTGCAGTAACTTTATTCAAAAAAGCTTTCAAAAGTCCAGTTAAATTATTAATTTTGTAAGTTTTGTTATTTCCAGCAACTCTACCTTTTATTTGAGAGAGATATTTCCTTCACCAACGAACATTCTCCGGACGATCTATAAAAACAGATTTCCTATCTGGTTTTTCCCAATAAAAATTAAGTTCTCTGAGCAATTTCCAGAGCTCAGTTCTTTTAATTTCAGGCATATCCTGATCTTCATTGATTTTAGTTAGAATTTTGTCGACGGTTGAGATCTGCTTCTCATAATAAAATGTATGTACAACTCCTATTATTACAGTTTACATCTTTTCTTCCAACGAGGTTTTTTGTCTGCCTGTGATCGAATATCGCTTGGAATTACTAACAATTCCAGTCGTTTTTTTTCTCCGGCAGTGTTCGGTACATGATAGATTTTCGAACTCCTGTTACATTGGAACACATTTCAACAGAGCTTTTAACATTATTCTCTAGATATTAATATCTTAAGGCATCATAATAAACATTCATCGTAATAAGTTTTTCGTTGAGGAAAAAATGCCCCCCATCTTTTGGGTATCTCACTAATCTCAAATAATATATAAAAACAAGCGCAAAAAAAATAAATCACTAAGGACACACTGTAAGGTGTACTTTGCTCACTGACAGAAATTAAATTGAATTATCAGAAATTTTATTGTTGCAGTAAATTTATAAAAGCTTATAATATTTAAATATAATTAGATTTACGGCAGTTCTCAGTTACAGGGGACACTGAAGCAGGTACGTTGGAGGTTTCGGTAACAGTTTTATTACTCTCTCTAGTTCTTGAATAGAGTATAGGAATGTGTATGCTTGCGATCGCCCCTCCCCTTCCCAAGAGCTTTGAGTTCAGGAACATAGAACCGATTCTGCCTTTTATTTTAGGAATGTGTATGCGGCTGGCACCCCCCCCCCTCCGTTTGATAACTTGTTTTTTTTTTGCGATAGCACCCCCCCAGGAGCTTTGAACTCAGGAAAATAGACTCGATTCTACCTCTTATACGAGGAATGTGTATGTTGATCGCATCTTCCCACCCCCCTGTCGGAAACTTGTTTTTTCTTGTGATCGCCCCCCCTCTCCAAGAGCTTCAAATTCAAAAAAATAGCCCCGTCCCTGCCTTTTACACTAGAAATGGGAATGTTGCTGGTGTCCCCCCCCCGGGGGGGACAACTTGCTTTCGCTTGCCATACTGTACTTTTGTGATATCACCGCCCCCCCCCCCCCAAGGAGAGAAGCTGGATCCGCCCCTGTGTGGAATTGCAAGTTTTGAAGCTTTTGGGGTAATCCAAAAAGGAATTACTCGCCTTGGAAACATGTTTTCTCCTCCTTCCCCATTTTCATCTTTTGCGATACTATAAATCATAACCTTTCAAAAATCGAATAAAGTTCAAAATATCACAATTCTGGTGCATTTTTCAAGATCAAAATGTTATGTTTTCGCACATTCTGCACTCCGTCTTGAATTAGACAATTCACATGTTTTCTTAACAGTATACAAATAAAAAGTCAATTTAATCGGGGTAATTCAAGTTATCAATATTTAATGGGAAAATGGCCAATTTTGGCGTTTTTAGATCATGAAAATAATGGGTTGAACTCTCAAATGAACAAACTGCTGGTACCAGATCAACGATTATGATCAGTCGAATCTTTCTGCATATCATATTTGTCAATATTTTAAACACACGCTTGTTGACAGTATAATGAAATAAAATACAAATTTTCTACTTATAAAACACATATTATATTTAATAAAATGTACAAGGTATAAAATTACATAAAATATAAAAAGACTGCGTTAAACACATCAACTACAAATATAAATAAATAAAGGTACGTAAACATAAATATTATGTTTTAGAATTTAAACAAAAACATCGAAAAATAAAGTAAAATACGGTGCAACAATATCGATATTAAAAGAGTATTATTTGTTATCCTCGGATGCATTTTATCAAAATTAATTACCGACAAAATACTTTTTCTTAATTATTATATTATTTAAGAGATCTTGAATGCCACTTGTGTTTTGTCTCTATTAAAGATATGAATACATGAAAAACATTAAATTATATAAGATTATAAACAAATATAAATTTCTGAGAAACCGCTTCTAAAACTAACTATACAGATTATTCAAGACAGTTTTCTTGCCTCAGCGTGCATTACTTTTTTTTGATCGAGTAATTTATTTTTGTATTTTAAAAGAAAAGTTCTCAAGAAATATTTTCATAAATAAATTAATGCATAAACAAAATTATCATGATGCAGGCTTGTAGTTAATATAGTCATGATTCTTTTGAGTACCTGGGAAATTCATGTATTCGTTTCTCGGTGAGTCTGGGGAGTCTATTGATTGTAAATTCTCAGTTAATCCTGAAAAAAAAACGTATTTTTTAATTTTTTGACCGAAAATCAAAATAATGTTTTTTTCTTTGTAAAATGAAATATCTGCTAGTTACCTGGTACAGGCTGTCCATTTGGCGGGAAATGTATGTAAAACTGTTCGTTGCCAATTGGTAGTGTGTCTGGTCTACCGATGGGCTTATTTTCTTCGATTGTTTGAAACAGGTGCATATTTGCAAACTTGACGGGTTTTGGTTGTGGCACTTGGGCGTAGTTTATCTCTGCGATGGCTTTGTTAAAATCGATATCTTTGAAGTCGTCGTGGTGACCATTACTCAACATCATCTGAAAAGGTATATAAAAAAATAATAAATTTTTGAAATTATTCCAAATGAAATGATTTTTTGATGTTTTGCCTACAATTGGATAATACAACTTAAGAAACTCCTATTAGAGTTTCTGATGATGCTCCGGAGTTATTCAAATTTAACTTAGTTCCAATCGAAAGTGTCTATTACTATTACTGACCTTTCTTTCCTCGTTATCCGAGTGAGTACCACTGTCCCCAACACTGCACGAACTACCAGTACTCATCCTAGCACTCGAACCACTGGAAGACGTACTAAGACTACTGATCGGCCTAGAGCTTTGGTTCAGAGCAATTGAAGGTGCACTAATCTTGCCCATTGACGTCATTTCTTCGGGTTTATCTTCTGATACACTACGTTGTTTTGAGAAGAGCCTTCGCACCCGCTCGAACGGTGACGGTTTCTTGGTGGAACATTTCATATCATGCTGAATTTTTTCGTAACGTAAACGCATCTCTTGAAGTTGTTCTTGTTTCTCCTTAAACGATTTCTGCACGTCGTTTCTATTCTTCCAATCCTCGACTAACTTTTCCACCTGTGCGAGTGAGTGCACGTTATTTTTAAAGTCCATGATTATCTCCGCTAATTCGCGTTGTACTTTGTCTTCTATGACGGGTGGTTTTTGTTGTTGTTTTTGGAGGTTCGGAGAGGGAGAACAGTGAGTGTCTTTCGGAGGTTGTCTCCATGGAGATAGTTCTTCTAATTTGCTGCGGATATCTTCGCGTGAAAGAGCTATAGCTAAAAAAATGTTAATTAGATGGATAATGGTATTTAATCTAATTTCTTAAATATGGTAAATAACGCAAAAATCATCAATCCCAGGCTTAAGATTATATTACTCCGATATTAGAAAATTATATAATTCTTACCTGATCTGTCCATCGCTAAATATAGAGAACTTCCACAGTCACTTGATGGCGTAAAAACAGGAGTTGGAGAATTCCTTACGGCTTCAGGGTTCACAGGTCGAGGTGCTGGACACCACTTGTAGAATTGTTCGGCTATTTCCTTGGGTTTGAGATATCCCTCTTCATCTAAAAATGGAAGAATACATTTATTACGGATCACTAGAACCATAATTAATCTCAAAAAATTCATTAAAATGTAATTTTTAGACAACTTTAATCGTTTGATTACACTGGGGAACAGCAAAAATGTTTTCGAGACCAAAATAGCAAAAGCTTACTTATTTTATTATACTAATTAACAATCTGTCTAGTAAAAGTCTCCAGTTTCATAGATACGTGCTAAATATGATAATTTTACCTACCTGCCTTTAATGTAAGGGACAATCAGACCATAAAATGAGTAACACAACAAACAGTAAAAAGCCTCACACAATAAGAGAAAGTGACTTAAGTGACCTTAAAATGGATTTAGAACTGCCCAAAAAAAAGCAGAACTATTGGCCTCTTGATTGTAACAGTGGAATTTATTTCAAGATGAAGTAAGAGTTTATGTATACCGAAGCCGTCAATTTCGTAGCCTGTAGAGACATTAATGACAGCTTTAAATCTGGACTGTGATCTGAAAGATTGGAGACTTATCATTGATTCCTCAAAAGTAAGTGTTAGGGCTGTGTTACTCTATAATATAAACAAGCTGCCTTCAGTCCCACTGGGCTATGCAGTCCGCATGAAAAAAACTTGCTTGGAATGCAGCTAGGTTATATCAAATACTGTTGCTTCCTCTACGAATGGGACAGTCTAGCACGATCGGATCACTACAGAAAATTTGGCCACCGAGAGGGTATTTTCAGCCAGGAAAGAAAAATGTATCCAGCGTACCATTAGGTCCCCAGAGAAGATTTTACTACCGTCACTTCATATAAAATTGAGACTTATGAAAAATTTTGTGAAGGCCATGCACAAGAAAGGTCGTGCTTTTAGTTATTTAAAAGAAAAGTTGTCTAGAATCAGTGACGCTAAAATTAAAGAGGGAATATTTGTGGCTCCTCAGATTAGGAAACTTTTTGGAGATGCGCATTTCAATTCCATACTTGAGGCAAGGAAAAAGATGCTTGAATTGCCTTTAAAATTATTGGAACAACATAAAAACAGAAAACTATAAAGACCTGGTTGCCCAATTTCTTTCGTGTTACCAAAACCTAGGGTATAATATGTCCTTGAAAATTCATATCTTGGATTCTCATCTGAATTACCTTCCGGAAAATTGTGGTACTGTAAGTGACGAGTACGATGAGAAGTTCCACCAGGATATTTCAAACATGGAAAGAAGGTATCAGGGAAAATAGGACTGTGAGCTGTTAGCCGAAAATTGCTGGACCATTACGAAAAAATAACTCAGATGCTGCTTTTAAAAGGCAGGCTAAGACGCGAAAAATGAGTATCTAAACTTTAGATTCAATAATAAAAATGCGCTATTTAATTGCTTTTATTGAACCAACAATATATTGTTATCTGTATTTGTATGTTCATTATATATACCTATGAATTAAAATTTTGTAAAAATTAATTCAGATTATTTTTACGAGCCAACTAAAATCTTTAATAGGCATTTTTTAGTTACTTGGATGTAGTTGAATCAAAAAAATTTGGTTTATTCAGGAAACAAAAAAAAGTTGAACTTTGTTCCCCAGTGTATAACTACGACATTATTTTCTAGGTACAAGAATAATATTAACCTTCATCTGTTTTTCCCTGTAAGCTAATTTCTTTCAGCTTGGTATACACCGTAGTTACTTCGTTCATCTTCATATATCCTCTCAAAATATTCGACAGTTCCAGGTGGCCACTAGCTTTCGCGATTTCTGATGGCGTCATGTCAAAAATATTTCTGATTTCGTAAGCTACGTCGGCCCCTGGACAGTCTAAAAGTTGCACCGCTAATTTTTCGAGGCCGAATTTAGCGGCGAAATGGAGAAGAGTAGGAAATTCCTCATTGCCTGCAAATATTTTTTTATATTAAATTTTCAGTATATTTGGTGAAACTTAAATATTATAGAATATCTTAGAACATTAAATTGAATAATTTAATATATTACTTACTGTGCTTGTGAACTGGAACTGTAGCAGCAAAAGGAGTTGAATGATTGGCTAGTAGATTGAAGTGGGGAGGAAGGTTCTTTTGAAAACCGTGAACTAACCAGTTGTCCAAATGTTCTCTGTCTGCAGGACTGAATCCAAGGGTCTGTAATAACGAAGTGGAATTTTTATACGATGCAAAAACATTAAGAATGAAAAAATTGTTTGTATTTACTCTGGGCGAATTCTCGGTCCCCAGTCACAAAAAAAACTTTATAAATTTAAAAAATTAATATTTTCATCTGAAATATTAATTTTCATCTTGAAAGGAAAATATTTCCAGAGAGATTTACACCCTTACAGCATGTCAACAAAGGAAGGCTCAAAATGAATTTTAAATATATTTTTTATCATTCTCTCTTTGAAGAAAATTTAATTATAAAAGTGTAAAGTTAACTCTGAATTATTAAGAATGGTATCGTTGTGAAATCGAGCATGTTGACCCTATTTTCTAACCTCAAAAACAAATAACTAAGTACATTGTCAAACTTTGTCTGTCGAAAAGTGTATAATCTTTTTTTTTGTTTCAGTTAATTTCCGTTTTACGGAGATTTCAATAATTAAGTTGTGGAAAGGGGGAAAATAAATCCGTTTCACATTCGAAATAGGCTGAACAATGCTCCGGTTCTACATTATGTAATTTCAAGACATTTATTTCAGAAGTACATTATATCAGGATGACATGCCTTGACAACCTTGCTGTGCATTGTATTGCCAACTCTAGCTTTCAACTTATCTGTAATTAAATGTTCTCTAATTTCCTTTAAACATATAATAAGGAAAACGATTTTTTTGTAATTATTTTTAGCAGTGACTTACTTCAACTTAGAGATTACTAATCTGTCATATACATGTAATAAGAAAAGCAAAAAAAAATTATGTTTCATCTTATATGTATTTTGGATAGCTGACTCCATTTGTGGTTAGACAGACCTAAATATTTCACGAAGTCGTTTAATTCTTCCTGTGTTATGGTTTCAGGTTGCTTACATTTTTGATCACTTGGAAGATATAGTTCATCCTCAATTTTGCTTTGCCTTTGCTGGTCACTTACTTACCTTTTTACGTTCCTTTAGCCTTGCTGCTATTATTAGCAGCAATGTTGCTATCAAAATCGATTGCCATTCTATCTAAGATAGAAAAATTCTCATCACTTTTCTGTTTTTCGACAGGTGTTCCGACTGATCCAACCTCAGCATATACTATTTTGTGTTTGTTAATATCATTCAAACAATGGGTTACTTATACAGATATAAGTTTTTTCCTTAAAGTGGGTTCGAATGAATGAATAAATCAAGGTGGCGATGCTCGTGCATTGATGCCTAGACCTCGTTGGGTTGTTTACATCTCACCATAGCTGCAGGTCAATCGAGGCCGATCGTCTTTACGAATCCAAGCAGCGAGGTACTTTCTGAGAACATGGTTAACAGTTTCATCCTCCTCCAGACACCATCTTCACATTAGGCCATCTGCGACACCAATCTTGTGATGATGGCCCTTAGGTGACCATATCCCAATAGTCCCACGACAATTCGTAGATCTTTCCTTCCTAAGGAGAGAAGCACCCTAGTAAGCCATGTGCTAGGCCGACTTATAGGTTTCTTGGCACACCTCACTTCAGGAGCTTCCCTTTACGATTCAATAAATTTACTTTCCAGTAACAATTTTAGTTCCCTTTTGCCAACGTCAATTGGATAGGTAGAACTGATTGAGGTCCATTTGCGGACTCCATCTTGCCAGACGGCCCGCTTCTTCATTCCCATGTATATCCGAGTGACCCGGGACCCACAAAAGTCTGCAGCCGTTCCTTGTTAGACTCTTGAGTACATTCCTGCACTCAGTCACCAGTCGCAAGGTTATGACACTGGATTTCAGTGCCATTATGGCAGCCCTACTGTCTGAGCATATGTTTATTACCCTATTCTTGTTTATATTCATCTCACAGAGATGGCCACACTACAGAATCGTATAAATTTCCGCTGAATTGCACGTTGTCCGAGAGAGTAGAACTCTCTAACTTGCGTGCTCCTGCCGAACCCTTCAGCTCCAGGTCTTTCATCTCTTGTCGAGATCAATCTGTAAACCACCTGGATCTATTTTTCGTGAGATTCTACTCCTTCTCTCAGTCCCTTAATTGAGAAAAAATGCCCCAAGAAAGTTCTTGGGTTTCAAGAGCGGCGTCATATAATCTGTTAACATGAGAAGTCATGGACATTTCTCCACTACGTTTTCCTAGACACCTGAGTAGCCGCCCGTTCCCGTTTCGAGCTACCCTAGGTAACTAAGATGTTATATAGCCTTCATGGCCTCTTCCTCTATATATAAGTGAAGAAGAGGTACCAGAACTTCCGAAATCCTAGGGAGGGGCAGTCCTTATCGCACTCACTATTCTCATATAAACCATTTTTTCAACTTTCAAGCTGAAGATGGTGTTGGTGTTTTGTTGTACTAGGCCACCATAGGATACCGGCATACGTAATCATGGAGCGGATCATCTTAGTGTATATCCACAATAACACTTTCGGTGTCAGCCCCCATGTACACTCAAAGGTTCGTTTAAAAGCCCAAAAAGAGTTTTTAGTTCGAGCCTCAAAGTGATCGTTTCAGCTCAGCGGTGAGTCCAGAATTACTCCCAGGTATTTAATTGTGCCCTTGGGTTGGCTTTACAGAACTTTACGACTTTTTCTTGTTTTATCCCTACTATGTTTAAATTGGGCCCCGTTAACAATCAATAGCCAAATAGATGAATAAATTATTTTTGAATAATGTCCATGACATCTGCGGTTACGTTTCATACTCCTTGCCGTATTGGAACTTTTAGGACATCTAAATATGTTGGGCTGGGTAAAGTATACTTTATTTACTAAATATCTCCAAAAGAAATAATCAAGGGTGGTCAAATCTGGTGAACTGGCTAGCCACTAAATTGACCCTCTTCTGCGTATCGAACAGTTCGGAAAAACCTCATCCAAATAAGCATGAATAGGGGAAGCATAATGGGGCTTATCTTCATCTTCTTGATCTGGAGACAAAGTTACTAGTGCAGAAATGAGGCCATTTTTAAAAAGCTCTAAATATTTTGCACCAGTGAGGGCCCAGTTTGAACATTTAATTTAGAGAGTATCAAAATTTGTTTTCATATTTTGAAGTTTTACAGTAATTTTTCTTGACCATTTTCTTATGTAATCTACATCGATAATTGCCTTGTTCTATGACAAAAAAATGCTCTTTCTGGTTCTGAAATTAAAAATGGGGTTTACGATTGAAAAAAATATCGATGTCGTCTTAGTTGTTTCGTGAATAACCCTTCATATTTTGGTATCACGCAAAAAAATCGAAACTAAAAATAAAATTCGCCGATCCGAGAGTTTTTCCAAACAAGTACCTATTTGCTTAATATTGAATTTTTCCGCTACTTTTAGAAAGTACTGTATATATTTGTGTGCATGTGTAACTTAATAAATTATTTAATATTTTTTATGAACAAATGCAGAGCTGCAGCAACTGCCTTGCTCTGGAAAAATTCGTCTTTCGTCTTATAAAATAAAAATTTACCTGACACATAAAATCTATAGGATTGTTCGTTGACCGCAAAATCTGCTCTAGTTCCCTCAACTTGCTCTCGCACTTAATTGGTCTGCTCCCGATGATGCTTCCATTCTTTTCAACTAAAATATTGACGATGGCAGTCACATCAGTCATACTTTCGGGAACTGTTATTTTGATAATATATTGGTTTCGCCTTTTCATCGACTTGACTTCCTGGAGTTCTCCGTTACGTTCTATTGATATTTTTACAATATCCTCTTTTTGAAGGGGATAAGTTAGAAGAATAAAGACGCTATTTTGTCCCTAAAAACGATATTAGTGAAAATCTAAAAGTTTTTGGGAATAACCAATAAAATGAAAAATTATTTTACATACTTGTCTTATTTTTTTTGGTGTCACAGTAAAACAAGACTTTTCTTGTGCCAAGACAGAGCTCTGTTGTTTCCAGATCCTTGAGAAAATAGCCATGGCTTGAGCCAAAAACTCTTTAGTGACAGTTTCGTCCTGATCTTTATTAACGCATTGTCTTTGCCATTGGAAATATGAAGGAAGAGCTAAAAATACCCAAAAATGTCAACACAACCTTTTAATTTCAAGTAAAAATAACATTTAATTTTATCATATCGTAATTACTATATTTTAATTGATTCTCACCTTTTTTGTGTATATCGGTAAGATCATCGTCAGTTACAAGTAGCAACAATGCCAAAGTCCTATCTGGTAACAGCAGTCTCGTTAAATTAGCAGATTCTTCAGGATGTTCAGCTACGTAATTGAGAAAAGCGGGACATACGACAACTAGTTGAAGTTTAACTCCTGTGGCACTCTCAACGAATTTCTTGTCTTCGATTTTAGGTGGCTGGAGATCTTCCAATGACACGTTTTGAATTCTAAAAATGTAATTAAGTAAATTAACTAATTTAAAGACATTTAAGTTAAAAAATGGATAAATAATAGAAAAGTAGTTGTCAAGAGAACTTCAAGTTTAGTGAGGTCTACTGTCATTTTACTGTTATTTTTTACTAACTTAATATACAATCGCGGGTAAATATATTACTTTTTTCTTTAATATTTTTCTAGATTTTAAAATCAAACATCTTACACTTAATTTATTTTACTAAATTAATCAACAAATAAACTGAATTTTAAAACTTTACATCGAATCCGTGGAGGAATTATTGAAATAGTTTGACCTTGGTTAAAATACATAGACAGGAAGAAAGACAATAACAAACAATATAAAATTATTTTAAGGCAACATAATAAAATGGCGGAGCGATACATCAAGGAAGGAATAATGATGCAATGTCCCTTATATCATCTACAATTTGCCTATCAGGCAGGAAAATCCACAGATACGACGATTTATCACTTTAGGTGTCTTTACCGATATCGAAGGGACATTTGACAACACATCTCACGATTCGATATGTAATGCTTTACAAAGACGAGGCTCTGAACCGTCAGTAGTTGCATGGATCAGGGTACTGTTGACGCAGAACCTAAAATATGCTGAGGTTAACAGTGTTACTGTTAAAGCACTGTCAAGAAGGAGCTGTGCACAGGGAGGAGTTCGAGGAGTTCGAACGCTTCTGCTGTAGACAGCCTGCTGATTAAACTAAATGAGGTTGGCCCCTCCAGATCGCAAAGCGATGGTGTCATGGTGAAGGGCTCGGAATAAACCCTGACAAAGCCGAGGTGGTACTTTTTACAAAAAAAAAAAAAGGAAAACGGGAAGACTGCCCACAATTACATTGATGGAAAGGATCCTTCAATACAAGGAAACAGTTAAATACTAGGGAAGAATTCTGGATTCACGACTGAGCAGGAATGATCACTCTATCGTATGGTAGCCTAGTACAATAAAGCGCAAACACCGTCTTCAACTAGAGAAAGTTCAAAGAAGGGTTTGTGTGGGAATGATGAGTGTGATGAAGACTTCCCCGCTAAGGCTTTAGAGGTCTTGGTCAATTTACCACTTCGTCAGTTAGAGAGAACGAGACCTTGAAAGTTGCCTACAGTTTTAGTTGCCTAAGATATCTCGGAATTGGAACTGGCAGCTACTCAGGTGTCTGGGAAAGTGTGGTGGAAAAACGTTCTTGAAACCCAACCACTCTGTTCAGATACGTTTTCCAAGTAGGGAGGATTGGTAGGAGCAAAATTTTTCAAAAAATGGATCTTGGTAGTTGACAGATGGATCTCGATAAGATGAGAGAGTTGGAGCCGCAGTGTTCGGCAGGAGCACTTGAGTTAGAGAGTTCTCCTCTCGCGGAAAACTTTCGACGATCTTTATAGAGGAAATTTCTGCTATTCTGCAGTGTGGCCATCTCTGTGGGAGGAATATGAGCAAGAATATGATCAGCGAGTAGGGCTACGATAATGGCACTGAAGTTCAGTATCGTAAGTTCGCCACTGGTGTCTGAGTGCACGGATGTACGAACAGTCACAAAGAATAGCTGGACAGTCAGACTCTTGTTGGTCCCTGATCACTCGGGTATACACGGGAATGGAGAAGTGGACCATCTGACAAGGATGGTGTCTGCAATTCAACCATTTGTACCTCAACCAATTCTACTTGTCCCAATTGCCGTTGGCAAAAGAAAATTAAAATTGTTACTGGAAAGTAAATTTATGGAATCCTGGAGAGGAGCTCTTGGAATGAAGTTTGCCAAGGAAGATATAAGTAGATCTAGCACACGGCTTACTAAGGTGCTTCTCTCCTTAGGAAGGGAAGAGCTACGAATTGTCGTGGGACTATTGATAGGATGTGGTCACCTAAGGGGCCATCATCACAAGATTGGTGTCGCAGATGGCCTGACGTGCAGATGGTGTCTGGAGGAGGATGAAACTGTTGACCATGTCCTCAGAGAATGCTCAGTACTCAACGGAATAAGATAGTGATATATCGGAGATACAATGGGGCTAGCGCAAGTAGTTAGATAAGTTCATTTAACGAGGCTGCTTAGATTCGCAAAGATGATCGGTCTTTATGATCATGTATCGTCACTTTTGTTTCATTCATTCATTCATTCAGACAAGGTAATGACAGTCTACTACTTGGCATTTCTTGCTCTAGCTGTCAGAATGCCATGCATTTTCCAAAGTATACTGCACAAAAGATTTTGGATGCTTTCTTACGGAATTTGTTTCTTAATTCTGCAACTAAGTTATAAATTTGATTTCATGGTAGTACATATCTTTTAAAGACATTCCATATATGTTTTATAGGTTTGGCGTCAGGATTATTGGATGACCGACCTGAAATAGCCTCGTAGCATAATGAAACCGTCATCAAATCCTAGATATGTTTTTGCAAAATTGTAATTGTCCCATTTTGTAACATGGGTAAATCCGAGAAACTATGGCAGAACGAAAAAGGTTTAAAAAAGGTTGAGAACCACTGACCTAAACACTCTTTTATCTATAATAACATGTAATATACGTAAAATACTCTAATATAAGAGGTTTACCAATATAAATCACAAAAGTATTAAATAAACACTAAGGGACAATCATTTTGTCAGTGAGTGTATGAGTGGTTTTATTACCGCTTGATTTTAAACGATTTATGGTGTTGTTTATAAAATATAAGCGTATTTTTTAAACCAATGTGTCATTAATTATAAAAAATGACGAAATATGAGATAATTGATATAAATATAGTTGCAAAAGGTCAAAAAAGGAGATTTTGTGTAATTTTATAGGAATTAAAGTTTTTTTAGCCATGTATTAAATATATATTTTAAAGCAATATTTGAAAAGAAGACCATAGTGGACAACAGATCTATGTAAAGTTAATTGGATAGGGGTTGAGTTTTTATCATTTTGGTATAGTATATTAAAGAAAACACTATTAAGGGCCTTTCTAACAATTTAATATTTAAATCAAAACAAAACAAAACTAGAAATAAGTATGTTGTCAGTGGTTTATTAGTTTCGTTCAAATTTGAAAGAATTTCCCCGTTTGATCGCAACAATTTTTCTGTAAAATTTTGTCTAGGTATATGTTATTTCAAATAATTTATTTATATTAATTATTATACAATACTTACTTAAACGACTTCCTATCAGCTTGCTTACTGATCAAGTCGAAATAGGAAGCGAAATATTCCACCCACAAATTGGCACGTTCGCTGCTTTTAAGGGAAACAATCAAAATATCGTCCATACTGGCTTGCGAGCGTGACAGCGTGCCTGAAAATTAAAAACAAACTGGATTAGTACTTGACTCATTGTTGATTCCGGAAATTCTGAACGATCCAGGATACGTGTGTGTGGGAGTACAGACACATATTTTGCCTAAACAAATTTAATGGGAGAATTTAATAAGAAAATTTTTAAATTCGTTCTAATTAAGTGTTTATAATATTAGCGACCTTACATCTTATTAAGCAACGCCAAGTCTATATAAAAATATAAAAACCACAGCTTGATTTCTAATTATCTTGTATTAATTTTCAAAATTTTTTTTCGACTAAACAAGGCAAGCAGTATTGTCTTAACACTTCACTTATTGCAAAGTTACAAAACTTCATCGCACTTAAAATTCTAACCTCAAAGAACTAAAATATATCATAATAGCCGTCTGAATAATGTAGAAACTTATTTGATACTCTGAGAGTAGGTTACCGCCTATTAAAAGAGAAAGACGGCATTACTTGGACCTTTCCTTTTCTAACCTCAAAAAAGAGTTTCCTAGAATTCGGTCCTTGATCAATTGATCAAGACCTAAACAGCATATGATCCAGGAAGAGCAAGTTCCACATAATCAAGGTCATCAGATTGAGCTCCTCAACCATATGAGTCAAAGAGAGAGTAGGTAGCTTTAAATCCCAAGCCCTCTGACCTACAAGACTGTAGAACAGCGGACGCAATCGAGTGCAGTGATTACTACAGTCTAAACTCCTTGGTATATATAACCCCGGGGGGGAGTACCAAGTTCCATCTGATCAAGACCGCAAATACACTAGCGCAACTAAAGTTTAGCCTTAAGCCATCTAACTTCAAGCCACCTAACCCTCTGATACACATAACTGGGGGCACCGAGTTTCATGTAACCGAGACCACAGAAAAGTTCAAGCCTCCAAACATATATAATCGGTACACAGCGAGCTCCATACGACTAAAACCACAGCCAGGTGAGCCTATCGAGAAATCAACTCCAAGTTCCCTTACCCCAAATTCCCCAATGCTCATAACCACCAGAGAGCAAGTTCTAGGTTACTAAGACCTCCGAGAAATCATTATAGATCTATTATTTTCGCTCATATATATATATATATATATATATATATATATATATATATATATATATATATATATATATATATATATATATATATATATATATACTTCTATCAAGTCAGGTTCAAGGTCATTTTAAGGTAAAATGGACAAATATTCACGAAATAAATCTGACGAAGTAAATATGTAAATTGTTGAGATTGTTCAAGCCGAATTCGTGGTTTGTTGAATCCTTCAAGGTCAGTCAGAGGTAACTTCAGTGTCATTTCAAGGTCAAATTGAGAAAAATCTACTAAATAAATCTGTAAAAGAAGAGAACCCACGCGCAGCGCCACATCAATATCCGTTAGACAGCAGACAGACAAGCGAATCTAGTTTTTGAGCCGAAAGTCAAGCTCCCAAATCCACGTACCCCACGCACAACTAGATCGACGTTCGTTACACAGCAGACATGCAAGAATTCGAAAAAAAAAGTTCTGTGGGTCATGCAAATCTCCTATTCCTGAAATTTTTGGGAGTGCTGATCAACAATCTGAAGTGCTAATTTAAGAATTCCTAAATCCAAGATGGCGGCATCAATACATCGGCTTTAAATTTGTAAAAAGTTGAGTAGTTCATGCGAATCTCGTATCTCGGGGGTTTTCGGAGGCGATGATCACGAATATGGAGTGCGAATTCGAGAACTCCTAAATCCAAGATGGCGATTTCGATATGGCGGCATTGGATTCGTAAAAATTTTAGTAGCTGAATTTTAGTGGTTAGACTGGCTCACGTTTAGGAATCAGCGACACAAAAACTTATGAATTCAGTAGTAGGGATCCAATACAGGCCTACTTCATATTTGATCTTGGGAAGACCAGATTCAGTGACTCTAACACCTATGGATGCATTTCATTATATTATTCGTTCTCTTTTCGTTCATTCCAACGGTTCCAGTTCCCTTTCTTAGAACAAAGAGATTATTTCTGTTCCTAATCTACAGTTGATAAGGACATTAACATAGTCATTAGTCAGTTTCAACAGAAGCAATCAATTAGTTGGAAGAAACGGAACTGGAACCATTGGAACGAATGAACTAATAGCGAACGAACGACATAATGAAACGTGCTCTATCCATTCATTAGTTGCCCTCTATAACATGTGTTCGAACTCGGCGACCTCAACATCTACAAATTTTAGATTTATTTAGTAGATTTTTTTTCAATTCGACCTTGAAATCATGCTAAAATGATCTCTGGATGACCTTGGGGAATTAAAAAAACCACGACTTCGGATTCAGCAACCAAAAAAAATCTACATATCTTCTTTTCGGATTAATTTAGTAGATTTTTCTCAATTTGACTTTGAAATAACCCTGAAATGACCTCTGACTGGTTTGAGGAACGAAATAATAAACTACAAACTCGGATCCAGCGTCCCCGAACACCGGTATATGTGTATGTCCTTTTTCAGATTTATTTAGTAAATATTACTCAATTCGATCTTGAAATGACCTTGAATCTGACGTGATAGAGGTTAGCGGAACTCAGATTTGGATTTAGAGTATCGAATTATATAAGAATAAAATGATCTGGTCAAATATGCATCGATTTTACTTTTGTAAGCCTGTATTATTAAAGACATAAGCGTGTAATATTAGCATTTTGTATGGCCTACCAGACTAAGGTTACTTAAACTTATCCATATTCGTAATCAATCATCGAGTTTTTGATTTAAATTCATATTGCTATCGGTCGCTATAGTTTTAATCTTATTATAAGCTCGTATTTCATTACCACTGATTTGAATATGTGTTGAGTAATGAAATCTCAGCAATTTTTATAGCCAAACAGTTTCGAGACTTGATCCTATATTTACAGGTACGCTTTTAATAGGATTTATTTTTCTAAAAATTTTAAAGCCTATCGTAATAACTATAATCATAAAATTAGGTCGCATACCTACCGTTAAATAAAAATTTTATTTTTAATCCTAATATAAATTTCGTGTAAAAATATCTGTGTGTTTATCTTTACACTACAACAGTATATTTATAACGTAACATTCCGTATCTGTACCTCATTTAGGAACATGTGTGTATATTGTTCTTCGAGGAATGTGGATCATATCCCTATTTTTTCGCTAATGTATAAAGTTGTATGTTTAAGGCTATTTTTGCATAATAGCTGCTTTATGTTTATAAAGCTTAAGGACATCTTGAATGAATTAGCTCATAAGTATGTAAACCAGAAGAGAGTATTTACACTAGTAAAACAGTACAATTAAATGCATTTTTTGCCTATACAAAAAATATAAAAAGGGGCGCAGCAAATCTATGGGCGCCCTTCAGTCCCTTGATGAAAATGAATCAATACGAAGGATCAAAACGGGTGCAAAATAATATGGCGAATTCAAAAATCTACCGGGGGGGGGGGGGCACACATGCTCTTAGTTACGCTACTGCTTCAGAGCCACATACTTCTGTATACTAATTGTTCAGAAATAGGTATCTGGCGACATACAACATGTCTAATAGCACACATTTTTATTATAGATTTACACTTGTCAAAGACTTTTACAACATGTTTTGAAGAAACAGGAATAGGATTGTACAATATTCGTTATAGGATAATCATTTCACGCAGCTACATTTTAGCTACAACAGGTAGAAATTGATATACCAAAAAGACAAAGAACTTATAGTGGAAACAGACTAACAAAATTATGACAGGAATAAATATAACATAATAGTGACACACACTTCATTAAAACTACCTAACTGACATCTCCAAAAGATAATGACAACAACAAATTGACTTTATACTGATAAACAAGAGATTTAAAACATCCATCCAGAGTGCTAAAACTTACTCGAGTGCAGATATTAATTCTGAAGATAATTCAGTAATAGTAACAATATCACAGTAATAAAAATCATTCTAAAGGAACAAGAGATTGAAGCAAGGTTGAGGGCAGAGGTTAACAAAACTATTCGACTGACTAAAGATGAGATGCGATAGCTAGAGAATGTGAACTATTCTGGGAGAATACCAAAACGTACGACCACATACTTGACCAGAGTGACGGAGAAGAAGTAGGTTTTAATGACAAATGAAGTAATGACATTAAAAAGAGAAGAAATGACCTAAAAAAGAAGGAAAAATGTCAAGTGCAAACGATTGAGCAAACATATTTCCGAAGAAATAAACAAAGCAAAAAAGAAATAGGTAGTGAAGAAATGTTTTGGAATAAATACAAAAAAAAACATTACATTTATCTTTTGTATAAACGTATAAATTAACTAAGTGGTCTTCATCTCTCCATCTACTATTTGTGACAGCAAGGGAAAATTAATTACGACTATCAGAGAAAAAAACTAATTGAATGAGAAAATTATATTTTAACCCTGTATGAAAGTATTAGAGAAGATACAGTAGTAAAAATGTTCCTACATAAAGATCCAAATATCCTAAAATGCGAAGTAAAACTAACTATCGATCAGTTATAGAAAAATGAGAGCCCGTTCTAAGATGCCCAAGTTAAGAGAAGAAGATAAACTAGACGTCAAAAATTTCTTCAATAAAATCTACAATACTGAACAGATTATGGAGGACTTGAAGGAAGTTCAAGAATGCGTATCGATTATAGCCTCATTAGTCTAAAGAACTGTACCTTAAAAATTTTATTGAAAATAGTAAACAACAGAACATACAAAAGACAGGAATAAGAAAGCCGCAAAGAACAGTTTCGCTTTAAGAATGCAATGGAGAGTAGAGGAGCTCTTTTCTGTTTACAAATAATGGTTCAGAAATCCTTAAATTAGCAGAAGTATATTTGTATATACTTTGTAGACTTTGAATGAGAATTTGATAGAGTAAAACGTGATACATTTATTGAACTGTTTTGGAGTATAGGCGTAGATAAGAAGCATCTCAGAGAAAGAAATGGGTGGAAAAAAGTGGCAGGCATAGTAGTAATCTCCCTCTAGTTCTATTTAATCTGTATTTAGATAGGCGTTAGTAGAAAATGATCATAGAATGAAAATCAATGATAAAATCATTAATAACATAAGGTGCGTTAATAATACGGTTTCGTTATCAGAGTCAGGTATAGGACTTGAGCGCCTATTACAGAAACTACTCATCATCTGCCAAGAATACGGTACCAAAATCAATTTCGGCGAAACAAATATAACAATATTCTTAAAAAAAAAACATGCTAGTTCCAGTAACAATAGTGGAACGTGGTATGAGATTTAAATACTTGGGATGTTGGGTAAACAAAGCCTTGGATCTGAACATATAAATTAAATCAATCATTTGACCAGACAGAACAATATTTACAAATATAATAAAGTTTCCTTCCAGAATTCACAATGTCTGACTGATATATATGGTCAATTCTTTTGTATAGAGCTGAAACATGGAGACACAAGGTGGCCCTAATGAACAAATTGAAACATTTTAAACTGGATCTATCGAAAAATTCTGAAAGTTCTATGGGCAGTCCACATGATTAATGAAAAAGTTTGTCATAGAATTGGTACAGAGAGAGGGTTACTCCATAACATTAAAGTTAGGAAATTCGCGTACGTTCAACATCTATTTCAAAACGAGATATATTGTATTATTAAGCATATAATTAAAGGAAAGATGGAAGGAAAAAGAGCAGCGAGCAGAAATAAATTTTCTGGCTACGCAATATCCGCGACGGGACGAACTTACTTTTTGAACAGGTAATAAGATCAGCTGAAAATAGAGAAAATTACTCCATCCTTGATCGAATAAAGACGATACTAGAAGAAGGTTAGAGTATTTTGATACCTGTCTTTCTTTTTAACAATAGAAAGACAAATAGATATTTTATTTAAATTGGGCACGTTGTGTACGGCGGTGTTGCAGGATAAGAAAATAATAGACTGTTATTTAAAGTTTCGGTAACAAGATATAAATTTTTCATAAGGGGAATATTTAAAATATAAAATATATTAATTTATTTTTACTCTATTGTTTCTGCGATATTTCCTTGGTTTTATAATTTATTAATTTATGAATTTCTAACCATCGACATGTCAAGTTTTTTAAATAAGGGATTCCCAGATATTTTATTTAGATTATTATTATTAAACAATAAAAATAACTGTTTCTAATAAATTTTTTATATGACCGATATGCATTGTT
Organism: Diaprepes abbreviatus; assembly: GCA_034092305.1. Taxonomy (NCBI): domain Eukaryota; kingdom Metazoa; phylum Arthropoda; class Insecta; order Coleoptera; family Curculionidae; genus Diaprepes; species Diaprepes abbreviatus. Next base: position 2,833,660 of record JASJET010000071.1, on the reverse strand, counting down.
TCCAAAAAAAAAATTTAAAACGTGTGTATAAGTGTTAAATATCTTATTTCAAGTCAGGCCAATTTCAATAACAGTTAAATATTTCAAGAACGGCTTATCTTATGTATATAAAACACGAGTAACTCAACCATTCTTGGCCCTCGCTTTTAAAATATGTAATAATATACAGGGTATTCCATTTTAATTTTGATAACTGTATATTTCTAGGGCCACTTCAAGAATTCCTCAGAAAATGCTAAGTATTTCATTCAAATATATCATATTGGGAAACAAACATTAAAAACATCAATAACTAAATATACACTTCAAATTGAAAAGCTCCATTTTTTGAAGAGAGTTAAAAAATACTTACAAAAGTTTGTTGAAGAAAAACACAAAACTTAATTGAACAACTTAACACACGAATTTTAGTTTTTAGTCTAAACTTTTGTTCAATGTTATTGTTTTATTTGTACCTATCATTTTGTCAATTTTGTATACATTTACTGAAAACCATTATTTAAATAAACATCATTTTAGTTCAAGAATTTCTGAGAAATATAAAGATTACAGAAATTATGTTATTGTTTACCAGAAATTAGTGTAAAAGAAATTGAAAAATTATTTATAAACACCAATAAAGATATCACAAAAGTATTATTGATGTATTTTATCTTTGTAATTAGAAAAGCGCCACCGAGACTTATCACAGCGAGTTTTATTCTTGAGTATCTTAATTGGTCTTAAATGACAGTTACGATAATAAGAAATATGCACAGGGTATCAATGTGCCTTTTTTCGATAATTTTTATTACAAATTTATTTTTAATTGTTGAGTACAATCTTTCGGTGTACATTTTTCAATACTTATTTAAAATGATTGACAACCTTGGAAACAGGACCTAAAATTACACTGTTTTTTGTTATTTCCTGATATTTTTTTGAGTTTTTTTTTTATGTCTACTGTAATGTGCTAAATTTAAATACGAGTTTAGGTGTTTGCCTATTACCTATAAAATATGATAAACCCAAATCATAAGCAATCTTGTGAATTTTCCAGGATTTAAAAAAAATCACTTTTTTTACAAAATTTTCGATCTGCACATTCACGGAATGCATTCACTGTTAATGGCTGTCAAACAAATACTAAAAAACGTACTGTTTTCAAACTTCAAGCTTTATAAAGTTGGTACTTTCAAGGATACAATTTTTTTACGAACATTAACTGCCATCTATACCATCTATATATCAGGTAGTTTTGTGATTACCTTCTTAACAAAAATAAAAAATTAAAGAATAAAAATAACATGAGAATAAATCCCAAAAAATAATTTTATGAAAATGAAAAAAAAAATCAGCGAAACCTAAAAAATATAGAAGTTGAGAAAAATCAGGGAATGTGATAGGGTATGTAATGTTTTCACATAGATAAATGGTGTTGAAAGCAGAAAAAAAGCTAGGAGCAAATTTATGCAACTAATCAAACTGTGCGAGTGGAAGACTTATAAGTTTCAAGCAATTATTTTTCTTCAAAGATATCGCTACATTACGAATCAATCATTTCCATTTGAAGTTCTGGAGTAAGGGTTTCTATATTGGCGTTAAAAAGATTTTCAGAAATCTTGGTATCTTTTGTAATTTCATGAAAATCTGAAAAACGAGACACAAAATTTACTTTAAAGCACCCGAAGTTTCAGCTGCGAAATCAACCGAAAATCGCCTTTTTGCGAAAAAATTGTTTTCAATTAAGTTATCGAGATTTTAAAGTTGAAATTAGTACTTTTATAGTGAAGAAAATTAGAGCCAATGTTGTATTTAAAATTTTATAATTTTATGGTTAATCTACATACTTCAATTTTCTGTTCTGATCGAGTCATAAACTTTAAGAAAAAAATTTGAAAGCCGAAAAATTTTCAAAATTAAGAAAATGGCCGCCATTTTCTCAGCTTTATTATATAATTATCAATTTTGAAATTTTTTTATATATTTTATTCATCAAAAAAATGCCAACGAACTACAGAGGAATAAAATTGCTTAATACAACCCTAAAACTAGCAACGAAGATGATAACAAATAAAATTAATAGTATATATATATATATATATATATATATATATATATATATATATATGTTTTATACACTTATATATGTATATGTATATATGTATATGTATATATATATATATATATATATATATATATATATATATATATATATACATATACATATATATATATATATATATATATATATATATATATATATATATATATATACATATACATATATATATGTATATATATATATATATATATTCATTTTTACGACGTTTCGATTAGGTTGTATCTCTTATCGTGACCAAGTATAAACCGAATGCTTTGTCTTAAAACTACGAGCTTATATAGGAACTGTGTCCACTGAAACGCAAAGTTTCGCTTCACTGTACACACATCAATAATTTGATGTTACAAAGTAGTGGTTGCGAAATATTAGGTATGTCAACACTTGAAGATAAGTTTATGATGTTTTTTTTTCAAGTTGTTTCAGGTAAAGTCGATTGGTGATGTGATTTAGCAAGAATACTCTCAACAGTAAAAGAACAACTACTAAGCAAGGGACTTAATTTCGCAGTAATACCAAAAAGCATGCCTAACATCATAAGCTCTGTAAAATTCAAGTCGACGAAAACCATTTCGACGAGTTTAGGTGTAAAATAAAATCAACTTTGGAATACAAGAAAAATCCAGTTCAAAATCTTTCCAAGCTAGAAACAAAAGCCTTAAAAGAACTTCGTATGAATGAATACATAAAGATTTTACCAGCGGACAAGGGAAATGCAACGGTGATAATGGACATCGTAATGTACGACCATAAAAATCGGAGATATCCTGGAAAAAGGAAAATATAAACAATTAACTCGTAACCTTACTAAATTTATAGACTCAAAAATCTACAGAACACCAAGGAAATACCAAGACCATATACCTGATAACCTAAGATTGGCGCTCACACCACACTACAGTAAGCCACAACATTTTTACGGACTACCAAAAATTCATAAAACGAACATACTATTGACACCAATAGCCAGCTCCAGAGGATCCCAACAAATTCACTGGCGAAGTTTCTTTTTAAAATCATGCAACCTTTAGAAGGTAAGACAAACACATATGTTAAAAATTCTACACATTTCGTGAACATTATTAGTAATATGAATCCAGAGCTAGACGACAGACTAATAAGCTTTGATATGAAAAGTCTGTACACTAATGTATCATATGGGGAATCACTAAACATAATCAAAATTAGACTTTCAAATGTTACTACTTTATCAAATCGAACCATGTTACCACTGGACGGGGTCATGGACCTTTTGGAGTGTTGTATGCGTAGTGCTTACTTTCAAGTAAAGAACAAGTTCTACACTCAAGATGACGAGATTTCGATAGGTTCTTTACTCTTTCCAGTCATCGCCATTATATATATATATATATATATATATATATATATATATATATATATATATATATATATATATATATATATATATATGGAAACTCATGCCATAGAAACGGCAACAGTAAAACTGAAAGTCAAGTTGAGATGAGATATGTCGATGATACCTTCATTGTATGGAAGGGCAATGATCAAGAACTTAATGATTTCTTGAAACATCTTAATACCATTCAACCTACCATCAAGTTTACCATAGAAATGATCAATTGTCCTTCCTAAATATCATGGTGAACCATCTAAACCAAATTATTAAAACTTCAGTATACAGAAAGTTAACAAATATTGGACAATATCTTAATCATAGTTCTAATCATTCTGTTGTAACAAAACGGGGAATTTTACGCAACGCGATATATTTATATGTAATAATGCCGATTCATTGGAAAAAGAGCTAGCAAATATTATATCCGATTTACAACAGAATGGTTATCCTTTAAAACTAATTGACAATGTTATAAATAACTTTAGAACAACGAACACTGGATAGCAATAAACACATTCCTTCTTCATAATTCCATACATTAAGGCAACTTCGGAGAAAATAAAACGAATTGCCAGTAGTTATAATATAAAAACAGCCTTTAGATCAGGAAATACCCTTAGAGCTCATTTAACAAAAACAAAACCAAAAACTATCGATAACAATGTGTTTACAAACTTCCATATGAGTGTGGCGAAATGTATATTGGAGAAACCAAACGACCATTAGAGGTTAGAATTAAGGAAGAAGATTTATAGAAGCAGCTTACATTAAAAACAATAATGGAATCTTCAGTAAACCAAGCAACTCAAATAGCAACATGCCTAAATAACACTGTTTGGAAAAATAAACATATTAGAGTGGAAATGAAGGCCAGAATTTATTAGACCATGATTAGGCCAATAATGATATAGACTGCAGAAACACGATCTGACACAACAATATAAACTTGATAACGATTAGAGATAGAACCTAATCGAAACGTCGTGCAAAAAAAATCAAGATAATGCAAGTCCGACAACCATAGTTTAGTCAATCTTCAACATTGCCTAAAACCTTCAAACAAAAGTTCCATTATGCCGTTGAAAAATTGGAGATGGAAAGGAACATATTATAAACCACTTTTAAGGTAATATTTCGCGAATAAAACGACTAAATCAAAAATTTTATGAAACAAAATTAATTGCATTTTTGAAAATCTATTCGATGATATCCTACACGATGGGATGAAAGGTTGAGGTACGAGTCGAATACTGGTATCTTAAATTCAGTGCTTGGAAAATAATATTTTTAGTTTCTCTGCATAAAACACTTAGATATAAAATTACAATTTGCATTACATACCTATTTCCGGCATCCTCTTATTAAAATTTCGTTTAAGTGTACATCCGACTGGAAGTTCATAATCGTGAGTATTATTTTTGATTTTAAATAGATCCTCATGGGATCTAGTTCTTGTGATTGGTGTTGGCGGTTTGTTTTTCAAAGATGTTTTCGAAATTTCCTGATGGAACATTTTTAGCGCGGATGGATTTAAATTAAAATCTCTATCTCATAAAATCGTCTGTAAATCTTATTCTGATGGATGGGATTTCCAACTAACTATTTTGTAAACTTTGTAAATTAACAGGAAGTGGTTAAAATTTACTTAAGGCATACTTATCGCATTAGCGAAAATTATACAAAATTAATTGTCACCAGATATTTCTGTTAATCAAAGGTTGTTAGGTCAAGAAAGTTGTGTGAGGAGTACAAAAGCTATCTTTACCGTATGCAATTCAGCGTTTTTTTTTTTACAATCTCATACCTTTTCTAAAGTTTGTCTAAAAAAAGCCAAAAAAATTATTATAGATATTTGAAGGTTTTAAATCAAAGGGAGTGGGGGCCTAACAAATGATAAATACGTAAAGGGGTACTGTGAGATCGGCTCTGTTCTTTATAAACAACTGCCAAAGTCGGAAAATTCCATTTTCTGTCCGTAGAGTCCTCCGATGACATTTTAAACAAAAGTTGTAGGTATTAAAAAGACTTTTAATTTTATGTTTTATACGTCAAAATTGATAAACAATTTATCGAAATAATGACGAAAAACCCGCTTTTTTGCACTATTTTATAAATGTTAATAACTTTTCCAATAATGGTCGAAAGTGATATATAATATTTTGGTGATGAGGCCATTATAAGTCTTTATGAGCATGCGAAAATTCAGCTAGTTCGGTTGAATAGTTTATAAATGATGTTAATTGTTTATTAAAGACACCAAAAGTTTAAACAATTGTTGCTTAAAAGATAATGCTTCTAGAGACATTTTTAGAAGTGCAATATTTTTTCGAAGGGGTGAACTATAAGGAAAGTTAAACAAATAATATGTTTCTTCCAAAATTGTTGTTAAAAAATAGGGTAAAGAAGAGTATTTTTTTTGCTTATGAATAATTAGAATAACTTTGTTATTTTTCATGGTACAGACTTGGTATTAAATAAACTGTGAAGGTGGTTAAAAACCCCGGATTTTAGAATAAAAAGGGCTCTACGACCAATAGCAGTCAAGAAAATATTTTTTTTTAAATTTTTTCTCTGTTTATAATCATTACGAGTCCAAATTTTCACAGATTTTAAACAAGAGCCTATGTTTTATAATGCAATAAATAATTATACAATTTATGCATTGTGCATGAAGCATACTCGTTTATAGTGAGGGTACTTGCAGGAATGAGCTGGAGCATGATGCAAAATTTAACAGTATCTTAGAGTCTAGGCAAAGGAGGACCTGGGGTAACTCGACGAAATATGAAAAAATGACTAATTTTCTTTACCGTGGAAGATCGGGAAATGCCGGGAAATTGACATATTGTATTAACCAAAATTTATTTACAACCTAAATACTTCAAAATATTGTTACTTCTACTTTAATTTTGCTATAAAAGGTACGTTCTCATAATAGAGTATTTTCGAGTTAAATTTTCGATAGTACCACGAATTCGGCTTGAACAATCTACATATTTACTTCGTCAGATTTATTTCGTGAATATTTCTCCATTTTACCTTAAAATGACCTTCAACCTGACTTGATAGAGGTATATATATATATATATATATATATATATATATATATATATATATATATATATAAATATATATTATGAGAACACAATGTTTATAGTAAAATTAAAGTAGAAGTAAAAATATATTGCAAAATTTTAGTATTGTCGTAATAGATATATAAATTTTGGCTAATAAAACATGTCAATTTTCGTCGAATTATCTCAGTTTAAAGAAAAGGAAGGTCCTACGTTGCCTAGCCACCCAAATTTCTATTAAATTTTGCAGCGCCCTCCGAGCTGCTCGCAAACCACCAGCTGCAGCTTATTTGTGCATGTACCTTCACTTTAAAGGGCCTGTACTTCATACACAATACATAAATTGTATACTTATTCAACGCATCATAAAATATAGGTCCTCGTTTAAAATTTGTAAAAATTTCGACTCTTAATATTTATAAAGGACAGAGATATGATTTTTTTAAATGTCTGTTTTCGCTCCTATTGGTTGTAGAGCGGTAATTTTTTTTTTTTTTTGAAATTCGGAGTTTTCAACCACCTTTACAGTCCACCTAATAACAAGTACCATTGAAAATAATAAACGTATTCTAATTGTTTATAAGCAAAAAAACACTTGCTCTTTAACGCACTTTTTTAACAAAAATTTTGCAATATATATATTATTTTTGTAACATTCCTTGCAGTTTTACCTTTCAAGAATCCATCTCGATTTTAAAAATGTCCTTAGAAGTATTGTCCTCGTAGCAACAATTGTTTAAACTTTTGGTGTCCTTAATAAACAATTAATATTATTCATAAAATATTCAACTGAACTAGTTGAACTTTCGTATGCTTATAAAGACCCATAGTGGCCTCATCATCAAAATATTATATATCACTTTCGGCTATTATTGGAAAAGTTATTAGCATTTATAAAATTGTGCAAAAAAAGCGACTTTTCCCCCATTATCTGGATAAATTATTTATCGATTTGACGTACAAAACATAGAATTAAAAATCTTTTCAATACCTTCAACATTCACTGGTACAACTTTTCTCTAAAATGTCATCGGAAAATTCTAAGGGCAAAAAACCGAATTTTCCAACTTCGGCAGTTTTTATTAGGCTTTCCCTATAATTTAAAATCTTCAGATCTCTGTAATAAATTTTTCAGTAAAATCGATCATTTTTCATTACACAGACTGAACTACTTTACAATGAAGCTGAAAAGAAGCTTCAATATTTTGATCTGAACAGTTTCTAAGTCAACCAAATGCAAAATTGCGTTGTTCGGACAATCATTTGCTCTCTTAGCACTCATCAAAAATTAAAGATACTTTCTGCTATATATCTTTAAAAAAAACACTAGAGTTGATCCTGCTTTTTACAGGTTATGTTTTTCAAAAGATATCATATTATTTTGACAAAAATATGCAAGACAAATCACTGTAATGTTGTTGGATGGACCCATCTGTTAACAGAATCTTTAAATCCGGAATTGTCAAAAAAATTATTTTATAGACAGGCCGATTACTGAAGAGAATCCAATTGATCAGTATGTATTTAGTGACTCTTATTTTAATAACGAAATACTAATGCTATGATGATAAATAGGCCTTAAGTAATCAAAGTGAATTTATAAAATGTATAAATATATATAAATACATTAAAATATCGCAAACTAAAAAATAATTTAAACCAGTTTTAAACCCCGACCGTTTTTAATCACTTTGTACACTATTCCGACACTAAAAACACTAAATTCTTTGTTCTCGCGGACTTTACGACTTTTTAAGAGCCTGAATGTTTATCGGCGTGTGTTGAAATCACAGAGGCACAAAGCACTCATATGTTTATGAAACGACGAACTAAGACGGGGTATTTCTGTGGAATATAAAATAAAGGAAGTTTTCGAGATATCGAGGTTTTGATAAGTTTTTACAGGAACGGATTCGGTTTGGTTTTATATAAATGTATGTATTCCATTTTTATAAACTGAGATGATTTAATGTATGAAATAAAAATGTAAGTACTATTAAATAGTGATAGCTCATTGTGGTTCTGCCTTGCAATGAACCCACTATCACGCCCTTTGAACTCCACCAGATACGGCTTTAGTATTAGAAAAAACAACGAAGAGGTAGTAAAAGTGAATCATCTTCTAAACATGGATGATCTTAAACTGGTGGCTGCTACCAGGAACCAGCTGGAACAAATGCTTAAAATTGTAGAGAAGTTCTCCGGGGATATTGGAATGCAATTTGGACTGGACAAGTGCCGTATGTTGAACATCGTTAAAGGTAAGATACAACCAGAAGCATTTGAAACGCTGAACGGTGAAACTATAGCTGCAATGGAAGCAGACCAAACATACAAATACCTAGGTATGAAGCAGGCTAAAAAAATATACCATCGCACTATGAAAGCTGAGTTGGCGGTTATTATGAACCAACTTAAATAATAGAAATTTGTTTAAGGCGCTTAACACGTATGCTTGCTCTGCACTTAGCTAGTCTTTTGGAATTTTAAAATGGAGCAGGACGGATATCCAAAACCTGCAAAGAAAAATAAGAACACTCCTAATAAAAGTACAAAAATATCACCCTCGGAGTGCTATTGAACGTACAATGCTTCTAAGACATCAAGGCGGAAGAGGATTAATGGATATTAGTAAGCAGCTCGACCAACAAATAATAAACTTACGTTTGTAGATCCACAGGTTAGTGGACTCTTCTTCACTACATTGAGCAATATGCGAGGCAGACGATTCAATGCCACTACAGCTGAGGGAACAGGACATTGCTTCTCACCACCAAACAGACCAAGATAAGTTACAAACCTGGCTACAGAAGCCACTTCATGAACGGCATCTAAATGAGGTCAATCAGGACAATATCAACAACTCAGCGTCGAACTACTGGTTGATTTCAGGACAAATGTTTTCGGAAACGGAGGGGTTCTTGTTAGCTATCCAAGATCAGATTGTTTCGACGAAGAACTACCGGAAGTTCATTATTAGAGACCCCTCAATAGAAAATGACCAATGTAGATATGGCGGTCGAATATCAGAGACAATCTAACACATAACTGGAGGATGCCATGCTTTTGCCGCAACCGAGTTTAAGGAAAGACACGGCTCAACCGCTAAGTAATTTCAACAAGAGTTAGCAGATAAGTTAAACCTATTACAGGTAGGAATTATTACAAATAGAATCTGGAGCCTATTCTTGAGAATAACCAGTTCGCATTATATTGGGACCGAACGGCTTTGACGGATCAGACAGGTGTTCATAATAAACCAGAAAGCATACTAACAATAAAATTTCCAGGCGAACTATACTAATTGACATTGCTGTACGTAACAACAACAACCTAAGGCCAAAATACAACGAGAAGATCGCTAAATATAGAGATCTGGAAGTGCAAATCCGAAGACAATTAGCAATGACCAGCGTTCAAACGATTCCCATAATTTTATCAACAACAAGAGTGATACCAAAGAACCTTCTGCAGAGCATAAAGGGACTGGGCTTTAGTGACCATTTGTATAAACCGATGAAGAAAGCAGTTCTCCTTGCAACCGCGCGGACCGTCCGAAAATTTGTAGGAAATGCAGCAGACCACGTCACCTAGGACCCGATAACATGAAAAGGGTTCCCACAGAGCTTCATACTTTTGGTATCTTTGTAGACCTGGTATGAGTGAATAATCCCTGGATGGACTGCGAAGCCGTTTGGCTTGGAAATCTTAAAAATTAAATAATGATAATCAATAAGAAATAAATATGAAAAGTAAATCACTAAATATGACTAACTGACACATCAACGCACAGCCCAAATTATTAAAGTTACACTCCAAAAGGGTGAAAATGGGTATATTATTATTTGATAAATTTATCAATATCTTTTGATCAAATAGAGATATGCATTCAGTTTTGGTATCTAAAGATAACCCATAATTATATTGTTCCGGACGACCGGTATTTATACACACTCTATTATTTTAATAACTTTTTATTGTCAACTTAAATTCTGACAACTTGTCAAATCATTCAAGTTACATCGACGACGTCTCAAACTAAACTGTCCCCGAAAGCCGATCAGGACCCTTTATATTCCCTTTTTGCCGATACCAGAGATTACGGATTTTTCTAGATGGATTTTCATGCCACATGGTATAACAAAAATAAGATAAAATAATAATAATCCGGCAATTTCTAAATCGTCTGTCATAGCCGTTCCACGTCGAAAATAAGGAAATATAATTTTCTAAAAAGTTCAGAGGCGTCGAATTAACGAAAAATAATACAAAATAAATAAATTATGAATTCGTAGAAAATAAACCTAAAACCGTACAAACTAGAAACACCAACTAATACTATGAAGTGTGTAGTGCTATAAAGTGCGTTATATTGCCCCCTTCCAAGTATTGATATTCCCGATCAACCTTCTTGTTGGTTTAGATCATTTTTGAAATAAAATTTAAAATATTCCAGAAATAGTCTATAATTTTGCGTATAATATAAAAATGAAAGAACATATAGGGTATTCCATTTAAAAAAAGCAAGAAGGCATCAACTTTTGATATAACCAAAAGTGCTACCATCTTGAAAATATTTTAGTCGAATTGCCCCCGTCGACTTTAATAAAAGACAATTAAAATTTTCCGAAGTCTATTTTTCGAGCAGCAGTTCGTCGTAGGACATACTGTATATAACGTTAACACAGAATAAGACAAGAAAATAAATGCAATAAAGGAAATAAAAATAATGGACGCTAAAAGACTCAGTAGTCGATATGTCCCTAATCCATATAAAGGATGTTTTTATAGAGGTATACAACTTAGAGTTGACAACACTTTTTTAACTGGCGGCCATTTTGTCAGCTGTCAAGTGATTGATGTTTAGTTTGGTTTGGCATTTCAACATGAAAAGACTGACGCCTGAACAATGCTTCCAAATTGTGCAAATTTATTTTGAAAATTATGGTTCTGTTCGAAATACGTATCGCGCACTACGTCCATTTTACGGTCAACATAATCGTCCATCAGAGCAATTAATTCGATTAACTATGGAACGTTTTCGCACCACGTTTACTCTAAATGATAATAAGCATCCACAGAGACGTCGTACAGTGCGTACAGAAGAAGTCATTGCTGCTGTAGAGCGTAGCGTAGAGGAAGACCCGAATCAGTCTATCCGCCATCGTGCACAGGAAGTGGATATGTGTCCATTCACTTTATGGAAGATTTTGCGGAAAGATCTTGATTTGCGTGCTTACAAAATCCAACTCGTGCAAGAACTGAAGCCACACGATCACCTAGCAAGGCGTAGATTCGGTGAATGGGCCCAAAACAAGATTGCCGCTGATCCCGATTTTCATAAGTGAATTTTGTTTAGCGATGAAGCTCACTTTTGTTTGAATGGATACGTCAATAAACCAAACTGCCGTATTTGAAGTGATAATAATCCTCAAGTGTATGTTGAGACACCGTTACATCCAGAAAAACTGACTGTTTGGTGTGCTTTATGGGCTGGTGAAATCATTGGTCCATACTTCTTTAAAAACGATGCTGGCCAGAACATTACAGTCAATGGTGACCGCTATAGAGCCATGATTACTGACTTTTTCGTTCATCAGTTGAACAACCATGATGTGCAGGAGCTGTGGTTTCAACAAGACGGCGCAACATGTCACACAGCTCGTGCTACAATTGATTTATTAAAGAAAACGTTTGGTAACCGCATAGTTTCACGTTTCGGACCCGTGAATTGGCCTCCAAGATCGTGCGACTTAACGCCGCTAGACTATTTTCTGTGAGGATATGTGAAGTCGCTAGTCTACGCCGATAAGCCCGAAACGATTGATCACTTGGAGGACAACATTCGCCACGTTATTACCGATATACGGCCACAAATGTTGGAAAAAGTCATCGAAAATTGGACCTCCAGATTAGACTACATCAGTGCCAGCCGTGGCGGTCATATGCCAGAAGTCATATTTAAATTATAATGCCAGAAGGTTATCTTTCGAATAAAGTAAATTTCATGTCAATTTAAAAAATTCATCTTTGTTTTATTTGTATTATTCCATTTAAAAGTTCTATACCTCTATTAAAAACACCCTTTATATTCTCTCTATTACACCACACTGAACTCAGTATGATTGAATATCGGATTGTCTAGTAGGCCCTTTTATTGAGATGTTTTTTTGTTTCTAGCGCAAAGTTGACATAATAAAAAATCGTCGTAAAAGTAAAAGGTCTTATTTTTTATTAAAAAATATCGGTTTCATATATCAAACAATCTTGACGCACTGAAGAAAAACTAGGGTTGTTTTTCAGTTTATCGTAACAAAATACCCATAAAAAGGTTCCTAACACAAAAAGGAAAATTTTATATTAAATTTCACGGGTTTATATAATCCAAGTCATATATATATAAGTATAATCTGATGTAAAAATTTTAAACAGTGATAGACTCCTCACGCTGCGTGTGTACATATCTAAAAATTCGACTTTGAGACTAATTAGAAAAAATATATCAATTAGAATGGCTATATATATTCTTTATAATATTTATGCACTATATTTATGTAATTTGTTCCATTGAAAATTATCTTCTTTTATTATTTAATAGACATCAATTATGTTATAAATTGGCCACTACAATACCTAATAATAATAAAATCATCGTGAATCTCGTTATTTTCTATTATAGTCATAACGTTAAATATTCCCTAATTTAGTATCCATAATCACCGAACGAGAAATAATACGGAAATGAAAATTGAATCACTTTATTTCAGATTATTCTCGAAATTGAATCGATCTGAAACATTGTCCGGAATAATTGGTTCTAATGAAAAAATTTCCAAATGGTTTAGCTTTCTCTATAAAGTTTTCAGATTGTCGATTTAGCAAAATTTTATTTCCTTTTTTGGTTGGAATGAAAATCTGCTGGTTTATGTATATTTTTACTTGATTACACGAAATCTGGATTATATGTAATCCCTGTTTTTAGTTGAACGCACGGAGAAAAAGTTCCTTTTAAGTTAAAATTGCAATAAAAATATAAATGTGTAAGTTTTTGTAAGTTTTAAATGACACGTATGAAGTAAAAGTTTTAATAGCAGGCATAAACTTTTACTTAAGTTATTATGTTTTTGAATAGAATATCTTTACTTTTCGCGCAGTTATTTTTAATTCAGTGCTGATTTTTTGTTACTTTGTTTTCCTGATCTCAAAATCTTCTATTTTAAAAATTTAATTAGTTTGTTCCAACACTGAATAAGTTTTAGGAGAAAAACAACTCCATTCTGCAGCACCCTTAGACGTTGCATAAGCCTTCGACAATGTTTCTATAATAAAATAATTTATATTCATAATACATTGTATATATATATATATATATATATATATATATATATATATATATATATATATATATATATATATATATAGATATACTACCTTTCTAAAGGGAGAATGAGGAAATAACAATAGTACCACTAAAAGAGAATGTTACGGTTGTGATGAACAAAACCGAATATATGCAAAAAAAGTCAGAGATCCCAAAGACGACTCTTACAAACATACAGATATCCAACAACATATCTTGAAAAACCTAAAAAGCTAAGATCAAAGCCTCAAATCTAGATTCAGACACGTAAAAATCAATAATACCTATGGAAAAATCGAGCAGATATTCAAAATTGTTTGTCCTCACAAAAATATATAAAACAAATACATTCCTCAGACCAATAGTGACAGCCGCAAGATCTCCAACACAAAAACTGGAAAAATATTTATATAATCTTTAATTTTTTAAATAAAGACACCTCTAGAGTCCTTGTGAAATTCTGAACATTTTATATATTACAGTTTGTCATAAAACCTATAACCGTATAAAGCAGTTTTTTTCCTTATTAAAAAATAAAGTATCTTATAAAAAGAAATAAAATTTAGTGTACTCAATTCCATGTCTAAATTGCCCTAAAAATATATTGGAATGACAAATCAATATTTAAAAAACAGATTAAATGGCAAGAAATACACAAAAAACGCGTCTATGATACTGTGTACACATGAAAGGAACATATATATATATATATATATATATATATATATATATATATATATATTTAGTTGGTTATTTTCTTGGGAATATGGTTCATTTTTATATTGAAACTACATATATAAAGTATTCATACTTATTGCATATATATATTTTATATTTCAGGACGTTTCGATCCTTTCAAATCTTTTTCAACTGAGGGTTTCGGTGGATTCGTTAAGAACACAGATTTTTGTTTTAAATAAAAATTATTTACAACACAAACCAGTTATAATCACACACTCTCTTATATATAAACTTTTCAAAAGTATTTTTAAAAGTCCCGCAAGAAGAATGGACACTACATTTTTAACCCTATAACTGCATTGACTTGACTTAAAGTCAAATGCTTTCCATATTAAAGTGCAGAGGAGCCATCTAGTAGATGATTGCTAAACTAAAAACTAAAACGTTGCCAAGGTTGTTAAAAAGACGATGCAAGGTAAATAAAACTGAATAATTAATAACATTGATTAGCCATATTATTGTTTGAAATATAAATGCATTGTCCATATTATTTCATCCAGGATTTATTGAAAAATTGTGCCATTTATTTATTGTTAAATAAAATTTATATGTTGTGTTTGAATCATTTTGTGTATTAACTGTCTGATTGAGATCTTATAAAAACGTTTGAACTCACCTCAGTAAAGAGTCAAACAGGTAGGAATACATACACACACACACACACACACACATATATATATATATATATATATATATATATATATATATATATATATATATATAGAATAGTTTGAAAATTGAAAATGTTTCAAATTGGTAAGAAATAATTGTAATTTATTATAATTATTTTTTAACTGGCGATCAACCAATAAATATTAAAATTTTTATTTCAATTTTGGCATTATCTTTGAAATATGAAATATCAATTCAGTAAATTAAATAATAAATAAGTTTCCTAATTTTTTTTTAACTGGGTAAAATTTTGTGCGGTTGCGTAGCGTGCAGCGAGTGCGCGCTTACCACCGTTATCATCACAATATATACATATATATCTATATATATATATATATATATATATATATATATATATATATATATATATATATATATATATATATATATATATATGTATATATATATATATATGTATATATATATATATATATATATATATATATATATATATATACAGGTTTTTACGTCGTTGTCAGACCAATTTCACTTTACAGACCACCATAGACCACTCAGAAACAATTATATTAGAAGCAAATAATTATGCGTTGTATGATTATTTTTATTCATGAAACCAATTACCATTGAGAGGGGTAAGCAAATTTAAAAAAAAAATTTTTCGTGTTATATTAGCCACCTTCACGAGCCAATTGCAAATTATCTCGAACTAAAGCCCAGTATATCAAATTTGTATCATTTTAGCAGTGATTCAGACCCGCCAGTGTTGCCGTTTTTTCGCCATGTAAAATATTAAACAGCAAAGAATAACGATATAAAATCATTTCTGTAGAAATATTCCTTTCTCTTTAAATCTGGTCATTTTGATTTGTATTTTTACATTTTTAACCTACTTCTAAAAGATAGAGGTTCTCAATTCGTCGACTATGTATGTTTTTTTTTATGTATGTACACCGATTACTCCGGAACGGCAGCACCGATTTGAATGAAATTTTTTACGTTATGTTCAAGAAGTTGCTGCGGTGGTCCCATATTTTTTTTGGACGAAATTGGTATAGTAAATTCCAAGATGGCGCTGACAATATGGCGGCCAAAAAAATTAATTTTGTCAGATTTTCTCCAAAATTGGAATAGGGGAATTTTCGAGGTTGTACCCAACGAATCCGAAATTATTTAAAAAAAATTCAATATGGCGGACAAAAAAATTTAATTTTTTCCAATGTTCTCCAAAATTGGTATAGGGGAGTATTCGGGATCGCACATAACGAATCGAAAATATTTTCAAAAAATTCAATATGGCGGATCCAATATAGAGGACAAAAAAATTAATTTTTTCTGATTTTCTCCAAAATTGGTACGGGGGAGTTTTCGGGGTCGCACATAACGAATCTAAAATTATTTTGAAAAAATTCAATATGGCGGACGAAAAAATCAATTTTGTCCGATTTTTTTTCAAAATTGATATGGGGGAGTTTTTGGGATCGCACATTACGAATCTGAAATTATTTAAAAAACTAAATATGGCGAATCCAAGATGGCGGATTAAAGATTCTACATCTCTCGATTTTGTCTAAAATCAATATTGGGGGATTTTTGTTAGTGGTATTGCGAATTTAAAATATTTTTTGAAAAACCCAATCTGACGAATTCAATATGGTGTCCTAAAAATTTTACATTTTCCGATTTTCTTCAAAACTGATATAGAGGGTTCTTGAGGGTGTAAATTATGAATTTAAAAGTATTTTTTAAGATTCAATATGGCGAATCCAATATAGGAGAGTAAAAATTTCCCATTTTTCGATTTTGTTCAAAGGTGGGACTAAATCGTTTTTAAGGATGTAAATAGCAAATTTAAAATTATTTTAAGGAAATCTAATATGTCAGATGGAAATATGATGATCTAGAAATTTTAAATTTCCGGATTTCATCCAAAATTGGTACTAGTGGGCTTGAAGGGTTTAGATTTAGATTAGATTAAGATGTTAAAATTACTTTTTTGAAATTCATTATGGCGGATCCAATATGGTGGGTTGAAAATTTTACCTTATTCGCATTTTTTCAGATCTGATATTATAGGGTTTACGTCTCAAGTTCTGCAAATATCGATTTTGGGAGGTTTTGTGGCCTATATTACCAATCTAAAATTAACTTGAAATTTAAGGTAACGAATTTACTATGATAGACTAATTATTTGTTTGACGCAATTTCACTGGTATTTGGAGAACTCTAAGAATTAAAGAATTTTTAGTGGTTTATTTAAGGGTGATTTACAACTTTGGATAAAATGGGTACTTTTTTGCCACCTTATTACGAAGTACATTAATTTCGATTAGTACTTAGTTCAAATAATTTATGGATATCATAATGAATTCAAAACTAAAAATCGTAAAATAAAATTTTTATAAAAAAGTTGAACCGACTTCTAAAAGTATGTTAAAAAGTGAAAAAAACCATAAATTTTTATATGAAATTGAAATTTTTGAAGTCGGCGCCAAATTGTTTCTAAATGAAATAAATAACTACTAATATATACAAATTATAGTAAGAAAGCAATTACCAATAAAGCGTTTTTAATTTGTTTATGCGAATCACATTTTATCAGTCATAAGTTTGGCGCCGACATTTCATATAAAAATTTATAGTTATTTTTCACTTTTTAGCGTCGGTTTGAGAAGTCGGTTCAATTTTTTATAAAAATTTTATAGCATTTTATCTAAATTTTTAAATTAAAACTAACGGTTTCATAACTTCGCCTTTCTAGAGAGTATAATGCTGTATTAGTTAAGATGACGATATTTTGGCATCTAGCTTAATTTATAATAATTAAAAAACATCATCAAGTAAGGAGTTTAATTTTAAAGGTAAATGCTACATATAAAACAAACGTACCAATGTTGGGAATACAGCCTAAGAAAATGAAATGAATTTTTAAATATAAACACAAAACCTTAATTTTTTAATTACATATTTTTACAAGTTTCCGTCCTGCTTTTTAATTTATATCCAAGAATAGCAATTTGCGGATTGATAGAAAGTGATGGTAGGTCGAAAATTTATTTTTTAAATATTAACTTAATTCTGGTAAAAATCCAGATAGTTTCTGGACATATTCACATAGTTTGTGGACGTTTTCAAATAGTTTGTGGAAATTTCTAAATTGTTCTCGTAACCTGATATTTTTAATGCGTGGCATTTTAAAATCATTGCACTTTTCTCTATTTTCTAACTGAAACTGATTTTATTCTTCAGCAACCATAAAATTGAACTTTCTATAGAAGTGTAATTTCATAGTTTAAAATTTTTTTATTTTAAAATTGTGTGCAAAAATGAAAACTAAAAATTTTTATATCTAAGGGTAGCATAGTATGACATTTCGAATTAACTTTCCTATAATAATATACATATAGACTTAGGGTATTCAGTTACCAAAATCATAAAGTTAATCACATGCACAACAAATTAAACCTATGTACCTGTATTCTAGATTTTGTTAAGGCAAAATCTTGTGCAAAATCGATTCTGCTCAATTGTAATGATGTTTATGTATGTGTGCTATTGAGATCATTTGCGCGAGAAACCTATTTAAGAATGAAAAAAAAACAATAATACCGAATTGGAAAGCCTCTAACACTCACTTTGAAGAAATAAAAAATACAGCCACTATTGTTCAGTATTTACAATCTTTCAATAAAAAAACAAGTGATTTTAATACAATATATAGTATAATTGAACGGAAGTTTGCGGTCAAAAATACTGTATTCAAACGTTTAAGCAACAGTTGTATATATTAATTCAGCTGGTTAAATTTGATATGAGTGATGGATTTAAAAATGTTGTTACTCATTTAGGCGCTTTTCATACTGTTTGCTGTGCAATTTAATGCCTCAGCAAAATTTGGGGAAGTTGTGGCATAAGAGATCTGCTAGCCAAATCTAAAGTTCTTGCTGAAATTACCGCAGAGGGAATGTTGGAGAGGCATTTCATGGAGCCATTCGAGAATTAATTTTGATATATGAAAGGCTAATGCAGTTATTGATAGAACATTTTTTTGATCCACTGAAAAAATAATAAAATAGAAGCTCTAGCGGTTTTGCTAAAAAATATCGAAATGTTTTCAGATAGTTATTGAACGGGTACATATAAGAAATATGGTTTGGAAAAACTTTCTTTCGATATAAACCATTATTTCACAAATATAGAAACGAAATTGAAGAATCTGAAAATTTTCAATTTTGGTTTGAATTTATTAAGAGCATTCAATTCTTTTAGAGTTATTCGGGCCGATAGAGCAGATACATTTCCACTCACTTATCCATGCTTCTCCAGCAAATATTTTGATGTGAGCAAACTCCACTTGCTCACATCAAAAAAATCTCTATTGATGTTGAAGGTGCAAATGTCCAAAAATACCGATTTTCGTCATTTTTTTTGCATAAAATTGCAAATCTCTTGGCAAGGAAGCATTTTCCGAAAAGATAAAAAATATTTTAACGTGTTTTATTTAATAATTAATTTTAAATCTTTTTTTATTAAAAAAAAAATAAATTCAATATTTCAACCTCATATAAAAAGAATAATAATAACAGCAAAAAAAAAAAACAAGTAGGAAATTGAATTCGATTCATCGACGTGACATTTCAATGCTAAATAAAGTTTTTATAAAAAAATTGAACCGACTTCTAACAGTGCGCTAGAAAGGGAAAAATACCTAGAAATTTTTATATGAAATCGAAATTTTTGAAGTCGGCGCCAAACTAATACCTGACAAATTTTGATTCGCATAAACAGATTAAAAATACTTTATTTGTAATTGCTTTCTTACCATAATTTATATATATTAATAGTTATTTATTTCATTTAGAAATAATTTCGCGCCGACTTCAAAAATTTCAATTTCATATAAAAATTTCTAATTTTTTTTTCACTTTTTAGCGCACTTTTAGAAGTTTCAATTTTTTTATAAAAATTTTATTTTTTTATTTTTAGTTTTGAATTCATTATGATATTCATAAATTATTTGAATTAAGTGCTAATCGAGATTAGTGTACCTCGCAATCACTCCAAGGTGGCAAAAAAGTATCCATTTTATCCAGAATTGTAAATCACCCTAAAATGAACCACTAAAATTCTTTGATTCTTAGAGTTCTCCAAATACCAATAAAATTGTATCAAACAAATATTTAGTCTGTCATAGTAAATCCACTATTTTAAATTTCAAATTAATTCTAGATTGGTAATATAGGCCCTAAAACCTTCCAATATCGATATTTAAAGAATTTGAGACGTAAATTTTTTAGCCCAATATATTTTATATTGCATATTGAGTTTCTACACGCCCCAAGAACACCGCAATATCAATTCTAGATAAAACCGAAAATTGTAAAATTTTTAGTCCTTCATATTGTATCTTATCAACCAAATAGTTGTAAAAAATTAACCTCATATTAGTAATACACCACCCCAACGCCCTAATATCAAATCTGAAAAAATGTGAATAAGGTAAAATTTTCAACCCATCATATTGGATCCGCCATATTGAATTCCAAAAAAATAATTTTAACGTCTTAATCTAATCTAAATCTAAACCATTCAAAGCCCCCTAGTACCAATTTTAGATTAAATCCAGAAATTTAAAATTTTTAAACGGTCATATGCATCTAATATATTAGATTTTCTTAAAATAATTTTAAATTCGCTATTTATATCCTCAAAAACGATTTAGTTCCACATTTGAACAAAATCAAAAAATGTAAAATTTTCAGTTCGCCATATTGAATCCTGGAAAAATACTATTAAATTCCTAATTTATACCCTCAAGAACCCTCTATATCAGTTTTGGAGAAAGTCGAAAAATGTAAAATTTTTAGGACACTATATTGAATCCGTCAGATTGAGTTGTTCAAAAAATATTTTAATTTCGTAAATAACATTAACAAAAATCCACCAATACTGACTTTAGACAAAATCAAAAGATGTAGAATCTTAAATCCACCATCTTAGATCCGCCATATTTATTTTTTAAATAATATCAGATTCGTAATGTGCTATCCCAAAAACCCCCATATCAATTTTGAGAAAAATCGGACAAAATTAATTTTTTATCCACTATATTGGATATGCCATATCGCATTTTTTAAAATAATTTTATATTCGTCATGTACGACTCCGAAACTCCCATGTACCAAAGAAAATCGGACAAAATTGATTTTTTGTCCGCCATATTGGATCCGCCATATAGAATTTTTTAAAAATATTTTAAATTCGTTATGTACGACTTCGAAAACTCCCCCATACCAATTTTGGAAAAAATCGGACAAAATAAAAATTTTTGGTCCGCCATATTGAATCCGCCATATTGAATTTTTTAAAAATAATCTCAGATTCGTTATGTGAGACCCCGAAAACTCCCCCATACCAATTTTGGAGAAAATCGGACAAAATTAATTTTTTCGTCGGCCATATTGGATCCGCCATTTCGAATTTTTTAAAAATAATTTTAGATTCGTCATGTGCGACCCCGAAAACTCCCCCGTATCAATTTTGAAGAAAATTGATTTTTTGTCCGCCATATTGGATTCGCCATATTGGATTTTATAAAAATATTTTGAATTCGTTATGCACGACCTCGAAAACTCCCCCATTCCAATTTTGGAGAAATTCGCACAAAATTTAATTTTTTTGTCCGCCATATTAGATCCGCCATTCTGAATTTTTTAAAAATAATTTCAGATTCATTGGGTATAACCCCGAAAATTTCTCCATACCAATTTTGGAGAATATCAGACAAAATTAATTTTTTTTGCTGCCATATTGTAAGCGCCATCCTGGATTTTACTTCACCGATTTCATCTAAAAAAATATGGGACCACAACTTTCTGAACATAACGCAAAAAATTTCATTCAAATCCGTGCAGCCGTTCCCGAGAAATCGGTGTACATACATAAAAATAAACATACATACGCGACGAATTGAGAACCTCCTTCTTTTAAAAGTCAGTTAAAAAAGTATTTTCTTTTAATGCTTCCCTTTAGCCTTCATACGACCACGATTTAGAGTCTTATTATAGGCTTTTAAACTACGAAAGTCTCATCTAAGTGGGTTTAATGTCATGTGGCAGTAGTAGAAACAAATAGACAAAAATTTTAAAGAAATTATTTTGCATTAACAAATCTCCATATGGTCGCTTAAAAATTCAATTAGACCGGAGGCCCGATTCTGTAAGCATATGTCCATTCCCTTTCCTTATCTCTTTTAGGACAGTGACATACTTATGTGTTACTACAGACTGAACAAAGATGGAAGATCCTTATTATGACATTCTCTTTCTCTATACTTTTATAGAATCGCAGCCCGGGAGTTATCGACAGTTTTTTTCAATTTGCATTAGCGTGAAAGTATATTTAGTTGTCTATTTTATTACGAAAAGTCCATACTGCACACCTAGTTCAACAATGAAAAGTGGGGTCGAGAGTATGTAAAAAAATACCAAAATATTTATCTGCATCATGCTAAAACTTCGCCCGGTATAAATTTTAAATTTAAGGAAATGAGCTCGGTGTTCAACTCTTTTTACATGTATCGGGCAGCAGTACTTTGAACTGTCAACGGATTGGCAGCGGTTTTTTGTCATTAATTAGACTGAATGTGCACTAGTAGCATTGATTTTTCAGGTTAAGAGTGATCATAATAACTATAACAATACACTTTTACACTGATGCAAATGGGACACAAAAAACTCGCTAGCTCCAGTAGATACATCGTCATTAAATTTTATGAAAGACTAATTATGCTAAATAAGTACACCAATTTCCAAAATTAGATAACAGTAATCTTTAAACATAATAACTTTTTTCTTTAATATCAATAATATGATATAGAAAAAATGGCCACCTCTTCCTCTATTTTTTGTAAATTGACAAAAATCTTATTTTAAAAAACGTTTCATGAAAGTTTTAGACTAACCATGTAATAATAATATTCTTTGTACTTTGCAAATAAAAATAATTTTGAGAATTATTTTCGAAAGTAAAAATGTTACTTTCCATTCTTCTCAGAACATTAAAATGGAGAAATAATTTGTATGATTGATATGGTTTAGTATTATCATTCTAGTTAGTCTATGGCCGTCGGTAAAGTACAATTGGTTTAACAAAGTCAGTAAAACCAACAGATATATTGATTGTTATACAAACTGCGTGGTTGCCAATTTTGGGGGCTTGTGAACGTTGATCTAACGAATCGAATTATATACTATATACGGATCAGACGCTAGCGTCCTCTACACGATAAATTTCGGAATTAAATCAATATATAATTCGATATTCTACCACAATTTTAGGCCCAGCTAATATTTTGTCCCTAGCATCTTATGACTCCCCGGATTACGCTGGCCAAAGGAACGTTTTCAAGCCCCAAGCCCGGGCTTGAGAACGTTCATTTGGCTTGTGTTCGTAATAAGTATGTAACGAGTTGGGATTGTATAAGCGGTAAAACCAATATATATATATATATATATATATATATATATATATATATATATACACGTGTTTGAAAAATATTGAACCGAATTGAGTTTAAAAAATAAAAAGACTTACTGGTTGATAAAACAAATCCCAAACTTTTTATTTTTTACAAGATATTAATTTCTAATGAAAATTTGATATCGGAGTGGCTTTATAGGATTATGCTCGTAATTTCATCTGGTATAAATCTTATTCTAATGAAATTTCTTCTCTTATTCACTCTTTTTAAACGTTTTAACATTTTTGGGTAACATTATTTTTAGACTAATTGAAACCAAAAAAATTAATTAAAATGTTCCCATTGAAATTAATTTGATTTCCAAAAATTACACTAAAATGTGAAAAATAGATTATTAAATGTTTTGTGTTTTAATTGAATAACTGATTTACTTTTTTGAAGTCTGGGCCAAATTTTGAATTTGCTGAAAATAGTTAGCGCTCTAAATAGGGCAATATTGATATAAAAAAAGCCAATTCATCAATTAATCTAGAAATATTTCAAAATAACCCGTTCCATATATGGTGAGCTGATTTAAAAAAAAGTGCTAAATAAGGTTACGAGTACATTTATTAAATTAGTTTCATTAAAAACAGTAGTTCATTTATACCTAAAAAAATTATTTATTAGTAATTTGAAAGACAAACATTAAGAAAGGATAGTTTCGGAGTAATAAAACACTTTTTTTTCGGTAAAAAGCGTGCTAATGATATCAATTATTTAAAGCACCTGGGTTGGTTCGTGACACCTCAGTCGTTCAGACAGGGGTCGATATCACCCTTCGTTATGTTTTTTTGAATATCTGCGCCACCCTTACGCGTCAAATTTAGTTATTTTTAGAGATATGTTTATTTTACGGTGTTTTATGTAGCTTGGCTTATGTGAAGGCTGTTCGTTTTAGTAGAAGCTTGTTTCTCATATGTCTTATTTCTGTTGTGTTTCTTGATATATTACTATATTGATTTATAAATTGAAACATAATAATACCTAACTAGAAAATTCGAAATGATATAAATGGATAAAAATTTGTTCGCAGTAAAAGTGATATTTCGTTGTCATATTACAATTTTTTGAACTTTCATTTAAATATATCAAATGTCTGTTAATAAAATATTCCTATTCTTATAATACGATGCTTTTTTATTCTTTACCTAAGAAATTAATTTAATACCAAAAACATTCCATCTGCATATCAATACTCACTTCTTTTAAGTAAATATTTTCCATGTATATTTCTCTACCTCAATTCGCTCACTATAAGTCTCTCACGATCGATTTTTTTTCAATACTTTCCCCGACTTTACAGGCCATGAGACAGGAATTAAAACACCAATTTGGTAAATAATTCGTCACACAATTTTAAAAAAATTTCAGAAAAATTGCAGGATTATGTCTCTAGAATCTGATTTAATAAAATCAATATCATATTTCAATGGTAATTCTTGACTAACAGCTTAATTAGTTGATAAAATAAAACAAATTTAATTTGATTGCAACTAAATTATAACTTGCACATTAAATATAATTCAAAATAGTTCTCAAGATAGTTATAAAATAGATTCTAATATGCATGCAATAATTTTAAATTTAATATTGTAATTGACAAAAATTTATATCCGATCGTTTGGGGCGGCACGTGGCTTTGGCTGCTAAAATGAGCGGTAGGCTTGCTTGCCAGTACCGAAAAATGCGACCCCTATCCTTTGGGCAGTACGTTTCGTGTACTCGATTTTACATATTTCTGTTTTAATTCACCGTCGCGCCACCATATGACGGTTCTTTTACAAACTTTGTTAATCTGTGTGGTTCTTGTATTATCAAGTGGACCATCGAGATGTCGCCTTTGTCATCTTGTTTGCTGTTTTTTGATTTTAAATTCAGCTTTATACGATGCAAAGGCGAGGTGGTGGTTTGTACCGAATGCGGTGGCCTGACGAGTCCCATATTAGGACGACACAGCGCTGTCGCCATCTGTCGGACCCGGAGTTTTTCCATATTTTGGAGGGCTCCGCATTTTTTAACACGAGAATCATGTAGATTGACAAATTTTCACGTCCGCTTCGCCAATATTTTATTCTATTTTATTTTAAATTACACGGACAAAAACTTATCTACATATTTATTTACTTGTTTGGCTTTGAAACACGCTGAACGATGCTATCATGGTGGGATCGTTTGGTGCGGCACGTGGCTTTGGCTGCTAAAATGAGCGGTAGGCTTGCTTGCCAGTACCGAAAAATGCGACCCCTATCCTTTGGGCAGCGCGTTTCGTGTACTCGATTTTACATATTTCTGTTTTAATTCACCGTCGCGCCACCATATGACGGTTCTTTTATAAACTTTGTTAATCTGTGTGGTTCTTGTATTATCAAGTGGACCATCGAGATGTCGCCTTTGTCGTCTTGTTTGCTGTTTTTTGATTTTAAATTCAGCTTTATACGATGCAAAGGCGAGATGATGGTTTGTACCGAATGCGGTGGCCTGACGAGTCCCATATTAGGACGAAACAGCGCTGTCGCCATCTGTCGGACCCGGAGTTTTTCCATATTTTGTAGTGCTCCGCACTTTTTAACACGAGAATCATGTAGATTGACAAATTTTCACGTCCGCTTCGCCAATATTTTATTCTATTTTATTTTAAATTACACGGACAAAAACTTATCTACTTATTTATATATATATATATATATATATATATATATATATATATATATATATATATATATGTGTGTGTGTGTGTGTGTGTTTACGCAGCTTTCATGGATTCCTCCGTGTAAGATGCAATAACAGTGGATATATCCACATAATGCTGTTGTAGTGGTGCAATCACATTCAGCCAACGGACAACTATATGCAACTCACTGTGTAAGTGAAGTAAAATGCGAACAGTAAATGCAAACTTCGCTTCATCATATCCTTCCCGTGTTAGAGGTTGCACAGTTTGAATATATTGCGATAAAACACAATTTATCCCATTCCACCACCATCGAAATGATGGCCTACCTGTACCACTATATTGAGAAGAGAGTCAAAACTTACCCTCCCCGTATAGTGATCGGCAGAGGTACATGTTTCGTCTCTTACTAGACTCATCAGTGTACCGGCATGCATCTGTTTGTGTACAGGATAAATCGAAAGAAAGCATGAGAGTGTGAGATGCAATACCAGTGGATACATCCACATTATGCTGTTGTAGTGCTGAAATCACATTCATGTCAGTGAAGTAGCACCGTAAGCCAATCACTGTACCATCCTATGAAATCAAAAATTAATCTTATCTTAGATATAAAAAAATAGAGCAGTCAAGCTTATACATCCTAATTTTAGAGCAGAGGCATTACGTCAGCTTAATGATATATTGCTGGAGAATTCTTACCCAGATATCATTGTTCAAAAATTTCTTTACAGCACTTAATATAATATCCCAGAAAAAATCTTTAAAACTTCTTCTCAACCTCCTCTTCTCAATACTCAATCTTCAAATTTTATAAACACTATTTCAAATACTTGTAAGTCACGTGACCTCCTAACAATAAAGACCATTATAGAAAAATGCATCAACTACAAAAAGTTACTTATGTTGATCTTTGTAGATTTTATGAAGGCTTTCGATACCGCAAACCAAGAATGGGTTTCATCATTTATTTATAACATGAATTTCAAGCCATATTGGCCTGTCAATTGTGATTTTAGCCATGTTGGGTAGTTTTTAAGTACCGTGTTTCAGTTTGGAAGAATATATACTAATAGTAAAAATCCATTACAAAAATGCTGAAAAAATTACGTGATAATTTTCGTGTCCATAATCGACCGTCGCAGAACAGTACTGAAAATTTGTCGGTGTCAATGTCACAGAATATTCTGGCACCATTTTCAGGAATTAAATTTTCACTTTTCGATGACTTATGACAAAAGATGTGCAGTTTTATGTTCAGAAAATCCACCTCACAGTCTTGAAACAATTGCAAGCTGATGATGTATTTCCTAAGTGACAAAGCTCATTTTACCTCGACAGTTTTGTGAATAAGCAGTATTTTGGGATCAGGAAAGTTGAAAATCAACACATCTTGAAAGAACTTCAGATGCATCTTTAAAAACTGACAGTTTGGTATGCCAGAGTTTTGGCTGTCAAAAATAGAATGAAATTTTAACAAGATGGAGACAATTAACAGACATATTTTCATCTTTTGTTTTGGGTTTTGTAAAAAATAATTTTGAGATAATTCAAGAATTAAAAGAAAAATTGAACGCCAAATTCGTGAAATCCAGCATTCTTTACTCCAGAACATATTCTGGGATTTCATTGAAATAATACGGACCTGCCTATGGAATCGCGGTGGTCATTTGACTAAGATTTTATGTTTAGTTTAATATAAATAACTACTCTCTATCTCAATAAAAATTTCCAAGAATTTTAATAAAATAATGAATTTTTAATTGATATAAAATGAAAGTTATTTAAGTTGTGAATGATTGCATAAATAAAACGACAAGGCCCCTTATTAAAATAAAAGTTTCTGGTGGGATCAAAATATTTTCGACTTTTTAACTCTTTGGTCCTTTATTCCGTTTATTTAAATTTAATATTATGCAACGTTTCGTCTCGAGATATGACTAATTAACTAATAATTATAGGTTATGACCTCGAATTATCTAAATCCTAATAATTAATATTCATATAGTTATCTTTGTTTATTGACTTTCGATTTCCTGGTTGATTATATGCATGTAAGTTATACAATTATTAAATAATACTGATTCGAATGCCTAGTTTAAGGATTGGTTTTAATATACCTACTACTGAAAAATATTTATTTGCAATAAATATGCATCCCCAAAAAAATGTCCGATACGTATCATTAGAACTAAAAAAAGGTTTTCATTATGAATCTGACTTATTAAGTCTAGGATGAAATTTTTGCCACGCATGTAGGCATTTTATGTGTGCCATTTCCAACTCTATGAAATAAGCTCTAGTCTAAATTTAAAATCCGCCAATAAATCTGACTGATAACGATTTTTACGTACGTTTACGAAATTCCTACTGAATGTAGGTGTCTTGTATATTGATTTACGTATTATTTCGAGTCCATTTATACTCCCATATTTATTTTTAATTCATTAATGGAGACTTTTACGACTACTAATTCTCATACTATTGCTTTTCTTTCGTTTTTCTCTCGTTAAAACCAGAAATAACTTTAGCAGGTAATTGTTATAGGCCTAATGGCCGAAGAATATAAATATACACACCGGGAGAGAGACAAAAACAAATAAGAGATGTAAGAAAATAATGAATATAATTTTATGGGCCCCCTATTTTAAATTAAAGTAGAGACAGGTGTAAAGAAAATTTAAGGCCTTTGAGGAAAAGTAAAAATATAAAAGGAAAAAAGGAAAAATAAGGAGTTGAAATTACAGTAATGAGTTTAAAGTATGTACTTCAAAGAGTTTGAAATTTATAGGGAACAAAACATTTAAAGGTATATAAAAGTTAAAAAGCTTAAGTTAAATTGGAAAAGTTTCAAAATATTTGACGTTTCCGATAGATTTGCTAGAAAAAAATAAAGCTCATTCCTGCTTTACTTTCTGAAAATTTTGAAAAACTGGTATTTTATTAAAGAAATATTGGTCAAACCTGGATACTATTTTCATCAATCATATCTATTTTATTACCACCAAAAAGTCCAAAACTTGAACATTAAATAAATGGTAATATATTACTCTGTAAAGGGTTTTCAAAGTCTATTTCAAATTTTTTATTGAAGCCCCGAATTTATATGCTGCCAATTAGGGTTTCAGACAGTTAAGGAACCATAGCCGATTCCATGATCGATGAATGTCCATTAGACCAACAAAGTGTCTCTGACGTAACTTTTACTGATGAACACGATTCTCTAGAGTGTTTAGCCAAAAAATGGCGATGAAATTTGTGATAAACAATTTAATTGTTTAAATCACTGTAAATAATAACTTATGATAGTTATAAAAATATTGACTAAATATATCGATTACTATTTTATTTAGAAATAAAACCCTTTTTATTTCTTTAAAACATATTATATAGAACCTGAGATATTGTAAAATTAATGCAGAAAAGGTGCAAAGACGCTCTGAAATATCTCATTTGAAAGATGAATGCTTACTCTTTTATCTGTTCACGTTTAGTAATAAATAGATAAATGAATGAACTATTAGGACTGGTGATACTATATTTTTGACGCTCAGGTCTCGTTGGGCCCATTACATCCCACGGTAACCGCTAGTTACTCGAGGCTGATCAACTTTGCAAATCTAAGCATCCTCGTTACCTGACCTTGGCTCGGGTGATATTATTATAACATGGTCAACACTTTCATCCTCCTCCAGGCACCATATGCATAGTGGGTAATCCGTGATCCCACCTCGCAGGTAACAATGTCCCGTCAGCAATCTCACTATGATTAGCAGTTCTTTACTCTTCAAGAAGAGAAGCTGCCCAGTAAGTAGTGTTTTAGGTTCAATTATATATTCCTTGGCATATCTCATTCCAGGGGCTTCGCTGCAGCCCAGCAACAGTTCCGGTTCTCCCTTATCAATAAGAATTAGTACAGGTTGGGGGTGTCGTAAGGTTCAATAACGGAATCTTTATTTGCCAAACAATTAGCTTCTTCACATCCGTGTATATGCGAGTAACCTAGGACTAACACGAGTCTGATTATGTAGCCGTTCTTTACTAGATAACCAAGTACTACTTTCTTGTACTCAGATGCCAGTCGTGAAGCTACGATATTACACTTCAGTGACAATATTGTAGCGCTATTATCTGAGCATATGTTAATAATCATATTTTTGTTTATGTCTCTGTTACTACTGTACTGTGTGCTGCCCTGCGAGTAAAACTCTGTGACTTTAGTGCTTTTACTGAACATTTCAACTCCTGTTCTTTCATCCTGATAAAATCCGTCTGTAAACTACCAGAATCCATTTCCCGGAAAAGTTTTTTCTTTCTCCCAAGCCTTTCTGCTCGGTAAAAGTATCTTAAGAGAGTGATTAGGTCTCACAACAACTGCTATGTAGTCTGTTTCTTTAGGCATCTTTTCATCACGCTTCCCCAGCTCTTCGGGTAGCCACCACCTTCTGCTCTGAGTTGCGCTAGGCAGCTGAGACCGTAAACAGCCTTCAAAGCCTTATAAATAAGAGAAAAGGGATCTTCATTAGAATCTTCAGTAGTCTTCATCGTACTCGCCATTCTTTGAACCTTGTCAAGTTGAACCCCGTCTTTGCGCTTGACTATATTGAACCACCATACAATATAAGCGTAGATAATCATAGAATGGACCACCATAGTATATTTTCAGTATATTACCCTCGGTGTCAGTCCCCATGTTCACCCAAAGGCTTCTTTACAAGCCCACAAAGCATATGTCGCCTTGTTGACTCGAATCTTAATATGGTTTTCACATCTCAGTCAAGGGTCCAGAATTACTCCCCCCTTCTCTTACATTGAAGGATCCTTCCTGACAGCGTAATGTGGGTAGTCTCCCTATTTTTCTCTTTTTTGTAAAGAATACCTCGACCTTGTCCGTATTTGTACCTATTCTCTCCTTTTAACATCATCGTTCAGTTATTCGGGAAGCTCATATCATTAGTCCCCCAGATCCTGAAAATCTTGACCAGGGCTTAGAATAACCAGGTCGGCAGCATAGACTATGTTTAATTCCTTTAAAAGGCTGTCTACTAGAAGGCTCCATAGCAAGGGTGATAAGACTCTCCATACAGACAGCTCCTAATAGAGAGTTACAATGTTAAGTTCAATACATATTAGTCTGAATTAATATTGGTTTGATCTAGCCGACCCACTAACGAGCATTTGGCCTCAAAAACCGGACAAAAAGGAGAATTGCAAACTATACAAATAATCATCGAAATTATTTTTTTTGTATACCTGAGTAACCGTACTATCATAAAAATATGATGAAGTGGCCCCTCCACGCAGCTACGCTCCGCACAGTTAATTGCAATCTAAGCTTCGTTCAATACGCACGCATTCGTTCTTGATAGATTTTTTTAGATTTGTATTTGGTGTTTGGTATTTTGTAAACTAAATATTAAAAAAAAAATTGTGATGGAATCTGAAGAACAAGGTATGTATTTAATTTTAATATATATTATTTAAAAATATAATGACTATTTAGTATTCTTATGGACCTAAAACAATATGCAACAAAATTTTCTAATTTTTTGTTTTTCTTTTTAACTAATTAGTGTTTTTGAAAATGTTCCGAGCTAGGTCGGGCTACAATTCTTTATTTATAATAAACTATAGACATTAGCCATATCATAACAGTCAAAACATTTTCCACTTTTTTCCACCTCTTAAAAAAAACCGCGTTGAGTTCCACGGATTTTTTTTTGCAATAATTTTGGTTATTTTTTACTTACATACGTATTTTTTTCCTATAGGTACAAATTTGAATCAAATTTTATTGAGGTATATCAAAAAACGCTATACATGCTTTTTGAACAAAGCACATCCAGCACACTTGAAGATAGGGTATCATTTATGGAACATAAGCTTTGGGAAATGATGAAATGTCTCCAAAACGAGTACTATACCTTAAGTCAGGATTTAAAACATTTTAATAGTGATTTGAAGAAAAGATGGATATCATCTAACTATATTGAAGAAAGATTTCTGAAAAAAAAAACTAGAAATGGCTTAATACATCAATACCGGTACATAACTGGGTCACGAATTCTACGGGACGCCCAAGGAAGCATTTCCAAGAATTACATGATCGTAGTAAACGACGAAATACAAAAGAACTCCGCGAACAGATACCTATTGAGGAGCTCACCTATGCAGCCAGCGTACGTCAACGAATGTCTGGAAATGCCGCGGCCTCTAAACTTATAATAGATGCAACTTCAACACCAACAAGAGCCAAACTTTACAGGAAGTTAATAAATACTGCTCAGAAACCGAAAGTAAAAAATTACACACCTGAACAAGCTTTGCAAATCTTTGTTCAAGGTGACTGTACAAGGAGGCAGTGGGAGTTGTTACACGATTCCAATAAGGATATATTTCCTTGCTATACTCTAATTAGAAAAGCAAAGAAACTCTGCTATCCAAAACCAGAGTTAATCCGAGTTATGGTGACGAGTGTTGAAGTTGTGCTTTAGGACCTACTTGATCACACAATAAAGAGACTTTGTTTTTATCTTGAGATAGATTTTTTATGGGAAAACGTACAATTATCCTAAGTCAACATATAAAACAATACCCATTACGTTTTTTTATTATTACTCCCCTCCCCTTCCCCACCCTAAGTCAGCGCCACTTCACTTGATTGGTAAAATAATACCAGAAATAAAATCGGAGCACCTAAAAACATGTAAAACGATACCCATTACGTTTTTTTAATATTACTCCCCTCCCCCTCTTCACCCTAAGTCAGCGCCCCTTTACCCGATTGGTAAAGTAATGCCAGAAATGAAATCGGAGCACCTAAAACATATAAAACGATAACCATTACGTTTTTTTATTATTACTCCCCTCCCCCTCCCCACTCTAAGTCAGCCCCCCATCACCCGATTAGTAAAATAATGCCAGAAATCAACTTAGCGCCTTCAAAAATCCACGGATATTGATTTTGACACGTCTAGAGTCAAAAACAACAACGTTATTAATTTTGTCCGGTTTTTGAGGCCAAA
Organism: Diaprepes abbreviatus; assembly: GCA_034092305.1. Taxonomy (NCBI): domain Eukaryota; kingdom Metazoa; phylum Arthropoda; class Insecta; order Coleoptera; family Curculionidae; genus Diaprepes; species Diaprepes abbreviatus. The sequence goes on along the minus strand of JASJET010000071.1, from coordinate 2,800,156 downwards.
TGCTCGTTAGTGCGACCGCTTGGAGTTCAGAACCTCGGCGTTTTATGGCATTGTACATTAAATCGTGAGGTGTGTTGTTAAACGCCCTCAAGATGTCAACAATAAGGCTATTCTTTTGAGTCATTATCAGTTTCACTTCTATCACTTGAAGTAATCATGATCTCTTCAGCCCAATGACAAGTAAATGCATATTCAAAAGAACATGAAGTTATCAGTTTCACTTTGTTCACTTTGATCAATTGATAATTACTCCAAAGAATATAGCCAATGGCACCTAAAGCAGGTCGTTCATTTGACAGCGCGTTTGACAAGTTCGATGCTAATTCTTGAACGAATATTTTTGTTGAATTCTTTAAATTAATTTTTAACATAGTCGTAACATTCTAGCGTCGAATTTTATTCTGGCATACGATAAGAATATTACAATTTACTTTATTTTACGTTTTTTGATTAAAGTTAATTAGTTATCAAGTAATACGGAATTTAAAGCTTCATTCGTAAGATAGTTTTTAAAATCTCCCTTTTTCTAATATTGTAGTAAAGTTACGTCAAATAATATTTGGGATAAAAAACTTTTTAAACTTTAAGGGTTTGCTTATTGGGCGAATGCACCGGGCATACAATGGTGTTACAATTATTGCTATTGACTAAATATCTCCTTTTCTAAAATACATAAGATTTTAATGATTTCAATAATTTATATCCTTTGTATACCTTCAATTATTTACAAATCAATAAGTTTCAGATGCAAATAATGTATTAAAAGTGAAATATTACATGAATTAATGATTATATTCTTATTAGAATCCAACAAAAATATCATTAAATACTAAATGGACAAATAATTTCATGGAGCTTACAAAAACGTATTTTATTTAGCCCTGTTACTAATGATAGGAGCTAAATACCTCCTTTCTTAATGTATATAAACTGCAAGACATACAACTTAATAATACAAATGTTTTTGTTTTCCTCTTTCAGCTAAATACGTCAATCATTATACTCATTCGGGGTTAAAATTGTATTTTAAGATTCATTCGCTATTCATACAAACCCCCTTATTATCTCAATACATGAACAGATCGATAGAAAGTACAACTACCCGTATTGATTAATAGAGCCAGTGAACACTTCATTGAAGCCTACATGGTCTATATAACATACACAAAGGAAGAGCCCTCGTCGCATCCTTTTTTGTTAGAAGAATAAAATGATAAAATTGCCAATAAAATAACTTTTTTATGCTTAATTTCATGACTGATTTTGAAAAAAGACTTTTTATTTTTTTTACAAGTCAAAAAGGCGAGAAAATAATTTATATACTGTTATTCGAATACACAGAAAAATGATAAGGCGATAAATAATAGTTTAACAACGTCTAGTCTTAATTATTGAGAATGGAAACACAACTAAATAACAATCTGCAACTTCTCATTCAACCACAAAACAGATTACTCACTCTATGTTACGATGGGTTGATAATAGCAATAACAACTAGTTTATAGCTCTATTATCTGATCCTCCACCATCACTATTCTGACATCGTTCTCCGATTTCAGCGCTTCATCAATTTTCCTTTTCTGGGAGCGTCTATATAGTTACCTATTTTGCAAGTCAATCTGGAATCACGTGATGCGTTACCGAATCATACTAATTTTTTCCTTACACTTCTTCTAACAATATTTTCTCAATTTTCAACTCTTCCTTTAATTTTGTATTTGCTATTCTTTTTGTTATCGATATTACACATGATCTTCTCATTGCAACCATCTCTTGATGTTAGTTTGCTTTTCTGTACTTTTACCATTTTCAAGTTTTTGTTATAGATTTAAATATTGCATTATACTCCATTTTGAATGCTTTGATAGATCTGTGCTCCAGTATATATTGTTCATTTTCTTAATTCGAGCCTAACATTACCTTTACCAATTTACAACCAACTTTTTATTGGATATAACTTAAATTACTTTCTTTTTTACCTATTTTTATATTATTTATAAAGTCTCAAGCCTTTAAAAAGCGTTTTCCTCAATCTTTCTACATTTCCTGACCCACGCTTTTCTTTTCAGCTCAAAAATCGATTTCCTTACTTGTTTCCCACATTTAAATTGTTTCTCTTTTTTGGTTGACATACATTTCAGATTCCTCTTCTATTTCTTATCATGTATGTTATGGAACCTAACATCTTACCACCGCTTTCCGGCAAAACTGGATTTAAATAGAGGTCAAAGTTTGTGGAAAGTACAAGGATGTCTAGGAAAGATCCCACTGATGAGTCCATCACCGGTATCGGAATGAAACATCCATACATTTACTAAGGTGGTCGAAAATAGATCGCTAGCTACATGTCCCTACCACCAGGGGCACTGCTAAATTGCGACATGGCGCCCGAGCAGGGACGGCGGCAGACGAGGGTCTTAACCGCCGTGGGCATTGATTAAGCTTGACCCGGAAATTGGAAGACCACCGAGGATGTCCGTTCCACTTCCTTTTCAGGCCTGTGCTTTCTAACGGCTTGGACTGTCCGACAGTTAAAGCCGGAAAGTAAATGCCTTAGGGGGGCATGTTGTGGAACCTAACATCTTATCACCGCTTTCCGGCAAAACTGGACTTAAATAGAGGTCCAAGTTTATGGAAAGTACAAGGATGTCTGGAAAAGATACCGGTGGATCCCACTGATGAGTCCACCACCGGTATCGGAACGAAACATCCATACATTTACTACGGTGGTCGAAAATAGATCACTAGCTACATGTCCCTACCACCAGGGGCTTTGCTAAATTGCGATATGTATCATTCTACAATAGTTTTTTTCATTGTTTACTTTCTAGCCCACTTAAGTTTTTTTTGCATGCCCATTATTGTCTTTAAATATTCATTTAAAAAATTATATTTCTGATCTGAAATAGTTCTTGATCTAGCCTGTTAAGTTAACAAAAAAAGTAAAAGCAAATATTGCATTGTTGCAACATGTCCCATATAAAATTTACAACTTACTTTAAATCTAGTTTGTTTAAGTAAACGAGGCAACATTGTAAAGTAAGATGCGGCTTCACTCAATCGTGTATAGACCTCTTTAACCGGGTCACGTGCCATCTCGCTTCCTGGAAAACTCCGCTGGACGGAAGCAACGTAAATGCATATTGATGGTCTTTCAGGTGCCACTTGATCGGCTTTAGGTAGGTTTTGGTTTGTATATGATACCTGAATGTTGCATATATGCAGTATATATATAAAGCCACACAAAGATTAACTTCTATGATTTTGCCAATCCTATATTTTCTTTCATTTGTACAGAATTTGCACGAAAAGTGAAGAACATTTAAAACAAAATCTTTGATTTCTGATAATTTAAACAGTTTTAGCCAAAACGTTATTTTTGTAATTTTTATGCTTATTTAAAATACTGTACTGTACTTTCGTCGGTTTTAAAATATCAAACTTCTTTGTTTTTACTATTGTAATAATTTTTCACTAAAACTTCTAAAAATTGATATCAAAAATATATTTTTAAAAGAGGTAGAAAATTTAATATAGGAACTCACTGTACATTGGTGAAAATTGATAATAAACATGGTCAAATTCAAAATAATGTTGGTTAATATTGCGATTGATCAAATCAATGGAAAATCGATATCAGTTTTATGTAATCAGTTTGTTATTTAGATGTTTTTTCTATTGCTTTTGTCAAATTAACTCAATAGATAATAGTGGTCCAAAAAGATAAAAAATAAAGCAGAATACCTAGAAGTTTTGATGAAGAGTTTTTAATTTTTACCACTGAGCGGCTTTACCATATCACCTCTCGATTCTGCCCAGTGATATACATGCTTGTATCCCTTACAAGTATTTTTTTATTGCTATAGACTTTGTTACCACAGAAACATTTATTATTTTAATCCAATGAAAAGGATTTATTATTTAAATTTTATAGTTCGTTTAAAAATAACAGCGACATCAATGACAAGATATTTTCTTAAATAATTTCCAAACCCAAAAAGAAAAACAGTTACAGAACTCGATACACTTCTTTACTGGTCTTTAGATGACAAAAAAAAACAAAGTCAAACTATTGTTAAGAATAAGTGGAAATTCTATGTTTAAAATTCATATAAATTACTGTCTTCACAGCATCAAAATATCCTATACCTTCTTAAAACTAATTTAATAAACCTTGCTTTGTTTAAAATGTAAATAATGCTATAATTTTACAATCATTACTCCGCACTTATACTCGTTTGAATTATAAGAATGTTTATGCGTTAAAATTTCCATCTATTTTAAATTGCAACTCGAAACAAATTTGAATGTTGTATCAGAGTCATAAATAGAAACTCACTAACGAGTAAAAAACTATCTTAATATTCAAATTACAAGCAAGTCATATCAATTAAAGATCCCAAGCCAGTTGTACCCTTACGTGAAGTTTCTATTGTAGTCTGTTCGCCCTGTAATTTTAAATCATATTTTACAAGGTATAACGTTTCATATACTTCTATTACTGTATTAATAGCACGTGTAAAATCTGTAAACACGCCAACGGATGTTTTGCTATTTAGTTTTTTGATTTTAATTAATAAAATAAATAATTGTGTGGAAATAGAGATCATAATAAACTGTTAGCTATTTTTATTTGTTGGTCTGTTAGTATAGTGTATGATATACTTTATTTGTATAATAGAATTTATATCCTTAAGCCACACATGAAGCTGGTTGATATTTTTTGTAAGAATAAATTCTCATTTGTTTCGTAACAAGTCTATGATTCGTAGAAAAAAGACGGAAACAGCAATAGTTAACCTGTAAATAATATAATTATACGTTGTAATTATCGGTATTAGGGTACCATAGTACCCTCTGAGTAACTGAGTAATTTTACCAACCGCATAATTGGTTTAGTTGGTAGTAGAATAATGTAAATATCTAGAAAATAATAAATACTAAAAATATGACAATACTTTCTTAGTAAATTATAAATGTTCTTCAAATATCACAATTATATTAATATTTAACATCATAATATTGGAATGAATGGATGAATGAAAAGTGTTGATACTAGATATTTGATATCTAGGTCTCTGTGGACTCTTTATATCCCACCGTGGCTGCAAGTCATTCTAAGCCGATTGGTTTTATGGCCCCAAGCAGACTCATTAATTGAATCTGTCTGACGGATTCAGGTGATAGTATTGTAGCTCCAAAATGTCTTCAGTCTGTTGATTGCTGAGAACTCCCTGAGGATATGGTCAATAGGTTCATTGTCCTTCGAGCAAAATCGGCGCATCGAGTTATCCATGTCCTATCGGTAGCCCCACCACGATTCGAAATTTACTAGAAAAGCTCTCTGATTAGTCCCCCGTTAGGTCTAGTTATATGTTCCTTAGTACACCCATTTTCAGTTTCCCTCCAGGATCCGATAAATTTACTTCCCAGTAATAGTTTTAGTTCCCTCATATGGATAAAATTGATTGAGGTCCGAATGGCTCAATTGCGGACCCTATTTTTATCAGACTTTCCTTATCAGACTATTCAGTACATCCTTGCACTCAGATACCAGTAATACAGTTAGGTTGCTACGCTTTAGTGCCAATATTGCAACTCTACTATCTGACCATATGTTTATTGTCTTATTCAGGTTTATATTCCTCTTACAGAGGTGGCCACATTGTAGAGTAAAACTCCCACTTACGTGCTCCTACCGGACACTCTATCTGAAACTGTTTCATCTTGTCGAGATCCATTTCTCGGAAGAGTTTCCTCCTTCTTTCAATCCCACTACCAGTCCCAGTTTCAAGGTGCCCTAGGCAACTGAGATGATAAACACCCTTCAAAGGCTCATTTTCTATATATAAGTAGAGAGGAGGTAAGTTCATTAAGTCCTTCAATGCTCTAGTAGGGGTAGTTCTCTTTACACTTATTATTTCCACAAGCCCTACTTTGAACTTTGTTAAGTTAGAAACACTGTTGGCGCTTGTTTGTAATACACTACAATAAAATAGCCCCTGTGTGCGCCCAAATATATCGTCGTATTAGCTTGAGACTCAATATGATCATTCCAGTTCAGTCATGAATCCAGAAATACTCCCAGGCATTTCACTGTGAAAAATCCTTCCCATCAGTGTAATTGTGAGCAGTCTTCCCTTTTTCCACCTCGACCTTGTGCAGGTTTATTAAGAGCTTTTCTAAAGACACCATTGTTACACAATCCAGAGAGCTCTCATCATCTTTCCCTCTGGGTCCCGGAAATTGCGATCAGGATATAAGGTGACCAGGTCTTTGGCCTCTATAAACCTGCCTTGTATGGGAATGTTATAAACTAACATTCTCATAACAAGGAAATAATTTCTTATAGGGATTTAAAAAATCTCTTTGAGTTTAACGAGTTGATTATTAAGAAAAAGGTCATGACTATAACTCTTAAAAGATATATTAATATTATTAACTTTCACAATAAAATAAACTTACACACTTTTATGGACCAATGTCCAGTTTCCATTTTCTGTTGAATGTTCCTATAACACTTTTAATTGACGTAGCAATTCCATTAAACAAACAAACAAAAGTTATTTAATTAAATAAAATAAAGTAAAAGAAAAGTAATTTTCCGTTATTCTTTTGCAGAAAGGTCCCCATTGTATTTAGCCCTCATTCTCAACTCAATCCGATTACTGTTCAATTTTCTTTTCCCACACGTTTTTTACCGTAAATGTGAATAAACATTCAATTCAAAACATTTAACTTTATTCGATAAACTCGGGAGACCACCCAAAATAAATTTCTTTGTTGCTTTGACTCTTTTAACGTTTTTAAATTTATTTAACTTTGTTTTCCGAATGCCACGAGACCGAATGTAAACAAACAAAAATTGATTTCGAGTTTTTTGGCTGCCAAAGTAGCGGAGAAGATGGAATGAATAAGTAAATTGAATATTGTTTTTGAATGTCAGATTTGAACGATGGTAAACTGTAATCTGTTTACTTTTGTATGACATTTGAAACATTAGAACATGACACATAACATGATTATTATAGTCATTAGAAATGATTGGTAAACTGATCTAAATGTTACCTTTATAATTTGCTTTTAAATTAGTAATAAAATTTATTACCTACGGGTCGTGTATAATATTTTATTATGCATGAGTTATTAAAATATTAAGTATTAAAAACAAATGTGTGCTGTCGGTCTTTAACATCAAACAGAAATTTTGTTTTAAATTAAATAAAATACTACCACACCATTTTTATCAAGTACTTAAATCAGACATTGCTTGTACAATATCAATTCAGGGGTATTATAGGGGTGTTGGAACCGATTTTATACTTACTTTTTACGGTAGACTTACCACTGATCAGAACAATAACTGTCGCTAACTTTGTAGATGATACGACTGTGCTGCACAAATGGCTCCGAGGAATTAACAAATTAATCTAAACATCATTGGAGATGATTTAAAAAATGAGGCACTATGGTCAATGAAACACGATTTGTATATGCTAAATTTACGATAAAAGAGGCAGTTGTCCACATATGCATCCAAATAACCATCAAACACCGCAGAGAGTGCGAAATACTTCGGGTTGCACATGCGTACGGCAGCTAGTTTTTATTTTTGGTGGTTATAGTCAAGTAAAAAATTGCCCCACGTTAAGCGCCACTTTTGTAAACAGTTAAACGGTCAAAATGACCATTAAAGCGTACTGGGCGTAAATTATCTCATTTTTTGTCGACTAAGAGTCATGAGACTAGTAAAAATAACTCAAACTACTCTTTTTTGCTTAATACAGGACACCACTTTTTAAAAAGGTTAAAAACTGAGAAAATGACTCACCGATTAGTCTTGTGTTGGAAGCTGCAATAAAACACCAAACGTCTTTAAATCATGTACATACTCCCATTAGCATTTTATCAGAAGCATATTTAAAATGTTATTAGGTCAGTATAGATAAAAATATGCAGGCAATAAAACAAAAAAAGACATCAAAAAGATTACCTTTACCTTTCTGAGAGAAAATATGTATTTTTGCACGTTTATTATTGATAAGCTACCAATATTCCCAATATTAAAAAAAAAATTCCAAGGGAAGTTTGAAAGCATAAACAGAAAGCCCCACGTTGAGCGCCACTTTTGTAACCGTTTTAATAGCCAAAGTAGCTGTTCCAAACAAAAATCGTCCAACGGCTAAATTTTAATTCTATCTGGATCATTTTGTCTTTAAATATGTGCTACTAAACGAGCTATGATAAGTTATTGTCACATTGGTGAAGTATCGATGCTTTGAAGCGACTTTATAAATATAAAAACAGTTAATTTTACTGGGTATATATGATTGTCATCGGCTTTTTGTGGTATATGTGTGAATTTTAATGTTAGTTATCGATATTCCGGTATTGTGGCAGTGATTTGTTAGAACTCGTTTGGAATGAATATTTTAAGGAAAGAATAATCTAGATTAGATTAAACTGAGTCATCCAATTTGGATCAACATACCACAGTATGGTGAACATATATTTCTATGGAATACTGGGCATTTCGTCTCTCTTTTTATATTTGCACTTATTTGTTCATATGACTCCAAATAGAACCATTCTGTATGTCATAGAAGCTGCTCGCTACTTTACTCATGATGCTTTGAGCTTAAAACTATATGAAAAAAGTTCGAATAGTTTCATTCGTTGATAAATAGCTCCTAATCTTTGGTATTACCCTTTTGTCTATACCAAACTATTGGTTAACATTGCTTTAGTTGTAAAAAATTGATCACTTAAGGCTAGTATCCTCAACGAACGATTTTTGGTCTGTATTTCGTATATTGTACTTTCGCAACCCGATTATTCGACCCCTTTAAACTCAGAAAGTTGAGTGAAATTGACATGTCTTCCACCTCTAGATATAAAAAAAAAAACATCCAAAACAAAACTTTATTGAATCTGGTTTCAACATATTAAGCATATAACACAAAACATACTAAAAGGAAAGCCAAAATTTTAGAAATGTATGTATGTATGTATGTTTTTAACGAAAATTAATAACTGATTTTCTGTGCTCCATTTTTTATGTCACTTGGTATACTAACCTACACAATTCTACAATATAACCAATAAGCACAGATTGCAATGAATTTTGAAGTACTGCGAGTAAATCCTGTAAAGCTCTAAAACTAGTGATTACCGTACAATAATGTTTACTTCAGAATCAAGGAAAAAATTAAGAAGAAAATCTTGGTGAGCCTCTTGAAATATCTTTACTTAACAGACTTGACTAACTAATTATTTCACACAAAATTGCATACCCGGCATGTTTTTACTTTGTTTCATAGATTGTTAAAAAAAACCTCAATTTTTGTTAAACATGTCGTTTAACTAACTACCACTTGTGCTGAATATCACCGCAACCAATCATACGCCACCATCTGAACGTCTGATGACGTCATAGACACAGCTCCACGCCACCTACAAAACCCCTAATAAAATATCCGAAGATTCACGAATCCATAACCGAAAATTCCCGAACCCCATATTTTATCTCTCTCAGTCACACTGTTTGATATACCTTTCTCGTTCATACCTTTAATGGTTTTTGAGATATTTCACGCACACTTTTCTCTTTTACATAACTCCGCAAAAAAGCCCAGTGGGGCAATGTTACAGGATCTTGGTGACTATTGAATAAAATATCCACGTCCAATGCATGGATAACATTGACTCAGAAACGCCCGAACTTTACAATGGTAATATGGTGGTGCGGCATATTGTTGTAACCTTATATTCCCGCCCAATTGAGGTTGTCCTTCGCGCATAAAATTAAAGTAACGATGGCTATTCAAAGATTCATTAGAAAATGGGATCCAATAGTTCTATCGTGATAAACACCACATCAAATATTTTTCTTGTTGCATCTCACCGAAACAAAATGTGTTTTGACTCATCAGAGATCGACATTTTACGTGATAACCGCAATTATAACTAAAAGTTCCACAAGGTCAATGAATAAACTAAAAGATTGGCATTTCTCATACAATATTGAAGGTAGGTATAAGATATGTTTAACAAAAATGAAAATTTTTTTGATAGCCTACCTGACAATGCAAAAATAAATATGGTATGCCGTTTAAAATAAAGTTATTTTTATTAATTTGCCATTTTTATTTGAATCCGTCATAACGAATATTAGAACTTCCTTCACAAAATTAGAGTTGGTAAAGAAAGTGTGCAGGAATTTTATCTTCTTTTCTTTAAAATTAGGTATCTCAAAAACTATTTTATTTGTAATTTAAAATTTATTGCACCCAACTATTTTGTCACCCTGTACACGGGGTGAGTGAGATGAAGATTATTCTACTGGGTAATTTAAGATCTTTTAGCTGCAAAGGAGAAAACACGCTAAAGATATTTTGTCATTAATATTATTTTGTTAGGTATTTTGTGAAATATTAAAAGACATTGTTCTGTATTACAAAGAGTTCTGTTATGTACATTACGAAGTATTAGGAGGAATTATAAGGATATTACAGATAAATTTTAACAATTATAAAATTATACAAAGCGAATTTATTATTCTATATCATGGCAATAAAAAAGAAAACAAAAATTTTTTGTAAAAATAAATTTCACGACATCTGTTTAGGTACATTTCTTGGCGACTCAAGGGAATGCATTTCGAGAACATCAGGTCATCTAAACTCGAGGCTGTGGGACGCCAACGTCACATCTGGAGAACATCTTTGATTTATTCGGCTATTTACTTGAAATGCATCATTATTGTCGACTGTGATATACTCAAAGATTGACTAAGGGCGTAACAAAAAGTAGGGAAAGAAGTTGATTTGACCTAGACAAGTATCTATTTTATAAAACAGGTATTTCATTCGCAAGTTAATTTTCAAGTAACGCTTAAAATTTTGTGGGCAAATTGCGAGGAAATGGAACCACATTACGTTTTAAATTCGAAAATTTAAAGAAGAAATGTCTAGATACATCCATAAACTGTCACAAGATCTCATGTTTAATTAATAATATATTTTTCATGTTTCCTTACACTTAACTTTGGATGGATATAAAATATTTTTATATGGTTTTCACTATACATTATATCCAAAAACTCTAGATTCAATAAATCTGCGTACATGGACTTCGTCGATATGACCAAGGCTTTTGACAGAGTACGCTTAAAGGACGTCTTAGAAATAATGAGAACAAAAGGTCTAAACCATAGGCTAATTAACCTAATATACGATATTAACATCCAGTGCAGAAGAAAAATCAGAGTAGGACATATAACAACGGAAGACATATATGTAGACACAGGAATTAGATAAGGCGATTCGTTTAGCCCCTTCATATTTAATCTAATAATAGATAAAATAATAGAAAACCTCCTCAGAACAGCTGGATATAAAATGGGAAACACATTCTTCCGTACCATCTGCTATGCGGACGATGCTGTTCTTATTGCAGACTCTGAAAATAACCTCCAAAGACTACTGCACTCTTTTAACACTAAAGCGAAAAAATTAAATATGCTCATCAACACCGAGAAGACCCAATGCTTAGTAACATCCATAGAACCAACACGGTGCAAGTTGGAAATCGACTCCAAAATTGTCGAACAGGTAAATCACTTCAAATATCTGGGAGCAGAAATAACGAGCCATGGAAACCTTTTTAACGAAGTAAGAGAGCAAACAATTAACGCCGCTAGAATTTCTGGATGCCTAAAAGAAATTGTGTGGAAAAACAAATACCTTAATACCGAAAGCAAAACTAAGATATATAAAATGGCTCTAAGACCCATCATAACATACGCGGTAGAAACAAAACCAGATACAGGCAGAACTATACCAATGATGAAAACAGTCGAAATGAAAACATAGTATACAAGGCAAAACTCTACACAACAGAATACGGAATCAAGATATCAGACAACAATGCGGGATCAGGACATAAGAAGATAGGCTAGACAATGGCGAAGAATCTGGAACAAACATATAGGGAGAATGGAGGACGGTAGATTCCTTAAAAGCGCAAAAATTAGTAGGAAAAAGATCACAGGGAAGACCACCAAAACGATGGCTAGAATGTTGGACCTCATCTTACGGGGAAGACGTGATGGCAAAGAACACGCAATTGCCTACTAGCATGGTTAACTGTGTTAGAAAGAAGAAGAAGAAGAAGAAGAAGAAGAAGAAGAAGAAGAAGAAGAAGAAGGAGAAGGAGAATAAGAAGAAGAAGAAGAAGAAGAAGAAGATATCCAGAATTGGTGACAAATGCGTTATTTAATTACTAAAAAACTTCTTACACTTCTAAAACTGTTACAGTAGGTTTATTACAAAAAACTGAAAAAATAAAAATGGTTTATTAACCTTATCCCTTTTTTACCATCACCATTAATAATACAAGGTGTCCGGTAAGTATAGTTCAAACTGAAACTCGGCAGTGTACGGGGGGCAACAAAATAATCCTAATGTTTCATACAATTTTTTTTTATGGTGCCTCATAACAATGATGTTAGGCATAAAATGAATTGTATTTTGACAGAAACTTTTAAGCAGACTTGTATGTTTTAATATTTTGGCATAAAAATTTATCAAGGAGGTCAGGAACGGACTCGCCACTAAAATTTTGACAGATGTCAGTTTTCAAATAGTTTAAACAATTACACAGCTCTACAAAATTCTGTTGTTGGGCCGCTAGGAGTCATATGCATAGTAATTTGCTGCATAAAATTCGAATCCGAATTAATCTATCACGTCAAGCTTCTGAGATATTTGAGGTTAAGTACTCGAAAAATGGGTTTGTCAGCTACTTTTGAAGTTATATATAGGATGCATAGAATTTTTTTCTAATTGCATCATTTAATACTACTCTTATCCTTCAAAATTAGCTATTGAGCGGATTTTTCTTGCAAAGCTAAGGCCATTTTAAGTTATGAAAAATATCCCAACAATATCATTAGTATTCACATTAGCCCTTTGAGGCCCACATTTTTCTACTCTATACATTTCTCTCGAAAATTTATATTTTGGGCTTTTTGGGGTCGCTGAGTAGAAATATAAAGTTAGAAAATTGAAACTTTCATGTCCGCCATGTCCAAGATGGCGGATTGAAAATAGCGCATCAAAATTTACAACGAAATAATATTGGTATCTAAAAAATTTCAATTGGGGATTTTCGGAGTCGCTAATTACGAATCTTATGTCAGAAAATAGATGTTCTTATTTTTAAGATGGTGGATTCAAAATGGCGGATCGAAATTTTTAAAAAACGATATCGGTCTCCAAAAACTTACTAACCTGTAATACATTATTTTGAAGGGTAAGAGCAGTATTAAATGATGCAACTAGAAAAAAAACAACAAAAAAATTGTGCATCTGTTACATAACCTTAAAAGTAGCCAAAAAACATTTTTCAAGTACTTAACCTCAAATATCTCAAAATCTCAACGTGATGGGCCAATTATAACCCCTGATTCGGATTTTACGAAGCAAATTACTTCGGAAATAACCCTCGGTTGCCCAACAACAATCATAACCTCATTTTTTGTAGACGTGTGTTATCTAAAAAGTACTCTACATTAGAAAGAACCATTCATTCAAATCACAATAAAAACCACCAGGCGTTGTTTCTTTTACCATGGTAACCATTGGCATGACAATATTTTACAAAAGTACCAAATTTAAATTATATAATGGAGCCCTTTTCCTATGGAGACTATGCTGACATGCATTTAATTTCTAGACAAGCGCAAAGCAACTCTCAGAAGGCAAGGAAAATTTATGCCGGGATATTTCCAAATCGAGATTTTCCGGATCGAAAGCCATTTGAAAGGGTTGATCGCAGTTTAAGAGAAAAGTATAAACAATAAACTAAAACTGAAATGTGTTTAAACCACGCTTAACAAATCTGTTTCAAGAAATCTTTTGCAGCATTGAGGTGGCGAAGGACTTTAGAAAGTGCAAAAAATCCTAAAAAAAATATTTGCTTTTACCAGCGTAAAAAAGCTTTTTATTCAAATGAGAACAACAAAATGCGAATTTCTGTGTTTTGCTGTTTTTAAATTCACGAAAATTATCAATCAGAAAACCATGCTTTTTTAGAATGGGACTCTTTTTAGTCAAGTGTTTTTTAACAAAGTGCAAATTATGGAATATGAAGATAAACGATCATTTACTAAAATTTAAAGCTTTATTCTGGTCACCCTGTTGATATCTGAAAGAAATAGTTAACATGGTTATACAGTAAAACATTTATTTTAGTCCAATTTTTTGACATTCTGACAAATCATTTAACAAATTTGTGAAAAACGACAGTTCTAAAACTATTGAAACCAAATTTTTAAAGTAGTGAAGATTAAAATTAATTTCAGAAGTTCGAATGATAAATCGTACGCCACTGGAGAGCAAAAAAACAACACAATCCACTAAAAGTAATTCAAAACTTTTCAAGTGGCCTCTAAGCGGATTTAGGGACCACAACATGACGAAATTGACTTTTGTGAGAGAATAATTTTACACGTTTTTGTCTGACCTCTTGTCCTTTATCCCTTTTAAGGACTAAAATTCATTTTGAGGGATTTATATTTAAAGGGTCTGTATGAATGAAATGCCGATAGTAACGGGTTGTGATTTAGCTATAATAATTATGCTTTGCCGTATTAATAGTTTACGTAAACTATAGACTACGGTAGATTAAGGATTACTTTATATTCTGGTCCATTTAGAAATTGATTGGATGTAAATATAATATCAGAAAAGCATAACCGACTTTTTTTTAAAACTGTTCTTAATTTTTTACAATTTGGCGAGGTTTGTCGTAGAGTAAAATACAATTTTTTAATGTTATCTACAAAAATACTAGCTACAGGTTTACTCCTAGTTTACGCGGAATTTCACATTAATTAATTACTATAAATATAAAATTAACTTTAAGTAATACAACACTAAAGATTTCAATCATGAACTTCCTCTGAATATCTACAAAAACATTTTAAGTGCAAGCAGAATCCATAGCCTACTTAAAATGAAGTAGCGATCATTTAAATAAATCAAGTCAAGGAGCACAGGCCCCTCTGCTGTCTAAATTGTAGTCCATAATAGCTATTATCTTAAGAAGGCATTATGTCCTGTTTTGTTATTTATGTTCTAAGTATAGTTCTTGATAAAATATGTTTTTAAAATAAGAGAAAACATTTTAAAATATCCAGAAAGTCACAAAGAAAAATCTTCGAAAAACTCTGTTTCCTAAAAACACAACTCTAGCAATCCAACTACAAACTTTTTGATGGAAATAACAACTTTAATAAAAATGCTCTTACAAAACTTCTATAAAAGGTTTGGAGTTTTTACGAATTTTCTAAAAGTTTGATTGGTTCATTACAGTTCAAAAAGTCTAGTAAATTCCAAGGGAAATATTTTGGAAAATATTTTATTTATTTCTAAATTATTTGTTATAAATAATAATATTAATTGGTGGCAGAAACGTTCCCAAATTTACTGTCTAATATTGTTGGGTGATCAAAAAGTAACATGCCTTAATTTTTCTAATTCCTTAAAGATGAAAATAAGATATAAATATGGTTCTTCATATTATATGACCAAATATGGGGAATCTCTTTCAGCACCATTTTATTTCATTTGTCTCTTTAGACGTAGTGTTTTTGACAAAAAGTAGATTTAGAATATCTATTCGGAGGGCTAAAGTGGCCCCGAAAATAAAAATCAATAGAAAAACAACAACACGATATAATTAAACTAAAGGACAAAGAGATTTAAGTAAAAAAAGCTATCAGATTGACTAGAGATGAAATGATTCAGATGGAGAATGCGAAAGAAATTTATGAGAAGATGAAAACAGACGCGTCTTTTACTAGAATGATGAAGAAGAAGCAAGTCTGAATAATGAATGAGATAATGGCCTTGATGATAGAAGAGAAGAAACAGAAAAGCAGAAGAAGTAGTATGAACTGAAGACGATTGATTAAACAGACTGAGAAGAAAATAAACAAGGCAAAAGAGAAGTAGTAGCGAAGAAATAATATGAATGAGAAAAAACACGACAGTTACGCAGTTCACAAATGTATAATTGAACTAAATGATTAAATTAGAAGATCACCTTCACAGATAATAGAAAAATTGTACTTCAACTCTGTACGAAGTTCTTAGAGAAGCTTCAAAGAAAAACATATGCTAGATGGAGAGGTAGATATCGTTAAAGAGTGAAGTAACTATCAAACAGCTTAATGATAGTCCCGGATAAGAGAAAGTCTACTCTGGGAATATCAAGCTTAAGAAGTAGATGATCAGGACCTCCTAACTAATTTTTCAATAGAGTCTACAATATTAGACAGATTCCGGAGCACATACACTGCTCAACATTTACTCTAATCCTAAAAATAAGGCCCAAGAGTATGCAAGAATTATAGACCCATTGGACTCATAAGTTGACCTAATCTGAACATACAAATAATGCGAACAAGAAAGAGACAGTTTGGCTTTAACAACGAACTCGAAACTAAAGAAACTTTCTGTTTACAAAGAAGCATATATTAGTGTACTGTGTAGACTAATATATGCTCTAAAAGGGTCTTTTACCAAGTAAAATATAATGCACTTACTGAATTGCAAAAGGGCATCATATTTCTTAAAAATCTCTGCTGACAACAAGTAGCAGAGATCTTGATTGAGAAGAGTCTCTCAGAAAAAAATTGTACTAACAAAGAATCGGTCAGATTTTTGTTTCCTCTCTGTAGCTCTGTTTATTTTATATTCATAAGCAAGATTCAGAATAGCATTACCAGAAAATGAGCATGGAAGGAAAAACAGTGGTAAAAACATTAATAACAGGTTCGCTGATGATCGTGTTTTAATAGTAAAATCAGATAATGGATATAAGCGCCTGTTACAACTACTATACGTCATCTGCAAAAAAAATGGTATTAAAGTAATTTTTAAGAAAACCAGACTAATATTATTAACAAAAAAAAAACCTTTTTCTGACTAAAAACTAGAATGACTTCCCTATAATTAAACTGTAAGAAACGATGACGAACACATATATGAATAAACCATACAATAATTAGCTGTATAAAATCTATATAAAGATTCAATTTTAAAAATCAAAATGAATTACAAGCTATCGAAATTCTTTGAAATCACTAAAGGTGCATCTCATACACATTCAAGATATATGTGAAGAAGGCTTTATCACTTGATAACACCATCGAGATGTCGCCTTTGTCGTCTTGTTTGCTGTTTTTGTGTTTTTTGATTTTAAACTCAGCTTTATAGGATGCAAAGGCGAGATGATGGTTTGTACCGAATGCGGTCGCCTGACGAGTCCCATATTAGGACGAAACAGTGCTGTCGCCATCTGTCGGACCCGGAGTTTTTTCATATTTTGGAGTGCTCCGCACTTTTTAACACGAGAATCATGTAGATTGACAAATTTTCACGTCCGCTTCGCCATTATTTGATTCTATTTTATTTTAAATTACACGGACAAAAACTTATCTATTTATTTATTTACTTATTTGGCTTTGAAACACGCTAAACGATGCTCTCATGGTGGGATCGTTTGGTGCGAGACGTGGCTTTGTCTGCTGAAATTAGCAGTAGGCTTGGTTGCCAGTACCGAAAAATGCGACCCCTATCATCTGGGCAGCGCGTTTCGTGAACTAGATTTTACATATTTCTGTTTTAATTCACCGTCGCGCCACCATATGGCGGTTTTTCTACTAACTTTGTTAAATCTGTGTGGTTCTTGTGTTATCAAGTGGCCCATCGAGATGTCGCCTTTGTCGTCTAGTTTGCTGTTTTTTGATTTTAAACTCAGCTTTATAGGATGCAAAGGCGAAATGATGGTTTGTACCGAATGTGGTGGCCTGACAAATCCCATATTAGGACGAAACAGCGCTGTCGCCATCTGTCGGACCCGGAGTTTTTCCATATTTTGGAGTGCTCCGCACTTTTTAACACGAGAATCATGTAGATTGACAAATTTTCACATCCGCTTCGCCATTATTTGATTCTATTTTATTTTAAATTACACGGACAAAAACTTATCTATTTATTTATTTACTTATTTGGCTTTGAAACACGCTAAACGATGCTCTCATGGTGGGATCGTTTGGTGCGACACGTGGCTTTGTCTGCTGAAATTAGCAGTAGGCTTGGTTGCCAGTACCGAAAAATGCGACCCCTATCATCTGGGCAGCGCGTTTCGTGTACTAGATTTTACATATTTCTGTTTTAATTCACCGTCGCGCCACCATATGGCGGTTTTTCTACAAACTTTGTTAAATCTGTGTGGTTCTTGTGTTATCAAGTGGCCCATCGAGATGTCGCCTTTGTCGTCTAGTTTGCTGTTTTTTGATTTTAAACTCAGCTTTATAGGATGCAAAGGCGAAATGATGGTTTGTACCGAATGTGGTGGCCTGACAAATCCCATATTAGGACGAAACAGCGCTGTCGCCATCTGTCGGACCCGGAGTTTTTCCATATTTTGGAGTGCTCCGCACTTTTTAACACGAGAATCATGTAGATTGACAAATTTTCACGTCCGCTTCGCCAATATTTGGTTCTATTTTATTTTAATTTACGCGGACAAAAACTTATCTATTTATATATATATATATATATATATATATATATATATATATATATATATATATATATATATATATATATATATATATTATAGCTACAAGAAACGTGTTATGAATGTCATCTGTCAATAAACATGAAGAAACCAAATAGTTATGCGTAAGAGATAATAAAAGTAACCTCTAAATGCGACGATTACAAATATTTAGGAATCATCCTTGATAGAACGGAAACAGACAATAAAGAAATGTGTGCAAGAATTATTAAAGCTAAAAGACTGATAGAATGCCTAAATAAGATACTGTAGAGCAAAAATATTAACAAAAAACGAAAATATAGTGCGGCTTAGATTTGGAAGTTTACAGAGAGAAATAAAAAACGAGTAGAAGCTGTAGAAATGGATACTTTGCGAAGGTCATCAGGAATATCAGAAACACAGAGAATAAGAAGCGAGGAGGATACGATCGTGAAAGATATAGAAAAAAACAATTAATCTGGTACGGGCATGTATAACGAATGGATGACTCACGACTGCCCAAACAAACCATGAATTGACATCCAGAATACTGTAAAAGAAGAGGAAGATCCAGAAGAAATTGTCTGGAAGGACTAAGTAAACAATGTGTGCCCAGTTTCAATAACAATAAAAGAACAAATAATGAATTGGTTCAACAAGTTCAGACAGTTGAAATATTGTGTAGACAAAATTTAATGTTAGAGCATAGAAATGAAACCAAGCATCGAACACGCTAGAAAAGCTTTCACAAATAATAGAACCTTCTCCAGAATCCGAAGGTCAAGATAGAAACACGTGTTACCCTGGTGAGGTACTACATATGGTCAAATCTTTTGTATGAAGCCGAAACTGGCACAACACATGACTAATAAAGAAGCTTTCCATAGAACTGATGCCGAAAGAGAGTTACACCACACTATCAAATCAAAATACGAAAAATATTGTATTATTCAATTTATAATTAAAGGAAAGGTAGGTATACTCTTAAGAAATTTTTAGGGAAGCTTTGGATGACAGAGAAGAGGGAGTAAGACTGGGTGGAGAAGTAATCAACAATATTAGATTTGCTGCTGATACGGCCATTCTTGCAGAAAGTATCGAAGATCTCCCAACATTAGTAAATCTAGTCAATGAGGCGAGCTGCCGAAGAGGCCTTAAAATCGACATCTCAAAAACAAAGTGGATGCCTGTTGGAAAGATTAATGTAGATAAATGTCAACTTTGGCTCGATGAAGAGAGGATAGAGTGTGTAAACCATTTCAGATACTTTGGCAGTTGGTTGAATGTAAATGGGGACTCAGATGAAGTGATAGTAGCTAGGATTGAAATATCGCGTAAGGCCTTTATGACATGGAAACCAGTTCTATGCAACAGGAACCTGTCAATGTATATTCGTAAGAGGGTCCTGAGATGCTATGTATGGTCTATTCTCTAAACAAACTAGAAACTTTCGAATTGTGGTGCTATCGTCGAATCCTAAAGATATCATAGGTTTCGCACACTTCCAATGGGGATGTTCTCAGAATGATGGATATAGATCGACTGCTCTTGAACATTATAAAGAGGCGGAAAACAGAATACTTCGGCCACATAATTAGAGGACCTAAATACCATCTACTTCGCCTTATAATACAAGGAAAAGTGGATGGAAAAAGATGGATAGGCCGAAAGAAGCTTTCATGGCTACGTAACATCAGGCAGTAGTGTGATTGCACGGTGGAGGAACTATTTCGCGCTGCAGCCGATAGAGAAAGATTTCAGGAAATGGTAAACATGATGACCACCAACGTCTGAATACGGACATGGCACCTAAAAAGAAGAAGGCGGAAAAAAGGAGTGGGTAAAAATAAATTGTCCTGGCTACGCAGTATTCACAACGGGAAAATGCTAGAGGAATACCCAACAGTAATCGCCAACTTTCACTCAATGAAAACGGCACAAAAAGGAGGAAAAGAATTATTCTTTTAATAAAGCTAACATTGAGTCAATTTCTTTTTAGTCACCGTTCAATTATACTCAGAATTACTCCTTGATTTAAATCAAAGCTTTATCTCAAATCTGTAATGAACCCATTACTAAATAAGGACCAGGATAAATATTTCTATTCGTAATACTTTTAAAACATTCCTAGGGCAATGACTTAAAAATATCCACGGAAGTAAAATCAGGTGATCCAGGAGGCTACTTCTCGTATATTCTTCAACAAGAAAGTGAGCGGTAAAAACCTCAATATTTCGTGTTAGTAAGCACAACGATCTTTCTACAGGCTATTTTAATTTGCTGGATCATTAGCCTACGGTTCCAATTTGTCACTCGACGTGAAAAATGTAGTGACATTCTTTAATATTACCGGGAGTAATATTTTATAAGGTGGAGATAAATGCGGATTTAATTGATGGGAGACCAAAAATAGCGTGCTTAAAAAGTCACGGGTTCAAGAGATTTATTATTGATTATATCAGGATAAATAACGAGTGTACTATATGTCCCTGTCTAGAAAGTGATACTACTGAAGACAAGAACGTAATAGTATTTAGTGTAGATAAAACATTATAAATTTTTACATGAAACAAATTTTCCAGTACTGCAAATTAAGTCAGTAAAAGAATATTCTTCTAGAAAATAAGAAAATTTGTTACAACTGGTAAATTAATGTTATTTTTAAAGGTCAGTATTTGTTATCAGGCCATAAATAGGAATTTAGCACCCAAAGTTCTTGATTTTATTAACTTAATGTTTGACTGTGCTACATATATAACACGCTTTATATATCCCTGTATTATATAAGCTCCAGATGCTACAATACTAAAGCATAATATAAACTAACTAGTTGTGAAATTAAAAGTAAACATGACTTCCGGCTCCAGTCACACTTCCTATACCGTTAACTCTGGATTTATTTAAAATTTTCCTTCGTCCGGTATATTGCTCCAGGCCATCTGCCTCATTGTGTATATTTAGGTTTTCTTTTTTAGGATAGGGCTTCCTTTTTCTGGTCGCTTTGGTTAATTTTCCGGTCCAGTTTTCTCTTCTGTGTTTGAAATAAATGTAAAAAGTAGATTAAGCCACTTATTTTTAGTAACTGGTGACAAAATGTATTCACAAAAATGTCCATTTGATTTGTGACCGCGTTATGTATTTGAAAGTAATACATATACAGGTTGTCCAAAATAAGGAAGGCCAGAATGGGAATCTTGGTAAAAGATCATATTTTATGTGGTGTTAATATTAAGACAAGAGCAAAGGTGATAAAGCTTTTTTAATGCGTTTTAAGATGTCGATTTTTTTATTTAACATTTCGTCTCCAATCTTAATCTTAATTTCTTTTGTTTGATGTTCATATTATTGTTGTTATCATCTGCATTCCGGTATTTTTTATTTATGGTTAATAGTTATTGGGTGGTAATTAAATTAAAGCTTTGACAGTGTTTTTAATATTATTGATAAGAGTGGATTTATTTCTGAACCTTTTAGTTTACTCTCTTTCAGATCATCGTGGTATAATTTTCGAATTTGATGTCGCTCGAGTTCAAAGGCAAGAATAACACTCGCATAAACTATCGATTCGTAATGGATGAGGGTCTCTTTTCTTTATATATTGCCGATGCTGAGATGGATATTGAGAATAAATGGGCAATTTCTATTAACGCCATTACTGAACAGGAAAAGCTGATTGTGATAGTCTTCTTTTCCTGCAGAGTTTAGGGTTTTCTCTACCATGAAATCTCGAACTATTCCTATGAGTTGGTTTGGTGCTGAACTGTGGGAAAATTGTTCTCAGGGTTAAAGTAATAAGATTCGGCCGAATTTGTATGGTTCTTCAATTTTCATATTTGCTATATTGAACCGATCATTTTCTGACTTCAGATTTATATTTTGCTATCCCAAAAACCCCCAATTTCCGTAGTTCATTCTAGACAACTTTTCCTGTCACATTCTTTTCGAAAAATTAATATTTTTTCACTATTCTACGAGTTTTTTTGATGACGTCATACAATGCAAATCGTCCGAAAAACCATATATTTCCACAAAAGATATCTCAGAAACGAAAAAATATTTTGAGAGGATTGAAGATGGGTTTTGAAGGCAATGGTACTTTCAGATGACACATCGTGTCAAATCGAAAAGTTTCATGCTACACTGAAACAACCTCCTATATAAGAAAAACAGCGTTATTAGCACTTTTAGGTTAGAACATCTTGAAAACAAGAGCTGATGGATCAAATTGGGATTTAAAGCATCAAAATTCTTGGAAAAAGTCTAGTCTTGTTTCTGGGTCTCATGTTAGGGGAAATTTTGTCGGCCTGTGTTATTTAAAGAAATTCAATCAGGCGGATTAAAAATTTTACAGGTCTCGATTTTAGTAGAAATTTGGTATCAAGAGGGTGTAAATTATGAATTTAAAATTATTTTTCAAAAATTCAATATGGCGGATCCAATATGGTGTCCTAACAATTCTACGTCTCTCGAAATTATCCAAAACTGGTATCTAGGGTTATTTGAGGGCGTAAGTTACGAATTTGAACTTATTTTTAAAAAATTCAATACGCTGGATTCAATATGGTGTTGGGGGCTTCTAAGAATGTAAATAACGAGTTTAAAAATTATTTAAAAAATATTCAATGTATCTGATACAATATGGCGGTATAAAAATTTTGCAATTCCGTATTTTGTCCAAAGTTCGTTCTAGGAGGTGTCGTGAGTTTAAATTTATTTATTTTTTTTTTGAATTTTAATATGTCGAATCCCAATATGGTAGGTTGAAAATTTTACCTTATTCACATTTCTTCAAAATTGGTATTAGGGAATTTTCAGATTTGTAGGATACGAATTAGTTAAAACTTTTAAATTTTTCCTATTTTGTCGAAAATTGATATCGGGGATTTTTAGGGCTTATATTTCCGGTCTTAAACGAATTTCTTCAAACTCAATGTGCAGTATAACGTATGTCGGATTAAAAAATTTACATGACTCAAGTTCTTTAAATATCAGTATTGAGGAGTTTTTGGGGACCTGGATTACTTTATTTATTTTTTAAAATTCAAAATAGCGGATTTACTATGGCAGACCAAATATTTGTTTGGTGCAATTTTATTCAAAACGGACATTTGGAGACTCCTCAGAATAAGGTTTTTTTTTTGTTTTTCTATTTCGTGTGGTTTATAACTATGGATAATGTAGGTACTTTTTTGCGACCTTGGAAATATTTTAAGGCACATTACGCATCTAGGTTAGTACTTGGTTCAAATTATTTAAGGATATCAGAACAATTTCAAAACCTAAAACCAAAAAATAAAATGTTTATACAAAATATAAAAATTAAAAAGTCAAAAATAACAATATAAATTTTTATGTGAAATTAAAATTTTTAAATTCGGCGCCATATTATTACGAAATAAAACAAATAATTACTCACATGAGATAATATAAATAAAGTTTTTCTTGATCTTTTTATTAAGTCACGTTTTGTCAGATATTAATTTGGGGTCGACTTCAAAAATTTAATTTGATTTAAAAATATATATTGTTATTTTTCGCTTTTTAGCATTTTTTTTTGAAGTTGGTTTAATTTTATATAAAAATTTTATTCTGCAATTAATTTAGGGCTCAAAATTACACAATTTATACGACCAATTACTTTGACATTTTTTAAAAATCAAAATGGTGGTTATAGTAGGGGAGCCCAAGAGGCTAAATGAGTAGTTACTCGAGCGTTGTCGGGACCTATTGGATTGTGAAGATTAGATGCTAAATTGAAAAAAAGTTTATATGATGTATGCCCAATACTGATGGGGGAAGCGAGTATACATTTTCAAAAATGTAAAAAAAAATCAGTCACAAAGACATACTCAAGCACGTCAGACATTAACAATGTATACGCGCAACCTATTTCTGATAATGGAGGGATGTTAATCTGACGGCTTGTTAGATGGGGGGGGGGGGCACACGAAGGGGTGTAAAAAATTAAAAAAAAAAACAGGTATTCGAGCGCATCGGGTATTCAGGGAGAATGTTAAGTGAACCCTTCAAGATGTCATATTGGAAAGATTTTGACGCAACTAGAACTCATAGCCGATTTTTGAAAGTGTAAAAAAAACCTGACCTTGAAATACTCGAGCGCGTCAGATTTATATACAGTCGGTTTAGCATGATGTCCTTATCGTGTAGACCTATAATCTGACAATTGTGTGGAGGAATTTTTTAAATCTAACAGTTAAAATTTTTTTTTCTTATTGCTGAACGAAATAATTTCAATGAACAGCAAATAATATATAATGTTATAGAAAAATATATGCATGTATAATTTTATCATGTATTTATGAGAAGAATGTTTAATGAAAAAAAATTTAAAAAGACGTTTAATCTTCATCATAATAAGTGGAATCGTTTTCAGATTGGGAGTTCGAATCACTTTGGTCATTTTCATCTACATCTTGCGTATTTGTAATTCACTAAACTATTTGAAAATACAATAAACAAACGTTATACATCTAAGAGCTCAAACGCGTTGTTGTGATCAGCTGGAATAACATCACCTGCACGTACTACACTTGATTGATGAAACTAACTTTTTCGGCTTGCGAAAATCGTCAGATTATATTATTTCCGTGATCCTTACATGATTTCCATTAAAATAAAAAAAAAATCAACCGCGCTCGAATATGTCCAGGCGACGTCTTTTTTTTGCAACTTTGTCACTCGCTCATTTTCTTATGTCACTCTAAAACCGTCAGAATATTGAAATGTATACTTTTCTGCATGTAATTAACTTACCTTGTCTTAATCTGACGAGCTCGAGTTACTTTAAGGATCGATCTTTTTTACTAATCTGATCGGCTGCCCTAGACGCACCCCCCTTTATTTAAGGTTCATAACAGGTTGGTAGTTCATAACAGGGTACAAACTTTCTTCCTTTATAGTATTCTGCCGAGCTTGCATAAATCCCAAAATCTCCGCTTGGGCTCCCCTACTATTAGATTTATCCAATCCATTTAGTGCCTATAAGTATCGATAGATGGATACTTATAGTCACATCAATAGATGGATATTATGATTATCCATTTGAGACAATATTTTTTAAAAAGAGTGAAATAATTTAAAAAAAAAAGGAAACCAACCTCGACAATATACTGGCAGAAGCTAAACATAACAGATGTGTAAAAAATGTATTAAAAAAGTAATATCTGTTCTCTATACTTATATTTAGATTAAAATAATAGAAATGTTAAATATAAGTTAATTAAGTGAACCACCTGTTAACATTAGTAATTCTCTGAAGATGGTTTAATCAATGAAATAAACCGAAACGTCAGAAGAAACACCTGTTAATTTCTTATAAAGTAATACTATGACGGAAACCCACAAAAGTAAACTCTAATTAATAACTGCACCGTCAACAAATAGAAACGAATGTAATAAATAAATTAATAATTTCATATTGCAATTAATTTATTCATTGTACATTTATTTCTTTACTTGCTACTTTTTTGAAGTCAAAAAACTGTAATCCTGAAAAACGACCGGAAATATCCGAAATTTCGAAAATGTAATGACGCTCGAGTAAAGCGTGAGGAACATATACATCATTAAAATTTTCCCAGTTTATAAATGTTCCAGTGTAACAAAAATACTTTAACTTTATGATTAACACGAATTTTTATAGCCATATCATTAATTTGATTTGAAGAATAATAATCTAAACCACGTAAAAAACTTCAAAGTTGCACCATTTTAATTTATATTCGTGTATCCGTTTGTCAATCAAGAGATTTTAAAATAAATTAAGAATTTAATTTAATTATCGATAAAAACCGTCTGCTCCATCGCTAAATACCTAATTGAGATATAAAAAGAGAAAGGGAGAAAGAGAGAGGCAGAGCGAAAAGAGCATTAAAAAGATATGAGTTAATACCACGTGTTCATGAGTTGATCTAAACGTTTTGATGGAAAACAGTAGCTAGGATTGTTAAAAGAGACATCAAACACTCGAAGGAAAGGTTTTTGGAAAATGCCGCTATCTTTTTTGGATGACAAGTTAATCACTTCATTCTTTTATCTTGGGACAAGAGCCCTGCTTACTTACATTATTCTTATAAGCTATTCTTGAAAAAATACCGCCTTTTAAAAAACTTTATATCGGTTCAAAGGTTTGATCGACTTACTAATACGCAAGGGATGAAAATGAGTGTATGGGGTGTCTAAAAATTAACTACGTAATGGTGTATATCTCTCCGTGAATTTTATGAATACAGTTTCATTATATTTGGCTTATTATCATTCAGTCTAGATCGAGAAATAAATATATTTAAAAATTTAAATCCAATATGAGATTTTGTTTGAATCTAACCTAAATTAATATAATGAATAGGTTGACTTGTTCTTTTGTTGGTATGTTTGCATTGGGTAAATTCGAAGAGACGACAATTCAAATAGCCAAATTCACCTGCTTGAAAAACGGATATCGAAGATGGTTCAGACTCTAGATAATAAACTCCTCTGGAACAAGCACGAAAAAGAAGTAATTAACAAGGCTACAAAAGCCTCTATGGCTTGTAAAAACTTTGCGGGAAAAAGATAGGGCACAAACCCAAAAATCTTGCAGTGGATGTACTGTGCAATAATGAGATCAACCATCACGTATGAGGCAGTGATCTGGAGTAAAAGAACCAGTCTAGCTAATACGGGAGACAACCTCTCGAAAGTTCAAAGGCTGGCCCATGCGAGGCAATGAAAACCTGCCCAATGGCCGCTGTGGAAGTAATCCTAAACTTTACATATGCTTGTAGAGAGTAGAGCGAAAAGGACAATTTATAGGATGACTAGAGATGAGGTCATAAAACGAAGGCCCAATCTCTTATCCAGAAATTAACAAATCTGGGACATGCCCCAAGATGAATGAAAAAGAAATTTAACTTTGTGAAAAACTTGGGCACAAAGTTGAGTCACAAAAGCAAATGAGACAGAAACACCATTGAAAATCTTAACAAGGAAATCAATTAGATGGTATAGAGATGGCTTTAAAACAAAGGAGGGAACAGGAACAGAAGTATATGGACCCGGCACCAGACACTACAAAAGCTTGATTAAATCACCAAATATTTTACAGGCCGAAATACATGCCATTAAGAAATGTATTCAATTCAACAATGAAAAAACTATCACGGCCAAGAGATTATCATTATGCCAGATAGTCAACCAGCCATCAATGCGTTGAGCTCTCAAGTTATCAGCTTCAACATAGTTTGGGAATGCTTAGAGGTTCTTGGAAATACACCAAATCGAAGAAGGGGGGTTACCCGCCTTGAAGCCGTCCAACATTCTAAGGTTCCCGAGGGAAATAGGACTGGAGGATCTGTTCTAGCCGATAATGTAGCTCTTACGACTTGGCAGAAGTAGGGAGTCACAATAGATCTACCAGGTCGCAGTGTACAGACTCCAATTCTATGCATATGCATACATGGTTCAGTACACGAGAAAGTCTCTTCCATATGAAGGTACTCCATTCAGATATTACTTATCAACTCCATTCACTACAAATCTTGATATATCAGTATATTCTATAGGCAAAGTTTGACCTTTGGTTTGTCATAATTTCGTCTAAAGTTAATTGCTAATTTAATTAACTGTAGAAATTCAACCTTAGTAAGTTTACGTTATATTAAATTTTAGAACCAATAAATTTAAATTATGGTGTATTAGTCTAATAATTATTTTAAAACTTAGTGTTGGTGCTAGTAATAATGGACAAAGCCAAGCTAACAAAAACTGACCAAAAATTTTGGGTGGTTAAGGTTAATTTTACCCTTTTTTATACATTATAAAAATTAAACTATGTTGTTAACTGTAATAGATAAATTTTATAGTTTATATTACGAAAGTATGTCAAGGTCAATTTAGGTTAGTTCAGATTAGTTTCAGTTTTACAAATTATCCAAAATCAAACTAAATCTGAACTAACCAAAAATTTGGTTGGTGAAGATTAATTTTTCCCCGAGACTGTATAAAAGGTTACAAAAATTAAACTATGTTGTTGATTGAGATGGAAAAATTTTATAGTTTATACCAAGAAAGTATTTTACATCTGGCAACGTGTCAAACAATATTAGTAGTTTTCACGAGTCTGATGGTCGATGGCCTTTCCGGAACGTATTTTTTATTTTTCGTTGAAAATATAAGTTTTTATAAATTTGTTCACTAAGATTTGTGCAAAAATAGTTGAAATATATTACATACGTGATATTTTACTTACCATTGAAAATAAATATGTATGTTCTGTGTTTTCTTCAAAATTAAAAGTGCCGGTGAAATGACACTTGGCGTTTTTGAGTTTTCCGGGAAACGCAGAAAAAATAAAGCCAAAATCGTGTTCTGCCACCTTGAAATACGGGGTAGTATCGCAACCCCCCTAGAAAGCTATTAATAACTTAAAAAGCTTATTCGTTTCTCATGTTATCGATAAATAGCGGCTTGATCGCAAAAGTTTAAAACCAACATATTAAAATAAATAAAATTAAATCACTTTTATAAAGTTTAGGCCCTAAAACCCCAATATTATAGAAGGTTATAGTAAAGGGTTACATAGTTATTGCACCATCTGTTATCCTATGTTTATGTAGAAGCACCAACTTTGTAAGGCATAGCGTCTGAAAATAAAGTTGTTACTATGAAACAGCCGTAAGGCCAAAATATTTGAATATATGTGATAAATAGCCTATGTATTTCGTTTATACTGCATTTTTAAAATATTATTGTTTATATATTAAGTTGAAGAATTCATTGAACTGCCATTTATTGAAGATTGTTTATTACGACTCATAATGAGTGAATTAAAAGAGGAGCATTGTAAGTTTTAATCCAAACAAACAAACAAGCACACACACCAGCAAAGTTTATAATTTAAACAAAACCACGTTAAAAATAAACATAATACATAATATGTTACTGAAAGCTTCCACAATTACATAAGTCACTATCTTTCCTGAAAAATCGTAAATATTTTTAGTTTTTTTCCCCATTAGTTCATCCGGTCTAAACTTTTTTGTCACAAATAATGCGTCATTATGTCCATTAATTCGATTGTTTGACATTATGGAGCTCCTTTGTGCTTTCATCTCGTCGTATTTAACTTAAGTAGACAATTAAAATAAGTAAAGGAAGGAAATTGGACACATCCGAATTTACTTAATTGATTCTTTTAAAGCTTTTATTTTCAAGGTATACCCTTTAATTCACTAAAATCTAACTCTGGAGCTGGTCTAATTTTAAACTTAAAATGTGCAACAATACGTCAACTAAGTATTGGACCATAAAATGATGCAGGAATAAAAAAATCGTTTTCTTATTTTCAAACAGTCATAAATGAAAAATTATGTTTATTTTTTGTAAGAAAATTTTCCTTTTTCATGTTCCAAGGCTGTATCAACAGATTTTTTATCTCTAATATTTCTATGGAAGAGTTAGCTTATTAATATATACATATTTTCGCAAATTATTGCATATTGCCAAATAAGGTATGGCTATTAATCTTAATTTCAAATTTGTGGTTGGTCTCTGTTGTTGATAAATTTTGCAGGAAATTTGATACAAAATTTGTTAGGAATAAAACAATTTTTCTATAAATTTTATCACAATTTAGATATTGTTATGAGATTAGTTGATTGTGAGGTAACTCACTCAACTTAGTGGCAACAGGATTTCCGAGAGGCAGAAATAATGGAAATCATTGACATGATATCAAAAATCACCCAGAGCAAGAAGGAAAACGAAAAATTCGAAAATATCTCTAAATGCGCGTCATTTAAAGCCCATTAATTTACATCGTAAGAGGTGTTTCCCAGTCATCAGTTAAATAAAAGCGTATTTGGCTTCTATGAGCAGAGAAAATAATAATTCTTGGTCAAAACTGGGATGACGTCAGATGAGACAAAATTAGATTTGGTGACTGATTCTCGTCGTATACACTTTCAGAGAAATAGGTCAGATTAGCTGTAGCTAAACCCCCTATCCCATTCCAAAGAGAGTGTGGTGTTTTGTGGTGAATAGTGGGAGGTGCTCGAATCCCTCTAGTTTTTTGTGAGGGGACAATGACAGAACAGCTTTATACCTAGAAAGTGCTAAATGCGTGTATTCCGTGGGTAAGGTGGTGAAACTTTTAAATTTGCTTAATGCGTCTCCAAAAGGCACATCGGCAGTACACAAAGAATATATAACCTCCGTAAGATGGTCGCCAAACTTACCAGATATAAACCTAATAAAACATGCCTGAGATATCCAAAAAAACCCAGATAGAACAAAATAATCGTCTCGTTAATTTACAAGCATTAAGAATCGCGACTGTAGAAGAGAAGCACAGAATTTCACAAGCTTATTTGGATTATCAGTTAACTGACAGAATGTCGAATAATCCAATAGCTTTTATTAATGAGGCTGGTGGCAATATAAACTATTAAGCCATAAAAATGTTTGCTTAGCTAACATTAGCAATTATTGTTATCGATGTACCTTGTTTTATTTCAAACTGATTTTGAATAGATTTTATTTTTGGGAAAACCGCGTTTTAGTTGATCAGTTATTTATCACCATATTCTGAAAAGTGGCTCTCTAGTATATTATCAAAAAACAGAAAGAAATCTACTATTTGTAATAATTATGATTATGGAATAATTTTGAACATATGTATATATAATAAATACCTGAGAATAATTCTGGAGTCACGATTGAGATGGAATGATCGTATTGAGACGGGAACTAAGAAATCCATGTGCCATCAGGGCTTGTAAACGAACTTTTGGGTGCACATGGGGGTTGACACTTAAAGTGCTGTTTTCAATATACACCATGGTGATCCGCCCCATGATAATGTACGCCGCTATTGTATGTTAGCGTAGTACAACAAAGCGCAAACACATTCTTCAACTTGTCTAAGTTTAAAGAATGGCTTGTGTGGGAAAATTGAGTGCGATGAGGACTGCTCCCACCAGGGCTCTTGAAGCCCTAGTAAACCAGCCTCCTTTTCACTTAAACATAGAGAACGAGACCGTGAAGACTGTTTATCGTCTCAGTTGCCTAGAACATCTCGGAATTGGAACCGACAAGAACAGGTGTCTGTAAAAACGCGGTGGAGAGGTGTCTATCACTCCCCATGTGGAAAGATTACATCACGCCACTTTTAAAACCCAACCTCCCCCTGGAGATATTTCTGCCAAGTAGAGAGGACTGGGAAAAGGAGCAAAATCTTCCGAGAAATGGATCCTGGTGGTATATTGATGCATCTCGACAAGATGAAAGAGCTGGAGCCAGAGTATTCGGCAGGAGCACGGGAGTCAGAGAGTACTACCCTCTAGAACAACGTGCGACAATCTTCACAGCGGAAATGTATGCTATTCTGCAGTATGCCCATCTCTGTGAGAGTAATATAGACAGAAATAGGGTAATAAATATATGCTCAGACAGTAAGACTGCGATATTAGCTCTGAAGTCCACTGTCGTAACTTGGCGACTGGTGCCTAAGTGCAAGGACGTACTAAATGATATGATAAGGAACGGCTGCACAGTCAGATTCGTATGGATCCTGGGTCACTCGGGCGTACGAGGGAATGAGGAAGCAGACCGTCTGGCAAAGTTGAGTTCAGCGACTGAACCGTATGGACCCCAACCAATACTACCTGTCCCAATTGCTATTGGCAAAAGTGAATTAAATTCGTTCTGGAAAGGAAATTTATTGAATCGTGGAGGGGAGTTCCTGGAATGAGGTGTGGTAAGGAACATCTAACTGGACCTAGCACACGGCGAACTAAGGAGCTTCTCTCATTGGGAAGGAAAGAGCTGCGAATTGTGGTGGGATTATTGGCATCACATTGTCACCTCGGGGACTATCTTCATAGAATCGGTATCGAAGACGACCCGACGTGTAGATGATGTTTGAAGGAGGATGAAACTGTTGAGTGTGGCCAGCACTCAACGGACCGAGACAGAGATATTTCGGAGATACAATTTTGTTACCGGAAACAGTTAGGCAAGTTCAACTAACGAGGCTGCTTGGATTCGCAAAGGCGATCGGCCTCGAATGCCCTCCAGCTATGGTGGGATGTAAAGGGCCCAATAAGTATCACTACCCCTTTTTTATTTATTAATTCATTCATATATATACAAGACAAATTATAACAATAACATAGTAGAACCCCTGATCGAAGTTCCTAATGACCTCTTAGAGATCTAACCTCAATTCTATCTTGAAATAGCTCAGAGTTGCAGCGAAAACCTTGGCGATAGGTAGGTGTGAATTTTATACTTTAATTCGCTTTGCATCTTAAAATAAAAAATATATCAGGCACAATTTCAATATATCCCTTGAAATTTGTTCAAAATTGCAATTGTATGAAAAAAGTCTGCCTTTATACAACTCCCAACTTGGCTATGCAAAAGAAAAAAAATCTTTTAATCTAATTTTTAACTTCTTCCCTAAAAAGAAAAATATAAAATTTTTTGGTAAGCTAGGTTTATAACAGAACTAAATTTTCAGTAGATAGTATGTGCAGTTTCTCAAACAGTTGTGGCACATTTTGTACTTATTTGATATGAAATGCAAATTAGTACGAAGATAGTTTTAGTATTTTTCTTATAAATTGGTTAATTTCTAATTTAACTATATACAATATATGATATGAAATTAAAATAAATAATAAAAAATATTACTAATGAAATATTATAGGACGAATTCGTTTGTGCCCAAAAAAACCTGAAACTCTGGATCGACGTAAGTCATTTGTTTCCGTGCACCTAAAACAGGAAATCAGCGTCTCGGCTTGCCTGGACTTTATTTACGACGGAAATCACATGGAAATTAGGAAAAATCTTTTTGAAATTTGTCAATTACCGTTGGAAGATTAGTCTGGTAAATTACAGGTCATGTCAGAAAAGAGAGAGAGAGAGAGGGAGGGGGGGGGGGGGGGGGAATTTAACACATACAAAAATATTTTCAAATAAAAATGAAGAGTTAAAATTGACAGAAAAATTTTAGTTAGTTTACAAATAATTTTGCTCAAATTTCGTTTCCAAATTATTTTTTTTTGCAGATCCTAACTTAGGAATTATTTCAAAAAATTTGTTATTATGAGCAATATTTAAACGTATTTTCCAATTATTTTTTATTACAAATGACCTATATTTGAAGTTGTTATAGTAAAATTTCATTTAGAGTCCATCCATCTGTCTGTATTAACTCAAATCAAGGTTACCTTCCGTAGATGAAAAGCTGGGATACTTAAATCCTATAAAAATTACAAAAATTTTGTGTGTAAATTTATATTTTGAATTACATCAAGATTATATAAGAAAAAAAAATTGGAACTATATATTCTTGTAGTAAAAAACGTATAATTGTTTAGTACAATTAAAGTGTCTGGATCTCAGGTATAACGAGTTCAAATGTTAAACTGGCGCCCGGAGCTAAATAGTTTCCAACTCAGTTAATTTCCAGCAGGGGAGTTTTCATTTTAATCAATATTTAACTCGTCTAGTTGCAACGGGAGAGAAGTGTTGAAAATGAGATTTTGAAGGTAATTTTTAGAAAGGTTTTTAAATAATAGTAAGAATATTGTGGAATAAGCAGTATTTTTAATAATTTGTGCTAAAAAGAGGAGTTTCTTACATTACTTATAAAATTAAAGCAACGAGGTGCATTCTAAAATTCATAAAAATTTTACATCTCTAAACAATACGGTAAAATTAAATTTCGCAGAAGGTTTTACAAGAATGTACGAGCGAAGTTTACATATTTTGGTGGAATTGGGAGAAAATATCGGGTCAATGATTCCTAATCAAATCGTTTTTTGGCTAGATTATTTTGTATTTTAAAATATGACTTTAAGGTAAACATATTGTCTAACACATAACGAACATCGCGTCTGAAGAACTATCCTATATAATAATAGAATAAGTAAAATATGCCTTATACCCGTTAAAAAACTGACCATGACCGGAAAAAGCTGGCATAATACCTAAACATATATTATTAAAGCAAAGAAAGGACTAATCTGCTTATTTCATAAATACCTTCCTGCAACAGATATTCTAAATGATTGGAATAATGATGTAATTATACTATTTCATAAAAAAGGTGATAGATCAAAAACAGGCAACTACAGGCCAACTAGCATCCTGTTTTATCTCTATAAACTGTTAACAGGAGTGATAATTAATAGAATAAATCATCAACCCCGAATATACAATTTCAGACCAGGTTATTGCATCTTACAAACTTTCAAGGCACTAAAAATGAGTAAAAGATGTATGTATGTGAGTAGAATTGGGGCTCTGTACACTGCGACCTGGACGATCTGTTGTGCTCTCCTACTGCTGCCCAGTTGAAAGAGTTGTCTTATCGGCTAGAGCAGGTCCTCTTATTCCTATTTCTCCCAGGAATCTTAGGATATTGGACGGCATGAAGGTGGGTAACTCTCTTTCTTCGATTTGATGTGTTCCCAAGGACCGCATCCTAGGGTTTTCTAGAGCGCTGTACTCTATAAGGATATGAATAGAATTCTTGTCCTCCTCCTCACGGAATCTGCACTCTTCTCTTTCTACCAGTCCGAGTTTCTTGAGGTGTCCCTTCAGGTGACAGTGCCCCGTGAGGACCCCTGTCAGAACTCTGAGTTGGTTTTTATTCAAGCTTCTTTGAATCCTTTCTGGTCGTAGTTCCCCAGAAATATCTTCGCTTGTCTCAGTCCTTGCAGCTCCGACCAATCTCCTGCTTTCTTTTTCTATCTTTAGTTCTTCTAGCACTACGCTGCTACTGATTCTACAGAAAGGTTCTGGCTCCAGAAATGGTATCTCAACCCCTTTCCTCGCCAACCTGTCTGCTATGTCATTCTCCTCTATCCCGGTATGTCCTGGTACCAACATGAGGGTGACTTTATTATTCTTACTCAAATCATTTAGTTTCTCTAGACATTTCCAGACCATCTTGGAATTGATAACTTTATAGCTCATCGCACTGATGACTGCTTGACTATCCGACATGATGATAATCTCTTAGCCATGATAGTTTTTCCTCTTGTTAAATTGAATACATATCCTAATGGCATGTATTTTGCCTGGAAAATGCTTGGTGACTTACCCAAGCTTCGGTAGTGTTTGGTCCGGGCCCATACACTCTTCCAGTTTCCTCCGTTGTTTTGGAGCCATTTTTATAACATATAATGAATTTCTTGCTGAGTTTTTAATGGTGTTTCTGTCCCATTCGCTATTACTACTCAACTTTGTGCTGAAGTTTTTCACCAAGTTGAATTTCTTTTTCATTTCATCATGGGACATGTCGCAGATTTGTTGATTTCTGGATAAGAGATTGGGCCTTCGTTTTATGACCTCATCTCTCATCATTCTATAAATCGCCCTCTTCGCCATGTTTTCTAGAAATATATGTAGAGATGTGAGGTTTAGGATTATTTCCATGACGGTTGTTGGGCAGATTTTCGTTGTCCCAGGTATACACGCACAGGCCAGTCTTAGAACTTTCGAGAGCTTACCTCTCGTATCAGTCAGACTGGTTCTTTTGCTCCACTGCAGGATTTTTGGGTTTGTACCTCATCTTTTTCCAACAAAGTTTCTACAGACCATCAAGGCTTTTGTAGCCTTGTTGATTACTTCTTTTTCATGCTTATTCCAGAAGAGTTTGTTATCTAGGATCAGGTCTAGATATTTAACCTCTGACTTTCACTCAGTAACATTCCCATCCATTGTGATGGTTTGCAGACTGAAAGTTCTTTTCCTTGTAAAGGCTACTAGGGTAGTTTTGGTGGGATCTATGTTTAGTTCTATCATCTGGCACCATTCTCTTGTGTATTCAAGCCCTCATTGAACTATGTTACACAGGGGTAAAAAATACAGCGTATAGTAATAAAGTTCGTAGACAATTGAACAGAGGGCCTTTATAAATGAGATAAAAGGCTGGAAAATAGATGACAAATACATCCGACTACTCAAGAATATCCAAAAAAAAAATAAGCTTTTGTATTAAAGTGTACAGTAAATTTTGCAATGGGAGTGAGGCAGGGAGATACAATTTTTCAGAAACTGTTTACTCTTACTTTAAAGAATACTTTTTGAAAACTGCCTTGGAAAATAAAGGGATAAAAAAAGATGGCCACAAAAGTGTACTATCTGTGATCCACAGACCACATAGTCCTTATATGAAACAATGTAGATGAAATGCTGAAAATTATAGAGCTAAAAATAAGCTACCAGGTGTCAAAAAGCCACCAGATCCTAGTAAAGCAAGTGTCAAGTAATATATATCTGGGACTTTAAATCACCCTGGGTTGAGTCAAACAAAGGATTGAAACAGACAAATGAATTGCCCAACCTAGAGCTGCTTTTAGCAATTTAAATACCACATTCCGAAGCCGAAGTATGGCTTTTAATAAATGTATCCTGTCAGAATTTACATATAGGATGGAAACATCAATACTGGCAATATGAGCAATAGAAAATCAAAATAACACAGAAGAAAACGGAACAGATAATGCTAGGTATAACTTGATGGAAAATAAAAGAATAAATGATAAAATAGAGTAAAGTAAATTACATCATTAGTAACATCCATGAATTCAAGATGGGTGTAGCACGTTACCAGAATGACAGATGAATAGAAGAACTGGAAACCAAGAGAGATTACGAAGACGGTCACCAACAAGATGGGTGACGAAATATGATAATTTTCAGATATTATTGAATGAAAACATCACAAGACAGACGGATTTGGATGAGAATATTTCGTGTAATTATTGTGTAATGCAAAAAAACTTGAATAATTTAACTACCAATATTCCTACTTCAAAGTAATTTTTTGTAGTTTAAAAGTTAGGTTTACACTTCACCCACAAACTTCTCTATATTATCATTGTGTTAACTATAAAGTACGTTTAATAAATTACCATAAAATGTTTATTCATAAACATGTATTTAGAATAAGTATGGAGTATTTATTGAAATAAAAATTTACTTTTTAGAAACAAAAATTATTTTTTCCATGCACTCTTACAAAAGAGTGTAATTTTTTATTTATTTCTATTTTTAAAAATAACCATTTTCTTTCTTCACAAATCTTAAACACTCAATAAATCATCATAAGTCACTAAACCTATCATCCCGAATCCGAGGGGCTTACAGCTCTTTAGAAATATATTTTGATTACACATCATATTTCCAAGATATATGACGGCAGGCACACGAGCCAGTCCTAAAATATCCCGAAAATCCTTTTTTCCTCTCACTGGAACAAATTTGTGAATTAGGAAAACGATACTCAGATTAGCATTAATGCGACTACGTAAATTTTTTAATTATCAGTTTTGTAGTTCAAGCACGTTCTATTTAATCTGTTATAAAACCTTTATGAACTAATGATATATTGTTAGTTCGAAAAATTTGTAGGTATTATAGATATAATTTAGTTATTTTTATTATTAATTTTAATTCGATGTAACCTAAACTTGAATTATTACGCAATTTTAGCGATATTGAATATCCTACCTAAAACATTATTTAGAAGAAGGGACACAAGTTCTCTGTTCATAGAAAATTTACAAAAACTAGAAACTTGCACGCGGATTTTTTTATTAATATTTGTTAGGAATAAATGGAAATTAATAAGTCCTGATGAATTTAAACAATTATGAATTCATTTTTTTTCTTTTGGAACAGAACTTGGCAGCCAGATTGCAATTATTTGGTTACCAAGACAAAACACAATATTGAAAAACTGAACTTCTCCACATTAATATTTTTGGTGTAATATCATTACTTTTTTCAAAGTTTTATTTATGATGTTCTTTTTTAAATATTTTTTCTATATTTTATTAGTTGATTTTTTTGCAAACGAATTCTTTTATTTTATAAATTTTGGCAAGTTTTTTTCTAGAATCTTATCGAAAAAGTTTTTTTAATTTATACTACATTCTAACAGAAAACTTAATAGAGACAAAGACAATGGTGAAACTAAATTTTTCTAGTAATAATTTCATGAGATAAAAATTGAAATATTCAGATTTTTTCCTTTACTTGTTACATTAAGCATAAATTTGTACCAAGTATCAATATTTTGGGTTCTGAAGATAATTTTACATCTATTTAGACTAGATCTGATGGCATACAAGCGCTACTAGTGCTATCTGACTATTGGAAAAGTAACGATGGTCTCGGCCCTGTTAGGTCGTCTTAGACTTTCCCGAAGATAGAAATCAAGTAATAACTAATATTATGTCGGAGAGTGGCATGAGATCGGGTGTTTTGAGGTTAGGTCTTAACTTCCAGTCAGACTGAATAATGTAGAATTAGTTGAAGTAGCAGATTTTTGGCATCATCTCCAATAATTAATTTGTGATTATGTCTTTGACAATAGTATATCCGGGCGTACTTATAGTGTACCAGACCTTATTTTGTTTCAGCCTGTATGCACTATCTTCGGCTTAACCTTGATTATTATTTCAAAGAGAGAACATTTAATAGTTTCTTCAGCTGCTATCGATGTGCTTCGTATACCACACGTAATGTTCAGGTAAGCCAATCTCACGAACTTTAGATAGACATTTACAGCCAGATGCACTAAGAAGCTGTAAGATTAAAACCCGATCTAGTTGCCATGAAATCTAAATCTTCCAATCGGTCAGTTTTGTTCAACTTATAATATCTTCATAATTTATATTACATATGTCAACAAATAAATGCGTATATATGGCTATTAAAGATAAATAGCCTGCGATAAAGCTTTGCTCTATATAAGGGAAATAGTTGTATACAGAAAATAATTAAAATTCTCCATTGCCCGTTCAGTAATAAAATAAAATGATTTTCTTATGCTCGTATTTTAGATTTTAAAACTTGTTTGACTTATTGTCGCTCTTGTTTGTTTAAGCCCTCTGCTATCAATTTAGGACGGTTTTAAAATTAAACCATGTTAGTGAATCCGGTTGTTTCTAGGTATCAGCTGGTGGAAGGATGATCAGAACGGTGGTGATCATTCATGATTTCTTAGGCTTTAATTTTTTTTTGAACAAAAATTAATTTTTATTAAACAACTAAGGTGTGAAAAAACATTTTTGAGTGGTGGAAAAAGCTATTGTTTTTTAGAAAAAAAGTTCTAAGCAAAAGCCATGTGCCTTGAAAATATCTACAATATTAAAAAAAAAAACATCAAAATCGAATTATTTGTTCATTAGTTATTGTAAAAAAAAATGCCAAAATGGATGTTTTTTCAATTGTAAATAAACAATAGAAAAATATATTGCATATACTGCATATTGCAGTAAAAGAAACCTCTTGTGGCATAAAATAAGCAGGCAAAATATCAAGTAAGAATATTCATTGAAAATTGTTGTGAAAATAGTTTAAAGTTGCAGCTTTTTCGAGAGTCAGTATGGTTGCGCGCGGGCGAAAACGAGACTCTGGCGCTTCAAATCTTGGTGAAACTTGAACAATGAAATATATATTTTTCTGAAAAAAAAAATTAAGTCTAACAATAAACAAATTATTATATTTTAATGTATTTTTTTGTATAATTAATCTAATAACGATATTTTTAACATGAGTGGTGCATTTGAAATTGTGAAACTTCATTGACATCACAAGATGCTAT
This sequence comes from Diaprepes abbreviatus, assembly GCA_034092305.1. NCBI lineage: Eukaryota > Metazoa > Arthropoda > Insecta > Coleoptera > Curculionidae > Diaprepes > Diaprepes abbreviatus. The sequence continues at coordinate 2,759,910 of JASJET010000071.1, read as the reverse complement.
ACAACCTATTTATACAATCGATAATTTAATTTGCAAATGTAAGAAAGGCTATTAAAAAATACTTGCTGGAAAAATGGCTTACATTGTTCAGCGTTTTGTTCCGCTTGTAATGGAGAAACATGTTCGAATGTCGAAGAAATGGATGTAAATATCGATATGTCTGATGGCGTTGTAAGTGATAATCCAGTCATGGCCACCGATTCATCATTCAAGATGATTGAAGATTATTGCGATATTACTTCAAACGACGATGAAAATGATATCGAAGAAGATGATAATAATGATTAGGATCAAAAATAATGATGATGATGATGATAATAATGATAATGATGATGATAAATAAGAAACGATAAGTCTTTTGGAAATGAGGTTATCTTGATCTCCAAGGAACGGAGAATCGAATTTATACTGGATATAGAATTACTCGAAAAATATTAATGCCGTAAAAAATGTTGTATATAAAAAATGTCTATCTCAATAAAATATACAGAAAAGTATTCATGTCTTTTTTTTTGTAAAATCAACTATCTGATGGAAAATGACTGTCGCAATTTGTTTCATGTTAAATCTCGATAAGTATTAATGGTATATTAAAAATTAATCTAATTTTCAATATTTCTAATCAATAGTATATTATTGGTTGTCAATAAATTTTCACAATTTCAAATGCACTGTGTTAACAATATCATTAAACGATTATTATGCATAAAATATATTAAAATGCAACAATTTGTTTATTGCTAAGCTTAAAAATATTTTTTTCACAAAAAATGTATACCATTGTTTGTATTTCATCGAGATATAACAAGTTATAAAAAAATGAGAGAGAGATAATCCAAATCTTTCTGGCGAAACGAATTTCAAGCGTCAAATTCTCGTTTTCGCCCCCGCGCTGCGGCATCCCTACACCCACACTGACTCTCGGAAAAGCTGCAACTTTAAACTAGTCGTAGAGACTTTTTTTTCTGATTCGCGCAAAAATATCAGCAATCACGTTCAGTTATCGGAATTTCGATATCGTTGTTTTGTCGAAGCGGTATTCTATTTGTTTATAATAAACAATGAACGCTAACTTTGTTAATGTATTAAAATTTAAAATTTCGTTCTTTTTTGATATTACTAGTATATGCCTCGTAATTTGATTTGCACAGCCGCAAATCGCCGTAAGACCTCCCGATCGCTGAGAATAAACAATTTAATAAAATTCGAAAAGTTATAAACAAATTCACTGTGCAAGAAACTTTGAGATTTTGTTTGCTTATTTTATGTCACAAGAGGCTTCTTTTGTGACAGTATGAAATGAATGCATTATGTTTTTCTATTGTTTATTAACAATTGAATTAAGAGCTATTTTAGTATGTTTTTTGCATTCATTAATGAGCAAAGAAACCGATTTTGATGTTTCTTTTTATTTTGTAGATATTTTTAAGGTGCATAACTTTTGTTTGGAACTTTTTTTCTAAACAAAAACATATCTTTTTCTACAACTCAAAAAACTGTTTTTTCATGTCTTAATTGTTTAATAAAAATTTTTGCCAAAAAAAAAAATTGAAGTCTAAGAAACCATGAATTACCACCATCATTGTGAAAATCCTCCCGCGGGCTGATATCTAGAAACACTAAATTTTTTCCATTTTTAATTCGATTGGCCTATGATTAGAACCAGTGAACAATGTGTAGTCCTAATTTTTTGCTCACCATCCTTTTTGATGCCATTGTGATCGTTTTACATTTGTTAAAGTTTTTGCCAATGTAAGTTCCCGGTAAGCTTTGTATACATAACCTCCTGCATCAACTGCAATTGTGTAACATTGAGAGTTACTTTGAATTCATCAAGTTTTCTTCTTTTAAAGACTTCTATAAGTTACTAGGTTAATTGCAAATAAAAGTTTCCAACTTATTTTGTACTTCTATGTGTATTTATTTATTTTTATTAATTTACTGCATTCTCTTCAGTTTCAATTAATATGTAGATTATTTAAAGTGGATATGAGAAGTTCAGATAAATTGAGAAAGGCGATGGTTAAAAAAGAAAATAAAATTTTCTAACCAATAATCTTGTGTTTGTTGTTTCAGTTTTTCAATCTCCCAAAGGAGATAGTTTCCAAAATACAGAGTGTAAAAATTATATTTTTTTTTATACTTTTTCGTAAATATTAAACTTAATAATAACTTGATTTACACTGAATTTAAGATTTTGGGGTTTTTAGGATGAAAAATCAAAGCCGCCCACATGCAAAACTTCATAACTTTTTGATATACTTTATCCAAAAAGGTTATATCTAGTAGGTATAGCTTAGTTTCTAATTTAAATGTCATATCGCGTACTGAGACTCGTCGTAGCTCCGTTCATACTTTATCCAGCCTTAAGACTGGGCCAAGAAATTTGGACCGTGTTTAAGAGCCAACAGATGAATTAAATAGCAGTTAGCTGAGAATCAAAATTATCGTCATTAATTACAAAAGAGGATTGTCAAACGATTCATTCTGACAAACCTTTATAGTTTAATTTTAAAATTTATCGTGTTCGAAATTTACGCAACCCAGAAATGACCGCTGTGGTATGAGTTGTCAAATAAGCATTTTGTCAGACCTTTTAGAGACACTCCGTATCTATATATGTGCGGTGTTTGAAGGGAGACCAATCAGACATTCGATAATTCATTATACACAATATGTCTGAAAAGTTTCCGAACTAAGTGTAGAAATATCCTTGATACAAGTGGCGCCATCTCTCGTTCAACCAAAAAAAGCAAGTAGTACAAAGCCTAACAAGTATTTATATATAAAATTTTAGCGCTGTGGGTACTTTATATGAAGTCGAGAAATGAAACAAAGAATCACCATTGATTTTTGAGTTCGGCTTAACAAATCTTTCATATAAACTTTTTCTATGATTTAAGAAACATTTAATGATCAAGCTCTATCTCGCATTACTATATATATATATATATATATATATATATATATATATATATATATATATATATATATATATATATATATATATATGGTGAAAGACCTTTAAAGACCAATGAAAGCGCAATAGCAAAAATCTTAAGTTAAGACGATGCTCATCAAATTTTCCGACTCGAAGAGCTTCATTTACCATCAACTCGTTCCGATCGGGCAAACTGCAAATTCTACAAATTCTATCTGGAGGTAATCAAGCCCTTGGTACATCGCATCCATCGAATTTAGCTCGAATATCGCGCCGTCGCACGTTGCAACACTATTGAAGCATTATTAAGCCACAAAAAATCAGATCACCGTCTTATCCTCGCTGCCCTATTCACCTGATTCCGCTCCAGCAGACTATTTTTTATTTCTAAAACTCAAGACGAAGGTGAAAGGCTACTTTTACAATGATATTCCGGCGATTCAAAGATATTGTACCGAGCAGGTAAAGGTGATTCTAGGAAATTATTTCTCCAGAGCCTTTGAACAACTTTACGAGTGTTGCAACTAGCGAAGGATTTTAAGCAGAAGGCTGATGTGAACAAATTCATTTATCTTTTATGATGTGTTCTCATTTAACTTAGTTCGGGAACTTTACAGAGATACTGTGTATGTAGAGCTAAGCATGAAGGAGAGTACAATTTATTGAGGTAGTTTATACTAAAAATAGTAATGGAATCCAGTTGACCCAGTGTTGAGATGCCCAACGTTTGGCAACCTCTCCTTTGACAAGTTAAGTTCATAAACTTAAGACAAAACCTCATTTTATACTTGATTAAGATTAGATTTACAACGTAATCCAAACGTTGTACAAACGATAAAAATTTAAGAAAATGCAAGACTTGCTGCCTTTTAGTCAATATATAATATAACATGGTATTTTATCCATGAACCATTCTACTTGAAACAAAAATGTCATGCTTTAAAATTTCCAGTTTTAATTACAATAGAAAGTATAAAATAACAGTTTAGTATTACGAAATTGTGCTCCCAACTACAAAAACAGGTCAAAATAAAAAGTGTTGTATTTCATACAGTATCCTTAATAGAAAAATAAAGTCTAAAAGTGTCGATAACAAGGCACAGGCGCCCACAAAAAGATAGAATTTCACTTTTAATGATTTCCACTGAAAAAGTCTTTATTAAAGCTCCCGAGTCTCATAAATATCAATTTTAAATCGTTTTTTAAACCTTTTATAGGACAAGATGTTTCGTAAAAGCTCAAATTTAATTATTTGATGTTTTAAATAAAGTAAGAAACAAATCTGGAAGAAAGAGTCAGAGTAAAACGAGATATAAGGGTTTTAGCGTTTATGTGTTCATTAGATCTCATTTTAAGTTATTAATAAAGTTCCGTAAAAGAGTTCATAATAGTTAAAATTGAGTAACAACTATAAAATAAACTTCAAAAAAAAAAACATTTTTAAATTATTTACTCATAAACTAACCGCCAATATAGAAATTTCAACCCTCCTAAGATAGTTTGTCATAATGGAAATAATTTTTTATAAGATACATAACTCCTCCCCACTTAATTTGACTTCGATGATGTATATGTCATATGTCAAAACTAACTTTAGAGATCAGTAATATAAAAAATTAATATCTTATTAATTAAATGTTTTATAAAAGTTTCGAAAAGGAAAAAGGCAAAAATTTGCAGGTGTAGAACACCAAACCGGCATTTAATTAATCACATTCCAAGACAGTTCAAAAACTTACCTTAAAATAAGAAGAAAACTATCTAAAGCAGCTTCAATAAAGCCATTCAAATTAAATCAAGCTATAGTCTCTTTCTGTATCCACCAGATTCCCGGTATTTAAGACCTATTGACACAATATAAAACCGAACCTAATACTGAAGACATACATAATTGATAATGCAAAAACTTGCTAAAGAAAAACAATTGCCGCTCGCCTGCCAACAGTGGGGATATTTGGCGTCAGTGTATGGAGTTTAGGACGTGATCATTTTTATAATATTTTATTGTCGCCATTAGGTACGGATATCCTAAAGAAGAAGTCGATATTAAAGGAATAATATTGATATACATAGTGTTATTTAGCCGTTACTGGCTCGTTAACGTTATTTTTACCGTTGCAACGATCTTGTTTCCGGTAATTTTAGATCAAAACTCAACTGATATTGTTAATTAAATTTCTAGAATCTATTGAAATTCTATACAGCCAGGTGACTTATTACTTTATTAAAGGGTTAATTAATTAGAGTTTGATCTAGTTATTCAAATAATATCCTGCCGACACATTACGGGATGTGGATTTACGTAGACTCTAAAATTATTTATTTTTACTGATTTTCTACAGTTCCGTATTTACAGATGTTTGTTTTGCACTTCTAATGATTTACAGTTCGATATCAAGTTCTACAAGTAAATATTCTGCTTACTCATTAGGGAATGCGGATTTTAAATACGTAATTGTTTTATATGAATTTCGCTTCTAGATCAGTATAGCTCCACTAACAAGATAAAAAATAAGAAAAATATTTAGCTGGCCTCATGAAACCACATGTGGGGAAAGCCGCATCTTACAAGAAAAACTTGAAGTAGTTCTTAAAAATTCTCTACTTCGCATGATTGTAGATAAAGCATTTGACCAGATCGCCTAAAGAGGGGGTTTCCCAACTCATGTTATCGACCTCAGCAATTTTCCCAATATCGCATATTTCTTATTTGACGACCAGATGTACAGACAGGTGCTGTTGCAAATATATTTGTGATCCATTTCGAAACCAAACCTCTTGAAGAATCTCACCTAAAATTGTGTTGCTATCTGGATGATGAATTTGTAATATCACCCCATGATAAATAACAGCTCAACTGCTTCAAATGACATTTTACTATGACACCTGGGAAAAACAATTAGCTCCCATTCGCAGATGTTCAAGTAGTCACAACAATGGATTGACACTTGCAACATATAGTATATCGAAAACTATCCCCCATAGACAGAAAACTCGTTGCTGATTCTCATCATCACCCTTCACAAATACAGGGTGTAACTAATCATATCATATAATCAAGAAAAAGATAGAGAACTATCACGCATAAAAAGCTCTGAAGCAAAATAGCCACAAACCACAAAACATAAAAAAAATAATAAAATTGCAACAAAAACCCAGGAAGAAATTAGAGACTCCTATAGACTAAAGGCCCCACAGATATATTCGGTATATTGTTCCGGAAACATAATATTTCTACAGCCTACAAACCACACAATGGTTCTTCTCTACGAGACCTAAAGGACAAAATCGATCAGAAAAATCAAGGACTAAACAAATGAATATCGGCAGGGCTAGAAGAACATAAAGTCATTATAAGAAATAATCACACAAGGTAAGCCATTTTCCCACATAAGCTTGAGACAGAATACAAAGACAACTTCCAGCAAATCGCTAACATCGAACACTACAAGACATGATTGATTCGCAAGTCCATTGAAATGGGAAATAACGTCACACTCTATATAAGAGATATGATGAACTTAATCTTTCTTTTTCCTGGAAAACTCTCCTCAAGCGAGATCATTCTACCGCCAGAGTGCTTGAACCTAGATTGACAACACCAACGGCACATTAAAAGTTCCTTACGATACATAAAGTTAGCCTTACCAGAATACAACATCAAAGGAGCAGGAAACAGTACATCAGTAGTCCAGGAGCGATACCTTTCGATGTCATCAAGTCCCAGTCAGGTCTTTTTGCTGAATGAAAATTTACAGGATATATAGGACTTAGGGCACCCAGGATCATTGTAAAAGACATTTCATATTATCAAAGTCTAAACTAAGAGAAAACCTCACAATATATGCAAAATGTAAGAAAGTGCTAAGCAATGGTTGAACCGACACGTGGAGCGGACAAACTATGCTCTAAAGGCAACCTGAAGCACTCTCACTGCGAATTCATGCTGGCGATAGTCTAGCTACGTCAAGCACCCTCACTTTCAGTCCAAGGCGGGTGTTTGTCGGTAGAAATACGACACTACCTTTACACGTAGTGGTTGCCAGATAACAAATGTGTACGTAAGGCAGCCACAGTCATGGTTTTTGTGAGGAGGTCTCTAAAGCTTTGGATTCGAAGTCTTCCATAATAAATTAGCAAGTGCAGGAGATAGCTGTGATCCCCAAGGGGCTCTATCGAATTGTTTATATCGCTGGCCTTCATTTATAAAATATGTGTTATCGAGGCAGTGTTTAATTAATTCGACGATATATTTTGGCAGATTGTCTTTGTTTTCTATTTCAAAAAGAGCTTCTTTCACTGATATTTGTGTAAAACATGATGTTACGTTGAAACTAACTAGAAAATCTTTTTCTTGTAAACGTATGTTTTTGATTAATTCGCAGAAATGTTGCGAGTTTTAACATAGAAGGCTGTTTTTCGACGAAGAGTTGGAGAATGTTTTGCTGTGACCTGAGTTGGGGAACCAACACACCTTTCTGTTGGTCTTAAAAGAGCTCTGGGCTTGTGTATTTTAGGTAAACCATAAAGTTTAGGACATATGGATGACTTTTTCCTTGGTTTGATCTTCTTCTTTATATCTTCGATAAATGGAGATCATTTGATCAATTCTTTGGTGATATTTTCCAGATAAGTGGTATGGTCTTTGTTTATTGGCTTATAGGTAGGATCGCTCAGAATGGCGATCATCTGGTTAAAAAGTCTGTTTTGTCGTTCCTTTATTTTAAATTACAAAAACTTACATGTCTTAGGAAATACATATACGGTTAAAAATATTCTTAATAACCTTCAAATGCCTATATTATTCTTTCTAATATGGTATGTATCAATGGAATTTTCTATTTCAGTGAGACCATCTTTCAGTCCAAAAACTGTCTTAAAGTAATAAGACTTATGACGACTCAAAATATTCGTTAAGATAGCAATTTTGGTATATGAAAAAATTATAACTTAAAATAATGAAATATTTTTTTTTCAAAGAAACTCAACCGACTTTTAAAAATGGCTCAAACTATTTTTTTTTAACTAATTAAATAAATGTAGATATACTTATCTACTTAATATTTTGCGTCTAAGAACATTTCATTTTCTTAAATTAGTATTTGTAATTAATAATTCGATTTTTAATTAAGAGACATAAGTACGCTTTGCTTCATGTTTGTATTTTGTTATTATTATTATTATCGTCTTACTATAAAAGAATTAAATAAAGTATCGTCGGACAATTAATATGAAGGCTCTAATTGCTCGATCGGAAACAATTTTGCGACTCGCGCCTTATATTGAGATAATAGATATAGAACAAAGGGTCCGACAGATACGTAGCAACAATTAACAAGATCACTTTCGTACTTTTTGTAGTGATTACTAAACTCGAACGAAATGCTACCTATGTTTATGAATTGGTGTTTAAAACACAGGATGTCCGGATATTCGACTAACAATGTTTGACGGGTAATAGTCTTCGCAAATTGACGAAAAATGAGATAGAAACAAAGCCTTCAAGTGCTTATTTTTCAAGACACATAATTTTACAGTTTAAAAATAAATATGTTTTTCCTGCAATAATTTGCAAGTGATATAAAAGGTTTGTTTTAAAATTGGTAAAGCGAAATTTTCTTTAACACTCTTCTAAATTTTTATCCAGTAACTTAAACAGTGGAAGGCGTTCCTTAACTTAATCTAAGTTGTATCATACTGATTGAATGAATTATTTACTATGTTTATTTACTGTTCTTCGAAAGATAAATAAATTATAACTATGCAAAAATCGACAGTTGTCTAGTTATCTGACTCCAAGTACAAGCTTGTACAGGCTTTTTTAAATTATTATTATTCAAATAAAAATTTAAAATAACCAAGACTAATAAAACACAAGAAAAATAAATTTGATAAACACAACAAACTTAAAATTATCAAAAAACAAATGTTATTTTTCTTTATTTTCCCATTTTTAGAATGATAATTATCTTTAAAAAAACTTAAATAAGCTTTTACTTGAGTTTGTTTGAAGGTTGTAGACAATGTTGAAAATTGACTAAAATGTGGTTGTCGGACCTACATTGTCTTTATTTTATTTTTTTGTTTTTACGACCTTTCGATTAGGTTGTATCTCTAATCGTTATCAAGTATGAACTGAAATTCAGGAGAGTTCTATAGCTAAGTCTTCACGTTTTCACAGAATACACCAAATAATCGTTTTCTGTACCATTTTGTGTCGTCAGAGAAGTCATTTAATCTGTCAGTTTAGTCTGCAAAGCCTGTTGCTATAATAGCAGTATTATTTTTAGTAACTGTGAAACTTCATTTATTGAATTGAATATTTGAATATTGTTGTATTATTGCTTTATCAAAATGAAGATTTATCCAAAGGAGGAGCACATTGATATGATTTTTATCCCTAGAGAATGTCATAAAAATTGTTTGTTGGCTTCTTGAGTCTATGCTCAAAGGTTTCCTGAAAGAAAACATCCTAAACAAGCGGTTTCTGTGAGACTACCAGTTTCGGGAAAGTGGAAGCGTCGGTTATAAAAAAAAAACAGTCAGAATCATATATCCGAAAATACTAACATTAGCCAAGCAACTGTTTCAAGGATTCTTAACAAATACAGATTTCATCTTTATAAAATCCAGCTGTGTTAAGAGCTTCACGGAAATGATTTTGACAACCGAACTGAATTCTGCTTGTGGGTGTTAGATAAAGTGGCAGAAAATTGCCAATTTGTTTGGTGATGAATGTACTTTTAATAAAAATGGTTTCGTGAATAGACACAACTTCCAATACTACTCTGATTCAAATTCGCATGAATATGAAAATCAGAATAGGTGGTCGGTTGATGTATGGGAAGAAATACTGGGTCCATACTTAATTGGACCCTACTTTTCTGAAGGATCTTTAAATAGTTTGATATTTCGCGATTTTCTTTTACACTAGATGTCATTTTAAATATTAAAGTAACTATGTGGCTTCAACTGGATTGAGCTCCGCCTCATTATGATCGCGAGGTTCGACAATTTTTAAATGTCAACTTTCGAAATAGGTGGATTAGGAGAGACGGATTTCAAAATTGGCCCCCGAGATCTCCGGACTTAACTCCATCATATTTGTTTTTATGGGGATATATAAAAGAAATTGTCTATTATGCGCCCCCCGACAATACCACAAGATATGAATATCCACATAAGAAACGTTTTCAAAGTGTAATCCTGTAAATGTTGTCCAGAGTTAGCAGTGGTTTAAAAAAAAAAATGTAAATGTTTGGAAATGGATGGTCGACATTTCAAACATTTACTATAAATATTTTGCGTCTGTTTTGTGCTATCATCAATATGTTATTACCATTACTACAGCTATAGACTGCTGTATGACTATAAATCGCTTTCCGAGTTTCTGAACTTTTGTAAAGGTATTCCTGATTATTATTCTTATAGCTGTAAATTACCTGTCATTTCCAGGTGCCATAGGGAACCAGACACAATAGAACATCTATTCAAAAAACACAAAATGGTGCAGAAAACGATTATTTTGTATCTTCTGTGATAATGCGAAGACTTGGCTATAGAACACCCTTATAACATTCGATAGGATTCAAAAGATACATTTTCTGGTAAGCTAAAAAGTATAGCGTTCTATGTAAATTAATCAAGTTATAGTCACTTAAACTTCTTATTTGATTAGTTTTAATTTTTGAACACCCTGTATAATACAGCAAGGTTATTGTAATTGGGCTATAAAATACGATTTATTGTTAAACTTCACTGTAAATTTCGAGTACATAACTGAAATACTTCTAAAGTATTTGAAGTACGAAAACTAGATTAGATTTTTTCTCAAAATTCAAATTATTTAAAAACCCTTAAGGTTAAGGTACTATAAACCTTTTTAAAATAGATACTTATTTCGATCGAAGAATCCAAAAATGCTGTAATATTCAGGGTGTTCCATTAAAAAAAAAAGACAACTTTGATACTTTCAGAGCTTTTGGGACACCCTGTATAATATGAAAATAATTTTAAAAAGTAACTATATTAGACCCCACATATTCCAAAAGTAAAACTTCTTGAAAGTCGCGTATTTTGGCCGCAAAATTCCGACCCGTATAGGGTGAGTAACCCTGTATATATGAAGTATTTATTATTTATTTCTTGGATCTTCAATAAAATATTTTTTATTTCTTTTGTTTTCCTTGGTATTATGTTCCGTTAAAACTGGGATCAAAATGTAATATTGGTGTTATATTTTCTGTATTTTTCTTTTTTAAAAGATTAACGTTCGATAATATATTTTACCTTCGTTAGAATATCTTCTTCTTATTATTATTCTTAGTATAGGACTTTGTCCTGTATTGACTGTCAATGCATCTCGTTTATTCTTGTTCCTGTAACACCGATGTCCAGCTCTCTTTCCATCTTTTAGGCGGTCGACCAGGAAGCCTTGAGGAGTTTGGTATTCCTTCTTTTGCAATTTTTGCCACTCGGTCGTCGGTCATCCTGTCGACATGATCCCTCCATGCTCTCCTTCTTCCTCTGCTCCATCTTACGACGTCCTGTATTTCACATCTTTTTCTGATTTCATCGTTTCTTAGTCTGTCGCGTAATGTATGACCCGTGATACTTCTTAGCGTTCTCATCTCAGTTGTCCGGAGTAGTTTTTTGGTTGCTGATGTGTCTGCTCTTGTTTCGATGGCATAAGTCATTATGGGTCGTATGCAGGTCTTATATATTCTGATCTTACTTTGTGTCGTCATATATTTATTTCTCCATATAATATCACGTAGGTATCCTGACATTACGGCAGCTTTGGTTGTTTGTTCTTGAACTTCTGCTTTTAAGTTTCTATTGCTGGTGATGTTTGCTCCCAAGTATTTAAATGACATGACCTGTTCGATGCTTTGATTGTGTACAGCGAGCTTACATCTTCTTGATTTTTTACTGATCGTGAGAGGTTGGGTTTTCCCCCGTTAGAATATACAGTGTGTAACTAAAAACAACAAAATATTTTGTTGATATAACTATCAAATTATTTATATATTGTGTATTTACCTTGAACAATAATTCACGATCAAACACTGCACTCAGTGTGTGTCAATCGGTTTATTATTATATTATACTGGAAATGTTGTTCTGTCATTTTACGAAATCTACATTTCCAATATAACATAAAATTAAATTGTTTTCCAATATAATATAAATTGATTTACACATTGTAAGAGTGCAGTGTTGGTTCGTGAGTGAATGTTCAAGATAAATACACAATAAGCAAATAATTTCATAGTTATTTCAACAAAATACTTTATGGTTTTTAGTTACACACTATATATTCTGACGAAGGTAAAATAAATTATCGAAACGTTAAAAAAAAATGTAAAATATAGAAAATATAACACCGCTATTACATTTTGATCCTATGTTTAACGGACCATCGGAAGAAAAAAAATCAAATAATACATACATACATATATATATATATATATATATATATATATATTATATTTTCCAGATTCTTGAACTATAGATTATATCATTTTCTTTTTATTTTGTTTTTTCATGGGTTTAGGTTCTTTATTTAATAAAAAATCTAAAACAGTTTGACGTTTCGCCCTTTAAGACATCTTCAAAAATTTTTGTTTTTTTTTATTTATTGATCTTCCTAAAAATATTTTTTATGTAATTAAAAACATTCATACACAAACATATTTACAATTTTAAAGAATAAGCAAACACTTTAAAAAGCTAATAAAAAAGTATTTAATTTTACCAGTACTTTTGCTTATTTATTATTTGCTTATAATTTTTCTGACAGTTCACTAGTGTAAGGTAATGCTACATATTTTTGTTGTTTATGATCTATGTTTCTTGTTGTTAGGTTATTATAAAACTTATATGTTTTTTTATTAAATTACAAGCTCATTTCGCTAGATGTTATATCTTTTTATATAAACATACCAGGTCAACTTGTCCATACTATTTTAGTAGAAAAATGGGAAAGTTTAAAGAAACATACATCATTATCAACAACTTTATGGATGCTGTTGACCTCGTCCTAAACACAAATTCCTTTCAGCATGAAATCACATTTTACAAATAACTCGAAAGGAAAAAGTTTTGGAACCATTAAAATTTTATATATTATTTTTCAAACGGTTTGTCGATGATTACATAACAGCCGTGCCACAGGATAAAATAAATGAAATTCGCCAAGAGTTTAACAGTTCCAAAGAAAAATTACCATTCACTTCCGGAGCAGAAAGTAATAATAAAATAAATTTTCTAGATATGACACTTATACGCAGAAAAAACAAAATCTTAATTCAATGGTACATCAAACCAACTTGGTCGGGTAGATATCTAAACTGTTCCACAAATCACTCAAAAATTCAAAAAAATAGTGTTATAGTCGGTCTGTCTGGTCGTGTCATCTCTCCAACGTCTCCAGAATTCCGACCAAGAATACTACAAAAAGTGAAAAATATGCTAATAAGTAATAGTTTCAATGAAAAGTCTATCACCAAAATAATTAATAAAAGAACATATAAATTTTATAATAACATAACAACAAGAAACATAGAACATAAACAACAAAAGTATGTAGAATTACCTTATACTAGTGAACTGTCAGAAAAAATAAAACACATTTTAAAAAAGCAGGATATTATCGTATGTCAGAGGTCTCATAATAAATTAAATACAATATTTACTAATTTAAAAAGTAAAACTCCTCTAATGATTAAGTCAAATATAGTATATTCGATGCCTTGCTCAAATTGTCCCAAAAAATATATAGGCATGACAAGCCAATTGCTAATGAACAGATTGAATGGCCATAAATATACGAAAAACGCCTCAACAGCGTTAAACAAACACACACAGGATGAAAAACATACCTTCGATTATAACAATACCATAGTTAAAAACAAAGATATGCATTATCAAAAATTGCAGATAAAGGAAATGATAGAAATGAAAAAAGATAAAAACACTGTTGACAGAACGGATATAAGAAATCTGAGCCACATTTACACTGGCCTAATTTAAAGAAAAATATTAAGTATTCGATCCTATTAATAAATCAAAAATTGAATATCCTCTTAAACATAAAATTAAATGTTTGATCTCTTTCGTTTTTTTTTTTGGGCCATTGTTAAAATATAAAAAATAAAACATACTCGCAACCCATGTATCCTAAGTACTTAAATAGACGATATAAAAATTTCATTTTATTATTAATAAATAAGCAAAATGTCAAGGTGTGTACTGGAAAAATTTAATCCTTTTTTAGAAATTTGATTAGTTTTTTAAAGTGTTTGTTTGTTTTTTAAAATTGTAAAGATGTTTGTGTATGAATGTTTTTAATTATATAAAAAATATTTTAAAAAGATCAATAAATAAAAAAAAACAAAAATTTTTGAAGATGCCTTAAATAAAGCGCGAAACGTCAAATTGTTTTTGATTTTTTATTAAATGAAGAACCTAAACCCAAGAAAAGACTAAATAAAAAGAAAATTATATATATATATATATATATATATATATATATATATATATATATATATATATATATACAATTTTATCTATGTATATAAGACATTAATACATAAACAAACTTTAATCTGAAAAAATTTACCAATACGGCACATTTCTAATTTTCTAATCACGCCTTAAGGTGAATATACTTTCCATAAAAAGTCAATAACTGTTCTCTCAAAAGAGTGCGAATAACCCATAGGTACTTAATGACCAGCAGGTACTTCAGGACACTATTTCCGAAAGTTATTACACACTCTACGCGGGTACTCGCTACTTCCGGTACGAGTATCTTTTTATTAATTTTAATAAAGGCCCCATTTGAAGGAGTAGGTTCATTATATAACTGATACATGACCAGAGTTGGAGGCGTTTATACGTGACTGTAATGACAGACCCTTATGTATAGATGTTATTAATAAAGTTGGTTTCATTCAACAAAAATATTAATATGTAGATAAAAATGGTGTCAGATTAAATTATATGTATATCAGTATTACTCTATAAGCAAATCCTCTTTCGAACATTTAGAAAATGAAAAATGGCGATCCAATATGGCCGTTAAAAAGGAGCAGAAAAGCATACACAGAGAATTAAATGATCGTAGGAAAGAATTTTGAAACTGATTGCATACTCCATAACATTTTTAAATTTTTTTGCTTTTTTTCAATTTTGTTTTTGTGGTGTATTTTTTAAAAAATAACTCTTTTGGACTTCATGAGGTTTCACAATGATAGAAAATTTCATTACCTCCAACTTCTCTCTAGACATATACTTAGGAAAAATGCATGGTTTTCGAGTAAAACTCAAAAAACTAAATAGTGTACAAATCTACTTTAATCTCAAAAATCCACACCTTGATTTTGTGTCATTTTATCATATTTTGAGGTCAGTTGAACGTATGAAACAATGAAAACACTTAAACGTGTTAGTTTCTTTCTTAAGTACATAATCAACAGCCTATACTAGCAGTACGGTGTAACAATTTCGACAAGACATTTTGACAAGCAGTGAAGTTCGGAATTAAAACATATTCCGCTAGGACGTTTGAGAAATTTAGAAACATTGTAGCATGATGGTGATCCAGCATGTTGTGATCGCTAGGATTTCTTAGTTAATTTTATAATCTTCCAATTTAAGAAAATATTTTTATATATCCAGATAGTTGTTCCGAAGGGAAACTGATCTTTAAATAGTGAAAAAGAAACATTTTAGATCATATAAGAACCCTGAGGATTCTTAAGAAAATTATTAATATTATCATCATTTACATAATGATGCCAACGATACTAATATTAATGCAAAGCATTTACGCCAAATTATTGTTGAAACGATGTTTTGTGGTTTTGACTGACGGTAGACAGCACGAGTTTTAGTTCTCAGAAGCGAGAAAACAATAACAACAGGTAATTAAATTAAAATGTTCGAATAATTAGTCAGAAATGTACTTCTGTCGCCTTCGCTTCGCATATAAATAATAATTCTTGAAGTGCAAGTCGAACTAGCGTAATGGGTGTTCCGTAATATAAATTTTATCTAGGAATTTGTTCAGGTATTCATTACATAATATGAGAAAATGGTTTTGTTAATATATTTTGTTATCTAAAACGTGATAGACGCTGAGGCATTAGTCATTGTGCTTCGCTATGTCATATAAATGCTAGTGATAGTTTTTAAGGAAGGAGATTCTCAATTCAATTGGTAATTTTGTTTGTGCGTCAATTTTTACAGAAACAAGATATTTTAATACGATTTTTTGTATATTTGTAAGGGGTATCTTTAAAAGAATCACTTAAGAATATCTTCGCGACAAGTGTATCTAAAGGCAGGTGAAAACTAAAACCAGAACAGAGGGATCCCAATTGGTTTTTATATTTAGAAAAATTCACCAAATAACTAGCCTTTAATCACTTATGTATACGCGTCACCTATATGGTACAAAGAGGAAAGTCTAGTGGTAGGCGTAATATCTGTTTGTTAATGCTATTTATTAATGTCCAAAAATGGCAAAAATCACATTTTTGAAATGTAATACGAAAAAAAGTACCTAGACATTTTCAAATTTAAACAACTATTACAATCTAATTTCTATTCGGGCAAACCACCTTAAAAAATCGTGGTCAATGGCTCAAAATACAAAAAAAAAACTCCGATCCATCTAAATGAAAAGAGGCAATCGGGACTCTTTGGCTCCTACACTAACAGAAACGAGATATTTGGTAGGTTTATTCCAAGGAGCTTAAAAACTGAAAATACTGAAAATTGGGTTTCTATGTCTCTCTTTGTCCCATCCTCTTTTTTATTTTGTCTCAACGAAATTTATTCTCTTTTCACCCTCTTTTAAAATCCTTTCATGCATTCACGCATTATCTTTATTAGGCCTACCCATCTTGGTATTAAAAGGAATTGAATAAATTATTTTAAAAAAATTAAGCAGGCTTTAAACAATTCCACTAAAAAGAAAAAAATAAATTAACTGTTTGTAGATAATTATTCAGGATACTGAAAACATAAAATTTTTTGCTCGAAACGCTTTCAAATTTTGCTATTTGTACTAAACACGTTTGCACATTTTAAGAAAAAGTACATTTTAGAAAAAATTGTAATTAAGGTTTTGTCACAATTTATCCTCTTCCAGACCTCATCTGCACATGGGGTCATATACGACACCAATCTGGGAGGAGAGAAGCTTCGTAGTGAGCCGTGCGCTAAGTGCACTTTTATGTTCCTGGGTACACCTAATTCCAGAAGTTTCTCTCCATGATTCAATAAATTCACTTCCCAGTAACCATCTTACCAACAGCATTTGGGACAGGTGGAACTGGTTGGGGTTCATATGGTTCAATCGCGAACTCTATCTTTGCCAAATGGCCCACTTCCGCATTCCCGTGTTTACTCGAATGACCTTGGACCCACACAAGTTTGATTGTGTGGGTCAGACTATTCAATGCTTCCTTGAACTCAGACATCTGTCACGAATTTACGATACTAAATTTCAATGCCATTATCACAGCCCTATTCAGCATATGTTTATTATTCTATTCCTGTATGTGTCCCTCTTACAGAAATAGCTACACTGCAGAATATAAATTCTCGCTGTAAATATCGTCTCATGTTGTGCAAGAGGGTAGAACTCTCTGATGTCCGTGTTACTGCTAAACACTTCGGCTCCAGCCCTTTTATCTTGTCGAGATTCATCTGTAAGCTACCAGGATCCATTTCTTGAAAGATCCTGCTCCTCCTTCCAATCCTCCCTACTTGGAAGTATCTCAAGAGAGTAGTTTGAGTACAAAAGCGGCGCCATATAATATGTTTGCATAGTTCCGAGATGCCCTGAGTAACTGACACGATAAGTAGCTTTCAGGGCATCGTTCTCTATGTATTAGTGGAGAAGATGTAGGCTCACCTAGACTTTCAAAGCCCTAGTAGGGCGGTCTTCATCGCAATGATTATTCCCATACAAGTCAATCTTTGAAGTTTGTCAAGTTGAAGATGGTATTTACTCTTAGTTGTATTACGTTACCATACAATAGCGGTCTATGTATTGATAGGGTGGATCACTATAGTGTATTCCACTAGAGCCATTTTGGGATCCGCCTCATGTACATACCAAAGGTTTTTACCAAGCCCGTAAAGCACATATGGCTTTCTTGGTTCGAGTCTCAATATTATCATTCCAGCTCAATCATGAATCCAGAATTACTTCCAGGTATTTAATAACTCCCTTGTATTGAAGGATCCTTCTCGTTAACGTAATTGTGGGAAGTCTCCCTGTTTTTCTCTTTTTTTTTAAAGAGTACCATCTCGGCCTTCTTCTTCTTCTTCGTCTTTCTTTACTTTAGGCATGAAATGCCTGTTCTTTTCTTCGTCCCCTTGTCCTATTCGGATTTTAAATTATTACTCCATCTTTTTCAATGTCGCTCTACACTCCTGCGAGTTAAGGATGATTTGTCACGTGCTACCCTAACTATTCTCGAGTCGTCCACAAGACTAATAGGTTGTTCCTCTCAATTTGCGTATTTTCATTATTATCTTATCCAATATAATATTAAAGAGAAGCGGGCTTAAGAAGTCCCCGTGCCTAATTCCTCTATCAATTGGAATCGGATCTGTAAGGTCCTCATGGATCCTGACTTGAACTTGGTTGTGAGAATATCTGGTGGTGGTTTTTTTTTCAAAAGTTGGTACTACTTCTAATAGAGCAAGGTCGTTGTAATTTTTTATGCTGTACGTGACTGCATGTTAATTACTGGTAGGGACTTCACTGGGATTATGGTCAACGATTAGAGTGCTGTCTGTCAAACTGGATGGCAAAAAGTCTGCATATTTAAATACATGCCGATTTGTGGGCCATAATCTAGTACACTCGAATGACATTAGGTGGAATGGCTAGATTTAAATATGCTTCGCCAAAGAGTCCACCTCATATTGAGAAATTATTCTCATCACATGACTTAGTTCAAAAACAGAAACTGCTTGTTCAAAACAGGTTTTGAGAGATCCATATACGCAACGATCCAGGTGCTGTATGCAATGTATTGTGCGAGGACGAAGCGAGACGGAAATCACATTATGCTGTGTCGCATATTCTAAAGCCTTAAAAAATTATTGAAATTCGTGGTTCAATATCACTTTTTTTGGGGTTGGGAGGATAATTTTGACGGAGAGTCGAAGTCATTCTAAGAATTCAGTAAATTGAAAAATCGGTATGCTTGAGGTCTGTTAAAATTTCGTATTCCCACAATTGACGTTGGTTCTGACTGTCTGATGGTCAAATTAGAAAGTTTTTCATAGAGAAGATATGATATATCTCTAAGTTGGACCCTGGGTCAGCTCCCAATCTAAGATAAAAATTATGAAGGCTCACAGAATCGAAACCTCGGCATCTAGGCCTTGTCTGGATTTATTTCGAGCACCAAAGAAAATCAACATAATTATTAGCGCCGAAGATCTAGCTAACGATAAGAAACAAACGCAATATACTCTACGCCGAGACGTTGCTATATCCACAAAGTCTATTATGGTGTTCTTGTTACTACATTGCCAACCTCATGTAATTCTAAAAACAAATATGCTGAATCCATATAGCCCCCTTTATGTTAATTTATAACAATAATTTTTACATGTTAGGACAATCTTTTCAAACTTTAGCCAATTTCTGTGGCTTTTCATTACCTCCTCCAACTTCCTTATGTATTACTGGCCAAATAAAAACTTTAACTTCGTGTTCCAGAAACCCGAAATAAGGTGTATGCAAAAAATCGGCGAAAGTTTCGGTGATTTTTGAACATTTCCTATTTTATGATGTAATTAATTTAATAATTGTAGACATACTTATTTAAAATTCACTCTTTTAAAGTCAGCGCTAACTTTAAAACCTGCAAACTATACAGAGAAGCTTTTAGCTAAAACAAAATGAAATTAAATATCAAAAAAATATCAATCCATTGAAAATGAATTTAAGAATAATCCCTTCAATTACAGCAGCCGCTATTTAAAAAAAGTTCTGAATAAATAAGTAAATCTACAATTAATGAACTAACTACAATATGAAATAGTTTTTCTAACTCGATTTAATTGTTTTTAAATCTTTTTTCTAATAAAATAGAATAAAATATTGGCGAAGCCGACGTGAAAATTTGTCAATCTACATGATTCTCGTGTTAAAAAGTGCGGAGCACTCCAAAATATGGAAAAACTCCGGGTCCGACAGATGGCGACAGCGCTGTCGCCATCTGTCGGACCCGGAGTTTTTCCATATTTTGGAGTGCTCCGCACTTTTTAACACGAGAATCATGTAGATTGACAAATTTTCACGTCCGCTTCGCCAATATTTTATTCTATTTTATTTTAAATTACACGGACAAAAACTTATCTATTTTTTTCTAATGTGGACTCTAAAAAATTTGTGATGTTGCTATTAACAATACAAAAACTTCAAAAATATCAAAAATTTCCGCAATAAAAATGGTGATATCTTTGTTTTACACTTGACGGCAGTTAAATAGTGATCTCTCTCACGCACAGTAAATAATTCGTTATACCTGTATGTAATTTAACCACGACGTCGGTAATGATCAAATAAGTCGCTACTTACATTAGTTGATGTTTGTGCATCATAGTAACAACTAAAGGGGGCAAAGTTTATCTTGAACTTTGATTCGGCAGTAATTGAAACAATAAAAGATAATACGAAAATGATTTATTAAAGGAAATTAGCTGCAGTTAAGTTTTCTTGAGATTTAGATGTTGACGAGGCATCATTCAATCCACTTTAGAGATCTCAGGTTGTGATTTAATTTATAGTGCTATAATGTTGTTTAAAGTGGAAAACTATTTTACGTACGAAGTACATATCTTCTATTAGAGATCGGTTCTGACTTTGGAAAACATCGTTTGTACGTTCAGGAAACAATTCAAACTTTATTAATATGTAATATTAGTATGAAAATACTCTGTTAAAATTAAGTGAATAGAATAATTATTTAACTATTTCAGGAGGGCAAAAAGAAAAGATGCCCAATAACAAGATTAAAAATATTAGTTGAAGAACAAATTATTAATCCGGATATACAGGAAAAATAGTTATTTTGAAAAGACTATTTTTTCGACAATATGTCCTCAAATTTCAATGAATCTCATCATTTTTGTAAAAATAACCCTTGTGGGTGAGTCAACGATTGGATGAAGGTTTGTGCCTTTTCGGTGAAATTAACAAAGAAACTATATTTATTGTTTGATACAGTTTATTTTTACGCAGATTTTAAAAATATTTAGGACTCTACAGGGTGAGCCAAAAAACTAGGACAGCATAAAGTTGTATTTTTTTTAATAGAACGCCCTATATACGAATCGTATTTTCGATTTAGCTTATAATTTTAAATCTTTTTTATTAAGGGTTTACTATAACAAAACTTTATAGTTTCTGAGATAATTAAGTTTAAAGAAAAAAAGTCACATTTTCAAGCATCAATTCAATCCTAAATAACGTTTTCAATTTTGTGACAAATATATTCAAATTTGGAATTTAGCAAGGCCAAGGACAAGTTAACATAATTTTTATCTAATATTTGCAATAAAAGCTACAGGGTGTTGAACACATCGGCTCAAATTTGAACAAGTTTAAATGAATAAATATCTTTTTTTTTAAATGTTACACCCTGTATATTTTCATGTTATTTAATAGAGTAATAAAAACCCTAAAAGTTTTGTTCAATATATCCTATACCAATTTATAATAGTTTTTGAGATATTTCAGTTTTTCTTATTTTCCATACTTTTTTACAGAAATAGTCTTCATTATCATAGTAGCCATGGCAAAAAAAAATGTAAAAGAACATTTTTCTGTGTGTCAAATTTATAACCGCAATCGCTTCTTTTGGTTTTTATGTAGTGTAGTTTGGTTTTTTTTGGATTCAACTTATATTGTAAAATGAATTTTCCAAAGAATGAGTTAATAGATATGATTTATACAATAGGAGAGGCTCAAAAAAATTGCCTTCTTGCTCAAAGAATTTACAAAATGAAGTATCCTGATCGACGCCAGCCTAATACCCATACTTTCCAAAACTTAATGCAAAGATTTGATTCTTCTGGTACTGTTGATTATCCAAAACGTAAAGTGGTCAACAAACCAGTAACTAATGAAGAAAAAGAACTACAAGTATTGTTAAATGTTCAGGAAAATCCTTATATTGGTAGCCGTCAGTTAGCAGCATTATGTGAAACATCACAATCCACCGCTAATCGTACTACCAAGAAATATAGGTATCATCCATATCACATGGAATTACACCAAGAATTGCATGGACAGGATTTTGAAAGTCGTGTAAACTTTTATCGTACAATAAATGCGGAGATTCAATTAAATCCAAATTTATTATGCAAGGTAATGTTTAGTGATGAAGCTACTTTTAGAAGTAACGGTGCCGTACATAGACGCAACATGCATTATTATGCCACAGAAAACCCATTTTGGATTAGAGAGGTGCAACATCAAAACCACTGGTCATTAAATGTTTGGTGTGGTATTCATCATAATTGAATTATTGGACCCCACTTTTTTAATGAACCACTAAATGGCCATAGTTATCTGAACTTTCTACAAGAAGAACTACCCCAACTGCTTCAAGGTCTCGATAGGGATGAGAGCGACGGTATGTGGTTCCAGAACGATGGTGCGCCTCCGCATTACCATCGTGAAGTTCGTGCGTTTTTGAACCAACGATATCCGCAAAAATGGATTGGACGTGGGGGTT
The DNA here is from genome assembly GCA_034092305.1 of Diaprepes abbreviatus. Lineage (NCBI taxonomy): Eukaryota > Metazoa > Arthropoda > Insecta > Coleoptera > Curculionidae > Diaprepes > Diaprepes abbreviatus. The sequence continues at coordinate 2,737,188 of JASJET010000071.1, read as the reverse complement.
TCATTGAGTGGCCACCAAGGTCTTGCGACATCACCCCATTAGATTTCTTCCTATGAGGTTATATTAAAAATAAGGTGTATGTTAATCCACCAACAACAGTGGAAGATATGCGAAACAGGATTAGGGATACCTGTAGAACAATAACGCCACTAATTTTGTCCAGGGTCCGAGAAAATCTGCAAAAAAGACTAAATTTGTGCATTGCACAAGAGGGTCGTTTATTCGAACACTTATTAAAAAGAAATAATTAATCTCAGTACTTAATAGGTAACTTTTTTGTTTCAATTTAGTATAAAAGTAAATATGTATTTGTCTTGTCGTTATTGTTGTGTTAATTTTTTCACATTATGTTTAATTAAACTATTGCCGTTGTAATAATTTCTGTAAAAAAGTATGGAAAATAAGAAAAATTGAAATATCTCAAAAACTATTATAAATAGGTATAGGATATATTGAACAAAACTTTTAGGGTTTTTATTACTCTATTAAATAACATAAAAATATACAGGGTGTACCATTAAAAAAAAAGATATTTATTCATTTAAACTTGTTCAAATTTGAGCCGATGTGTTCAACACCCTGCAGCCTTTAATGCAAATATTAGGTAAAAATTATGTTAACTTGTCCTTGGCTTTGCTAAATTCCAAATTTGAATATATTTCTCACAAAATTGAAAACGTTATTTAGGATTGAAGTGATGCTTGAAAATGTGACTTTTTTTCTTTAAACTTAATTATCTCAGAAACTATAAAGTTTTGTTATAGTAAACCCTTAATAAAAAAGATTTAAAATTATAAGCTAAATCGAAAATACGATTCGTATATAGGGTGTTCTATTTAAAAAAATACAACTTTATGCTGTCCTAGTTTTTTGGCTCACCCTGTAGAGTCCTAAATATTTTTAAAATCTGCGTAAAAATAAACTGTATCAAACAATAAATATAGTTTCTTTGTTAATTTCACCGAAAAGGCACAAACCTACTTCATCCAATCGTTGACTCACCCTGTACTAAACAAAATTAGTGAGTATGTGAACTTACCTTTTGAACATTTCAAACACCTTTTCCTAGGATATGACATATGTCTCAAAGAATGTTCATCGATGGCTGACGTAGCTGCTACGTCACTTTCTTGAACCATTTGTGAAAAATCATCTTTAAAACTTCTAGAAGACGAAGCAATGCTATTAGTCCTATCTCTTGCTCCAAAAGTACTAATAGAGTGCCTCCTGGGACTTGAAGTACCTGAAACCAAAAACATTTTTTATATATCAACTGTCAGGAATTTGAACCAGTAAATGACATTTCTATGCATTTTTTTCAAGCTAAAACATTGGCTAAAACTATATTCTCCTATTTCAGTAACATAACCATACTTTAAAGTTGATTTAAATTGTCAATTATAAGCAATGTTTACCTTTTGGACTTGTGTTCCCATTGATTATTCTTTTCATTGCACTAAAATTGCAATATCTCGCACTGTCCTCTTCCAAAAAAACTTCGTCCTCCTGCAACAGTTCATCTGCTGTTTCTTCCGAGGTAGGTAATGGAAAATACTGACCATTTTCCTGAGATCGCTTCAAGGAGTTCGATCTGCTAGGATGTTTGAACATTAAATCAGGTGCCATATCACTCAGACGCGGTTCGCCCATTATTAGGAGCTCTTGGTTCGAATCTGCTGAGTTTGTACTACAAGACCTAAAAGTAAATCGAGTAATTCAATAATATCTTTGATATAAAGAAAAGGCTATTACCTAAGAAAATTTCTGAGTTCTCTTCGATTGTTGCATCTTGGTGGGGTGAGTTGGCGAGTTAATGATGTCTCTGATGTACTTTCTGAGTTGCCCATTCTATTTTTACGTCTTAGCTGGTTTATACCGCAGTCAAGTTCATCAGTAGGTACGGAGAAGTAGCTGGGATTGTCTGTAATAAGAAAAAATTGCATTGAAGTTAAATATGTTAAAATATTGAAAAGCTGTGGATTGTTACTAAGACGAAGACTGTGAAACGATATTTGACTATTAATTTTTGGATATAAAATTAAATAAGTCGTTTAAAATTATGCCCTACAAATTTTGATTATTTGGTAATCAAAAAAAGGTCTAAGAAACGTTATACAAATCTATGTCGAGCGATTAGGAATACTAATTCTTTAAAGGAATGTTGGAATTTTTCATAATGTGCTTGGAATTACTGAGGAACTTAAAGTAGAGCTACGATTATTTCTTTTATCTAAAATAATAATATTGTGAATAATTCAAAGATTTTTTTAAAGATTTTTTAACATCATAAAATTGAGTTCTTATACTAGTTTTAGAAGGAGTTAGATATATGTTTTGAAATATTCAGAAAATAGATTAGGATTTAATGTTGTTTTTTTCGGAACCGAATGAACAAAACAATGTGAATATGGGGTCGCAATAACGTTTAGATGTGAAGCTATCGGACAATTTTTTTTCATTAATTTGATCTCCAACTTTGTTAAATGTTTATCTCACTTTATATGTAATAAATAATGTTCCATTGAACGTAATTTTTCCTGTATATTTTTAGGAAAACAAACGTTAAAATGTGTGTTTTCCATATTTTCTGGTTATTGATATTATAATAATAATGGTTTATTAACGGCAATAAATCATACAAATTCCATTTTATATAATACGTCAAATAAGAATAAAAAAATCTGAAACGAAACAATCACAAGTCACATCAGTACTAAAAGAATAACAATTAACTAAAACAATAATACTGTCACTACAGTCTATTATGTATAAAATTCAATTACTTAAAAAATCTTTAATACAACCCTTAAATGAGTTCAGAGGGAGTATAAATGGGTCAACATTCCTAGGCAGTGAATTCATTTCCCTACTCATTCTGGACATTGGGGTGTTAAAGGCATAGTTTGTCCTATGGTATGGTTCATTAAAAAGACTATGGACCCGAAGCACCCTCTGAGGTACAGAGAATCCAACAACCCCCAACAATTCAGGAGCATCAACCATAGAGTTTATGATTTTATAAAATAATATTAGGTCAAGATAGATGCGTCTATTATATAATGATAACAAGCTCATATAATCCCGTATTACACTGAATGGCACATCTTGCTTAAAAGCAACAAATTTCAAGAAACGGACCTGTACCTTCACGATTTTATTTTTGTATATTTCATAGTTTGGTGCCCAGACTGGAGATGCACACTCCAAGACTGAACCATTGAGCAGTATACAGATTTAAAACACTGCACACTGCTGAAATCAGCTAGAGTGCGTTTAATAAAACCAACAAGCCTCAAACCACGGCTCGAAATACTGTCAACGTACAGGTCAAAAGAAAGACCCTCATCAAATATCACCCCAAGATCCTTTATATGATCTGAGCGAGTCAGCATTGTATTGTGCAATGTATAATTATAAACTATACTATCTTTTTTCTTTGAGAAAGTAATGGCAGAACATTTTGTTAAATTAAGTTACATGAAATTGCGGTCACACCACTTAGTAAAACTATCCAGGTCATCCTGCAAGGCCACACAGTCCCCTATCTCTCCAACAACCTTAAATATCTTTAAGTCGTCAGCATATAAAAGACATTTGCTTGAGATTATAGAATCCTCTCATTCACAAAACAATTAAAAAGAAGTGTGCACCCTGTGGGACTCCAGAAGTGACAGCTATATCATCAGATTCAACGCCATCAATCTTCACCCAGGGGTATAAGGGACGAAGGCAGAAGGGCTAGGCCTGTCCAAATGTCAACCTCACCTGCACGAGTGATAACTGGGGATCAGTTATCCGGTATACCCTGCTAGATAACAGACGAGGCTCTGGCGATCGAGTCACGGCGGTATAACCGTTTCAACTGAGAGATGAGGAAATGCAACTCTCACTTGCCCACTCGCCAACACGCTCGGCAAGCGAGGCGTTTTAAATGCCATAAACCTTTCATAATTATCCATGCAGGAAATGTCGAATTTAGAAAAAAGTCCCTAGGTTAGTAGTGTAAATGACACGGAATCTCACACTGATGCAAAATCAGTCTGCCTCAATTCGGATTCTGGGGGAGGCAAAAATTCGATTAAACTGAAAGAACGTAAGTGTGTTAAGACAAAAATCCAGATAGCCGCATATAACATTAGAACAATGAGTACGCTAGACCACCTCACTAAATTAGAAGAAGAGCTCCAATATATTAAATGGGATGTTCTGGGGCTATGCGAAACACGACTGTCAGAAGAGAAAACTACCGTTTTAAGATCAGGTCATATATTATATCAATACAACTCCGACAGCAACCGTGGTCAGGGAGGTGTGGCCTTCCTTATTAACAAAAAACTTGGTCATCTAGTAACTAAATTCGGCTACATCTCTGATCGAGTAATCTACGTAATACTCCGATTGAATAAAAGATACACTATGCAGGTAATCCATGGATACGCGCCAACAAGAAATTCGGACGAGGAAGAAATGGAAATTTTCCTTGAGGACTTATCAAGAGCAATAAAATCTGAGAAAAGCTATTATAAGGTCATTAGCGGAGACTTCAACGCTAAAATTGGTCAGAAACATGAAACTGACTCAAATAACATCGGAAACTTCGGCTTAGGTACAAGAAATCAACGTGGGGACATGCTAACAAATTATCTAAATAAAGAAAACCTATACTGCCTCAACACTTTCTTCAAAAAACCTAAGCAGAAGAAGTGGACTTGGAAAAGTCCCGACGGCAAGACGAAGAATGAGATCGACTTTATACTAGCTAATAACAGAAAAATATGCACAGACGTCGCAGTGTTGAATCGGTTCGACACGGGTAGTGATCACAGGCTGGTTAGAGCATCATTTAGTTTTAATCTTAGAGCTGAAAGAAACAAACTTATTCATAAAGATAAGTTTCCTACCAGTGAAGAACTTAATCGAAAACAAGAAGAGTACCAAAAAGAACTAAAAAAGAAACTTGAACCAGTCGAAGCTTTGGACAGAATGGAGATCAACGAACTCAATAAAAAAATTACTAACGATATTCGTATTGCTACCAGGAAAATCTGTACCAAGAGTAGAAACAAACAAGGACATAAATTGCAACCAGATACAATAAAACTTATGGAACAACGGAGAAACACTTCCAGAGACGCAGCGGATTACCAAGAAATGAATAAAAGAATAAACAAAGAAGTGAGAAAAGATATTCGAACATATAACACCAAAATAATCGAAAATGCTATAGAAAAAAATGCAAATATGAAAGTTCTAAAATCAAAACTATCTCCAGGTAAACATAAAATTACCAACATGAAGGATCAGCAAGGTAACATAATTTCAGATAACAAAGACATCGCCGCACATATTGAACGGTTCTACACCTTGCTCTACACCTCTACTATACCTGATCCAAAAATTTCAAACACCTTTATTCGTAACGTTGGATCAGAAGATATTCCCGAGATAACAAAACAAGAAATACGGGCAGCTCTCAAGCAAATGAAAAATAACAAAAGTCCTGGGGAAGACAAAATTACTTGTGAAATGTTGAAAATGGGAGGAGATGTGTTGGAAGAATCAATACAAGTGCTTCTCAATAAATGTTTAAGCCAAGGAAGGATACCGGATATGTGGCAGAATGCAGAAGTCGTTTTACAATTCAAAAAAGGTGATAATACCAATATAGAGAACTACCGTCCTATAAGCCTTTTGTCGCACCTATATAAACTTCTGACTAAAATTCTCACCAACCGACTAACAAGTTCGATGCCTATCAACCAGTGGAACAAGCAGGTTTTCGAAAAGGGTTTGGCACCCTGGACCACTTGCAAACAGTCAGAACATTAATAGAAAAAACAACCGAATACAATTTGCCCCTCCACTTGGCATTCGTAGACTATCACAAGGCATTTGATTCTATTGAAACATGGGCTTTCTTGAATGCAATGGACGACGCTAGAATCGACTCCCGATACTCGAATCTCATAAAATACATTTATGAAAATGCCACATTTCACGTAAAGATCAACGACGACTTAGTCACCGATAGAATCAAGATCAATAGAGGAGTGCGTCAGGGAGACACTATATCTCCAAAATTATTTACTCTAGCCCTAGAGAACATTTTTAAAACACTACCGTGGGAGGCTAAAGGCATCAGCATTGACGGGATATATTTAAACCATCTACGTTTTGCTGATGATATTGTCCTAATTAGCAGTGATATTCGTGAATTGACAGAGATGTTAGAACAACTAAACAGAACATCAAAAAAATTTGGTTTAAAAATGAACCTCTCCAAAACCAAAGTAATTACTAACACTGAAGGAAACATCAATATGGATGGCACAATCCTGGAAAATGTGGAAGAATACACATATTTGGGGCACATCATCAAAATAGGAAAGGATAATCAAACAGCTGAGATCAGACGCAGAACAAAACTAACTTGGGCAGCTTTTGGTAGGTTGGACTACATACTCCGAAATAGTGCCATACCAATGAACCTTAAAAGAAAAGTCTTCGATACTTGTGTATTGCCAGTGGCAACCTATGGCCTCGAAACCATGTCGGTGACAAGTAAAATTGCGGAACAGCTTAGGGTGATGCAGAGAGCAATGGAACGAGCTATGCTTGGAATCAGCTTAAGGGATAAAATCAAAAACGAGGAAATTCGTAGAAGAACCAAAGTCACAGATATAATAAGGCGTGTCGCAGAACTTAAATGGCAGTGGGTGGGACATGTAGCTAGGCAGACTCAGGACAGATGGACGGCAAGACTAACGCATTGGCGACCAAGACAAACAAAGCGTAGTGTCGGCAGGCCGCAGAAAAGATGGCTAGATGACATCAAAAAGCAAGCAGGAGCAAGATGGTTTCAAATAGCACAGGACAGAACAGTATGGAAACAGATGAAAGAGGCCTACGTTCAGGAGTGGACAGGAAGTGGCTGAGGAAGAAGAATCTTCACCGTTTGTGGATTGGAAAGATAACTTTCAAACCACTTAAGAAAAACTCCGTGGATACCCATACTACTTAGCTTCAACAAGAGAAGCTGATGATCCACCTTATCAAAGGCCTTGGAGAAGTCAGTGTAAATAGCATCCACCTGACAACGCCTCCAACAAGACCTACTCATAAGCCAACAGATTAGTGACTGTAGAGCGACCCCGGACAAAGCCATGTTGGGCAGTAGAAAAAATACTTATAAAGAGGGGATATATTTTTTGATGGACTATCTGTTCTAACAATTTGCTAAATATAGAGAATTTTGAGATACCTCTATAATTCTCAACATTCGTCTTATCACCACACTTGTAGATAGGGGTAATATAAATAACCTTTCAAACATCAGGAAACACACTAGTGGACGGAAATATACGAGGGATATTTTACTTTAGACACTTTCTCTGTAATGTCTATGTGAAAATTGTGCTTAAAAACTGACCAATATTACTATTACATAAATTTGCAAATACCAAAAAAGTTTTCCAAGACGATGTTCAAAAATTAAAATTGATTTTCGTAATTAAATACTTCAGATAGCGACATATTTAAGCTTAAAAAAATGCACGCTGAACGTTGGATTGGACCGGATTATGACTAATGGATACTGCAAGAAGATGGTGACTCAGAACACTGTACTCGTCTTTGTCCGGAATGGAAAAGAGAAAAAGGCATTATTACCATGAAGTGGACTATTAGCATTCCATGTTCCTCGCGTATTATTGAATTGCGTATGTGATCTCTTAATGTGTATCCCGATATTCTTCTTAGTACTTTCATTTCGTAGGATATAGTAAGATGGGAACGGAAGCGCAGAAGTGCCTGGAATGAGCACGTAGGAAGAATGGCGCAAAATAGGATAGCGAGAATCGCCCGAGATGGAACACCGAAAACCAGAAGACCAATAGGTAGACCACCTAAAAGATGAGAGAGTCCTGGATTTCAACATCAAATGAGATGAATGATTGAATTGGAAAAAAACAGGCTGTAAGCCTATAACAAGAGGAAGAAGAAGAAGAAGAGTGGACTACTTCTTCGCCTGAGGCAAATCTTATTGAAAATATATGGGATTTAATAAAGGTTCAACTTTGTAAAAACGTATATACACTCTTAGAAAACTAAGTGTAGAAATACGTAGAATTTGGATAAATTTAACACTGGATTCTGCAGAGAAATTGGTTAGCAGCGTGTTTCGAAAATGTGAGTTAATTATAACAGCAGGGTTGGCACTATATTGACGTGATATGAGCTTTCTTAACCCATTTCTAAAATGAAAAAGGATCTCAATTGGACTGCTACATATGTATATATATTTTATATGTATGTACACCGATTATTTCGGAACAGCTTCACTGTTATGAAGCAAATTTACTGATTTATATTCAGAAAGTTGCTTCGAAGGTCCGATATTATTTCAAATCAAATTAAATATAGTTTTATTGTTAAAAGAAAAATCTTATGAACAAACCAGTTCTAAAACTATTTTAATTTAAAAAGAGGTAATAAAATCATAGATTAAATAAATATTGTATGGAGATCCACTTAGATTATCCAAAATAATCGTCATACATATAATAACGCATCATGGTCAAAGAGAACAAAAAAAAATCATCTAATAATAACAATATTGAACTAACATGGAAATTAATTAACAAACGAACAAATTATCACAGACTGGTTAACAATAAATGATAATCCAAAGGAAAAAACAATAAAAAATCAAAAATACGAATATATACAGTCGGTGTTGAAAGAAAAAAAATCACTAAAAAATAATAGATTCAAATCTGTCTTCAGAAATTCCAAGGTTGAGTATATGCTTTATTCAGCAGTACTTCTTTAACTTTCTTTTAACGTTTATTCTACAGACAATCTTCCTTATTTCTTTAGGTAAATGATTTAACATTATTTGCTATTGTAAACAAAAGCATTTTTGATGATAGCTTAATTTAGAACTGAAAGTACTGCAGTAAATATTACTGTATTCCATATCAATTTTTTTTTGATTGGGCAGGTTGACTCCAAAATGAATATACAAGGTAATATCAATAACTTTTCAAGGCGAAAATGTGGTGTGCATGAATTTTTTTTTCTGGAATTTAACATAAGTGGAAAGGCTCTTTTTTGAATTACAAATATTACATTAAAAAGTTGTCCCGAACATGAAGTCCAGAAACACACTCCATATCGTGAATGTAATTCAATTAGGGCAATATATACATTTATATACGCAGTCTCTTGATAAGTTTTTCAATTACTGGAAAATAAGTTGCTTAAATTTCAAATTATCGTCCATTAGAAGCCCCAGAAACTTTTTACATTAAACGTGACCCACTGGTTCAACAGCCAGAACTTTATTGACCAGTAGCCATTTAAAGGATATTACATTAGACTTCGTCATGTTAATAATAAGAAAATTTGCATCGCATCACTCTTTAAGTTTAGTTTAATAGTTATTGATATTGCTCTCCAACAACATGTCGAATACTACCTGTGATTCACACAATCAAAAGTGCTGTTTAGAACACTGCTGCGACAAACTCTACGTCATTTTTCTGCAAGAAAAGTTGATTAAAAAATGTTATAGTAGCATAAGTAATTGTGAGCTTGGAATACAAACTGAGGTTTGATTAGTACCTGATGTGTATTAAAAAGACTAATAAACATTCTTAACAAGTTTTTCAATGATGTTTGACAGTGTACGAAGTAATGACAATTGTTTAAAATTGGACAAAGAGATGGACTCTTTTCTTTTAAAAAGTGGTATGACTCGAGTCCTTTTCAGGCAAGGTGGAAAAATTCCTTTTGTGAAAAATAAATTAATAGCCTTGGCCATTGAACTTAGGGCTATATCTGGTAGTGTCAGAAAAATCCTCAGAGGAGCATCGTCCCTACCAGTTGCATCCTTATTATTCATTTGGGTAAATGTTTGTTTTATTTCATTTATATATATTGGAGCAAAATAAAAGAAATCTTCGACCAAAACATTCCCCAAATACTGTAAGGGAACAATCTTAGAAGCAATCTGACTAAACAATCCGAAAGCCACAGAATAACAAAATGAGTTAAATTGATTAGCGGTCATACCAGTCTTAGATGTAGATCTTTCTCTTCCATTCAGATCACTATCTTCTATGATTCGTTTTGCTTTTTGCTAGAATTAGAGAAGCGATTAGTGAAGAATAATTTTACCATTCTGATGACTCACCAAAAAAATTATATTTATTCTAACTTTTTATTATATAGCAGGAACGAATATTCCTGGCAGACACCTGCAAACCTTTGAAAATCCATAATTTTTTAATTTTTATTTTTAAACTTCTCACAGGAAAGCATGCATCAAATTTATCGGTGAATAAAATAAGCCAGTGGCTCACTAGCATAAACAATTGTTTGCCATTCTACTATTTCGCAAACTCTGCTAATTTTTTTAAAATTATCCCTTATACCTACATGGCTTAGTATAAGCAGATCAGAATTCAAATCTATAGATAATTACCTCAAGATCTGACAACTGGGCTTGCCGCACATTGATAAATTCGAACAGATAGTCTATCATAGATTACTCAAGGTTTGTTCCATACAATAGACATCTTAACACTTAGTTTATGTAATTTGCAAATATCTGATGAGTTCAAAATAAAATTAAAGAAAAAAAAACAGGGAACCCTCTTCTAATAAATACTAATAAGCAAAAAACGAATCTATAAACTTCCATATGGAATAAAAATGTCGATGATAAATTAATACGATGAATGAAATAAATAACTATTAACTTGAGATATAAATTAGCAAAAGAAAAAAGCAACAGTCAGTTATATGATATTATGAGAGTTTGTATGTACGTTTGAATATTGTAGCATAAGATGTGAACCAATTTCTTTTGTGTTAATTCGGCGTCGACTTCAAAAGGTTTATCGAGCTATTTTCGCTTCCAAGTATATTTATTTCTTCAATTTTACTTTAGCTGATTAAATCAAAATACTTCAGAAGTATACAAAACATTCTAAAATTTTGTAAAAGTCCATTTTATATTAATAATCATTTATTTATTCTATTTGACTATTTAATTAACTTAAAAATTTCTATACCTTTAAGTAGATTTTAATTGGAATATTCAGGTCAAAAATCTTAATAATCTCTTGAGAATCAGCTGATGAAACTGTTTTTTTAATTGAATGACAGTATTTTTATGTTTACCTCTAACATTTCCAAAAATCATCACACCCCATAAAAAAAATATCGTTACACTTTTTTCCACTAAAAATCACACTAAAACCACTGCGTACACTTCTATCCTTTAAAAATATTTAAAAAAATATCTCTCTACGAACATTCTCAAATCCAAAACTCGGCCTACAGAATACTAATTTCCCAAGAAGGTCGAGAAACAAAAGTTTTATCGTTACTCTTTTAAAAATAGTAGTGGGGATGGGAGATTTTACTTACTGGTATCATACACTGGTACCTCACGATGGATACCTTCAGATGGTACCTTTTTCAAAAAGGTACCCGACAGGAAGGCACGGAGATGGTTACGCATTTTAAGATGAGTATTAATGCCGTATAGGAGGTATCGATGATTTCAAACAACGATAGGCTTATTAGACATTGTTTTTCTGATTTTTTTTTACAGGGTGCAATAAAATATTATAAGGTATTTTTAGCATTTTTTGTGGTCTGTATATATTACCTATTATACAGAGTTAGAAAATTGTTCTATTTGTGTATCGAAGTTGGAAAGTTTTTGTTCCTATGAAAACTGAAAAAAATGGATATTTTTTTTATTTTATTTTTCTATGACTTTTTTATATTGTGCCAATGAGAGATTTGTGATGAAAAGTCAAAATTATTGTAATCGTACAGGTATTATCATTATTATTCGGGTAAACTTTCATATGTTTTGGAGATAGTGAGCTTTTATAACTTGAACGCGAGTAAAAAAATTAATAGTTGCGATGTATTCAGAATTGTTTTTTACAAATAAATGGCCACAATATCTCCGCAACTCATATACCGATTTTAAGAAACAAAAGCTGATTTTATTTCAAATTATATTCTTCATATTCTAAGCGAAAATCATATACAGGATGTCTCTAAAGTCTATGCTCCAGTATGAAATACTAGCGCAAATTCCTGCGGCTAAAATATAAGGATCTAGCGCAATTTACTTTAGTCTAAAAGTTAATATTTTCCGAAATTCATCGTATCAAAGTTTAGATCTTCATTGGTTCTGATGTCGGAGAGGGTGCATAGACTTTTCTCGACTTAGGCGTTCCAGTTACGGTATAAGAGTGATTTTGATTTAGCTCTTAGTGGTCGAGTAACCACTATTAAACAAACACATGGTACTGTTCCGATATGGGAAATTGTTATAACACCGTTGGTAATGTCTTCAACTCTGTTTCATTATCAGGCTAGAGTGTGTTCAATAAAGCTGGTGAAAGTTTCAAATCCAGTATCAATTAAAATGTTTCTGGTATATTATGAGGCTCCACAAATGAGGAGGAAGACTTCGTTTTGAAAGTTTTCTAATATACTGAATCTTGATCTTCCCTTGATGATCCGCATAGGACCACTAAAGGACAGGATCGATTTTATGAAGAGCTTGTAGATCATTAGTTCAAGCTTTAAATTGAGTTCGCTGTTTCGATTCAGCAGAGAGTAGAGAGTTCTCAAAGCAGCTTTGATTTTACTGAAGAGATAAGTGGTATTTAACAGCCAAATCTTCTGTCAAAGACCAATCCTAAGTATTTCGCGTGATCCCTCTAAGGAATCTGAGTGTTAAAAATGGACAGCTGATCGTCCGAGATCGTAAATCGAGATCTAGTGAACATGATAGTCTGCGTTTTCGCAGTGTTTAAATTAATTTTCCAATCGATCATCCGTTTGTCCAGCTTATATATATATATATATATATATATATATATATATATATATATATATATATATATATATATATGTCACTGTAGTCTGAATAAAATTAATCGAAATGATCCCGCAAAGGCAGTTTCGTCGGCGAAAAAAAAAACAATCTGCTATATTGATCGTGAGGTATGTTTCATATATATATATATATATATATATATATATATATATATATATATATATATATATATATATATATATATATAAAGTTAAATATAGTGAGAGACGCGAATCCTAAGGGACCGCCGCTCTAATTGAATTCACTTTAGATATAGAATATTTCGGCGATAATATAAATGTTCTGTCCTCCAGGAGACAGCTTCTGAACCTGAATTACTGCGGAGGCAAAATGTTTCTTTTAACTGTAAAGTCGGCCAATCTAGTTATCTGTGGCCCGTTTACCTCCCTTTCTAATTATAATACTTTTCAATCTGAAAGAAAGTGTCTTGTTTGCAATACTGTATTAGCTATACTAGTGATAGCTGAAAGGATCTTGTCCGGAGCTCTCTTCAGAGGTGCGGTGATGGTGAGATAAGAGAAAATTCTTTTTATCAAGGCCGACTACTGCTATGCCTGGATCGATAAGGTGTATGAACCTATAAATAAGAACTCTTCGATCGATGTTAAAATCCTTTGTTCGATCGACATTGGGATTTAACTGAAATTGATCATAAAATTTGTCTGCAATCCATTGGCTTTGTCCTGTGAGTCTGTCAAGGTGACGTTGTCGCTAGTAATGTACGGCAAAGGCACCTTAACATTTTTTTTTTTGAATTCTAATCATTTTGTATAGAATATCGTCATCGATTTGCAAAGTTTCCAACTTGGATTCCCAGCATGGATAGTGCAAGTCTCGCTGTATTTCCTCCTAATCTCTGTTTGCTTATCTCTTGATAGCAGGATCACTCGTCTTCTAAGCCCTACTATTGCGATGGTTCTATTTCCTGTCCCTATTTTAAAATCTGCTTCAATTTCACCATATTTTGAGTATGAAATGACCGATATGATATTAGTTTTCGGTTACTGCCAAGAAAATGGTCGGGAGTCGGTGAGAGTATACAAAGAAAGATTTCCAAATAGACTCGTACCAAACCACTAAACATTTGCTGCTGTTAATAAGTGTCTTCGAGAAACCCGTAGTTTTGCTCCTGCAATCGGTGATTATGGACGGAGTCTTACGACTAGGACACCGGAGAATGAGTTGAAGAAAATCCGTGTCTAAGCAGCAGCCACTTAAGTTTGGAACTTGTTTTTAAAGATGCAGTAAATGGGACTAAAAAAATAGTTGAAGCATTCATTCCACCGCCAAACTGTATTAGAGCTTTTACCTCTCGGCCTTGGGTGCATGATGAAAATTTTTTTAAAAATTTTTTTTACCCACGAGTGTTGCTTTATAAGAAGGAATATAAAAAATTTACTAAGCGAACACGTTTATGATCGCAAAAAGCGGTAAAGGTTATGCATTATCCAAATTTCTTGCACCATTTCTAAGCATGGATAAAATAAAAGGGGTGTTACGTATTGAAACCTTTAAATTCCATTATCTCGGAAACGGCTGCTCGAAACGACACCTACTAATTATAATTCCTTTGTATAAAATATATCAAGGCCCAAAAAAGTTATGGAGCTTTAAATGGAGGCGAAGTACTGCTGGTACTTTGTAATTTACATCCAAACTATAATTAGGTCTTGGTTTCTCATCCTAAAAATCCCCAAAGCATCGAATATAGTGCAGATTACTCTAGTATTAAGATAATTATAAAAAAGTTTTAAAATATATAATTTTCACAGCCCGTTTTTCTGAAACTCTCAGCTTTTGAACTAAGGTAAATGAGGCTAGATCCTCATAGTTTAGTATCAGTAATATATACTAACATTTTGTACAGATTTGTCAATAAATTGTATTACTATCCATATTTTTACTTGTTTCAAGTGGCTTTATTTAAATAACTTTGGCACACCCTATAGTGACAACTTTTCTGATTATAATATTTTCTGCTTTTGAGTTGTGATGAGTCAAACTTGAGCTATGTCCATCGTCATTCGTCACTTCGCTTATCCAATCTCACCCTGACGTCAGAAACTCTGTATACGAGGGTTTAGTGAAAGTTTTTCAACATAACTAAGAAAAAACAAAAATTATAACAGAAATGTATTATATTTTTTCATATAATTACCTTGTAATGGTACACACATGCACCACAAGTCCTTGAATCCCCAATTTTTTAAAGCAGCTTTATTCAAGTCTGCAAAATAGGCATTCAACGCTACGATGACTTCGAAATCGGACACATACTTTTTCTAGGCGGCCGGAAGTTTAAGAAGAAGTTCAAGTCGAAAAACTTCTTCTTCTTTCTCAGCCCATTGACGTCCACTCCTGGACATAAGCCTCTCCGATGGTCCTCCACTGGGATCTGTCTCTCGCCTTCTGGAGCCAGTCTTTTCCAGCAAACTGTCTTATATCATCTACCCATCTGCGTTGTGGCCTGCTACGTTTTCGGTTCGTTTCTCGCGGTCGCCATTGCAGTAATTTACTCGTCTACCTATCGGGCTGTTGTCTAGCTATGTGCCCCACCCATTGCCACTTAAGGCGTGATATGCGTTCAATGACGTCAACTACTTTGGTTCTTGATCTTAGTACTTGATTTCGTATTTTATCCCGTAACGAGATTCCTAACATTTGTCTCTCCATAGAGCGTTGAGTGACGCGGAGCCTATATGCGTTTTGTTTGGTTAGTGTTATCGTTTCCATGCTGTAAGTAACAACAGATAAGACACACGTGTCATACACTTTCCGTATAAGGTTGATTGGTGTGTTTCTATCTCTTAATACGTACTGCAACTTCCCAAAAGCAGCCCATGCCAGCCCTATTCTCCTTGTTATTTCCGCCGTTTGATATTCTTTGCCCAGTTTCATGACGTGGTCTAGATAGATGTACTCTTGGACATTCTCTATGATTTCATTTTGAATCTCTATTTGTACATTTGCGTCAGGGCTCATTAACTTAGTTTTCCCCAAGTTCCTCTTAAGTCCCACTTTTCTCGCCTCTTCATTGAAATATTGAAGCATTTGTTTTAGTTCTTCTGGGTTGCTAGACATGACAACAACATCGTCGGTCAAACAAAGATGACTAAGATAAGAACCGTCGACTCTCAAACCTTTCTCATCCCAATTTAGTTTTTTAAAGACATCCTCCAAATGAACTAAGTCGAGTCAATACGTCTTCCAAATTTAGTGCATGAATTTTAACCAGCATTATAATAGCTCTTTAGTGAGAGCGCTGTCGCAAAGACAAAGAATTTTCTTCTTCACCGGACCTAATTTTCCTTTCTTCACTTGTTTTAAATGGTTTAAAAAATAGTAGCAAAATATTCGAAGTTAATATTCTTCTCTTTGTTTCCATGAACGTGGCCTGAAACCATCATTATACGCCCAAGAATAACCAAGAATCAAAACAGTGAACAAGCAAGGGAGCAATCAATACCGATAATGTTACAAAACATCTTATTCACAGGAAAAGTCATAGTTATGATATGAACTTTAAAGAAGTCCTTGTGGATTCTAGAAAAGGGAAAATAACACAGAGTATTATGCTATCCTTCTAAACCAGTTGAAACAAAAATTCAAGAACGAAAGACTAGGTCTGATGAAGAAGAAAGCCTCCTTTTATTAGGACAGCGCCACCAGGCTGTGAATGTGATGGTTAATAATTTATAAACTACCGAAAAATTCCTTGTTGGGAAAAATTATGTGATCGCAATGAAATTCAGGTTTATAGATTTGAACAAAAGCAACCATAACAGAGGGACCTGACACTTTAGAACGGGTTATGCAAGACCATAATTTAGAGAAAGTTTATGTTGAAAAATAAAATAAATTTATATCATAATTTTAGTATTTTCCTTGTTAGGTGGCAACCTTTTCACCCTATCTATATAATCAACAATCGCGAGTTAAAAACTGATCTTGACATAAACAAATATTCTTAATTTAAGCAATAATTTACAATATAAATAGCAATGAAAATAAAAAAAATAATAATAAAAGTTTTATTGTCTTTTAAATGACCACAACCCCTCAATAATTAATAAATTTGTATTGGTCGTGCAATACATTAATTCCGAATATGACATGCACCTGACATACCAATATTTACGTTCAGTTGTTTGTCGTGAATATGAAAATTGATTGGTGCAACACAATGCTGGGAAAAAATTGGCACTGTTCGATAAAATGCAAATGTACCCGATTGAAATTCGATTCCAAAAGTGCATTATAGGTATGGTTGATACGAGATTTTTTTGAATCGGCCAAAGCAAAAATAAGTTCTGTAAGTAAGAGAATAATACGCCTTGTTAATAAAAAAAAACTTTACAGAAGTAATTTCAACGTACTTTTAAATACCCGATATTTTTGGAATAGAATTAATAGAAAGGAGGACATAAATGTGTCAGACATCTTTCATTTAACGACCTATACTCTGTTCAAATTGCAAATGTGAACAGATAGACACAATACACGTTAACATTTGAATAGGACAGGACCGTATTTAGAACTACATATTATACTGACGAGCAAAAAAATTAAGTCACATAAAAAGTTGCAAATAATCTTAGGAGTAATAATAATAAGTAATTAGTTCGTAATACCCGCCTTACCCTCCTGACAAATGCGGCTGTCAATTCGGCCTGCATAGTACTATGGTCAATTCTTTTAGCCTGTTTCATACCTAGATATTTGTATGTTTGGACTGCTTCCATTGCAGCTATAGTTTTACCGTTCTGCATTTCAAAAGCCTCCGGTTGTATCTTCCCTTTAACGATGTTCAAAATACGGCACTTGTCAAGTCCAAATTGCATTCCGATATCCCCGGAGAACTCCTCTACAATTTTAAGCATTTGTTCCAGCTGGATTCTGGTAGCAGCAATCAGTTTAAAATCCTCCAAGTGAGGTCAATCAGGACAATGTCGACAACTCAGCGTCGAACTACTGGTTGATTTCAGAACAAATGTTTCCGGAAACGGAGGGCTTCTTGTTAGCTATCCAAGACCAGGTTATTCCGACGAAGAACTATCGGAAGTTCATCATTAGAGGTCCCTCAATAGAAAATGACCAATACAGATATGGTTGTCGAACATCGGAGACAATTCAGCACATAACTGGAGGGTGCCAAGCGTTTGCCGCAACCGAGTATAAGGAAAGACACGACTCAGCCGCTAAGATACTCCACAAAGAGTTAGCAGAAAAGTTAAACCTATTACAGATAAGAAAAGTGCCTTATTACAAGTACAATCCGAAGCCTATTCTTGAGAACAATCAGTTCAAGTTGTATTGGGACCGAACGGTTCTGACGGATCAAACAGTAGCTCATAATAGACCAGACATTATACTATCAGATAAAATTTCTAGGCGAACTACACATTGCTGTACCTAACAACAACAACCTAAGGTCAAAATACAATGAGAAGATTGCCAAATACAGAGATCTGGAGGTCCAAATCCGAAGACAGTGGGCAATGAACAGCATCCAAACGATTCCCATAATACTGTCAACAACTGGAGTGATACCAAAGAACCTCCTGCAGAACATAAAGAGACTGGGCCTCAGTGAGCATCTGTATAAGCCGATGCAGAAAGCAATTCTCCTAGCAACCGCGCGAACCGCCCGAAAGTTCGTAGGAAATACAGCAGACAACGTCACCTAGGATCCGATAACATGGAAAGGGTTCCCACAGAGCTTCATACTTTTGGTGTCTTTGTATGCCTGGTATGAGTGAATAATCCCTGGAGGGAGTGCGAAGCCGTTTGGCTTGTAAATCATAATAAGTAATTATAATACGGGAATTATTATACTAGTAAGCGATTAGTCTTTGTTTTCCGAGAAATGTTATCTGTCATATTTGCTGTTTGTCATGTATTGATACCATATTTATGACTTTTATGAAATAGCGTGCATTCGCTGTTAGATCTTACTGTTGCGGCAAGACTTGTAGCTTTGATACAAGTTGGTCGAGAACAACGTTAAACTTCAAGAATTGTTGGTAAGAGCCTTTATGCTGTACAAAATATATGTCAGCGCTATGAGGAGACTGACCTTATAACCAGAAGACCAGGATCCGGGTGAAAGAGAGTAATCTCCCAAAGAGATGGTGTCGGCAAGTCTACGGAATAAAACAGCTTTTGCAATTTTGCTGCGAAATCAACTCCAAAAAGTTAAGAATGTAAATGTTAGTAAATGGAGAGTTAAAAAAAGGCTTCGAACTGTTAGATTGACTTGTAGAAGGATAATTACAGGTCCACCATTGCAACGCCGGCAGCGAATTGTACGATGGGTTTTTACCTGAAATCACTTGGCATAGAATAATGAGGACTGAAGCAATGAACTGTTTTTGCTTCAATGGGTCAGACAGACGTCGAAGAATATGGTGAAGACCTGGAGAAAGATATGCTTCAGTTTGTACTAAAGAGCGACTACCATTTGGCGGTGGGTCGGTAATGGTTTGGGCGGGCATCTCATCACAAGTACACGTTGGTCTTCATACAGAATGATTCTCTGACAGCTCACAGGTACAGTACAGAAGTTCTAGAAGAAAATGTTAGGTCTTTCATGATCATTATGGACGAGCATGACATTTTCATGCAAGACCTCATGCAGCCAGAGTTGTTAGAGAATATCTCGATGAAGTGGGAATTAGGCAGTTTGATTCGCCAGCACATGAACCCCATCGAATATATCTGGGATGAGTTGGACCGACGTATCCGAAGGTATACACCGGCTCCAAGAGCTGCTTAAGAACTAAGAAAATTGTTATTCCAGGAGTGGAATACCTTCAACCAGAATATAATCCTTAATTTGATTGAAAGTATGCCTTCTCGTCTTCAAGCATTTTGTTAACTCAAGAAGAGGGAATACACGTTATTAATCATAAATTATTTTCATTAATGTTGTTTTTTTAACTTTTTAAAGTTCCTGATAACAATGAGTCAAACTTGGTTTTAAATGTAAATTTGTTGCTTTTTCAGAATAAATAAAAACCAATTTAATATTGAATATTAAATTAAGCTTACTAAATACAGTGCAATGATTGACAATTGGCAAACATAATCTTAAAACAGAAAATTCCAAAAATATATCACAATTTCAATGTTACCTAAATTTTTTGCTCGCCAATGTATTTTTATGTATTATATTTATTGCATAAAATGAAAGTTCCAAAGTTTACATTTATAACTGAGTCACGAAAATTTATGTGCATTTTTATCTATTTCTAGCCTCAGACGACCTAAGAAATAAACTTAAATTTAATGCAATGCGTTTTCAGGAACATCGCTGTACTACTGAATACACATCTGTTAGAGTTTCGTGCTAGAGACTTGTTGATGTTTATGATTGGTTAAAAAAAAACTGAATTTGCAATTTAAATATAATAAAAACTTTAGTTGCATTAAGTTCTAAGAAATTGTATTCTACCAAGTCTTGGAAATAAATGTTGTAGACTTAAATTTCATTACTACGTTTTTCAATATAACCAGTTTTTACAAAACTTGCTTATCCTGCGAAGTGGCCAATTGAGCAATTAGCCTGTTTTCCTCGTCCCGTGCTTACAGCGTCATTATCCGGTAACCTTCGGAAAAGCCTGCATGTTTTCCGAGTTTGAAGCATTCTTCCTCAGAAGTCTCGATTGATAAAAACAAAAAGTATTATTATTTTTATAATCTTTGACAGATGTCTCTTCTAGTAGAGATTATTTCGCATAATTTTTTGTCAGCCGCACATCCATGTTACGTCAGTTATACGATCAAGCATGACCTCTCTTGCTCTTCCCACATAGAAGGAAAACGTAATATTAATAAGGATTGTAGGTTTCATCACTTACTCCCCTTAGATTAAGTGGAACTTCCCTAAGATGGCAATTGGAATCCCCTCCCATATGTATATTTCCTCCAATTTAGAGATGCTCGCCCGCGGCGGTATGAACGCTGTAAATACCGGAGACAAACTCCCTTGGAAGGTTATGGAGTAGTGTAATCCTAAGTATTACAGAGACTTCAAACAATGCCATCCTATAATTAACAGTTTTAAATAACTGATCAATGCGTGTACTGAAAATATGAATGTTGCAGTTAAATGCAAAAATATTTAATTTTTTTTAACATAAAAAATAGTTTTTAACATTTTTTTATATTAAAGTCAACTTATTTTAAATGAAAATTTTGCCACAAGATTGATGTTACACAATCAGATGTACTAAATTTTTGCATATGTAATCTGCAGTGTTTTCTCAAGAACTTAAATGTGTTCACTAAATAATTAGATTAAAATTATCACAATGGCAATCTGTCATTAATGGTCTTATATTATGATTATTTACTCAAAAGATTTTTTCATAATTAATTACAATTGATTTTATACACCAATATTAAATTTTTCTAGTGTACTTCGAATCATGCTGGATTATCCACAGGTAGCACTAATGAAGTATCATCTGTGAACACTACACCTTATATTTCTTCCAATTAAACGTTGGGGTAAGTATAATAAGAACAATACGTTCGTATTTCCATGGGATAGTGGACTTTTCCACACTACATCGAGCAATATGCAAGGCAGACGTTTCCACGCCGCTACAGCCGAGGGAACGGGATATTGCTTCTCTCCACCGAACAGCCCAAGAGGATTTACAAGCTTGGCTACGGAAACCTGCATCTAAATGAGGTCATTCAGGACAATGTCGACAACTTAGCGTCGAACTACTCGTTGATTTTGAGGACAGATGTTTCCGGAAACGAAGGGCTTCTTATTAGCTATCCAAGACCAGATTATCCATACGAAGAACTATCGGAAGTTCATCATCAGAGATCTCTGAATAGAAAATGACCGATGGGATATGGCTGATTGAACATCAGAGACAATCCAACACATAACTGGAGGATGCCAAGCGTGTGCCGCAACCGAGTATAAGGAAAGATACGATTTAGTCGCTAAGATACTCCACCAAGAGTTAGCAGATAAGTTAAAATTATTGCAGGTAGGAAAAGTGCCTTACTGTAAATACAATCCGGAGTATATTCTTGGAAACAACGAGTTTAAGTTATATTGGGACCGAACGGTTCTAACAGTTGCTCATAATAGGCCAGACATTATACTAACAGATAAAATTTCTAGGCAAACTACATTGATTGACATTTCTATACTTAATAACAACAACCTAAGACCAAAATAGAATTTCCATATTACTATCAACAACTGAGATGTTACCAAAGAACCTCCTGGAGAACATCAAGGGCCTGGACCTTAGTGAGCATCTGTATAAGCTGATTCAGAAAGCAGTTCTCCTTGCAACCGCGCGGATCGTCCGAAAGTTTGTAGGAAGTAAAGAAGACCACATCACATAGGACCTAATAACATGGAAAGGGTCCTCACAGAGCTTCATACTTTTGGTATCTTTGTATACCTGGTATGAGTCACTAATCCCTGGAGGGAGTGCGAAGTCGTTTGGCTTGTAAATCTGATATGGGAACAAAAACCACTCAAAAGCAAAACTCTGAATAACTCCTAAATTTAGATAAAAATATTCAGAAAAACGTCTTTAGCTTTAATTCTGATTATCGCCGTTAAAAAAGATAAAATCTAGTAGTATTCTTTGCCTCTAAATTTCCTAATTATGGAGTTTTTTGAGTAATGACTCGCAAGCAGCACATAAATCGAGAAAGATGTCAACAACTAGGTTTCCTTTATCTAAATACTTTCTGCATAAAATTTTAAAATATCTTTGAAAATACACTCAATACAGACATAATACCATGCTTGAAAACTGGAATCGCTTTTATAATTTTCGGGGCACTCAGGAAATATCACGTCCTACTGCTGAATTATAAATGTCACTCAATGTGTCAGTGACGCCTTACGTGATGCTCTCGATGACCTTCAGACTGATAGCATCACAACTAACCAACTTTTTTGTCTTCATGTTAGCAATTTTGTCCTAGACTTCTTCGGATATTGCAGGAAAATTAACGTTTGGCATAATTTTAATTCTTACCAACCTGCATCTATACCAGAAGTTAGAATTTAGGAAATATTTTTTTCTAAATTTTCAAAGGACCAAATTTCCTAAAGAAATATTTTGCTAATCGATTCAATTTTTTTTTTTTGCTTTTAACAACTTTGCTTTTAAACACATTTGAACAACTTTAACTCTATCATGAAAACATCATAAACGAATAATATAAAAATCAAATTGTTTTATAAAATGCAGTACAGGTGTTTCTGCCATATGTTATTTTTATTGTACTATCTACGGTGTTGTTGTCGATTGGCACCTGAGAAAATTAGGTTTGTGGAATGTTGGTTACGAGGTAAATAAAAAATTATATTTTAGAATTATTCCTCTCTTGCCTCTTTTGTTTGAGAGACATATAATTACTTTTTCCAAATTTCGTGAACTATTGTTTGACCTTAATTGTGACTAAGCGTATTTTCTTTGTTTATATGATATAAGATAAAAAGAGAAAATAGATCCATAGAGCTTCATAACCGACGACTGTTGTAGATTGAATTAAGAAAAAATGCGTTTCTGTACATCGGACGTCAGTTATATTTCTGAAAAACTCGTACTTACCGGCATGCGCATAATTAATTTTTTGATAGCATCACTCGAAAATTAACAATACGGGTTCGACGTTATTTTATATTTTGTGGCTTTTGCCTTGTGAGTTATATCCAATATAGACGGACTTACAGTGACTTTTTGTGTTTCATGTGTTTTATTTAGTATGTTTTGCCAAAACAACAGCAAACAGGTTTTCCAAACTCGGTCATATCGATGATCAGTTGAACATTGAATAGTGAGCAAGCTAAAAAGTACGGAACTATGTTTACGTTTTAACATCGTAAATATGTCATTTTTACAGGTCTAATTAATATTTTTTCTAAACGAGGAGTGGGTTGTAACGGTTCTACCAAGAAGTTTCGTAAAGGGTCCACGATCTATTATTCTTTGTAAGAAAGTAAAAATCAGAAAATTCTGAGGAAAATTATTGATGAGTGAACTTCTGTACTAATCCTTTCTGAAGTGAGATATTTTGATATGATATGAATATATCATAGAAGGTACTATCAAGGGAATCCCATAAAAATGTTTTTACGGTAGGTTTATTGCGGGGTTAGAAACTGGAAAAACGAAAAAAAATTGTTGCTTGACAAACCTTGAAGAGTTTCCATGTCATTAGGCAATTAGAAAACACTATTATAATAGTATACATGCCAGCAACAGATTTTCCGGACCAATTTCCTCTTGGGCGATAACTTGTGAAATGCTTCAGACAATTGTGCCATGAAGCCTCGTGAACGTCAGCTGCGGCTGTGTGGGTGGGTGGAGTAGCGGCAGCCTCCTACTCACGTAAAAAAAATTGTTTTTAGTCATTTCCTCCCGACTGAAAATTTTTCAAATGATAGTTAACACAATTGTTTGAAGATAAAACAAATTCAGCTGGCTGTGCCGTGGTAGATTATACGTCAGCTGGTCACACGAATATGCAAAAAAAATTTTGTTCAGTGATTTCTTCTCAGTTAAAATTTTGTCAGACGATAGTTTACATGCTACTTTAAATAAATAAAAACATTAGCTGGCTCTATGTTGGTGGAAAAGAGACAGTGGCACTGGTCTTAATGGGTACGCAAGGACTTTGTCCAAATCGAGTTCTTTTTTTAAAGAAATATAAAGCAGTTTTCCGAATAAGTCGCGCTGTATTCGCAATTCCATCTCTTTTCGGCCAAAAGGTACTTTTTTCTTGCTAAATGTTTGGCCCTTTGTCTTGGAAATTGCCTGATTGAAGTTTTTCGGGTCGTTTATGCAACTTTCAATGAACTCTTCTCTTTGTTTGTTACCCTCTTCTTTAACGTAAAGCAAAAAATTTTCAACTGCTTCAGGTGCCGCTTCGCCAGTGGAAATGTTGTACAAACAATCTTTATCTAAATTATCATCAAACAGATTGATGTTACGCTTGATATCATCGACGAATCCGTGAAGCTGTGCTGTACTTTTTTTGTCTTGCTATTTTGAAGAACTGCTGTAACAGTTTGTAATTTTATCAGATCAATCACTTGTTTTGAGAAAGGTTTTGTTGTTCTTTTTATACCAAATGATCCCTTCTCAAAGTTCTCACGTAATCGTGGATGCGTCTCGCCATTCTCATCCAATTATCGAGGTATCTTACTAAATAACGCGCGTAATTTGGTGGATTAAAAGCAAAATATAAATTAACTATTTTTACAACTCAAAATTACCTGTACGGATGCTCGTATTTAGCAATAAGTAGTAACCGATTAATTTGATGTAAATCATGTAATACTGTGCTGTCTTGCCGTGTTTGCCTTCCAATGTTTGCATTTTGAATTACTCGTATTTTTCGAATATTTTTTTTACTTCAGCTTGTTAGATTGATAGTTCAGATGATCTAGTTTGATTTGAAAACTATATTGAATAGGCTTTAAATTCGGTGAGCAAATCTATGTTCTCTTGTTGGACGAATTGTTCAAAATGCAGTATTTTCAATGCTGACGTTATCATTGGATGTAGACCTTTGCATCTATTAAAGTGTTTGCCAGCAATAAATGCGTTGACGGATCCGTTGACAATCATATCTGCATTCACCATGATTATCAACAAGCCACACTTATCAATAAATTTACCTATTGCTTTAAAGAATGCCATTATAATATGGAATACTCCAAGGTCGATAAATAAAATGTCAAAAATCCCATCTTTGCACTTTGAATCTGCAGCGCCAATTTCGCAATAACAAGATCGGCTCCCACGCTACACTTTCACTGCCTCAGCTGACGACTTTTCCACCAATATAGAACCAGCTGACGTTTTTATATATTCAAAATAGCATGTAAACTATCGTCTGACAAATTTTTAACTGAGCGGAAATCACTGAATAATTTTTTTTGTTCGTGTGACCAGCTGACGTATAATCCACCACGGTACAGACAACTGACTTTTTTTTATCTTTAAATAATTGTGTTAACTATCATTTAATAAATTTTCAGTCGGGAGGAAATTTAACCCACTCACGTAAAAAAAAAACAATTTTTCTTTACGTGAGTGGGAGGCTGCCTCTGCTCCACCCACTCACGCAGCCGCAGCTGACGTTCACGAAGCTTCATGGAACAACTGTCTGAAGCATTTCGCGAGTTATCGCTTGTGAGGAAATGACCGACACAATATACTATCTGGCTTGTATACTATAAGACATACTCACTTTAAAAACATTTGATAATAAAGGAGATGATATAAAAAAAGTATATAAAAAAGAGCTGCTGCTCCATCCACCCACGCAGCCGCAGCTGACGTTCACGAGACTTCATGGCACAACTATTTGAAGCATTTCGCGAGTTATCGCTTGAGAGGAAATGACCGACACAATATACTATCTGGCTTGTATACTATAAGACATACTCACTTTAAAAACTTTTGATAATAAAAGAGATGATATAAAAAAGTATATAAAAAAGGGCTCTAAATGATCGTATTAAAAAGTAAAAAATAAGCTAACGATTGTTTTATATAATTAATTATAGATTTATTTATTTGGCGATAAATTTAGAAAAAATACCTACATGCAATATAAACACACTATTAATTACAGAAAATGGTACATAACTCAAGTTTAAAGTAATAAAAACAATATAATAATGATATGCAAATAATACCAGTCTAGTTAGAATTAATTTAAACAATAATGCCTGCAATTACTGCAATGCTGATCTCCTATTTTTCACTTTGTAGTGCGGCTTTTTCAAATGTTTTTAATGAAAATGTCGAATGTGCAACTTTTTTATACAAAATCGGTCTAAAATTTCGAAAATTTCTGCAATGTAATTCTTTAAAATAAATTTATTTCTAATGAAATCTAACTGTTCTTATGGCAAGCAAGTAAGCTATTTACAAACAAACCTATAAAATGAGGTACCAACTTTAATATTTTAACATATTTTAAATTAGATTTTCTTTACTCTATTCATTGCCTGTTTTACCCCTTAATAGCAATGATTGCGAATCAGCAGGATAAACATAATCAAAAACATCATCATCATGTGGAAAGAGTACCGAGTTCTCTGATATTCTAATTTGTCTTGAAAATTGTGTATAGCTATTGTTATAGTCTAAGATCCCGCTGCAAAATCACTACGTTCATAGCGTAGTTAATCAATCTCAAATTTTTACATACATTTATGAATAGGAGAATACATTTATAACAGGGTGCCAGTCAAAAAGTGGCCGCAAACATTTTTAATTAAAATAATTTTAATTAATTTTCGAAAAAAAATTTCGTTCACTTGTTTTTAAAATAAAATATCATTCACATCGTAGTAATGTATGTTTAGAATTTGAAAAGGCGTGGGTGCCGTTCCCCACTTGGCCATAACTACTTCGCACCCAGGTGTAAACAGGTAAAATTTTGGTGTATTTATAGGTTCATGACGTATATGCATGTTTTCTACACCAAATTAGAACTAATTTTTTTTTAATATGATAATATACCGCTGCCTGCGAAAAAATAGCCGCAAATTAGGGTTGCTAGCTGTTAAAAACGCTAGATATCAAAGTTGAAGTGAAAGAGAGTTAGCGCGCAATGCCACTCGTTAGACGAGGATGGCGAGTGCCAGCTGTGCGAGTTTTTAAAGCCAATACGCATGCGTCGATAGATAGGGTTCTCAGCCAACGGCGCAAACAGTAGTAGGAACGTCTTTACAGATGCTCCAAAATTATAATTAAGAAATTAATATTCTGAAAAAAAAATTTAAAATAATAAAACATTTATTTTAAAATAAAAAAATTTTGTTTATTGATCAAGTTAAAATAAAAAAAGAGTATTTATGAAGAATAGTATTTCGGTTATTTATATTTAAAAAAAAATTATACTAAGTAGACAATATTTGAAAAATATTTGTTCTTATTGGAGTTCTTTAATACAGTTACTAATTACAGAGTAAAAACAACAGCATTTTTGAAATAAATAAATGAAAAAGAAACAATTAAAATTGCACAAGACATTATCAACTTGGGATGGAGTGGAACTTCCTAGAAAGCATGTTGGTTTCAGGAAGCTATCTAAAAGAAGCCCACCATTATTTTCCGCACTGAACTTTAAGCAATTGGACTCAGTGGCATTGAGCCACATCGAATTAACAAAAATGGTCCGTAGCATTTTTTGTTTTAATAATTTCCAGCACGGTAAAATATGACTCGAATCGAAGACTCTATTTTTTTTATAAAATTTTACAACACAACAAACACTTTTTCATTTTTCTAAAATGAGAACTTTGCTTTTATTAACGTATTAACACATTAAAGTCGAATAAATATATAATAATATCAACAACGTTGTATATAACGAGCTTCAAAACGTGGTTAGATTATAAGAATAACTCAGTTGCACTGTTGAGAACCCTATCTATCGACGCATGCGCAATAGCTTTAAAAACTCGCACAGCTGGCACTCGCCATCCTCGTCTAACGAGTGGCGTTGCGCGCTAACTCTCTTTCACTTCAACTTTGATATCTAGCGTTTTTAACAGCTAGCAACCCTAATTTACGGCCATTTCTTCGCAGGCAGCGGTATATCATCATATTAAAAAAAAAATTTGGTTTAATTTGGTGTAAAAAACATGCATATACGTCATGAACGTATAAATACACCAAAATATTACCTGTTTACATCTGGCTGCGAAGTAGTTGCGGCCGAGTGGGGAACGGCACACATGCCTTTTCAAATTCTTTACATACATTACTATGATGTGGATGATATTTTATTTTAAAAACAAGTGAACGAAATTTTTTTTCGAAAATTATTTTAATTAAAAATATTTGCGGCCACTTTTTGACTGGCACCCTGTTATAAATGTATTCTCCTATTCATAAATGTATGTAAAAATTTGAGTTTGATTAACTACTCTATGAACGTAGTGATTTTGCAGCAGGATACTGTACTATTAAAAAATGTTCTGGTCTGAGTCAAAAGAATCCTTCTTCATTTTTTGAGCTAGACCACCGACCTCATAGTCCAGATTTGGCTTCGTCTGACTTTTTTTGTTTCAAAATTAAAAAATAAAATTAATAACTATTTTATAGGCCAACAGTAACCATTTTTTCTGATGAAAGAGATTCTTTGCAAGGCGGGCGGGTGAAAGTATGAATATTGAATTTAAAGGATATTATATTGAAAAATAAAAATATAGATTAAATGTTAAGTTGGGCAAAAAATGGTTCTTCGTATTTTTAATTCCTTTTTTTTTGTAAAATAACAATTTATGTTATGACTACAATGGAATATTAGTTAAAAAATTGTCTTTGAAAAGTTTCCAGGGTGGGTCTTCCTGGTTGGAACACCACTGTATTCCTAAAATACACATTTTAATATTCGAAAGGAGGTCTTTAGACTTAATATAATTTTTTCCATGACTTAAGCAGGAAAAGACATTGTACCTTTTTCTTTTTCTTGCAATATTGCATATTTTTCGTATGCGCGACTCTATATCAATAAAGCAGCATTTTTAACAGCGATCGGTGTTTGTCACCGAAGCATCGTAGCTTCTGCACCATAATATGCATTATGTATAAGAGAATAAAAAATCAGATTTAAGACTCCCTAATAGAAAAACATAAAGACAACGTAGCGATTTGCATTCAAAAGACGTCTCTAACGACCTAAGTAGAGATGTTAATAAATTTAAATTATGTAAATAATAAAGATTATGGTAATAGAGGAGAGTTTTTGCGGGTTATATTTAGGAACTTTGAAACCGTTTTATCTTTTTCTAAAAAGGAAGAGATCTTATCAAAATCTTATATAGAAGGAATTTTCATCTTGCGTATATATATTTAATGTAATGCATAAAATTATTTTGTTGGAATCGGGGGTTCAACAATATATATATATATATATATATATATATATATATATATATATATATATATATATATATATATATATATATATATATATATATATAAATATATATATATATATATATATATATATATATATATATATATATATATTATATATATATATATATATATATATATATATATATATATATATATATACATATATATATATATATATATATATATATATATATATATATATATATATAATCTCTTTCCTTATAACCTTTTAGAAAGGGGACAGACAGTCTATTCTCTGCGAATTCCACTATGGTTTTCTCTCCATACTAGTTTTGACTACGTAATGGTCTCATCAGTTTCATGATACTGATATAAGGAATTTAAGTAAACAGTTGTTTTCTGTGCATTTTGCTCTCGGTTTGTTACAGCTCCACTGATGAGACCATTAGGTAATCAACGTTAGTATGGAGAGAAAACCACAGCGGAATTCTTATACATCTTCTTCTGCACTGGCCCAACACTGGTTAACACAAGACATAAGACAAATTTCTCAGCAACAAAAATACTATCGAGATGTGAAAACCTATTCACAAGAGTTATAAAGGAAGCCATCGAAATTGCAAAGAGGTCCAACAACTTAAATTGCAAAGATGATAGCCAGCGAGTGCCCAATACTTGGAAAAATCTGCTTACAAAACATCAACCAGTAGCGTTTAGTAACGAAACTGATTACAACTCGGCAACGCAACCCCAAACACTGGCAACAGGGCCGATGACGCGCAGCAGGTCTCGCAACCCGATTGGCCAGAATCATTCGGAAGACGAACATGCCCGACGTTTACACGAGATCGACAGCATCCGAGTCGCAGGCGTCAGTTCGCTTGTAGACACCATACAGTGAGCTTTGAAAATGGTGAATGAGATTTTGCCTAAACGTCAGCTGCCTTACTGTCCTGAGAGGGACTCAACACATACACAGGATGCCCGACTTTTTTTTATATTTTCACATTTTAAAATTTCTTCATGGGTGTTGTCTTTTCTTTTGTACCACTACATACATATGTTTTCGACTATTTTCTAAATTTATTTTATACGGAGTATCCCGACAATACGTATACCACTTTTAATGACAGACTTTTGATAGTCGCATGTATATGGAAGCTTGGAAGAGGTAAAAAAGCTTTCAAATACATGCTGTGATCCGCTAGAAGTCTCTAGGTTGTCATGTTGTTGATGACATAAAAAATCAGAAGCGATCTTTACACGTGATGTCACTTTTTTAACACACAACTTTATAGCCCATCGCTGTACCACTAGAAAACGTCATATTCTAGTGTTTGACCACCAAAAATTAGTAAGTTCAGTTACCACATTTTCAATAAATTTATGAAAAATCAATATTTTTTTAAAACTTTAAGGTGTTCTAAATGAAGCAGTATCGAATATAACTAAGTTGGCTTAAATTGACGTCAAAAGTCTATCATTAATCGTTGTAGACGTATTTTCCGGACATCCTTTATATTTTATTGTTTCGGTTACATAAACGTTCATTAGAATGTTTTTGCAAGGTTCTTTTTGAAGATAGCACATGTCATAAACCATTCAATTTAAACACAAAAATTTGTTTTGACTTTGCGGCCTTCTGGTATACGTTTCTCCAAAATTTCTTATGGCATCTTTGGTGTTTGTTGTGCTGGTTGAAGCTCAACTGACATGGTTTCGCATGCAGCGGTGTATAAAAGTAAATGATCGTATTGGTATTGGCATTAATAGACTCAATCCGCTCTTCGATAACCGCAAAGGCACCGTGTCGGTACGGTGCTTTAGCTTTAGGAGAGTTTTCCAGGTGGTAGGAAACTGTCGTTCATTTCAATTTCAATGTTGGCGACTTGCTGGCAGTTATGATACTTGTAATTAATTTCGTGACTTGTCTCACGCGGATGTTAGAAAATTAGAAGTTTGTTTATTTCCTATGCTAAGTTTATGTTCTTTTGGTCTTAACTTTATGCTTTTGTTGGAGTTGGGAGTGTTTTATTGTAAGTGCTGCACGCTATCTTGTGCATTTCTTAATTTTTCATCAGTCTTGCTTCGGCAGCCATAGAAATCGGATATACCATTTTTTGTTGCTGTTTCGAGTGCCTCTTTATTCGTTATAAGTACCAAGTCGTATTTTAGTTGTTGATCTAATGGTGATTCTTAACAAATATAATGAGGTATGTTCCATATGCGACTCATATTCGCATATAAATAAAAATAAAGTCAATAAAGATCTTTTTGAAGAAATTATTAATCACGTTAACTCTGAACACCAGTATGAAATTGATCCTAGTGTATATACAATTAATCAAAATCCCATTAAAAAGAACAATAAAATTAAAAGAATAAAATCTGCAGGTGTGGAAGATTTAAATTAAAAGAGTAAATGTGCGGAGAACGATAAAAAACAGGATACTAACCAATTTTCAATACCAATTACTCCAAGGCAACTGGAACCATTTGTGCTAACATGCGATACGCAAACTACACATATAGATAAACCATCTAAAAATGAACCTAATTTAGAAATAGAAGTTGTTGATAATCCTACATTGAATACTTTAGATAGAAAAAGAAAATCCATGATAGAAATCTCACCAAGCCAGCATCCAACCTAATACTAAAGCACCAAAAATAAGAACCCAATTTGAAGAAGTAACATACCACCCATTAAAACAACGTCATGTACCAAATATTCAAACTAGAAATTGGTTCACGCTTTTACCAATGGAATTCCAAGATTTTATCAATAAGTCTACCATTGATACTGCAATACAAATAAGGAACAAAACTAAACAAAATTTATAAGACAACAACCTAATAGCAACAGTAAAAAGGATGAACTATCTCCCTTTAGTAGTTACTTTTGGTGGAATATTATCCTTTAGAATATCAAAATATAGAGAAACATTTCGAAAACTACCAAAAATGGTCATTAACTCTTTTTAAACTTAGGTAACACTTATAATCTGTACTCACCAAGGTCCATTGTCTTCTCGGGGTGTAGTACGGTCAACGAATCTCGAAAATTTTCAACTTTACGTGACTAGAAAGACCATTCAGGCTTCCGTTTACGGTGCACGTTCAAATTTGTATGTGTGGATGCATCCTGTTAAAAAAGAAATAAAAATTATTAATAATTTTTACATTTTATAGCTGTTATTATGAATAAATTATTGGTAATATGGGTTCTTAGGTTTTTCTTAATCGTTTTTCAGGCACAGTATCAAAATTTAAAAAAACGCGTCTGTGCGTCTATTACATCGTTTATTTATTAATCACACATTTCCCAGAACTTGTTTATGATATTTAATAAAGTTCAGGTTAGTAATCGATGGAAAACAAACTCAACGATTCGGTATTTTAAAGGTTATTATGGGCGGTAAAAAAAATTAAATCCCTATAAAGCTATTTTCTCCAGAAATTATTGGAAGATAATCTAGACAGACAGAAGTACTTTTGTAAAATAATGATAAAACGAACAGGTCAACAGACAAAAATATATGTATTGGATTTGGGAAAATGCTAACTGGATTGCAGAAAATCACACCAAGTACAACGAAAATATTAATGTATGGGCAGGTATTGTTGAAAATAGGATAAACGGACAATTTTCCATGGATATACGCCTCACCGGAAACAGATATTTATATTTTTCCAAAATAATCTTGGTCCCGCTCTAGCAACTCTTAATTATTTATTAAAATCACAATTAATCTTATGGTTTCAACGGGGCCTTTATTCTCGAAAACGTGAAGTGAAAGAGCTATCTAAATTTCACTTCATACTATGACATAGAAGGCAGCATTAATGAATTAGCGATGTTATTGGATATTGAACGTATACGAGATTTGTCCCAAAAGTATCGAGCCTACCTTCACATCTCCGCATTGGTGTTATTCTTTATCATCCGGTGAGTGACATCCTCCAAAGTAGTCCCCATTTAATTGAATAACACGTTCCCAGTGGTCTTTCCACTTCCTGAAGCAGTCCTGGAAGTCAGTTTTCGGAATTGCCTTCAGTGCATTCATCGCATTAGTTTCAATCGTCCCTTTGTCGTCGAACCGGTGTCCTTTGAGCAGCATTTTTAATCTGGGAAAGAGTCAAAAGTCGCAGAAAGCTACGTCGGAATTGTACAGAGGCTGGCGAAGCTGTACGACTTGGTGTTTTGTTAAATATTGCTGCACAAGCTTCGATGAATGCGTTGGCGCATTGTCGTGGTGAGGCAGCCAATCACCGCTTGTCCAAAACTGGCCGCTTTCTTCTGACTGCGTCACGCAATCTTTTCAATACTTCAACGTAGTATTCTTTGGTGATCGAGTGACCTCTCGGAGTATATTCGTGGTGCACAACATCTTTATAATCAAAGAACACAGTCAACATTTTCTTCACTTTGCTCCGACTTTGACGGGCCTGAGCGATTTCAAAGAGAAGATTCTTCTGCTCTGCCGTTAGCAATTTTGGGATGAATTTCGCAGACACGCGAGCCATTGCCAAATTCTCGGTTAAAATTCTCCAAACAGTAGTTTTTGGTATTCCAAGATCACTTTCTAGTTCGCGTACAGTCAACCGACGATCTCCTTCAATTGCAAGTCGCACAGGCTCGAAATTTACTGGTGTTATTGCTCTCGAAGGTCGGCCAGAGGGAGAATCACTATCAACTAACGTGCGGCCTTCATCAAACCGCTTGTATCACTCTTTCATTCTTGCTTTATTCATACACTCCTCTATAAATGCCTTATTCACCATATTAATTGTTTCCGAGCAGGTTTTTGCAAGATTAAAGCAAATTCGTTGATCCAATTTTTCCATCATTTTTTACAATAACAAAATGCGATGAACGAAAAAAAGACACTGTAAACAAACGCACATCGTTCACGAACTAACATGTCCAGTCGGTAACTGCCCACACCAATGAGTTAGTAAAGACTTACTGGTGACGTCCATGCCCCCCAGAGGTCGCTCGGAAGTTTTGACGCGGAGATATGAATGCAGGCTCGATACTTTTGGAACAAACCTCGTATATTATAGTTTTTAGATTAACTTTTATGATCTGAATTTTGCTAAAGAATTATGAGAATGAAGAAAATTTGAAGTTGTTCCTATATGGAATATAACGAATTTGAAAAAAACTACTCTGATCTATATTATATGTTAAAGTGCAATAGTTTCAATTGTTCGAAGACTGCTGTGATACATGCAAATTCTTAATAATTTGATTTGACAAAAATATATCCTTTAAACTCATTATAATTATAAATAAAAAATATATAGTTTAGTTAAACACACAACGCTTTATGCACTTTACTGTGCAGCAAGTACCAAAAAATACTAATAGTCAAGTGTAATATTGTATTTTCGCATACTCCTATCATAGTTTTCTTCTTTTCCACCAGAAGAAGAGGGATGGGAATGATGATTGAATACAAAATTTGCCATTTTTCATGGCATGCGATTATTTATCTCATATTCTTCAGTTCGAGAATAGGGCCCCAGGACGGTGTTCCTCGCATTACACTGCTCATTTAAAAAAGTACTTCAATATAATTTTTCCGAGGCGATAGATAGACGAGAGATAATACATAGTCCGATCTTAACTCGCAGAAATTTCTTTATGGGCCACATTAAAAATTTGGTTTACAAATCTAAATATAACTTGGCAGATACGCTTAAGGAATCCATTCCACAAGTAACACGAGAAATTTCTCTACAAATAGCCTATTTTAAGTGAAAATATTTCAAAATAAGTATAAGACTTATTTAATGAAAAATATCTATAGTTTATTTATTGTAGAATATAAAAACGTAATAATATATAATATGTTTCATTAAACATATCTGAGTTAGTACTCATATAACTTTCTTGATACGCCCTGTACTATATATTCAAAAAATAAAACAAACAGGTCCGAGCGACTTTTCATCAAATCATTTTATATTTTACATATAAAGTTAATAAAATAATGTTATTTTAGACCTAAAAAAAGACCACATTTATTGTCTTGTGTACGTACAACTCTCAATTTTACCCTGTATATATAGTATCGTGTTCCTTTCATGTGTCTTAAACGTAGTCAGCCGGCGTATACAGTCACGAGGGTGAAAGACATCTGGATTATATTTTCCAAATCTTAAACTCTAATTGGTAACAACATGGGTACAGAAACAGATTTTACTTTTTTATTGTCTGATATGTATTGAAAAATAACATGATTTGTTATTTTGGGATTAAAAAATTTATGCTAAGAATATTTTCAACTCTTTCGGTTTATATTCACTATCTCTTTTTTTGTAAAGAAAGAATATGCTTAGTTATTAACTAATTACAATAAAAAAAAACACAACGCATACACGATCGAGCATATGAGAACATTTAAAAGTTGGCTAGCAGACGGGGAGGGGGAAGCTAGTATAATTATAAATCCTGAATCAAAGATAATTTTTTAATACTTTAAGGACATGCATCTTATTAATCTGTTAAATTTCACCTTTACACTCTCATTGTTTGTTTTCATCATCCTGTCACTTATTTAACACCCAAATATAATTTTAAAAGATCCATATCACTAAAACAATGCTGTAAGAACAATTGGATGTTTAAGAAAGTCCTACCTACCCAATTGTATATTTAGTGCTCAATTACCTTGTTAAGCCCAAGGCCTTATTTGGCTTGCTTATGTCGTTACAGGAGGTCCTTAAATCAGAGATAATTTTGTAGGTAGATGTTGAAAGTAACTGATTAATTTTCGATTTTGATTTGTTGTTTATTATTTTTAATACCTGTTATCTTAAGATTTTCGAAGGTTGAATTAATTTTGTGATTATTTATTTATTTACTCTTGCATGCTTTTAACTTTAGCAATTCTTCGTATTCTAGAGTTTCTAAAAGTGAAAAGGGGCCTTAGTATTAAAAACAGCTAAAGTCAGCTCCACGAAAATTAGCAATTTGACTTTAAACTACAAATCTAAATTAGGGTGGTGCACCACATTTCCGTTGGTTTATAAACAGTGAACGATAAAATAATTTAAGTATATTTTTAATAAAGGATGTGTTTTAAATTTATTTATAACTATTCTCGAATAGTAGACTAAAAGACTAAGAGGCGTGCCTGCATTGCCTATTCAAGTTAGACATTTTAAATTGTATTGGTTTTTTAGTACAATCATTATAATTTATTGTAAAATAAAAATGTTCTCAAAAAAGTATACAGGGTTAATAAAATGCTACACAAAAATAGGCTGAAAGAGAAACTAGCCCTAGATGCAATAATAGAGGAAGATAGTCCTAGTGATGCTTGGAACAAAATCAAGACAAGTATAATTGATAGTGCAAAAGAAGCACTCGGTACTAGAACAACAAACATAAATGGGAGAAGAAACAACAAACCTTGGTTCACTTTAGAAGTAAAGGCATTGGCAGAACAAAAGAAGGAAGCATACTTAAAATACAAAAATATAAGGACACAAGAAGAATACTCAACATACAAAGCCGTGAGAAATAGAATTAATAACGCGATTAAAGGCCTAAAGGAAACATACTGGGAAAGGTTTTCCACCGAAATGGAAAGGAATTTATACGGAGGGCAAAGGAAATTTTGGAACGTAATAAGAAATAGGAAAAAAGAAGTCAACGAAGAAATGATAATCAAATCTATAACAGCAGAAAAGTGGAAAGAATACATGCAGAGCCTTTACAATAACCAGGAGTATAATAATGAGGACATCCAAATAGATTTAGATAAGGTAAAACCGATGATGGAAGACGAAAACATAAAAATAGAAGACGTACACGAAATGCTGACCAAACTGAAAAATAAAAAAGCGCCGGGAACCGACGATATTTCCAATGAAATGCTTAAATATGGGGGCCTTGAACTAGAAAAAGCACTAACAATACTATTCGACAAAATTCTATCAACCTGCAGTATTCCCGAACAGTGGAGGACCCCAACAATTATAGAACAATAACACTACTAAACAGTACAAGCAAATTATTAACAAAAATCATGACTTCAAAACTAACGAGTAAAATTGCAATAAGTGAAGAACAACACGGGTTTAGATAAAACAGATTGACAGTTGATGCGTTTTTCATTATCCGACAGACTATTGAAAAATCGATAGAATACAATAAACCTCTTTTCATCTGCCTAGTGGATCTTAAAAAAGCGTTTGATAGAGTTCGACTTAAAGACGTCTTGCAAATACTTCAGGAAAATGGTGTTAACCATAACTATATTACGGTAATTGAAGAGCTAAATAAAAACAATTAGACACGCATAAAGACACAACAAGGAGTAACAGAGGAAATACCTATCATGACGGGAATACGACAAGGCGACAGTATGAGTCCATTTCTCTTTAATTTAATTATGAATAAGATAATATAAAATGTAAAAGAAGTCAACGGAGGATACAAAATGAGACGAAATCTTTAAAAATTTCATGTTTTGCCGACGACGCCTTACTGTTAGCAGAAAATAAAAACGATTTGCAACGACTATTATACCGATTCCAGACCACATAAAAAAATTTAAATATGGAAATATATACAGAAAATACCGAAACGATAGTAATTTCAAAAGATCCTGTCAGATGCAAATTGGTGGTAAAGAACCATCCTATCAGACAAAGCATGTCTTGCAGATGCTTGGGAGTTGATGTATCAAGCAATAAAAATCTATACCAGGAAGTCATAGCACAGGCTAACAAGGCCTCAAGGATATCAGGATGCCTGAGGGACATAATCTGGAAAAATAAGTATATGTCCACAGAGAGCATCTACAGAACTGTGATAAGACCAGTACTAACTTATGCATCGGAAACACGAGCCGAAACATCTAAAACAAAAAGTATGCTACGAACGGCTGAAATGAAAACGTTAAGAACAATCAAAGGAACAACTCTAAGAGATCAAATAAGAAGTTCCGAAATAAGGGAAGAGCTCAAGGTGCCTGATGTGGTACGGTTCATAAGGTGAAGGCGCAGATATTGGAGGGACCATGTGGACAGAATGGGCGACGATCGATGGGCAAAATGGGCTAAGAACCCGATACCAAACACTAGAAGACCCACTAGTCGACCTCCAAAACGATGGCACAACATCACAGGAGGCTTAATATAGCAGAAAAACCAGACGTCACACACCTGTATTTAGTATCGAATTTATATTCTTATTTTAACGATCTTTAAATTATATTAAGGTTATTTACCTATTTTTTCATATTATTTTAGCAATTTAGCATTTTTAAGTTTATAAATTTTTATCAATTTATTTTGGAAGCAAAAAATAAAAATTATATCAACGGTTTAAGAAAATAATATATATATATATATATATATATATATATATATATATATATATATATATATATATATATATATATATATTTATATATATATATACGGACTGCCGATCTTTGAACACACTCTATTATTTCAAAGTTTTCATTGTCAACTTCATTTCTGACACTTGTCAAATAATTCAAGTTACACCAACGGCTTCTTAAAATAAAACTGTCCACGAAAGTCGATCTGTACTCTTTATATACCCTTTTGAGCGATCCCGGAAGGATTTCTGATTTTCTAGATGTATTTCCATACTACATGAAAAAAATCAATAACAAATAAATGACTTAAAGGAAGCTTATTTGTATTCTTTCCCTACGAACTTCAAACCCAAGCAAATTTAAAAATAAGTCCAAGAAAAACCAAAAAAGCAAAACAATATATAATTCAATTAATTCCCTAATTAAAAGCATACAAATACTACTTGACTTCCTTTTTACTTTAAATTCCGCCTACATTCGTTTCCTAATTCATATCTTCATTTCCTCCTGAAAAAGAACGATTAAAGACGCTTACGAATGATCCTGGATTTCTAAAATCCTGACACGTTTTAACAAGCTGTGGCAGAGACGTTTAAAAACTTTTCCATTTAAAAGGGATTTGGTGAAGAAACTGGAACTCGGTGAAAGAAAAGAAAGGATCTTTTATCCTGTCTGTTTCCAAAGAGTTTCGTAATTTTATCTCTGTCTTGAAATTTTTATGTATGCTGAATAAGTCCTTACAGAATATGACCCCTTTACATCAAGAAAATTGTATAATAATCTGTTATAATCCCTCAAAAAGTCTCTTTAGAGTTTTTGAGTGTTAGCGAATGAACATTAAAATTGATGCTTAAACTTAGGTAAACAATTTTATCAAAAATAATGTTTTTTGGGTGTAATATTTTTAATGATGTCGCAATTTTTTAAAATTATTTCAGTATTTAAATTATACAAAAAAAAATGTTTTTTCCTTGAGATAATATACCTGGGTAATTTTATGAAAATTAAAATTATTGATGTTTGTTTTGATATGCTTAGTTTGTTTGCTGACTGTTATATTACTGTGATAGTCTCGGCACCACAGGTGACCACAGGTAAGACGTATTGCTGATAGACTTTTCTTTCAGATATAAAATAAAACAGTTGTCTTATACTCGCACAGCCAACTATTTTAACTTTACTTTGTCGTATTATGGACATCTTACCACCATCCTCCTGTCAGAAATAACTACAAATGGTACTACCAAATAATAATAAGGACGACGAAGTGTGTCTAGGGAAGATACCAACACAATCCCTACTGATGAGTCCTATAGTTGGTGTCGGGACGCAACACCCACATTTTTAGAGAAATTATAAATATGTCGAGTGTAGGCGACATATTTTAATACGATAAGGCCTGAAAAACTCCCTCAGAAGATTTAAAATGATAAAAGAAAATAATATTCGACGTTGGATCCCGAAAAAGACTAATATAAACTGAAAATAACAAAATGAACGTGCCAAAAAAATCTAAATTGAATGAAAATCCAGAAAAAGTTCGTAAGATTCAGAAAGTTTGAAATTCGCGAAAAAACACAATTAAGTGAATTATACGTGGAAAGAGACAGAAACAAAAATTACTCGTAATATGGCCGCATACAGAGGTGAATCGAAAAGTAACATAAACGGCTATTGCTCATATTACGACATGGCATCCCTGGTGGGGACCGCTCAAGACAAGTGTCTGCATAGAGCATTAGTTAAAAATGCTGAATCCACAACTTTGATAATACGTAGTTCAGGGTGTTAGTTCCCACAGTTGTCTGAGCATCTAACTTTCCGTCGTTCGTTCGAGATCAGCGATTACAAAATCTGAAAGGACGACGAACTTGTTTGGCCTTAAGGGGTGGGGGGTGTTGTATTATCCAACATCTTACTGCCATCCTCCAGTCAGAAATAACTACAAATATTTGATACCAACCAAATCCCTACTGACGAGTCCTATAGTCAGTACTGAGACGAAACACCCTCATTTTTAGACAAATTATACATATTTCGAGTGCCAGCGAATAAGGTCTAGAAAAGCTCCCTCGTAAGATTTCCAATGATAAAAAAATATTCGATGTTTGATCCCGGAATAGACTAATATAAACCGAAGATGACAATATGAACATGCCAAATAAATGTAAATTGAATTGAATGAAAGTCCAAAAGAAGTTCGTATAATAGAGAGAGTCCGAAATTCGCAACAAAGGCACAACCAAGCTAATTATATATTACATATTAAAAACCTACATATATATATTTTATTAAATTTTCACCAACACCAAGATTTTTCTCCACTTCCACTTTGTGTTCCAATTCTTGAAACATGTCATAACCTTTGTGATTTTTTATTCTAATTTTCCTTTAAATAGAGCGCATTAAAGGAGTCCTTGAAAAATACACACAATGGAAAAAAAATAATATTATGTAAATAACTGAATAAATACACAGAAAAGACTTAAAATCAATGGTTATAGACTCTATATAGAAGCGTCGTTCTTGGTTAGAAAGCATCCTTAGCCGTGAGTATTCTGGTACCCACAAAACAGATGGTGTAGACATCTGTCTCCAAGTCTCCTCTTCCAGATGAGGTAATGTGAGAAATGAAGTTTGTACATTGTTTTTGTGGCTGAGAAGTTAGGAGTGTTGCCCGTCCATAAACTTACAGATTTTTAAAAATATTTCTATAAAAATATGTTATTAAAATTAAAATGAATTTTTTTTCCAGCGCCGTTCTTGGAGAAAGCATCCCCAGACATGATACCAATGTTTACAAAAATTAGTTCTGGTACCCACAAAACAGATGGTGTAGACATCTGTCTCCAAGTCCCCTCTCCCAGATGAGCTAATGTGGGAAATGAAGTTTGTATATTATCTTTGTAGCTGAGAGGTCAGGAGTGTTGGGAAGTTATATTTTGCATTTTATATGAATGTAGGTTCGAATCCTGATACATATAATTTTTTTTTGTAATTGTTATGAAAATATGTTATTAAAATTAATATGAATTTCTTTTCCATTTTATTTAAATTTAACTCGAATTAATTAAAAATGAAAAGAAGCAAATCGAAGAAATCTATTTATTTCTTGACTGGAGGAGTTCAATTAAAATAAAAATTTTATTGTTCGTGTAAAAATATTTGTTCTACATATGCAACAAATATTTTCTATATAAAAAAATTCATGAGACTGGATTTGAATCTATGCCTTATACAAAGTCAAAATGTTTACTAAAGCCGCTGATCACCCATACAAGATAGAATAAACAACATTTCTTTCATTTAATCAACTAGAAGGGGAACTTGTGATGGGGAGGAGCTGTGGAAGAGAGATATTTATACAGGACAGCGTACAAGAGAGATCAAAACAATGAGTGCCGCTCGGAACCCAAACAATCCCATAAGAACGGAGCTTCAATACGCATCCATATTCATTGCTAAAATATTTTTTTTTAAGAATGGCCAAGTTCCAACGAAACAAACGCGAACCCTGAAATAATAAACTAATGTAAATTCTCACTTAATAAGAAGTGTGTTCTTGAGTCGATTTTTAATAACATTTCAATCATTTAGCGCCTGGCAT
Source organism: Diaprepes abbreviatus (assembly GCA_034092305.1). Taxonomy (NCBI): domain Eukaryota; kingdom Metazoa; phylum Arthropoda; class Insecta; order Coleoptera; family Curculionidae; genus Diaprepes; species Diaprepes abbreviatus. Next base: position 2,694,378 of record JASJET010000071.1, on the reverse strand, counting down.
AAATTCCAACATCGCTGCCTAGAGAAAATATTAATACTAGTTCCATCTTTCTTGCTTACGTATAATCCTCGTTAGATCTTCGTATTTCTACTGAGCCAAATCAACAAATGCCAGTCTCTAAATAATGGCAAGAAGATCTGTGTGAAGCACAAGTCCTAAAGCCGAAGACATATCTTTTAAAAACTGGCCAAGTTATAATCCTTGCTACTAATGAATATAATGTCAAGGAAATCGACCAAAATTGTTGGTTAATTACTGTTTCCGATCTGTTTCCAGTGATAGCGAAATGCGAAGTCAAAGAAATAACAACCAAAATCATAAACACATACTCGATGCTAAAACTCCAGCCAGGATGTCACGCTTTGATAGGAAGCACCAGAATCCAGTCAAAATATCTTAAAAAAGGTATCCAGTGAAAATTTCATTCGCTTGCTGCAAAATAATTTCGTTAAAAAAACATATTCGCGATCTTAAGCCTTTCAAGCTTAACAAGATAGATATAGATCTTAACGTTGCCCAACATGAGAATTGGACAAATACTTGGAGGAACTCGACCATCTGATGAACCAGCTGTTGATATATCAACATTTGTCTTGGTTCACACTTCTCACCATTTTTCTGATATTTGCCCTAATAGTCATTTACATTTTTGGCATCTATCATAAGAAGAGGCTGCGCAGCAAATGAAAACCAACGTTATCCACCTAGACCACCTCCACGGAAACTTCCTAGATTAAGACTACCCAGCATCTTGGATAGAAGACCCGCGATTCATCTTCAAGAAATCTCTGAAGACAAATTGTTCGAGCTTAAAGAAAGTACACATAAATTAATGCCAGATTTTAAAGTAAAATTAATAAAAAAATTGTTTTTAAAAAAAGTTTAATAGTGCCGTGGCACTTTGGCACTATCCAACGAGCCGCCTCTGGATAAACAATAAGAAAATCCGTTGTATTTACAATATAGAAGAGCAGCAGTAATTAATAGTTGCTGCTTCAAAGAATTGTAATCCCAAAAAGTTTATTTCACTTATTATGTCCAGAAATGTAATTTGAAACTCGACATTCCATCTGTCATATTTTTTCGATTTAAATCCAGAATTTTCATTAAAATTCGAATCTGACAACCATTAAGTCGAAATTACATGATGGACGACATAATTTCGTAGCAGATTTATCAAGTTGATGCATTTCTACCGCGTGGTCTCGGTCCAAATTAATTTAATTCATAAAACCTGGAAGCTATGAATGAATGAACTTAGCTAGGCGACATCGTAGTTTCTTTTTCATGTTTAAAATTAGGATTTGGAGTCAGCGGCCAACATGTTCATTAATTTTTTTTTTGTTATAAATATCAGTTTTAATTGAAATCGTGGGATTTAATATTTTCTTCTTAATATTTCAACGAAATCATGTCGTATGAAAAAAAGTCGTTTAGTATACGAAGATTTATCAATACTAAATTCAATTCATGATATATAAAACTTACAAATTAGGAATATTGTTTACGAATCTTTTGCCAATTAGTTGTGTGAGGCAATCTTTGAAGAATATCACAATAAATTTTATAATTCAATTAGCATGGATTCAAATTTTTAGAAAAGATTTTACAAAATTAAGTCCTTCTTATTTAAAAAATTCTTTCAATATACAGGGTGGGTCGGAACGAATGGACGAAAGTACAGGGCTGCATCGTACACGTGAAAATAATAAAAAAAACTCATATGTTCTTATTCGATTTGTTCTGAAATCAAAGCGTAATTACAAATTAACAAAATGTCTTACAGTAACTTATGTTAATCACAAGGTACTTTCCATAAATGTTCAAGAATACCGTCATTAGCCTCTAAACATCTTCTAATTTATGTGCGAAAGGCTCGCGTTGCGCGCCTAATTGATTCATGTCTTTTTTTTTAATAATGGCTGCAGCATTTTTAATGCATCGAATTAGTGTATTCTGAGTGTTAAGGTATTCAAAGACCTAGTGTTTAAACCAGCCCTACAACAAAAGTCTGATAGTGCGAGGTCTGGAGATCTTGGAGGCTAACTAACAGGACCTATGAGACCAATCCAAAGCCTTGGAAACTGTTCGTCCAAATGTTGCTCGACGTGACGAATACATTGTGAAGGAGCTTCACCGTGATGATACTACATTTCTATTCTGATATTTAAAAGAACATTTTCTAGTATTTCTGTTAAGACATTTTGTAAAAATTTGAATAGTTCTCTCCCGTGAGATGATTCTCTAAAATGTAAGGGCCAATTAAATAAGCATCTATCATACCACACCACACGTTTACCGAAAACTGAAAATTAGTTTCGACTGTTGAGTGGAAATTTTCATCTAACCATATATTAGAGTTGTGAATATTATTGATGTCGTTACGGATGAATGTTGCTTCATTGGTAAACAATATGTGCGATACAATACGATTATTACACATGTTTACAAAAAAAAAGCGGTTTCCCATTGGAACAAACCACTTTATTTTTTTATAACTAGACGCCCTGAATTCAAATCTGAGGTTGGCTAACCTCTATCATGTCGGGCTTAAGGTCATTTCAAGGTTAAAGTGAGAAAAATCCACTAAATAAATCTGAAAATAAAGATATGTATCTTTTTGGGGTCGCTGAATTCAAATTTGTGGTTTGTTTAATCCACCAAGGTCAGCCAGAGTGCGTTTCAGCGTCATTTACAGATCTATTTCGTAGATTTTTCCTAATCTGACCTTATAGTGATGCTGAAATAACCTCTGGCTGACCTTAGAGATTAAACAAACCATGAATTTGGATTCTGCGACCCCAAAAACCTATGTTTTTCTTCAGATTTATTTAGTGGATTTTTCTCAATTTGACCTTGTAATGACCCTAAAATGACCTCTAGTCGACCTTGGGAGATTAAACAAACCACGGATTCGGATTCAACGACCTTAAAAACGTACGTATCTTCTTTTTCAGATTTATTTAGTGAATTTTACTCCGTTTGACTTTGAAATGACCTTGAACCTAATGTGAAAGAGGTTAGCGGGCCTCAGATAGAGATTCAGGGCATCTAATTACGTAAAAATAAAACAATCTGGCCCAATTGGCATTTTTTTTGTAAACCTGTGATATTATTTATTCAGCGCCTAACGTAATCTTCTGATTGTAGATGCTGTACACGCTGTACATGATACGGATATAAGCCTTGTTCATGTTCATTACACTTTTCTGTCCAATATTCAACTGAGTAGCAATTCTTCGAGAGCTGGTTGTTGCATCATCTGGATTTTTGAGATGCTGTTTTTTAACTGTAGCTGTAGCATTCCTGTTACAAAACCATAAACAAGCATCAAGCGATCGATGATCTGATGTGCAGATGGTATCTAAAGGAGGAAACTATTGATCTTGTCCCCAAAGAGTATCTATTACCATAGACTGTGGCACAAACATTTCAGGGATACAATATTATAACTCGAAGTCGACAAGTAAGTTTAAATAACAAGGCTATTTATATTCGCAAAGGCGATCAAGTTTGAATGATTTGCAGTCCATCAGGACCTAAGCATCGAAGCTCAGTCATCACTTTTATTCATTCGTTCAATTTTATAGAGGAAATAGAGCCAAATAGAACATGTATAGATATGTTTAAAAGCAAATATAAGACCGCATTTTAAAGTTAAAAAAGATAAATTTTAATGAGAGTGAAATTAGTAATATTTGAATAAATCATTAGAACTAAAAAGTCCTAAAATTGTATATAAATTAGATATTAACCTATAATTACCTTTTATCTACGAAATGTTAACAAGAGTTCATTAAATTATTTAATCAAAATTTGCTGCAATAGCTTATTACAAGACAATAGATTTTTTACATATGAGGATGATAAACTTGAATTAAATTTTTTTAAAGTTTATTGTCTTGTTTTAACAATCAATATTTCAAAAATATATATAAAATTTTAAGTTGATTCGTTGAAAATTTACAAAGTTAGAAGCTTCCCACAAGTAAGTGTTCGGAGAAAGTTAGCTGGGATAAACTAGTAGTTGCCACCTACGTAGACAAAGTTCCTACTTAATTTATTATCAGAATATACATAATTTAATCGCATCCCTTGTAAGACAGGAATAGACGATTTAGGGTAAGTAAAAACTAAATAATTTCATGGAAAAACTAACTTTTTTAAAATTTTGTTTTTAAAACGATATTTTTCAAAACTTTGAACATGATTTCTCTATAATTGTTGAACTCTATAATTTCATTGCAATTTTCCAAACTTCTTTTGAATCCATAAGTATTGTTAATTAAAAATTAGACAATTTTTAGCGGCGAAAAAACTATAGAATTTTAATAATCTTTTCCATATTGACCCTATATATATATATATATATATATATATATATATATATATATATATATATATGTTCCAAACAAGGTTTATTGAGGATGCAGACTATTTAAATTTGTAGGCCATGGTAAGGAAAAATACTCCCTTTTTTGATTTGGTCAAGCTTTCGAGAATTTATTTATTTCTTCTTCAGGACATTTCTACAATTATTAATGAAACAGTTAAATTATTAACCTAACATATAATTATTAACTAAATCACCAATGTGGTTTGAACATGAAACAAGTAAATATTTGAAAAACAGGGGAAAAACCCAGCCTTAGCACTTTTGAATTATATTTAGTGGTATATTATGATAGGATTGTAAAAATTCGTTCAAATTCTAAAAGTCACGAAATAGCCAAACATCTTACTTGACCATTCCACCATTTTGTAATAACAAATGTCATGTGTCAACCGAGAAGTGACGAGGGTTGCCTAAGTAATTGAGAAAAATACGGATCCGTAAAATAGTGGCGTTATCAAGTAAGAGATTTAGCGAAAATAGAATATAAAATTTTAGAAATTACTTACTTGATATTTTTTTCATCATATAAGAGAATTTAATGGAAAAACTTACTCATCTGGGGATGGACTGCCCAGGAGGCTTAAATACTTTTCTTTTTCCAACTTTAAAATAGAACTCTAAATGGCACTCAGACTCTCGGTGTCACTTTTTTATTCATGGTGTTGCTATCTTGGTTAATATGCACCATTTCATGGCAGAGCCATTTCTGATATGCAGGAACTCTTTCTAGAATCTGAGTGCCATCCCAGTTAATGATGGGATTTTGATGAAAAATAGGTACAGCCAGAGCACAACAGGGCAAACCTCTATTAATATCACTACGATGGAAAGGGAGTATACCTTTGAGGATTCTGGAAGTCTGGCCTATATAAACTAATTGACAATTAGAACAGGAAACTTTGTACACTATGCAGGACGTCTCATTTAGCTGCAACAGTGTTTTGGTTTTAGAATAAATTTTAGAGAGAGAGTAAATTATGGTTTTCTAGCTATTTTGATATTTGTATTTTTAAAACTATTCATCAATTTGTCAGTAAGATTTTCCATATGAAGTAGTGTGTGGAAACTGAACTTGTACTGTTACATTTGAAAGAGTGTTGGCTAAACCTAAAGATTGAGGATGCAAAAGAGAGAAGGTATTTCAAAGATGTTTTTAGGAATATTATATTTGGTATTATAGAGAAATTTTTTAATAATGTTGTCAGGGTAAGAATTCTCCAATAGTATATCATTAAGTTGGCGCAATTTGACAGCTCTATCTTTCATAGTTTGTTATATATGTAATTCTCCTTTCAGGCAGAGAATATGAAAAATGTATATACAAACAGTTTATTTCCTGTAATTATCGTTCTGGTCCTCTCTCCATATGCGTTTAGATCACCCCATGATCTCGTCAGTGGAGCTGGCGATATTTTTCAGTCTGGGATCGAAGTTGGTAGATGGCAGGTGCAATATCCTGCCGACATACCTTGAAATTTATGGTTTATATATCAGATATTTCCTGCTAATGTTGCTCTCGGTCCGATACAGATCCACTGACGAGATCATGAGGTGATCGAAACGCATATGGAGAGAGGACTAGAGCGATACTTGCAGGAAATCAACTGTTTGTATATATATTTTTCATATTCTCTGCTTGAAAGGAGAATTACATATATAACAAACTATTTAAATTCGGCAGAAAGATTTCTTTATTTCTTACTGAAATTTTGATTTTCTATTTTTCATGTCTAAGATGAGATTAATTTTAGATCTCATAGGATGGTACGAATGGTAATTAATGATTCTATAGAACAGTACGGTTTTCTATACTGTTTAGTTTTTAAAGTGTTTTCATTCGTACGTATAACGAACATATCCAAAAATGTGGTACTGTTTTTAGTTTCTTCCTCTACATTGAATTGAATATGAGGAAAAAAGAAGTTTAAGAGCTATCTCAATTCTACCCGCAGGTACAGCAAGCAACAAGTCATCTACATATCGCTTGACAACTAGAATGTGAAAATGCATGTATTGGAGACAATCCTTAACCAGATCGTCCAGAACATATTTAACTAAAATGGGAGAAATTTTAGACCTCATTGGTATTCCAAAAATCGATTTATAATAGTTAATATTGAACACTAACACTTAGGAATTCAAAACAAATTCCAGGAGTTGCTCAAAGAAGTCATAATCGATCCCACAGTGCTATGATATGTCATCTCATTTCTCACGAAAGCTGTTGAGGATAGCCTCTAAAAGTTAATTGGTAAATAGGGAGACTACATCAAAACTAACAATTATATAGTTGTAAATGAGGAGTCCTTTACATAAAATTCATTTTCAAAATTGTAGGCTGTAGTTAAGATGTTTAGCTGTGTGATATTTGGCTATGGAACCATTTGGACAATTGATGAGACAATGGGTTGCATTGATAAAGTTGATTTATCAATGTGACCCATTAATGAATTACTTAATAATTATAGGTTATATATATATATATATATATATATATATATATATATATATATATATATATATATATATATATATATATATATATATATTTCCTGTTTTTCTTGAGCCATTTATTATATCTATCAATATGTTCTTTTTGTATTCTTGGGGTTAGGTTCATAACCTATCGAGTGTAAAAGAATTACATGCCCTCTTAACACGTAAAAGTTTTTGGCACCATATAACCGTCCTTAGTGTATTTGTAGGAACGTCGTATTTACAAAACTAAGAAAACGTTAAAGGATACAGATTAAATGTTGAAATGTAAATTACAAATTTCGTTTGATGTCTACTCCACGTATAAACTAAATACTCTCAGCGAAATTTAGTAAATGAAATAAAAGATGTCTCCAAGGCAAGTTATATTTCAACCAGCAATTTTGAGCGTTTTTATGAGGAAAAATTTAATAATTAAAAGAAAAACATTTTACTGTTTTAATACGGGCTTATTTTGTAGGGTATAAAATACTCATCCAAATAAGAGAAAAAGGTCCTAAAAGCATAGTCTCGGAAATTGGTTTTAAGAAAGCTGCGGACCCTAAAAAGGAAATAAAAAGTTGTTTTCCTTTTTCCACAGCCAGTAATAAAACAATTTTAATGTTTGTGCATACGTATATTAGGGCGAAAAAATAAAAAAAAAGAAATAATAGATAAAGGGTAGTTTAGGCAAGAGAAAGACAACTTTTTTATTTAAAATTTTTTGACTCAAAATTTGAAAAATATGAACAATTTTAGTTCAAAACGTTAGTCTATTTTTAAATCCACAAATCCGATTTTTTTCGAGATATACTAATTTTATCTCTGTGAACAATATTTGGTCAGAAGGTGTAATTCTAGAACAAATACAACAAGTTGTATCGATTCTTAGAAGTAGTTTTGATAGTCAATGGGTGATTATTTTACTCTATTATTTGTGTTATTTTTTGCGAATGTTTTAAAACAAGATTATATTATTTTCAAAATCAAGAACCATCTTAAATCAATTGCACTCATTTAGTAAAAATACAAAGTTCCTCAATGTTGATGTCAAAACTAGCCCTAAGGAAGCCGCGTTCAGTGTTGCATACTTCCTTTCGATCTGTCCTTTGCACAAACAGGTGCATGTGGGTACCCTGATGAGTCTAACATAGGCGAAACATGTACCTTTGCCATATCACTGTAGCGGGGAGGGCAAGATTTGACTTTCTTCTCGGTGTGGTGGTACAGGTTGGCCATCATCTCGATGGTCGTGGAATAGGATGAATGGTGTTCTGTAGCAATTTATTCAAATTGCGCAACCTCTAACACGGAAAAGATATGATGGAACGAAGTTTGCATTTACTGTTCGCATTTTACTTCATCTCTACACGGAGTTGCATATAGTTGTACGTTTGTTGAATATGATTTCAGCACTACAACGGCTGCTACTACATCTCACACGGAGGAATCCGTAAAAGCCGCATAAACATAAATATATATATATATATATATATATATATATATATATATATATATATGTATATATATATATATATATATATATATATATATATATATATATTGAAACGAAATTGAAAACATTCATTTACAACCTACCTGATACTTTCCCAATCCTGAAGAGTTGATATTTTATTCTTTATTACCAGTTATATAAGTAAAGGATAAATAGAGAACATAAACTCACAGTGGTAATAATAAGCCAAATCCAAGGGATATTTCGTTTATCAAATGACATGATAGGTACTAAGCAGACAGAGTACGCGCTACCGATATGTTCTTTACAGTTTTCCGGTAAATGAATCATGGTGATCGATATATCGGCCATCTCTATATTGAAAAAATTATTATTTTCATGCTATGCTGTGTTGTGTCATTTTATAATCATATTTTTTGTCAATTTTATGTTTTGTATATGAAATTATCATATCATGGTGGATAATTTTGCTTAAAATTAGTACAAGGACTTCCTGAGCTTTCCGTAACTGCACGTTGAAAGCTTGAGAAAATATGACTCTTTATATATAATATTTTTTTAAAGTAAACAAAGTGGGCCTTAACGAAAACTTTTATAAGGCTATGTAAAAGTAGTACTCTTTGGAACTGCTCGAACTATCCGTTTATGGGAAATTGGGAAATGCAGAAGACCATAACACCTGGGGCCCGCAAACATGGACAGGGCCCCTTCAGAGCTTAATTTTTATGATATCTGAGCACAGTTGGGATATATGAATGTTCTCTGAAGACAATGTGAAAACCGTTTGACTAAGTCTATGAATAATAATAAGGAGTAATCTATTTGTCAATATATATATATATATATATATATATATATATATAGTATAGGAATTAATTTTTCTTGAACCATTAAATATATTTTTAGTTGGTTATTTTCTTGGGAATATGATTCATTTTATATTGCAACTACATATATAAAGTAGTCATACTTATTGTATATATATATTTTCTTATTTCAGTCAGTTGAAAAAGATTCGAAAGAATCGAAACGTCCTGAAAAATAAAAAAATATATATACAATAAGTATGACTACTTTATATATGTAGTTTCAATATAAAATGAACCATATTCCCAAGAAAATAACCAACTAAATATATATATATATATATATATATATATATATATATATATATATATATATATACTTGTCAAAAAATTAAACTCATTTAATTATGAAAAACTTTTAAGACTGAAGGCCTTTTAACAGCTTTTTTAGCAATGTTAAAAGCTGTTAAGCCCGCATTATTCTAAGTTTAACTAAAGATTCTAAGATCTACATATTTTAAAACAATCTTAAAAAATGTATTTTTTAATTTTCATCGGTGCAACAAGCATATTCTTCCTAATTTTACACTTTTTCTCAGTGTAATATATCAAGGTAACAAAAATTGCACCCTTCAACTTTAAAAGCTTCGCCAAAGCTGTCGCATGAATCTGTGTAACTATCATTAAATTTTGAGTTAATTTTAACATATATGCACAAATACATTATTTAAAGAAATGCTACTTTTTATTTGCTCTTGAAGGACTGTAGTATTCTTAAAATGCATCTTAGTGACTGTTTGTAAGAACTACCTTAGATGTTTGTTACGCTGCTTTTTTATAGCAAGTCTAACTTACATAAAAAATTTAATTAAAACCAGTTTAAAGTTGTATTAAAAGTTTAAAGCAGACATAAACTAATAATAAACCGAGCAGCATTTTTACATTTTAATAAAGTCAGAATCAGTCATTCAAAGGCTAATAAAAGTGTATTTACGCTGCATAGGAGCTTAAAAAATTCAGCCTGCTACTCCTACGCCTCTTGTTTTCCTCAAATTTATGAATATATGCGGAACATTTGTGGGTGGTATAAAGCAAATAGGCTAATTTGAAATATTAATATTACCGCTTTAGGTTCGCGAGCAATTTAATGAGGTGAACGACAAAAATATGGAAAACAGAGGGAAATGCAAAATACGCCGTTTTGGAAATAATGAGCTTTTTAAACTCGGAGTATGTGGAATATCATTACTGAAATGAAGTTTCTAATATTTCGTTTGAAAAAACTTTATATTCAGACAAAAAACGGTGATACTAACGACCTATGAGATGCTGGTTTCGAAAATTTGTTTGTTATTCTTTCATGTTTCATGTTGGTTTTAGAATCAATCAAACTATCAATGGTAGAGAAATCTGACTGAAAATAATTATAACTCAGGTATTCTACTGCACGATTCAAATAACACTAAAAGTCTACTATCTTTACTTGCTGTCTCTAAAAGATCTATACAAAACACCAGACCTACTTCCTAGAACTAAAATATGTGGATTTAGATCAATTTACTGTAACTGAAAAGTTGACAGTTCCAAAAAAACAGAATGACAAAGTTATAATTTTTTTGTTAATATTGAAAATAGCTCGATTGGCACTAAATTTGGTACTTTGGGATTTTCTAGGATGAGCAAAGAAAATCTGATCCCAGTTTCGATGGATATTGGTTCTCAGTAAATTTCGCTAGACTATTTAGATAAAATGTTACCATGGCCATATCCTCCAAAAATCAAAAACCTCTGATGCATTGGGGGGTTAACGCAGCAAAAATCAACCCCTACCTTGTAACTACTGCGTATGATTTGAAAGTGTAACTCCTTGTAATATCAGACCGGAATTCATATCTTCATAAAAAATAACGCTTATTATAAAAGGGTATTCTGGGATGACTTTAAGCTTGAACATGAAACTTCAAGGTCAGTATAATCCGAAAGTAAACTCTATTTCACGGTTTTTGTAAAATAAAAATTTGCGAATAGTATATATAATGTTTTCATGACCTTAACCAATGTGCCACATAGTTAATATTGTTCTATACCGAGCATTCTCAGACTAGGTATAATCTGACACCAATGAGGTTTTAAATTAAAAAAAAACCTCAACCTCTTTGTTTGACACTAACATCATTATAAATTGCGGTCTTCGTAAGAGTTTGAAGAATTTCTCAAGGCCTTTACCGATATGCAATTGCTTTTGCTAACAGCTTCAAAGGTAGAAAGATGTTCATAAATTAAGCATTCAATTCCAAATTTAATAACTAATGGGTACGGTTTGCGAGTATAACAGATTTTAATATGAAAACTAAATCAATATTTATCTGTAAAAGGTAAAGAGCATCTTAATGAGGAACCCTAGAGTAAGCATGACCATGCATTTTCAAATTTAATGCAAACCTAAAGAAAACTGAAAGTAATATTGCATCATCCTTCTTCTTCGAATGCATATCCATTAATGGATGTTTGCGATCACATGCTCCAGTGCTTCTCTAACTCGAGCGATGTGGATCAGTGTTTGTACATCATGTAACCCTGTCCATTGTCTTATGTTCCGAAGCCAAGACATTTTCTTCCTCCCCATTCCCCTTCTGCCCTCAATTTTGCCCTCAATCATCAACTGTAAGAACCCTAATTTTTCGTTTCGCATGATATGTCCCAGATAGGCTGTTTTTCTTTTCTTGACAACTTCGAATAGTTCACGCTCTCTTCCTACACGCCCCAGAACTTCCTCATTTGTCTTTTTCTCCGTCCACGAGATTTTAAGAATTCTGCCATAAAGAAGCACTGACCATACGTAGCATTTCATAAACCTCACCCTCAAGTCAATATCGAATTCTGAGCAGGTAAGCACATTTTTAAGCTTCAGGAAAGCCTGTCGGGCTTGCTCAACACGACTTTTTATTTCTCTGTCCGATGTCTAATCCTCACAAAGCCATGTTCCCAGGTATTTGAACTTGTCCACTCTTTCAATGGGCGCTGCATCAAATGTTATTCCGGAGTTTGTAAATGCATCCAAGTTTCTGGAGATGATCATAAACTTTGTTTTCCTAGTATTGATGTTCAGACCCACAGATGCACTGTGTTGTCAAACCATATTTACTATTTGTTGTAGATCATCTATATATTCAGGACCGTGTCATCGGCATAACGAATGTTGTTGATCCATACACCATTCACTCTAATTCCCTTTTTTACATCTTCTAAGGCCTCTCGGAAAATTGTCTCCGAATATAGATTAAATAGGAGCGGAGATAGTACGCACTCCCCTCTCAATTTGTACAGTATTGGACATACCATTTTCAATTTTCACCTGTGCATTCTGGTTTCAATACAAATTTTGGATGCATCAGAGGTCCTTTTGATCGATGTCGAGCCTCTCGAGGAGTTGCATTAACTTTTGATGATGAACACGGTCGAAAGCCTTCACATAATCTATGAAACATAGGCACACATCTTTTCTTTGGTCATAGCAATATTGCATAGCCTTCGTGAAAGATTTAAAAAGATATCACACAGAATGATCAGAGGAATTGTCAAGGACTCGTTCGACAGAAGTTGTCCATGACCAATGATACTAGTATTGAGTACGGACTGCTAAGTTAGCTCAACCTTCGTGTCACAACAGAGCCTTCATTTATGGTCTATGTGAGAGCCCTTCAGTCACAATATTCATGATCAGACTGATGGGTATTATTCTTATTCTTACAGTTATTGTCTATCATTTTGAAGGTTATTTCAAGTATTATACATATTTTGGAACCTTAAGTATAAACAGTGACATAATTATTGACAGTTGTTACAGAATTAGAGAGTTCTTACTATTGTGCTCTTTACTATGACTTTCCAGTTTAAACTGTACTTGATCTTGCTTAATATTAACCCATGTTACCCAATACTATCACCCGCTAAGTCATATTACTTCATACAAACCCATGTTATCCAATTAACACAGGTCGATGAATGATCCCTCATACTAACCGCATATATTTAGAATTTTTTGTTAACGTGCATCATTTGACTTTACAGTACCACGTACTCATACTTGAATTTTCCTGAATTGCACTGCCTGTACACGTGCCATTGCAACTAATTGCATATATCACGGCTTCCTGCTTTTTACTGTGTATTCCTGAGGCATTGTAACTGCGATTAAGTTAACGAATATCTATATGTTGTATCTTTTTACTGAGAATATGTACTATTTAGTCGCACTAGCGTTGGAAATGCTTGATCAAGGATGATATCCACGATATAACGAAAAGCATCGATAAATGCCATGAAAAATCCTGTAAACATTATCTTGTACTCTGTAAACTCTCTCAAGAAAACGACAAAGTATAATGACGAGTTTGCTGTTAGATATCACTTTGTCTTAAGAATACTTGGTCAATGACGATATTAACTGTAGAGTCAAAAGCAACATCACATTAGTAAAGGTCATCAGAAATCGTCTCATTGTTATTTATACGTTTCTGGAATATTTTACGAAGACCATGAAGTAACGACTTTATTTTCAGGTTACATTGACTTTGAAGATTCTTGGTCTAGATCGATAATAATGCTGTAGTAAGTTCAAAGTCACCGCGGAGTATTCTTTTATGGTAACCATTATGTTTTGTGAAGAGATTCTAACTCCAGTCCAATATTAGAAGGAGTAACATTCTCAAACCGTATCCAGTAATTGCAAAATAAGGGTTTATTCTGGATGCGTTAACCCCTAGACACCCAAGAAGCTTTTGATTGACGTCGAGAACGATAGCATATCGCAGTTATAGAGGAATTTATCCGAAACCAATTTCCATAAGGTTCGGGTCCTGTGTTGGATCTTTCACTGGCTGTTAAACAAAATTTGTGGTTCATGTGAGACTTCCCATTAAAGGTTAGAAACCATTTAAATAAAAATTTTCTAAATCGATGTATTTACATAGAAAATGAGCAAGTTGGCCACCCAGCTCACCGGATACGACGCCTATGGATTACTTTTTATGAAGAACTCTTAAACAAATAGTATACTGTAGACCTGTAGACAACTAAGAAGAATTATGGGCACGAACACAAAATTCAGTAAACACTTTATGCTTAAATAATTAATTTAAAACTTTAAAACTTACCTTGTTAAACTTATCACTTTTAATATGAAATTGGCGGGACCGCGGTTTCGTAACACTGTTGCATTCTCAAACGCAATGCCCTAAATCTACAGATTCATATTATTTTATAGGGCTGTTTTAGCTCGCACATTTTTTATTACTGCTATTTAGATACTAAGGGTAGAACAGAGAACAACGGAGAATTTAGCAGGCCTGTTTGATCATTAAGAAGGTTAATTGCACTGGTTTTATAACACTAAAATTTTTTTATGGCCTCTAAGATATCATGTTAGTAAGTTAAGTCTGGCCAGTACGAGAGTCAACATCTGGAAAGTTCAAAGACTGGCCAACGGCCACCATGGAAGTAATCCTAAACCTCACACCTCTACATATGCTTGTGGAGTGTATGGCGAAGAGGACAATAACAGGATGATGAGGGCTGAAGCCATCAAACGAAAAGCCAGTCCCTTTTCTAAAAATCAACAAATCTGAGACCTGCTTCATGATAAAATGAAAAAGAAGTTCAACTTTTTGAAAAACTTCAACCCTGAGTCGTAAAAGTAAATAGGATAGAAATACCATTGAGAAACTTAACCTAAATTCCATCAAATGATATACAGATGGCTCCAAAACAACGAGGGGAACTGGAATATGGTGTACATACCCAGTACCAGACACCACTAATCTTGGATAAGTCACGAAGCATCTTCCAGACTTAAATATACGCCATCAGGAAACACATTCAGTACAGCAAAGAAAAAAATTATGGCAGACAGGAGATTATTATCATGTCGGATAGTTAACAGTCACCAGTGAGCTGAGTTCTCAATTAATTAACTCCAAGATGATCTGGATGGAAAAATGCTGGGAGTTCGATCGAGAGCTTCATCAGATGTTCATAGACTTTAAACAGGCTTTCGATAGAGTATGCCGGATGAGACTGTGGATAGCGATGCAAGAACTTGGCTTTCCTAAAAAACTAGTCAACTTGATACGGATGAGTATGGAAGGACTACGATGTAAAGTAAGAGTTGGGCAACAGTGCTCGGAGACATTTGAGATTAACAATGGACTGAAGCAGGGAGATGCACTCTCACCACAACTCTTCAACGTAGCTTTAGAACACATAATCAGAAATGCAAGAATTGATACACCGACTTCCGTATTCCATCGAGAAGGACTAAACTTACTGCTGGCATTTGCAGACGATGTAGATCTAATAGAAAACACAAGAATAAAAATGAAGGAAACTTTTATCAGGTTCGAGAAGGAAGCAGAGAAGATGGGGCTACAAATAAATGAAAACAAAACTAAATATATGTACAGAAGCCGCAATATTCGAAACAGAGACAGAATTGGACAGAACATCACCATCGACGACTATAACTTTGAGCGCGTCAGAGAATTTAAGTATCTTGGAACAACAATAACTGAAGATAATAACGGATCACAAGAAATAAAGAATAGGATCCAAGCTGGGAACAGATGTAGCTACGCCCTTCGAGACCTGATAAAATTGAAACAACTAACAAGATGAACAAAGATAAATCTAATACATACATAAAACAGTTATAAGACCAGTAGTGATGTACGGCAGCGAAACTTGGACAATAACAAAGGCAAACGAAGAGCGACTGTGAGTTTGGGAGAGAGAAATCCTAAGGAAAATCTTTGGCCCGTTACTGGATGGGGCAACGGGACAATATAGAATAAGAACAAACAAAAAGTTAGAAGAGTTATACGCAGACGCCAACATAGTAAAAGAAATAAAGTCTAGAAGACTCCAGTGGACGGGCCACCTCATAAGACGCTCTAACGAAAGAATAGTGAGACTGGTGTGGGAAGAAACCCCAACTGGAAAAAGACCACTTGGACGACCCCGGCTCCGGTGGTGGGATAATATAGCAGGAGACCTTAAAGCTATGGATGTAGAGAACTGAATGGAGCTAGCAAAGGACAGAAACGAATGGAGGCATATTATCAAGTCGGCTAAAACCCACACGGGGTTGTAACGCCACGGAGTAAGTAAGTAAATAAGATGATCTGGAAATGTCTGGAAGAACTAAATGAATTGAGCAGGAGTAATAAAGTCATCCTCTTGGTGCTACTGGGACACACCGCGATAGAGGGGAATGAAATAGTAGAAAAGCTCGCAGGAAGATGGGCTGAGACACAATTTCTGTGAAGCTAATGCCTGGGAACTACCACAGAAGCGATTAAAGGAATGCATAAGCCTAAAGAAAAATCAACTTAGAGTTTTGACAGGAAGGGATACCTCCAGAAACTCGTATTCGCAGAAAAAGAAGAGTATAGATTTTGCGAGTAGGAGGAGGAGGAGGAGGACTAAACCTCTATTCACATCCTTTCACAATGCAGGGCTTCAAAAAACTCTAGAGAGTGGTTCTTGTAAGCACACCGAATAGAAGAAGGGGAACTACCCATTTTAAAGCCGTCGACCATTCTGAGGTTCCTGAGGGAAATAGGTCTGGAGGACCTGCTTTAGTCAGCAAGGTATCCCGTATGACTTTGTGGCAGAAGAAGTACACAATAGATCTATTAGGTCGTAGTGTACATATCTCCAATTTCACGTACATGCACATACAAGATTAAGTTCTTTACTTTTGTGTGTGGAATAAAAAATCTGAATATTTTTAGCATTTGGAAAACTGTGGCCTGTTTCTATGAAATAGTTAGCGCAATTTAAATTATATTTGTTCAATAAAAATGCAGTCTTGTGTTCTTTAAACTTTGTATGGAAATTTCTTCCTGTTTGTTCGATGTAACAGCTATTGCAATCCGGAACATCTAGTCTATAAACTCCGGACTATCCTGCACTATCACAAAATAACATACTACTCAATCAAGTACTTTAGATTCTGAGATAATGGAAAGAGTGCCCTTTAGCTTTTTTCGTAGAACAAATCGGTGTACACATGAAAATAGAAATCATTTTGATCATCTAGTTAGAGTTTAGTTAAATTATTAAATAAAGATGTAACTTTTTTGGATTAAAGATATCAAAAATATGAATTCCTAATTTAAAATTTAATATACCGAGGCACCAAAAAGTTATGAAATTTTAGATGTAAGTAAAGAGCTGCTGATGACGCCCTCTGCGATGTACATCGAAACTGTAATCGGTTCTAGATTCCACATCCTAAAAAAGACACAAACTACCGAATTTGGTACAAATCAAACTATTATGCAAATAAATATTCACAAAAAAAATTTTAACTTTGTGACACTCTGTATTAACTCATAACTTCACGAAATATGTCCTTTTAGACCTTACATTCCTCGTAAAAATATTATGAGCAACTGGAAGAAACTTCATTAAGTATTAGGTTTTATAGGCATCTTTAAATAGCTCGCAATACATAAGTTTCTTAAATCCAATTATAATTTTCTTAACGGTTTATTTAATGTTGTTTTTCCGATTGGTATGAATGATTTGCTATTTGCAGGCGTTTGTTTTTCTAATAATGCTATATAAAACGTGATCGGGTAGGGGAAATAACATTGTATTTTCAGAATGAATTTTCCAACCTGGAGCACGTACGGTAACAGTTATTTTTAACTTGTCTTTGACCATTTAGTTAAACCGGCTATTTTCGTAAAGAAAGAAAAGTTAATTTGCAAAAAAGTTTTATTTAAGCACGGTTATACGCCGCTAAAATGGATATTAATAAGATATTCAACAGCCAGAAGTGATAGAGGAATTATTTGATTATTTAAGGAGGTCCAATCGACGCCCATGTTAAATAAAAACTATTAGATCACAATCAAAATCGAATTTTTTATATTAGCTTAAGTCGTAATCTATACTATCGAGGAATATCAATTAATTCTACCGTGAAAATTTTTTAAAATTCAATTTTTAAAAATGTAAAAATTTGTACACAAATTAGGATCTTGGCACTTTCGTTTGAATAATTAGATAAGGTTGAAAAAAATTTTAAATTAGGTTTTTTGGAAACATAAAGATTCTTATTTTTGCCATAAAATATTTAGCTTTCCGTGGGATTTATTGAGACATTAAGTAAAAAAATTACATAAGAAAATTAACGTGCATTAAAATAGAGACGAAATGTTTAGCAACGTTGATTGAGCCGCATTTTAGGTCTTTAAATAAACTGAAAACTTGCATTGATATTGATTTAAATAAATATATATATATATATATATATATATATATATATATATATATATATATATATATATATATATATATATATATATATTTAAAAAATGTTTTTTTTTGGATTCTTGGGAGTTAAGTCCTTTTGTTGATAAATTACATACACATGTGTATTGTTTTGTTTTTTACTATTTCTTATTTTACTTCAGATACATTATTTTAACGTTTCGGTTCATAAACCTTTATCAGAAATATTCTGGAATTAGTAGGAATATACTTTTTTTTATTAAGTTTAACAATTTTTTATATCTACTCTTATAGTATACAAGCCAGATAGTATATTTTGTCGGTAATTTCCTCTCAAGCGATAACTCGTGAAATGCTTCAGACAGTTGTGCCATAAAGCCTCGTGAACGTCAGCTGCAGCTGCGTGGGTGGGTGGAGCAGCGGTAGCCTCCCATTCACGTAAAAAAAATTGTTTTTAATTATTTTTTCCCGACTGAAAATTTGTCAAATGATAGTTAACACAATTATTTGAAGATAAAAAAATGTCAGCTGGCTGTACCGTGCTGGTCACATGGACCTGCAAAAAAAAATTTTTTTTTTCGGTGATTTCCTCTCAGTTAAAAATTTGTCAGATGATAGTTTACATGCTACTTTAAAGGTCAGCTGGCTCTATGCTGGTGGAAAAGTCGTCAGCTGATGCAGTGAAAGATGCAGCGTCGGAGCCAGGCGTGAGCGCCGATCACCTACTTAAAAACGTCAGCTGATTGGTTTTTCCTCGTCATACTGCCTGCTATTTTTTTTTATTCATATAAATATCATATTACCAATCATTCAGGAGAAATAGAAAGGAAACGGAGCCATTCGAGAAAAAATTGTTTGAGAAGCAGCACAGTGACGGTTGAACAGAATATAAAAATATCCAACGTAAGTCCGTTTTGCGTTTTTTGCCGAAAGACAACTTCACAGTTAAAAGTGCTCAGTGAAGAATGTTTATCCAAGTGCAGTGAAATATCAACTATTCGGCAACTTAGTTGGAAAAGAAACAGTACTTCCCACACAGTATAATGATTTTCAGCTATACCATAACGACTGTTATCATGACTTTACAACGTTGCCGCCAAAATATAGACAATCTAAATCAGCACCATCAGTAGTAGCCCGATCTGCTTCAGCCGTAGCTGACGTTCACGAGGCTTCATGGCACAATTGTCTGAAGCATTTCACAAGTTATCGCCCAAGAGGAAGTTGGTCCGGAAAATCTGTTGCTGGCTTGTATACTATTATCTTCCAAAATATTTTTTTGAAGATAGTAACTGACACAAAAAGTTCACTTTTAAATTTATTTCTTAATGTATATGTTTCGACCTGCCATTATATATATATATATATATATATATATATATATATATATATATATATATATATATATATATATATACCGGTGTTTTTTGGGTTTTCAATCCGTTCGTCAGTAGGAAAATCTTCACGATCTTTTTATAGTTTGGCGCTTGAGCAGGTTATACCTTGGTTCTACCTGGTTGGTTTCCTTGCTTCCCTGGGTCTAGACCACCTCTCGACTTGCTGTCCTGTTTTTCTAGTGTTTTATATTTGGTTGGGTTCTGTTTAAGGTTTTTCATATATTTGAAATGTTTTGTGCATCATTTCTCTTGTTAAGGTTTTTAGTGTTTCCTATTTCGAGAGCTTCTCTGATGATGTGGGTTCTATAGTGCTTTTTGGGTGTGATCCGTTTAGTTTCCTGAAAATTTATAGCGTGTCCTGTTTCCTGGTATGTTAAAATAAATCCGCTGTCCTTTATGGCGCTTAAACAAAACAACTACAAAGAAAGCATTATCAAAAAGGTTATAAAACAGAACAAAAATGCATAAGCAGAGAAAAAAGAAGAAAATGATAAATCCAAACCAAGAACCAGAATGCCATACATAAAAGGTATAACAGACGTAATTGGAGGAATTCCGAAGAAGCTGACATATGCACAATTTACAAGCCGCAAACAACAATACACAAATTATTGGGCAATCCTAAAGACAAAATACCATTGTAAAACCAGGTAGGGTACAGAATCCCATGTAATAACTGTGAAAAATAAAACATTGGCAAAATAAACAGAAGAATCTCTATCAGAGTCCTAGAACAAAAAAATTCCATAAAAAATAAGCAAACTGCATCGGATTTATTCCAACATCATCAGGAGACAGGACACACTATAAGTTTCCAGGAAACCAAACAGATCGCACCCATAAAGCACTATAGAACACGCATCATCAGAAAAGCTCCTGCGCAAATTTCTAGAGCTAGTATAAGTTCCCGACGACCTTGAGACTTGAAATGTTGAACGTAGCTCAGAACGGGATGACAATGCAATATTAATAGGCTTTCTTGTTTGTCTGTTTGTTTATTTGTCTGTTAGATTCAAATTTTACTGTCGATTTTTCTCTGTTCCGCACAAATTTTGCGATCGCTTTTAAACTAAAGAGCAGAAAATAATTTTTTAAATGAAAAAAATAATATACCCCGTTTTTAAAACTAACCTGAAATAACTAAAATGTATAAAATAATTTTTCCTAGCCCCATACAGATTTAAAATCCGATACTGATTCCTAACACTATACATATTGTCCCGATTATTTAATAGTAAGACGTGTAGAGAGTAGCTGTCATTAAGAAATCTCAACCAACAGTTAAAACTTACGAATATTATCATAGCTATTGAAAATTCACAATCAAAAATTTTCAGGACAGTCTGTATAGAGTTAGGAGTGTGTATGGAATTGTAAATCTGCATGAGGCTAGGAGAAATTATTTACTCCGTTTTAAAAACGTGATATATTATTTTTTTTATTTAAATAATTATTTTAACTTTTAATTAGGTAAGATTCCTTGAATACATTTTTTATTGAGTCGCTTCACATTACTATAGAGATTAAAATCTCTGTAAAACTTTACTATGTATCTTTTTCCTATTAAACAAAATCCATTGTCATAATATAAAAATTAAAATCCGGTATTACTTGTTGAAGAAAACAATGGCCACGTAAAAATAGTGCAACAAAACACAGGTTTACCCAGAAATATATATGTCATCGTACTCTACAATAAAAATATACACTGGAGAGTTATTTTTGGATCCGAAACGCACCACTGCATTATTGCACGGCAGTTAAATTTTGTAAAAACGGAATTCTAAAAATTATAAGCTCTGTTGTTTATAAAACAAGAAATTATTGCATTATACAATTTCTGACGAATAGTTTTGTATGTCAAAGAAAAATATACGGGATTTTTTCTTGGTATTTTCGAATGATTCAAAAGGTTAAATTTATTATTAGCATTCCTTAGCTAAAAAAAATCCTAATCTGATAAATTGGGAATGATGTCTCCAATATAGGGATTAAAAAGTCTATGGTATTCTCTTTAGACCAAAATTGGTACTTGAAGACTACAAATATATATATATATATATATATATATATATATATATATATATATATATATATATATATATATATATATAAATATCCTAATTAAATTAAGTTTGTTCTTTTAAATTTATTGGAAGCAAGCTACAAAAATAGAAAACTAAAGCGAAAAACATATTCATTTCCATTACAAGACAACTCTTTAATTAAAATAAAAACTAATTTCAAAATATTGTTTTAGCCCGGTATTTTTGACAGTTCATTTATTATCTTAACTTTTTAAATTATCTGATCAGCACAAAAAAAAGTATATTTTCGGGAGCCGAGAATCACTCTTTATCACCTTGGCCTAGATTAATTGAGTTATGAGCATTAATTTAAAGCAATGCGTTAAAAATAGCAATTTTACAAATAAATAGTTAAAAATCTAACCGTTTGAAATAAACATAGGATAATTAAAAGATAGGGAAGGCTTGCAGAAAAAATAATGGTGACTGTATATATTTATCAGCAGGATTGTCTTGTTGACTGACTGACATATCAATGCACTGCCCAAACTATTGAGAAGAGAGACATGAAATTTTGGGAAAAGGGTAAAAACACCATGTAGGCACCCATGAAAAAAAGGTTTTTCAAAATTCGCTCTCCAGAAGCATGAAAAAGAGGTAAATTTTCATTTGTTACATTTATCGATATCTCTTGATCAAAATAAAGATATGGATGCGTTTTTAGATAGCTCATAACAATATCTTATAACTAATTTCTTAATCTCTTGATATTCGCGTTTCAAAGGGAAAAAAATGGCTAATACGGCGATTTTACAATTGTTTATTAAAAATTAATTTTCACTGCGAAAAATTCCGATACGAATATGATTTTGGCTTCTCATATTTTGCGTATTATTCTCTACAAAATAAGTCCTGCATTTTTCGAATTCCTTTTTTGTAAAGCTGAAAAGAGTTAAAATGTGTTTTTACTATTTTGCCAGATAACGTTACAACTACTGTACACACCTCCATAATTTGATGTTACAAAGTAGTGGCTGTCAAAG
Organism: Diaprepes abbreviatus; assembly: GCA_034092305.1. Classification (NCBI taxonomy): domain Eukaryota; kingdom Metazoa; phylum Arthropoda; class Insecta; order Coleoptera; family Curculionidae; genus Diaprepes; species Diaprepes abbreviatus. The sequence goes on along the minus strand of JASJET010000071.1, from coordinate 2,671,457 downwards.
ATTAGGTATCTCAACACTGAGTTTACTGAAGATTCAATTATTATTTTTATTGTAATCTGTTTCTACAAATTTTCTTTTTTCATGTTAGGTTCCATATATTGCCGCAGCTTCAGACCATTTTATATGGTATTGTTTATCCCAGGCGTGTTCTGCAATACCTGATTTCGACGTTTCCCCTTTTGGTGTATGTTCCTTAATTCTAACTTCTAGTGGTCGCTTGGTTTTTCCACTATATATTTTACCTCACTCACATGGAACTTTGTAAACACATTCTTTCTTATCGGTAGTTTTTGGTTCTGTTTTTGTTAAATGAGCTCTAACTATTATTCCTGATTTAAAGTGAATTTATATTATTACTGCTAGCAACCATCTTATTTTCTCCGAGGTTTCCTTAATGTATGGAATTATAAAAAAGGAATGTGTATGTTGATGTCCAGTAGTCGTTGTTCTAAAGTTATTTATAACATCGTCAATTAATTTTAAAGGATAACCATTCTGTTGTAAATCGGATTTAATGTTTGCTAACTCGTTTCCAATGAATCGGCATTATTTTCTTCAAGGTTCCCTTAATGAACGGAATTGTGAAAAAGGAATTTGTTTCTTGCTGTCCAGTAGTCGTTGTTTTAAAGTTATTTAAAACATCGTCAATTCATTTTAAAGGATAACCATTCTGTTGCAAATCGGATCTAATGTTTGCTACCTCTTTTTCCAATAAATTGGTAGTATTATATATAGATAACGCGATTATAGAGGTTGCGTATAATTCCCAGTTTTGTTGTAACAGAATGATTAGAAACAAGGTTAAGATATTGTCCCGCAAATGATCATTTGCTCTTCCTAGATATCATAGTGATCCATTCAAACTAAATTATTAAAACTTCAGCATACAGGAAGCCAACACATACTGGATACTATCTAAACCGTACTTCTAATCATTCAGTTGTAACAGAACATGAAATTATACGCAACTTTCATAATTGCACTATATCTATATTTAATAATTAAACATTAAATCCGATTTACAACAGAATGGTTATCCTTGACGATGTTGTAAATAACTTTAGAACAACGACTAGTAGACAGCAAGAAACACATGCCTTTTTTACAGTTCCGTACATTAAGGGGACCTCGGAAAAAATAAGATGATTGCTGCAGTTATAATATAAATACAGCCTTTAAATCAGAAAATATACTTAGAGCTCATTTAACAAAAACAAAACCAAAAGCTACCGTTAAGAAAGAATGTATTTACCAAGTTCCATGTTAGTGTGGTGGAATGTATATTGGAGAAACCAAGCAACCACTAGAAGTTAGAATTAAGGAACATAAAACTCAACACAAAAAGGGTAAATGTCGAAATCAGGTATTGCAGAACACGCCTGGGATAAACAACACCACATTAAATGCTCTGAAGCTGCGGAAATATATACGGAACCTAACATGAAAAAAATAAAATTTATAGAAGCAGCTTACATTAAAAATAATTAGTTTTTACTTTTTTGGGTTTCGGTCATATTATTACTTTATAAAAAAATTAACACATGTTTTTTTCTGACGTTTCGGTTTATTTTATTGATTACACCATCTTCAGAGAATTACTGTAAATATGAAAATAAATATGTAAATTTATGCTATATAAACTGAGAATTTTACTTTCTTACCTAATGTTAACAGGTGGTTCACTTGAAAAACTTACATTTAGCTATTTTATTACTTTAATACAATATAAGTAAACACATCTTCTTTAATATAAATATAAATATAGAAAACTATTATTTTTTGATGCATTTTTTTTTCACATCTGGTTTGTTGTGCTTTTGACAGAGTACTACCAAAGGGTTTGAAAGTTTCTGGACCATCTGCAATTTTATTGCCCTATTAGATTCGTATATACATTACTCAGGTCATTTGTGTCCGTTCTGAACTTCATTGTACCGGGTGTTCTTTTAATATGGATCATTTCTTTAATTGTTCTTTTTTTGTAATTAATTTCTTTGTCTAAAATCTCCACGTTGTTAAAATCGATGTTGTGCATGTTATCAATTGCATGTTTGGCTAAGGCGGTTTTATTATCGCTATTGTGATGTCTAATGCTGTATTTGTGATTTTGTATTCTATTTTTTAAATACTGTTTGGTTTGACCGACATATGTTTGGTTGCAATCTAAGCAATTGATCTTGTAAATGACATTTGTTTGTTCGTCTTTAGGGATATCAGGTTTAAGTTTTGTGTAAAGGTTTTTGAAATTATTAGAAGGTTTTTCAGCTATTTGGATATCATATGGTTTTAGCACTTTTTTAATGGGATTAGTAATTTCTGGTATATACGGCAATGATATGTATTTTTGGGTTGATGGAACATTGCTTTTTGTTGGCTGATTGTTGTTATAGATTTTATCTACTCGGCTTTTTATTATCGGTTCAACAAATTTCTTTGGGTAATTGTTTTTCGCTAAAGTGTCTTTAATTTTTTTTAAATTTTGCGGTCTAAATTGTGGATGGGAAAATTTGATAGCTCTATCGGTTAATCGGTTAATTAAAAATAATAATGGAATCTTCAGTAAACGCAGTGTTGAGATACCTAATCTTTAGCAACCACTACTTTGTAACAGTAAATCATTTATCAATTATCAACTACATCTATAAACTTATTAGGTTACCTTTTCTTTTCCCTCCATACGCGTTTCGATTACCTAATAGTTTCATCAGTCATTCTGTTTGCCTAAACCATTTTTCTGGCAATTATAGTATACAGTAAATATCCATAATCAATTTAGAACGCATTATTAATGGATAAAACCGAATTTATCAAAGTTAATTGATGCTAAGAATTGTTCATAAAGTATCTCAAATTTTAATTTATTTTGAATACTACCTGTGAAAATTTTTAGAGCTAAAAGCTAACTTAAAATCTCATTAAATATGAAGATATTAAAAATCTTTTTCTTAACCTATCGGAAAAAGATGTTCAGTGGAAGAAGACAATAAAATATTTATAAATTATCATTTTTTACTTGTTTAATTTTAATTTTATTTTATTGCAAGCTGCTTATAGCAAGGTCATATACTACTAGATAATTGATAACAATCAGCCATTTTTGTTTATGGTTTTGGCTCGTTCCTGGTGGTTTATTTAAATTTTTAATTGCATCTTCTCTCTAAGAATATTAAATCAGTTGTTTATGCTTATTTTAGCACTAAGTAAAACTAACGTGAATAATTTATTATCAGTATTATTAAATCTAACAACACTACTTGTACAGTTTTCTTTGACGTGTGCTCGCCATTTTGGAATATATACTCTGCCATTTTTAGGCTTGAGAATGCAAATTACTGTAACTAGAAACAATAAGTAGTACGAATATGGAATAGATATTTATTTTTATGGTAGTAATAATGAGTACGATATGGGTATCTTAATTTTTTGTATGCTACATCGTGGAGTAAAATAACTGGGTAATTATGAATAGATAAATTATATTTAATTAGAATGATTATAATTAGCCAAACAACTTGAATTATGTGGGTCAAATATTCTTGGATATTCTGTGAGATACAAGCTTTGTTTCAGGTGTAAGGATCGACATTCTTGACTGATAATATGTATATTCATTTGATAACCCATTAACGCTCAAATGTGACATAATTTTGTGATTTTTCTAAGAATATTACTGATTAATAAAGGGGTGGTAAAAATCTGTGAAAAGTACCTCTCCGACAATTTTTGAGGGTGCTGAAAGAATTTTCATTAAAAAAATATTTATGTATGAAATTTAAAAAAAAGCTCTATTCAATATTTTTTTTATTTTGATAATTTTAACTTGAAAATGAATCGAAATCTTTCGAAAAAGTATGACAAATGTTCTCCAGAGATCTGTGATTGAAATTTTCAAAAAAAAATATGTCTATTATAAAATGGCTGTAATTATATAAAAATGTTTGAACCTTATAATATAATTGTGTATATAAAAGCTCTTGGGATCTCTGATCACGAACCCGGAGACTAATTTGTATTATTCAAGCTAACGGATCCAAAATGACGTATCAAAAATTTTTAAAATTCTTATTTTATGCATAAAACCTACATGTTAAGAGCTTTTGCAGTAGCTAATCACTAATCTGAGATTAGATTTTCAAAATTCAAGATGACAGAGGCAGTTAATCACGAATCTAACAGTGGATTTTTAAAATTCATAATAGCAAATTCAAAATGAAGGAGCATAAACCCAAAATGTCAATAAATTGAATATGTAAAAAGTGACTTAAAGAAATGTTCAGAGTTGACAGTGGTTTTTGAATCGTCACATTACTAAATTTCTTAATTTGCAAAAATATAATTTTTTTAAATTTCAGTTTGGCCATTTTAGATCAACCATCTTGAATTTTACATATATAATCCAAGATTCATGATCCGCGAACTCAAAAGTCCTCATATAAGGGTATTGTGTATAGAACGGAATTTTTTAAAATTTGCTATTTTGAATTCGCTATCTTAAGTTATGTACATTTTTGTTTCTATTTGTTGACCGTGTAGATATTAATTAGTTTTTACTTTTTTGGGTTTCGGTCATATTATTACTTTATAAAAGAATTAACACATGTTTTTTCTGACGTTTCGGTTTATTTTATTGATTAAACCATCTTCAGAGAATTACTGTAAATATGAAAAGGAATATGTAAATTTATGCTATATAAACTGAAAATTTTACTTTCTTACCTAATGTTAACAGGTGGTTCACTTGAAAAACTTACATTTAATATTTTACTACTTTAATACAATATAGTTAAACACTTCTTATTTGATATAAATATAAATATAAAAAACTATTATTTTTTGATGCATTTTTTTTCACATCTGGTTTGTTGTGCTTTTGACGGAGTACTACCAAAGGGTTTGAAAGTTTCTGGACCATCTGCAATTTTATTGCCCTATTAGGTTCGTATATACATTACTCAGGTCATTTGTGTCCGTTCTGAAATTCATTGTACCGGGTGTTCTTTTAATGTGGATCATTTCTTTAATTGTTCTTTTTTTGTAATTAGTTTCTTTGTCTAAAATCTCCACGTTGTTAAAATCGATGTTGTGCATGTTATCAATTGCATGTTTGGCTAAGGCGGTTTTATTATCGTTATTGTGATGTCTAATGCTGTATTTGTGATTTTGTATTCTATTTTTTAAATACTGTTTGGTTTGACCGACATATGTTTGGTTGCAATCTAAGCAATTGATCTTGTAAATGACATTTGTTTGTTCGTCTTTAGGGATATCAGGTTTTAGTTTTGTGTAAAGGTTTTTGAAATTATTCGAAGGTTTTTCAGCTATGTACATTGCTCTTCAGATTCCTGATTAAAAACCCCAGACACTATAATACGGAATTACAACAATTTCGAAATCGGCATATGTTTTTTAGTTAATTCCTACCAAATGGGTTTTAAGTACAGATATCGGGATCAAGTTTTTCATACTTTTTTGAGATTCCAACCCACTTTCGAGTTAAAATTATGGATTTTTTTTTATTTTATAAATAGCGAAATTTTGTATTAATAGTCATTCTTTTATAATTTTCTTAATGGAAATGCGGGTGAAAATTCTCGAAAATAGTCGGAAAAGTACTTTTGGTAGATTTTTATCACCTTTTCGTTAATCAGAAATAATATTGAAGGAAGGGTAACATTTTATCTCGTTTGGGCGTTAATGGATTAAATTCCCAGGTAAAACCAATTATCTTCTAAAGAAAAGTGCACACTGTATACCCAAAGAGTGTTTAATAAGCACAGAAAGGCCAAAATTTATACAGTATGTCCGATAAGTACCTCCAAATTTCTTGATAGGATACAGGCGAAATCAAAAGAACCTTATTTTGTCATAGAAAAAAATTTCTAAAGTGCCCTTAACGGAGATACAGAGCCTTAAATGGGTAATCAGCGATGTACCTTCTGGGCTCTAAGTTTTGAACCGACTTGTATAATTTAATGAAATTTAAATATTTTATAGAGGCCATAAAGACTCATTAAACCATACTACAGTAGATGTTTTAGATCATCAGAGAAGTAAGAGACGGACTTACAGCCACACTCGTTGGACTTAATTTTTAACAGATGTTATTTTACAGATATATATATATATATATATATATATATATATATATATATATATATATATATGTATAATATATTCTAGGAATAAATAATTTTGTTGCGCGCTCCAACTTGAAGTTTAAATTTCAGAAGCACACCGTGAGAAAGCCGAGCTTCCCCCACCACTCGCTACAACGCACTTGCAAAAGTACCTTCACTTCGAAGGGCTATAAATTTCATACTTATCAATTGCATCATAAAATATAGGTCTTCGTTTAAAATCTATGAAAATTTCGACTCTTAATGTTTATAAACAAAAGAGATATCACTTTAAAAAAAAATGCAATCTTAACTCTTATTGGTCGTAGGAGACTTGGTTTTCTTTTAAAATTCATGTTTTTTCACCAGCTTGCAAGTCCACTTATTCACAAACTTGTATCATTCAAATAAACAAAGTTATTCCAATTCTTTATACTTAAAAATGGTACCCCTTCTTTAAATGGTTTTTTAAACAACAATTTTTTTAAAAATCAAACATTTTTTCATCTTCGTTTGTAATTTGAACTGTAATGAATCCATTCCGCTTTTGCAAATATCTGTAGAATCATCCCCTGGGCAAGGACAATTGTTTGAACATTCAGTGTCTGGGATAAACAATTAAGATTATTCATAAACTACCAAACCGACTTAGTCCAGCTTTGGCACAGTTATAAAGGCACATAATGGCTTCATCATCAAGGAGTTATACATTACTTTCAGATATCTGCAATAAATTTTTTCACTTTCTTTCATAGGAAGACTGGAGTAGCTCGAGTTTCGCCAAACAAAACAAAATGAGTAAAGCCAGCTGCATGAGAATACTCGGAGCTGTTTTGGTTTAAAACCCATCTTATACCATAGTTCCTGAAATTTTCTAAAAGGCAAGCAATTGAATCTAAAGAAAATCGTCATCTCAACATTTAAACGATAAATCTATACTACCTCCTACCTGTCTTTTAAAATTTTACTTTATTCAGTCATGTTACAAAAATTTCATCAATAAAAACAATGTAATTAATGGTATTTTAAAAATACTTTGATAACTTAAATGTATTTTTAACAATTTTTATTATCATTATCATTTAATTCATTCGAAATATGGGTCAGTTTTTTATCATAATTTGGTGAATAATTTATGTTCTGTACTTTACCTAAATCGTAACTAGTTCTGGGATTTACTAAAAGAAAATGCTTAATTTCTTTATTTTTAACGTCAAATTGTTTACGTAATATCTTAAGATATTATAAAAGCCATATATCTGCGAAAATGACTATTCTTGTAGGTTTTAAATCAAGTTTGTTTGAGAAATAAATCCCGAAAATCGGACTTTTCACACTAGACCGACCCAGTTTTTTATTTCTGGCTTGAAGCGTAGACATAAACACGGAAAAAGTGATATTAACCGAAACTTTAACGCTGCTATAATCTTTAAAATCTGAAATAATAAACCTTTAGTAGGTATTTCTCTAAATATTTTGCAGCACAAGTCCTATACCTAATATTTTATTGACGACTATAAATATAACTGTAGCACGAGTCGATTCTGAAACAGATGTTTCAGTTTCAGAAGACAGGATCGGAATCAGGTGTAGGTGGAATGAATTGATTTTGAATTTTTTATTATTAATTTTACTATTTTCGTCCAAATTTTGTATTCTATTAGTAAATTTAAATCCGAGTTGTTCTGTTTAACAAGCCCAAAAATGTAATTTTTACAGTTTGTTAGATAACAGCCTCCTGATGGTATATCTTAAAACACAGACTAGAGTTTATATTTTTCTCTTAGATCTTCCAACTGTTCACTAAATATGCCAATTTTTGTTATCAATATATATATATATATATATATATATATATATATATATATATATATATATATATATATATATATATATATATATATATATATGTTTATGTGATTTTTCACAGATTCCTCTGTGTGAGTTGCAATAGCAGTGGATACATCCACATTATGCCGTTGTAGTGCTGAAATCACATTCAGCAAACGTACGACTATATGTAACTCCGCGTATAAGTGAAGTAAAATGCGAACAGTAAATGCAAACTTCGTTCCATCATATCCTTTCCGTGTTAGAGGTTGCACAGTTTGAATAGATTGCTACAGAACACAATCCATCCATTTCCACCACCATCGAGATGATGGCCTACCTGTACTACCATACCGAGAAGAAAGTTAAAACTTACCCTCCCCGCTACAGTGATACGGCAGAGGCACATGTTTCGTCTCTACTAGACTCATCAGGGTACCGACATGCACCTGGTTGTGCAAAGGACAGATCGAAAGGAAGCATGCAAATACTTAATGCGGTTTCGCCGACCTCCCGCCGGATGGCGTATATATGTTTATGTGACTTTTCACAGATTCCTCTGTGTGAGTTGCAATAGCAGTGGATACATCCACATTATGCCGTTGTAGTGCTGAAATCACATTCAGCAAACGTACGACTATATGTAACTCCGCTTATAAGTGAAGTAAAATGCGAACAGTAAATATATATATATATATATATATATATATATATATATATATATATATATATATATATATGACTGGCTTGACAGTTAAGCAGTACCAGAGAATGACAGCTACTAGTTGAATTGAAAATCATCTAACCAATTTTTGTTATCAATATATATATATATATATATATATATATATATATATATATATATATATATATATATATATATATGACTGGCTTGAAAGTTAAGCAGTACCAGAGAATGACAGCTACTAGTTGAATTGAAAATCATCTAAATAGTCTAAAGAATACTATTTCCTAAGAACTGAATGTAATTTTTTCTACAGTTAAGTTTTTAATGAGATTTTATTTATTTTTTGAGGTGATTTTGTTTTTGTTTTAGGAATATCAAAATATCAATTAAACCGATTTAATTTTCGCAGCAGTAGCAATTAAGTTCAGACGTCCGAAATTAAGTCGAATTTATATAAAATCCCTATTTAATTTTGATGAATATTGGTATGCTCAGACAGGCAGGCAACAAAGTACGCCCGTGTTATCCCCATATAAATAAATTAAGCAAGAGAAGTATATCATATTTTTAAATATTTCCTTTCTTTGTGAATAACAGTTTAAAACTTCTTTCATTTCTTTGATATTAAGCAGCCGATAAATAGGGAAGTCAAGTACTTAAGATTAATCCTGGATGCAAAACTTACCTGTCATTCACATTGGCAAAAAATTATGACTAAAGGTAAAATGAGCAACATGACTGTATAAAGATTAAACCACACATTTTACGCTGATTCTACACAGTAATGGTAAGACTCAAGATAACTCACAGAGGAATTGTATGGTGAGCAAAATTCAGTCACAGACAAGCCACTGTGAAACCCTCTAAGCTCCAGAAACTACCCTTTCTGTGCATTACGGAAGCTATGCGAAGCACCTCGACAACAGCAGTGGATACCCTAAATTTCCTTCCCTTGATATAAGGCTGATGCTGGGATGGGAACTTGCAGGTTTGAACTGCAACAAGATTTATTTAACTAGACCTATCCTCGTACACACCAACATTCAAGACATAGCAACTTCAGTAGACGCTACAGCATATAGACTAACTGGAAGCCTGGATCTGATCTAATACGAGGTTATTCAAAAAACTTCGTTTGGCTTACAAATTGGTCTAAAATTGAAAGTGGGAGTACCCGGCGAACACCAGATCCAATGTAAGTTAGGTACTTGAGCAGCACACTACTTTATTCCAGACAAAAATAATTGCTACCTCTTTCCGAGAGAATCTGTAGAGAGATTATAAGGACGGGACAATCCTCATCTTTTTCGAAAGTTTCGCAATACCAAAAGCGTTACAGGTCATCAGATTGAATACAAACAAGTTTGGGACTGATTTCAACATATTATTGATCAGGGAAAACAACACTTGATTGAATATCAGGCCCCAAAGATATCTTAGGGAATAAAAAAGCAGCTACTGCTATATTTCCAAAACTAAAACCAATATCTGGTGTCACTAAAACCGATATTTGTGGGTGAAAATTCTTGTTGAAAAACTGTTATCACCAGAACCACTGTAGGTGAACATGGGGTTGAAACCGAGAATGTTATTTTGGATATACACTATGGTGATCTGCCCCATGATCACGTATGCTACTATTATATGGTGGCCTAGTATAACAAAGTGCACACATTGTCTTCAACTTGACAAAGTTCAAAGAATGGCGAGTGTCAGAATAATGAGTATGATTAAATCTGCCCCACCAGGATTTTGAAGATCCTCTCCTCCACTTATACATAGAGAACTAGGCTCTAAAGGCTCCTTTCGTTTCAGTTGCTTAAGGCATCTCAGAACTGGAACGGGCGGCTACTCAACTGTCCATCACTCCCCATGCGAAGAGGTTATATACCACCACTTTTAAAACCCAACCTTTCTCTAGGGATACAAGTAGAGCAGATTGGGAGGAAGAGCTTCCAAGAAATAGATTCTGGTGGTTTACAGATGGATCTCAACAAAATGAAAGCGCTGTAGCCGGAGTGTTCAGCTTGAGCACGGGAATCAGAGAGTTCTACTCTCTCCGACAAAATGCAACAATTTTTATAGAGGTAATTTATGCTATTCTGCAGTGTATCTATCTCTGTGAAGAGGATATGAACAAGAATAGGACAACAAATATATTCTCAAACAGTAGGGCTGCGATAATGGCACTGAAGTCTGGTGCCGTTACTTCGCGACTGGTGTCTGAGCGCAAGGCTACACTGAACAGTCTGACAAGGCACGGCTGCGTAATCAAACTCATGTGGGTCTCGGATTAGTCGGGTATACACGGGAATGAGGAAGCAAGCCGTCGGGTTAAAGATGTGGTGCGAGATTGAACCATACGGATTCCAACCAATTCCACCTGCCCAATTGCCGTTTATACAAGAGAATTAAAATTGTTGCTGGAACGTAAATTTATTGAAACGTGGAGAGGAGCTCCTGGAATAAAGTGTGCTAAGGAACATACAATTGGACCCAGCGCATGGCTAACTAAGCAGCTTTTCTCATTAGGAACGAAAAAGCTGGCAGAACATTGGCACCTGAGGAGACCTCTTCATAAAATTGGTGTTGTAGATTATCCAATATGGAGATGGTATCTGACAGAGGATGAAACTGTTGGCCATGTTTTCAGAGAGTGCCCAGCACTCAACGAACTAAGATAGAGATATTTCGAAGACATCGAGTATCAATTATTGCCCTCTTTTGTTCACTCACTCATTCATTCATTCACCAGAACCACTGGAAACTCATTGCTAAGCAATCCATGCGGCAAACTAAATTACGATGTCCTAGATCAAAGCATACAACAAATTAAACAGGCGACAAGACATATTCCAGCCAGAGCAGTTTAAGGAAATACACACAATGAGCATTTACAACCATCATATAAACTATATATCGAAGAAGAAACAACATCACACATCTTCGAGTTCAAAGCTGTAATCTGTTTACAGTCCCGTATCCAGAGAACAAGCAGTATACAGGCTTCTAAAATTTTGTTCGATAGCTTCGTCACCAACAGTCGCCTGACTTCTGGCTAATTGGCAGCTAACCTGTTCACATTGAATATATAAAACAAGCAACATTTTAACACTTCAGACTGCAGCGTAAGAGTTTCTTAACCCTAGGTTGCAATATTATTTAATCAATCAATGATCTCCAATGAAAATATGAGGCTTCTTGTAGAAATAAGTTTAGAAATTGTAATAATAATTTAATAATTAAAATATCAATTTCATTATTTTGGGTTAAGTCATGTTATGAATCCATAATAAACAGAAAATTAAAAAATACTGGAGGTATTAATCATGCATAGTAATATGTAAGTTTTGTAGTTCTCAATTCCGGTCCTGGTAAATTTCTAAAATGAACCCGACATTCCTATTTTTTCCCATTTGTTCAAAATCGTAGGTGCATGACTTACGCCATGTCTGCTATTTTTAAATTAAAAACGATATTTATAAATATTTACTATATTTTTGCTACAAATTAAGGAAGCTGCATCGGATATTGAGTTCGGCTTGCGACGAAATATTTTTGTGTAAACATTCTGTTAAGTATTAGGAAAAGTAGGTTAATTAAAAATAATTTTCGATGTTTGGTAGTCTGGAAAAATTTGTCAGTAGATAATAATTCTAAATTCACCTTAAATAGAAAACCACAAATGTTGCTTATCTATTGATATATTCACATGCAAGCGGAAATAAAATTAACATTTGCATTATTAATTAAATATTTTGTATCCAGTGTAGGATAGGACCTATTAAAGGACTGATTAAAACAGTGACCCCACAATGAAAAAAGGATGAGAAGATATACCTTATTTATATATGAGAATAAATGAAATAAAATCATTTAGCAAGGTATACTAGGTCAAAACTCGAAAAGATCACAAAAGAGAAATTCTATCTAGTTCCTTCTTATCCAAAATTAAATCTTAATATTTCCGCGAGCTATTACTCTTGTAACATAAAGGTTCAACTCCCATCTCATTTTGTCGGCAGTCGGTCTGAAGACCCCTAGTTTTGTGGCTTTTGGTCTTTAGTCCATTTCGCTACTCTGTCTTAACCCATCCTATCAACTATTCAACTACATTACATACGTTGAGCTCTTCTTTTTATGATGCTGATTACACAAAGTCACTCCCTTTATGAATCTCAATGTCCTCATTTCTATGGCGCACATCACACATCTTGTCGCGAGTTTTAATGGAGGATATTATTACACACACAGGTTTATACATCCTTTACTATCTATAGACATACATGTATTTTTCCGTATTAAGCTTCCAGATACCTGTAATTCTTTAATGCAATTCTCTTTTGCCTTCTGTACTTAATTTCTGTCACTTAAGATATATAAACCAAGATAGTTGAGTCTATATCGCCTAGGTCCTTTGATATGTCCATGGATGTCATTTCATCAGTAGATAAAGCAATTTAAATATATCTACGGCATTGTTAATCTAAGTAGGTGACGTTGTAGCTTATCCTTATTTTCTGCTATTAGCATAGTATCGTCAGCCTAACATAGAATTGATAGAGTTTTGTCACCCATACGCTGGTTTCTATGATGATGTTAAAAAGGTTGGGCTCAGACTGTCTCCTCATTCAACACCTTCGTCAATTTCTACGTGGTCCGTTAATATGTGATTTTTTATCGTGTTGTGGAGTAACATTCTGGCAATTTTTGTGAATCCTATTCGATCGAATGCTGTGTATTTTCTTCCTTCAATTACTATTCCTGCTTGTTAATGTGGAATAAAAATTACCTCCAAAGGAGACTTGGTTTTGTGGAAACCTTGTTGCTCCTTACAGTAAATTGGATTATTTTTGTCATTATTACAGCGGATATTTTTTGTACTGACGCTTGTTTTTTTCTCTCTCTTCTTGAATATTTGAACTGTTATTCTGAATTTCAAATCTCTTGGAACCTGTTCTCTTATGATGATTTTCTGAAAAATTTTGCTAGACCTTTCAATATTGGCTCTTTCCAATTTTTAATTAATTCCTAGGTAGGTGTTGTTTATACCTCGTACTTTTTCGCTCTTAAGGTGTTTTACTATCAATTGAACATCGTCCAGCGTTATTTTAGCATGTTTAGTTCTTTTTCTGCGGTGTTTTCTCTCCTTCTCTTATTTCAGTTTCTTCTGGGAACCTGGGTTTGTTGTTTTCGTTTTCCCATTATATTGGTTTTGTTTTTCCATATTACTTTCATTGCGCTTGACTTTATATTTGAGTTTATTTTTTGTAACACTTGATTTATATTGTCGTGTTCAGGTATGGAATTTTTTTAAACATTCTGTTGTAGTATAGTTTTATAATATTTTCATTTGGGATTTGATGTTAAATTTCGATATATTTTCTACTTCTTTTTCCTCTTCTGAAAATTTACATGCTATCAGTATTTCCATGTAACTGACTGATTTAGACTATTCGCCATTCGGAAACTATCATGTTCAGACTGCAGTTTGGAAGTTATGTTCACGAAGCCATCCAATTAAATAATGGGGCGTTATATGGTTCAGATAGGTTTGTGTACTGTAAAAACATTTTCTGGCAATTTTATTAAATTTAACACAAAAAATGTATTCGTAGTCTGATAATAAAATTCGAAGAATCTTGTATTGTCTCAGATGTTTCAAAGTCTGGTGGCACACCGGACAAAAGGGTTTGAAAAGGAGTTTATGGAACTCCAACAACTTCGGCTCAACGATTCCCACAGCTGAAGAGTCGTCGCACATTTTGATGCCAATTTTTAAGTTAAACTTGCAACCGTACAAGAATAAACCAGTACATAAATTAAAACTAGGGTGATAGCACCAAATAATAACCAAACGCAAAAGAATTTTGGGGATGGTAACACTGGATTATAAGTAGTAGGGGTCAGTTGTCTCACTAACAAATTAAAATGTCAAGATCGGCCACTTTCTTCAAGATGGCAGCCTAAATATAAGTGAAGTATGAGCTACGTCCGCAAAATCCGGTTTTATTATGAAAATCGTTAAGAGAGTAAGTATATATTTTCGTGAATTACTTCATTATGTTATTTGATAATTAAGTTTGATATTATTTTATATTGAATATTAGGAACTAAGAATATATTTTGTCATAATATTAAATAGAAACATAACCTAAAATCTCTGTTTTTTGCAATGTTTATTACTGGATCGAGTACAGACCAAATTACCAATGATGGACAAATGATGTTCTAAATCTAAAAAAAAAGCAATAGACCAGGATGACACAACTTCCGAAGATACAGATTTAGAAATAACATATGCTGAGAGTGAAAACAATAGTTATAATGAAAAAGAGGATGGCATTACCGAACGGAGAAAGGGCAAAAGTAGATAAGTGTAAACAGCGGGAAAGAGCTGGACTCGCGCATGAAAAAAAGGGAGATCAAAAAACGTCACGAAAACAAGAGTGAAGAAAATTCTGAAGATGAATCGCTAAACATGCTAAAAATCAAAACTTTACCTTCAAAATATAAAGCCATTGTTCGACCCGGACAATTTTTCATAGTAAAATATGAAGACGAGTTTTTCCCGGGCAGAACAGAAGCCGTTGATAAAGAGCAGTATGAAATTAGCACTATGGTACTATCAACAGGCAATTCTTTTAGATGGCCTGACAAACCTGATAAAATATGGTATAAAAACACGATCTAATAGAAGTTATAAGTGAACTTTTGCTTCTGAATAAAAAAGGTTTCTATAAAGTTAAGGAAATGGAGAAGTACTTACCTGATTTATACAGTATTTAATTACGTAGGCACACTTCCTTTTGTGATTTTTAGTATTTTTAATTCACAGATCTCTGAAGATCTCATTAATACATAATATTTCGTTTGTAAGAAAAAACAATTTAATTTTATATGAATTTACTTAGTTTCTGTTACTTTGCTCATTTTGTTTTTAGTTTTATAATTTTTTTTATATTAAATGGATAAATACTTTAATGATACTGAGACTGTAAATGATAAATTTATGAGACTATTACTTCGATGCCATAGTTTATATGAGAATAAGTGTTTTTTTTTCAGAAATATTTTAATTGGGATGATTATCGCAAATAATGTGAGTTCAAATAAAACTCAAATAAAAGCTAATTTATGATTAATAAGTGCCTATTCTTTTTAAATATACCTATCATTTACGTACCTACCTAAATTTGTAATTGAATGCTTTTTAGAAAAAGCCAGGTTACTGCCAATGACTGGGTTTCTTTCATTGAACTTGTCGATAACTGGTTGATCATTACTGGGATTTAGGTGTCCATTAATGGTGATTTTGAACTTTCTACATTTTTAAGTAAAATAACATATTTATATCCAACTATTTAAAGTTCAACTTAAAGATTCGTCTTCTCATATTATCTCTAAATTCATTTACCACTATACGGTATCTGTACACATAAAAACACGAATTTTATTTTATAAAACGGAAAAAGGTTTCCTTAACATGTCCATAATTGGTGCCGTCACCCTATATTGCAACTAGTCAGCATGACGATTTTCGCAAAAACTAATAATGAATGATGAACCATATTTTGACTTACTTGTCTCTAAATAAGTGAAATTGTCTTATATAGGGTTTGTAGTCAAACCGTTACATCTATCTGGAATTACAGTTTAGTGTGTTATGGGGGCTGGGAATATATTTGGTTTATATTTTTTAAGGATGACGCTGCTGCTCCCGTTATGGAGTAACGATATCGGAACAACAACTGTTCAGATTTATAAGTTACCATTCGTACCATCCTATGACATCTAAAATCAATCTCATCTTAGGCATGAAAAGTAGAGCTATCAAATTTACATATCCGAACTTTAGACCAAAAGCATTGCGCCAGCTTAATGATGTACTATTGGAGAATTCATACCCAGAAGACATTTATTAACTCTCTCTAAAATTTATTCTAAAACTAAAATACCTTTACAGCTGAATGAAACGTCCTGTATCGTGTATAAAGTTCTTTATTCCAACTCAATTAGTTTATATAGGCCAGACTTCCAAAAGCCTCAAGGGTAGACTCACTTCTCATTGTAGTGATATTAATAGAGGTTTGCCCTCTTGTGCTCTGGCTGAACATGTTTTTCAAGATCACATCATTAACTGGGATGACACTGAGATTCTAGAAAGAGTTCCTGCATATCACAGAAGGCTCTTCCTCGATATGATCCGTATTAATCAAGATGGCAACGCTATGAATTTACAGCTATATTTTAAAGTTGGAAAAAAAATATTTGAGCCTCTTGGACAGTCCATCTACAGATGAACAAGTTTTTTCCATTGTTTGCTCTTGTACCATGTAAAAAAATATCAAACAAGTAATTTTCTAATTTTGCTAAACCTCACACTTTGTTACGCCACTGTTTTATAGATTCGTATATCCTTCACTACTTGGGTCACCCACGCCACTATTCTCACAGTTGACATCTGAAATTTGTCACTACAAAATGGTGTGAAATAGTCGAGTGAGATGTTTTGCTGTTTCGTGATTTTTGAAAATTTAATCAGATTCTAACAAGCCCATCATATTATGCTTTTAAATATATATAAAAAGTTTTAATGGTGGATTTTTCCCCTGTTTTTCACAGATCTATTTGTTTCATATTCAAACCACAATGGTGAGTTTCTTAATAATTATAGGTTAGGTTTAATATTCTAACTTTGTAATCAATATTGTAGAGATGTCCTGAAGAAGAGAAAAATAAATTGTCGAAAGCTTGACTGAATCAAAAAGGATTTTTCCTTATCAAGGTCTACAAATTTAAGTAGACTGCATCCCCAATAACCCTAGTTCGGAATATTGTGTCTTGACTCGTCAGTTGCGACTACTCCTCCTTATATATATATATATATATATATATATATATATATATATATATACTTCAGTACAGTACAACTTATCTATGACGATGATAGACTGCTAGGTGAATATTTTGGCTGGAGCGAAATCGGCCCAACGTTATTACCTCTGCCAAACAACATCTCAGTTCAACAACATTGATACTGTGTCTTAGTAAATACAGAGTATTTCAAGCTACAGCCATTCTAACAAGAGTAAAGCGAAAACTGATCCTCCGGTTTCCCGTCATTTTGCAAACTATTGGAAGCGAACATTAAACTGCAATAGAGAAGTTTTGGGAATACAAACTTCAAACAGCAAGATTATTCTTCGAAGGATATTCTTGGTACAACACTCCAACAGGAATCAACAAATGACTTACTTCATTGACCAGACATCATAGAATTTGCAATGTCACGAAAGATGCACAAAAATCAACGGACCAGTTGATAAGAAACTATCGTCTAGACTTTGCCCGAAAACCTTCTCGAGAAAAAATAGGGAGGATGTGTTTCAAAACTTTTGGCGTCGATGGATCCTTACACTGTTTTTGACATAGTAAGGATTCGGATAACAATTCATACGTATTGGAGAATGAGAAAAGAGCTGTTAACACAGAAGACAGTGATTAAAAAGTTATTTTTATTATTTTTATTACAGTCGTATTATTTATTCATTTATGTGAATCAATAAATATTATATTACTTACAAATTATTTTCATTGGTATTTATTAAGAAGTCTTAAGCATAGAGGAAAAAGTACTTTCGCCTATTTAACGATTATCGATATCCATGTATTTATTATTATAGTATTATATTTAAAATGTACCTTGAAGTCAAGTGCAATATTTTATTCATGGAAATATAATTATTCTTTTTTTTTTATTTTTAAATCGTTGAACCACATTAGACGTTTTTCGAATTTATTTTCATGACTGTTTCAGTCTGCGATTTTTATTTTTAATATCAAATCCGTGCTTTCGACCCACTGTGTTTTGACGACCGGAAACCAGCGTAAAGTCCTTGCCCGACGTCATTTTTGCTTCTTCAACATGGCTAAACGGGTTGTCCGTCGCTTTTTGTTGCGTTCCCTTTTTTCAAGAGGTTATGTTCTCGACTTCCCACACCATATATATATATATATATATATATATATATATATATATATATATATATATATATATACTAATACTATATAATTGGTAATAAAAGGAACAAGAATTAAAAAATTTACAGTTTTGGTAGGAACCGAAGTTTACGGTCCCAAGTTATAACTAAGCTGTCTATTCAAAAACCTATTTCTTGCCTGATATGACATAATTTCTCAAGAAAGGCAAGTATAGAGATTTATAACAGAAAAAATTAACTCCACACATAAAAATAAAAACATTTGAACTTCAAATGTTAATGCACCAGGCTATTTTAGTAACTGATCAAAGGTTGAATTCATTGTTATTAAATATTTCAACTTTTCGTTACGTCCAAACAAATTAAAGATAAAAAGAAACAGCGTGCTGAGTTCCAAACATCGTTTTCCAATAAAACACGCTCGGGTCCTATTTTTAGAACAATTTGGGAAAAACTTATGGTTGCGTTAAAGTGAATCACGAAATAATGTTTTTTAATAGCGAGATATAGAGTTGTCGCGTTTCTAATATATTTTTATGTATATCTTGCCGGCAGGGTTAGTGAGGAATGGTTTTGGGAGGGTGTCTTAGAGTGTTCTTCATTTTCGATTCTCAAAAAATACATTATAATTAATTCAGACTTGTTTAATTGTTCTTAAGTTATAAAGTAGTTTTTGAATTTTTATTTATAAAAAAAACAACCATCCTTAAGTGCACACTATACGCTTCTTCACAATTATTTAGCCTCGAACAGAAAATTTCAGTTACTCACTGGAGCATCGCTCGTGGAATCGCGTAGATTTCGTCTATGTTCTTTGTTCCTAAACATTTAAGTTTAATACTAATAACCTTACCTACTAAGTAAACGCCTAGAAAAAAATCAGCAGATTTTAAATCTGGACTCCGCGGTGGCTAGTTAATGTCCCCTTGGCAACTTATCATGAAGAACTACTAAAGAGTTATTCGTGATATGGAAAGTTACTCCATCCTGTTGGAGTAAATCTGGTTTTGCATTTCTGGAGTCAAAAAAGTCCAGATTATAGGGCAATAACGATCGGAATTAACAGTTTGGATGCGACCACGGTTATCCTCAAAAAAATAGGCACCTTGGCTTGATATGGCAGCCTAAATGATAACCCTAGGCGAGTGTAGGGGTTTCTGATGCAGTTCTAGCGGATTGTCAGAAGAGCAATATCTGCAATTTTGTGTGTTTGAGTGGCCACTGTTGTAGAAATTCGATTCGCCAGAGAACCATATGTTATTGAATCTTCTAACATTGTTTTTCATTTTCCTGCAGAATTCAGGTCGTTTAGCTGAATCATCGGGCTTCATTTTCGGCAAAATAACAATTTCGTAGGAGTAAAATGTAAATCTTTGCAAATAATGCGATCGACCGTGAATCTGTGTAAGTTTGAAGAAGCTGCGCGGAACCGTCGAGACTGTCGTGGATCGTCCCTAACAGACTTGCGAACGCGGTCAGCATTCATGATTGTTCTTGATGTCCTTTCATATCCAGATATCTGGCATTATATTTCCAGTCTCTTCAAACTTGCGTTTGATTAAATTCGCACTTGACACATTTCTCATGGTCGTTGAATTGAAATGTGTCCTGTACAGACGTCAAACAATAGTGTAGAAATCGTTTCAATAGAACACTCGCACACAAAATGCGTGCTGTAGTCCCGTGAAACGTTCCACCGCCACTAAAAAAGCACATCAAGCTTTTAACACTACTCCTCTCCCCTCGCTATCGGCATTTGACGCGTCACAGTTAAAACAAAGACGACAAATATTCCGAGACACCCCTTACATTACGCAGCAATAATTAATTTACTATTGTTCTATTTCTATGTATAATATTAATGTGGAATAAACTTTATACTATTAAAATAAAATTACCGGTAGAGTTATCCCGCAAAATGGTAAAAACACATTTTAACCTTTCTCAATAATTGTGAAAATCAAAAAGTTAGATAATCGTATATAAAATATGTGAAGCCAAAAAGTCATATTCATCACGTTATTTTTCATTGAGAAAATTACTTTTTAATGAACAATCATAAAATGAACTTCTTATCCCTTTTCCCCTTTTAAAATGCGAATATCGAATAATAAAGAAATAAGTTTTTAGAATTTGTATGAGCTATTTTTTGAAACAAAAATCGTATCCATATCTTTATTGGATCAAGAGATATAGATACATTTATCAAATGACAATTTATCTCTTTTCACCCTTTTGGAGTGTAATTTTGGATAAATCCTTTTGTCGTGAGTGCCTACATGGTTTTGCTTTTATCTTTAAACTATACATGATAGTTGGAAATACTGGTCATCCTCTTCAAAACCTTTTTCTAATCTCTAAAATATTTTCAACTCCAAATTTATTACTTTGGCCTAATAACCCATCAACGCCCAACCGTGCAATGTTAGATAGATTGATGTTCTTTTAAGGAAGTTGAAAGTTTTATCATCTATATGCTATCCTAGCTATATAAAGATATGCTTTTTTGATTCGATTTTGCCATACAACCCATGGAAAATGTTACGGCATTACGGCAGCTCAAATTTAAGTTCAAACTCTTATGAATTCAAGTAAATACCCCATCTTAAATGTAAAAACTTGGAAAATTTTAATTAATTTCCCAATTTAGAGAACTCAAAAATACGTCAATATAGTTTAGGTATCAAATTCAATTTGTTCTAAATTTTCCATCCGCTATATTGAATCCGCCATCTTAGAAATGACAGTTTTAAGACAATTTGACGATAGAGCTTTTGAAGGGAAAGACTAGTACTTTCAACTATCATATTCATATGGTACTTGAAAGTACTAGACTTTCCCTTGGAGCTTGCTGCTCCAGGTTTTCAAACCCGAAGTAACAAGCTTCATTCGTATTCAACATGTGGAGTACCTTCAAAAAAGGCATCAGTTAAATACCTGGGAGTAATTCTGGACTCACGACTGGGCTGAAATGAACATATTTAGGTTCGAATCAAGAAGTCCATATGTGCTTTCTGGGAATGAATGAATGAACGAATGAATAAAAAAGGGGTGGTGATACTAGATCATCCATGCTTAGGCCTCCATTGCGACCTTTACATCCCACCATAGCTGCAGGTTATTCGAGGCCAATCGCCTTTGCGAATCCAAGCAGCTTCGTTAGTTGAACTTGCCTGCTTCCGGTAACAAAATTGTATCTCTGTCGCAGTCCGTTGAGTGCTGGGCACTCTCTGAGGACATGGTCAACACTTTCATCCTCCTCCAAATAGCATCTGCACGTCGAGTCGTCTTCGACACCGATTTTATGAAGATGGTCCCTCAGGTGACAATGTCCTGTCGCTCTTTTCTCCTAAGGAGAGAAGCTCATTAGTACGTTATGCGCTAAATATTCCTTAGCACAACTTATTCTAGGAGCTCCCCTCCATGATTCCATAAATTTGCTTTCCAGCAACGATTTTAATTCCCTTTTGCCAATAGCAATTCGGACAGGTAGAATTAGTATAGTTCAGTTGTTGAAGCCAACTTTGCCAGACCGTCTGCCTCCTCATTCCCACGTATGCCCGAGTGACCCGGGATCCACACGAATCTGACTGTGCAAGCGTTCCTTGTCATATCATTAAGTACGTCCTTGTACTCAGATACTAGTCGTGAAGTTACGACACTGGACTTCAGTGCCAATATCGCAGGTTTACTGTCTGAGCATATATTTATTACCCTATCCCTGTCATAAAGATGAGTACACAGCAGAATAGCATAAATTTCCGCTGTGAAGATTGTCGCACGTTATCCAAGAAGGTAGTAATTTCTGACTCCTCTACTCCTGCCGAACATTCTGGCTCCAGCTCCTCCATCTTGTCGAGATCCATCAATATACCACCAGGATCCATTTTTCGGAAGATTTTGCTCGCGGTATCATGTAATCTGTCTGCATGGGGAGTAATGGACACCTCTCCACGGCACTTTCCCAGACACTTGAATAGCCGCCCGTTCCAATTCCAAGATGCTCCAGGCAACTGAGACAATATACAGTCTGCAGGGCCTCGTTCTCTACGTATAAATGAAGAGGAGACAGGTTCACCAGGACTTCAAGAACCTTAGTGGGAGCAGTCGCACTCAATACTCTTACTCAAGCCATTCTTTGAAGACTGTATTTGCGCTTTGTTGTACTACGCTATCATACAATAGCGGCGTATGTTATCATGGGGCGGATCACTGGGCCTCTAAACAGGCCTTTAGATGCACATGGGGACTGACATCGAGAGGACTTTTCTTGACAAACTGACAAATCAATACTATATCATCTTATTTTAAGTTTATTTTAAAACTACCAAGTCACTTAATAACAAAATAATACACTGTATCCTTTGACGTAAATAAGTAGAAATTAATTGATTCTGAATAATTTAATACCACTTATAAACCCAGACATAATAATGTTTAGAACAAATTCTCTAAACTTGACCGACTGGCAGCCAGTGGATGAGAGGACAAATGGAGATTTAACATACGAAGAATCCTACAAAAAATGTACGTTTACTTGTGATGTTTCATTTGGACTTCGATTAGAAAATAGTGTATTATAAGTGAGAAGCACAACGATAAAAACTAGTTCGGATATTTTATAGGTTTGTAAATGAAATTATCTCTTGCATAAATCAATATTATTTTGCAGAAGCTCTTTATATTGATTTAAGTAAAGTTTTTGATTATCTAAACCATTACACTCTGCTTTACAAGTTATCGTAATACAGAATAGGTGATGTTGCACTCAATTGGTACAGGTCCTACCTAAAAGGGTGTTCCGAATGGCTCGCGCTGAATTTTGAGGGCACATAGTGATTTCCCATTTTCAGTTCTCTTTATGTCTTATGCGGATGACACAAACATTCTTTATAAAAAATCGGATGATTCCGGCATGAAGTGTACTCTCGCATATCAAAATGGATGTTTGAGAATAAATTGCAATAACAATAGTTTTTACGTTAGTTGGGAGTGATCATTATATTAATAGTGGCTTAGTTAAAATTTCGAAGTCTGCAAAATTGATAGACTTTATATTAATTGTTGCTTGGATTGGTTTGTACATATTGATAATTTATGCAATCTTTTGCTTGTTACGACTTAAAATTTTTGTACAAATAGCGTAGCAAATATGTACTAAAATCTTTATATTTTTCATCTTTTCATTCACATTTATGATATTTTCACTGGAACAGTTCAAAGGATTTTAAAAGAATTTTCATATTGCAGAAGTATGCAATGCGAATAATGTTCGGACTTACAAGAAGGCAAAACTGTCGAGGTATATTTAGGGAACTTTCTATATTAACTGCACCTGCAGTCTACATATATGTTTGTTTTAAGAGACGTAATATCCACGTATTCCAGCAAGACATTATCGACCATATCCATGAAACGCGATATAGACATATGTTGAATGGCCGACAACACAGAACTACCTTCAATCAGAGTGGAGCTTTTTTTTGATGGTTGTCGTTTTTACAATGTAATACCGAAATATATTTTAAATGCCCGGCCTCTTAGTAATTTAAAAAAAAATTGAGAAAATATCTAAATATAGTTTCTCCTTTTAGGTCGCAATAAGTACGTTAATATTGTAATATGTATGTGGTTTTAAATCTTCATTATTTCTTTTGAGTTGTTTTAAATATTTCAAATATATACCACCATTGTGTTATAGGCTTTTTTAAATCATTATATATTTTTTGTAATTCGAAGTTCAATCAAAGTCAATGTACAGGGTGAGTCAACGATTGGATGAAGTAGGTTTGTGCCTTTTCGGTGAAATTAACAAAGAAACTATATTTATTGTTTGATACAGTTTATTCTTACGCAGATTTTAAAAATATTTAGGACTCTACAGGGTGAGCCAAAAAACTAGGACAGCTTAAAGTTGTATTTTTTTAAATAGAACACCCTATACACAAATCATATTTTCGATTTAGCTTATAATTTTAAATCTTTTTTATTAAGGGTTTACTATAACAAAACTTTATAGTTTCTGAGATAATTAAGTTTAAAAAAAAAGTCACATTTTCAAGCATCAATTCAATCCTAAATAACGTTTTCAATTTTGTGACAAATATATTCAAATTTGGAATTTAGCAAGGCCAAGGATAAGTTAACATAATTTTTACCTAATATTTGCAATAAAAGCTACAGGGTGTTGAACACATCGGCTCAAATTTGAACAAGTTTAAATGAATAAATATCTTTTTTTTAAATGGTACACCCTGCATATTTTCATGTTATTTAATAGAGTAATAAAAACCCTAAAAGTTTTGTTCAATATATCCTATACCTATTTATAATAGTTTTTGAGATATTTCAGTTTTTCTTATTTTCCATACTTTTTTACAGAAATAGTCTTCATTATCATAGTAGCCATGGCAAAAACAATGTGAAAGAACATTTTTCTGTGTGTCAAATTTATAACCGCAATCGCTTCTTTTGGTTTTTATGTAGTGTAGTTTTTTTTTTTGCATTCATCTTATATTGTAAAATGAATTTTCCAAAGAATGAGTTAATAGATATGATTTATACAATAGGAGAGGCTCAAAAAAATTGCCTTCTTGCTCAAAGAATTTACAAAATGAAGTATCCTGATCGACGCCAGCCTAATACCCATACTTTTAAAACTTAATGCAAAGATTTGATTCTTCTGGTACTGTTGATTATCCAAAACGTAAAGTGGTCAACAAACCAGTAACTAATGAAGAAAAAGAACTACAAGTATTGTTAAATGTTCAGGAAAATCCTTATATTGGTAGCCGTCAGTTAGCAGCATTATGTGAAACATCACCATCCACCGCTAATCGTACTACCAAGAAATATAGGTATCATCCATATCACATGGAATTACACCAAAAATTGCATGGACAGGATTTTGAAAGTCGTGTAAACTTTTGTCGTACAATAAATGCGGAGATTCAATTAAATCCAAATTTATTATGCAAGGTAATGTTTAGTGATGAAGCTACTTTTAGAAGTAACGGTGCCGTAAATAGACGCAACATGCATTATTATGTCACAGAAAACCCATTTTCGATTAGAGAGGTGCAACATCAAAACCACTGGTCATTAAATGTTTGGTGTGGTATTCATCATAATCGAATTATTGGACCCCACTTTTTTAATGAACCACTAAATGGCCATAGTTACCTGAACTTTCTACAAGAAGAACTACCTCAACTGCTTCAAGGTCTCGATAGGGATGAGCTCGACAGTATGTGGTTCCAGCACGATGGTGCGCCTCCGCATTACCATCGTGAAGTTCGTGCGTTTTTGGACCAACGATATCCGCAAAAATGGATTGGACGTGGGGGTTTCATTGAGTGGCCACCAAGGCTTGCGACATCACCCCATTAGATTTCTTCCTATGGAGTTATATTAAAAATAAGGTGTATGTTAATCCACCAACAACAGTGGAAGATATGCGAAACAGGATTAGGGATACCTGTAGAACAATAACGCCACTAATTTTGTCCAGGGTCCGAGAAAATCTGCAAAAAAGACTAAATTTGTGCATTGCACAAGAGGGTCGTTTATTTGAACACTTATTAAAAAGAAATAATTAATCTCAGTATTTAATAGGTAATTTTTTTGTTTCAATTTAGTATAAAAGTAAATATGTATTTGCCTTGTCGTTATTGTTGTATTAATTTTTTCACATTATGTTTAATTAAACTATTGCCATTGTAATATAATGAATAATGTATTTCGTCATATTTAACCACATTCTGTTTGTTTCTGTAGTTTCTTTTTATTATTTTACATGGCTACTATGATAATGAAGACTATTTCTGTAAAAAAGTATGGAAAATAAGAAAAACTGAAATATCTCAAAAACTATTATAAATAGGTATAGGATATATTGAACAAAACTTTTAGGGTTTTTATTACTCTATTAAATAACATGAAAATATACAGGGTGTACCATTTAAAAAAAAGATATTTATTCATTTAAACTTGTTCAAATTTGAGCCGATGTGTTCAACACCCTGTAGCTTTTATTGCAAATATTAGGTAAAAATTATGTTAACTTATCCTTGGCCTTGCTAAATTCCAAATTTGAATATATTTGTCACAAAATTGAAAACGCTATTTAGGATTGAATTGATGCTTGAAAATGTGACTTTTTTTTTAAACTTAATTATCTCAGAAACTATAAAGTTTTGTTATAGTAAACCCTTAATAAAAAAGATTTAAAATTATAAGCTAAATCGAAAATACGATTCGTATATAGGGTGTTCTATTTAAAAAAATACAACTTTAAGCTGTCCTAGTTTTTTGGCTCACCTTGTAGAGTTCTAAATATTTTTAAAATCTGCGTAAAAATAAACTGTATCAAACAATAAATATAGTTTCTTTGTTAATTTCACCGAAAAGGCACAAACCTACTTCATCCAATCGTTGACTCACCCTGTACAGTAATTTTAGTATTTAGAATGGACATATTTCAAGATCATGGTTGGAAAAAATAAGATAATGCAGAATTCAGAACCTCTAGATCTCAATTCTTCAAATAAACAAACATACATCCTATCATGGTCACATTTTGATAGACTCAGCTTATGGTTTCATCTATACAGAGTAAAGAAACCTTAAATATAATAAAAAATTTTCGGTTGTAATCAAGAATAAGAAAATGTGATGCAAAACTACGCCATGTAGCCGATAGCACGCATCCGAACACAGCGCTCAACTTTGAAATGCATAATTTTTTTCCTATTAAACATAAAGAGCTGTAAATTTTCAGAAAGCTTTCCCATTAATTATTTGTTAATACTG
Organism: Diaprepes abbreviatus; assembly: GCA_034092305.1. Classification (NCBI taxonomy): domain Eukaryota; kingdom Metazoa; phylum Arthropoda; class Insecta; order Coleoptera; family Curculionidae; genus Diaprepes; species Diaprepes abbreviatus. The sequence continues at coordinate 2,644,008 of JASJET010000071.1, read as the reverse complement.
AATAGTTGGTTACTCGAAATACAAAACATTGTCTCTCAACTTTTGAGTTAGTATGTATGGCGGCGTGAAAGCTGACGATACAACTTTGAAAATTTGCTACTTAGCCAATGATTGCTTCAACCTAGTTGAGAAACAAGTGACTAAAATTTCAAAGACAAATTTATATATGATTGCTGCAGAAATAGCGATTTGAATATAAACAACTATGAATTTTTTTCCTAATTTTTCACTAAATCCCCTTTCTTTCAATGTTTCTTCATTTTAAGGGGAAAACTAACTTCATATTTGTGTTTAGCGACCTCGAAAACATAATATATGAGGGAGACCTGACGCTGGCGAGACTCGGGTGCCGTCGGTGTACGTGAGGAGCGTTTGTTTGGTCGGATGGTTCTGGCCAATCAGCATTCGAGACGTGTTGCATGTCATCAGTCCTGTTGCCAGTGTTTCGGGTTGTGTTACCGAGTTGTGATCTGTGTCTTTACTATCTAGTACTGGTTTATGTTTCGTAACCAGATTTTTCCAAGTATTAGGCAATCGCTGGCTATCATCTCTGCTATTTAAGTTATTGGGCCTCGTTGCAATTTCGATGACTTCCCTTATAACTCTTGTGGACAGGTTTTCACATCTAGATAGCATTTACCAAGTGTTACCAAATAACGAATTTGTCATTTACGTAACGCAGGCTCAATCATGGTTTGTGTGAAGAGGTCTCTACAGCTTTTGATTCGAAATCTTCTATAAATAAGTTAGCTAGTGCAGGAGATTACGGAGATCCCATAGAGGCTCCCTCCACTTGTTGATATCGCTGGCCTTCATGATATGTTTTGGAAGATTGTAATTGTATTCTATTACAAAAAGAGCTTCTTTGACTGGTATTTGTGTAAAAAATTATGTTACGTCGAAACTAACTAGAAAATCTTTCACGACAAAAAAAAAAAACAATTTTTTTTTTGTATATGTCAAATTATCTGACCATTTTTTCATAATTGGGGAGTCAAAATATATAAAAAAAAAACTGTTACATTGTTATTTATTAACAGAAGACAAGAGGTAATTTATCATTTTTTAGAGCTGCAATGATTGATTTACAAATTTCTGTGTCTCGTTGTCCTACTCTACTTACCAAAAAATGGATTATGATTCAGTTTTTCAACATTTGCTCACATGCTCGAAGAAGTTCTATTTTGAGCTACGTACGATTTTATTTGTCACGATTTCCTAATTTTTAAAGAATATTTTTTCCTCACACTTTTCAGATTCGATAAGAATAGATTAATACAATCAGGATTATTTTTAACACACAAGTTTTCATCTACTTTTTGTTTTACTGAGTAGAATTATTCTCCTACGCATATTTTAAAAGTGTATTCAACCCATTTAAGTGTGCCAATTGATGCCAACACCTAATTTTTAACATAAACTAATCCAATAAATATCTATCTCATATATTTTTGGCAAATAAAAAATTATGTAAAACAGATGTAATATTAGAAATACATTAAATTTTAGATATAAAATAATTTTTATACATTGTTGCACGTGTAAACAAAATAAATACATATGTATATATTAATGCAAATTTAAAAAAACGAGGGTAATATTTAAAATATTTTTAGAAGGTGATATCACAGAATAGCCAGAATTTAAACGCACTTGGTGGCACTGTTACAACATCATTTATGCTATTTTAGCGAGAATACATATTTGGTTATTCTGTGATAATGGTTTTATAAGTTATTCAAAATAAGATGTAGATTGTAGTTAGTTATATAGTCGTTAAGGCTTTCTTGCCTCTACAGCATTTTGACCCAGAAAATCTTTAGATTTTATCTGAGTTTCAGAAATTTGAGGCCTTTGCAGAACAGTGCCATGCATTGACGTAGCACTTAAGTCGTACACAGATGGCTCCAAACCAACGGAAGGAACTGGAATAGCAGTATATGGACCCAGAACTAGGCACCATGAAAGCTTGGGTAAATCACCAAACATCCTCCAAACGAAAATACAATGAGGAAATGTATTCAATTCAGTACGGAAAGAAGATTATTATTATATCAGATAGTCAAGCAGCCATCAGTGCTTTCGGTTTTCAAGTTATCAGCTTCGAGGTAGTCTAGGAATGCCTAGAGGAACTAAGCGAATTAGGTAAAACTAATAAGGTAATCGTCCTGTGGGTATCGGGACACACTGAGGTAGAGAGAAATGAAATACTAGTCAAACTCGTAAGAAATCAGTGGAATCAGGAGCCTTGCAATACTGGAAGAACTGCATCTTCTTCTTAAAGTGCATATCCTCTTTAGATGTTGGACATTGGTCCATATTACTTTATCCACTGCTGCTCTGAACAGACCTGTTGATGTCATTCCAGTCCATGTTCGTAGGTTGCGCAGCCATGATATTCGTCTTCGTCCAGCTGATCTCTGGCCTTCTATTTTCCCCTATAGGATAAGTTGGAGCAGGTGATATTTCTCATTCCGCATGATATGTCCAAAGTACTCCAATTTTCTGCGTTTGACATTTGTAAGGTATTCCAGTTCTCCACCGATACGTTGTAAAATGTTTTCGTTTGATACGTGGTGTATCCAAGGAACCCTAAGCATGCGGCGGTAGCACCACATCTCAAATGCGTTTACATGAAGCATCGGTAAGGGTCCAGGCTTCTGCTCCATATAAGAGAGTTGAGAGTACATAGTATTTCAAAATCCTGATCCGCGTATGTATATTGAGGGATAGGTTGCAGAGTATGTTGCGCAGCTTATTAAAAGTACCTCTTGCTTTCTCGATTCGGCTTCTTATTTCTCGAGAGTGGTCCCAGTCCTTATTCAACGTGCGGCCTAGATATATGATAGTCTCGGCCATTGTGAGAGTTACGTTGTTGGCAGTAAACTGTATATTGCCGACGTCCTTTTTACTGACAATAATCGTTTGCGTCTTCTTGCAGTTTATCCTCATACCATATCTGTTGCAAGCTGTCACTATTCGGTCGATAATTCTTTGAAGTCCCTCTGCAGTATCGGCTATAAGAACGATATCATCCGCGTATCTTAGGTTGTTTATTATTTGTCCATTTACAATAATTCCATCTTCTATGTTGCCCAGTGCTTCTTTAAAGAGATGTTCTGAGTATACGTTGAATAGAAGTGGCGACAGTATACAGCCCTGGCGTACTCCTCTCTGCTGCATACAATACACTAAATAGAAGAAGAAGAGGAATTACCTACTTTCAAACCTACATCCTAAGATTCCTGAAGGAGATATGATTGGAGAACCTGCTATAGTCAGCAAGGCATCCCTAACAATCTGGCAGCAAAAACGGAACACAATCTATTAGGTCGCTGTGTACTGATCTTCTATTTCTTACGCATAAATACCATTCCAAAGCAATTATTACGCCGATTCAATTACAACTGCGTAGAAATAATAAATTTCGTTTTCAGCACCCATATCGCAGTTAGCCTCTCGTTTCTTGTCAATTGATTTAAAATTTATCTACAGTTCCAAGTGAACTTAGACTGATAAAGTGCTCTTAGCGCTAACAGTATGTATATTCATTAGTACAGATTTTAATTCTAGGCATTTATCTTTAAAAGATGGTGGGGGTATTTCCTAGGGGTTTAGCAGGCCTAAAGCCTGAACATGATACTCCCACTCTACCCCCTCTTTCATCTGGGACCCCTCAGTAAACCAAACCGTTGAATCTTTCTTTTGTCGAGGTAATCCCTCTCTGTTCGCTTGGTGGCAGTCACAGTGTCTGGTTTGATATGTGTTCTATCGAAATTTTATCTAGAATATTCGCAACAAAGTTTTCTCTTTGGAAAAGGTTAAACACATTTATTGTGGCCACCCTCTTTACGGCTATATCAAGTAGAGAGAGAATCCATATATCCTCTATTCCCTCCATCATACATAAGGGTATAATGAGCGTGACTCATACACAGGCAAATCTCTGTATCTTTCAGCAGCTTCCTTTGAGTTAATGCTTCTCCTAAACCATCATTCTAAGAAAGCATATGTGACCATGGGTTTGACTATCGTTTCATATGTCCATTAGATCATTTTCGATCTTTAACTTTACTCACATCTTTCTCTATTCCATCTTGTTCTGTCCATCCTTGCCATATTACCCCAAACGCCACTTCGTTCTCAATATTGTTTGCTTTACATCTTACATTTTTGTGTCTTGTCTTATCCATTTGGGAGAGCGGTTATGTATCAGATAAAGGCAAAACACAGATGCGACAAAAACTTGGAAAAAAACCGTTCAGTGACTCGCACTCTTTTCAAATTAGCTAGTGCGACACAACTCGATCGGACATGTGTATTTCATTTCTGTGTCGTAACTGAGTCTTGTCTTTCTCTGTAGATAGACGCTCGGTCTTATATTTAATATGGCTCTCTCCATGTGGCGTTGGGTGTCTCCTACTCATGGTCTTCTTAATGTAATATATATATATATATATATATATATATATATATATATATATATATATATATATATATATATATATATATGAAGTAAAATGCGAACAGTAAATACAAACTTCATTCCATCATATCCTTTCCGTGTTAGAGGTTGCACAGTTTGAATAGATTGCTACAGAACACAATTCATCCAATTCTACCACCATCCAGATGATGGTATGGTGGTACAGGTAGGCCACCTGTACCACCATACCGAGAAGAAAGTCAAAACTTACCCTCCCCGCCACAGTGATACGGCAGAGGCACATGTTTCGTCTCTACTAGACTCATCAGGGTATCGACATGCACCTGGCTGTGCAAAGGACAGATCGGAAGGAAGCATGCAAATATTGAACACGGTTTCGCCGACCTCCCGCCGGAGGGCGTATATATGTTTATGCAGCTTTCACGAATTCCTCCATGTGAGTTGCAATAGCAGTAGATACATCCACATTATGCCGTTGTAGTGCTGAAATCACATCCACTGTGCCCACTGTATCCACTACTATTGCAACTCACACGGAGGTCGGTGAAACCGTGTTCAGTATTTGCATGCTTCCTTCCGATCTGTCCTTTGCACAGCCAGGTGCATGTCGGTACCCTGATGAGTCTAGTAGAGACGAAACATGTGCTTCTGCCGTATCACTGTGACGGGGAGGGTAAGTCAGTCTTATTGTCCGGTTTAGTTTCGCTGTTTGTATTTCTTTATTCTTATGTTTTAGCTCAGGTATATATATATATATATATATATATATATATATATATATATATATATATATATATATATATATTCCTTCACTTTTTTATTTGAGTTCCATTTAAGCATATTGGTTAGTTATATGGTTGGGTGGTTCTTTAAACTATTTTAGCTTTGCTCTTATTTATTGTGAGCCCCATTTGTCCTAATTATTCTTTCGGTTCTTTTATCATTGTTTTGAGTTCTTTCAGATCTTCCGTTATAAGTACTATATCATCTGCATATATGAGGTTGTTTAATCTTAGTTCATCCATTCATTCCATGACTTTCCAATTTTAATGTTTTAAATAAATCTTCCAATACCACTATGAATGTGTAATTTTATTGTAATTTTGAATAAATTCTATATATCTCGAGTCGATTCTACAGTTTTCTATTCTATTTACTACAGCCCATATCTCAACTGAATTGAAGGCCTTGTTACAGTCGACAAAAGCCAGATATAAATCTAATGAAGTATTTGGATATGGTCGGGTCGATTCTACAGTTTTCCATTGTATTTACTACAGCTCATATTTCAACTGAATCGAAGGCTTTTTTACAGTCGACAAAAACCAGGTATAAATCTTATGAAGTATCTGGATATGGTCGAGTGTGCAATAGTGTTTTCTAAAACCTGTTTGTTCTGAAACAGGATATAGATCCAACTCGTTTGTCAACCGTGTATTTATTATTTCCATGATCAGTTTGCATACTTGACATAGAAGAGTTATTGGTCTGTAATTTTTTAGTCCTGATTTATTCCGATCTTTTTGTAGTAAAATTATGATCATGTTGTCCAATTATTGTGGTATTTTCTGTCCTGCGAGGCATAATTTACCAATTCAAGTATAATACTTGATCATTATAATGATTACCATTAGTGGGTGGAAAACCCAAGAAAAAAGGCTAAAGGGACCTCAATATAATATTTTTTAAGATAATTAAAATTGTGAACCTAAAGCAGCCATTCTTGAGAAGAGTAGCTGTTTGAAAAATAAAAACTATATTACTTTACTATTATAACATCCACAGAATTAAATAGTTTCAAGTTATTGATTAAATAATTCCAAGTTTATCAAAAAAAAGTACAAAGTTTTACTTTGTAAGAGCTCCTAGCCCAAACGAATTTTATTTATATATCGAAATATATAAAATTAAGTTTTTCAAACTCAAAACTCAATAAAATTTAACAAAATAGTAAACCAATTATTTGCAAATATGCGTTGTTAGGACATATAACTCTGTTTGTTAATTCTAGAATATTTTGCTGACATGATAATTTTATAATTTGTTGTGAAGTTCCTGCATCTAAGGTGTGGTGGTGCAAGTAGAACTTCCATGAATTTAAATTTCAAAATATGTTAATAACTAAATTTGTCTTATATTTATTTAAATATGAAGTTTTAATTTTTTGTTCATTGAGTTATGAAAGTAGGTCTTAATCTTTTTTTTTTATTGAAAAATACTAAAAATTTATACCTAAAGTTTCACTTCTTCTTCTTTAATTTGATTAGTACATTGAACAATTTTCACGATATTGCAATCTAGAAGACGATGGAATAGTAAGATACTGGAAAATAAAGAGGTATGAAATATATTGAAGAACTAAAAAAATGACAGATAATGATCAAGTTACAGAGAGGTGAGACAAAAATTGCCCAAAAGCAAGAGTAGGAATGTTAGTTGAAGGACATAATGGGTACACCGGATGTAAAGCAAATAAAAAACAGGCCAAGTGCGTGTTGGGCACGAAGATGACAAGGTTGCATATCCGTTTTAGAAGAAATGCCTATTTAATTATTATAATTTAAAACAGAATATTTCTATGGCAAATTATGAAGTCGACCAGCCATTTTATAGTTAATAATTTTTTTTATTATATTATTACAGAAAAGCATTACATTCAATTTTTAATTTATGTCACTTCAAAGTACATTCATTTTATGTAAAAAATTATCACATGACTTGTTGTTTTGTAAATCCTTTGTGAACAATTGAAAATGTACAAACAATATAAACTTCTGACTGAAATTATAAATTTAATATCTACGTAACTTAGAAAAGGAAATATTTAGTTGAAACATCAAGCATACACTTATTATAATTAGAACACCACTATATATTCGGTGGCTGTAGCAAAGAGCTACAACCCTAAAATTATTTTTTTTTATTTCAGAAATTAAAAAACTTTACTAATGGAAAATTTTAAAGCGGGGGAATATTGGCTCCTCAGATTTTGCGAATAATACGACTAAATAAAAAATGTTATATGATGTTTAAATGCATTTTTGAAGGCCTATTTAACATAAGTAAATGAAAAAAATTTCTTCATCCCTACTTCCCAAAAAAAAAACATAATTTCTATTATAATTTGGCTTTGCAGATGTTTTTGGTTAATTAAAGGCATGTTCCTGAGAAATTTTATTACAGATGGACGGACGGTCATGGTAAAACTAGGACGACGACACCCTAAACTGTTATTTTTAAATATCGAGTTTTGGTGAAAATCAGGCTTACAAAATTACAATCACTCACGCATTTGAATAACTGATAAAGTTACGCTTAAAAACTTTTATCTTTAATGTCATTAAATTTCAGAGAGTTTTGTCATAATATTCCAGAAATAAAATTTAAAAAATAGTATTGAGAATAATTCGAATTTTAGACTGTCAGGACTGCCACAAGTAGTCAAGTAATAAAAACATACAGTTTAAAATCCGTTAAAAGGTGATAATTTACATAGTTAAAATTCCTAACACACTTTTCTTATTTTGATCTCTTTATTTAATTTGTCTTAATAGACTTAATACTGTTTAAAAAGCGTTAAAAAGGGATAGTTTACACAATTACAATTCCTAACACACCTTCCTTAATTTAGTTTATTGTAATAAACTTATTACAGTTAAAAAAGTGTGAAGAAAAGGGACAATTTTATTACAGTTTGAAAAGTGATAAAAACGCGATAATTCACTAGCTTCAAATCTTAACTCAATATACTAAATTTATTAGAGTTTAAAAAGTTTTAAAAAGGGGATAATTTATATAATTTTAATTCCTTACATACTTTCCTTATTTTGGTTTCTTTATTTGGTTAATCTTAATAAATTTACCACTTTTTAAAAAGTGTTAACAAGGGAATAATTTACATAGCTACAATTCCTAATACATGTTTCTTATTTTAGTCTTTACTTGTTACGCTTTAAAACGTATTAAATATGGAACAATTTACATAGTTATAATTCTTAATAGATTTTAGACTTTCCTTATTTGGATTGTAACAAAATATTTAAAAAGTATTAAATAACGTAGATATAAATTTTAGCCACAAGCTCTGCTGTGTGTCTGTCACAGTCTTTTTCTCAGAAACTGTTTGAAGTAATAAGTTGATGGATAGTACCCATAATAAAGAACGAAAGCTTTCACAGCTTTGGTCAAGTCGAATAATGGTTCTTGGGTTTAGACTGTGTCAAATTGGATCTATTATCTGATGTTTCACCTACGATTGCACGAGGCATCTTCAGTGATATTTACTCCACGAGATTAGAACACTGAATGACTGTCGACGAGTAACTGCCCGGTATTTATAACCGATTGGTGTTCAACGAATCGTGATCCAACGTTACAATTGATTCCACGTATAATGTAGACTGTAACCCATATCTCTATTAATATTATTTCGATATTTACAAATTTCGATTGATTCTCTAATTTTACTTTTAGAGAAATCAGGCACTGATGCTACCATCTTAGTTTCTTTTACTTAAAAGTGTGACCTGAGCAATCCTTGTGTTCAGGTACTGCAGATTGTACAATTTATTTTTTTACATCTTCCATGTTCGTTAAGCCTGGTAGATATAGACCGTTCTGTTTCAAATACATACACTTTACCACAGGAGCAAAGTATCTTGTAAACACCTTGTCTTTGAAATGGAATTGTGTCTTTTTGAGACTTCAAACATTGTCCAACTTTCTTACACATTACATACATGGGTTGAAAATTGTTTGAATGTTTGATTTTCGGAGCAATTTGGCAATCTTTTCGGTGGTTCCGTGTATGCAATGTAAGACAACACTGTCCATAGGAGGTTCATTTATGACATTTTGTAGAGGAGTTGGGTTTTTATATTTATTAAAAGAACGTCTTATATCTTCAGCGCAATATTCGTTGCCTCTCAGACTATTAGTCAGTTTTCAATATGTGGCGATCAATCACTGAAATTAGAAACAGAAAAACTGACTAAAGGTCTTAGAGGCAATGGATATTGCGCTGAAGATATAAGACGTTCTTTTAATAAAAATAAAAATCCAACTCCTCAACAAAATGTTATAAATGAACCTCCTATGGACAGTGTTGTCTTACCTTACATAGACGGAACCACCGACAAGATTGTCAGATTCCTCCGAAAATCAAACATTCGGATAATTTTCAAAACATGTGAGAAAGTTGGACAATGTTTGAAGCCTCCAAAAGACGCAATTCCATTTCAAAGAGAAGGCGTTTACAAGATACCTTGCTCTTGTGGTAAAGTGTATGTAGGTGTAACGGAACTGTCTATATCCACTAGGCTTAAGGAACATGAAAGATGTACATGGTGAGTCAACGATTGGATGAAGTAAGTTTGTGCCTTTTCGGTGAAATTTACAAAGAAACTATATTTATTGTTTGATACAGTTTATTTTTACGCAGATTTTAAAAATATTTAGGACTCTACAGGGTGAGCCAAAAAACTAGGACAGCATAAAGTTGTATTTTTTTTAAATAGAACACCCTATATACGAATCATATTTTCCATTTAGCTTATAATTTTAAATCTTTTTTATTTAAGGTTTACTATAACAAAACTTTATAGTTTCTGAGATAATTAAGTTTAAAGAAAAAAAGTCACATTTTCAAGCATCAATTCAATCCTAAATAACGTTTTCAATTTTGTGACAAATATATTTAAATTTGGAATTTAGCAAGGCCAAGGACAAGTTAACATAATTTTTACCTAATATTTGCAATAAAAGCTACACATCGGCTCAAATTTGAACAAGTTTAAATGAATAAATATCTTTTTTTTTAAATGGTACACCCTGTATATTTTCATGTTATTTAATAGAGTAATAAAAACCCTAAAAGTTTTGTTCAATATATCCTATACCTATTTATAATAGTTTTTGATATATTTCAGTTTTTCTTATTTTCCATACTTTTTTACAGAAATAGTCTTCATTATCATAGTAGCCATGGCAAAAACAATGTAAAAGACCATTTTTCTGTGTCTCAAATTTATAACCGAAATCGCTTCTTTTGGTTTTTATGTAGTGTAGTTTGGTTTTTTTTTGCATTCATCTTATATTGTAAAATGAATTTTCCAAAGAATGAGTTAATAGATATGATTTATACAATAGGAGAGGCTCAAAAAAATTGCCTTCTTGCTCAAAGAATTTACAAAATGAAGTATCCTGATCGACGCCAGCCTAATACCCATACTTTTCAAAACTTAATGCAAAGATTTGATTCTTCTGGTACTGTTGATTATCCAAAACGTAAAGTGGTCAAGAAACCAGTAACTAATGAAGAAAAAGAACTACAAGTATTATTAAATGTTCAGGAAAATCCTTATATTGGTAGCCGTCAGTTAGCAGCATTATGTGAAACATCACAATCCACCGCTAATCGTACTACCAAGAAATATAGGTATCATCCATATCACATGGAATTACACCAAGAATTGCATGGAAAGGATTTTGAAAGTCATGTAAACTTTTGTCGTACAATAAATGCGGAGATTCAATTAAATCCAAATTTATTATGCAAGATAATATTTAGTGATGAAGCTACTTTTAGAAGTAACGGTGCCGTAAATAGACGCAACATGCATTATTATGCCACAGAAAACCCATTTTGGATTAGAGAGGTGCAACATCAAAACCACTGGTCATTAAATGTTTGGTGTGGTATTCATCATAATCGAATTATTGGACCCCACTTTTTTAATGAACCACTAAATCGCCATAGTTACCTGAACTTTCTACAAGAAGAACTACCCCAACTGCTTCAAGGTCTCGATAGGGATGAGCTCGACAGTATGTGGTTCCAGCACGATGGTGCGCCTCCGCATTACCATCGTGAAGTTCGTGCGTTTTTGGACCAACGATATCCGCAAAAATGGATTGGACGTGGGGGTTTCATTGAGTAGCCACCAAGGTCTTGCGACATCACCTCATTAGATTTCTTCCTATGGGGTTATATTAAAAATAAGGTGTATGTTAATCCACCAACAACAGTGGAAGATATGCGAAACAGGATTAGGGATACCTGTAGAACAATAACGCCACTAATTTGGTCCAGGGTCCGAGAAAATCTGCAAAAAAAACTAAATTTGTGCATTGCACAAGAGGGTCGTTTATTCGAACACTTATTAAAAAGAAATAATTAATCTCAGTATTTAATAGGTAATTTTTTTGTTTCAATTTAGTATAAAAGTAATATATATTTGCCTTGTCGTTATTGTTGTGTTAATTTTTTCACATTATGTTTAATTAAACTATTGCTATTGTAATATAACGAATAATGTATTTCATCATATTTAACCACATTCTGTTTGTTTCTGTAGTTTCTTTTTATTATTTTACATGGCTACTATGATAATGAAGACTATTTCTGTAAAAAAGTATGAAAAATAAGAAAAACTGAAATATCTCAAAAACTATTATAAATAGGTATAGGATATATTGAACAAAACTTTTAGGGTTTTTATTACTCTATTAAATAACATGAAAATATACAGGGTGTACCATTTAAAAAAAAAATATTTATTCATTTAAACTTGTTCAAATTTGAGCCGATGTGTAGCTTTTATTGCAAATATTAGGTAAAAATTATGTTAACTTGTCCTTGGCCTTGCTAAATTCCAAATTTGAATATATTTGTCACAAAATTGAAAACGTTATTGAGGATTGAATTGATGCTTGAAAATGTGACTTTTTCTTTAAACTTAATTATCTCAGAAACTACAAAGTTTTGTTATAGTAAACTCTTAATAAAAAAGATTTAAAATTATAAGCTAAATCGAAAATACGATTCGTATATAGGGTGTTCTATTTAAAAAAATACAACTTTAAGCTGTCCTAGTTTTTTGGCTCACCCTGTAGAGTCCTAAATATTTTTAAAATCTGCGTATAAATAAACTGTATCAAACAATAAATATAGTTTCTTTGTTAATTTCACCGAAAAGGCACAAACCTACTTCATCCAATCGTTGACTCACCCGGTATAGAAAAGAAAAAAATTGTACAATCTGCAGTAGCTGAACACCAGGATGGCTCAGGTTACAGTTTTAATGTAAAAGAAACTAAGGTGCTAGCATCAGTGACTGGTTTCTTTACACGTAAAATCAGAGAATTAATCGAAATTTGGCAATATCCAAATAATATTAATTGAAATGCAGGTTACAGTCTACATTACATTTGGAAATCGATTGTAACGCTGGATCACGGTTCGCTGAGCACCAGTCGGGTATAAATACCGGGCTGTTGGTCCTCAATAGTCATTCAGTGTTCTAATCTCGTGGAGTAAAGATCCCTGGAGAGTCGGTTAATAATTCCAGTTTGACACGGTCTAAACCCAAAAACCTGATTTTCAGACAGTACCCTTATAGTTAGTAATTGGCCAAAAATTTTAACTCAGTTCTATCAAAGTAATTTTCAAAAGCATTAAAAATTTAATTAAAAAAAAAGTTGATAATTAGTAAAGAATCGTTATATAATAATACCAAAAGTCTGAAGAATTTTTACATTTTAAGCCACTAATTGTTGAAATGCATCATCATTTGTATTTATGTTCCTTTAATACATTTTTGAGTCTGCATAATAAAATCTAAATATCTCTAAGCTCTTCGCCACCTTTAATAAAATATCTTGTCGTTTAAATATCATAACAAACCAATCTCGTCGTATCTCGACTCCTATTTCAACATCAAGACGAGATTGTTTCTTAATTTCATTTCATCTCCCAGCGTCATTTCCCCTCTGTTTAATTTTTTAACAGTAGATTGTAGAAATTCGGAATAGAAACCCTTAGTATATACTTTTCGCAAAATTTAGTAGGATTAAGTTACGTTCATTATTTTTTTTTAAAATATGCTTTCTGAGAAAAAAAACAATCTGGTGTAAATTAATATTTGATGATCACAGGGTTCCTTAGATAGATAAATATACGTTTAAAATAATTTTTAAAAGAAAAGAAAATCTTCTAAAAACAAACAAAATATTGAGAGTAGAGATGCCCTTAATTAAAATTTTAGCCAAGCCATTTCAGTTTGGAAAATTAAAAATTTATCTGTGAGCAAAAAAGAAATAATTAATAAACCTCAAGAAACTTAACTGTGATACTTTTCATTGAATAAATTAAGTACGTGCTATTACTTCAAATTTCTTCAGACTTTGTTAAAATTACCGTTGTAAAACTTTAGAATGAGGAACATTTTAAACTTCATTGGATTTTTGAAGACCTATCCAATCATAATACACATAGGTAAACGAAAACACATTTCTTCATCCTTACTTTTGACATAGATTCAAACATTAAATTTAAAAATCCCTTGAATCCAATGTACTGATACAAAACAATTCTAATCTTGGACTAACATGACTGTGACGAGTAGTGAAATTGTAAAAAAGCTCTAATATTCTAGTATTTAAGTGTATTTAAGGTAATAACATATATTTCATCTTTTGGTCTCTTTATTGTGTTCGTCTTTGTAAACTTGTTACAGTATAAAAGTGTTAAAAATGACATAATTTACATAGCTACAGTTCCTAATACACTTTTCTTATTTTAGTCGCCTTATTAATAAACCTAAAATAAATTAACAACAAATGTCAAAAAAGGATAATTTTCATAGTTACAATTTTTCACATTCTCGTTAATTTAGTCTCTTTACTTGTTTTGTGTAAATAGACTTATTCCAGTTTAAAACATAGGCATGTCACTGTTTTGAAAGAGATAAGGAAAGGTAATGTCAAAAATATGCTTATAGAATGAGACCCATAGTTACAATTCCTAACACACTTTCCTTATTTTAGTTTGTCTTAACAAGTTTGTTACTGTTGGAAAAATGTTAAGACGGAGATAATTTAGATGGTTACAAATTTTGTTGTCAGTCTATTAATCTTTTTCTCAGAAACAGCAAATAATTGTCCAAAAACTTAGTTCTTTATTTTGTTTGTCTTAGGAAACTTATTACAGTATAATAATATTAAAAATTAGATAATTTACACAGTTAGAGTTCCTAACACACTTTTCTTATTTTAGTCGTTTTATTAATAAAATTATAACAACTAAGCAAGAGTCAAAAAAGGATAATTTTTATTGTTACAATTTTTCACACTATCTTTAATTTAGTCTCTTTATTTAATTTGTGTAAATGAACTTATTACAGTCTAAAACATAGGCATGTCACTGTTTTGAAAGAGATAAGGAAAAGTAATATCAAAAAATATGCTTATAGAATGGGAACCATAGTTACAATTCCTAACACACTTTCCTCATTTTAGTTTGTCGTAACAAGTTTATTACGGTTAAAAAAGTGTTAAGAAGGGGATAATTTACATATTTACACATTTTGTTATCTCTCTATTAATTTGTTTCTCAGAAACAGCAAATAATTATCCAAAAACTTAGTCTCTTTTGTTCTTCTCAGTAAACTTATTACAGTATAAAAGTGTTAAAAATGAGATAATTTGCATAGTTAGAGTTTCTAACACAATTTCCTTATTTTAGTCGACTTATTAATAAACTTATAACAACTTAGGAAGTGTTAAAAAAGGATAATTTTAATAGTTTTTATTTATTACGGTTGAAAAAGTGTCAAGAAGGGGATAATTTACGTAGTTACAAATCCTATGGTCTGTCTATTAATCTGTTTCTCAGAAACGGCAAATAATTGTCCAAAAACTTAGTCTCTCCATTTTGTTCGTCTCAGTAAACTTATTACAGTATAAAGATGATAAAAATGAGATAATTTATATATTTAGAGCTCCTAACATACTTTTCTTATTTTAGTCGCTTTATTAATAAAATTATAACAACACTAACAATTATCAAGAAAAAAGGATATTTTCATAATTACAATTTTTCACATTCTCCTTAATTTAGTCTCTTTCCTTGATTTGAGTAAATAGACTTATTACAGTTTAAAACATAGACATATCACTGTTTTGAAGAGGATAAGGAAAGGTAATGTCAAAAAATATGCTTATAGAATGGGACCATAGTTACAATTCCTAAGACAATTTCCTTATTTTAGTTTATCCTAACAAGTTTATTATGGTTGAAAAGAAGGGGATAATTTAGGTGGTTACAAATTTTGTTATCTGTATTAATATTGTTCTAAAAAACAGCAAATAATTGTCCAAAAACTTGATGTCTTTATTTTGTTCGTCTTAGTAAACTTATTACAGTATAAAAGTCTCAAAAATGATATCATTTGCATAGTTAGAGTTCCTAACAAACTTTTTTTATTTTAGTCGCTTTATTAATAAAATTATAAAAACCTTACAATTATCAAAAAAAGGATAATTTCATAGTTACAATTTTTCACCCTCTCCTTATTTTAGTCTCTCTACTTGATTTGTGTAAATAGACATATTACAGTTTAAAGCATAGTCTTGTCACTGTTTTGAAAGATATTAGGAAAGGTAATGTCAAAAAATATGCTTATAGAATGGGACCAATAACTACAATTCCTAACACACTTTTCTTATTTTAGTTTTTCTTTACAAATTTATTACGGTTAAAGAAGTGTTAAGAAGGGGATAAATTACATAGCAACAAATTTTGTTGTCTGTCTATTAGTCTTTTTCTCAGAAACAGCAAATAATTGTTAAAAATCTTAGTCTCTTTATTTTGTTCGTCTTAGTATACTTACTACAGTATAAAACTGTTAAAAATGAGATAATTTGCATAGTTAGAGTTCCTACCACACTTTTCTTATTTTAATCGCTTTGTTAATAAAATTATAACAACTACACAAATGTCAAAAAATATACTTAGAGAATGGGACCCATAGTTAAAATTCCTAAAACACTTTCGTTATCTTAGTTTGTCTTAATAAATTTATTACGCTTGAAAAAAGTGTTAAGAAGGGGATAATTTACGTAGTTACAAATTTTGTTGTTTTCTCAGAAACAGCAAACAATTGTCCAAACAATTAGTTTGTTTATTTTGTTCGTCTTAGTTTAACTTATTACAGTATAAAAGTGTTAAAAATGAGATAATTTGCGTTCCCAACGCATTTTTCTTATTTTAGTCTCTTTATTATTAGAATTATAACAACTTAACAATTGTCAAAAAAAGGATAATCTTCATAGTTATAATTTTTAACCCTCCCCTTAATTTAGTTTCTTTACTTGATTTATTGTAAATGGATTTATTACAGTTTAAGACATAGACATGTCACTGTTTTGAAAAAGATAAGGAAAGGTAATGTCAAAAAATATGCTTCTAGAATGAAACCTATAGGTACAATTCCTAACACACTTCTCTTATTTTAGTTTATCTTAATAAATTTGGTTCGGGTAAAAAAGTGTTAAGAAGAGAATAATTTACATAGTTACAAATTGTGTTGTCTGTCTATTAGTCTCTTTCTCAGAAACAGTAAATAATTGTCCAAAAATCTTGACTCAGTTTTGTAGAGGTAATTTTAAAATACAAAAAAGAAACTTGATTGAACGAAATTTTCAAAAAAAAAAAATAGTAAAAATCGTTTTAAAATAATACCTAGATTTTTTTACTCTAAGGAATTGATTTTTGAATGCATCAATATTTAGTTTTTTGTAATTTTGATATATATTTACTTACCATTACATTAAATTTTATTTATGAAAATTTTCCGCCATCTTTAATAAAATATTTTGTTGTGGAGATGAGACGAGACAAACTAATCTCGCCCTATGTCGACTGTGAGTTCGACATCGAGACGGGATCGTCCCTTATTTTTCCTTCATCTCGCAGAGTCTCTAACTTCCTGTTTAACTTTTCAATGGTACATTTTAGAAGTTTGTTATAAAAAAACTTAGATACATAATTTTGACAAAATTAATTTGGATTAATTTACGTTTTTTAATGTTTTTATAATTGCATTAAAAAAAAAATAATGCAAGTAAATTATTATTTTATTATTTCTGGATAATTTAGATAGCTAAATAATTGTTTTAAATATTTTTTGCAATAGAGAAAATCTAGTAAAATGTGAGAGTAAAGACGTCCTTATTTAAAATTTTATCTAAACCAGGTCAGTTAAAATTTGCGCATTTTCGCGAGTCAAAAAAAAAAGAATTAATAAAATTGAAGAAAAACAAAAAATAAATCAAAAATACCAAGAAAAATACTTCAGAAATTCTTGAAGGATAATGCAATAACATTTACAGAATTTTCTAAAAATAAATTTTAACGCAATTTATGTAACTTACCGTGACATACTATGTTTCTAATAAAATCACGTTAACAAACAACTGTCCATCGATATGGTAAAAACAACAAAATTCCCGCGAAATATATTTAAAATAACGTCAACAAAACAACGAAAAAAATAATCGAAACAGTGCGCATCCCACTCTCCGTATTTCTTAGCTCGTATCACAATGTCAGTCAGAATTCAGAATCGAATGCGAACTAAGACCGTTTCCTAAAGCTTTCGAGGCGCGTTTTGGATTCGCTTTTTTTCAGGAAGGAGTGGGGGAAGGATATCCTCAGATTTTCAGGCCTGAAAGATGTACTGAAATTTAAGTGTACCTAATGAAGATGACCTGGCTACCTTCGCTTCGTACTGGTGCCAGATGGTGATTCGGGTGTAGGTAGATGAATGAATAAATGAATGAAAAGGCGCGTGCTGATGTTGACTGGTAAAAATGAGATGCGGTGGTATTAATTTATTTTATCAAATGAGATCTTAACATGAATTTATATGTATAATTTATTGTAATAACTTATTTACGAGGTGATCTGAATGTCATGAATAAACTTGTAGTAATAAGTATGCAGAGTTTCCAAGGAGCAACATTTCTGACGTTAATTTGTTTAGTTTAGTGGCATCTATAGATTTATACAATTGCATACCCTACACAGGGTACTCACCCTATAAGGCACTGAATATTGCGGACAAAATACGTGACTTTCAAAAAGTTTCACTTTTGAAATATATGGAGGTCGAATATAGTCACTTTTTAAAATTATTTTCATATTATACAGGGTGTCCCGAAAGCTCTGAAAGTATCAAAGATGTGTTTTTTTAAATAGAACTCCCTGCATATTATTGCATTTTTGGATTTTCTGATCAAAATAAGTGCCTATTTTAATAAGGTTTCCAAGTACTTAAGAAGTATTTCATTTATGTGCTCGAAATTTGCAGTGAAGTGTAACAATAAATCATATATAATATCCCAATTATAATAAAATTGCTATATTATATAGGGTATCCAAAAAGTAAAAGTAATCAAATGGGCGTTCTGTAGCTAAGTCTTCGCGTTTTCACACAATACAAACTGTAGAACTTCATTTGTTGAATTGAATTATTTGAATAGTGTTGTGTTATTGTTTTATCAAAATGTATATTTATCTAAAGAAAGAGCATATTGATATGATTTTTATCCTTGAAGAATGTCATCAAAATTCTTTGTTGGCATCTCGAGTCTATGCTCAAAGGTCTACTGAAAAAAAAACATCCTAGCCCAGCGGTTTTTGTGAGACTATTAAATCAGTTTCGGGAAAGTGAAAGTATCAGTTATAAAAAACCTGTTATAAGAAAACCTGTCAGTTAGTCAGAATCATATATCCGAAAATACTAACATTAGCCAAGCAAGTGTTTCAAGGATTCTTAACAAATACAGTTTTCATCCTTATAAATTCCAGCTTTGTCAAGAGCTTCACGGAAATGATTTTGACAACCGAACTGAATTTTGATTGTAGGTGCTAGATAAAGTGGCAAAAAATGAACACTTTTTGATAATGTGTTGTTTAGGGATGTATGTACTTTTCATAACAATGGTTTTGTGAATAGATACAAATTCCATTACTATTCTGATTCAAATCCGCATGAATACAGAGCTATGAGAAACCAAAATAGGTGGTCGGTTAATGTGTGGGGAGGAATACTGGGTCCATACTTAATTGGAGCTTACTTTATTGAAGGACTTTTAAATGGTTTGATGTTTCGCGATTTTCTTTTACACCAATTTCCAGTGTTGTTAGAAGATGTCTTTTCAAATATTAGAACAACTATGTGGCTTCACCTGGATCAAGCTCATTATCATCGCGAGGTTCGGCATTTTTTAAATGTCAACTTTCGAAACAGGTGGATGGAGAGAGACGGATTTCAAAATTGGCCCCCGAGATTTTCGGACTTAATTCCACCAGATTTATTTTCTTGGGATACATAAAAGGAATTATCTACAATGCGCCTCCGACTACACCACAAGATATGAAAATACTCATAAGAAACGCTTTCAAACTGTAACCCCGCAAATGTTGTCCAGAATTAGCAGTGGTTTTGAAAAAAGAATATGTAAGTGTGTGGAAGTAGACGGTCGACATTTCGAACATCAATTATAAATATTTTGCTTCTGTTTTGTGCTATCGTCAATGTGTTATTACCATTATTGCTGTTATAGCCTGTTGATATTCCTGATTATTATTCTTATAGTTGTAAATTACCTGCCATTTCCAAATGCCATAGGCAACTAAATACATTAGAACATCTATTCAAAAAACACCAAATAGTGCAGAAAACGATTATTTAGCGTATTCTGTGAAAACGCGAAAACTTAGCTATGGAACACCCTTATACCATTCGAAAGGTACATTTTCTGATAAATTAAAAAGTATAGCGTTCTATTTAAATTGATCAAGTTATAACCCCTTAAAGATTTTATTTGATTAGTTTTAATTTTTGGACACCCTATATAATCAGGAAGTTTATTATAAGTGGGATATAAAATATAAATTATTGTTACACTTCACTGTAAATTTCAAGTATATATCTGAAATACTTCTTAAGTATTTGAAACATGAAAATTAGGTTACATTTTGTCAAAATTCAAACTACTTAAAAACCCTTATAGCCTGATTCAATAAGAAGGTTTAAGACAGACGCGATCTAGTTGTCTTGGAAGTTAGATTTTCTAGATAACCAGATTTGTTTTCCTTATGATATTGTTTTAATTGTATTTAAAGGTTCAAAACTTGCTTGGCGTATTGTTAACCCTTGTCAATTTAAATTCTCTACTGTCAATCTAGGCTGGTTTTAAAGTTAAACCATGTTAGTGAATTAGGGAGTTAAGGTTTAGCTACTATAAACTTTATTAAAATGGGCACTTATTTTGATCTGAGAATCTAAAAATGCAATAATATACAGGAGGTTCTATTTAAAAAAAAAAACACAACTTTGATACTTTCAGAGCTTTTGGAACACCTGGTAAAATATGAAAATAATTTTAAAAAGTAACTATATTAGGCCTCCATATATCCCAAGAGTAAAACTTTTTGAAAGTCACTTATTTTGGCCGCAATATTCCGTGCCGTATAAGGTGAATAACCCTGTATATAAATACAAAGTCAATAAAGGGTGTCTCTAAAAAGTCTAGCGCCAATTTTGAGGCTAAAATGTAAAAATATAGTACAATTCAATTTAGGTCAAAAGTTGATAACTTCTGAAATACAGGGTGACAAAAAATTTTTTAATAAAACTGTCCAGTCCAGATTTAACCTCCTGCGACTTTTTCTTTTCCCCAGAGGTAAAAAGAAACTTCGAGGACGCACATTTTCTACTTCAGAAGAAGCCGTAACAGAATTTCGTAAGGAAGTGGAGGCAATTTCGAAAAATGTGTATCGTGAGGCTTTCTCCAAGTTCTTCTGTCTTATGAACAAATATATTGAGCATAACGGAGGATATTTTGAAAAATTATAAATACATTTTTGTTCTATCTATAATACTTTTCTTTTATCCAAGCATTTTCAGCATTACTCTCGTATGTACACTCGGGAGAGTAGTATTGCTGAATCAAACAAATTTAAAAAGGGGTAAAACAATTGTATTTAAATTGTTAGAAAAACGTAATGGTTTAATTAGTTGCGCAGAAGTACTTAAAAAGATTAACTCTTCTGCACAAGTCATTATCACAAATGGGATTGTCTTTCTTCTATGTGAAGTTCCAAAAAATAATTGGTTCTAAAAACAAATATAGATATTTAAGTTTTCTAAAAAATACACTGCACAAAAAAAGGTACAACTATCTTGTGTTCTTCCAATATCTGCTTCGGCTTATCAACAATTATATCAAATTCGCGTCAATAGGCAACCAACTGAACCCGGTAGACTGGAGTTGAAAATTAATAGATACCAGTATGGAGTCATTTCAAATTTTACTCACACCTGCTCCATAAAAACATTATTTTTTGTTTTTGAAAGAAGGTTTGTGTAAAAATTGTGACTGTATAAGTGTTGGATTATTTTATTCACCACCAATTGTCAAGGTCAGTCTCGCTCCAATGTTGTATTAAATACAACAGATGAGGATTCTTATGATATCAATGAAGAGGCAATTAATGCATCATTCTTCTTAGAATAATCTAGAAAAGTTCAGCAAGAAGACGAAGAAGAAAGCGAAGATGAAAACTTTATTGTTGAAGTGGCATCCCGAAATCAACAATAATCCGTCCCACTTTAATCATTACCAAAGTACCATTTTTTCAATCAATATAATAGTGTCTAATGAAACTTACTCACAAAAAATCATGGAGTATGCTTACTGGGGCCCCTGTCAGAACTCTGAGTTGGTTTCTACTTAAGCTTATATATTTTTTGAATCTCTTCTGGTCGCAGTTTCCAAGAAGTATCTTGGATTGTCTCAATTCTTGCAGTTCCGTTCAATAATTGGATGTCCGGCTTTCTTCTTCTATGTTTAGTTCTTCCAGCATTATGCTGCTACTGATTCCGCAGAAAGGCTCGGGCCCCAAAATTGGTGTCTCAGCCCCTTTTTTCGCGAGCCTGTCTTCTATTTTATTCCCCTCTATCCCGGTGTGTCCCGATACCCACATGAGGGTGACTTTTTTATTCTTACTCAAATCATGTAATTCCTCTAGGTATTTCCAGACCATCTTGGAGCTGATAACTTGAGAGCTCAGTGCACTGATGGCTGCTTGACTATCCGATATGATGATAATTTCCTGGCCGTGATAGTATTTTTCTTTGTTGAATTGTATACGACATGTATTTCTGCCTGGAAAATGCTTGGACGCTTACCCAAACTTTCGTAGTGTCTGGTGCCGGATCCATACATTCCTATTCCAGTTCCCTTCGTTGTTTTAGAGCCATCTGTATACCATATAATGAATTTCTTGCAGAGTTTTCCAATGGTCTTTCTGTCCCATTCGCTTTTGCATCTCAACTGTGCGCTGAAGTTTTTCACAAAGTTGAATTTCTTTTTCATTTCATTTTAGGGCATGTCCCAGATTTCTTGATTTCTGTATAAGAGATTTGGCCTTCGTTTTATGATCTCATCTCTCATCATCCTATAAATTGTCCTCTTCGCCGTATTCTCTAGAAGTATATGTAGAGGTCTGAGGTTTAGTATTACTTCCGACGCGGCTTTTGGGCATATTTTCATTACCCCGTTTATACATACACAGGCCAGTCTTTGAATTTTCGAGAGGTGAACTCTCGTATTAGCCAGACTGGTTCTTTTGCTCCAGACCACTGCCCCAGATGTGATGATTGGTCTTAATATTGCAGTGTACATCCACTGCAGGATTTTTGGGTTTGTACCCCATCTTGTTCCCGCAGACCATCAAGGCTTTTGTAGCCTTGTTGAATACTTTTTTTCGTGCTTGTTTCAGAGGAGTTTGTTATTTAGGGTCAGTCCCAAATATTTAATCTCTAACTTCCACCCAATAACATTCCCAGACATTTTGATGGTTTTCAGATTGAGGTTTCTTTTCCTTGTGAAGGCTAGTAGGATAGTTTTGGTAGGGTTGATGTTTAGTTGCATCATCTAGCATCATTCCCTAGTATATCCAAGCTCTCTTTGAACTACGCCACAGAGGGTATTTACAGCAATAATTCAATGACTTTTCAAGAAACATTATCTACTGTCACCATTTGTCAAGAAAATCGATTTTCTAATCGTCAGCTGTCCCAGAGAAAAAATTGAAAATTACGATCTCTACTGTTCATTCTGTAATTCACAGAATAATTAAAATCCATCACAGTGTGAAAAGGCTAACGGACAAACGTTAGGAAATCATATACAAATAAAAAAATAAATTATTAACTAAGCAGTCTCAATTTTCTCTAACACCCTTTTTTATCCCTGGTCGGTTTATTTTCGCAGCAAAAAATACTGGCAGAAGAATATTAAGAAATAAAACCAAATAATAATTTTCGTCTGTTTTTTGCGAAGTTTCTGTGGCGGAAAAATGTATATTTGATTTCTTTTGAAGTTTCTTTTTGCGTTATAAACATTAAAGCAAAATTTATGAATTTAAAAATGCAGCGTGGGTAAAAGTTTAAAGGCAACTTTTGGAAAAAATATTTTAAAAGTAATTAAGAGTCAAAGATTTTAGTGGAGTAGAAAAGGAGCGATAAAATATTTTTTGTATTCTAACGCAAATTAAATACCGGGGTGAACCGTAACAGTTTTTCGGTATTTTTATGAATATATTCTTTAAAATATGTGGAGGAACTTCAGATATTTCGGAAAAGTCAGCAGAGCTAGTGCTGTCATTCAAAAATAGCATATATAATTTTTTGGTTAAAAAAGTTTTTTTGGTGTCTGAATTGACCTCGCAAATCAAGACAGCGAATTTATTGGCCTACAATAGCCCCATTTATGAGGTTATTTTGAGCACATAAGTTACGATATATATGTATGAGTATATATACGCACTGTATTGACATGGGCAGCAACGGGTAAATTGACACACGTTTTGAGAAAACGAACCACTCCAATTAATCTAGAAAAAAAAGTCTTCAATTCCTGCATACTGCTCGTGATGATATATGGAATGGAAACGATGACACTCACGGTTGTCAGCTAACAAACCTAGGACTGCTCAAAGGCCATAGAGCGGATGATGTTGGGAATAAGTCTTAGCGACCATTTCACAAACGAGAATATTAGAGAAAGAACTAAAGTGGAAGATGTCATACCACGCATAGCATATGTGAAATGGAGCTGGTTGGGAGAAGTCACCTGACAGGATGATTCGAAATGGACAAGGCATATCATGCAATAGAGACTTCGCTTACATAAACGCAGTGTTGGCAGACCACAGTTATGTTAGCTTGACGATATCAGGGACAAGGTGGGGAACAGATGGCATCAACTTGCAGAAGATAAAGTATCGCGGAAGAGTACAGGAGAAGTTTACATCCAGCAGTGGACTGTAAGAGGAAGAAGAAGACATATACACACTATTAAAATAGTACAAAAAATAGAACAAATAAAATTTATGAAAATAATAATAACTGCAAAATAATAAACTTGTTAAGGTACAAACTTATACAATTGTTGCGATGGCGGCGGACAACGACGCGGAATCTGAACCTCCTGAATTATTTTTCAAGTGTTGTGTGAGGAAAAAGGCATTGGGGGTTCTAATATGTATAAATTGTGGCGCTTTATTTCACCCTAGTTGTTTTCAGAGGAAGAAGTGCATATATGTTGATAATACCAGAGTAATTTGCTATTTAAAAAATATAACCTATAATTCGAAGGATGTAAACAAATTAAGTGGAATTGAAATGGAAAATTTCTTATTTAAGTTGGTTTTGAAACAGCTTCAGGACCAGAATTTGGCCATTCAGACAGATTATCAAAATGTTAAACAAAAATTGGATGAGATAACAGCAAAATATAATGAGCTAAAAAATAATGGTTTTCCTTCGCTAAATTCGTCGGTAGACGCACGATCAAATTCTTATGCTAATGTATTAAAGACCGAGTCTGTGATTATTGTAAAACCAAGGAAGAATCAAAACAGTCTAAACTAAAAAAGATATTAGATG
This sequence comes from Diaprepes abbreviatus, assembly GCA_034092305.1. Taxonomy (NCBI): domain Eukaryota; kingdom Metazoa; phylum Arthropoda; class Insecta; order Coleoptera; family Curculionidae; genus Diaprepes; species Diaprepes abbreviatus. Next base: position 2,618,760 of record JASJET010000071.1, on the reverse strand, counting down.
TAAGGTTAACCCGGAAGGTTTGAATATATCAAAATTTCGCCAAGTCTCCAATGGGGCAGTTATCATTGGCAGTAATAGTTCCCAGCATATGGTTTCTCTTAAAGATCAAATAGAAAAAGAAATAGGCAAAGACTACATTGTTGAGGTTCCGACTAAGAAAAGACCAAAGTTGAAGATTGTTAACTTGAACAGTTCCGATGTTAGTGTTGAAGATGACGAAGGAAATATTATTAGTGAGATTGTAAAATGGAATGGGCTTAAGGTAGATGAAATTTTTCATATGAAAATTCTAAAGAGGAAGTATAATAATATCGATCTGATATTGAAAACTGATTCCAAAACACACAGTATTTTGTTGGCCCAAGGTAAAGTAAAAATTGGCTGGTCAAGAGCACAGGCATTCAATCATATCGCCGTTTTACAATGTTATAAATGTATGGGATATCATCATTTTGCAAGGGATTGTAAGAATGCAACAATGATTTGCTCGAGATGTGGAGGTGGTCATACCCATAAAAAATGTAAATCGGATGTAGAAAAATGTATTAACTGTGATAATAAAAATAAGAAAAACAAAAATGTTCATTTGGATACAGCACATACAGCATTGGACCGGAAATGTCCTTTCAGGGTTAGTGTTATTCAGGAGATTAACAAGAGAGTAGACTATTTTTATCCAAATCAAGTGGACTAGGTAATCAATGGTGAATAATAAAGTAAATGGTGGTATTTTAAATTTGGCCCACTTAAATCTAAGGTCAATTTTTACTGGATTCCTCGAATTTAAAAATTTAGTGTTAACAAATAATTTTGACTTAATCGGTGTTACTGAAACCTGGCTAAATGAAAACAGATCGTCCGATGCTCTGGCAATACCGGATTATGCCTTTTTTGGGAAAAATCGAGAAGTTGGAAGAGGTGGTGGCATAGGCATTTACATAAGATCTGACCTGCAGTGTGAGTGTTTGCAGTTTGCTGATTCGCCAGTTGTAATGGGCTTCGAGTGTTTCTGGATTCGAGTAAAATTATATAATAAAACAACGATGGCAGTTGGAGTAGTGTATCGTACAGGTAGCAATATTCTAGAATGTGTGGATGTGTTGGATTCTCTGTTGCCTGAAATCTTGCCAGTTGATAATTATATTGTGGTCTTGGGTGACTTTAATATTGATATGATGAATGTTGTCAATCCTATGAGTCAATTGTTCGATAGCTATGGCTTTTTTCAGGTCATAGATGAGCCAACCAGAATTACTGCTCATTCTGCTACCTTATTGGACCCTATTTTTGTACACAGTCGAGAAGTAGTAATAAAAAGTGGTACTCTTGACGCAAGTGAAATAAGTGATCACAGGTTGACATTCTGTGTTATGAGGATACCAGGGTATACCAAAACTGTAAAGCATATTACATTTAGAGACTTTAAGCATTTTAATGAACAATTATTTCTGATGGATTTAAATAGTGTTCGTTGGGGTGATTTGTTCTATCTTTATGATATAGAGGATAAGATTGGTTTTATGACAGGGCATTTGGAGGGTCTGTTCGCTGTGCATGCTCCAGTTAGGACTATGAGAGTTAGCAAACCCCATGCTCTATGGTTAACAATAACTATAAAGCTGTTAATGAAAGAGAGAGAAAACGCAAGAGTTAAGGCTAGGTTGAGGAACACTGCAGAAAATCGAGAACGTTATAAAAGTCTTAGAAATTTTACAAAAATGTCTATACGACGTGAAAAAGCTGCATATCTGGCTTATGTTGAAAATGAAAAAAATATACGAAAACTGTGGAAAACACTTCAAGATTTAAATGTATATTCTAACAAAAGAGTGAATATTCTCCCATCTTCTCTTGATGCAGACTCACTTAATAAATATTTTTGCAGTGTTTTTCAGAAAACAAGCAACTGTGATAATAGAATATTGTATTATAAGAATAATAAGTATAATAGTAACATTAAGTTCGTTTTTAGGTTAGTAAGCCCAGATGATATAAGTAAATTTATTAATAGTATTAAGTCCAACGCAGCTGGAAGTGATGATTTGACGCTTTTCATGATTAGGTTATGTTTGCCCACGATTATTAATCATATCACCCATATAATAAATTGCTGTCTGGAAAGGGGACATTTTCCACAATGTTGGAAGAGATCAGTAGTTTTTCCGGTCCCAAAAACAAAAAATCCTATAAATGAGAGTGACTTGAGGCCTGTAAGCCTGTTTCCGGTCTTGTCTAAAGTGTTGAAAAGAGTGGTCCATGTACAAGTCTCGGACTATCTCAGGAGTAATAATTTGATTCCACTTCATCAGTCTGGTTTTACAGAGGGTCGTAGTACAGTTTCAGCACTTCTGAATATAACTGATAATATTGTAGGAGCACTTGATAAAAAATTAGCTGCCATTTTGGTGCTGCTTGATTATTCCAAGGCGTTTGATGTAATTGACCATAAATTAATTTGTGCTAAACTGTCATTCTATGGGTTTGATGATATTTCAACACTATTTTTTGGATCCTATTTGATAGATCGCAGATTGTAAGAATCAGTGATGTGGTTTCACAACCTGAAGCTGTGGTGTCTGGGGTACCCCAGGGATCCATTCTTGGTCCTTTGTTGTTTGTAATATATACGTCTGATATTTTTTCCATAGTTTCAAACTCACATTTACAAGCATATGCTGATGATACTCAGATATTACATCTTTTTGACCCCTCTGATCCAGAAAGAGCTGCACTTATGTTAAATCATGATTTGGCAGCCATTCTACAGTATTCTAAGGAGCATAATTTAAAAATTAATCCCAACAAGACTGACATTCTCTTGTTTTGTTCCGAAAAACAGCCCAACATGCTTACAAATCGCCTCAAAGTATCTATTGGAGATGATGTTTTACTTTTTTCAAATTGTGCCAGAAACCTGTTATTACATTTGGATGTTAATTTAAGATTTCATAAACATGTCCAAAGCCTGTTACAAAGAAGTTATGTTAAAATGAAGGTTTTATATTCAAATAGATATATGTTGAACTTTAAAATGCGGAAAAAATTATGTGAAACTCTTATTATGCCAATCTATAACTACTGCTATATTGTTTACTATCCCTTTTTGGATGTAGTTACAAAGAAGAGAATACAGTATGTCCAAAATACATGATGTAGGTTTATTTTTAACTTAAGACAGTTTGATTCTGTATCAAATAATATCAGGCAGATTGGCTGGTTAAGATGTGAAAATATATACAGACTGTATTCTCTGATATTTTTTCGAAAATTATTAGATACTAAACAACCTATGTACTTGTATAAAAAATTGGAACTTAGGACTGATGTACATAATATTAATATAAGAAATCAAAGTCTGTTTACGATACCAAGACATAGAACTTCTTTGTTTCAGAAGGGTTTTTCTTATAGTTTTGTTAAGCAATATAATACAATTTCACCACAGTTTAGGCACTATAATATCAAAAGACTTAAATCAGAATACAAAAGTTTTCTACTTGGAGATTAATAATAAGTATTTGTATTGTTCTTAATTACTTCTTGTTGGCGCATGTGTGCATTGTATTACTTTGTAATATGTATGCATTGTTAATAAAGACGTTTTGATTTACAAGCCAGACGGCTTCGCACTCCCTCCAGGGAATATTCACTCATACCAGGTACACAAAGGTACCAGAAGTATGAAGCTCTGTGGGAACCCTTTCCATGTTATCGGGTCCTAGGTGACGTGGTCTGCTGTATTTCCCATGAACTTTCGGACGGTTCGCGACGTTTATTATTATTATTATTATTAACTTAATAATAATTTATTGTAGACAGTTAAATTAAAAAAATTATAAAACAACACAAATTAAAAATTATTATAAGATAACCGAAATTAAAAAAAGAAAAGGGTATGACTTGAATAAAAACATATTTGACGTATGATTTTAGTTGAATGTTTAAAGAAAACTCATATCCTGCTCTAAGGAGTTTATTTAGTTTTGGAAGTTTTTTATAACTTGGTTTACATTCAATATTGGATGTACCATTTACAACAGTAGTTCGGCGAAGAGAACAGAAGACCTCAATGCCTCCATCAAGTGTTTTAATTTGTCCTATCAAATATTTGTTAATTTTGTTGATTTTAAATTGAACTGCAATAAAATCATCAATACAAAGGTTTTTCATGTAAATTTCTTCGGAATAATCTTCTTCGGATTATGGTTCAGATTCCGAGGCTCAACTTTTGTTGGTGTTATTGAAAGTATCTATTTATAATCCAGTTATAATTTTTGAAGGTCCAGCTTGTGGTTCTTGCGAAAAATCCGCTTTGGAAATGAAGAAAACAAAACCTTATGTTGTTTCATTCACATATTTCGAAAACCCTATATGATATGTACGTATGTATGGGCGTAGAGTTGGGGGTCTGCACACTGCGACCTGGTACATCTGTTGTGTCCCCCTACAGCTACCCAGTCGTAAGAGTTACTTTATCGACTACAGCAGGTTCTCCAATTCTATTTCCCACAGGAATCTTAGGACGTTGGATGGCTTCAAGGTGGGTAGCACCCCTGTTTCGATTTGGTGTGTTTCCAAGAACAGCATCCTATGGTTTCCTAGAGCACCGCACTCTGAAAAGATATGAATAGAGGTCTCGTCCTCCTCCTCACAGAATCTGCACTCTTCTCTTTCTACCAGCTCGAGTTTCTTGAGGTGTCCCTTCAGGTGGCAATGCCCCGTCAGGACCCCTGTCAGAATTCTGAGTTTTTACTTAAGCTTATGGATTCTTTGAATCTCTTCTGGTCGTAGTTCCCCAGAAGTATATCCTGCTTTCTTCTTCTAGCAGCATTACGCTGCTACTGATTCCCCAGAAAGGCTCTGGCCCCAGAAATGGTATCTCAGCCCCTTTCCTCGCGAGTCTGTCTACTATTTCACTCCCCTCTATCCCGGTGTGTCCCGGTACACCCATCAGGGTAACTTTATTATTCTTATTCAAATCATTTAGTTCCTCTAGGCTTTCCCAGACTATCTTGGAACCGATAACTTGAGAGCTCTGTTCACTGATGGCTGCTTGACTATCCAACAAGATGATAATATTTTGGTCGTGATAGTGTTTCTCCTTCTAAATTGAATACATATCCTAATGGCATGCATTTCTGCCTGGAAAATACTTTTTGACTTACCCAAGTTTTCGTAGTGTCTGGTGTTGGGTCCATATGCTCCTATTCCAGTTCCCTCCATTGTTTTGGAGCCATCTGTGTACCATATAATGGGTTCTTTGCTTAGTTTTTCAATGGCGATTCTGTTCCATTTGCTTTTGCGACTCAACTTTGTGCTAAAGTTTTTCACAAAATTGAATTTCTTTTTCATTTCATCTTGAGGCATATCCCAGATCTGTTTGTCTATATGATAAGTAACCACATAAGTTATCAGTCATAATTATTGTTGGTACAGGCTGTCTCTTTAAAAATGGGAATGCGGTGGACATAAACCACTCTTCGAAGAGTTAGTGGTCAAACGAACTACTAATATTTCGTCAGTGACGAGCACCATTTGGTGCATTTGCATGTCCAGCCAAGTATCATAGAGATGCTTGTTTTTACAAACGATGAATGGAGATAATAGTTTATACACACCATTTGAGGTGAAAATCACTGATGTAGAGGTTTTTGTTGAATCGATTATACATTCCGAATGACGTGTTTTCCTTCTTACGATGACTTCATTTTGATCAGTTTCTTCCAAAAAGCATGTTTCATTGTAATTAATGATGGACTTAGCGTCGAAATTTTGTAAAATCTCTTGAAGATTATTAAAAGATATATTTATTATTTCTAGCGATAATGGCGCACGAGATCGTTTGACATTTTCACAAAGTCTCTCAATAAAAACTCCTTTATGCATGGAATAAATAAGATTCGCTCATTCGTCTTTAAATTTGGTCACCTGTACACCCCTTCTATCAAGATATCCCTTAACTATTTACCGAATGACTTTTTTCAGTGGATATACCCACTCTAGAGTCAATGTAATTAGTCTGAATTCTTTACGCTTCAACGGTGCAAAAAACTAAATATAGTAGGCATTTTCTACCTTAACCAGCTTCATTTATCAACTTTTTTTTTGATTTACTTGTATTAATTATTTATAGTTTAGGCCATAATTATGATTAATTTTCACGAGTGTGGAAACTTTAATAAATTTTTCATCTTTCTCTAAGAAATGTTTTTGATATCATTAATATTTTAACAAAAAAAACGGCACTTTTTTAGAAGCTTGGTACAATATTGCTTTGGAGGAAAATCTTTTCTTTAAAAGCTATGAAAGTACGGCTGGTTTAAAAAGAGCATAAAAAGGATTTTAAGCTAAAACAGCATATTACCAGAAATTATAGCCCTCGCTCCGTGTACCCTTTGATTTTGATGTTAATTCCATAAAATTAAAAGAAAATATAAGCTTGACAAAATCGATTAACAAAAGCAAAGAAAGACATTTTCATCGGAATTACTGTAATAATATGAATATAATTTAGTGTATGCCAACTCCTGGGTAATCTCTAAATAATATATAGAGTGTCCGGGAAAATATGGAAAAGCTCATATAAACTTTTTTCGTCTAGGCCTTCTCTTTGGAGATATGAGCTTCCCAAGAGCTGCAATAGAATCAAGTTTTTTACTCATAATTATTGAACCACCAGGTATATTAAATTTTTTTCTAATATGATGTATACCGAGTAAGACCCTTCAAATAACTATCAAAGAAAGTGTGTGAATTACTACCAGCTGCCGGGACGGACTAGCTGTTACATTCAGGACCCCACTTTTTTATTTCCAGTAAGATAAGAATTTTGGACAAGGTTTTTTACATACTTTTAACTATTGACTAGAAATTAAGTACTCTTCATTTATGTCGCTAATCCAAATCATTTTCGAAAGAAACGCCATTTTATTTACACTGTTAGTCCCCTAACTTCAATCGGGTTGAATATGAAAAAGAGGAATTTTTTCCTGTCACCATATTTTCAATAAAAAGTTAAACTTAGTTAAAACTTTGCAAGAGGGTTCAAAATGGATTCCGTGAAGTCTAATACACTCGCGGGAATGACGAATTGAGGACTGCTATACCCGCCATATTAACTCAGCGTCGTTCCTTATTTGATCACAATGAAACGTTACTCTCTGTAAAAGTTTCTCCCTACTATCGACTGGAGTGGGATACTCTAAGGTATTGGGGTATCCCCACAGGTAAAAATCCTGCAGCGTTAGGTCGGGAGATCGAGGAGGCCAGGCAATAGGTCCTCTTCTACCTATCCCACAGTTGAATAGACGTTATTCAGGTGCTTGCTTGCTTAAATGAGGTGTTGACCCATCGTGCATGTAGTACATGTTGCAGAGTTTTCAAGTGATAAGTGCCTACTAATTCGTGAAAAGCGTTCTGGAAAAACTCCATATCGTAAGGTTGAAGCTTGAACATTTGATGGGAACAAAGATCTATCTTTTATCGAGATACATGATGTAAATAAAATGACGATTTCTGGAAAACGGTTAGAATTAGAGACATGAATGAAGAGTATCTAATTTCTAGTCAATAGTTAAAAGTATGTAAAAAACATTCTCCAAAATTCTTGTCATACAGGGAGTAAAAAAAATGGGACAATGAGTGTCACAGCTAATCTGTCCCTGCAACTGTGAGTTATTCACAACACTTTCTTGTATAGTAATTTGAAGGGTCTTATCTGGTATACATCATATTAAAAAAATTAAAATATACCTTGTAGTCCAACAATTATGTGTAAAAAACTTGATTCCATTGCAGCTCTTTGGGAACCTATATCTCCAGAGAGGAGGCCTATATGAAAAGAGTTTATATGAACTTGTATTATTCCTTTCACTTCTTTTTTTTTTCATATCCGGGATATTTCCTATGTTTTCTCTCAGACAACCTGTATAATTTTTTTGCATATTTTTTGTTCCTTAAATTTTAATTATGTGGTTTTTGACTGAGAAGCTAAAAAATGTACTGAGTTTTTGATATTAAAAACATTATTCAAAGATGAAATTTTGTTTATGCAGCTTTTCTTACAGACTTCAACAAAGTTTTCTAAGTTAACTAATTACAGAACAAGACAACCATAAATTAATCTCTTTCTTCCAATACAATTTTTTGAGAATAGCCTTTTTTCATGTTTTTTACAATGTGTTTAGTTTGAATTTATTATGAATTAAATGTAATTTTCTAAATGGGAAACAAACTAAATAATATTTTCTTTTTTGCCTTGAACATCTTGCTAACAAAAGCTGAAATCCCATTCGAAATCAATTAATAATTAACAAACCTTTGGGGCATATTGCCGGATTTCCAAACGAATGGTCTGACCTTTTCATCATTGGCTACATCGAAATTATACTGGGTCACTTAAATTAATGTAAATAATTACGGTCTAAGAATGTTTCTAACGCTGTAACATCGATAAAGGGACCTTTCTGAAATAAGTTGACTATAACGTCTTTCGGTTTTACTTACCAAGTTATAGTTCAGCCAAAAGTTTTGTCTCTAATGAATTAGTAGAAGATAGTGACTAAATATTTTCGCTTGACAGTAACAGTTTTATATTTTTAATATTAATTATGCAAAATTATGTAAAAATTAAAATAAAAAATGGTATTTATTTATGAAATAGATACACAAATATTGAACAGTCTTTATCTTCTAAGAGATTAGGGAACTTTAAATAGGTAAGGAATTAATTTACTAGCAGAAATCACAAATCCAAATGATGATCAGCATCCAGAGCACTTATATTAAACATTTGACCCACATTTCTCCTTAATATCTTTAGAAATAAATTTACGACATCAGATTCACTCTCTGTATGAAACTGGACTTAGTCTCCATCCTCAAAGTCATAGTTTTTTTTTGTTTGTTTTTCTTTCTTTCTGTTTTTTTTTGTTGTTCCATTTGTTGTTCAAATTCTTTTTTTCATCTATCTCCATTTTACTTTTTTCTGTCAGATCATTTTTATAAGGTGAGGAATTTGTTACTGCTGTCACAACAGTTTTTTTGCCCCTATTAGATATCTTCTTCTTTTTAATTGGCATAGGACCTATGAAAAAAGGATATACCAAAACCAGGCCCCTGCGATTTGGATTGGAAGTTAAAGATTTACTATCCCATGTTGTTTCATTACAATACCCAAAAATTGATGTTGCAGTTGAAGTAAAGCTGTTATGTTTAGACGCGTAGTTTGAAGGTCTTCTTCTGTTTAAGATCTAGGCCATGGGAATGATGTTTCAGTCATATTGTTACAATAAAGTGGAGAGATTAAAGATTTACATAAATACTGAAGTTATCTGGGATTGGTAGCTGATTACAGGCGCGGATCCAAGGGGGCGATCGCCCCCCCCCCCCAAGAGCTTTGAGTTCAGGAAAATAGACCCCATTTTGCCTCTTATACTATAGTTTATTTAAGAACTAGAGAGATTAATAAATCATTTTTTACCCTTTTTTTTCTTCGGAAACTACTTGTGTTCTTTATTCCGATGTCTGGCAAAATCTGTTAGGAATGGGTTAGAAATTTTATAATCACAAATACTGGTCTATAATAATGGACTATTTAGATAGAATAACAATAGATATTTGGAGTGTTAAAAAGGATTTTAATCCTTGTCATAGGCGTCGGAAAGAGGATTATTTTATCACCAAGTATTTATAGCATAGAATATTATTTCGGTTAAATACTTGAAATAAAAAGTTTTTATATTATTTTCTTTCTTATGATTTCTTAACGATTCACATACATTAGAAAATATAAATAACTTTAACATATTTAACACAAATCACAACAGTATTTTTATTATTTTTAATTTTGGCATAGAATCCGTTTTAGGTACATTCAGACTAAAATGTAGCCTTTTTCTCTCAAAAAATTCTAAATTATAATTTAAATATTTACAAAATACCCATTGCCAAAAATACAAGAAGTTAAATATATATAAAAAAAATAAATTCGTCCATATATTAAAATTTTTTTGGGGCTATCGGTCATTTTATTATTAATTAAAAACATTTTTAGGGTATTTGACGTTTCAGTTTATTTATTTGTTAAACCATCTGCAAAATTAAAATTAAACACTAAAAAAGGATTCAAATGTAATTAATTTTTATATGTTATAGAAAATTTAAATAATAAATTGTGTTTACGCTGGTAAACATTACGTATCTAATTTGTAACCAAAGTCAGCGAAGCTATCTTCACTCAAATTAATTATAATTAGTTTCTCCATCTCACCGATCATGAGATCGAGTTTCCCCATTTTCTTTTATTCTTTAATATCTGGATTCTTCCCAATTTTCTGCACTAACTTTATTCAAAAATATCTTTCAAAAGTTCAGTTAAATTACTAATTTTGTAAGTTGTATTATTTCTAGCAACTCTACCTTTTATTTAAGAGAGATTTTTCCTTCTCCAACGGACATTTTCCGGACAATCTATAAGAACAGATTTCCTATCTGGTTTCTCCCAGCAAAAATCAAGTTCTTTGAGCAATTTATAGAGCTCAGTTCTTTTAGTTTCAGGTAAATCCCGCTCTTCATTGATTTTAGTTAGAATTTTGTTGACGGTTGGCATCTGCTTCTCATAATAAAATGTATGTACAACTCCTTTGATTACAGTTTGTGTGATCGAATGTAGCTTGGGAGTATTAACAATTTCGGTCGTTTTTTTCTTTTTCAGTATTCGGTGCATAGTAGATTTTCCAACTCCTGTCATGTTAAAATACATCTCAATAGAGCTTTTAACATTATTATCGAGATATTGATATCTTAAGGCATCATAAACATTCATGGTAGTAAGTTTTTCGTTGAGGAAAAATGCCCTAGTTTAACGATTTTGGAATAAATATAGATGTGGAAGCCATATCTTTTGGGTATCTCACTAATCTCAAATAATATATAAAAACAACCACAAACAAGATAAATCACTAAGGACACACTGTAAGGTGTACTTTGCTCACTGACAGAAATTAAATTGAACTATCAGAAATTTTATGGCTGCAGTAAATTTATGAAAGCTTATAATCTTTAAATATACTTAAATATAGTGAGATTTACGGCAATCCCCAGTTACCCACGCACTGGAGCAGGTACGTTGGACGTTTCGGTCATAGTATTATTACACTCTCTAGTTCTTGAATAGAGTAAAGGAATGTGTATGATTGCGATCGCCCCTCCTCTTCCCAAGAGCTTTGAGTTCGGGAAAATAGAACCGATTCTGCATTTTATATTAGGAATATGTATGCTGCTGACACTCCCCCCCCCCATTGGAAACCTTGTTTTTCTGGCGTTAGCTCCCTCATAAAGTGCTTTGAATTCAGGAAAATAGACCCGATTCTGCCTCTTATACTAGGAATGTGTATGCTGCTCCCATCCTCCCCCCAGTCGGCAACTTGTTTTTTCTTGTGATCTCCTCTCCACACTCTTCAAGAGCTTGACTTCAGAAAAATAGACCCGATCCACCCTGCCTTTTACATTAGAAATGGGAATGTTGCTGGTGTCTACCCCCCCCCCCCCCCCGTCGACAACCTGCTATCGCTTTCGTACTTTTGTGATATCACCCCCCCCCCCCAAAGAGAGAAGCTGGATCCACCCCTGGCTGATTATCTTTATTCTTATGGTACTTCAAAAATAATTTCAACCACTTTCACCGATTGGATTGTGTAAATTATTATGTATTTAATATATTGTTCCAAAATACTTCCAATAAGCCATTCCTTTTTCTCGAACCATTTGTAACCTGACTTACTAGTATATTGATTAAAATATGATTATCGGAATTGCATAGCCTTGATTTTTGTTTGTTTGTATGATATTTCGATTAGGTTTTATAACTAATCGTTATTAATTATAAACTATATGTTTTGTTTTAGGGTTGCGACCTTATATAGGGACAGGGTCCATCGAAGCGCGAATTTTCACTTCACAGTACATACCTGTATGATTTGATGTTACAAAGCAGTGGTTGCCAACAATTAAATATCTCAGTACTAGGTTTACTGAAGATTCCCTTTTTTAATTCTAAATTCTAGTGGCCGCTTGGTTTCTGCAATATACATTTCACGACACTGACGTAAAATTTTGTGAACACATTTTTTTCTAATAGGTAGTTTTTGGTTTTATTTTTGTTAAATCAGTTCTGAGTGTATTTCCTATTTTGAAGGCTGTTTTTATCTTGTAACTGCTGGAAATTCGTCTTATTTTCTCTAAGATTCCCTTAATATACGAAATTGTAAAGAAAGAATGGGTTTTCGTTGTTCAGTGGTCTTTGTTCTAATGTTATATATAATATCATCCATTAATTTTAGAAGATAATCATTCTGTTGTAAATCGAATTGAATGTTTACTACCTCTTTTTAAAATGAATCAGCATTATTGAATCTTGATACTGCGCTATTATAAAATGTCGTTTTGTTACAACAGAATTATTAGAACCGTTGTTAAGATATTGCCCAGTATGTGTTGCTTCTTATACATTAAGTTTTAATAATTTTGTTTGAATGGTTCACCATAACATCTAGGAAGGACAATTGATCATTTACTTCTTTTTCCATGGTAAACTACATTTAGGTCTTGATCATTACCTGTTTATAAGATGAATGTATCATCGACATAGTTCAACCAGACTTTGTCTTCACTCTTGCTGTTTCCATAGAATGAGTTTCGAGCCATTCTATATACATATTGGGCACGAATGAAGAGAGCAAAGAACCCATTGGAAGTCCGT